>CM062222.1:4683626-5923153 GCA_031216235.1 Syzygium jambos
TGCAGCCTCGCGCCGCGCATCCTCAGTGACCACTGCTTGGGTTGCGAACTGTAAAGCCCGGATGGTCCGCAAGATGGTCGCCGGTGAAGCTCCGACGTTGCAAATCCCAAATCAAAAAACCCTAAAATTGACCTTGCAAATCGCCAATGAAGCCTATTCACTTTGCCGAGGTCGCGTGCGACCCCAGGGGTCGCCTCGTCTGGGTTCGTGTCACGTCGGCCGATGGTCGCCTTTGGTCGCCGTCGATGCTCGCCTGTGGTCAACGCCGGCGAAGCTCGCTCAACCCCTACCTCTGCCAATGCTCGCCTAGATCTGTTTTTCTTTTTTATCTTTTTTTATTTTTTTTCACTTCAAAGTTGCTTTACAAAATATACACCAAATCCTCACTTGCATTGGTCAGCAACACCACCCATAATTGCCATGATCTCGCTGTCGTTGAAGGATTGCCCCCTTCATTGTCGTTTTCGTTTACGTCTGGTTCAAATTTGAGCGCCGGATAGGACATGGACTTTCGATTAGCTTTGGAGCACGGGATGAGCATCTAGACCCTTTCGCTAGTTTGGTCTTTCGGAATATCCGTTGCGTGTTTGGTTTCTCTAAAGATGGCACGAGCCGTTCGCGTTCATTTTCTGCGATCTGTCTTTTCTAGATCTGAATCTCGAATTCGAATTGTCGGATTCGTGCTTTCGCCTCGACCCTCGTGTGCTCATATGATTATTTGTCGTGCTTGAAATGAAAGGGACTCGTCATATAAAATGGCGATCGGTGTGGTGTGTAAGACGCCCTCGAATATACCATTTGCCAATGGTTGTTTAAGGCATCTTTTGAATAGAATAACTTATTGCTCCTCACCGCGTGACGGCTCCGATACTTGTAAAAGGGCCATTTTGAGTGGTTGTGAGAAGTCGTCATATTTGCTTGTATTGTTTTTGGATAATGAAAAGTATTTCTAACAGGGAACAAAAGTATAAATGCTCAAATTTTCGTGTGCGCTAATAATTAATTATTTTGCATTTAGATATGGTTAATAATAACCACTCAAAAATTTTCGTTTCATATTGCCTGTTGTCGTGGCTGCGCCAATTTGACAGCTAGGGGTGCGAAATGGGCCGGGCCAGCCCAGATTAATGCGTTGGGGGCATGCCGAGATGGCCGAACACATCGCGTTGGCCTAGCATAGTATGAGGCCCATATTATGGGCCATGCCCGAGCCCGTGGATCGGGATGGTTCGGCCTAATGCATGCCATTTTTTCCCATTTATTTGTAGGGAAAATTGTCCAAAAAATCTTAAACGTATTACACTTTTGCAAATTCGGTCATAAACCTTTTAATTATGCCAATTGAGTCTTAAATATTTTCACAATTTATCAATTAAGTCTATTTGGCCAATTTTGGCCGGAAATCCCTTTGTGTCCCAAAGGGTCCATGATCAGTAGTCATTGACCACTAAAATATATGGGCATGCCCAAGCACAAAACAATAGATCACATGTCTGGCCATGCCTAAGCATGGCTCGCTCCACAGACAGGCTAGGCCGACACCGCCTGCTATAACGCTGAGCATTACTGGCTATGGATGTGCAAAGGAACTAGGAACCGGGAACCTCCCGGAACCGGACCGAACCGGCCCAAAACCAACGTTCCCATAGAGACCGATTTAGTTTCAAGCGTGGAACTACCCACTCACCCACCCAAATCGTACCAGTATATATATAAAGAAAATTCCAGCTCACTTTTAGTGAAAGTGAGTCATTCTCACTTGCTTTTTGCCATTTACCATAAAGTCCTACTCGCATCTCACGGTCCTCAAAATAGAAACAAAAAGAAGAAACTTTAGCCTCATCTCACTCTCGCAGTGAGAGTCTCATGTGGCCACGCCTTCAACTCTATTGCTACGTAGCAAACTTACAATTGCCCTGCCTCCAGCCCTCCCTCACAACTCGCATCTTGTTCTCGCCTTACACCTCTCCTCCGGCCCTCCCTCGCATATCCCTCACATCTTGCATCAAGCTCTTGCCTTGCCTTCAACTTTGTCATTGAGTAGTAGACTCGCAACCGAGTGAAATTTCCTACTTAAGGGCACTCATTCTTTTTGCTACTGTTGGCAAATTTGATTTTCCAACCTTAGGTGCTTCAAATTAAGTTGAAGTTTAGTTTAAGAATTGTCAGTTTTTGGCTTGTCGTTGCTTTTTGCTCTTGCTCTAGCAATGACTCCGGGTGATTTTGCACTTCCTTGAGCCTCTGTTAACAAATAATTTTGGAAAATATACTCGGTCATCATGTTTATAGTATGATTGTGAATCTATAGAGATTGGAGACCGGTTTCATGGACCCACTTGGGAACCGGATTGAACTGGCGGTCCAGTTCCTGGGTGGATTATGGAACTAATAAGCGGTTCCTGGTTCTAGGGTGGGAACTGCCAACCTAGACCATGCTCACCCCTAGTGCTGGCCGACCCATTCGGCATCTCTACTCTATACGACACCGATGTATTCAACGAGTCTATGTGGCCGACAAGGCCTGGGTAAAATCTTTTAGAGGCCGTTGCCGCTAATAGAGCTCCAAAAAGTTGGGCCTCATGACCGGTTTAGTTGGGCTGGGCCTAGCATTGTCAGTCGAGCATTTGCTCAGGCCCATTTGATAAACCCTAAATTTCAATCATCACCGTCTCCCCCCGCCCCACCGACCAAGAATTTCCCCTGCATCCACCATTAAACCTTCGAGCTCCGCTCGCTGCCCCCCGCCGCTCGCATCCCGCCTCTCCGCCGACCATGGAGGGCATCGAGTTCGACGCGGCGTCGCCACCTCCCCACGGCCCCGCCGTCGAGGACGACTTCTGCAGCTCGATCCTCGCCCGCTACGCCGGCTCCACGCAGGACGAGCACCAGCGCCTCTGCGCCGTGATCGGCGCCATGTCCCAGGAGCTCAAGGACCAGAGCCTGCCTCGCACTCCGATCGCCTACTTCGGCGCCACCTGCTCGTCGCTCGACAAGCTCCTCTCCGCCTCCCCTGGCCCCGACCCTCCTCAGGGCCATGTCGTCGAATCGCTGGTGACGATACTTTGCCTGCTGTTGCCTAAGGTTGCCGCTTCCGTCGTGAGGAAGAGGAGTCAGTACATGTCGGAGCTAGTTCTCAAGGTGGTCCGCGGCGGTTCTTTGCCTCCTGGAGCGGTGGGTTCGGGCTTGAAGTGCGTTTCGCATCTGCTGAGCGTTTCAAAGGATGCGAATTGGTCCAGCGTGGCGCAATTGTACGGAGTCTTGCTCGGTTTTGTGACCGACTCCAATCCGAAGGTGATTTTTTTTTGCGTGGCCTCCGTATTTTCAAACGGAGCAGTTTCTGTCTGTGGTTCATCTCTTGTGATGGTTCGATGCACGAAGCTAAAGTAATGAAAATGCTTTTCCTGCTGATGCGCGACAGATAAGGAGGCAATCGCACCTCTGTCTACGGGATGTTTTGCAAAGCTTTCGCAGGACGCCGGCAGCAGCGCCTGCAAGTGAAGGATTAACGAGCACGTTCGAAAGATTTCTACTGCTTGCCGGTGGATCAAAAGGGGATGCTGCAGAAGGATCTAGGGGAGCCCAGGAAGTCCTTTATGTTCTCGACTCTTTGAAAGAGTGTCTACCATTCATGTCATTGAAGTATACAAGCAATACTCTTAAGTACTACAAAACCCTTTTGGAACTTCGCCAGCCCCTTGTTACTAGGCGCATAACAGATGGTTTGAGTGCTCTTTGTCTATGTACAACTTCAGAAGTGCCTCCTGAGGCACTGCTTGATTTGTTATGCTCATTAGCTCATTTAGTATCCGCAAGCGAAACATCTGTGGATGGCATGACTTTCACTGCTCGTTTACTGGATGCTGGAATGAGACAAGTTTATTCCTTGAATCGGCAAATGTGTGTTGTTAAGCTTCCTCTGATATTCAATGCACTTAGAGGTGAGTCATCAGTTCCAACAACTCCTCCTCTGTTACATCTGAAGAAATAATGGCTCAATTTGCATTTTGACACGTCTTGGATTTCTAGTTTTAGTCAGTGTTTAGTTCTTTGTTCGCGAGAGGGAACAAAATGAATGCTATCTCATGTTTCCTTCTTTGCTTTGGCAGAGATTCTGCCATCTGAGCATGAGGAAGCCATATTTGCTTCAGCAGAAACATTCAAGAGTCTCATAGACTCTTGCATTGACGAAGATTTAATCAGTCAGGGAGTGGAGCAGATCAAGATACATGCAAATGCAGAATCAAGAAAGTCTGGACCCACTTGCATCGAAAGAATTTGTGTGACTATTGAGAGTTTGCTGGATTATCGTTTTAGTGCTGTCTGGGACGTAGCCTTCCAAATTATTTCAGCTACTTTTAAAAAATTAGGTATTCTTTCTCTCCCTCTTGAGCTGAACTGCTAAATTCATTTTCCCAGGCTCTGTTATGATTTATTATGCTGGAAGTTGTATAAATTGTAATGGGGTGACTTCTTAGCAAAGTGGATGCAGTTTGGTCGTCCTATAATCCTAAGAAATGATTATTATTCCGAGCAGTACTGTGGTAAACTTGTTTCGTCAACTCTCTTATTTCCCATGGTTGGTGTTTCTTTGCTATATACTGGAATAATCTAAATGAGTCCCATTCTCGCCTTCCATTGTGTATGCTGTGCTCGCATAAATGATCTGTTTTGACTTTTTCTTGTAAACGAGCTACCCAAAATTCAAAAACTTTTCTTTTTCAGGACATAGTGCTTCTTATCTTCTGAGAGGAACGCTTAAGAGCTTGGGAGACATACAGAAGTTACCTGATGAAGATTTTCCTTACAGGAAACAGGTACATTTTTATTTAACTGCAGTTATTACTTGGCGGAAATCTTTCTAGATTATGTAGGTAACTTCATGCTGCGATTCAGCTTGCGTTTCCATTTGGCAATGTTGACATTTGGGGGAGTTGCGTGCTTCTCTATACTAGTTGCATTTCTGTCTTCTAAGCAAAAGTCTCGGCAGTTTCCTTGGCATGGTTTTACCTTTCACCTGTTGGGATATTGGTTTTTTGAAAGGATTGTGGAAGGAATGTGGTAATTTGATTTTGCATATTTTTGGTATTTAATTTTCCCAGCTGGAAATGTATATCGCATGGACATTTACTTGTGCTCTCTCTCTCTCTCTCTCTCTCTCTCTCTCTCTCAGATATCAATAAAATTTTTTGTGGATCTGTATGCAGTCATCTATCGGTTCAATTTTATGTCCACAGTCTGATTTGAGCTGGTGAGCAGCCCAATGCTTCCGGCAATTTAATGGGAATGAATTGTATTTAGGATTTCCACTTGAGATTTATACTTGGTTGATTCTCACTTCTGTTCGTGTTCAAACAAAGTATTGTTTATTCTGATTATTGCCCGTTGACTTATAAATGCGGTTGTGGTGTAGTTGCATGAATGTGTTGGATCGGCACTTGTCGCCGTTGGTCCTGAAATGTTTTTAAGCCTTCTCCCCCTCAATCTGGAGTCTGACGACCTATCTGAGGTGAATGTCTGGCTCTTCCCAGTTTTAAAGCAGTACACTGTAGGTGCCCACTTGAGCTATTTCGTGGAATCAGTTCTGGATTCAGTTGGTCTAATAAAACAGAAAGCACGTAAGGTATGGAACTAGAGTTCAGTTAAAAAATTTGGCTCCTTTTGTTTGTTCTGTTAGTCACTCATGACTTTTGCCAGCTTGAGCTAGAAGGAAGTGTCTATTCAGCTAGAAGTGCAAATGCCCTTGTATACTCTTTATGGTCCCTGTTGCCATCATTTTGCAACTATGCTGTGGATACAGCTGAAAGTTTGAAAGACTTGGAGAATGCATTATGCAGAGCTCTTCGTGAAGAACCTGATGTTCGTGGTGTAATATGTTCCAGCCTGCAACTACTCATTGATCAGAATAAGAGGGTTTTGGATGAAAATGATGAATCTTCAGGCACTGAGTTTGGTACATCTGCAGAGAAATCTGTATCTCGTTACACTCTGCAGGTTGCCACTGATAATTTGAGTGCACTGAGGTCATCTGCTCGTGAAATTCTGTCAGTTTTGTCTGGAATCTTTCTGAATTCCAAAAATGATGACGGTGGCTGTTTACAGGTACTATAACTTTTCTTGTTTAGTTAGATCTAATGAACTGTGTGCTTCCATATGCATTGTATGAGTTGATAGTAAAAAATAGTATGAACTAAGCATGTTTGTGTATTGTTTACCAACGAAATGGCCCTGGTTCTAGTATTTGATGAAAAAACTGTGCTTTGAGATTTGTAACAAGTGTTGCCAAGTCTTGTTCTAAAACCTGTGTGTTGTTTGGTGCTGTCATTAGATGGGTTGATACTTGATAGTGACTTTATTTGCACTCTATGCAGTCTACAATTGCTGCATTGTCTCCTATAGCCGATAAAGCAGTAATATCAAGACTATATAAAAGTACAATGCAGAAGCTACTGAAAGTTACTCTGGAAGCTGCAAAAGTGCGTGATTCTAGAAAGCCAAACTCCATGGGAAGTGCTGATTCATCCAATGAAAGTTCACCTTCTGTTCTTCGGTCCGTCCTTCACTCTAGTTCATGTGATTTTTTACAGCTTGTGTTTAGTTGTGTCAGTTTGATGTTATTCCTTTATCCTATTTGCATCGGTGAACTTTCAGCAAAAGTGAATGCAGATGCTGGATTCACTGATCAATTAGCTTTTTGTTCACAATATGTGCAGGGGAAAGCTATTTGACTTGGCTGCTTCTCTTTTGCCTGGACTGAATGTCGCAGAGGTCGATGTTCTGTTTAAAGCTATACAGCCAGCATTGCAGGTTAGTCAGTGAATCTACCTAGTTATGCTATCCCTTGTTTTACTCAAGATGATTTGAACAACAGCCTACAGTGCGAGGTAACAAAATTTGAGGCTTCATTGCAGGACGCAGACGGTGTTATCCAAAAGAAGGCATACAAAGTTCTTTCAGTAATGCTTAAGGTGTACTTATCTTGTTGGTTCGGTTTATGCCTGCATTCCATTGAATGCAATCATGATGAAGTTTTTTCTACAACATCCCAAAAAGAGTAGAACTTTATACTTATTTTAATGATGCATGGGATGGAATGGAATTGGGTTCATTGTTGACAGCAAGACAGTTTATGCATATCTAAACCCAGACTCCGAGTCCTAATTGATCGACTCTTCTTTTACCTGCCCTAGAAAAAAACACAATTCCTTTTGTGCGTTTTATTTGAATCTTTGAATGAAAGGCATTAGGAACCCTATTTGAAATACTTAATCTGACTCCCTAGCTTGATGATCGTGAGTTTTTGTGGTGTTTAGCTTTTATTTCACAAACACTGTCTGTGTTTCTTACTGCCTTGCAATTTTGTTGTGTTTTCTGTTTTTCCAAGAATTATGAAAGGTTTCTTTCATCGAAGCTCGAGGAGTTGCTGAAGCTTATGGTCGAAGTGCTACCAACATGTCATTTCTCAGCAAAACGTTATAGGCTTGAATGCTTGTACTTTCTTATAGTCCATCTTTCTAAGGTTGAAACTCTAGCTCTTCATTTGATTACGTACAATAAAACCTTCTTCCAATCTATTCAAACATCTCAATATTCTATTGATGGATAAAATACTTAAAAGTCTTCCTTGTTTATAGGATGGTTCAGACCAAACCAAACCTGAGATTGTTTGTTCATTCTTAACTGAGATAATATTGGCGTTGAAAGAGGTACTTTATGTTGACTAATTGTAGTTCTTTTGTTACTCTATATGATGCATCTACTGTTCTTTTTTTGATTGGTTTCATCAGGTTCCTGGTAAGATGCTTATTAAATTATATTATGCCTTTACAGGCTAACAAGAAGACTAGAAACAGGGCATATGACATCCTTGTGGAAATTGGGCATGCATGTGGTGATGAAGAAAAGGGTGGAACAAAGGAGAACTTGCTTCAATTTTTTAACATGGTGTGTAGTCTATCTGGTTGTTGATTGCTGACATTCTAAGTTGACATGCGTGCTAAGTGCCAGTTTTCTGGCCAGGTTTTATATGACCAGTTTTTTGCTAAAGTTGCCATCTGTCTGGGGGATATTGGTTCTGAAAATTGATCAAGGCGTAATAATGACTAGTACTTACTCTTTAGCTATGCTATTGGAGCAGGTAGCTGGAGGTTTGGCAGGTGAAACTCCTCATATGATCAGTGCTGCAGCGAAAGGCTTGGCTCGCTTGGCTTATGAGTTCACAGATCTTGTCTCAACTGCATACAATGTTCTTCCTTCCACATTTCTTCTTCTTCGGAGAAAGAACAGAGAAATAATTAAGGTAAGTTCCATTCTATGTCTGTGTGGATGTTGGTATATTGTAATAGTGAATGATTGGGTTCATGGAATTGGTTTACTTATGCAGGCAAATTTAGGTCTTCTGAAGGTACTGGTTGCCAAATCTCAAGTAGATTGGTTGGAGATGCACTTGGGGGGCATGGTGGAAGGCTTGTTGAAGTGGCAAGATAACAAAAAAAATCATTTTAAATCGAAGGTTTCAAATTATCTCCTTTTTTCTTAAATTAAGTTGTCTTATGCTGCAAGGTTTTTGTTGTTCTTAAGTCATATGTTTCCTCTGTTCTATATTTTCTTGGAAGAAGCAGGCTTTCTGCTTTTCTGAAGTGTGTTACTATTTCTGGAGTTCTTCTGAGTTGTGGAAGCTAGTAATCCTTTTCCTTAAAGTTGCTTGGTGTTATAGAGGATGAGGTCACACCCTTACCGGGGTTTCATGTTCATGGAAATGTTTTTACCTAACTAAAGAAGCTAACTATTGTCAAATTGACTGTCGAAAAATGTTAATATGAACATCACATTGATATCAAACCATATGTTTTACGTTCTTCCATATGTAGGTAGCTGCTTAATAAGGGATATAAGTGTAGAGATATAATGGAGCTACAGCTGGTTTTTCTTGTCCCCTTTTGAATCATTGAACAAGTTTTTCCTTGGCTGTCTATTTGATGGCTAGATTCAGCATCATTGTTTGGTATTTATCTGATTACTACAATACTGGGAAAATCTTGCCCCATCATGCTGCAGGTGAGCTGTTAACTGATATTACTGCAAGGATTGATTCTTCTGCTTACTATTTTTCAATAGGTTAAAGTCCTCCTGGAAATGCTAGTCAAGAAATGTGGCTTGGATGCTGTGAAGGCTGTAATGCCTGAAGAACACATGAAACTCCTTACTAATATAAGAAAGGTACTTTTATCATCTTCCCGTGAAATTTTATCTAGTGTCCTCTGAATTTTTTGTTAACCGTTTCTCCATATAGATCAAGGAGCGAAAAGAGAGGAAACGGGCAACTAATTCAGAGGAAAGTAGATCTCATCTGTCCAAAGCCACCACATCCAGGTGTCTGTCTCTGTCTCCCTCTCTCAAATGCACACAAATTCAGATTGGTGGATTCTGCTGTTTACATTTTCCGCATGTCACTTCTGAATTGACTTTGCTTGGATAAAAAGGCATCCTATGACAGCATGGGATTGCTATTACTCTTCTTTTCCCTTTTTCATTTTCTTCGTTCGTTTTTTTGGTGGGGGCGGGGGATTAAATGCATAGGTCTGTTTTAGTCTGCAGTATTTTACCACTAACTGAATGGATCATCTTCTGGATCACGATCCTCCAGAGTTAATCCTTCAGGGTGAGTATGTAAATGTGTTTAGTTTGCTCTCTCTCTCTCTCTCTCTCTCTCTCATGCTGATTATATGCATCCTCTGAACTATGTCCAAATTGGAAAGATTGAAGCAGCAGCAAGCAAGCTTGGACTAGTCTTATGCCTCTTATTTTCTGGCTGATGATTGCCATGCTTTAGTCCGGAAAATTTGCGAACATAAATGCAGATGCATGAGACATCTAGTACGGATCTAGATCAGTAAAATTAAAGTAGCATATACTGTTAGGAAAGAGTCTGTTATCAGTCAACTTTGCCCCCTTTACATTATTTCACCACATTGATTGGAATTATTAACTGTACTGATCCTCCTCTCTCTCTCTCTCTCTCTCCCTTGTCAGGCTTAGCAGATGGAATCATACAAAGATATTTTCTGATTCTGGTGATGAAGACAGCACAGATGGTGAGACTGATTATATGGACGGTGAGACAAATATTGGCAGACGGAGCAGGGCTTCCTCATTGTTGAAGTCAAAGGCTACTTCATTACGGTGGGTACTTGATGCTGCACTCTTGCAAAAATTTTATGCACGTGTTATAGGTAGGTGAGACATTTCTGCACAAAATGTTAGCAGCTTGTGCATAGTTGAGCCAGACGGAAGGTTTTCCTCATTCATGCACATCTCATTTCACTTATCTTTTTGAAGAGCTTTCTGTTACACTGTTGGATGAACTACTTTGTTTATTTTGCTGCAAAATATGAACCATTTGCCTTGTTGATACATCTCAATTCACTTGTATTGTTGAAGAGCTTTTTTTAGACTGTCCGATGATTTAGATAGCCAGCTATCATCCTACTATTGCACTTATACAAATGTTCAATTTGTCTAGGTCCAAGAGATTGCATAGATCTGCCCAGAGCCTGCCAGAAGACCTTATGGACCAATTGGAGGATGAACCTCTCGATTTGCTTGATCGGCAGAAAATGAGGTCAGCACTTAGAGGATCCCAGCAAGGCAAACGGAAGGCAGAGTCTGATGATGACTTAGAGATAGACTCCGAAGGTCGTCTAGTAATCCGTGAGGGAGAAAGGTCAAAGAAATCCTCGGCAGCCATCCCAGATTCAGATTCCAGGAGTGAAGCTGGTAGTTATCTTTCCATGGACTCTTCGAGGAAAGCCCAGAAGCGTAGAAAGACGTCAGAATCGGGCTGGGCTTACACAGGGAATGAGTATGCTAGTAAGAAAGCTCGTGGAGACTTGACGAGGAAAGACAAGGTTGAGCCCTATGCCTACTGGCCTCTCGATCGTAAGATGATGAGCCGGAGACCAGAGCATCGGGCAGCAGCGAGGAGAGGAATGGCAAGCGTCGTGAAGATGACGAAAATGCTTGAAGGCAAGAGTGCCTCGAGTGCACTCTCCTTCAAAAGCACCAAGTTAAAAAAGAAGGCAAATAAAGCAGGCAAAAAGAAAGGCAAGTGAATATAAACTGTGACAATGTCCAGCACAGTGGATTCATTCGAGTGCTTGCGATTGTGCGAATTAGTGCGCAGAAAATTGTGAGATACCTGGTGCTAGAGTCATGGACCAATTGGTTTATGGTGCAATTTTGCTGTACATATAATTTTAAGTACAGATGCAATAGGCTGAACAATTTTGTTAGTACAGTTCTTGAACCACCTAAGCATCTGTCACCTGCATCCTGAACATACGTGTCTGCCCATGTTGTCCCCCCTCTCTAATAAATTTGTTCTTCTTTATGTTCAAAATGCGAAAAGACCCTAAAATCCTAGTGCAAACTCGAATGTGTTGCGGGCGGCCTGAGGGGCTGATTGGGGTCTGGCCCGTGAGCTAACCCAAGGATTGGCACGGCGAACAGACATGACCCATGTCCCGGGCCCTTAAGGACCATGCTGGGGCCACCTTGTCATTTCAACTTACATCTTGGTCCAGTTCCCTAAATTTATACGTCTTTTCACTTTGGATTTTATACTCATCAATGGTATATTATCCCATTAATCACTGGGAAAAGCATTGAAAGAAAGGGGCAAAGAAAATTTGAAATTGAAGAAACAGAGCAGATGGAGGCAGGAAAATCTAAAATAGCGAAGAGAATTGCAGGATGATAACTCGCAGAAACTGATCTCTACAACATTCTAGTCTTTCGATATATGTTCACATACAAAGAAAGACAAGAAGTTAGCATGGTGTACCTCCCTGCATCATGCCCTAGTGTAGCTACAGATGATTAGCAATAATTCACAATAACAATTTTGGCAAATGAGTATGACTAGCAACATATCTTGGCCTTGGATTCTTCTCCATTGTGCTGTCCGACAAAATCCCATTTGTATATGACAGCTACCCATGGGAGTGCGAGGAGGTTACTTATGGCTGAGCATCCGGCATCCAAGGTGAACTCTAAACATCTTCACATTCTATAATGCCAACATCCATCTGAAAAACATCCGACAAGAGGAAAAAGACATCAGAGTTGGAGTCCCCTGCTCTAACAAGTTTCATTTGTTTACCCAAAATAGTTGGATCTCTTATCAAGTGGCCAAAGAGACAGAAATATGAAGTGCCAAGAAGCATACCTTCGGCTCGAATATTGCATCGTAAAGCCCGCCAAGGATGATTCATTTGTACGGGGCAAATAGTATTGATGAGTTGTGTCCACCAAATCCGAATGAGTTAGACAAAGCCACCTTAATGTCTAGTCTCTCTTTCTTTGGGCCAACCAGCATGCTTGGATCCTAATTGATTTTCACAGTTAATGCTCAATGTCCAAAATATTAACATTGGAGACGAAGAGCGTAGTACAGGAAATGTGAAAGCATACCACTCCTTCATCTGGGTTTTCCAAATTAACATTGGGATGAACCCACCCGGTTCTAATTGCCTGCATTGAGAACACATATCCACACCCAAAACTAGAGTAAAATCGACAAAACCGTGACTCAATGAAATTCTGGTCAGTCCAATAAGTCTCATCTTTAACATGGAGAAATAGTGAGATTGTATGTACACTCAATCTACTATAACAAGGACATTAATCAGATCTGACAACTCCAAGAAGGCACTTTTAAAGTTACTCCTGTGAATCTTGCATAGCTCAGAGTGAAAAGGCTAATACCTGTACAACCGCCACGGCTTCCACAGCACCAGCAGCTCCAAGTAGGTGACCAATCATGGACTTAGTGGAATTCACTTTTACCTGCATAAATGGGTAATCTTAAAGGCACCAAAATTTGGTAAAGATACACCTTGGCATAAATTAGCAAAGAATTTACATCTGCATTACCTCACTGTTTTCGCAAAAACAATGGGCAAGAGCTTTGTACTCCTTGAGGTCTCCAGCTGGAGTAGATGTAGCATGAGCATTTATGTAGTTTACATCTTCCCTAGACACTGCAGCCTGAGCTAAGGCCTTTTCGACACAGAGAGTAACGCCCACCCCTGCTTAGAGAACAGATCGTGAGTTCAAGTTTTGATTCCGTAACAGGATAAGATGTGCACTGGAGCAAGTCTTAAAAGTTGATGATCATTGACTGTCAAGAAGATAATAGATGCAACCTAAAAATCAGTACAAGTACTTTGTGATTTTACACCAAAGACCACGACCATGAATGACGCTACAGGGCTACACCCATGACTTGGTTGACCCCACGAGCTATATTATAGTGAATGTAAAAAAACATTGACCACAAACCGAAAAGAACACATAAATCACGCCAAAAATTTCTGAAGCTCATCAAAGGTTCGTTTGGATGTGGTCTCTTAATTCCTCTTGTACAAAAGAAGGGCGGGATAATATGATTAAATAGAAAGGCCTTCTTACTTTTTCTATTTCGTATCAGAACTTCCTATCTCCCACAAAAAACAGGTCAGATTAACAAAGATAAGGTCCCACAATATGGAAAAGAATGTGTATAGCAAAGATAGAGGAGGAAGAAAATAAAAGAAAAGAGAGATAAAACCAACTAAAAAGTTTCAGTGACTGTCGAGACTTCACTGCCCAGACAGTAAGAATTTAAGAGGAAAAATTACCATCAGGGTGAGGTTCAGTCATGTGATACGCATCGGATGTGAAGCTTCCACCAAGAAACTCTGCATAAATGTTTGCACCTCTACTCTGCAAGGAAATACTAACATGTCATCTTGAATCACTGACCAATCATAACCAGGCTTGAGCATGGTGTGCAGTGCACCATGCACCTGGTGACTGTCTGATCCAGTGGTATTCACGTGGGCCCAGCCATAGATCAGACAGTGACCAGGTGCAGCACCAGATTCCGGATGCACTGAGCAGCACCACCCAGGACCACCAGCATAGATGAGAGGAACAAAATGTGTAGGTACCTTAGCATGATCTAATTCCTCCAAGAGCAGAACTCCAGCTCCTTCTCCCATGACAAATCCATCGCGATTCTGTAAAGCCATGCTCACATTTTAATCGGGATAATGCACTTGCCTCCAGTTCATATTCACAAAATTATTAAATTAGAGTCACAAGGCTCATAACATAGTGTTTCCCTCTCCACTAGTTTACCACAAGCCATATCATCAATTAAATTTCAGAAATGGGTATTCAATTTTTACGTTTCCTCAAATTCGTTAAATTATTTTCAGACTAAAAAAACTTGTCACCAAGTGAAGAATTTAGCATTCAATACTCAGCATTTTCTTCCAGCCTCCAAAAAAACAGAGCTTTATTGAATCTTTGAAAAAGGTCTAGAAAGATCTTTGTGGACGTTTCTAAATCCTTTGGATGAAAAAAAGATGCAGAGGAAACAAAGCAAGTTGTGAGATGCTAATACAATGTCCCATGGTCTTGAAGCTTTCGCAGGATGACTATTTCTCTGTGAAAGCGCTCGGCATGCCACAAAACCCCCCAAACCTGCGGCAACAACGACAATGTGAGAAGATCTCTCACTGTAGCTTTTGATGGACTCAGTGAGGCACACGACAAAGACAAGGAGGCAAATTATACCAATAGGAATAATTGCTGCATCTGAGCCACCGCAAAGCATCACATCCTGCAAGATCCCACAATTCTCAGAAAATTATGCAGTTTGAGTCACCAGGACAGCTACACTTATTTTAATGTTAAAAAGTCTCAGCCAACACAAATGAAGCAGATTCATCACAAAGCAACTTTTGATTTAAAAAACTTACAGCTTCTCCTCTTATTATGTGGTTTGCAGCATTCAGTATACAAAAGTTGCTTGTAGCACAAGCAGTTGATATAGAGTAATTAGGGCCCATCCATCCCTTCGGTTTAATAAATAAAATATAATCAGAAAAATCAGCCCGAACAAAGTGCATTTCAATATTGAGATATTGAAAATTAGGCTGACCAGATCCATTGCAAGCATGGCTGAACCCATGTTAGTTGTTGCAAAAGGTACACAAAAGGGATTCATTTTCTTGTATGATATCCTTAAAGCTTCAATAGCATCATTGAAAACCTGTGCATTTAAAAGGTACCAAACATAAGGAATAGATGAATCAGATAGAGTAACATGGCCAGATAAAGTCTGATTGGGCTCTCAATAAAGCTCTCGATCAGAATGTGAACCGCCGCATCTGAAAAAACATCCTTTCCATTTTAAATGAATGCATCTCTGAAATGCCATTCAGAGTTTCAGACACAGTTAGGCAATGATGTCTAAGCTGCAAATAAGTGGACTATTTCCATTTTCCACCCTCTTCAAAATCTCAATGGCTAGAAGATGCAACCCTTAACTTCATAAAGGTTGACTAAAAGCATCAAGTTACCTTCATCCCACCCATTGCAGAGCCAATGAGAACCCCACATTTAGCTTTGTCCAGATTTTTCATAGCATCATCAGTCATTCCACCATCTGCCAAGGCTTTCTTGCCAGCAGTGAGCATGTAAAGCATGAATTTGTCCATCCTCTTAGAGAGTTTTGGAACAATCCATCCATCAGTTGAGAAAGACTTGATCTCCCCAGCAATTCTCTGGTAAACATACATGGGTATCATCAGGTAAAAACTAGATACAAAAAAAGTAGAAGGGGAAGGCGACACCTACCGTTGGAAATTGAGCACAGTCAAATGTCTCTATCTCACTTATACCACTGACACCCTCCAGCAAATTATTGTAGAAGATGTTCGGATCATGGCCTAGGGGAGTTACCACACCCATCCCAGTCACTACTACCCGCCTTTGCTTTGTTACAGGTTTCTTCATCGTTGAAACTTCTTGAACAGGTTGTAAGGCCACTGCCATGGTTTCTCCTGTATTTATGACCAACTTGTCACAAATAATGCACCTCGCAAATGTAGTAAAACAATTGCCAGCACTAGCATCTTTCAGCATTACTCATAACTGTACTGAAACGACCTCCAGATAAAATCCATACATGGAAGCTACAGAAAGCGACTTAAATTGAATAAGTGCATCAAGTCAAAATGCTGTGGCAAATCACCACTCATTTTTTCTTCAGGAAATCTGCTTAAGTCATCTACATAGTATGTTTCCTGCTAGCAAAGAGATGTGGTTCCAAATAGTAATCACTTTCTGAGCATGTTCGCATTAGAGTACCGGCAAAAATCATGATTATTTCAACAGAGAGAAGATTATTTGGCAGACTCAAACGACATAAGTCTGCCATGTGATTAGCAAATGAAAGAAAGAACACAAACTTTCACAATGTCAAGTGACTAGGTTTTCTGCAACTATTGCTCTAACACAGTAACCCTGCTGTATAAAGTTAGAATCAGAAGGTTAAGTTGGAACCACAAGTCAAATTGCCAAATTCAATTGGAATATCATACTTAGAGAAGATTTTTTTTAAGAAGAATGCCAGATAACTGATCTTCTACAGCATTTCAAAGTAGAAACTGGTACTGTGTGCCCCCATCCACTTCTTAAAAACTTCATTTTCAGGAGCTAAAGAGTTAGAGCAAGCATGAACGACTAGAAGGGTTTTTTTTTTTTTTATAAGAAAGTCAAAAAAATTTTCCGAGTATATTTCCAATTGAATTCTCCACACTAGAGTGACAACTCGATACAAAAGGTTGGACTCTAGCAGTCAAATTTTCAAGATAGTGCTCTAACCCGCATAAGAACAAATTAACCGCACAGTCCAGCAAAGTGGATAGGCACATTCCGTGTGTGTTTCTAGATTACGAAAACCCACATTCGCATCTCGAGTTTTTTATCTCACTCTAAGCCTAATCATGAAGCAGAATCAAAATCGGATTCGCATATTACGTCCTCATCATAAATCAGATCAAAATTCTCACAGAGCAAACGAACGAAGGAACCCACATCAACATCAGATCAAGCGTCCACTTTAGAATGAAAGACGCTTGAATAAGCCAAATGGGTGCTTACAAAACTAGCCCATGGCAACTCACAAATGAAGATAAATATTAAAATCAAAACGCATCAAACAACGAAAACAAACCCACCCCAGATGTCCATACACGATGAAGACCAAAGCAGGGACAAATGTTACACTACTAATAACAAGCAATCACTAAAGAACGTATTTTTAACATGAAAAAAGAACTTTACCAGAGGAGCGAGCTCGATTTGTGCGCTTCTGCTTCCGATTTATGCCAACATTTCTCGATCCAAAAAGAGACGAGAGCCCATTACATCTGCAGTAATCACTACAAGGCTCGAAAGCCAAACACGAACTCATGAGACCTTGAACGTTCGATCCATAGAAAGATGACAGCAATCCAGAAATGGGCGACCGGGCATTGCTTGTATCGCTACAACATTTTGAAAGGACCTTCCTTTTCAGCCTCTTGGAAAGTCTCCTGGGGTACTGAAGAGGATGCGCTTTGAGCTCGTTCTCCCAGGAGACCGACGTGCAAGCCGCCACCAGCCATGTACACAGCGGCGAGGCCGCCATTGAAGCCGCCATCACGAGCTCAAGAATAAGAAAAGAAAACGAAAAAGGAGCGATCTTTTTCTTTCCAATGAAAAGGGTGATGGGAAAAAAAGGTGAAGAAGCCTCCGAAGCTGGGGGGAGAACGATGCAGAGGACTCAGAGTGACGGATGCGAATTCATGAAAAGACGACGAATGGGTTCGTGGTGTGTTTGTACGAGAGAGGAAGGAGACAGCATTTGGATTCTGATTTCACTCACAGTGTGGCGGTCGTTTCACTTTTCTTGTGCCCCTGCTTCCTTCGATCGTTGTACCTGCGAAACGGTTCGGCAGCCCAAGTTTTTGGGCAATCCGTGCAGTGCAGGGAACTGAGAACGCAAGCAAGTTTTCTGTCTCTCTCTCTCTCTCTCTCCAATATATTCTTGTTTAGAGCCCTGACTTGTTGGAGCAAACAAAGCTACCAAATGATGCTACCTACATCTAGACATTATTAAGGATACGTTGTTCTGGCCAATAGGATCATATGTAGCAATCGAAGAAACGCAAAATGGACTGCAGTATCGAACTATGGGGAGAGCATATGCTTTTGACCCTGTTCGTAATTTATGAAATCTTAGATGCAACGATGATATCTTGGGCTTGTAAATCACGGATGCTGCTCATCATTGCTCGACTTCGCCCCTCCAAGGGACACCTCCTCCCCATGCAAAGACGGCTTTTGGCCCGCGGTCAATTTCCTTGGCCCGGTAGGTATTATTAGGAGCATCTTCCCCCATCCTAATGATCCATCCATGTGGACATATACTTCCGCTTTGAAATTTGCGGCCAAGGTACGTGAAAATTGTCGAGATCGGTCGGGACAGCAGGAGGGACGCGAAGGGTATCATTCCCTTAATTCGGTTTCGAAGCCAGCACTCTGGAGACTATAGTTTTTGTCGAGATTTTGACATGTCTTCCGGAAGCCGTGCGACCATCCATTCGAACAACGATAACCGATGCATAGCAACAACTATTGCTAACCTTTTGAATTGCTACTAACTTTTAGATGACTTTCAAGGATTTCCCTAATGTTCTTGTAACCCCAATGGTACCTCGAGAAAGATATATCTACTTAATGAAAAAAAAAGAGGGTAAGGATCCTCCATCACGTTCGGTGTCTCTATTAGTGTCTCGACATGTCTCAACTATTGATACATTAGTGATAAATTGCGTAGGTATGTTTATTCTCGTGTAAGAATGGAATTGATAACCTATCTAATGGAGATACCGAGGGGTGAGGATCTCATTAGAAAAAAGAAAATTAACCTTCATAAGATTGGTCTATTGAGACTTAGATGTGTAGATTAGGTCCATGACACAAATTAGATTCTCAGTATCACCAACTCTAAGTAATTTAAGGTTACAATCGCCCGCTTGATTTTGGGCTTGTATCTTACCTATTCCATAATGTCGGTGGGAGTATTCATGTGCGGGTATTTTCTTGTATTATAACGAAGCTCGTTTTAGGTAGGTAAATATCGGAACTATGAAATATCCTACTAATCTCACGAACTGAGTTGAAGACGAGCCAAAGTACGTGTAAGTGGCTCAAACATTGAATTATTTTTCCTTGGCGGTGATATTCGGAAGTTTTCCTATTTAAAGTGGGTCTCCTTGCCCTTAAAAAGATCATTACCATAATTGTAACCTTCTAGGTAGTTAATGAAATATTTTCATTTCTCGGACATGAACTTTAATCATCTTTTTCTTTTTCAGGAAGAAATTGAAGATGTTTTCAAGATTGAGTAAACGGTTCAATATCAACTCTATCGAAAGAACTCGGGGCACCATAGCATGTCGAGAATAAAGGGGGACATACGAGACATAACCACTCCCTCGGTCGGGTGCTATGACGCCCTCCCTTTCAATCGATACGCAATTGAGGAGTTCAATCACGAACACTACGGGTGCTATGACGCCCTCGGTCGGGTGGGACATACGAGACATAACCACTCGCTCGGTCGGGTGCTATGACGCCCTCCCTTTCAATCGATACGCAATTGAGGAGTTCAATCACGAACACTACGGGTGTGGCAGCGATCCTAGTCGGGGAAGATGGCGCCTCGCATATGGAATAGCAAGAGGGCACTTATACCGCCATGGGGAGGCCTTACGCGAAAGGGCCAAGCCCAATGGGGACGGCGCGTCCCTTACTTCAAGCGCACCTCTCTATCGACTGAATCACTTCAACGGCTCAGCCGGAGGAACAGGTGAATCCACGAGCTGCTAAGATGCATGGAGCAGAAGGCTCGTAGTACCTCCTTTTCTTGATATAGCATTTTCTTCGTTTCAATAGTGAATCACCTACTATTAAAAGGGGCAGGCCTGCACGTCCGTCCTATTTGAAACTCCAAAGACATAAGAAAAAGAGATGTTTGTCGTCGGATGTTTTGGAGCTGCCTGGGAAATTTATCCGCTATGCGGCTACGCCACCTGTAAAAACCCTTTACCCTTTGTCCAAAGTGATATCCAATGCATGTAATTGGTCTTTGTTTGGTCTCCTGCATGTGGCATATTTAAGGCTATCCGCTGACCAAAAAAAAATGCATTTCCTCTCTACTCCTCACCTAATGCTCTTGCCCATGTTACATTCTTCAAAATTTTTAAATATTTGTTAATTACTAAAAATTCGTAATTATAAGAATATGATTATAAGTTCTATTCATATTGAGTCTGACAATATGATTAGACGTTTTAAATCATTTCTCTCTACTTCGTAACTATTTTATAAAGTCTGACTTCATTGCATGTGTAAATAACAATACGACCAAATGAATGCATGTACATTGAGATTTCAAATGATTTCCATTTTTTCAATTTTGTTTTGCAAAACTCCGAAATTTCTAATCGAAAAGGAGACGACTCATTCTATTAAATTTAGTGTATTTAATGTCCAAATGTCTATTTTACTACACCGTATAGATCTGTCAACGTGCACAGGTAAGGTATAATGCAAACCAACCCTTCACACTTCGCATAATGATGAACATGCCGGTTTTCTTCTCTTTAAATTTCTTAAAATGGAGTTCAGTTCAGCCATTACCGTTAAGAAATTTTTTAAAGAACCATTTTGTTAAGTCAACTGCATATAGTGATTCTTTTAATAAATTGCAAAAATGCAATAAATTCACATGTCGCGAGATCACCAAACATACAAAAGAAAGTTAGGGATTATGGGAGAATTAAGGGATCCTTTTTGTCTCACTTATCAATCAATAAATCGACAATTAGAAGAGGAACATACAGCTGATATAAGTTGACCAGACAAAGACAAACTCTCAAGAATCCGAGGAGAGGTTTGGTTGGAGAGGTAGCAGGTTATTGAATCATACCCGGACGTACCTGCTACAACTGCAAGTGGGAGCAGCAACTGTTTGAACGACACCTATTCTGTACTCAAGTTAATTGACATTGAAATACTTACTGTGTTTGCATTTAGAATTTCTAAAGTCGGAGATATAGGATGATGGCAGTGACATTAGGTGGGGTTCCCACAAAGTAGCAAGATCTCGTTTAAGCGGAGAGACGTTCGCACCAAGTAGAGGAAAAGGGTAGAGTAGTGAGTTATGTTTCATGTAAATCGGCTCGGCTTGCTCGTTCAAAGAGTTCGAAACGTGTGTATTTAGTGAATTGTACCTTGTCGTGGGGGGAGATTAAGAGATCGCAGAGTTTCGGCTCACTCGATTGGGAGAGTGATACAAATCGGAGGGGGATTTAGGATGAAATGCGCATGATTACCTAACCAGGAAGTTCGAATTGTTGAAGGGGGTTAACTAAAACCATGTCATGAACGCCTAAACAAATTTAAGAGGACAGAAACTACGTGGCGTTTGGAATTCCACAACCCAAGCGGGGACTTTCCTCGAGGAAACGATTTTGAAGTCAAAGCTGGTGCGCCAAACTCCATCTTCTCAACCATATTCCTGATTTCAGTTTTCATAAGCAATAATAGAATAGCATTCAATTGCTTAATCCAGAGGATTGGTGAGCTTAAAGCCCACCTTCATCCAGAGAATTGGTGAGCTTAAAGCACCCCTCAGGTCTCCAACCATTCCCTAATTCAAAGACTCATATTTCTTAGACATTCGTTTCTGTTGAGCTTTGGAATATGAAGAGCAGAATGAAGAACAATTTACATAAATAGCACGGCTATCATCATCTGCTCCGCATCCTTTCATGGTGGAACCTCGATTCCCTATCTGTCGTCCATGTAGATGAACATTCCTTGATGGAACGACAAGCATTCTTTTTTAACTCGAAGGTCCAAGTTCTGATAATACACAACAGTAAAGTTTAATCTCTTTCCGGTGCCAACCTCCTCCACCAAAAAAGAGGGTCCGGTTATCCATTTATAATAAATTTTCTCTTCCATTTATCTCAAATTTCTTTCTTTGAAAATCAAGTCTTACCATGAAGAAAAATCTTGTTCAATGCAACTAATGACACTGTTCCCGTTGAGAAGCCTCAGCTGATCACATATAGAAACCAGTCTCTTGAAGAGTAGTCAAATGCAATCCCATATGAGAAGTTGTATAATACCATAGTCACCTCAAGACTATGAATTTTGTAATAACTAGAAGAGACCATCAAAATTGTTAACACACCAGGGTTTAGTCAATGTTCATCCTCTCACAGTTAGATGGACCGATTTCATCATCTAAGTCCGAATGTCTGTTTCAGAACTGACACTAATGTCAAGAAAGGAGAAAATGAGGTGCAGCTAACACATGGCTAAGCTCCATGGCAGTGCAATGGACATAATGACGGCAACAATAAATACATGCAGGCTTATTGATTGGGAATCTTCCTCTAGCACCGAAAAATGGGGTGGACATATAATTACAAAAGAACAAATGAACAAGCACCTGTAGTTTTTGCTGCTGTTGGCCCAGTTAACCTTGAGGGTCCAAACAGGGAAACAAACATAGATACACACAAGGGACACCAAGACAAGATAGACCAGATCACTATACATGAGCAGACCTACCATTAACAGATGGAGGGGGCCAGGGGGCCAAAAACACTACTGTGCATGCAATCCATACAAAAAGAATGAACATGAAAGACCTTCTAGCGATAAATAATCTCAAAACTCAAACTTGACCAACTAATGTTGCAGCAGTACAAGTCATCACGCCAGATTGATCCGAGGCAGAAATTGATATGATACAAAATGCACCCGCTATTCATCCTGCATGAAAAAGATCATATGGATCAACTCGGCTCATCCATACTCCCCTTTTCCAGTGTACACTACAAATAATGTCCAGCATTTCACGAAAGGGATTCAAAGGGGAAAGATACTATGGCCTCACCAAAGACAAACAAAAGAAACGCAAGGAGTCAATTAGGCCCAACATGTGGATAACAAATACAAGAATACATTTCTTGTATTCATCTACATTTTTCATGTTAAAGCTAGTTGGAACAATTCATAACTCTAGCAGAGCTTGTGATCGCCACATGTTGGCTAAAAGATGCCAAAAGGCATCTGCGCCCCTAGAATATCCAGCTGTTGCTGCCCATCTTTGTAATCATTGCCACAAATAGCCACCAATTATTGCTACCCATGGAATTCTCCATGTTCAATCATCTCTAGCCACCATCACTCTACTAGCCCAGCTATTAAAACTGTAAAAAAGTCTCCTTTTCACGTACCCAGCAGTATAAGTTCAATTTATATGCGCCAAATTATGTGTTGATAGTGAGTATTGTGAGATGAAATGAGGGTCACATGGTGTTTCTCTGATGTAGCGAGATTGGCTACAATGAACAGTTGCTCTTGTTGTTTGGTCAACTAGTTCTCCAACTCAATTTCCGCCACCACTACATACAATAAAAAAGAGTAACATGGAACATTTGAAGCTCAGTCCATTACTCAATATACTCCTACTCTTTTCAGAAAGCTTTCTGTTTCAATTCATAATGAATGTGTCAGTCAGCCATGGTGATCCTTAATTACATTTCAACCCCAAAACAAAAAAATGAAATGTTTGCTGCACCAACAAAGAGAGAAGTCTCCAAAGAAATTTTAACTGCAATTTGAAAAGCTTGAATATTGAAACCCCACAGGAATGAAGAGATGCTAGAGTCTCTTGTTTAGTAAATAACTACACATATTAAAAAAAATTTAACCACAGGAACCTAAGGGGGTAAGCTGTAATTACAGCACAAACCAAAAATACTTTGTGGAACTCCTATGTTATCCATGAATAAGCCGGACTCCTTTTGCAGGGTATCAGAGAGACATGATGACCATGTAAGACAAGTGAGATAGGTTTATAAAAACCATAAACTTCCCAGGAAACCACTTAAGGTAGGTGACATTTTTATTTGAATTGACTTGGAGAATAAAATCGATAAGCCCAAGGGCTCCTCGGATCCACAACCTCGAGAAATGCTATTAATGCATTTGCCATGTCCATTATGTATTATATTCAGCAGCTCAAATATTCGCAGAAGAGCAGATAAAGATGCACTTTAACATCACTGTCTCATTGGTTTAATTGAAATCCGCTTACCTCATTCTAAAGATTCTGATCATTGAGATTGTTGTTCCTCAATCAAAGTTTGAAGTCTCTGCCATGACATGTACGTATCAAAATTGCGAGTAGGGATTTTTAAGTAGCTATATATCAAACAGAAGAAATACTAACTTTAACAGAACTTCCAACTTCATCTAGTTTTTGCAACAACAAATGCTCTCCTGAATAGGGGGAAGAATCATATCGGATGGACTTTGATGGGGACATCTGCAATAGGCACATTGTTTCGTCAGTGAGTTCACATACATTTTCGACTACATTTAGATGTCATTTGTAACTTCAGAAAACTTCCTCAACGAACTACATGCCCTTGACAGGTGATAGGATTGTAAACTTACATCGAGCTCGTAAGAAAATGATAAAATGAAGTCCTACTTCCTACATAAGTAACTGTAAAAACAGCTAGAAATGCATTTGATGTAAATCATGCAAACATTTGAACTTACCAAAGCTGACTGACCCAGTCTCAGGTTGGGTACGTCATCAATAGTTGAGATTTGTCTAGAAAAGGCTTCATTTCTCAAGCTTGAAAGACGTGTTAGAACAGCCTGCTCGGGGCATCAAGGATTTAAGTTACTAGAACTCACCAGAATTGACATTAACCGATGGTAAATTTAACTTAACCAAGAAGTATACCTTTCGGAAAGCAATAGGGTTCGCAATGCCTTGTATTTGAACGTCATCACTTGGTGGCCTTCTGACACCAACATTCTCTATTCTAAGAGAGTATACACCAAAAAGGGACTGCAGATAGCCTTTATAACAGCAAGATAGCTTTTCAGGAACTGAGTTAATGGAGCTAATGGCATAATTAAAGATGACGCAGGTGAACATGGTTTCCTTTTTCTCCTTTCATTGTTTTTGGTGTTAAGAATATGGATAATTTTTTTTTTTTTTTTTTGGTAAGTAAGATGAATAGCATTACAATGCAAACGGGTACAAGAAGAGTCGCACACAAAACCTCGACCCAAAATATGCCGTCTAGAGTAGAAAAAACCCTACATAGCAAGTAGAAGATCCAAAAAGCAATAATGGGACTTTCAACTAAATAAACTGAGTCCTCATTAGTGAAAACTAGAGCATAAGTTGGAACACGAGCTGAAGTATATAGAGCTCCTTAAACTATCTTAGCATTAAAATCTGGAAGTTACTATGAGTGGATTTACCTTGTTCAATCACAACATCAGCTACTGAAGGCAAAAGCACATGCTTCTCCTTTTTTAACATTCCAAAACATGGAAATGGTACTGGTCTGGTTACCTAAGCCAAAGAAAAGACGGAACAAGCAAAATGGTGAGGAACATAGGAGGGTACTCAGATTTCAATGTCAAAAGCATCTTTTTTTCAATTAATCCAGAAAAAAGTCCATATGTAACAGCTGCCTGCCCCTTTGCTTCAAGAGACCATAATGCACAACTTTTGAGCTCAGAACTTTTAAGGTTAATACAACCGAGAAAGCACAAATAGACTTACTAAACCATGTCACACCCAAGCATGAAAACTGTGGATATCTACAGACATCAACAGACAAGAACTCAAACGTGGATCAGAAACTTACTTTGTACACGATGGCATTTGGGGTGAGATAGAGCTTCCTCGATCGGATATCCTTCCTAAGTATGTATCTCCGAACAGGCAAGTAAAGCAACATGAACAAGCCAATGCCCCAAGCTAGAAGGAAAAGCAACGAGTAAAGAACCCATTGAGCTGTCTGGTACTTGACGAAATTATCTTCCATTTCTTGGAAGGTCGCCGTGTACAGAACCGGGTCCTCCTCACTTTCCACGATTTCGCCAGACCCAAGGCCTCTCAGGAGACCCTTTTCCAAGCTATCAATTTCCACCACCTCCTCCCCAGATCCCATTCGGAATCCCACCGGACAGTTCGGGACTACAAAAATCAGCAACTGAAATCGAGCTCAGCTCAGCAGCAGCCATAAGACACTGGATCCAAATTAGCACTCAATGCAATCACTCCATCTGCTCAATGCGCAAGCTTTCACACACACACACACATAGGGAGGCACATTCCCAGAAAAACCCATATTTCTCCTAAATAACCACCTATCGACCTCAATAGATACGATGCTCAAACTGGAAACCGAGCGCATTGCGAAGAGCACGCGCGATCCGATGTCGAAATGCGAGAAACACTCGACAGAAGCAGACAAACGGAACCCTAACAGTATGACATCGCATTCGCGTCGATGCGACGCGATCGGAGACGGAGAAATCGGAGTTCGTGAGCTCACCGGAGTTTGACGGAGAGGACCGGCGTCGGCGGCGAGAGCGCGATCGGAGACGAAGCGCGAGATGGCGGACGTTCGAGCGACCGACGGGGGCGGTGGAGAGAGGAGGCGCTCCCGGGAACAGCGACTACGAAAACTGGGAAGTACTCGCTGTCGCTTCTGCTGGGGGGTGAGATCATCTGCAGCGACGGTCAGAGTGATCACGTGTGCTCTACGATCAGATTCGTCGAGCGTGGATTGTCCAAAAATGATCTGGGGTCTGGACAAACCGTTTCCTTCTCACTGTTCATGCAAGGTGCGCATTCGAACGAAAAAAGGAAATAAAACGTGCGCATCTAAATTCGGTCAAAGAAAATTTAGACTCGATCTTAGGCTTGTCCAGCTTGAGTCACCGGGCAACCCAAGTCTGCGCTCGATGATTCCATTTTATCGAGCAATCTTGATTTTTGTGATGCGGACACGTACCGAGGTCGAGCTACATTAGTGTCTCCATAAGCAAGGTTTTCCATGATATCGCATCATGCCGGATTGCAAATTGTGTTAATTTCTTCTCCTCAGATTAGTTGTCAAGGATGAAAGGCCATATAAATATATATATATATATATATGGCATTAATAATAAAAAAGACCGTAAGCAATATAAAGAATGTCAAGAAGGATTGTTAGAAATTCTAAACCAACCATATAGGTGGTATATCTAAGCAAGGTAGAAAAGGACAAAATGATAAGAAGAAGTAAGGATATATGACAATTGCAGAGGACTGCTTTAAATTAAAGTATAGACCATCCACAAGCGGTGTTATATGTCCTTTGTCTGAGAAATATTTAAAAGTGACAGATTTTGTTTCTGTCAAAATCCTTTCATAAAATTCAACAGTTTTATAAATGTCATGAGGGGTGTATAGAAATTTTTCTGAAAACATGTTTTTGGCAAAAACACAGGGGTTTTCATCATAAAATCCGTTTTCAATATTACAAATGGTTTCAAAATTTGTTTTAGGAAAGAATTTTGATTTAAGTTCAAGAGGGGTAGTCTGAGTTGACTGAATAACCACCTCACTAGAAATTCTTTTTCCCATTTGCTTTTGGGTAGCAATGGGAGAGGGGTCAGGACTTACCATTGCTATTAATGATTGTGTCTGGCTATTGAAGGCTTTTTGGAGGAGCTGTAAAGCTTCTTCATGAGAAATGTTAGTAATATCAAAAGGAGGTAGGGACAACTCAAGGTCTGGTTTGGCTTGAGTAGAAATGGTAGTGGTATTCAAGGATGGGTGGGTAGTTGCTTGCAGCCATGTCTTTATGTTGGTTAAGCCAGGTTTTTTCTCTGAGGAGGATTCAACAATTTCTTTGCCTTTTCTTCCGGTAGGCCTGTCAGGTGGCTTGGGAGGCATTTTCCCTATAAAAATTCTCGTGTGAGAAAATCTAGGAGAGAATTCGAAGTTCCATTTATAAATTCTATGTCAAAATCAAAAACGGATAAAATGGCTTGCTCTGAGCCAAATCTCCGGGTAGTTTTGCAGCTAAAAGGCAGTTCCTGAAGAGTTTGAGCAAGAGGTTCGCCCATGTGGAATAGCATACTTGCTGTAAACTGATCTGGTTTTCCCTGACTCTCAGTATAGATCCCCTCATTAGTATCGGAGCTTGGTTTTATGCCTAACTTGGTTCGTTCCATGCGCTTAGTTGGTGATTGTTCAGTACTGCGAAGAATCCTTTCTCCTCATCATGACCGATCCAGATACAACTCCGATCGCTCTTACTGCTTCTCTCATTCCATCGTCTTCTTCTTCATCTTTAATCGAGTTTCGTACTTCACATGCTTCTAAGATAGACTATCTTTACGAAGTTTCTCTTAGTGATGAAACCAAGATTTCGGAAACGCAACTTCCTCTCATGAATCCATACTCAGCTTTTGCTAAACCTGCTACATCTTTTTCCCCCATCAAGTCTATACAACATCTCATCCGTCAGACTCCGAAAGAAGTCAAGGAATACGTTCAATCTTCCAAATTTGACCAACATCCAATTCCTGCTTTTGAAAAAGAATACTTTGTTACTCTCCAAATTCCTCCTGAATTTCCCAAATAGTGGATCCAACAAGGGTATTCGCATATTCACTATGGCGCAGTCCGTCTTGCTCTTACCTTTCATGGGAAAAAAGGTTTGCCTGTCGTAGCAAGAATGGCTCTTTTGGATATTAGGTTCCTAGAATATCAGCATGCCTGTATTGGTACTGTCCAAACCACTTTAAATGCTGGAACAGTCTTTGTAACCCTTTATCCAAATTTTAATATTGCCTTTTCCGATCCCCAGCTACTTTCTTTCTTGAAAGTACAACTTCAGCTTACTGGAGCTCCTCAAACTGCCGATTCTATTACCGCAACTTTTCATTACCAAATGGTGTATAGAGTCCAAAATCATGCTCTAGATCTGAATTTCCAACATGGAAATGAAGATGCACTGTTCATCTCCATGCAAAACGATCAGGCCTTTTGCATTCATGTTCCTTGGCAGATCCCAAAAGAAAAGTTAGCCAAGCTTCTTCCTGAATCTTGGATAACAAATTATGAAAAGCTCCACCAAATTAGCCAACCTCTCCAGTCTTCAGACTCTGAATTTGTCAGACAAAGAGATGGTACTGTAACCATCAAATTCCGCAAAGAGAAGGAAGAAACTCCTTCCATCTTTCCTACTATTTTTACGATAGAACCCTGTGTTCCTAATCCAGTTCCTAAGGAACCATACCCAAAAAAGTTAGTTCAATACTTCAAAAGTGACGGGCATACTGTCCATCACTATAAAAACCCTTATGGTCATTGCTTCTGGGATCCTTTTTGCCAGTGTTCTTCATGCACAAATTCTCCAGATGAAGTAGATCCAGCTACCAGGCCTACGCGAAAAGCTAGGAAGGCCAAGGACAGCTTCTACCAAAGATATTTGGATGGCGACCCTACCATTGATACTCTTGGAGAAAATAGTGGATACCAGTTTATAGTATCATACGAACCACCATCATCATCATCAACTTCATCATTCCCATCATTCCCATTATCTACACCATCACCACCATCGCCCCCAGTTTCACCCCATATAAGAAATCTGTCGTTTCCCCTTTCTACAAATCCATTTATAAGTGGGTAAAGAAAAATTCTTATCCACTTGAAATTCCAGTCTTTCCTAAAAATCCAATCACCGGGCAACTTCCATCTATCTCCATGTTCAATGAAGCTGACTTCCCTCCTTTAAATCCTGTTGAAAGTTCTCAGCTTTCTTTTCCTGCTACTGAGGAATTCACTGATCCGCAACGACGATACCTTCATGCTCCAAAAATTCCTTCTTCCACTGATATTGATGAACGCGGAAGGTAAAAAAGAACGCCTACTGCTGAGGCTGTTCTAAATTGACAGTCAGAAACTCTCCTGGCACAAAATCAGGCTTTCAAGACACTTGACTCCAAAATTGTTGATGTGCAACAAGACATCCGAAGGTACGACGAGTCCATCAAAAAGATGCTTGTGGATTTCTAGAAAAGACTTCATGCCTTGGAATCAGTCCAGCATCTTGGCTACCATTATCTTGAAAATCCGAAAAATGAAATAGAGAAACTCAAAAGGCAAATTAGTCTCCTTGAAGAAGGAAAATTTAAGCCTACTGATTTCTTCTCTATTTCGAGAATCGGATACTCTCTTCCACCACCGCAAAGCTCTCCAGTTTTTGTTACAGCTGCTCTTGCAGCCAAAACTTCTACTCAGCGAGATAGAAGTGATATGACAGAAATGCGCAATCGCATTCGGGAAATGGAGAAGCTCCGAAAGGAAATAATGAAAAAAAAACCTGTTTCTGAGTCCTCTGGAGAACCTGAAAAGAGCTCTGACCAGCAGATGATGATCTCAAATCCCTTAGAATCCTTTATGAGGGATTTAAGCAAAGATCAACGACAGAATCCAAAAGCTAATTCAGAACAACATCTACCAGAGTGCACTTCCCAAGTAACAAAGGTATCAAATTTGCCAAATTCAGATTTAGAATCTGACTCCCTATCCTATTCCTCTTCGTCTACTCTTCCAATTCCTTCCATTGAATCTTTCCAAGTACCATTAACTACTCCTTCGATCTTCATGGCTGATCCACAAGAACAAGAAATGGAACTAAATCCATCTGAACCAGAGGTTATTCAGATCAATAACCCATCTCATATTTCTGTTTCCTCATCCAAACAGTTTTTCACTCTTGATGATACTCCTTATTCAAAATGGCCAGAAAGATTGGATGAATTCCATGCTTGGTTGAACATCAGAGCTCTTACTGTTGAAAGCAAATATGATGTTCTTCTAGAATTTACTACAAGGTTTACTGGAAGCCTTAAACACTGGTGGCAATTAGCTTCTGAAACAGATCAGATGACTTTTCTTCTTCTGCAAGATTTTTCCCAAGCCATTGGAATCATTTACCTATATTTCATAGGAAAACCTGCTGATCTTCTTGAGCTCAAAAGAAGAGAATATTTTGAAAGAAAATGTTGTTCTCTTCAAAAAAGGCACCTAGATAGCCATTACAGGGAGATGCTTAAACTCTTTTATGGCCTAGGAGCTGATCCAAATTTGAAACAAGTCTTCTTAGCCTCCATTCCTAAAGAACTCTCCCAACAGGTTGAGAGATCTTTTCTCAACAAGCAAAGAAGAATTGTTGACATCCCCTTTGGAGAATTACAGCAAAAAATCCATCTTTGTCTTGATGAACTCTGCCTCCGAAGACAGATGATGAAAAACTACATCAGAGACAATCGTGAACTTGACGGTGCTTGCTCAAACAATATTTGAAGATCAAATGTTCGAAGAAGGATTGTGACGGTTCCTGCGGAGAATATTCAAAGAAAAACAAGCACTTCAAGAAGTATCGAGTGAAAACATCCAGGCACTTTGGAAGAAAGAAGAAATAGCGATTCCTGCAAAAATGAAGAAACTTTACAAGACGCAAAAAACCAAATCGTTGCTTCATTTGCAATAAGAAGGGTCACTTTGCCAAAAATTACCCCCAGACAAAAAAAAGGTCAGAATCATCTCATTTATAATATCGAACTCGAGACATGAATCTCTCTTGACAATGATAATATTGAATCCCCGTTCTCTGTCGATGAAAATCCCACTGACCAAACACTTTGCATCATTCCTTATTTCACCCCCAGTGAAACAGACTCTGATTCAGAACCTGAAGAACTTTTCCATCTATCATCACAACCAGAAAATCTGGATCCCAGTATACATTCCAATCAACTTCATTGTCCCCACTTCCCAGTCAAAATCCATCTCTTAAAATTTGCCAAACCAATTTCAGTCATTGCCCTTATAGATACTGGTGCTAGTGCTTCAATCCTAGATACTAAAGTTCTCCCTGAAGAATACTGGACTTCCTGTGTTCGGTATTTCAACTCTGTTTCAGGAGACACTTTTTCTACAAATGTTTGCACCACCCCTATATATCTTCAGTTTTTCCCCAGTGTTCCGTTACCACCAGAATTCTTGGATCTAGTCTTCCCAATAAAGACTTGATTATTGGATGGGATATCATGACTCAACTTCCAGACTTGAGAATCGTTCCTAGAAAAGGACTTAGGTATAAAGACCAATTCTCTGAATTCGTCAATATCCAAAGACTCTTTTCCATTTAAATTAGTCTGTTAGATCCAATCATGCAGAAACTGTTGGAATCATGCTCAGAAAATCATTCCGAATTCTCTAAAAAATGTTATCATCCTTTGTGGAAAAATCCAGAATTCTATATTCGACTCCCCTTCAAGAAAAATGAGGATATAAATCCTACTAAGACAAGTCATTCGGGAATGAATCCAGAGCATTTGGCTCTTGCTCAAAAAGAATGCTCAGAATTGTTACAACAATGTCTTATTGAAACTTCCAATTCTCAATGGACTTGTGAAACCTTTTATGTCAATAAATGTGCTGAGTAAAATCGAGGAAAAATGATATTGGTAATTAACTACCAACCTCTCAATCTTTTCCTCCAGGATGACAAATTCCTTTTGCCTTCTCGAAATTCCCTTTTTGTAGGAATCACTAAAGCCCATATTTACTCAAAGTTTGATCTTAAAGCCGAATTTTGGCAATTGGACATTCATCCTGATGACAGATCGAAGACGGGATTCTGCATCCCCAACCAATACTTTCAATGGCGAGTTCTTCCATTTGGTCTCAAGGTTGCTCCTTCCTTATTCCAAAAGGCTATGTGTCGCATATTCCAGCCAATCTTATCCAGTGCAGCTGTCTATATTGACGACATATTGCTCTACAGTCCAGACGAAGAATCTCACTGTCGACTTCTTGAGCAGTTTGCAGAAATTGTGAAGAAACATGGCATTATGCTTTCTCAGAAAAAGATGACCATTGCCCAGACAGAAGTTGAATTTCTTGGCATATACCTTAACAAAGGTACATATTATCCAGGACCACACGTTGCCAGGAAATTGCTAAAATTTCCTGAAAATTTTTTTACAACCCAGCAAGTTCAACAATTTCTCGGGATAATCAATTATCTTAGAGATTTTGTTTCAAATATTGCAAGGTTGTTAATTCCTTTGCAACTGATGTTAAAAAAGCATCCAGTGCCATGGGGAAAGGTACAAACCAAAGCAGTTGCGGAACTCAAAGAAATTATGCAAGATCTTCCCCCTCTGCAAATCCCATCCACAGGCAAGAGAATCTTGCAGACTGATGTCAGTAATGAATATTGGGCGGCCATATTGTTCAAAGAACTTCATGGTAAGCGACATCTTTGCGCTTACAAAAGTGGCAAGTTTTCTCAGGCAGAAATGCATTATCATTTTACCTTCAAGGAAATTTTGGCAGTTAAGAATGGGATAAAAAAGTTCGAATTCCATCTTATTGGTCACCATTTTCTAGTAGAACTGGATATGGCTTCTTTTCCCCAAATGACCAAATTCAAGCAGAAGCAAATCCCTCATCCTCAGCTACTCAGATGGGCTGAATGGTTTTCGAAATACTCTTTCGAAACCAAACACATTGCAGGAAAGAAAAATGTGCTTGCAGATTTTCTCTCCAGACCAAAAGCATCGGCAGAAATCAACATGTATATTCTCAGGCATTCATTACCTTTCCGGGTAGACAAGTACAAGATTGAACGGTTCCGAGATTGGCCAAGCCTGGAATATCCTCAAGAAATAATTGAGCAAATTCAAAAGGATAAGCTCATTGAAAATCTTGACAATCTCATGTGGCAATGCCATACAGACCTTTTTCGCCACCATGGAGGATCTATTCTTGACTCTTCTAGATTACACTCGAGGTACCCTTTCATCCACCCATTACTTTGGAGAAAAAATGATTTTTCTGATAAACTTAAATGGCTATTATGGTATCTAACCAACAAGTACGTAATAGCTATTGAGTTTTCCACCAGAAAATTTATTCTCCAATTGACCAACTTGCTTCTGGTTGATTACGTTCAACTAAATAAACACGAGAAAAACCTTTTAACTGTGCTCAAATGATTTTACCCTCCTGTTTATTGGAAACGACTCTTTCTTAAAGAGGTGAAAAAAGTTCGAGATGATCCGGAAACACACACTGTTGTACTCTTCCATCGTCCTTGAACTTTTTGTGCATAATAATGGTACCATTTCCAATACTCCCGCCGCAGTAGGTACTACTACCTACAAGCCTCAGTCATAACTCTAGGTTACACGTGTCTATAAATCGTTCCCCAGTCACATTGGTTCTGTTGAATATAATTACAAGGAACTCCAAAGTATCCTATGCCAAGAAAATCGTATTATTTCAGAAGAAGCATGGGATTACTTCACACCCGTCTCATGGGATCACAAAGGATCTTCCACTATAACAAGACAAGTACTCAGAAAATATGAGCACGAACAGGCACAGGCATAGCTCGAATTATCACAAGATCACGAAATGTCAGATATAGGAGATCCAGCACAGTCATTTCAAGATCCAGTGCAGTCTCAGGATCCATGGGGTGGACCACTCTCCCAAGACCCCTATGACTATGGACCATTGTCCTTATCCGTTGGACTTGACGCCAGCTGTTCCTCTCACTACACACAACTAGGAAATTGGCCCCAGCCAGTCTTACCTGAACCAAATCCACAACCAAGCCTTGGCATCAGAATGTGGAATGACCTCCTGTTATCACAAAACACTTTAAATACTGCTTTTCCAGACCTTTCGACACATGCATCCTCTTCCTTGAACCCAGCACCAGTTAGCACTAAAGATAATTTCGAACACATTCTGACACAGAGACAGATAGCAGAATATAAACGTGCAAATAGTTCAGACAGCTCGGATTATGACTATAACTCTGGATGGAGATAAGCTTGTACTATTCCGCCTAATCGGCATTGTCCTAGCATATCATAGCCGGGTCCTATTCCACCTATGAATAGGTTTTAAGTGTTCTACGAGTAAGTGTGCCAAATAATGTACTTAGTTAGGTAAGGTTTGTTTTATGTGGATACGAGTCCAATAATGTATCCTGTTCTAAGTGTGTTTTGTCTTACCTGGACCCTCGTCCAGCATGTATCCCCCAACGCCTATATAAGGCCGTGTAATACTTCGGTTTGAAATAAGAGGGAAAGTTGTGAAATTTCAATTCTCTCACTTTCCATGCCTCTCTAAAAATCCTTTTCTTCAAAGCCTGGCATGATTCTCTAAGAAAGGCAGCTCGGCCAATTAGGCATAACATTATCCTGATCACTCTGAGCGTCTCTATGATCTGAGCCAAATCTCCAGATAGTTTTGCAGTTAAAAGGCAGTTCCTGAAGGGCTTGAACAAGAGGTTCGCCCATGTGGAATAGCATACCTGCTGTAAACTGATCTGGTTTTCCCTGGCTCTCAGTATAGATCCCCCGAAAATTTATTTTGAAGCAATATTTTGGATATCTTTTTGTAAGACATCTTTTGCAGATTTGCAATCAATTCGTAATAAGAATTTTTGATTTAAAAGATCTCCTTGAAATTTGGAAATAGAAAGTACAATAGCAAGAATCTCTTTTTTAATTGTGGAATAATTCTTTTGACAATCATTCTAATGTTTGGAGACAAACTGAATAATTTGTTCCCCGTTGTCTTTGGATTGCTTAAGAATTCCTCCATAACCAATATCAGAAGCGTCAGTTTCAACGATTTTGAAAGCAAAAGAATTAGCTAGATGTAAACAAGGAATTTCCTTGACAGTCTGCTTGATCTGTTTTACTATATCAGTATGGACCTGAGTCCATGGAGGAGGATCTTTCTTGAGCCTTTGAAGAAGTGGTTTGCAAATTATATTGATGCGAGGAAAGAATTCAATAATATAATTCAAACTTCCTAGAAATCTTTGCAATTGATTTTTGTCTCTGATTTCATCAGGAAATTTTTCAGAAAATATAATTGATCTTTCAATAGGTATGATAGTGCCTTGATGGATGTAATGTCCTAGAAATCGAATTTTTGTTTTGAAAAGAGATATTTTAGTAGGTGACACTGCTAAACCGTTCTTCTTTACAATATTAATAAAATGATTGATGTACATATGTGGAGAGTGTCAACAGATGGCTCATGGCTAGACAATCTGTTTCTAGTTGTCCCCCTTCTGGGGATATCACCCCTTTTCTACGTGACAATGGCTTCGTCCTTTCTAAATTAGCTTCAGCCTAATCACACCAATAATTGGCAAGAATGTTGAAGCAAGCCCTTTCTGAAATTAAAGACTCTGAATCTTCTCGCTCTCATCATAGTGGAAACTCCAATGAAGATGATTACTACAGAATCCTTCCAAGAATCCCATGGGGAGATGTAGCAGACCAGGAAGAAGAAGACAAAGAGGTGGAAGACTTGTCCAAACCGTGATGTAAGAAGCCAAAAGACTCCAGCCATTATCATCATTTCTACCAATCTCATCATTTCTAGGTTGAAAGGAGTCTGTAAGTCTTTTCCTTTGTCAAAACTTTCATGATTATGTCAGGATATTATTCACTGTAAATACTGTGCACTTACTACTATTTGCTACAGTACTGCCCGTGAACTATTTCTACATAACCTAATTTGCCTATATAAGGAAACCTCATTTCATCAGAAAGGAGGAACCGGGAAAGACCTTTCCAAACATTTTCTGAATTCCAAACCGTTCCAGTTTTTCTCTCCAAACCTTCTTCGAAAGAATAGGAGATCTCACATCTCAATGTCACGGCCCGCGCCCTCCGGCACGCAACATCCCTCGCAAAGGTCGATTCATGCGCGACGTCTCAGGACGTGTCGCCGACCCAATGCCCAACACAGAGATTAAAGCACATACGGAAGCAATACAATACCCGAACAAATTAAAACCACGAAACCAAGGATAGCCGCATAGAAAACAACAAGAACCGATATACATTTGCATTAACATCGGGGAAAGCATATACAATATCCATATACAACTTGAGTATCAGAAATCAAAAGCGGGTCAACGACCACTACTGGCAAAAAAAGGAGTAAGTGACCCGGGGGTCAGTCTACTACTAAAGATAGGGCACTGGTCAAAAAGGTACTGGCCCTACCAGTCTGAGGCTAAAGCTAAACCCTACGATGCCCAGTCCGGGTCGGAATAAGAAGACTCCGAGAATGAAGAGCTATCGGGCATCTCCTCCTCAAAGTCCGATGAGTCCGGCTCAGACTCGGCCTCTGCGGCCTCCTCCTCCGAGTCCATAACCTCAGGCTCGACCTTCAGTACGAGGTCCTCCACGATCGGCTCCGGCTCCTCATCATCCGGCTCCATCGGCTCCGGAACAGCATCCCAGTCAGCTGGCTCCAAGTCCATCGAATCGGCCTCATCCACCTCATACTCTACGGGTACGCCATCAGAACTCGTACTCTCCCCACCTGAGGTACCAGGGTCAGTCACCTCTCCATCGGGACACCGGGGGTACCTCGTACCCAACCAGGTAAACGGGACATCAAAAGTTCGAAGAGGACCATACTCTCCGAGACTATCCCTGAAGCACCAGGCTACATATTCGTGGGTCTGATAATATGATTCCATCACGTCCACCCAAACTAAAGTATAATATCTAATATATGACTCCCCGTCCCCTACGAGGTGTATCGTCCTCGTCCGCTCTATCCGGAGCGAAATCCCAAAACGTACTGGAACTTCAGGCATCTCAAGGCTGGGGATCTGAAAAGTGAGGGTTTAAACAACGGTGAGAATAATCTCAGTGAGTAGGTTTCCTAAACCTAAGCTAGGCTAATATGCACCTCCTGATGAGTACTAAACAACATACAAGTCACAACATAATTGACTCAGGCCCTTGGCCCAAATCCAAAATTCACTTGACCCTGCAGGTTAGGCAATTGATATATATAATCGCAATAATGCCACAGAATTCAATCACGGCACATACACGCATATTACTTGGTTGCGACACATGTCATGTATATGCTCGTGTTCACACTCATGCTCATGCCTCATCAATGCATTGCCGCACACTTGCACTCTTGCACACTTGCTATTTACCAAATTCACCGACCCGCGTAAAAAGCATCAGGTCCGACTCGCGTAAAACGCATCAAGTCTATCACTTCGAGATCGATCTCTAGCCCACGTAAAACGCATCAAGCTCATGGCACAACACCCGCGTAAAACGCATCAGGTTTGGCCATCTTTCGATAGTCCGGACATCATCCCGCGTAACACGCATCAGGACGGGTTCACTACCCCGCGTAAAACGCATCAGGGCTTTATGTAATCACACATTCACATGCACCAGTTATTATCTGAACCCCGTGTTAAACGCATCAAGGCATCTTAAGTGATCACATGCTCATGTCACTCGTGCACACTCGTATATGCATATGCCATGTCAATGCTTTAGATGCACATTCATGGCTGTAATATTCACACTTGGGCATTTACGAATTTCACAATGAGCACTCAACTGCACAACACCACCTATTCAATTCACAATACAATATGCTCAATCCGCATCTCAATATGCCCATCCAACATATTAGCATTACCATGAAAACAATTCAAAGCACTCTGGCACAGCACATAAATCACACATGTAAATCGCACGATTAAGGTCAACATGAATCCGCGCAACCAAGGCCCGCTAAGCTACTCCATTCTTAGTCACTCTAGGCACATGACACGGCACCACCAATTGATCACAGCCAAAGACAAATCAGTCACATAATCCGCCAATCTAAACATTCTCGGTAATTACACAATTAAACCTCGAATTGATCGCGCCTTGTCCAATTAAATCTCGATATGGCTAGCCACTAAACAAATCATTTTGGGCCTATAAATATCCTCAAATTACTTCACTTGGCTCCCCAAAACATCATCCAAAATAGCCACCATGAGAACAATGCGAGGCGCGCACAATATTCCGCAATTTAAGCCCGAACTTAACCGAACTCGGGCCATTTTGATCCGACAATTCCAGCCACCACTCGGCACATTCTAAGACACTAAACCTCAATTAAATCCTCACGATAAACCACCAATTGAGCCACAATAACCGCCCCCAACGATCTCCACAATTTAACCCCTAAAATACCATAATTTAACCCCTAAAACCCATCTAGAAACGCACAAAAGCCTAACTAGGGTTTAGGGTCGAACTCACCTGAATTCCTAGGCTCCAAATAGGGCTGAGCAAGTGGCGAGAACGGCTGGGCAGCGATGGATCCGCGCCGAAATAGTAACAGCGAGCGGCGGTTCCGGCGAGGCTCTTGAGCGGCCGAGAAAGAGAGAGCACGAGAGAGGGAGAGACACTGTGAGAGAGAGAGAGAGAGAGAGAGAGAGAGAGAGAGAGAGAGAGAGAGAGAGAGAGAATGGTGATGGTGGGGTGAGGCGCGGGGCAGCAGCACCGGCGGCGGCGGCGACGGCGGTGCTCCAACGGTGTGGCACGCGCGCGGCCGAGGAGAGGGAGAGAGAGCTCACGGGTGGAGGGAGAGAGAGAGAGTGTGGCCGGCTGCTTGGGGGGAAAATGAGAGGAGAGAGAGAGAATAGAGGGTTTATAGAGTGAGTGAGATAGTGGGGTGGTTGGCCGAACATTCAAAATGCCAATTTTGCCCCTAATCCAAGGGTTGAGGTTTAAATTTGACAAAATATCCAAGGGCATTAGGGACCACTATTTTCAGCATTATTGAGCTGAAATACACTAATATAAAACCCTAAAATACTCCCCAATTAACCCCAAAATTCGGAACCCTATAATTAGGCCTAGGGGCAAAACGGTAATTTTCCGGTCCCGGGTCAAATTTTCAATTTTTGACTCTATCGATCCCAAATATGCTTGGCCACATAAAAATGACGTCGTCCTTGAAAATTAGTCGCGCACACCCACGAAAATCGACACCGAAGTCCGGACTAAATTCCACGATCGATTTAACTCAATTTGCAGTTTTAGCGTCTCTCACTAACGAGCGACTGTTTAGGGGTTATACGTATCGACCTAGGGCTACTCGAGCCATGACGGTCCTGATTTCCTAGAGAACACGAGGATTTATCGCTAGTCCCAGGAGTCGCCATTGTCCGGAATAAGTTCGGGATTATTTGCCACGCGTACTCTCGGTTGTGCGGAATCACCCGCGGTCCGATCGTACATCATCGGTCAAACCCAATCTGTCACTATCCTTAGACCGGCCCACATTGGCACAAAATATTCCCTCGTCGCTTCTCGGAATCTGACTCGATTCACGGCCAAGTTCTTGGGTCCGCGTACCGTTTTCCTAGTTAGCCATTCCTTAATGGTCAGTATCCCGAGAATGATCAGTTCCGGACGAGACTCACTAAAACGAAATGAGAAATAATCATCTATTTTATTAATCCAGGAAGAGGGTCGAATTCAGGATGTTACACTCAAACCTTTCTATAACCTTTCCATACGTAGTAAGTTTCTCATCCCTATCCCTATTTAGATCTTATCCCATACCTTCAAGATCCTTCAAAATCTTTTCTAATTCTTATAGAGTGGAAAATCTTATCATTCAAGACTACCCATAGTCTGAGTAACGGAAGAATTTCTACCAAAGAAATTTCCTTACTTTTGTACTTGTACTTCAATATTTATATTTTAGTTGTTATCCTTCAATACTGTCGTTGTAATCATTCAATATTATATAACAGACATTTCTAATCTCCTTCCTACATTTACATTTACATACCCCACAAACAGCAGGTTGAACTGCCTGTGGATGGTCTGTACTTTAATTTAAAACAGACATTTCTCTTCTTACCGTTTTGCCCTTTTCTTCCTTGCTTAGATACACCACCTACATGGTTGGTTTAGAATTTCTAGTAATCCTTCTTGACATTCTTTACATTGCTTACGGTCTTTTTATTATTAATGCTCGTGCTTGTATTTAATTTTATTTATTTAATAATTTTCTTTGTAGAAATCTGCACTTTCATACTAATATATATATTCGCTGTTGCTAGATCTAGAGATATACCTCATATCTTTTATCTATTTTCCCCAATATATTGAATATTTTAATCGGATAGAGCAGCTTTTAAATATGACATATATCTTCCTTATTCTTATAAATGATGGGTAAAGACTGTGCAATTCAACTTATTAAATAAAAAATATTAATATATTGAATATTTGCAATCTTGAAAATCAAATAAAAAATTCCATATGTTCTAATATTCCCAATGCTTTCTGGTCTCGTAAAAGTCACATAGTTGATTTACCTTATGAAACAAAATTTTTAGAAAAAGACATTCCTACTAAAGCTAGACCTTCTCAAATGAATCACGAAGTCTTAAATTTCTGTCAAAAGGAAATACAAGGACTGCCTGAGAAGAAGCTTATTAGGAAAAGCCAATCGCCTTGGAGTTGCTCTGCTTTCTATGTCAACAAAAATGCTGAATTAGAAAGAGGAGTTCCAAGATTGGTAATAAATTATAAACCTTTAAACATTGCTTTAAAATGGATAAGATATCCAATCTCAAACAAAAAAGATTTGTTAAATAGACTTTATGATGCAAAAATCTTTTCAAAATTTGATATGAAATCAGGCTTTTGGCAGATTCAAATTAGTGAAAAAGACAGATATAAGGCAGCCTTTACTGTTCCTTTTGGCCAATATGAATGGAATGTCATGCTTTTTGGTTTAAAAAATGCCCCCTCTGAATTTCAAAGGATAATGAATGATATCTTTAATCATTGTTCTGATTATATTATTGTTTATATTGACGATGTTTTAATATTTTCCGCATCCATAGAAAAACATTTTAAACACATCAATCATTTTATTAATATTGTAAAGAAGAACGGTTTAGTAGTGTCACCTACTAAAATATCTCTTTTCAAAACAAAAATTTGATTTCTAGGACATTACATCCATTAAGGTCCTATCATACCTATTGAAAGATCAATTATATTTTCTGAAAAATTTCCTGATGAAATCAAAGACAAAAATCAATTGCAAAGATTTCTAGGAAGTTTGAATTATATTATTGAATTCTTTTCTCGCATCAATATAATTTGCAAACCACTCCATCAAAGGCTCAAGAAAGATCCTCCTCCATGGACTTAAGTCCATACTGATATAATAAAACAGATCAAGCGGACTGTTAAGGAAATTCCTTGTTTACATCTAACTGATCCTTTTGCTTTCAAAATCGTTGAAACTGACGCTTATGATATTGGTTATGGAGGAATTCTTAAGCAATACAAAGACAACGGGGAACAAATTGTTCAGTTTGTCTCCAAACATTGGAATGATTGTCAAAAGAATTATTCCACAATTAAAAAAGAGATTTTTGCTATTGTACTTTCTATTTCTAAATTTTAAGGAGATCTTTTAAATCAAAAATTCTTATTACGAATTGATTGCAAATCTGCAAAAGATGTCTTACAAAAAGATGTCCAAAATATTGCTTCAAAACAAATTTTCGCCAGATGGCAAGCCATTTTATCCGTTTTTGATTTCGACATAGAATTTATAAATGGAACTTCGAATTCTCTCCCAGATTTTCTCACACAAGAATTTTTACAGGGAAAATGCCTCCCAAGCCACCTGATAGGCCTACTAGAAGAAAAGGCAAAGAAACTGTTAAATCCTCCTCAGAGAAAAAACCTGGCTTAACCAACATAAAGACTTGGATGCAAGCAACTACCCACCCATCCTTGAATACCACTACCATTTCTACTCAAGCCAAACCAGACCTTGAGTTGTCCATAAGACCTCCTTTTGATATTACTAACATTTCTCATGAAGAAGCTTTACAGCTCCTTCAAAAAGCCTTCAATAGCCAGACACAATCATCAATAGCAATGGTAAGTCCTGACCCCTCACCCATTGCTACCCAAAAGCAAATGGGAAAAAAAATTTCTAGTGAGGTGGTTATTCAGTCAACTCAGACTACCCCTCCTGAACTTAAATCAAAATTCTTTTCTAAAACAAATTTTGAAACCATTTGTAATATTGAAAACAGATTTTATGATGAAAACCCCTATGTTTTCGCCAAAAACATGTTTTCGGGAAAATTTCTATACACCCCTCATGACATTTATAAAAATGCTAAATTTTATGAAAGGATTTTGACAGAAACAGAATTTGTCACTTTTAAACATTTCTCAGACAAAGGACATATAAATTACTCTAAGGCCATCCTTCACAAGGTCATTCACCCTCAAGACTGGAAACCAAGTCCACTGGCCATGAGGAAATTTAATGTCAAAATGACTGACTCCCCTCCATATAGGACATCCTTCTCCTATTTTGATTATAGACAAGCGTGGTGGAATACATTCTGGAGACAAAAATCCTAATAACTCCCATACTTGGCTTTTCTATTTTGAGAACTTCGAAATCAAAGGAATCCCGTACTGGTTCCTCAAATGGTGGGATAATTTGGACCCATCAAAGAAATTCTCCATCCCAAAGTTCAACCCAGTTATGAACTCTTCCTCAAAAAATACATTCCATTTTCTCATGAGCAAGTCTTTAATGAACTCATGATCTTTCTACAAGAAGAAAAGGTGTCTTGAAAGAGGTTTGGTCTTTTATAATTTCTACTTTAGGAATTTTGTAATTAATAATCAGTCTATCTCCGGATGCTGATATGAGAGATTGAGATGTTTTCTCGAAATATTTGGTTGGTATGAGGCCTTCTTTTATACAGTTAAGGTCTGCTCCGGTATCGAAAAGGGCTGTAGTTTCCAAAACAATTTCATTTTGGATTCTGATTGAAATATTGATAATCCATTTTCTAGTTGTAATCTCAGAAAGTATTAAAAGGAAGTTTGTATCAGAAAAAGAAGGGAGTTGGGTAACATGATTTCTTTCTTCTAAGTTTTCTTCTTTTCCTTTCAAATGTTTCATTTTAATATCTAAGATATCTTTTTGCATAATTATCTGAGCGGCTTTGAGATCTTGTATTTCTTGTTTTTGCTTATTGATTTCTTGAGTAAGATCATTTATAGAAATAGGTTTAAAACTTGTTTTCTTAGTTTTGCTAACAATAGTAGAAATATTATAAGGATTATCAGACTGTAAGGCTAATTTTGGTTTTTGAAAATTATTCAAATATTTTATTTTTGTTTCGGGATCAGTAATCTGATCTATCGTTTGTAAAGAATTTCCTCTTCTTTTGTTAAAACATTTATTTCAAAATTGGCGGCTTCTCCATCTTCGCTTTCTGAAGTTGACAATGAAGAGGTTTCTAAATCACAAATTTATAATCCTTCTTCAAAACTAGATTCATCAGAAGAGCTATTGTCAGCTTCAGCCATTAGTTGATTGAGCTGATGAATAGTTTCTTCATCTAAATCTAACTCATTGACCTTTTTGCTAATTTTACAAAATCATGAAGTGTGACCTTTCTTGCCACAGTTATAGCAAGTGATGTTTTTAAAATTTCTTTTAGGTTTTTTGGTTCTATCAAAACTATCATTTTCTTTTCTTTTAGAAAACTTCTTATCAAAATTCTTCTTATAAGGTTTCTTATAAAATTTCTTTCTATCCTTTTGTTTAGAAAGACATTTTCCTGAACATTTAGAATTTTCATAAGATTCAAAAGATGGATCATATTGGGCAGAAAAATCTCCTAATCCTTTTTTAGAAAGCTTTTGTTCTTTCTTGATTTGTTTTTAGAGACGAATATTAGTACACAATTGTGTTCCTATTTTATAGACATAAGAGGTTGATTCTCCATAAGAAAGATGGTCATATGGAATTTGATTTCCATATTCTTCTCTTATCTTACCTCGAACTTGTTCTCGTATGAGTTTTGGTAAACCAGCAAGAAATTTTTCTTTCCAAAAAGACTAATTGCAGTATGTCCTTTGGAAAACTCTTTGTAAGAATATTTCTTTATATTCTCGAAATTCTCCCAAAGATCTACATTTCATATTGGAAAGAAGGTCTTGATTCTTATCTAGAATGTGAGAAGAATCTCCTAAAAAATGTTGAGAAATAGAGAATATTAAAGTATTAACAGCATCTTGGATGGGTTGATCGTCTTCGTCAAGAATATTTCAACCAAAAGGGTCCAGTTGGTAAGCATTTAGAATTTGAGACCTTTGCTCTTCATTCAGGTAGTTATCCTACCATCTTTTGAGCTGGCCTGTAAATCCGGCTATTAAAAGATATGCAACAGAATGATCCGAAGTGTCTGGAATAGTTTTATAAGTATTTGCAAGCATGACCATCTGGGTCAGAATGTTTATGAGGTTTTGCTCAGAAACACCATCTATATTCCATTCGTAAATAGCATCAGAAGAATATTTGTTTTGGATTTTAGAAAAAGTTTCTTCTGTAAGGATATCAGGGGGAGTAGCACGGGAATAATATAACTTTTGAGGATCTTTCCAAGTGATACGATTTATCTCAGGAAGGGATTCAGTATCAGACTTATCTAAAAGATTAATTTGATTGGAAGGTTCAACTCGATCTGGAGTGTCCTTGACACTTAGATTTTGTAGTAAAGGAGTACCCAAAATTATAGAATTCTTAGGAATCAAAACTGTTTTTCCCTTGAGGAGTTTTCTCCTATCCTTTAGGGCTTTAGCAAAATCAAGACTAGGATTTTTTGGAATTTCAAAATTCCTAAAGAGAGGTGGTTTTAAATCCTTTTTCGTATTCGCTATAGAAGGGGATGGAAAATTATTCTGAGTAAGATTTTCAATACGATCAAGTTGCTTTCCTATGGTATGAAGATGTTGATTTAAAAAGTTATTTTGTTCAACAATTTTCTTGATTCCTATATCATCTATTTCAGAGGCAGTTTTGAAAGGCGAAGCTATTATTTCAGTTTCTCGATGTTCAATTTTGATTTTTCTAAGAGAAGGATGATTAGATTCAATAACATGGCCATCGTCTAATTTCCATCTATAAAATTGATCTAAAACAAAAATCTGTTTTTTCTTTTAGGAACGTGTTTTCAAACCAATCAAAGAAGAATACTTCGATTTCATGTTGATACATGTAATCATAATATTCTTTCTTGATATTGAGGGCTTGATTTTGAAATTCCTTGAAAAACCATTCTCTGATGTGTTTATTTTCAAAAGAATTGAATTCTTCATTTAAAGCGATTATGTTTGGTTGAAAAGCTAATTCAAAAACATTGATCTCAGAATCTTCCATTTCGGAAGGGGTTGGATCAGGGAAATCAGGAATATTTTGGTAAACTGGCCTGGAAATTCCTGATCTGTTATCTATACCACTAATGTTTGGAAGAGGAGGAGCACTTGCAGATGCTTCTTCAGGATTATTTAAAGGGATATTTAAAGGAATATGAGGAATATCTACTGACCTTCGAGAAGAAGTAGAATGCCAAGAAGGAATAGATCTGATATCGCAAGATCTTCTGGGAATATCTATTGATCTTCTAGCAAATTGAATAGTTACTCTTCCTTCAGGATGTTGAATGATGTTGGTAGGATTAGTATTTTGAATAATTGGCTGGGGAATTCGGTTTTCTAATTCCCATTGTTCTGGAAGGGTTATTTGATTCCAAGGAATGGTCTTAGGAATTGTAACGTTTGCTTTAGAAATATCTATTTGTATAAGAAGGGTTTCCCTATTGGAATTCAATTTAAAAGCTTTACTACCAAAGGCAAAATTCATTACTTTGTAATAAACTTTGTAGATGAGGGCTATGGGAATAGAACCTTCAGCTATAGAGTAATTATGGATTTTTATTTGAAGAGTGAGAGATTTTAAAATATTTTTATCTTTGAGGAAAATGGTAAGACCAGGATGACTATCAAAGTGAACAGGTCCACTACAAAGACTGATTTCTATTGCTCCAAGAATGGATTCGTCATATTTTAAAAGCCTAGCATCTCTCAAAACAAGAAGCAAGGAAGTATCTAATCCTTCATTGGTAAAGGGTTTTGCACCAACCTGAACCAAACCTATATGTATGTAATTCCATTTCTGGGAATGTTTCTTTATAGAATCTTTATTTAAAAGTTGAATTGAAGCAAAGGAATTAGAAAGTGGCACATCTCTTTCTTCAGTAACAATGACATAATCATTATTTCCAAAAATTCTAAACTTGGAATGTTCATAAATTTTATCAAGTTTCACTTTTCGAATGAACCAATTTTCAATGGATTTATTGAAATTTTCTATATTAATTTCTTCTTTATTTATTGGTCCTTGATCAGAAGACATTTGTAATAAAGAACTAGAAGAAGACTCAGATCTTCTTAATAAGTTCATTGTCAAGGGGTAGATAAAGATATTCTTCCTTGCACAGTCTTTACCAACCATGTAGGTGGCGTATTTAAATAGAGATGGTGTCTCCATCTTTATAAATGATGGTATCAGAATATCTTTATTCAATATTAATCTGATGTTATTTATGAATGGAATATAGATGGTGTTTCTGAGCAAAACCTCATAAACATTCTGACCCAGATGGTCATGCTTGCAAATACTTATAAAACTATTTCAGACACTTTGGATCATTCTGTTGCATATCTTTTAATAGTCGGATTTATAGGCCAGCTCAAAGGATGGTGGGATAACTACCTGAATGAAGAGCAAAGGTCTCAAATGATTGAGTTGAACCTTCCAATCAAATTAATCTTTTAGATAAACAGGGATAGGGATGAGAAACTTACTAGGTATGGAAAGGTTATAAAAAGGTTTGAGATGTGAGATCTCCTATTCCTTCGAAGAAGGTTTGGAGAGAAAAACTGGAACGGTTTGGAATTCAGAAAATGTTTGGAAAGGTTTTCCCAGGTTCCTCCTTTCTGAGGAAATGAGGTTTCCTTATATAGGCAAATTAGGTCATGTAGAAATAGTTCACAGGTAGTACTGTAGCAAATAGTAGTAAGTGCATAGTGTTTACAGTGAATAATATCCTGACATAATCATAAAAGTTTTGATAAAGGAAAAGACTTGCAGACTCCTTTCAACCTAGCATGTAGGTGGTGTATCTAAGCAAATGATCTTCTTAACTTATATATTTGCTGATACCATCATTTATAAAGAATATATGGTTACTGTGAATGAATTTCTTCTTAATATGTTCATTCCAAAAATGAAACTTGATAAAATTTGTGAACATTCCAAGTTTAGAATTTTTGGGAATAATGATTATGTCATTGTTACTGAAGAAAGAGATGTGCCACTTTCTAATTCCTTTGCTTCAATTCAACTTTTAAATAAGGATTCTATAAAGAAACATTCCCAGAAATGGAATTACATACATATAGGTTTGGTTCAGGTTGGTGCAAAACCCCTTACCAAAGAAGGATTAGATACTTCCTCGCTTCTTGTTTTGAAAGATGCTAGGCTTTTAAAATATGACGAATCCATTCTTGGAGCAATAGAAACCAGTCTTTGTAGTGAACATGTTCACTTTGATAGTCATCCTGGTCTTACCATTTCCCTCAAAGATAAAAATATTTTAAAATCTCTCACTGTTCAAATAAAAACCCATAATTACTCTATAGCTGAAGGTTCTATTCCCATAGCCCTCATCTACAGAGTTTATTACAAAGTAATGAATTCTGCCTTTGGTAGTAAAGCTTTTAAATTGAATTCCAATAGGGAAACCCTTCTTATACAAACAGATATTTCTAAAGCAAACGTTACAATTCCTAAGACCATTCCTTGGAATTAAATAACCCTTCCAGAACAATGGGAATTAGAAAATCGAATTCCCCAGCCAATTATTCAAAATACTGATCCTACCAACATCATTCAACATCCTGAAGGAAGAGTAACTATTCAATTTGCCAGAAGATCAATAGATATTCCAAGAAGATCTTGCTATATTAGATCTATTTCTTCTTGGCATTCTACTTCTTCTCGAATGTCGGTAGATATTCCTAATATTCCTTTAAATATTCCTTTAAATAATCCTGAAGAAGCATCTGCAAGTGCTCCTTCTCTGAATTTATAAAGAATATCTTTATCTACTCCTTTCAATTTCTCTAAACCAACCATGTAGGTGGTGTATCTAAGCAAGGAAGAAAAGGGCAAAACGGTAAGAAGAAGTAAGGATATATAACAATTGCAGAGAACTGTTTTAAATTAAAGTACAGACCATCCACAGGCGGTTCAACCTGCCGTTTGTGGGGTATGTAAATGTAAATGTAGGAACGAGATTAGAAATATCTGTTATATAATATTGAATGATTACAACGACAGTATTGAAGGATAACAACTGAAATATAAATATTGAAGTACAAGTGCAAAAGTAAGGAAATTTCTTTGGTAGAAATTCTTCCGTTACTCAGACTATGGATAGTCTTGAACGATAAGATTTTCCACTCTATAAGAATTAGAAAAGGTTTGAAGGATCTTGAAGGTATGGGATAAGATCTAAACAGGGATAGGGATGAGAAACTTATTAGGTATGGAAAGGTTATAGAAAGGTTTGAGATATGAGATCTCCTATTCCTTCGAAAAAGGTTTGGAGAGAAAAACTAGAACGGTTTGGAATTCAGAAAATGTTTGGAAAGGTCTTCCCCGGTTCCTCCTTTCTGAGGAAATGAGGTTTCCTTATATAGGCAAATTAGGTCCTGTAGAAATAGTTCACGGGCTATAGCAAATAGTAGTAAGTGCACAGTGTTTACAGTGAATAATATCCTAACATAATCATGAAAGTTTTGATAAAGGAAAAGACTTGCAGACTCCTTTCAACCTAGAAATGATGAGAATGGTAGAAATGATGATAATGACTGGAGTCTTTTGGCTTCTTATATCATGGTTTGGACAAGTCTCCCACCTCTTTGTCTTCTTCTTCCTGGTCTGCTACATCTCTCCATGGGATTCTTGGAAGGATTCCGTAGCAATCATCTTCATTGGAGTTTCCACTGTGATGAGAGCGGGAAGATTCAAAGTCTTCAATTTCAGAAAGGGCTTGCATATATATATATATACCACGAACATCGTTTAAATATTATATACATCTTCCTTATTTTCTTCTACTCTTTACTAATCCCCGAATCCTAGGCCACTTACGGTATCGGAGCCAAGGGGTCGATAAAGATATTCTATATAAGATCATTTGTAGTGAAGGCGATTTCTATCGTGGAGATCTTTTCTATTGATCTATGGATGTGGTCCCGGCAGTAAAACCCAGTTGGATGGTGAGTCCGTTGGTCAGCATCGTCGAGATCAATTGAAAAGAAGAAAGTAGTCTTTTGCAACGAACTTATTAAGAAGATATGAGTCTTCCTCTAGTTCTTTATCACAAATGTCCTCATATCAAGGACCAATAAACAGAGAAGAAATTAGCATAAAAGATTTCAATAAATCTATTGAAAATTGGTTCATTCCAAAAATCAAGCTTAATCAATTTTATGAGCATTCAAAGTTTAAACTTTTTGGTCATAATGATTATTGTTATTGAAAAGAGAGATGTACCACTTTCTAATTCCTTCGCTTCAATACAGCTTTTGAATAAAGATTCTATAAAGAAACATTCTTAGAAATGGAATTATATGCATATAGGACTAGTACAGGTTGATGCAAAACCCCTTACTAAAGAAGGTCTAGATACTTCTTTACTCTTTGTTTTAAGAGATGCGAGACTTTTAAAATATGATGGGTCTATTCTGGGAGCCGTAGAAACAAGTCTCTACAGTGGACCAATTCATTTTGATAGCCATCCTGGTCTTACCGTTTCTCTCAAAGACAAAAATATTTTAAAATCTCTCACTCTTCAAATTAAAATCCATAATTATTCTATAGCTAAAGGTTCTATCCCTATAGCCCTTATTTACAGAGTTTATTACAAAGTAATGAATTTTGCTTTTGGTAACAAAGCTTTTAAACTAAATTCCAATAGAGAAACTCTTCTTTTACAAACAGATATTTCTAAAGTAAATATTACCATTCCTAGGACCATTCATTGAAATCAAATAACCCTTCCTGATCAATGGGAATTAGAAAACCGAATTCCCCAGCAAATCATTCAAAATTCTGATCCTACCAATATTATTAAATACTCTAAAGGAAGAGTAACTATTCAATTTTCCAAGAAGATATGTTGATATTCCTAGGAGGTCTTGTGACATTAGATCAATTCCTTCTTGGCATTCCACTTCTTCTCGAAGATCTATAGATACTATTCCTAATGTTCCTTTGAATAATCCTAAGAAAGCATCTGCAAGTGCTCCTCCTCTTCCTAACATCAGTGGAATAGATAGCAGGTCAGGAATTTCCAGGCTAATTTATCAACATACTCCTGATTTCCCTGATTCAACTCCTTCTGAAATGGAGTATCCTGAAATCAACATTTTAGAATTAGTTTTTGAACTAGATAAAATAATTTTAAATCAAGAATTTAATTCTTTTGAAAACAAACAAATCAGAGAATGGTTCTTTGAAAATTTTCAAAACCAAGCACTCAAAATCAAAAAAGAGCATTATGATTACATGTACCAACATGAAATCCAAGTATTCTTCTTTGATTGGTTTGAAAATAAATTTCTAAAAGAAAAAAAATCTTTATTTTAGACCAATTTTACAAATGGAAATTAGACAATGACCAAGTCATCGAGTCTAATCATCCTCCTCTTAGGAAAATCAAATTTGAACATCGAGAAACTGAAATAATAGCTTCTCCTTTCAAAACAGCTTCTGAAATAGATGACATAGAAATCAAAAAAAATGTTGAACAAAATAATTTTTCAAACCAGCATCTTCATACTATAGGAAAACAATTAGACCGAATAGAAAATTTTACCCAAAATAACTTTTCATCCTCTTCTATATTAACCCCAAAAAGGGATTTAAAACCATTACTCTTTAAGAATTTTGAACTTCCAAAAAATCCCAGCATTGAATTTGCTAAAGCTCTAGAAGATAGAAGAAAACTCCTCAAAGAAAAAGCAATTTTAATTCCTAAAAATCATTTGATTTTAGATACTCCTTTAATACAAAACCTGAGTGTCAAGGACACTCTTGATCGTTCCGAACCTTCTAATCAAATCAATCTTTTAGATAAGTCTGATATTGAATCTGTCCCTGAAATAAACCGTATCACTTGGAGAAATCCCCAAAATTATATTATTTCCGTGCTACTCCTCCTAACATTCTCACAGAAGAAGCCTTTTCAAAAACCCAAAATAAATATTCTTCTGATGCTATTTATGAATGGAATATAGATGGTATTTCTGAAGAAAACCTCATAAATGTTTTAACACAAATGGTTATGCTTGCTAATACTTATAAAACCATTCCAGACACTTCTGATCATTCTGTTGCTTATCTTTTAATAGTTGGATTTACTGGCCAGCTCAAAGGATGGTGAGATAACTACCTAAATGATGAGCAAAGATCCCAAATTTTAAATGCTTATAAACTTGACCCTTTTGGCCAAAATATAATTGATGAAAATGACCAGCCCATTCAAGATGTTGTTAATACTTTAATATTCTCTACATCCCAACATTTTCTAGGAGATTCTTCTTATATTCTTGATAAAAATCAAGATCTTTTATCCAATATGAAATGCATATCTTTAAGAGAATTTAAAGAATATAAAGAAATATTTCTACAGAGAGTCTTCCAAAAAACAGATTGTAATCAACCCTTTTGGAAAGAAAAATTTCTTGCTAGTTTACCAAAACTCGTAGGAGAATAAGTTCGTAATAAGATAAGAGAAAAATATGGAAATCAAATTCCATATGACCATCTTTTTTACAGTGAATTAACCTCTTATGTTTATAAAATAGGAACACAAATGTGTACCAATATACGTCCTCAAAAACATATCAAAAAGGAGCAAAAACTTTCTAAAAAAGGATTAGGAGATTTTTGTGCCCAATATTATCCATCTTTTGAATCTTTTCAAAAATCCAAGTGTATAGGAAAATGCTCTTCTAAACAGAAAGATCAAAAGAAATCTTGTAAGAAATCTTATAGGAAAAGTTTTGATGAAAACCTTTCTAAAAAGAAAGAAAATGACAGTTTTGATAAAACCAAGAAATCAAGAAAGAATTTTAAAAACATTACTTGGTATAATTGTGGTAAGAAAGGCCACACTTCTTGATTTTGTAAAATTAGCAAAAAGGTTAATGAGTTAGGTTTGGACGAAGAAACTATTAATCAACTTAACCAAATAATGGCTGAGACTGACAGTAGTTCTTTTGATGAATCTAGTTTTGAAAAAGGTCTTCAAATTTGTGATTTAGAAACTTCTTCATCATGACTTTAGAAAGTGAAGATGAAGAAGCCACCAATTTTGAAATAAATGTTTTAACAAAAGAAGAAGAAATTCTTTTACAAACGATTGATCAAATCACTAATCTAGAAACAAAAATAAAATATTTAAATAATTTCCAAAATTCTAAGCCAGTTTCCCATTCTGATAATCCTTATAATATTTCTACCATTCTTAATAAGAGAAAGAAGACAAGCCTTAAACCTATTTCTATAAGTGATCTTAATCACAAAATCAATAAACAAAAGCAAGAAATCCAAAATCTCAAAGCTGCTCAGATAATTATGCAACGAGAAATCTTAGATATTGAAATGAAGACTCTAAAAGGAAAACAAAAGGAAGAAGATTTTGAAGAAAATGAAAATCATAAATTCCCTTCTCCTTCTTATACAAACTTCCTTTTATACTTTCTGAAATAACAACCAGAAAATGGATTATTAATATTACTATAAAAGTCCATAATGAATGTATTCTGAAAAGAACAGCCCTCTTTGACACTAGTGCAGATCTCAATTATATAAGAGAAGGTCTTATACCAATCAAATATTTTAAAAAAACTTTGCAGTCCCTCAAATTAGCATCCGGGAATAAGCTAAATATAAGCTTTAAAATCCCCGAAGCCGAAGTGATGAAAGACCAAATTTCTTATAAAACTCATTTTCTTTTTGTTAAAAATATCAAACAAAATGTTATTCTAGGATCACCTTTTATTAATTTAATACAACCTTTTAAAGTTTCTGAAAAAGGAATTGAAACTAAAACATTAGGCAAAAGGATATGTTTTGATTTCATTTCAAAACACCAGACTAGAAATTTAAATACCCTTCAAGAATATTCTATTTCTGAAATAAATTATATTATTCAAGACAAAGAGACTCATTTTCAATTTCTTAAAGAAGATCTTGAATACAAAAAGATTAACAAAAATCTCTCTGAAACAAGTCTTTAGAAAAGGATTTTCAGTCTTGAAAATCAAATCAAAGATTCCATATGTTTAACTATTCCCAATGCTTTTTGGTCACGAAAATGCCATATAGTTGATTTGCCTTATGAATCAGGATTTTCAAAAAAAGACACTCCTACTAAAGCTAGGCCTTCTTAAATGAATCAAGAAGTTCTAAATTTCTGTCAAAAAGAAATACAAGAACTTATCAAGAAGAAGCTTATTAGGAAAAGTCAATCCCCCTGGAGTTGCTCATTTTTCTATGTCAACAAAAATGCTGAACTAGAAAAAGGAGTTTCAATATTGGTAATAAATTATAAACCTTTAAATACAGCTTTAAAATAAATAAGATATTCGATACCTAATAAGAAGGATTTGTTAAATAGACTTCATAATGCAAAAATCTTTTCAAAATTTGATATGAAATTAGGCTTCTAGCAAATTCAAATTAGCAAAAAGGATAGATACAAAACAGCTTTAACTGTTCCTTTTGGCCAATATGAATGGAATGTCATGCCTTTTAGATTAAAAAATGCCCCTTCTGAATTCCAAAGGATAATGAACAATATTTTTAATTCTTGTTCTGATTACATTATAGTTTACATAGATGATGTTTTAATATTTTCTACAACCATAGAAAAACATTTCAAGCACATCAATCATTTTATCAATATTGTGAAATAGAATGGTTTAGTAGTTTCACCTACTAAAATATCCCTCTTCAAAACAAAGAAACGCTTCTTAGGACATTACATTCATCTAGGAACCATCATACCCATTGAAAGATCGATAATATTTTCTGAAAATTTTCCCGATGAAATCACAGATAAAAATCAATTGCAAAGATTTCTTGGAAGTTTGAATTATATTATTGAATTTTTTCCCCGAATTAACATAATTTGCAAACCACTCCACTAGAGACTCAAAAAAGATCCTCCACCATAGACTGAGGTTCACACTGATATTGTAAAACAAATTAAGCAGACTATCAAAGAAATTTCTCGTTTACATCTTGATGATCCTTTTGTATATATAATTGTTGAAACTGACGCTTCTGATATTGGTTATAGAGGAATTCTTAAACAATCCAAAGATAATAAAGAACAAATTGTTCAATTTGTCTCCAAATGTTGGAACGATTGTCAAAAAAATTACTCCACTATTAAAAAGGAAATTCTTACTATTGTCCTTTCTATTTCAAAATTTCAAGGAGATCTTTTAAATAAAAAATTTTTGTTAAGAATTGATTGCAAATCTGCAAAAGACGTTTTGCAAAAAGATGTTCAAAATATTGCTTCTAAATAAATCTTTGCTGGATGGCAAGCGATTTTATCTGTTTTTAATTTTGATATAAAATTCACAAATGGTTCTTCGAATTCTCTCTTAGATTTTCTCACAAGAGAATTCTTACAGGAAAATGCCTTCCAAACCTCCCAATAAGCCCACCAAGAAAGACAAAGGCAAAGAAATTGCCAAAACATCTTTAGAGCAAAAGCCCTCTGGGAAACTAACCAATATCAAGAGTTGGTTTCAAGCAATTCAACCATCCTTGAATATCACCACCATTTCTAACCAAGCCAGACAAGAACCAGGTACTCCTTTCGATATTACAAAATTTTCCCATGAAAAAGCCCTACAACTTCTTCAACGGGCCTTCAATAATTAGCCCCAACCTTCCATGGCAATGGTAAGTCCTGATCCTTCTCCCATAGCTACTCAAAAGGCGACGGGAAAAAGAATTTCTAGCGAGGTGGTCATTCAGTTAACACAGGCAACCCATCTAGCAATCAAATTCTTCCATAAAATGATATTCCGAAATATTTGCAATGTTGAAAACGGATTTTATAATGAGGACCCTTATCTTTTTGCAAAAAATATGTTTTTTGAAAAATTTTATTATGCTCCTCATGACATTGATAAAACAATGGATTTTTATGAGAAGATTTTGACAAAAACAAAGTCTATCACCTTTCGACACTTCTCTGATAAAGGCTATCACGCCCCGCACCCTCCGACACGCAACATCCCTTGCAAAGGTCGATTCATGCGCGACGTCCCAGGACGTGTCGCCGACCCAACGCCCAACACAGAGATTAAAGCACACGCGGAAGTAATATAATACCCGAACAAATTAAAACCACGAAACCAAGGATAGCCGCACAGTAAACAACAAGAACCGATATACATTTGCATTAACATCGGGGAAAGCATATATAATATCCATATACAACTTGAGTATCAAAAATCAAAAGCGGGTCAACGGCCACTACTGGCAAAAAAAGGTGTAAGTGGCCCGAGGGTGAGTCTACTACTAAAGGTGGGGTACTGGTCAAAAAGGTACTGGCCCTACCAGTTTGAGGCTAAAGCTAAACCCTACGATGCCCAGTCCGGGTCGGAATCAGAAGACTCCGAGAATGAAGAGCTATCGGGCATCTCCTCCTCAAAGTCCGATGAGTCCGGCTCAGACTCGGCCTCTGCGGCCTCCTCCTCCGAGTCCATAACCTCAGGCTCGGCCCACGGTACGGGGTCCTCCTCGATCGGCTCCGGCTCCTCATCATCCGGCTCCATCGGCTCCGGAACAGCGTCCCAGTCAGCTGGCTCCAAGTCCATCGTATTGGCCTCATCCACCTCATACTCTACGGGTACGCCATCAGAACTCGCACTCTCCCCAGCTGAGGTACCAGGGTCAGTCACCTCTCTATCGGGACACCGGGGGTACCTCGTGCCTAACCCGATAAACGGGATATCAAAGGTTCGGAGAAGACCATACTCTCCGAGACTATCCCTGAAGCACCAGGCTACATATTCGTGGGCCTAGTAATATGATTCCCCCACGTCCATCCAAACTAAAGTATAATATCTAATATATGACTCCCCATCTCCTACGGGGTGTATCGTCCTCGTCCGCTCTATCTGGAGCGGAATCCCAAAACGTACTGGAACTTCAAGCATCTCAAGGTCGGGGGTCTGAAAAGTGGGGGTTTAAATAACGGTGAGAATAATCTCAGTGAGTAGGTTCCCTAAACCTAAGCTAGCCTAACATGCACCTCCTGACGAGTACTAAACAACATACAAGTGACAACATAATTGACTCAGGCCCTCGGCCCAAATCCAAAATTCACTTGACCCTGCAGATTAGGCAATTGATATATATAATCGCAATAATGCCACAGAATTCAATCACGGCACATACATGCATATCACTTGGTCGCGACGCATGTCATGCATATGCTCGTGTTCACACTCATGCTCATGCCTCATCAATGCATTGCCGTACACTTGCACTCTTGCACGCTTGCCATTTACCAAATTCACCGACCCGCGTAAAACGCATCAGGTCCAACCCGCGTAAAACGCATCAGGTCTATCACTTCGAGATCGATCTCTAGCCCACGTAAAACGCATTAGGCTCATGGCACAACACCCGCGTAAAACGCATCAAGTTTGGCCATCTTCCGGTAGTCCGGGCATCGTCCCGCGTAACACGCATCAGGACGGGTTCACTACCCCGCGTAAAACGCATCAGGGCTTTATGTGATCACACATTCACATGCATCAGTTATTATTTGAACCCCGCGTTAAATGCATAAGGGCATCTTAAGTGATCACATGCTCATGTCACTCGTGCACACTCGTATATGCACATGCCGTGCCAATGCTTTAGATGCACATTCATGGCTGTAATATTCACACTTGGGCATTTACGAATTTCACAATGAGCACTCAACTGCACAACACCACTTATTCAATTCACATTACAATATGCTCAATCCGCATCTCAATATGCCTATCCAACATATTAACATGACCATGAAAACAATTCAAAGTACTCTGGCACAGCACATAAATCACACATGTAAATCGCACGATTAAGGTCAACATGAATCCGCGCAACCAAGGCCCGCTAAGTTACTCCATTCTTAGTCACTCTAGGCACATGACACGGCACCACCAATTGATCACAGCCAAAAATAAATCAGCCACATAATCCGCCAATCTAAACATTATCGGTAATTACACAATTAAACCTCGAATTGATCGCGCCTTGTCCAATTAAATCTCGATATGGCCAGCCACTAAACAGATCATTTTGGGCCTATAAATATCCTCAAATTACTTCACTTGGCTCCCCAAAACATCATCCAAAACAGCCACCATGATAACAACGCGAGGGGCGCACAATATTCCACAATTTAAGCCCGAACTTAACCGAACTCGGGCCATTTCGATCCGACAATTCCAGCCACCACCCGGCACATTCTAAGCCGCTAAACCTCAATTAAATCCTCACGATAAACCACTAATTCAGCCATAATAACTGCCCCCAATGATCTCCACAATTTAACCCCTAAAATACCCTAATTTAACCCCTAAAACCCATCTAGAAACGCACAAAAGCCTAACTAAGGTTTAGGGTCGAACTCACCTGAATTCCTAGGCTCCAAATAGAGCTGAGCAAGTGGCGAGGACAGCTGAGCAGCGATGGATCCGCGCCGGAACAGTAACGGCGAGCGACGGTTCCGGCGAGGCTCTTGAGCGGCCGAGAAAGAGAGAGCATGGGAGAGGGAGAGCCACGGTGAGAGAGAGAGAGAGAGAGAGAGAGAGAGAGAGAGAGAGAGAGAGAGAGAGAGAGAGAGAGATAGAATGGTGATGGTGGGGTGAGGCGCGGGGCAGCAGCACCGGCGGCGGCGGCGACGGCGGCGCTCCAACGGTGTGGCACGCGCGCGGCCGAGGAGAGGGAGAGAGAGCTCACGGGTGGAGGGAGAGAGAGAGAGTGTGGCCGGCTGCTTGGGGGGAAAATGAGAGGAGAGAGAGAGAATAGAGGGTTTATAGAGTGAGTGAGATAGTGGGGTGATTGGCCAAACATTCAAAATGCCAATCTTGCCCCTAATATAAGGATTGAGGTTTAAACTTGACAAAATATCCAAGGGCATTAGGGACCACTATTTTCAGCATTATTGGGCTGAAATACACTAATATAAAACCCTAAAATACTCCCCAATTAACCTCAAAATTCGGAACCCTATAATTAGGCCTAGGGACAAAACGGTAATTTTCCGATCCCGGGTCAAATTTCCAATTTTTGACTCTATCGATCCCAAATATGCTTGACCACGTAAAAATGACTTCGTCCTTGAAAATTAGTCACGCACGCCCACGAAAATCAACACCGAAGTCCGGACTAAATTCCACCATCGATTTAACTCAATTTGCAGTTTTAGTGTCTCTCACTAACGGGCGGTTGTTTGGGGGTTACGCGTATCGACCTAGGGTTACTCGAGCCATGACGGTTCCGATTTTCCAAAAAACACGAGGATTTATCGCTAGTCCCAAGGGTCGCGATTGTCCGGAATAAGTTCGGGATTGTTTGCCGCGCGTACTCTCGGTCGTGCGGAATCACCCGCGGTCCGATCGTACGTCGTCGGTCAAATCCAATCCGTCACTCTCCTTAAACCGGCCCATATTGGCACAAAATATTCCCTCGTCGCTTCTCGAAATCTGACTCGATTCACGGCCGAATTCTTGGGTCCACGTACCGTTTTCCTAGTTAGCCATTCCCTGATGATCAGTATCTCGAGAATGATCAGTTCCGGGCGAGACTCACTAAAACGAAATGAGAAATAATCATCTATTTTATTAATCTGGGAAGTGGGTTGAATTCATGACGTTATAGACAGACTCCTTTCGGCCTTATATCCAATTATGAAAAGGTTAGGAGCCTTTCGACGCCTTTTGCTTCAGAATCTTGAGAGATCTTTTGATGGCTCTTCTTCTTCTTCTTCTTCTTCTTCTTCTTCTTCTTCTTCTTCTTCTTCATTTTCATCCCCCAATTAGCGGGAATGGCAGGTATTCTTGGAATGCCATAACAGTCATCCTCGTTGGAATTTCCACTGTGATAAGAATGAGAAGAGCTGGAATCTTCAATTTGAGAAAGGGCATATTTTAGCATTCTTACTAATTGCTGATGGGATTTAGCAGATGCTAATTTGGACAATTCAAACCCTTTATCATTTAGGAATGGAGTAATATCATCGGATTTTATGAGTTCCAATCCTCTAGAAATGAGCCATTGGGTAACAGCTTGTTCAGTAACTCTATTAAAGAATTTGAAGCCATTCCACCATTTGACTTTATATCTCCTTATTAAAATGGGAATGCCTGTGTCTATAGATTTTCGGTAATCAAAATGCCAACTGAGAACCCATGATATTTCAAAATGGTAGAAAAATAGCATCAATTTGGAGAAATTTTTCTCATATGAAAGAGGAGTGAATTTTTTGAGAAATATTTCGTAACTGGGCTAGATCTTTGGGTGAAGTATTTCATCAGTGGGTCCAAGATGTTCCCACCACTAAATGAACCAATATGAAACTTGTTTAATATCGAAATTTTCGAAGAAAAATAGCCAAGTATGGGAGTTATTGACAAAGCTTGTTTATAATCAAAATATGAAAAAGATGATATATATGGAAGAGATTCCGCCATCTTGATATCGAATTTTTTCAAGGATAAAGGATCGGGTTTCCACTGAGAAGGGTGAATAACCCTATGGATCCTGGCTGTGGAGTAATTTATATGGCCTTTGTAATGTCCTGAATTCGACCCACTTCCCGGATTAATAAAATAGATGATTATTTCTCATTTCGTTTTAGTGAGTCTCGCCCGGAACTGATCATTCTCGGGATACTGACCATTAGGGAATGGCTAACTAGGAAAATGATACGTAGACCCAAGAACTCAGCCGTGAATCGAGTCAGATTCTGAGAAGCGACGAGGGAATATTTTGTGCCAATGTGGGCCGGTCTAAGGAGAGTGACGAATTGGGTTTGACCGACGATATACGATCGGACCGCGGGTGATTCCACACGACCGAGAGTACGCGCGGTGCAATCTTTTGGCCCAATTTCAATTAGTTTTGTTTTACTCTCTCTCTCTCTCTCTCTCTCTCTCTCTCTCTCTCTCTCTCTCTCTCTCTCTCTCTCTCTCTCTCTCTCTCTCTCTCTCTCTCTCTCTCTCTCTCTCTCTCTCTCTCTCTCTCTCTCTCTCTCTCTCTCTCTCTCTCTCTCTCTGAGACATAAGAACGACAGGCCCATGGGCCATGCCGCTTGCTAATAATGGTCAAGTTTTTCCCCCCTTTTTGGTTTGGTGGGCTTCTATGATCTTTTCCACATATTTCATCATATCACGGGTCAATTCCAAAAAAGGGCACAAACTTTAGGTCGAGTGACAATTCTGATCCGAACTTTTTTTTGTCTTGTAAAAAAGCACCAATTTTAGGCCAAGTGACAATTCTGGCCTCAAATTTTTTTGTCTCATTAAAAATCACCAATTATTGTCTTTATCCCAAATTTGGCCCCCTGTTAACTCTCTATCACCCTTGTTTGAGAAAAAATGTTATGATGGTGAGCTTGGCGGATCTTGTCCATGGTGTCTGTCGACGAGTGGTGGTTTACAACTTCAGATTACAACGAAGTCTGGCCAAAGAGATTTAATCAGAAGATATTTTTTACTTGCCGATGAAGTGAAAAAAATGAATAGTTTCACCGTCATTCTTCAAGCTGTGACTCAGAAAATAAGATAAATGAATAATGCTTTAAATCCAGTCAGTAAGCCACATGGATTTATTGCTGAGGTGGAATAGTCAAGTTGGATAATTAATGATTCTAAATCAATGGTGGCCAGATTTGAGATTTAAATGAAAGTTTGTGCTTTTTTATGAGACAAAAAAAAGTTAGAGCCAGAATTATCACTCGACCTAAAATTAATGTTTTTTAACAAAACAAAAAAAAAGTTCGAGCCAGAATTGTCACTAGACCTAACGTTGGTGCTTTTTTTTTGGAATTAGGCTTCAAATCGTATGTTAAAACAATTCTATACTCGAGATAAAATCTCCATTCAGCAAAAAGAAACGAAAAAAAAAAAGAGAGAACACTATTGCATGAACCTCGCTATACCAGGATGTGGATTCCAATCACCTGATGTGACGCTACGCATATTGTATTGGGTGCGGAATCTGGCATTGGTAATTGGCCAAGCCTGTTCGGGCTGGAAGTAGACTCGCCAAACAGGTGGGCTGAATCGGGCCGAAAATGAGCTGACGCATTTAACCCGTATCGACTTATCTTTATGCAATACAATTCTAGCAATTCATACTCAACCCGACCCAAATCAAATACAGACACGACAAAATCATACTCCAATTCTTAACAATTTTCTCCTTAACAATTCCACGAACCAGCTCCCCAAGTAGGTAAGGGAGCTCGGATCGAATCCTGGGTTAGGACTTGTGAGTGTCGCCCTAACGGACAAGAACACCTGCATGGACGAGATTTGGGGTGGGGCTGTGCACGGGAGCATGAAGGCGGTGATGAGGCGAAGAGTGGTGGATCTTGCTTGAGTGACGAGCAATGCCCTTCCTCTCATGAACCGACTCGCTTCCATGCATCAGTAAGCCATGGTGGTTGGAGTACAGCTGTTAGCTTTCCATTCGTACAGGGATCGATGATTGTGGCAGCAAACCGCGGAAGGTCCAGCGATAATTGACATATATTTTGGAACAAGCATTTACTTTGTATTTTGAAAATAAAAAGTTATATGGCGGATGAAAATGACTATGTACATGGTAATAACTTTTATTCACATAAGAGAAATGTTAGATTGCTTTTTAACGGTTGGGCCAAAATGGGGGGAAACCACTTGCTTTCAATGCACGATGATCTAACTAGACTTTCAATTTGCTAATAAAAATTTGCATTTGCTTTTGTTTTGGAAATAAAGATCTATTTAAAAAAAAAACTAGAAGATCTTCTCCTATATGTCTCTACAATTTGAGATAGATATGCAATATAATTAATAAATCAAAAAGAATTTTCTAAAATAATTAACAAATTGAAAATTGATAAAAGAAAAGAAAAGAAAAGAAAGGCATCATGGTCTTCTTCCTTTGTTTTCGGTCCAAATCGTGTGGTGGCCTAGAATGATAACAAACGGACTCGAGTTTCACTCTTTTTACTTAAAGGGTTAATGTCGTGAAAAACTCTAAATCGGTACATCTATGATAAATTTACTCTAAATTAATTTTTGGACAATCAAAAACTCTAAACCGGTACACCTGTAACAAATTTACCCTCAGTTAGTTTCCGTTAAATTTTACCGTCAAATTACTAAGTTAAATGACACATGGCAATTGACAAGTGTACCGGTTTGGAGTTTTACCCTCTATTTGTTACAGGTATACCGTTTTCTAATTTTTTGTGGTATTAATATAATTTAACGTAAACTAGCGGATGGTAAATTTCAATTTTGGGTTTTTAGTGGTCATATTTCACATAAAAGTTCGGGGCAGAATTGAAAATGGACCTATAGTTCGTGGTTTTTTTCAGAGAATCGATCCTAGCAAAATAAAGAAAAATTCATACTAGAATGATGCCTGGAAACGGGGCAATTCTTGCACGAGACCACGTGCAGTCGCAGCCATTGATTTTCGCGAGACACGCATGAGAAAATGACCGCAATCAGTCCCGTCGGTAAGCCCAAACTAAGAATTTTCCCCTGGAAGATGGACCGTGCGCGTGGGACCGAGGAGGCAAAAGTGAGGAAGCATGATCGGACTTGATTTGGCCGAGGTCGAACCGGAAGAAAAAGCTTCCTTTCTGTGTTTCCCCGAAGGAGAACGGCATTCACCAACTCCAGGTTTGAAAATCAAGTCTATTTCATCCAAATTTAACGCCACGGTCGCAGGTTTTCAAAAGCACGGGCGATATCAGTCAAGATTTTTGACTGATTGAAATTTTTTTATAAAAAAAAAAAAGAGTCACGTAAAATTATGGGCGCCCATCATTCAAAGAGGGAGGAAGAAAAAGGCAAAAAAAACAAAAGAAGAAGGGATGAAATGCTGACTGACGGCTGAACGAGCGAATGTTAGATTAATTTAGGAAACATAAACGTGCGGGAAACTGGTCGGGGAAATCTGCTGCGATCGCGTTGATCACTCGAAGTTCGAATGAAAAACGTTGGTAATAGCTTCTTACTATTATTGACTGATCATAATGCACGTACCGAAAGGAAGGAATTTCTACTTCGAGACCCGAAAACTGCAAGCCACGCGTTCACCCTCCTCCCCGTTTGGTGAAAACCAGCACCGCCTAATTTTGAGCATTTAGCATTTTATTTTTGCACTTTAAGGTACTTGTTGAACTAATGCACATAGAAAGTTTGTGGTTTCGCTTCAATTCTATTGCTTTTGCCTGTGTTATTTATGTTAGGAAAATGGAAAATTTCATCATTAATCGCGCTTTATAAATGTTCGAGTGTCCGTTGCAAAATCATTTTTAATGATGAGAAAGTCCATGAATGAGTCGTCCCTTAGGCTGATAAACCTGATTACCTTTATTTATAGAGTAAGACACTAGTCAAAATCAGGTGAGCGACTTAACAGGAAAGGCATAATGAACCCATCATAATAGTAAGCTATATGACCCCAACCTAATCAGATGAGTTTTAGTCCTAATTAGATCTTTATATCCCATCTTGTCCTCGAATTGGGGAGCTTTTTGTCCCAAATTTCTTTCTTTGAAAACGGCAAAAGTACACCACAAGTGCCATAACTTGTGTACGGCGATCACTTTGGTGCCATAACTTTTTTTCGGATCACTTTGGTGCCAAAATCGGAGAAAAAAGATCACTTTAGTGCCAATTTGGCCGGAAATCCGACGTGGCATTTTTTATTAATTTTTGACGCCGACGTGGCTCGCCGGAGGCTGAGTCAGCGTATACAATCAGCATTTTTTATTTTAAATAATTTTTTTCAACGTGTACAGTCAGCATTTTTAATTTTAAATACTTTTTTCTTTATTTTTTCCTTTTTCTTTTCTTTTCTTTTCTTTTCTTTTTTTTTCTCCCCTCGCCGGCCACCAGCGAAGCCCGACAAGGGCTGGGCGAGGGCGGCCTTGCCCATGGCCGGCGAGGGGCGGCCGACCCTCGCCGGCGACGGGCGAGGCCGGCCCTCGCAGGCGCCGGGCGAGGCCGGCCCTCGCTTGGGCCGGCGAGGGTCGCCCTCGCCTGAGTCGGGCGCGGGCGACCCTCGCCCGACGCCGGCGAGGGTCGCCCGAGCCGGATCTGGCGAGGGCGACCCTCGCCGGCGTCGAGCGAGGGCAGCCCTCGCCTGGGCCGGCGAGGGTCGCCCTCGCCTGAGTCGGGCGCGGGCGACCCTCGCCCGACGCCGGCGAGCCTCGCCCGACGCCGGCGAGGGTCGCCCGAGCCGGATCTAGCGAGGGCGACCCTCGCCTGGGCCGGCGAGGGCCGGCCTCGCCCAACGCCGGCGAGGGTCGCCCTCGCCGGATCTGGCAAGGGCGACCCTCGCCTGGGCCGGCGAGGGTCGGCCGCCCCTCGCCGGCCATGGGCAAGGCCGCCCTCGCCCAACCCTTGTCGGGCTTCGCCGGTGGCCGGCCGGCGAGGAGAGAAAAAAAAAAAGAAAAGAAAAGAAAAGAAAAAGGAAAAAATATTTAAAATTAAAAATGCTGACTGTACACGTTGAAAAAAATTACTTAAAATAAAAAATGCTGATTGTACACGATGACTCAGCCTCCGGCGAGCCACGTCGGCGTCAAAAATTAATAAAAAATGCCACGTCGAATTTCCGGCCAAATTGGCACTAAAGTGATCTTTTTTCTCCGATTTTGGCACCAAAGTGATCCGAAAAAAAGTTATGGCACTAAAGTGATCGCCGTACACAAGTTATGGCACTTGTGGTGTACTTTTGCCCTTTGAAAACCATTGTCTCTCTTGGTTTTTCTTTTTCTTTTTCATTTGTCATGATTCCATGGCATTTGCTTAATAGCTGAAAAATGGGTATAATAGTTTTATATAACAAAACCAAAGGCTCCATTTATTTCGCAGAAAATGAGTAATTTAAAAAACGTTTTCCTGAAAAAAAAAAATCGCCTGTGTTGCTTATAAAAATGAACGAAATTAAAATATTTTCATCGCCCACAAAAATGTTTAGATATAAATTTTTGTCAATAATGAATTTTTTTCATTGACTGACTATTTCGTGCGTATAAACAATCATTTTTAGGAAAATATTTTTCAAATTGTTCATTCTTCATGAAACAAACGGAGCATAAGTAATAAGTGGAAACCATTTATGTTCGTGCCACCTGATGTATTCTAACCTTGTCCATGAGATTGGCAAGGTACTTCATTTTCCAATAGTTCATCTACCTAGCTATCTAAGATGAACTTTTTCATTAAAAAAAATCGACTTAGCCCCCCAAAAAAAGTGATTCCACTTCAACCGTTATTATGATATTATAAATGAATTCGGGATTTAATCTGAACGATGATATAAAGACATTATAATCATAAAAAGCTATGGAGTTGATATTTTTCTAGCACTCAACTTTTCATGGATTCTATTATTCAACAAATGATACGTATAAAAGAGAGATACTTTGACCTTCTCTTTTTCAATGGAATACGATCGAAGGGCGTAACACACTAATAAAGTTTGTATTTATTAACCATGTGTATGTGTAGATATGTTTATTGTTTCCTCCCTTGTTGAAGTTCTATTCGTGACAACACATGCTATACCATATCAAATTTACTACACATGCATCACATATGTAGATAAAACGGTTTGAGTTATAATCCACTATTGATTTGATCCTTTTAACAAGTGTCTTCCAAATACTTGTTAAGTATAGTCGTTAATAAGGAATGTTTCGATTTTCAAAACATTAATTACAAAAGAATGCTTTAATTTTCAAAGTATTGATTGCGCATAATGCCTACACAACATTCATTATATTTAAATTAGGGGAGGTGACACTGCAAAAGATTTGTACCCTTCATCGTTAGTAATATGGAACCCTGAATGTCTTCTTGTTCGATTAAGTATCTCAACTTTCAAAAGGCTACTAGAATCGGAGAGAGAATAACAGATAATTTTTATGACAGCTTGGCTCTAATTAGAGTTGTGTGATATGTATTCACAAGAGCAATTAATTACCGTTAGGGTACAGATAAAATTATAATTACAAAAAAACCCCATAATACATATTAATTACACATTGATAACTACTTTATTTGCCCGCATGATTTTCATTGATTTCGATGGACAGACTATAGAACGACGATTACATCAACACGAAAAGAATATTTTCTCTTTCTTTTTTCTTCTTCCTCCTTCGCCTATGACCACGGCTTCGTTGTCTTCGACATTACCAAGATGGACTGCCATACCCTAACCCACTTCCAATCGCCATGGCACAAACACCACTGCCATGGACTCCAAAACCACCACCGTCAACACACGGCTCGACCACCCCACCACCATTAGCAACACATTCGGCTACCGCCATAACCATCGACCTCAATCATCGGCAATGCAAACACGACCACTTCCACAACCGCAAACTTTGGATGTCACTACGACAAACACTACCACATCACCCTCAATTACAACTTGACCTTCTTATATGATTCTCAAGAGATTGCGCCTTAATGTCGAGGCCATGTCTTCTATATGTGAGGTGCGCGACCTAAAATTGTTGACATCCTCCGTTAAAGAGAATGACACAATTGTTTGCTCGTTACCTATACGTGGTTTGGTCTTGCATACGTCCGAAAATCACATGATGTAAGGTAATGAATCTGGGGGCAAGTACCAAAAAAGTCTTTAACATATTGCATTATTATTAATCCAATTCCAAACCTTTCAATTGGACCAATTTAGTCCCGAACAATTTAGTCTCAACCTTTTTGCATTTGTGCCAATTGTGTCCATTCGATCGATTTTGATCGAAAATCACTGAGTGGACGTTGATCATCCTATGTGGCATGGCCGACACTAAAGTAGACATTCGTAATAATAGTTTGAATTGTTTATTAACTTTTATTCTTTTTATTGTTTTATTGTTTTTTCTCTCTTTTTTCATTTTGGCTGGCGAGGGTTGCTGTCTCACCGATCGCAGGTAAGGTGGCCCTCGTCCCCAGCCGAAATGAAAGAAAGAAAAGAAGAAAAATAATTAAAAATTCAATTTTTTAGAAAGAATCAAAAACTATCCACGTCAGCAACAGCCATGCCACGTAAGATGCTCGATGTTCACATTAGAGATTTCCGATTAATATTGGCAGGATGGACTCAATTCGCCAAATTTCAAATGGTTCAGGACTAAATTGATTCAATTGAAAGATTTAAAACTGAATTGATCCTAATGAATAAGTTTAAGACTTTTTTTGGGGCAAAAGTACACCACAAGTGCCATAACTTGTGTACGGCGATCACTTTGGTGCCATAACTTTTTTTCGGATCACTTTGGTGCCAAAATCGGAGAAAAAAGATCACTTTAGTGCCAATTTGGCCGGAAATCCGACGTGGCATTTTTTATTAATTTTTGACGCCGACGTGGCTCGCCGGAGACTGAGTCAGCGTGTACAATCAGCATTTTTTATTTTAACCGGCCACCGGCAACCGGCCGGCGAGGGGAGAAAAAGAAAAGAAAAGAAAAAGGAAAAAATAAAGAAAAAAATATTTAAAATTAAAAATGCTGACTGTACACGTTGAAAAAAATTATTTAAAATAAAAAATGCTGATTGTACACGCTGACTCAGCCTCCGGCGAGCCACGTCGGCGTCAAAAATTAATAAAAAATGCCACGTCGGATTTCCGGCCAAATTGGCACTAAAGTGATCTTTTTTCTCCGATTTTGACACCAAAGTGATCCGAAAAAAAGTTATGGCACCAAAGTGATCGCCGTACACAAGTTATGGCACTTGTGGTGTACTTTTGCCCTTTTTTTGGTATTTTCCCCAATGAATCTGACATGAAGCCATATTTTGAAAATAGAGATATTCGATTGAGTAAAAAAAAAATTCGAGAATCAAATTGCATAAATAAGAACAAATTAGGTCCATTTGAAGTTTTTATTTTTCAAGGATTTCGATTCCCTACCTATTAAGAGGAAATTAGAGGTGAAGATGCGCGAGCGAGGGACCCGGATTTGGAACCTCGTACACAGCTCACAATACACACGGTAGCTTGTAATATAATAAAAGGATAGGTCCGAACAAAAAGAAATTGTTTTAATTGCGTAATGACTGCGAGCGGCGAAGTTTCTGAAGACTGCGGGTGTCGTTTCAGAGATAACAACCGCGTCCGTTGGCGGTTGAAGGAGGGGGCGGTGGCGGTGGGGCCGGGCGCTTTTGCTGTCGATCCGACGTGCCAATACGAGGAGTCGCACGGGCCGGGGGGGAAAGTTCATGAATCAATTGCTGACGGTGCTGATGACGCAACCCTCTCGAAAACGACGCAACGTTTGATAGGTGTTTTTTAACTCGAGAGAAGCATCCGTGGAGCTTCTCTAGATAAGATGACCTGAAACGGGACGTGATCAATCAATGTCGATTTTTTTCGATGATGTACCCGGGTCCAGGATTTATAGTACTTATCGGCATCGCCGGATCAATCGCAGTCAGCAACCGTTGCTTCCATGTCGCCTGCTTTTGGTCGCCCCCCTTGAGTTGATGTTGAAGGTGATAAAAACATATGACATATTTCGTTAACGTGCGGTCCGCTTGATACATATTTAACATGCTCAATAACGAATAAATTACTATAGAGGTATGTGCATCGAGAAAGTCTTCAAATTTGTCACTAAAATGCGATTGAGTCATAGGACTTGCAAAAAGTATAACCAAGTCGTAAAACTTATCAAATTTGTGCAATCGAATCCTTTCGTTAATTTCGTCAAACTTAGTTAATGGAAAATAGTGACGTGGCTTTTTTAATAAATATTTTCTCTCTTCCGCATGGCGTTGACGTGGCTAAAAAACGAAACATGATGCTAAAATGACATCATTTCGATTCAAATCCAATTTTTAATACACATTTTATTTAAATTAAATTTAAGAAAATAAGCTAATGTTTTTCTTAACAATAAAGGAGAGTTAGAACCAATCGGCGAGGGCCACCCCACTATCGCAGGGAAGGGTCAACAATGGTGGGAAATGGTCGCTGGGGGTCGCCGGGTCCGGACCAGGGGGCCAGCAACCCCTGCCAATGGCGGCCTTTAGTTAAAACTGGGTGATGGCCTGCAAAGCCCTCGCCGCCTAGTTCTCTCCTTTTTAAATGTGTGTTTGTTTGGTCTTTGCTATATATGTGCGCGCACGTGAATTGATCGGACCGAATCGAACCGGCATAACCAACCTAGAGTGTGTGTGTCGAACTGAACTGGCAGAACCAGCTACGACCTAACTAGACGAGCAAGAACCAGAAACCACTGGTTTCCGGTTGGACCTGGACCTGCATGCAAACCACCCTTGGCCAAGTAGCCATCAAACATAATGTTTTTGGCCTCACCGAGACCATATCGGAAAACCGGCTCGTGTAGAGCACCAACAAAATACTAGACACAAGAAAAGCCCCATCCGCTGTCCACCCCCCATGCCCCGAGGGTGAATTCCTTAAAAGGTCCCCAACTTTAGGTCAAGTTCCAAATCTACCTCGAACTTTTTTTTATTTCAGAAAAACCCCGAACTTTAGATTCAGTCTTAAATTTGCCCCAAACTTTTTATTGTCTCAGAAAAAATCTCAAACTTTAAGTTCAATCCCAAATCTGCCATGAATTTTGTTTTGTGTAATAAAATCAGCAAATTTCAATTATTTTAAAAACTATACCATCGTGATCTAGTGCCAACTTAACTTGACACTTCCATGTCTATCACAAATCCGCATCAACAAAGTAATGGAGCGGTAGGTATAGACCAATGTCGCATTTCCACTTCGATAATAAATCCAACCCAATAAAAATTATTGAAATTCTCCAAAATAAAACCGTTCTACGATATGAAAGTTAGTGATGATAAAAAATTCACCCCAAAAAAAAATTAATTTTAAAAAAACTCAATTTTTAGGTTCAGTCAAAATTTGCCCCAAACTTTTCTTTGTCTAAAAAAAAGCCTCATTACTTTGTTGATGTGGATTTGTGATCGACGTGGATAACGGTAGTGCATTTTTTAAAATAAATAGAATTTTGGTGGTTTTTTTTTCATACAAAACACAATATGGGGCAGATTTAGTATTGGACTTAAAGTTTGAGATTTTTTCTGAGATAAAAAAAGTTCGGGCCAAATTTGAGACTAGACCTAAAGTTTGGGATTTTCTTCAAACAAAAATAAAGTTTGGGACAAATTTAAAACTTGATCTAAAATTGGGCTTTTTTTTTTTTTAGGGAATTAGGCCATTGCCCCGGCGTCCTTTGGCCCACCCAACCCATCCCCCCCCCCCCGCGGCAACCGGGAAAGCACCCTGCTCTTTGTCGTCTTTCCCAATCTCTCTGTCTAAATCTGCACGCACAAAATATAAAAAAAAGGACACTTCCAATTTCAGCACGGGGAACACAAACCACACGTGGTCCCTCACCTCTCTTATAAAAAATGTAAGCACCTTAATTTATGTCCCACCTCCTCACTTCCTACCCCCGCGTTAACCCCTTATCATTCCTTCCTTCCGTCGTCACCAGCCACATCATCCCTCCTCTTTTGATCCCTTAAAAAAAAAACTCGAGTCACAATAAACAAAACGCGCCTGTTGACCCACTCATCCTCCCCCAGTCCAAATCCTCAGTCCCTCCCCCACCATCACCTACATATAATACCCCCGCCAGCCGCAAAATCCCCAAACTCATCATCCCAGGCTCATCCTCCCTCCCAAAAAACAACACACGCACACACTCAGCTCAGCTCAGCTCAGCTCGCTTCACTCACTTCCTACTCCCACATCCAGAGCAACAACCCATAACACAAGAAACCGAATTTTGAACCTTGTCCGAGCCCGGTTTGCTTTCTGAGGTTTATGTCGGAGATGGCCAGAGAGGCGGCGGCGGCGGCGGCGGGGGCGGGCGAGAATCCGGCGGATTCGGGCGATTCCAAGTACAAGGGGGTGCGGAAGCGGAAGTGGGGCAAGTGGGTGTCCGAGATCCGCCTCCCCAATAGCCGCGAGCGCATCTGGCTCGGCTCCTACGACTCCGCCGAGAAGGCCGCCCGCGCCTTCGACGCCGCCCAGTTCTGCCTCCGCGGCCGCAACGCCCGCTTCAACTTCCCCGACGACCCCCCGGACATCGCCGGCGGCCGCTCCCTCGCCCCGCACGAGATCCAGGTCGCCGCCGCCCGGTTCGCCAACTCGGCCGCCCCGGCGGCGGCGGCGGCGGCGGCCCCGTCGGCCTCGGCCTCGGAACCCCCGAGGAGAAATAGGGACCACAACCTCAGCTCGGAGTATCATCCGGTGGTGAGCGACGTGCAGGCCGAGTCGGCCTCCCCGTCGGTATCGGAAGGGACGGTCCAGATGGACTGCGATTGGGGCATGGACATGGACATGGACATGGGCGGCCGGTTTCAGGATCTCCTGACCGGCAACATGGGCTCGGGCAATTACGCGACGGATTACGGGTTGTATTCGGGCTACGACGAGTTCACGACGAACGACTACTTCGGCGCGTCCACCATGCCCAACGTGGGGTTCGGTGACGAGAACTTCGATGGTCTTCCCGCCCAAGACTCCTTCCTATGGAATTTCTAGAAGCGCACCAAAGCGTTGAGAACCGGGTCGGATTCTGGACAAGTTTTAGTCGCCGGAGTTTTGACAAGATCCGTGCACCCGGCGGCGGCGGAAAGCGCTCGGGTCGACCATCTTCCTTTTGCTCCCCCACTTTCTGTCTCTGAGTTGACCAGTTTTTAGCACGGTCATCTTTCCAAGCTCGCTCTTATCCTCCGAGGAGAAAGTCCAATTCTTTCCACTTGTAGTTCTTGGACATTCTTTAATTAAATTGATTAAGTTCAAATGGAAGCAAAACCAAAAAGGGTGAAACACGAACCTAATCTTTTCGATTTTGTTACTCATGAATAAAAATGATTTAAATTCGGCGATGCTACGACCACTGGGACCCTGCTTTGACAGACGAAGACCGCCTCTACGCTACACGTGCTCGTTCCTTTCCTTCCGTGTCTTTTCGCCCGACCACTGTACACGCGTGTAACCGGTAGACCGCGGAAGACGTCGCGCAGGACAAATTTGACAGCACGACCACCTCGGCTTTGACCTTCCTCAAAATTAGCGAAACATGAAAAGGGGTCGCACGCGCCACTCCCCTGGAACCTTCCCATTGCCCCGCGACCCACGTGTCCCCTCACCAGCAGCCGGGCGTCGCGTCGCCCGCCACATGGCGACGCGGCGAGGGATTGCGTTGACGTCAAACGTCGAGCGGTCCTGCGAGCCGCCCGCCTGTCACCTCCCCGTCGCTCCAGTACAGACTCGCCGCAAAGTTGCGGCTCCTCCCCCCCGGAACCGCCACGCGTCGAGCACCCACTCCTACTTCCACTCCTACTCCTCCTCCTCCCCCAATCTCTGTATAAAGCGTCGCCGCGACCGCGCCGTACGTCGGCCGTCGTTGCTTGTGTCGACATGGTGCGAAGTGGCGGAGCAGAGGAGGCGAGCGACGGCTCCGACGCGCGGGGGGCTGTCTCGCGACCTCGCCGCCGCCGTTACAAGGGAGTGAGGATGCGGAAGTGGGTGGCGGAGATACGGCGGCCCAACTGCCGGGACCGCATCTGGCTCAGCTCCTACGTCACCGCAGAGGAGGCGGGGAGGGCCTACGATGCCGCCGTGTCCTGCCTCCGGGGGCCGTCCGCCCTCCTCAATTTCCCCGACGTGCCGCCCAATATCCCCTTCTCGGCCGACAGAGGAGGAGTCTCGGCTTCCCAGGTCCAGATGGCTGCTGCTAGGCATGCTCGTGGCCATGGAGTGGCTCCGCCTACGGAGACTTCTACGCGCACTGGCGTGGAGCCTTGCGGCGGCCGCTCGTCAGATGTTCTGCAGATCGCTCCAGAAAGCAGCGGCTGCGGCGGAGAGGGCATTAGTGCATTCGCGACGGACGGGTGTTACTTTGTGACGGGGGATGGAGCTTTCGGGTCATATGCATTCTCTCTGAATCCGCCCTGAGTTTTTCTTTTCCTCTCTTGTTTCGACATATTTAGCAGTTGTGCAGTTTTGGCGTCTATGAAATCCACAGAGAACTCCTTTTTTCTCTCCTGTAAAGTTAAAGATTCCAACACCGATCTTCAAATTAATCGTGTATCGAAAAGCCACGGACAATAATTTATTGCGGGTGACTTTTTATTTCTTCTATGATTCCTTATACCTTAATAACAGCTCCCTAAACGTAAAACAGCTCACTCAAATTAATGATTATGTTGCATAATTTACTAAAGTTACTGTACAAGCACATGCCCACGCGCGTTGTTGCCTTCAGAATCGACGGACGACGGTGGAAACAACAAAACGAGCACATGGAAAGAGATATCAGAAAGAAAACTACCGAAATTATTCACGAAACCCTAACAGCTGAGAATCCTCCGACAAGTATGTAATTTTGAAATTTTGACGAGAACCTAATATAGAAACTAAACCTGCTTTATCAAGAAGGAAGAAAGCAGGGAAGTTTAACACGATTACTAAATTAACTAATGATGGCATTTATTCCTAAGAAAAAGAGTGAAACGACGATGCTAGCAAGTGACCTCCACCGCCAGCCTCTTGGTAATGGATCCGCAAGTCGTCGACCCGAAGGTGTTTTCGGAGACATCGATGGAACAATTCTGCTTGCCAACACAAGCCTACAAGATCCCCAAAAAGTTACATAAGGGTTATCTTAGAAAAGTTGTAACATATTTGGAATCCAAGTAAAACTTTGCAAAACGAAGATAGGGTGAAAAAACAGGAAGGAAGAAAAGAATTTACATTTTGGAGGACGGCCATCGCGTCGTTGCTCCCTTCGCAGCTGCCCTTTGCAAAGGACCCGCAAGCGCCTTGCGGGTCGCCGAAGCTGGCGAACTTGACGGCGGAGATGGGGCGGTCCTGGCACGCGAGCTCGAGGGTCTTCTTCTCGTAGGCGTGGGCGCAGATGGATCCGACGGTGACCGTCTGGAAGTTCACCAGGGACGGGTTGCCGCCAAACTCCTCGAACAGCACCAGCGTGTTCACGTCCTCCTCCATGAACGATCTCGGGACATGGTACCTAATCACAAGAGAGGAAGAAAAGCAAACCATAAAAACCACCGATTTCTCCTTGGAATTCTTTGAGGGGAATTTCCTGCTTGCTCACCATCTTTGAGTGGGGCGACCGCAGTTGGAGACACACTTGTTGCTGTCGTAAGGGCCACGGTAGTCACAAGGGTCGGTGCTGCAGCCATCTGAACCAGCATCGTAGCTGGGCCAGTAGCGGCCGATGCTCTTGCCGTTGACCCAAGCCTCGCCCTTGCCCAGCCCTTGCAAGTCCACCGCCACCGGGTCCGTCCCCAGTGGAACTTTGAACGTGGTCTAGCACCCAAGACAGACGATAGCGATTATGACTAACTAATCAAGGTTTAAGCGTGTGCAAAATAGGATTATCATTGAGGGATCAGTTGAAAATCTATGAATGATGTGGGGGCATCTGATTGATGTTTTACCTTGTACCAAGTCATGGTCCGGTTGGTAGGAAGGTCCTTGCTTTGCCAGTTAGAGGCCGAGGCCGAGTCGACGCTGAAGAGCTTGTTGTTGATGCCGTGTAGTCCGACCTTGTAGGACCACACGTGACCCGATAGGTCCTTGATCACTCTCTCGTCGCCTTTCCTTCCCACGATCTCCACCGGACCGGGGATCCCATTTTGGACCAGATCAAACATCGGACCGTAATTCTGTTTCCGAAGGGATCGCGAATCATCAGTGATTAAAAACACGTCATAGAAGAATTTGAATATATGGGTTTTTCTAAGATTGAATTGTTAGTGGAGTATGTGTAATGTATGTACCTGGAGTCCAACGGTGACGCTAAGCAAGGAGATCAGATTGTTTCCCGGATTCAACTTAACATTCTGCTCAAAAACGTAGTGGAAATCTCCATATATGGCCCATTGAGAACCTAATGTTTCGTCAATGAGAAAAAAAGAGTATTATTCATATCCACGTCAATCTGGAACGTATCACCGATGAAAAAAAAGGTTACCAATGGATTGTCCGTTGACGAAGGCATGAAGTATCTGGCCAGTGCAATTCACTCTGAGAGTCATATTGTCGCTCCAGATCGGGTCATCGTCTTTCAGGTTAATGCTATTACAAGAAAGAACAACTTCACCACCGAGTCGAAACTATTGCCGATATAGAAAGAAAGCGGGCGACGCATCGAAAAACTAATTTAATCAAATTAGAACGATCAAATTACCTGGTCATGTACCACAAATAATCACTAGCACCATTGGCAGCATCTTTTTGGTCAACAAGCCGATGAGCAGCGACATGTCCCTTTCCGAGGACAACCTGATCATCCACGATCTCGGGCCTCCACGTCCAGCTCAAGGACTCAGGCTGGCTCTCAGCCTTGTTTGGCTCCTTCACCATCACCGAAGTTTGTGCATTCACCTGAAATTTTGCGATGAATTATAAAAAAAAATGTTGCTGCACATATACATATGCAGAAACTGATTTCGTCTGTGGACAACGATTAATTAATGAAATTACCTTCGCGGTGTTATACCCTTCGTTCTGGCAATCGGGGAGGATGCTGACGGACCATGCGGGGACCGTGAACTGCTTGCCCTGGAAGACGAAGGTGGCGTCGGAAGTCGCGTTCGTGTTCCCCAGGAAGCAGGTCGTTTGCTGCGGCGTCGCGTAAACCGTGGCCTGCATTACGGCGACAAAAACGAAAACAAAAACAAAAAAAAAAACTCCGATGCTTCAATAAATATATACATTTATATAATTTCAATAACTAATTACTATACAAAGTAGATGTTAATCTTACATAGACTGAGTTGCCTAGATCAACGTTGGTGATGTTGCCATTGGTCAGAGCGTACTCGACCGAGTGCAGCATATCGTGAAGCTCCTTTAGATGACCCCACTTCGGCTGATTTAGATTACCTTAATGCAAAATTTATTTTTATTTAAAGATAAGAGATTAGTCTATGATTAATATATTTCTGATCCATGGATAATTACAATCACATTATTAACATTATTATGCACTTACCGTATTCATCGAGAGGCGCGTCGTAGTCGTAAGAGGTCGTGATGTACGGACCCCCGGCTGTTCTGCCAAAATTGGTGCCGCCGTGATACTTAAAATCGAGAGAAAAATGAAAACAATTCATGTAAAAATCGGGTTATAAACACGAAAGAAATATGTAAATCATCATTTGTTAGGATTAACCATGTAGTAATTTTGGAATGTGCCTCCGGTCTGGTAAAACCTAGCGACGGCGAAAGCCACGTCCTCCGCCGTCCTGTGCGGGTCAAGCCCGCCCCAACTCTTGAACCTAAAATCACATTGCAAACACATAAAATATCGATCACGAATATTTTCTTGAATTAAAGAAGGAAAATGTAAAAAATTAATTATTTAATTTAATTAATTGAGACGAGCAGACTCACCAGCCAGTCCAATTTTCAGTCCACATTTTAGGGCTATCAGGATTGTTTGGAGTGAATTGGTCGCAGTACCAACCATTACACGTGTTAATCTAATCAAATAACCATAAATTGTTAGCCAAAGGATAATTAAAGAGTCTTATTCTACCAGATAAATCGCAGATTATTCGCGATACTAAATATAATTAAAAGGACATTGAGATCTAGTACTCAAACATACAGGAGTACAAATACAAGAAGAATCTCAAATCAAATATTGGCCCCCTTAATGATGGAATAAAGCCTTATCCACATTTTAAGTTTGAGATTGAGGAACAAAAACAAAATCAAATGTCAAACTGTTATTATCATCAAAATTATACACATTAAATTACAATAATCAATACATTAAACAAGCTAATAAGCTTACTGATAATAAAAAAAGATAACGGCATCTAACTTTTTTTTTTTGCAAATTAATCAAACATGTTTTTGCAAATTTTAGGGAATGCTTTAGGTTGCTTTTGTTTCATGGAAAACTCAAGATTTGGAAAAATACTTTTCAAAAAATGATTGGTTGTATGTTTTACGGAAAATGTTTTCACAATTAATAATAATATATGCCTAACTATTTTCGTAGGTAACGAAAATATTTTCCATTTATTTATTTTTGTAAGTGATATAAAAGATCATTTTTTCGAAAATATTTTCAAAATCTTGAATTTTCCGTGAAAGAAACCCAACCTTAGAGTAGATTAGGAATTTGCAAATTGATCGAATAAATGATTCTTACTAAACCGAGCCATGTCTTTATCATAGGGAAAATCAGTGCAAATATGGCAGCTACGTTATAATTCTAAAAGGAGATATTTTGATTAAAACCCAACTTAGAAAATAATAAATCCTCGGAAATGGCCAAATTCCAAATAAAAATGCGATTTTTTACCATGGGTTGCGGAGCATCGCTTTGTTGGCACATAATCCACGGGACACCGATGTCTTGCGACACGGCCATGTTCGCGCACCAATCGATATAAGCTTTCCCGGCATCTCCATAGGAGGACATCACGTTGCCATACTCGTTTTCGATCTAATAAAATTACAAAATATATATATACACATTTCATTAGGTTAATAATTTACAATCTACAAGCAATATTACTCATGTCCAATTCAGAAAATGGAAAAAAATTAAAAAATTCATGCACCTGAGCAATGATAATGGGACCTCCCTGCGATGCGAAAAGGTTCTCTTGCTTGGCCATGTTCACGATCAAAGACGTGAAGTTCTTCATCTCGTTCTGAAATTTATAAAACCAAAAATAAATTTTCATATTTTCGAATATAAGGATTAAAAAAAAACAATAAAAATGTGAAAAAATAATTTTAAAAAAAAACATAAACTGACCATGAAAACATCATTGGCAGTTCGCAACTTAATGCCCGGCATATTGTGCAACCATACGGGGAATCCCCTAAAACAAAGAGTTATGCTCGATAAGACAACCTCAATACATGCATTTTATGCTGCAAAATATGTGCAACATATGTGCGTGTTTCGACTTATGGAAATCGAGATGTTACCCGTAATTCCATTCCGCGCAAACGTAAGGTCCGATCCGGAGGACCGCATAGAGACCCTCGTCCTGCACCGTCTTCAGGAACCTTATGAGGTCCAGGTTCCCGTCGAAATCGTACTGGCGGCGGGCCGGCTCGTGGACGTCCCAAAACACATACGTCTCGATTGCATCCAGCCCGCCTTCTTTCGCCTTCCTGATCAAATCAGGCCACATCTACGGACCAAAAAAACACAAAATAAGGAAAATCTTATCGATCATCAATCGACGGAACCCGGGCGGGCGGAAAACGGGCATTACTTCGGCCGTGGACCGGGGGTAGTGGATCGAGCCGGAGAGCAAGACCCTCCTCTTGCCATCGATGGTGATGGCCCGGCCGTCGTGGGAGACGTCGACGGCGCATGCAAACGAGCGGAAGAGGAAGAGGAACGCAGCGAGAGCGAGCAGGATCTTCAGAGGTGCCATTTTCGATGTGAAAAAGCACGAGTTTGTTGAGAAATTCGTGCTTATATAGTAAAGTTAGGTCTCATCTTTCGAAAAGAGAAGCTTATCCGGTAATTGAACGAAGATAGAAGAACCCTTATCCGGTTCTTCGATGACTGATTCTGGAAATCGCCTGATAGATTTCCACCGTTATTATTTTTTTACCGAAGTAGGTAAACTTTCATTTGCATGGCATCTACTCTCGAAAAATAATGAAAAAAAGGAAAGAAATATTAAACTCTTAAAAGGAGATGATTGTGAGTGGAGTGTGTGCTGACATTTGCTTTTTGAGTTTTCGAGATTTTTACGCATTTTTATTATTTAAATTTATTGCTCAATTAGTATGACATTAAACAAATTAACTAAGATTACTGATGTAAATTTATTGTCTTTTTTTCCTTATTTGGGCATTTTTTTATTTAAATTTGTTGCTCGATTATTCAAGTTTTTTTCTCGGAAAAGAATAAACATTTTCCATGGAAACCGTGCTTTGATTTTTAACGTGAAGGCTTTACCGGTGGCGGTGTAAATTCCACCTCAAAACGAAAGCAAAAAAGGCCAAGAAAACTAAAGTGTACACAAAAGATTTTGTGCTAAAACAACATTTAGGGTAATCGAACTAATTTTCGGGATTCAAAAGTGTGCAATATCGATCCCGATCTACTTGCTTTGTTCAAACTTAATGGTGAATAATTACACGATTCATCGATTCGAACTCGATCTTCGAATCTGAACGTATCATGTTTTAGGTAGCATTAATTTGCTTATCGATGATGTTAGACGGATAAGGCCAATCGACCTTCAATTTCATTTAGTAAATAAATGCACACGATGCACAAGGGATGCTCTCTTTTTTTTTTACCTAGCGTCAGTTTGTCATTTAACCCCCAAAAAAAAATGAAGCGATTTTTGCTTTCTAGTTTTGATCTCGAAATTCTATGCGTTATTCCTCGCAAAATATTCAATCTCTCTTAAAATAATTCCAAATGAAGGCCGGTTAAGTGTTAAAAAAATTGTAGTCTAAACAAATTTCTCCATTCAAGTATCTATCGGATAGATATTTGATTTATCCTTAACCACCGAGATATACGGTTACAGTATCCGATTTCAATCCATTTTGTAGATTTCGATTGGATATATTCCAAAATTATAATCAAGCAATTAAATGGATAGAGATATTAGGGTTTAATTATTATTAGGAAGCAGTCTTATTTAAATTGTTCATAACGACATATATAACTGAAAATTTAACATATATGTATGTCGATAAGAGCTAACGGATATATTAATAACTTTTTTAGAAGAATTTCTCTTTGCATCGTTTTATTTAGGAGCTTTAGGGGTAGTCATAAAAACCTGGAAAATTTCGAAGCTAACGAATAATAATCATTCTATTTTTCTATTTTTTTGTTAAAATTTTTTACTTCAAATAAAAATTATTCTAAGAGCTCGCCCTAGTTGGTCGTCGCCGCCTGCTGATGTACGAATTCTACATCAATATTATCAAACAAAAATCTATTCTGGAAATAGAAATTTTGTATCATTATCAAAAGATACTTTGAGCTCAGAAACCTGTACACGGAATAGAAAATAGAAAAATCCATTTCTTGCCAAAAATCATTCCAGAATAAAATGATTATCATTCTCACCCTCGTTAAACCTTCACCCTCGTTAAAGCTTCCTCGTTTGCTTCAAAATATACCGACACACCCCCGCTGACATTATCCGCTACCCAGAAAAAGAGAAATCTCTCAATCTGTACACATGAAATGAAATTATAGCAAGATATTTTATTCGATTATGAAAATTATAGCAATAAAAAATCATTATTTGGGTTGATATATGTTTATTTTCTCGGAATAATTACACAGTTAGATTAGTCGTTGATTACAACATGCGTTTCTCCAAAACTCCGCAACACGAAGTTGTGAACAAATTAAGATCACGAGCTCGATTGAAAAATTAAGTGAATTGCGAACTTCCAAAAGAAAGAAGAAAATGGGTCATGAAAAACATTCCACATTTAAAAAGAATAATAGAAGAACTTTCCAAAAGAAACCCAATTCCATTAAAGAGGTTATTGTCACGGAGAAATCTCCTTTCAATGAATACAAAGAGCAATAAAAAAAGGAAACTCTAATATGACTATAATTGCTGCCTCGTTGCCCATTTTACAGAAATGATTGGATTAGGGTATGAAATGATGATAGAACTTTTGCTGTTCTTTGGGCCAAGAGTACCATTCCAGCAAAGCAAACTGCCAGGTCGTTGGGTGCGCTTGGAATCCCTTTGGAGGAGAGGGTGTGGTAAAATGCAAAGGAGAAAGAGTTTTTTCCAAAAACCAAATAGTATTTGGTGAAATGTAATTTAAAAATACGTTGGGAAGCAGTTTTGATTTAAATACGGTTTGAAAAAAATTGCACTTTATAAATGACTTTTGCTAGTTTTATTTTTAATTTGTCAAACCTTTGCTGGTGGAACTCAGCCACCAGCAACCAGATCTAGCTACGCCAGCCCCTCACTGGTGACATCAGTGAGGTGGGGACATTTTCGAAATTCTGAAAGATCAACAAGGGCAAAATTGGAAGAAAAAAATGTATTTGCATTGCGAAAATACTCAAAACACCTCTAGACATGCCTTGGGCCTGGCCTTTAGAAATGCAATTGCAAATGAATCGTGAAACTGTACTTGCATTTGCCTAAAGGCCTTTAGAGCCCAAAAGACTTTGGAAAGGTGGTTTCTAAACGCACCCTTAATCTCTGTACATTAGGTTAAAATCTATACGGACACTTGTAAGCAAAGAAAGACCACTTCTAAAAAATTACACTATAAATATGTGTGTATGTTTGGACTTATGGAAATTAATTAATCTATTTAGATGATACCATTTACCCGTAATATCATTCTATAAACGATTCAATAGGCTAAAAAGCACAAAGACCCACATATTAAATTTACTTTTAGATTTATTGGTGGAAAGCATGCAATCTCCATCAAACTTTATAGTTTATAAACATCAATAAACTTGTTTGAAACTTCATTTATATTCACATGATCAATCAAAATCTATAGAAAAATGATATCACTTCTTGGTGGGAACTTTTACCGACGCTGAGGGTTTGTGTGTTGTATGCTCAGCCAAGCTTCGATCCAATCTTTGTGAACTTTATGAGAGCAATCCTTGTGAACAAGTTGTCTCCTTTGGCAACTTCCTTCATGCAAATCACACAATCCAACTTATGATTAGTATAAATCCTGCTGGACTCATTCGATAAAAGAGACATTGTCACTCCGGTATGGGCAACTGCTGCCCTCTCTCCTCCTCTTTGAGCATCCTCAATGCAAAGTGTGCAACTGGAGCCTCAGCCAATGGTGACCTTGTGCACCATGATCACCACCATCTCTGTCCTCTTAGTTGCAAGGATCGTTCACCTCACAGGACTTGGCCTTTGCGATCTCGGACACTAGCTCGTCCCAATGTTAGGCACGTCTTTGTCATGCTCTCCACCTTAAACCATGGCCATTTCATGCATTGACCAAGAAATTCATTTTGATCATTGCCGACTATCCTATAAAATGGGGAAGGAAAAGCTAAAGTGAAACCAAAAATTGGTGCATATGTCTATCAGCAAATAATATATTTTTTTTTAAATCTAAAGTGTGAAATAAGAAGAATAAGTAAAATCTACATATTTAGGTTTAAGCATTATTGTTAGCTTTCAAAAGTTTCTCCACTTCATCAATTTTCATTCTCAAAAATGCTGCCAAGATTGATGCGGGCTCTAAATTGATAAACTGCCTAACAAGTTAAGGTTAAATACATGGAAAAGCGTAAAGACCTTCATCTCAAATTTTTATTTAGACTTTTACCGGTGAAAAGCATGCAATCTCCATCAAATATTGTCGAAAAAGATAATCCAGTTGCTCTGTTCAAACTTAATCGAGTTTAATTAGTTTGATTCACTAATCCGAACTCAATCTTCAATTTGGAGAATATCCAATTACTCTTTCAATGATTACGGCTGTTTTGGAAATTCAACAGAAGTAATTGTTTTGACCTAATTTTTTCCACTCGACTAGTCAAATTGCTTTCTCGATACATGGATAAGTCTTTGTTTCATCAAATGCTAATGGGATAGTGATATTTAGGTTAATTGCTACTCGAAATAGTCTCATAGTTTTGTATTTAAATTGTTTATATTGATCGGTGTATCGGAATCAATTTAACATATATGTTTCAGAAGCTAATGGAAATATTAAGCCTCTTTCCATTAAGTAATTTTCTCGATCTATATGCATGACATCAAATTATATTTTCGATGTCTTGAAGATGATTATTTGCTGGGGGTGGTTTTGGAGCAAGAAAAACAATCCTGGAGGTTGTAATACTGTTTATTTTCCAAGGAAAATCTAACATCACGAGAATTACCCTTTTGGGCTTACTCTTTGGGCCGAAGACGATGAGCCTAGAGTACGATTCTAGCATAGCAAAATTACCAGGCTCGAAATGATTTTGGAATTAGCTTTTTTTTTTCTTTTGCTAATCTTTTGTTGGACATTTGTGTATTACTTAGCAAAACAATAGAAAGGTTCAATATATATATATATACACATGTCATTTTTTTATCACATTTGTTGTTAAGAATAAAATAAAGGATATCTTGAAAGATGAGAAACCATTCCTTCTGAATCAAAATCCATATAAAAAAGTCTTTCGAAATGTCTTTGTTTGCACAATTTAATCCACTATCGTACCAATGAACAGAGCAACCCTCCTCCTCATCTCAGCCACCCAAAGCATTATGGACATCCATATGGAACTTAAAAACTCACTCTAAAGTGAAGATTTTGTTTATGGAGCACATGCCAAAATGCAATCTCTGCAAGAGACAATATGTGGAAATGGAAAATCATACCAGACCCTATCTGTTTTCTCTATCGATGCGAGGTGGAAATGGTTGAACACATTCTCCTGCTGTCCCTGGACCCATAAAGTACGATCAGCCCCTAACCTTCAATTGCAAATTACGTTACAGGGGATAACCCATTTTGATGCCTAGATAGAGAGCATAATAGAGAATCATAACTTAGTACTTTCCCTTGAAGTGGTGGCATTGATAGTATGGTGCATTTGGGTAGCTCGAAACAATGCAATATTCAGAGACTAAGTATTGAATGCAAAGGTTACTGTCGAATCAGCACATATCTCGCCATAAAAAACTTCAAAAGATGGGACTTTTAGGCTTCGCAAGATGGAAAAAACAAGGAACCATCAGCTTATCTTACCAGGGTTGCGCCGGAGAAAAGCGAGCTGAAAATTAATGTCGATGACGCTCTCAAGGAGGGAACAAATGACAGTGCCATTGCGTGCATATGTAGGGACTTCGCTGGGAGCTTCGTCACAAGTCAAAGGCCTCCACTCCAGCGCAAGTCGAAACCCTAGCTTTGCTTGAAGGTCTTCGGTTTGTACAGAGAAGGAGTTCGGGTAGAGTTTATATTTAGTTAGACCGACTAGATCTGATACGTACCCTCACTTCCGTAGATCAGTCCCCTCGGGATGCGCGTTTGCTTATCGCGGAATGCACTTCTCTTCTCGCTGGCCTTCCGTCTGTTAGGCTTGAATTCGGCCCAAGAAGCTCTAACATGGTTGCGGATTGGGCTGCGAAAGCTCATAAGAGTCAGTGTCTTCCTCGTGACCGGACTTCTTCTCCCCCAAAAGCCCTTTGGGCTTTACTATTTAAGGATGCCCCCTCTGCGGGCCCCGTTGGTTAGAATTTTACGACATAAATAAAAGTCTCAAAAAAAAAAAAATTCGGTGTCGTTACGTCGTAAAAAGTTTAGAACTCTATATATGGCAGAATAAAATCGGGGGCATGTCTTGGATCCTTGACCAGCTTCCGTACACATACATTTGCATGTAGCACGTAGCACGTAGCACGTAAGATGAGTCTGGCTATCAATGTGGCCTAAGTGGGTTGAACCAAAAACACACCAAAAAATAGTTTTCTAACTTGGACCCTAGCGCCATTGTCAAACCACCAGCCAGTTTGGCGATAAAGCTGATTTCCTTTTCACCGCAAAATAACACTGTTCAATTCGGAACAAAAAATATCAATACGCATCAACATCATGACACCTCAGAGTTTTGGATTTTTCCTCGGAAACTTCATTTATTTCTTTTTTTTAAAAAAAATTTCCCTTAGAAGCCAAAAAAAAAAAAGTTAAAAGGAAGAAAATGAATGTCGCAATCGCTAGGTGGGACTCGCTCAACCGGTTCACTTGGGTTGGCTTACCCAACAAATAAAGGATTGGCACGCTTTGGATTTTTTTTTCTGTTTGGTCACAGTTCCCAATTTCGGAGGCCATTTCCAAAAGCCTTTATATAAAAAAAAATTATAAATCTTCTGGCCACCGATATTTTTATTTTTTACATAGATTACCTGGAAATTATTATTATTATTATTATTATTATTATTATTATTATTATTACATAGATTGATACTGTTCCCAAAATGGTCCTCACTCGTCAGTCGAAGGATTACCACATATATTGCTCCATTGGACCCATTTGGGTCCAATTCAGTGGTTATTTATTTCATGGAGCTTTTCTAAATATCCAATGCGAAAAAAACAAAAATTTTCGGAAAATATGACCTTTGGGAGTATTGGATTTCCTGTCGTGATCCAATGACTAACAGCCCATCAGGAGATGATTGCTCGAGAATTGTAGAAGCAACACGGAGAAAACTCTAAAAGATGATGGTCATGATATAAGTAGAGCGTCGAACCCTAACTATATGGAAAATTGAAATCAGTTCAAGATTTTCGACTTTTGAATTGACATGCTCCCTTCCCTTATCACCAAAAAAATAAACCTTATTCACCAAGGAAGAGATACATTTTCCCTTTCTAGCAAAATATTTAGGAATAAGGTTAATGCAACAAAAAACTCCAAACTGATACATCCCCAAATTAATTTTTTTATCACAAAAAATCCAAAACCGGTATACCTGTAATAAATTTATCCTAAACTGATTTTTTAACTACCAAAACCCCAAAATTGTACATTTATGACAAATTTACCCTCCGTTAAATTGGATTAATATCATGAAAAACCACAAACTGATACATCCATGACAAACGGAGGGTAAAACCCCAAGTTGGTACATTCGTCAATCGTCACATGTCATCCAACTGTGAAATTTGATTATTAAATTTTACGAAAATTAATGGAAGATAAAATTATCGCAGGCATATCAGTTTAGGATTTTTCGTGGTATTAAACTTTAGAAATATTCTTTTTCCTTCCCACAACCCAAAGGAAGAGAGAGAAATTGCAAAAGCAAGCATTGCTTCGAATTGACAATTTGGCAGGGGGCAGAAATTGTTGGAGGACCTTGCCTTCCTTCCCAAAAGCTAAGAGGGAAAAGACACAACAGAGAACGAGGCACAAAATCTGTCCCCTAAAAGTGGCAAAAAGAAAGGGGCACCTAGCAATCGCACAAATTGCAACTCTTGCCCTCAAATCACTTTTTCCCTTTGGCCACTTGGTGCACACATCCACTTTTTGTCCCGGTTTTTTTTCGCTAAACCATGGGCTCCGTTCGTAACACGCACCCTTCAAATCGCTATAAAATCGCGACGTTTCGGATCGTGACCATTCGTTTTGGTTCGGTTCCCACTAACGCATTCCAGGTAATTGACGAAGGGCAAGATCGCTCTCCTTCTGGAGCATTCACGGTCACTTTCCCCCGACATCTATAATTGCCACGCATTTCTCACCAAAAAAAAAAAGTACAAAAGCGTCGGTTTAGTGCCCTTTTCTTCCGCACGTATTGATTCGTTCACTGGAACGGAAAAAAAAAAGGAAAAAAGGAAATTACTTTTAATTTTTCCGAAAAATTTTGCAAAATACTTTCACAAATGAGATTTTGAGTTAATCTCTAATATACAACTTTTAAGGATAAATACCACGAAAAACTCTAAACAAGTAAACCTGTGATAAATTTACCCAAAACTAATTTTTTGACCATAAAAAACTCCAAACCGGTAAACCTCGCGACACATTTACCTCCAAACTAATTTTTTGATTACCAAAAAACCCAAACCGATATACTTGTGATAAATTTACTCTCCGTTAAATTGGATTAATACCACGAAAAATTAGAAACCGATGAATCTACAGTAAAACTCTAAACCGATACATCCGATAACTGCGACGTGTCCTCCAATTTAGAAATTTGACGGTAAAATCTAACGGAAACTAATAAAAGATGAATTTGTCATAAGCATATCAATTCGAGGTTTTTAGCAGTAAAAAAATTTAGTGTGGAACGACTCGGTGTTTTTTATGATATTAACTTCTTCTCCTTTTTTTTTTTTGAAGTGCTTGAATAAAAAAAAGGATTTTCCCCTTTTTTTTGGGGGAGGGTTGGGATTGGGAAAAGTTAAAACCTCTGGGTGGCGGGCCCCGGGATCCCACGCTCGGGTCCAAAGGAGAGCAAAACCGTCGCTTTCCCCCCCCCCCCGGCCCCACGGCCCCCACCAAAGGCAAAGGGTGCAATCATCTCGGTACTCCACCGGGCTTCGATCTCCGACACGTGGCCCCCCCGAGCCGACGTCTCTGATGAGCTCGGAATCTTTCCACCCCCGCGCGTGGGGCCCGCCACACAAACCGCGGGCCGAGCGGACGTGGCAGGGGAGCTGGGGCCCACCACAGATGGGGACGCTACCGAAAAAATAAAAAAAAAGAGGACGAAGGAGAAGAAATTGAATTATTTATTAATTATTTTTTTTTTTTGGGAGTGGGGTGGGGGACCCAACTGAGAAGTGACATTTTTTTCGGGGTACATTTTAAGCAAAATAATCAATTGTTGAGGGGGGGGGGTGGAATCCGAATTATGGAATAAGGAGGAAATTGGGGGGCCAGATTTGATTTCTCTCTGCACTCTCTCTCTCTCTCTGTCTTCTGTGCGAGTTTCGGCACTCACAGATTTCCCAAAACCCAAAAACCATCGCCGGGGGCGGTTTTGGTCCAACCGCTCCATTATTAAATAATGCCAAAAAAGCCTTTCTTTATCTGCCCATCGCTTCCCATCTTTCTTCCGTCTCTTCATCTTTATGTACCCGCCCATTCATTCGTTCGTTTATATATTTTTAAATGGCGAATAAAGAACAGTAGGTATTCTGGAATAGGGTAGCGAGCACGATTACTTTGGAACGGTACGATTCCGGGGAGCACAGATTTTCATGGGGGGGGTGGCCCTGGAAAGCTGTAAAGTTTTCCTCTATTGACCGCGCGGTGAATGCCCCCTCGAGATGGATCCGCCGCGGAAATAAGCGCCCGCTGTGCCCGGATTCGGTTCATCGCATCCGCGCGGCTACCTTTTGATTGCTCGCGCGAGGTGAGAACAACGTAAATGCTCTGGTGATTCGTCTTTACACGGTCGAGGATACGTCGTTTAGTCGAGGGATCGGAGAGATACGGCTATTCTATTTTCTCCCAAAAAAAAAAAAAAGGAAAGCGAAAAACGAAATCGGACGGTACGAGAATATTCCGCTGTTTGATTAGAAAGGAAAGGCGAAGGCTGCAACTTTAGGGAGTCTCGATCTGCCCCCCTCTCTTTTTTCCACGGAAAAATCCAAAAAAAAAAGAAGCCTAATTATTTTTCACTGACTTTTTCGCAACTTGGTACTTTTTTAAAAAAAGGAAAAAAAAAGAAAACAAAAAAGAAAAAGAAAGATAACTCGGCAATTATTATTATAAATTGACTCGCCCGTCATAAATTGCAGAGAAAGAGAGGAGGAGAAGAAGAAGAGCTGCAGAGGGCGACGGCGGCGACGACGACAACCGCCACGACCACCACCGCCGCCGCCACCACTTCTTCCGACCTCGAGAACCCATCGATCCGGAGCCATGCTGGGCAAGAGGCCGCGGTCGGTGATCGGGAAGCTGTCGGAGCTCCTCGTCTCCCGGAGCGCCGGCCTCCTGGAGTCCGCCGTCGCCGCCGCTGCCGCCGCCGCCGCGGCGCCGAGCCCGAGGAGCTCGCTGGACTTCAAGATTCAGTCGCCGCGGGGGCCCAGGAGCTACGATCTCGGCGGGGTCGGGCTGGGGATCGTGGCGGCGCTCGAGAAGCCCGGGGGCGCCAAGATCTTGCTGCTCCCCAAGGGCTGCGCCGCCTGCGGCCCCGGCGCTAACGGGTCGGGTCCCTCCTCGGCCGGAGCCCGCGCGGGGGCGGACGACGACATGGAGGACTACACGTACGTGACCTTCCACGGGCCGAACCAGTCGTTCACGATGGTGTACTACGGGGAGGGCGAGCGCGGTGGGGCCGCCGCCGGCCGGGGCGGGTGCGGCAAGAGCGGGGGGCTCGGCGAGTCGATGATACGAGCGGGCAGCGTCGGAGGAGGAGAAGGAGGAGGGGAGGGTCCAGTTCTTCAGGCTTTGGACTTCCTCAATTCTTGCCATTTGTGTGGGAAGAAGCTCCTCGGCGAAGACATATACATGTACAGGTACCGCAAGCTCTTTCCTTTCTTCTTTGATTCACCCGAATCTTCATTGGAGCTTCTCTTCTTCTTCTCTTCTTTTCTGGTCATACATTTTAACCATTACAGAGGCCAGCCATGGTCAATCTTGGCTTGAAAAGTTGCTCCGGGCGTGAAATCTTGATTTCTGTTCTCTGAATTCTGAAAGAAAATTTCTCTAAGGACGAAAGAAATGATCAGAGATTGAATCTTCAATACAGATCCAATGAGTAGACCGTATGAAGTACCCTTTGCTGCTGTTTGAATCAGTGGGGTATCGTTTGATCCGTGAGTCAAGTTCTGCCATTTTGATTGACCTTGTTTGACACGGTCTTTCAAAGTCCTCCCTGGATTGCAAGAACCACTAACATTGGAGTCTCCCTCTTTTTGACTCCTTTCCACAAAAATCTGGCTTTTAGAAAGAAAGATCATCCGCTTGAATTTCAGCGAACACCCTTTTGACTTTATGGAGGCGAGAAATCAAATCAGGCTTGACTGAATCATTTTCATGTGAATTACGCAGAGGCGAGAAAGCGTTCTGTAGCGCGGAGTGCCGGTCGACGCAAATCGTGAAGGACGAACGTAAAGAACAGTGCAGATCGGAAGCGCCGAGAGTCGCCGACCGGTCGGGATCGCCGTACTCCGAGGGACGGATGTTCTCGACCAGCATTCTCGCGATCTAGGAAGAAGTACATAATCCGGCTGCGGCTCCGGCTACTCCTCTTACACATATGAGAACATAATTAGCTTACCCTTGTTAAAGAAAACAAGAGAAAGAAAAAAAAAAGAATCCAAACAAATTTTGCTCGGATGGGAAATTTTTATTGCCTGTACGAGAGAGGCATACGAGAGGGCATGTTATGCAAGAAGAAGAAGGATCGGATAAGCTGTATGACTTTACGTTCATAATGGCCAAAATGATGTCTCTCTTCATAATGCTTCTGCGAATCATCGTTTCGTCGAACGATCCAATGACAGTATCAGCTGCGGTGAAGCTGACACGCAGGAAATACCGCCGTTGATGCCTCAGCTCCGCGAGCGATCACGGTACACAGCACAGAAGTAGTGTGGCTGCTCTGTATCTCGGAAACAAGTATGACGGTCCAATTTTTCCCTCCGATCCCTAAACTCCATTACGCAGATCGACTTCTTCTCAACTGGAATATCACTACCAAAAGTCTTGTAACGAAGACGAGACATAATTTCGCTTGTACATTTGTATTCCGCCTGTGTTCGACCTGACTGATTCTCACCCATAAATCCGTAAGACAACTCATTCTCTACGTAATGCCAAAAAGTTGAGGAACATGTCCGATCGATCAACATCGAATTCTTGCTACTACGCTCCGGATCCCTCTCGAATTTCCTCGACATGATTCAGCAGCCATATGCCCATGTTCATTTTGGAGCAATTTGCCTTGCTCTCTTGCTCTCAGTTTCCACGGCAGAAAAGGATTGCCAACTCAACATTCATTTTCTTGATTATCAGTACGGTATATCGATAACTCGAATGCCCGAAATGTGTTTATACCTCTTTTCCCAAATTTCAACAAGGTTCTTCAGACCCCAAACTTTTATCAAGATTGACGGTCCAGCAGCCGATTATTGTTGCTCCTCAATCTCTAGATTCTATAGCTTTCGACCCAAAAAAAAATTCTCTAGATTCTATAGCAGCAACTCTTTATGAATTGATGACATAGATTCAAAATACCTTACTTTGTTTACAGCTAAAGACGTTCTACTGAATTCTGTCAATAAAAAATCATACGCCACTATGCGTCCAATACAAGGGTAGCGTAAGTGTTAAAGGAGAAGATGTTGAGATTCACGTGTGAAAGAGTATTAAAAAAGTCCCACATCGGGGAAGTGGTGTGGTGTGGTTAATATGTCATAATTGATTCATAACTCATGGGTTTAAGATTTTGAGTGAAGGTGGATGATATATTGACGAGCTCGAACTTAAACCCCCTCTTAGCAATCACCCTAGGTTAAGGTATCGGATTTCTATTGCGCGCTCTCAACAATTGGTTCAAAGCTAACAGTTGATTGATGATCCACAGTCAATATGTATTAGTGTTTCCAGATGAAAGTGGGCGCGGGCACGCTCTCAACAAAAGGATACTTGAATTAAGGTTGCTGATTTAGGATTGACATTCAAAATGAGACATGTTGATACAAAAGAATACTTGAATTAAGGCGAAACAGACTTACCATTGAACTCACACTTAAAGGGGAGATTATTAAAATGTAAGTGTGAGTTACTTTTAAAATGTCCTACATTGAAAGAGTTATAGTGTGGAGTAGATAATATGTCATAACTGGCTCATAATTATTCATTGGCTTAAATTTTTTAATGAAGATAGGTCCAACTGAATATATCAAAGCGTCCCCAAGTAAAAGTATAGGATTTCTTCGGAAAATTACTTAAACTCAACTATACAAGGCAAGGTGATGTTTGAACAAAAGCCAGAGTCCAGAAAATTTACAGGAAGAATGACTAATCCACTCCATTTTCCATTGAAAAGACAATTATCCTCAATGACTCAATTGGAATTTAAAGTGTGGCCCCAAATCAATCTACTTTCCTTATTTTTTTTAATTTCTTTTACTATTTAGGATCTAGTTACCATAATTAAGCAATTCATGTTTTTTTTTGTTTATTGTGGGTAATCCATATACATATTAAAGGCGCAATGTTTTCCTTCTAATTTTTGGATTTTACTTTCATAGAAGTAAGTTTTGTCGAGTAAAAAAGTGATGGTTATAGACACATTAGTGAAAGTTTATAAATAAGTGATCTTATTAAAGAAGTGTCTATGTTAAAATTTTTCTAGATTTTACTTGACAGCACAGAAAGAATTAAGTTTCTAAGAAAATTTTATTTTCAACAAAACTAATTTTGCGAAAGTGATTGATTAGAACTAATCAATTTTGTTGTTGATCGCCCATTTCTCGTTAGAATTGAAAATCATGTTTTTATCATGTTATTATTTTTTTCTCTAATGTTGTTTTCCCCATTTTCTGGTAGAGAAAACGAGTGCCCTTATATAATTGAAGTGTGAAGGATGACGAAATTGGCACCATAAATATAAAATAGAGAACAATGAGATGTATAGAAGAAGAAGACGACGAAAGGGAGCAGGAGGCATAAATGATTTTTAAGAGCGGAAAACGGAGACATCAAAGGGGTGGCAAGAAGGAAGAAGGAAAGTGAGACCCACAAAAAATAAAAGAATAAAAGACAGTTGATCAAATAACATAAAAAAAAAAACTACTTTTGGAGAGTTGTATCCGAAGTGGTAGACCGCAAGAGGGATGACACTGTCAAAATCCAACAAAAAAATAGTGTCTAAACTAAAAGAGGAGTGAAAAAAGCGTGAAAAAACGCGGCCCTCATAATTTCTCAAAGAACCCTACGACGGAGACTCTTGAAAATCATGTTTTTATCATGTTATTATTTTTTTCTCTAATGTTGTTTTCCCCATTTTCTGGTAGAGAAAACGAGTGCCCTTATATAATTGAAGTGTGAAGGATGACGAAATTGGCACCATAAATATAAAATAGAGAACAATGAGATGTATAGAAGAAGAAGACTACGAAAGGGAGCAGGAGGCATAAATGATTTTTAAGAGCGGAAAACGGAGACATCAAAGGGGTGGCAAGAAGGAAGAAGGAAAGTGAGACCCACAAAAAATAAAAGAATAAAAGACAGTTGATCAAATAACATAAAAAAAAAAACTACTTTTGGAGAGTTGTATCCGAAGTGGTAGACCGCAAGAGGGATGACACTGTCAAAATCCAACAAAAAAATAGTGTCTAAACTAAAAGAGGAGTGAAAAAAGCGTGAAAAAACGCGGCCCTCATAATTTCTCGAAGAACCCTACGACGGAGACTCTTGCTGGTATTGGGAAATTAACAGGCAACTCTCGTTCAAATGGCCGAGAGGATGGATCACAAGCCTCCTACCATCGTTACTCATTTCAAACCACCACAGATACGCAAGTGCCAGTAATTCACGCACGCTTCAAGTAGCAAAACAATTGTCGGAAAAAAAAAACGTAGCAAAACGATTTACCAGTGCTAATCACACAACAGTTACAGTCATCTCCATTTTCATAACACGAGCATTCAATCAATGTATTTTCGAAACAAAACCACCATTGGCTTTTCACGACTTGTTTGCATAATAAATAAATGGCGCGAGGCACAGGCAACGAGCCACAGTAGATTTCATCGAAAGGGATCAGAATCACTCGATAATGACCGTATTTTGCTTCCCCCTTCTCCTCCAAGTGGCCAGAGCAGCATCAGCATCTTTCATCTCCTCGGAGGATTGCCGAATTATTTTCCCTTTGCCTTGCCGGGAGACGCAAGAGATTCTATATAATATAAATACCGAAGCCCCATAACTATCAAATAGGCAAATCATGTTAAGAGTCTTACAATAGAGAATAGGAGAGCACACTGTTAACCATACAAACTGCATCCACGCACCAGTACAATAAGCCAGTCCGACATCAATCGCCGGCTCTTCAAGGTTTATTCCTCCTCCCTACATGATAACGAAAAGGAAAAGAAGAAGGCCACCTCACCATAATTACTGATAGTACATAAGCTGCTGAGTAGTTGCTACGTTCTGGTATCCACCGTCATAAATTGCTTGACTAGTTCCAGCAGCGCCCATTCCCATGGCTGCCTGCTTAAGCATGTGCTGTGCTTGAGGATGCATGAGGCCTTGCATGCCAGCCATTTTGCTCAGTGCTATCTGCCTTTCGTAGGCGGCAAGCTCCGCGGCCGAGAAACCAGGCATTTGTGGGACCATTGGCGGCGGAAGAGGAGTGGAACTCGTTCCCGGAGGCGTAGGTTTGCTACCCCACGAACACTGCAAAAATAAGCACATCCATACTATACTATGATTTCATATTGATGTGAAGACACTGCATGGGCATCACATTACTATAATCACCAAAACTCTTTAGCAAGAATAGCCAAGCAACAAATTATCCAATGCACTAGCAACATGCAAATTCCTTTGACTTGTTTAAACATAAATGTAGTGGCAAAACTTAGTAGGCACATAAAGAAAACTACTGAAGATGATTCCAGGACTGCAAAAACATAGAACCAGGGAGGATGTGTACTGCAGAAAAAAAGCCCTAATTGCCGCCAAATAAGGGCACTAGCTTTGTTCAATCAGTCCCCTACCCCTAAATGGAGCCTTCCAGAAAATACATTTGAACTCTATCACAACATCCATTTCGTTACCATCCACCAAAGCCCAGTCCTCTGTCCAAGTTATTTCACTCCAAAAACTACCAAAAGATTCATGAGTGCTACAGGGATGCCTGCAGACATTTCACCAGGCTCCCAAGTCAGGTAAAATAATTCCACTTGGACAAATTTTGCCAATTATTAACACTCCATTTCCATCTAAATGCTTAAAATTCAGGACATGGTGAATAAATCAAGCCAATCAAATGTAAACGATCGAACACCCAACCACATTATACCACCTATAGCTTGCCATAAAAAAAACTTTCCAAAACAACGTACCTTAATTGGTTTACCACAGAGAAGCCGAGCATTGCCCATTTGAATAGCCAGCGCTGCTTCACCGTGGGTACTGTATCTAACAAAACCAAAACCTTTATCGCGTTGCACCCGAACATCCTCTATGACTCCAGCACCGAGGGAATGAAAATGTCGATGCAAGTCAGCGGAAGTAACCTGCAAGATAACAGAAGCAGTTCAAGTATCTAAATAAAAGGAATTAATCGATACAAGCCAGTCATTAGTGAGAACAGATGAAGACAGGTGGGTGTGAAAGTCAACGAAATGCAGCCAGTGAAGATGTGAGCGTGCAAAGTTTAAACTTACAGCCGAGCTATTGTTCACTCGCTGATCAAAGAAAGAAACCATGGCAGTACAGATGCTATTTATTAAAAAGAAAATACATTTTCAGAGATGCTTAACATCAAGTACAGAAAAGGTAACTATAAACATGGTTACAAAAAAAAGGGAGAAGCAAATTCTCGCCTCCGGTGCAAGATTGCCAACATAGACGGTCGTGTATTGGGGATTGTTCTCTGGAGCATCATCACTAGTCCTCTCTTGACCATCATCTGCAATGAAGGTACCGTGTCAATAGGTATAACAAGCATGTACCACCAATTACATCTATATTCATTAGACAGGTATCGCTTCAGATTTATGGGATGATAAATAAACAGGTTTAATACCACAAGAAATTACTGAAGTTCAACATCCATACTAACTTCACCTGATGTTCCACTTGTTAGCTCCACTACACTTTTGGCATCTGAACTCTGCTTATCCTCACCAGAATTAGCACCTTTTGTTGCCCAGTTGCATCGGATCTGTCGACTTCCGAGCCACTTCCCTAGAGAATAAAGACAAGTTGCAGGTTCATGCAACATGGACTATTGATAATGTTACAGTATCATGAAAGTTTTAAAAGCTTGTTCAGTAGTAGACTTAAAACAAGGGAAAGATGATGAGGGAATCGACAATCTTCGCAATCAAACACTAAGTAAAAGGAAGCTATTAACACTGAGCAGTACAAGTAAACCTCCAATAAATGTCGCTGTAACAAGCTCTGAATTTATAAACTTCTGCTATCAGCAAGTAGATGGATTTCAAACATACATAGAAGCATCAACACACAGTGCATTCATACTATTATATCTGTCATGTTAATCTTTGTCGCTTTTGCTTGCATATGTTAGCTAGCTCAGGCCACAGGCAGGTGAATATGACCGCGTGAGTCATGAGGAATATATCTCGAACATAATTAAATACAAATAGGCAATCTCAACAGCAGTACATATATTGAGAAAGACCGAGTGACGTAGATGAAGACATACCATTCATATCGTTTATTGCACTCTGGGCATCCTGCTCAAACAAGAAATTCATCATCAGTGCATAGAAAATGATTAATGCAACCAGAAACAAACAGAAAAGTACTTCAATCAAACTGCTCCAGCACCTGTTGATTTCGGAATGAAACAAAACCAAAACCCCTTGAACGTCCAGTCTTCTGATCCCACATGACTCTAGCATCTCTGTGTCAATAAACAGATCAAATTAGTTCAATCACAATCACAAGATCCTTGCGGCACAACTGTTCACAAGTTAAGGAAAAGGAGAATGGCGCTTACGAGCAAGTAGAATAAACAGAGAAACACGCAAATAATGTGGCGTCTGTAACCTCCGGGCTTAGATCACCAACAAAAATATTAAAATGCCCTGCATTGAAGAGCGAAAACGATCCAAAACCATTATCTAGAAGCCTGACTAAAAAGCAGCATAAGCCACGTCTGTGCAAAATGAGCAGCAATGAAACGAGAATTTCACATTTATGTCAACAAACCTGATGTGTCCTCCCTCTGGCTACTAGCATATGCCCAGTTAACCTTGATAGGTTGACCAAACCTGCGAACATGGTGTTAGGATCCAGGACAATGTAAAGGTCAAGCAGTATAGTGCAACCTTTTCAACTTACAAGTGCCTTCCATTGAGAGTCACAATGGAAAGGGCAGCAGATCTCCGGTCATAGTAGTCCACAAATCCATAGGATGACTGTATACACCAGAAGTTTTATAAGCGAAAGAAATCAAAACAGGAACAACATCGATGCTTAACTGTACAGAAAGAAATTATAGAAATAACAAGAAGTCATGTACTATGAAATGGAGACCGTACCCGAAGCTTTGGGTACGAAAGACGATTGAAGTATTCTATAAAATTGAAAAGATCCTAAATCAAATTTCAGAAACACGAAAATTGACCTTCTCTTTCCGGATGAGTTTACACCCTTCAATGGAACCAGTACTAGAGAAAACCTCTTGAAGAAGAAGATCTGTAACCTGAGGATGAATGTTTCCCACATACCTGAATTTCATCACAAACAGCAACAAGCGTTAAAATCAAGATCACAAGAAAAGTCGACTATAGTATGCTGGTGAGACACACTGGACTGACAAGGTTACTGTCAATAAAACCATAGTTTCTATTAGATATGACCCATTAGATTGTAGTGGGAACAATTTGCAGTACGCAAATAAGCTGAATGCTGATGCTGCTCTCCCTTGAATCGATTGTTCGCTCTTGGAAACAACAAATTTGGCTGATCATTTTCCTCACCAAAGGCGTGAAAGGAAAAGGGAGAGCTACAAATGTTAAAAGCAAGACCAAAAAGCCAAAAAGGAATAAAACAAACTAAAAAAAAATTGGAAAGAAAATTTCTATACAGCACTCACACACTGCGGCATGTACTTGAATCAAAGCCAGGAGGCAGATTCCCACTCAAGATAGGCTCTATCTGCAAAATAAAAAAGTAAAAAAACAAGAAGGAAAAAAAAAAAGTACCCAAAAATTTCAAAAAGATCTAGACTCCCAGACTTTTAAGTGCTAAGTCCCACCCCACCCCACCCCACCCCAGAAATCAAACGTATCTCTCAGTCAATTATCACTAAGTAAATAATGAATGTGCGCACTCTTCACTTTCTCTACGATTTACGGCAATAAATTGCACTAAATTCCTGATATTCCTCAACCCAGATTGATTTCCCTCACTCCCCATGTACTTCACATGTCAAAGAAACGGTATTAACTGCCCCAATATTAAGAACATCAGCTTGAAATCCAAACAGTGTCGCAGCACTAGCCTCAAATGATCAACCCCCTCGGAAACAATCCACACGCCCTCGCTCTTCAACCACTATCGACGAATTAGAAACGGTACACATGCATCTTAACTCCGAGGACCTGACAATTACATGATCAACGAACGACGCCACCAAAAAAAAAAAAAACAAGAGCATTCCGAATCAAAAACCTCTTCGGAACACGTAACGCTCGAATTCGCAAACGACCTCGATCGGCACACTAAATGCACGACCGTCCATAAAAACAGGGAGGATTTTCGAGAGCGACGACATCATTTCCGCGACTCGCAAGCAAAAAGCATTTTTCACGACATCGACGAGACCGCACACGCGAAGGCCCCCGCACGAGAACCGCGCAATCGAGCGAGAAACCGAGGGGGGCGCGGGGGAAAACGGGAGGAAGAGGAACCTGGGGAGCAGCAAGGAGGCCGGGATGAGGGTAGAGCGACTGCTGCATCATCGCCTGCCTCAGCCTCTGCTGCTGCTGCTGCATCTTCGGAGCTCGGAGCTACGGAGATGGTGGTTCCTGCCGGATTTAGGGCTCGAGGAAGAGGAAGAAGGAGAACGAAGGAGAAGAAGAAGGAGAAGAAGAGGAGAATCGCAATGGAAAGAGAAAAGAGGGGGGAAAGGAAAAAGAAAGAAGGAAGAAGGAGATGGAAACCCTCGGAGGAGAGGGCAGATGGGGATTAGATTTACAGAGACGAGGGGAAAAGCTGTGAAGTCTCCATCTCGCGGATCTCACCAGACCTTTCATTTCCATTAAGTTCTTTTAAAAAAAATTCATTTTATCAAAAAAAAAAAAGGGAAATTTTCAAATAAGAGCATGAAACAAGGGTCATCGGTTCCCCGATCCAGTCTCCTTGGAACCAAGTACCGGACCAAATCGGTGGTCCGATCCAGTTCCGATTCAATCCAATGGAACCATTCACTTAGGGTTTATTTTACATTTTATCAAGGGAAAATACCAAGAAAAATCTCAAACTATGCCGCTTGTGACAAATTTACCCTGAACCTTTTTTATGATACGAAAAACCTAAAATTATGCCACTTGTGACATATTTACCCCATAATGCTTTGGCCCATGGACATTTTGGTCTTTTTTTCTGTTTTTTTTTTCCTTTTTTTCTTTTTTTTCTCTCTCTTCCCTCCACCATGGCCGGCGAAGGGAAGCCGACAAGGGCTGCCTCGCCGACATCGAGCGAGAGTAGCCCTCACCTGGGCGGGCAGCCCTCGCCTAGCCCTTGCCGGCTTCCCTCCGCCATGGCCAGCGAAGGGAAGAGAGAGAAGAAAGGGAAAAAAAACAAAAAAAGGAAAAAGAAGAAAATTTCCATGGGCCAAATTATTATGGTGTAAATGTGTTACAAGTGGTATAGTTTTAGGTTTTTTGTGTTACAAAAAAAAGTTCAATATAAATTTGTCACAAATGACATAGTTTGAGGTTTTTTGTAGTAGTTTCTCTTTCATTAATTTTTGTCAATTATCCATGTCAAATAAGTGCACTTAAGATTTAGTTTACATTTTACTAATTTTTGTTAATGAATTTATGTCAATGAAGTTCATTTATAGTTTAGTTCACATTTTACTATTTTTATGAAGAAATAAAAAAAATATAAAAAGTATATGTAGTCGGTGAGGTCTGATCGGTCAAGTTCACCCTTAGAACCGGGAACCAGACTGTCTAGACATCGATTCCACTTTTAGGAACCGGGAATTAAACCCAACAAGCCAGTTCTGTCCAGTCCGAGCAGTTCCTGATTTGGACGGTTCATTTTGCACACCCCTAGTATGAAGTGTTCTTATTTTCTCAAATAAAAATATAAAGTGGACTTTGTGTCAAATAATGACTAAAAGTGACAATTTTAGTCTCGAATGAGGGCCTAAAGTGGCCATGGTAATCTCTAACCTCGTCGTCATTGGCCAACTAAATATTTCAACTAGTCAAGGGCATTTTTGGTCAAAGACAATTTCAATTTTAAATTATTTTTCTTTATTTTTTCTTATTCTTTTCTTTTTTTCCTTTTTTTGGTTTTTTTCTTTCTTATTCTCTAGTGGCCAGCAATAAACCACCAGCAATGCCTAAAGAGGGCTAAGCGAGTATCGCCCTCAAAAGCAATAGACAAGCCAATCTCGCCGAGGAGAGACCTCATTGCCCAGGTGAGACCTACCTCACCTAAGCGAGGATTGCCTTACCAAGGCGAGACCTGCCTCGCTTAGTTGAGGCCATTCCTCGCTGGCCGCTAGCAAGGCGACCCTCGCCTAACACTCTTTGGCCATCACCGGACCACTAGAAATGCCTAAAGAGGGCTAAGCAAGGATCGCCCTCAAAAGCCATAGGCAAGTCGATCTCATCGAGGCGAGACTTGCCTTTGCCCAAGTGAGATTGGCCTCACCTCGGGCAAGGATTACCTTACCAAGGCGAGACCTGCCTCACTTAGGTGAGGCCATCGCTTGCCGGCCACTAGCAAGGCGAGCCTCACCTAGCACTCTTTGGCCATCGCCGGCAACAAGCGAAAAAAAAAAGAAAAAACTAGAAGAAGGAAAAAAGAAAGAAAAAATAAAAATAAGGAATTTTTTTAAAAAGGTAAATGATGAAAATGCCCTTATCATCCGAAAAGTTATGTCATTCTTTGAAACTAACGTAGCCATTTCATGCTTTTATTTGAGAAAATAAATATACGTCATGCTCTTATTTGAAACAAGATCTACTTCATGCTTTTATTCAAAAAAATAAGGGTGTTTCATGTCCTTATTTGGAATTTTTCCAAAGAGAGAGAGAGAGAGAAAATAAAGAGAAAAAGCTCGAGCTACCATGGAAGTTTCTAATGGATTTTTATTGTAGTTTTTGTTACGAATAGTTGCGTGATGAACTTTCGGGTAAAATTTTTGAGATTTTTTTTCTTTTTTTATGATGGAATCGGAGATTATAGAGGAAGGTACCGTTTATTTCGTAAATATCAACGGCTTACCAAAAAAAATTCAAAATTACTTTTATAATTTAAGAAAATGAGTTAAAGCATTCACTGCGTTACGGATAAATTCTTATTATTTTTCATTTGGCTAGCTTTCTAACGGCCAAGGAAAAAAAAAATTCCCGAGTTGCCTATTTTCGGCGAAATGAAAATTAGAAAAATTTCAACAAGGAAATAAAACAAAATAACGATAGCATATTGGCCCAGGCTGCTGAAGGGTGAGCCAGCCCAAGCCCAATAATGTTGCCGATGGCCCAAATTTGTGAGGTGCCTTTTCATTGAAAGGCGATCACCCGTTGTCGGATTCGCTGTCCGACGGGCCACGTCGGCTGGATTCGGCCGGATCTGGTGTCGGAGGGCATCGATTGAAGAGCTTGCAAACTAATTTTCATCGGATGGATTAAAAGCGAGAGAGTTTGATCGGAAAAAGGCGTTACGCGCAGACATCATCAGTGGCGCTATTACTACTACGTTAGGTCCAATTTTGCTGATCGCAATGAATTTCCACTCGAAAAAGAACCTGAGTCGATCGAGGTGGAAATTTGGGTTACATTTGATAGTCTAAATTTGAGCCCACCTATTTAGTGTTTGACGACATCCTATGGATCGAATAAATCAGGATAAAATGCCGGATAAGAAATATGTGGCAGGGCTAGAGATAAACCCGGATTGGATGATAAAAATTAAAAATCGCTTAACCAAACCAAAACAAGAAAAACAAGTTTACCTTCCTACTGATGGAGGGATGCATGCGGATATTACGTCACCGGCCACCGCACAAGGACCACCACCACGATAGCTGATTATCATCACTTCCGACCATCGCGGCGATCGCCGTCGACTACAACCACCACCAATCGCGTTCCGCCGACCGAGAGTAAAAAGTAGTCTAAAGTCAGTAGCAGTCCGAAGTTGACTTGGTCTTTGACAGAAAAAAAGAAGAAGAAGAAGTTGACTTGGTCCGGTCTTCACTGCCCCTGCTGGTGTTGTTGCTCCAGTCTTGTGTGGGCTTCACACTTCTTCTTCCATCCGAGTAGGAAGAAAATGCCTCTGGGGTAACCGTGACAACTCAAGCTTGCACAATCTCTCGGGCTTGCTCAACCAATTGGCAAACCAGATCGATCCCGTCGAGCTCTACCTCTCCATCTCCGCGACGTAAACGAGGGGTTGCGGCTGTCGAGCGAGGGTTGCGTAGACGACGGCGACCACGGGGAAGCCGATCAAGAGGGTGATGGACAGGACAGCAAACTCGAGGCGCTGTGAGGAGCGTCAGGGTGAAGGCCGGAGCAGCTGAACACGACACAGTACTTTCGAATATTTTCAATCCTATCCTAGGTTGCACCAAATATATGATAGGACTTTATACCATCCAGAGGAATTCTAATCCTACCTTATCATATCCCATCTTATCCAATCTCAATCTGAATCCGGACGAACAAAGACAACTTTAGAATTTGATGCGATATTAAATCAAGTAATTATGGAAATTTGAGAAATTATATGGCTTGTAATTGCTCCGTGTAGATCGATGTCATGATCACATTATAATAATCGAGATGCGAGTTCTATGTCATCTCACGTGATGTTTCAAGAATAAGATCCGTGACATGACTCATGAGTTAAATTAAACCGAGATTTCGGGATTTAACTTTAAAAAAACCATTAAATGTTTCTTTCAAGTGGGAAAAAGGAACTTTTTTTAAGGCTCCGTTCGTTTTCGGAAAAATATTTTTCCGAAAAACATTTTTCGCGTTTTCTGGTGTTTGGAGGCGGAAAATATTTTCCATGGGTGACTGAACCGGTGGCACGTGTGTGGTGGCTAGCACGTGTCGCCCCCAGGGTTTACTCCCCGGCTGTCGGCCGTGCGGGGTTCCCTGAGTTATAAAAAAAATATATATATATATATTTTCCATGGGAAAACATTTTCCTTCCACACCCCCAAATTCTTCATTGTTTTGAGGAAAATGAAGGCAAAATTATTCATGAGAGGGAAAATGTTTTCCGTAGGAGAGAAAGTTGATTGCCGGTCACCGCCATCCGCTGCCGGTCGCCGGCCGCTGCCGCCACCGTCGCCGTCCCCAGTCGCTGGCCACCGGACGCTTCCAATCACCGGATGCCGCCGAATTGGCGATCGCCGAACACCAGAAAATATTTTCCGAAACTTTTTCAAATTTTAGCCGAACACCGGAAAATTGTGCTCCAGGAAAATATTTTTCAGGAAAATGATTTTCGGGAAAATATTTTTGAAAAGGAGAATATTTCCCGACAAACGAACGGAGAGTAAGTTCCAAATATGTTGACTTCGGCTCGCCTAGTGTCGTGCAAAGTCAAAAAAAAAAAGGAGGTTAGGTTGGTTTTACTTTACTTGGACATTTGAGCCTTGCAATTTCCTTCCCGTTCCACGATCTTCCTCTGTGGACCGACCCGACTTCCCACCTAATGAGGACAACAGGATAGCGTTTACTGTTCTTTTCCAACAAGAGACCCATTTTTTTTTTAGCGCACGTCAAGGGTTGAGATCGCAAAATTCAAGATCGAGCTTCGGAAGATGATGTTCTCCGCCGATCTTCATTTTTGGGGAGCTGGTGTAGGTTCCCAGGTCTCCCTCGACATCAGGCGAAGCCGATTCTTTCTGGGAAACCGCGCGCTTAAAACCCAAGTTAAACTTTGCCCATCTCGTTTCCCCGACGCTCCGAAATTTTTGACCGATTGATTGTCGCCCATCGGTCGGAATTTACAGGACGCTATGTATCACACGTGCAATTATTCTCCACGTTCACTAACCATTAGGATTAGGCGTACGAACACGACGAGAAATAGCGTAGAGACGAAAAAGAGAAATCGAAACGCAATGTTTATCTAAATTCACCTTTAAACTAGGGTTATATCAAACGGATGATTTCATTATAATTAGCACTTCTTAAAGAGATTATATGTATATAAGCGATACGGTAGCTATTCACGAGCCCATACCAATAAATTGCGAGCCCAAATTATAAAAGCTTTCTAGCTGCTCAGGGGTTCTGCCCCCGTAACTTCTACCGGGGCGGTCTCCCCGGACCCCCGCCGGCTTGCTAGGGAGCGGGACTCTCGTGCCTTTCTATCGATGGGAAGTATGAACCACACCCCAATACTGACCACGCAGTAATGCATTTTAAGTAAATCAGAGACGCATGGGCGACTCTACGATCGATCCCGCCCACGCGACTGGTAGGTTTCCTTTTTTTTTTTTCTAGCTTAATTTTACAACAGACAAGAATAGAGCTACAATCATTAGGGAAACCGCGATACCACCTTCGCTTTCCGACCCTTCTCTTTCGATGCGAACGACAAGAGAAGCCGGGGACAAAGCCGATCCGAACGCACTCGGCGCAAAAGATCCTTTGCTCCCCTAATGAGCCCCGCCACCCCCCCCCCCTCGGCCCGCTTCGCCCTCCACCCCGCGAACGAACGGGGTCAAGATTGGGGGGGGGGGGAGGGGGAGGGGAGAAGGGGGACTCGCCGGCGGCGGACGCCGAAGGAGACCAGGGTGAAGAAACGACACCCGCCTAATTTCAAAGCTGAAAGGGAGGAGGAGGAAGGAGGAATTTGGGGATTCGGACGAAGCGGGCCGTCGAAATCCCTTCTTTTCGATTGCGGGAATTTTTTCATTCGTTGCTGAGGATGGCGAAGAGAGGAATCAACGAGCCCCGTTCTCTGGGGAAAAAGGTAGAATGGTCGGGTGCGCGACCCCACCACGTTCAAACACTGGCATGTGAAGGGCGCCCCGGACGATGCCGACGGAGTACAATTTGGACGTGCGTGACCATGAGGGAATGAAATTGACCCGGGGCCGGTGGGGGGTTGGGTACCTTTACAAGAAAAAGCACGTGACGTGAACAATGTGATCGAAATTGGACTTAGCGCTTCCTTTTTTACCATCGACTATTTAAAGGAAAATACCATAAAAGAACCGTGACGTAAATGCCTCGGATTAAATTTTTTTTATTGCCATCAAGAATCCTAAACTCAAATACCCGTGATTTTTTGTGTCACGGAAAAATCCGAGATTATACACATGTTACATATATATATATATATATCTCTTATTTCAGTTCCATTCGAGGTATTTGCGTCACAATAAGCGGAATTTATGGTTTTCATTTGTGGCACAACGGGTCTAATTTAGAGTTTTATGGGGCATGAAATCATTGCTCAATTAGAAAGGAAGGAGGGGGGGGGGGTAATTATGAGTCGCTTCCCATTATTGGATGAACGTCTTGGAGGAGGACGCCCACGAGGCCACCTAACCTCTCTCGACTTTGTCGCGTAACGTGGACCGGAGCGATGGAGTGTCGGCCACTCACGAGTTTTTTCGTGCCCTATTATTTAATGTTCCCAACCCCACCGAGGCCGTCGCACGGTAGAAGTCCCGTGTTCAAACTTCAAAGCCGCGTGCTTTTTTCTTCACATAAAAAAAAAAAACCCAACCCTCCCTCGGATTAAATTAATGGATATAAATTAAATCTTTTCGCTCGAAATCCTCTTTATCAAGACGAGACGGAAAAACAGGAGGCACGCCTAAATTTAATTTTGCCCCTTTTTTCCTAGGTAATCATATGAATTATGCCCTTCTCAAATCGGGGCCACTTCAGGCATCTTCTCTGCTTCCTCCCCCCCCCCCCCCCCCCAGGGCTTTGACGAAACCGCGCTGAAGCTGACATGGGAGGACAAGACAGGGAATCTTAAATCTTTGCCAAACGAGAATGCCCACCGCTCGAGACCAATACGGATTCGTACCGAGCGAGAGACAAATACGGATTCGTACTGAGAGAGAGGGAGAGAGACCAGACCAGGGGTTCCCCCAATAATTTCGATTCATGAATAGGGAAAAATATTACATCTGAAGGATCAAACGGGAGGAGGAGTCCTGATAGTGCAAGAAAAAAATAGTAGCAAGAGTTAGGTCTATAGCGACGGGTCCGCCACGTACGGCCGAGCCCCGGAGCGAAAGATTGTAGTTTGCGGAAGAGATGAGGAGCGCGCCCCGCAGGGCGGCTTTGCCTATCTCTCGATCTATATATCTAGATCTATAAAAGTAGAATCCCGAAAGAGAAATTATGTATATTAATCTATCTCTTCTGCCCGTGGCGACTACCGCGTGGGCTGAGCAGCTAAGCCGAGCCACGGCTTGGTTTCCGCCGGCTTAGGAGGAGGAGCTGCCGCTGACCCCGAGCTGGTCATTATGTAAGGTGCCCTTGCTGTTAGCCTGTAGAAATTCACCAACAAAAGATCAATTTGTCTGAACGAACAGAATGTCGCTCTATAACAATCTACGGATGGGCGCGTTTCGCTAAGCAGCAGGACACCGGAGAGCCCAGAATAACTTGAGTTTAACAGAAGTTCTTTCCTCAATTCTTTCCTTAGCTACCGATACCCTCCACGAGTTCTCTTCAGAACATTAAGCAGATTCCCAAATCTAAGAGCTATGTATGACTCGCGTGAAGGAGAATAAGAACCCGTGACTGAATAATCGCCTTGGATTCTTACCTGTCTTTTCTTTTCTCCAAGAACCGGTGCAGAGAAGCCCTCCTAGCAATTGGCAAATCTGCAAACCAGAACAGAAATGGACTAGGTGAGAATAAGGGTAAAGGCTTAGTCGTAACTATAAACATATAGATCCGCAGTTATCTAGAAACTAGTCAGAAAATTACTACAAGCAAGAGGCTCAGTGGGGCGACGGATGTGCTCTTGGATCGCATTTGCACCCAGAGCAGGAACAGGAATGGGACTCGAAGAAACTGCACCCACAGATTCAACTGGATTTTTGGCATAGTTAGGAGCAAAAGCAGGCTTCGACTTTGCCAAGTTAGGCGCCGCGGCCACATGTTGGCTCACAGAACTTGCCTTGCTAGCTGCGAGCATGACTTCCTTTGCCTTATCCGCCGGAAAATCATTTAGCACGATCACTTGCCCAGCATAAAAAATAGTCATCTGTGCAGTTTCAGGTTCCTTCTTGTTCGAACTGCAAAATTATCAAGAAACTCCAGTCAATTGATGAACGATATTTCGCAGCAGACCTCCTCATCGAACTCCGCCACGAGAATCTTACAAAGCCAAAGCTTCACCCGTAGCAATTAAGAAGCTCCAGGCTTAAGGAGTTGATTAAGCACGTCATTAACAGCAGTGAAGTTTCTCTAACATCTATCGTCCGAAAGAATCACAACCACCTAAACCTACCCCTCCAGTAAAATCAGGCTTCAAAAAAATTCCCTAACGTCAAAACAGGGAAGGAAAAGTGAGCCCACCTGGAATTGTTCATCTTAGAGACGTCTTCCTTGGTGGAACCAAACCCAGCTTGCTGAGGGAACAAATCCATGAACTTAACATTCCGAGATTCAGCGTCGCCGCCTTCACAGATCGGGAACAAATTCATGGTGGTCGCCGCGTGACGAGACATCCCAGGCGCACCTGCAACGTTCCGATACATCAGCCGGGCGACCAAACAAATCAATTCTCCGCCTTTTATCCATCCGGAAAAGACCAAGATTTCTAAGACCTCAAGCAGCGTACGTTCCTACCGCGGCCATGTAGGTCCGATTAAAATAGTGCCCTTTAAGATAAGATCCACAATCGGATCTAATTCTCCTAAAGAAGGGAAATTCCAGCAACAGGATTTTGATAAGCACACTCTCCACGATGCAGAAATTAAAGAAAAAGTTCATCTTTCATCGGGATGCCTCGACGCGAAATTAAACGCGCGCGTTCCTCGGACCGCAGAGCACTCGAACGAACCACGAACGTGTCCCATAAAATCGCATGAGATTATCGCGGATCTAGCCCCGGCCCTCGCAAGCCAGTTGCATTGACAGTCTAATCCCCAATAAGCAAATTCACATCCTTTTTCCCAGTATATCCCACCTCGACTACATCAAGAGAAATGCGATGAGCGCCGGACAATTCTCGAACGACGTCTCGGAAACATGCAGAGCGATGACTGAAAAGTTTCCCAAATTAACGAGGAGCGACCGAATGATGAAGCGAGTCCGACGCAGCACCAGTTCCTAAAACTGGTCGATTACCCTAATCGATAGCCGCAACGGGTCTCGAGAGAGAGAGAGAGAGAGAGACAGAACGAAAAACAAAAATCAAAACCGCACGACGCGGCGCGGCGGCGGCGGCGGAGCGGGAGGAGGGGGAACCCTACCGGTTGCGTCGGCGGCGGGCGGGGGCGACATGCCGAGGCTGAGGTCGCCGAAGGAGCCCTTCTCCTTCAGGTACTGGCTCAGCAGGCTGCAGGTGTGGGAGAAGCTGGACTTCTCCAGCGGCCTCGCCGGGCTCCTGCCGGCGAGGGAGCAGCCGGAATCCGAGTGCTCCGACGAGATCGACATGCAGCGGCTAGCTAGCAGCAACGGCGGCGGCGGCGGCGGCGATTCGGAAGCGGACGAAGAAGAAGAAGACGGCGGCGACGAAGGAGGCGCGTTGGAGGAGGGAGGATTCTGGAGAGGTCTCGCGGCGTGCTGAAGCGCATGTGACACAATTTTGAAGGGGGGCATCGGCGTGAGAGCCCGGGGGCGTATTTAACCATGAAAAGTCAATATACAAAATCATTTAAAAAAAAGAAAAGGAATATCTTCCCCTTTTTTTTGTAAATCGAAATGGCGGATCGACGGTCAGGAACGCATGTGGGGGAGAAGGGGGGGATGAGATGGAGCACGAGGAATACGTGGGGGCACTTCTTCTCCTTCTTTTTCGGTTATTTCTATATTTATATTTATTTTTTATATTTTTGTTTCTCTTGGCGAGCAGAGCAGGAGGCTCGTTCGTGGCAGCTTCCCAATGTCGTCAGTTGTTTTTACCGGATTTGTTTGTACGCCCGGGGCCTCCTATTTAAAGCACGTGCCGTTTTTGTTTTCCTGATGCCTTCTCTCTCTCTCCTGGCTAACGCCTTCCATCTTGACGGAAGCGGCACCCCCTCTCTCTCACTCTCTCTCCCTCTCTATCTCCTTGTATAATTCCAGCTATGCCCCCCCCTGAAATTTAGATAATCGTATTGCCCTGACTACTATTAAAGGCGAAACTTGGCCTCCACGGAAATGCGTTGGACATGAACCGTCGCGGGACCATAAATTTGTCTTCATCGCCTCGTTATTCAAAGCGTCGTTTTTAAGAAAATGTATATATTCTACGAAAGAAGACGGAGCCTGAAGTACTGACATGGCAAAGGCGCCAGGGAGACGGGAAAAAGAGAACGGACAAATCCGTAATTATGACGTGCCGAAAAAGTCCGAGCGAGATATAATTGCACATTTATTACGAGCGTTTATAACCCGCTAGCAACAATCGTGTCCCGACGACAACAAAAGAAAAAAAAAAAAACAACTACGACCGCGTACAAGCAGCTATTGCTCTAAGCGCGGTTATAACTGCACGTTCCGCGAGATTCTCGGCCCGCTTTTCGTGCGCCGACGATAGTTATCGGCAAGAAATTACAGCTTCCGAGACCGTTGGGAAGTTGAACCGTCCGCTCGGCGACATCCTCGATCCATGCACTCTCTTTCCTCGTGTCCGACGCTTGGCGAATATTCACGGCAATTGACCATCCGTAGGGCTTCATTGCTCGATCGCGCGATGTCCATCGATTGCTCTTTATCGTTGCTGATGACCCTTCGACACGATCATCAATTTTTCTGCTTCCCTTGAGTTCAAGGATCCCACGTCCGCGCCAATCCCTTAGGAACCGATCAAGCCTTGTTATTTAGCGATTACGAAAAAGTTGGTCATTTTTTTTTTTATTCTAAACACGACATGAGGGTGAAATTAACTCGAGCTATTCTCTGGTAGTTCGAACGCGGTTTGATGATTATTTGGAAATCAGCTCTCTTGATTCCGAGTAGAGTTCGAGCATGGACCGCCCGAGTGCGGAATATAGTCGAATTCGAGATTGCCAGTACTCGGCTCGATAAAAGCTAATCTAAGTTCCGTTATTTTAGCAAAGAAACATCTTTATAGCCGCGGAAACATAAACAACGCGCGCATCCAAAAGGAGGGGGAGGATATTTCGCGCCTACTAAAGCTCGATACCGTCGGTCGCGGTGCTGCGGTCGAGCCAAGGCCAAGCCGAGGATCGGGCATCGCGAACTTTCAAGGCCGAGCCGGAGCACGGGGCACTGAACTCTGATACTCGATCCAGGACGAGCTGAATTTCGAATATCAGGCGAGCGGATTGAGTCCGAGCCCGAGCTCTAGCTCTTGCTCCGCCGCATCGGACCGGCGCGTCTCGAGGACGGCGGCCTCCTCTGCGGCCACGTCGCCTCCGCGAGTCCTCCTCGGGGCGGCGTTGAGTACCTTTTCTCGATGAGCGGGGGAGAGCAGGGGCAGGGGGGGGCAGTATGGTAAAAGTAGGGCGACGTGGGGCCGCCGTCGGGGGAGGGTGTATAACGGCGTCAAGTCAGTGGGCATGTCGTGGCCGTCGCGGTGGGATCAGTACGACAAGTCGTCGCCAGCCGCTTCCGAATTTTTTTTTTCCCATTAATCGAGAGAAGGGGAAGGAAAAAAAAAAGGGGGGGGGGGGAGCAAGTTGCGGGTGGCACGTTTCCCTCGCCAACCGGATGTCGACACGTGTTCCACGATCGCGTCCGGAGCTCGCCAATGATTACCCGGATCGGGTCAGCCCGAATCTCCGGGCTCGTTATAAACGTGTCAATTTTTTCTGCCTTTTCCCTCTTTTTTTCCTACCTCCTCCTCCTCCTCTTCTTCTCATTTTTTTTAATATATATATATTTTTTGTTTTTTCCGATGCCCGTTTTGCTAGAAGCGATTATAAAAAAATGGGGGCCGCTTGGGAGGAACGGTGTATGCAATTATTGGACTAAAAACCATGGGTTAGAATCGATTTGCGCCCATCGATGCGTCCGTTTCGGGTAACTTTCGAGATAGCTGTGAATTCTTATGAATTGTAAATGTTAAATGATAAAAAAAAGATGGAAAGAAAATGTCGTTTCAATAATGGGGCACACTTAAATACCCTATTTTTAGAGGTCAATCGGAACGGCGAAAAAAAGATCAACCGCTTTGAATTTATTGAAAAAACTTAAACCACGAGTCTTATTTCGGAATACGAAGTACATGTTTTTTTATTAGGGTTTCGTTTGTTTAGCAGAAAATATTTTCTAGAATAATGTTTTCCTCATTTTTCGGCATTTGGTTCGTTTATGAAAATTAATCAACGAAAAATATTTTCCTGATCAACGAAAACCTATGCTTAAGCTCGGCAAAATGATTTACTCTTTAAAAATAAAAAATCATTTTCCAAAATATGATTAGGTATCAGTGCTTTTGGCTCGAACTCTATGCTTAGGCATCAAAACCTCAACGTTGGTTCTCGTATTCTCGATGTCTAGGACCAAGTCTCTAGTGCGCGGGCTCGAGCCCGGGTCCATCGAGGCTGGGCTTGCGACCTCGGTGCCCTTACTTGGGTCCATTAAGATAGAGCTCGGGACCTCGGCGCCCATGCTTGGGTCTATAAAGGCTAAGCATAGGATCCCGATACCCGAGCTCAGATATCCAACACTCAGGCCCGAGTTCGCAAAGGTTGACCTAAGGTGCACACACTCGGGTCTATCGAGGCCAGGGCCAGGACCCAATGTCCATGCCCCCCGGCCCTCGGGATGGGGGTCCATCACAGTTGGACCCGAGACCCCAGTGCCCCGTATCCAATTTTCCGATTGCCCATATCCAAGTGACTGGCGTTCGAATAGTATATGTCTATTTAGAAAAATCAAATATACAAAATGACGGAAAATACATTTCTATTGTTATTTCCCGAAAAATAACTTTTTTAAAAATATTCAGAAAATATCATATTTTTCGAGAAATAAACGGAGCTCAAAAATCCCACTTTCCAACGGAAAAAATCAACTCTGGATTCGGCTCAAAAAATCAATTCAATTATCACCGCCAAGAACATGCGGACGATAATTGACAATACTAATAATATAATAAGAAGAAAATCATTTTATTTCTGCTTCCGCATGTAAAGAGAAAAAAATCTGACCGGTGGGGCCCGCTGGGCTTCCACGTTTTCCTTTTCTCTTTTTTATTTTTTAAAATATTCCTTTTTCCCTTTTATTCATTTATATATATATATAATTTTTTTTTTCTGGGTAACTTGTTGACGGGGGCTCGTGAAGTGATATCATGGAAACGCGCCACGTGATCTTTCCGGTTCCCTGTAGCCCCCGTGGGTTGCCCTGCCGAAACAGCCTCGTATTTGCATCTATTTACGATTTCTGCCCCCCCCCCAACTTCTTCCCCACCTGGCTTTCAATCGATGATATTAATTTGATAAAGCGCAATTAATCTCCTTTTTTTTTTTTTAATATTTTGGCCTTTCGCTTTATTTGTTTTTGTTTTCAGGATATAAGGCTCCGTTCGTTTCGCAAGAAATGTGATATTCCTAAAAAAAATATTTCCCGAGAGGAAGGTGACAATATTTTTTCGAGATTTTGCTGATACTTGAAAATGAATCGGAAAATATTTTCTTTTATTTGGTATGGAAATCTAATTTGATTTTCCTAGGGAGACTTACCAAACGATTCGAATTATTAATTAATTAATCATTCTTTAAATTTTTTCTTTTCGTTTTTTTCCTTTACATTCTTTTTCTTTTTTTCTTTTTTTTTTCTTTATTGGCCGATGATCAGTCGTAGTCAAGGGACGAGCTCGCCTTAGGATAGATGGAAATTCAATTCCCCGAATGATTTCTTTTATCTGGGTCGATATTATTTTACTTGTATAAGGGCGATCGTTCTACTTTTCACAATGAATAGACAATTAATCGGCCTAATGTGATTAGCATCAAGTTCTAAAAACGACGGATTAGTTTGGCATGTTAGTATTTATCACCAGGGTCCATTGAAAATGACAAACTTCCCTTAATTAGGTACTTAACGAGTGCCCCGATACTACCTAAAGTCGAATAGGTTCTTTTTTTCTTTTCGGCCTCTTGAACCATTTTACCGCAATTTGTTTTCCTATGTCAAAAGCTCGAATAGGTCAATGGCACATTGCCAAAAACGGGGTCGGGTCAAATGGTATGTGAGATTTGGCCCTAATGATAAGAATAATTCTCGGCCTTCAACCAAAAGCCTCGAAGAAAATTAGAAAAGAAAGATAAACGCAACCTTGCAATCGAAATGTTCCCATCTTAAAAAAGTGCGTTTGTTTCGGGGGCTCGAGAGATGCTAATCGAAGCTCAAATCTCGATCGAGGAGAATTGATGCGCAGTGAATTTTCAAAGAACGTTTTTCTTTATCACGACATTTTCTGTGAAATAGACACACCCTTAAATTCGTAAAGAACCACGGCTCGAGTGCGCCATCCCCGGCGTCAGGAAAGCGTCATCGGCTCCTATTGCAAAGCAGTGGACAGAGAGACCCTTACTAAGCCAAAGTTTGATCTTCCTATTCGCCAAAGGCCATCCTAAAAGGTCAAAACGAAAGCGACAACGCCCACATCGTTCAGCCACCAATGAAAGTCGCTGAGGGAAGTCCGGTCCATAGCCTATGCTCTCGTTCCGTGCAACATGTCTTTAGGGTTTGGACTCCATGAAGCGGACTCCTCCCTCACATGGACCATGTGCAAGCACAATATCTTCCAATAAGAGCTCGTCGGGACCCCCCCCGGGCGATTCCTTTCGGTACGGACCGATTCACGCGTAATCTCAGCGGGGGGTGGTCCCAAGAACCGCGTTCGGACTCGGGTCTTGTTCGCGACGTGGACCATACATCTCAAGTATTTCTACTGTAGAGGTACCTGAGTTTCTAATGCTTAATCCCTCGAGATGTTTGGAAGACCGTAATAAAAACTCACAACCAAAATTAACATTGCTCATACCATGCTTATATCATCATTATTGTTGTTATTGTTATTGTTATTATTTATCATGGGTTTAGGTGTTAAAGAAAACTCGGTATGCTATCTCGGGACAAGGCATAACAATCGGCAACGGTGATTCCACCACTCAAAAGTCCAAAAGCAATGAAAAAGATGGCGATAGAGACGAGTGGTCTGACGGTATCCGAGAAAGGTGAAATCGAACGACTCGTTCAAATGAAGCGGGTCGATTTTCTTGTTTTTTTTTAACTAGAAACGCCTAAAGTGTACGTATCCTCGGTCGCGATGAAACGCTCGTCGATCTCGTGAGTCGAACAAAGCGCGAGTTAAGCGGGCCCGTGCACGGTTGCGTCCAGCGGATGACCGTGGATGCCCCGCGACGTAGACCGTTACCCAATCATCAAGGCCGGGCTTTACGCGTCGAAGCGAGTCGACTGGAAGGCTAGATCTCGAGAGGTTCGACCGGAAACCGGCACGCGCAGATTGTGTACCTGCTTCGAATTATACTTGGTCAGAATCCGAATCTATCCGACGTGCAATGACCGTGTCCAGTTATCTCGTGAATATGTCCGGATGGTCTGTGGGGGATGTGCAGCAGATGAACCCCAACTAGGAAATGTCAGAGCAATGATTGATCATTTCGTGGCTATAAAAATCTTGCGGATATATCTATTCTGCGTGAATATAAATCACGAATTCCATCACGATTTATCTCCTGGAAAAAAAATTATTTCCTTTTGCAGTAAATGCAGCGTCAGAAGCGAGTTCAGAGGGGCACGGTACATCCCGAACGCAACGATTCGTTGATGTTCCCAAAGAAAACAGGCGGTGGAAAACGTGCCAACTTTGGAGGAACGCGCCCATTTGTCAACGAAGGAAATTGCCACGGAGTCAACGAGTTTGGATCCTTCTGCAGGATTGCATGATTGACTTGTTCAGCAGAAAAAGTTCGTTCGCATCAACTGTTTTTAATTGCTTTTAAATTGTGGGGTGCTTTGTTTCAGGACTTTGCATTTGTCTGAAGGCAAGAAAGGATTTGAAGAATCATAAGATGATGGTAAAAAGTCTTGGAGCTGTGACTTATTAGGATTTGGAGAATGTCTCCTCGAGCCTTGCTGGAGGAGATGGAAGAAGTGTGCAAGGACACTCATGATTCGTTAGATAGAAATCAAGAGCGCGCGCGAGCTCCTCTCTCTCTCTCTCTCTGGTTTTCAAGTTCCAGCACAAGAATATTTGACCTGAGTAAATATAATTTCATTGGGCTCGCATTGAGTCGAGCTGAGTTCAGGTCTTTCAAAATGCCGATCTCGAGCTTGTTATAACCAAATCGAATCGATTCGAGCATGGATAGCAAACCGCGACTCTTGATCCGACTCCTTAGCTTCAATAGGAGTCGGTATATGTGTGTTGGAGCGCGACCAAATTCACGGAACTTCTCATAGGTAGAGAGGTTAACACTCTACATGCTGCCTGAAAACTGAGAATAATCGAAATTTCGGGTTTAGACAAGGAATGGAGCAAACGGGAATACACAATTTGATGGAACACAAAACGGGGGAACGAAATTCCGCCATTGCTCTAGGCACCCAAAAGGGCAAAACTGAGTTACATGTATACAGTTTCCTCAGATGTGAGATAAAACATCGGACAAAGCTTCGGACAGGAATGAAAACTGGAGAATTAACGTAAACCATGGTTCGATTTCGACTTCCAGTGACCTAAAAGCTACTTTCCATATGTACAAGTACAACCCCGTCGAGCATAAAAGTTGGAAAAACGACGGGCCAAAGGGGTAAGAAATGAAGAAAAATGGAAGATGACAAGTATCATGATTCCCACCCTTACCAACAAGATACTTGTATCTCTGGCCAAAAGAAACGAGACATTTGGGTCGTGTAATGAAACTCACGGACCTCTGAGAGATGGAAAACCTGGTGCCAAGAAACAGAAATCACCTTAAATATCGTAATCGATGTCTGTGATGTTCTGCGAGGCTGAGTGCTTGACGAGCTTCTCTTGCTCATTGTAAAGGTCGAGATTTTCGCAAGGGGCAGGGAAGATGGTTCCAATTACACGACCTTGGACAAATGCACACTGAAATATGTGCTTCTTCTTGTACGTCAGCCCGACAGACATGTCCCGGAAAGTCACGTTTCTGACCGGGATTTCTTCACTTCCCTGGATGCGAACTGGCACACGAACTCCTTGGCCATGGATCCCGATGAAGCTTATGTGCTGAAGAGTGGGGAAGGCCTTACGGTCATAGCCTTCATCAGGGTGCTCATTGTAGTCTGTCTTGATAACAATTCCAACCCGCACATTGTCAAATGTAACATTTCTGTAAGTTATATGTCGAACATAACCGCCCCTTCCCGGTGCAGTCTTGATCCGGACCGCACGCCTGGAATCCCACACGAGGAGGTTTTCCACGGTGACATTTGATACTCCACCAGACATCTCACTGCCTATGGATACGCCCGCGCTGTTACATGAAAAATGTTATTAGTCGTGCACTACATATGCTGACTCACGAACACTAACAAAGTGCCTAAGATAGCCTAAAAGGACAAATTCTGGCATTCTATCTGAAAACTGCTTCTTCAGATGCATACTACTTTGATATTACTGATAGACGCACAATCCAGCAAGATCCATTACAACTCTGCATTCTGAGTAGTGGTAAGCGAGAGTGGATTTTGCATGTTGTAAATAATAGCATATCATAATCCATTTAACTAAGTGAAAAAAGAATAGTTTGAAGAACATAGACATTCTTGAGATCCATCGTAGACATGAAGATTTGATGTTCTAAGAATAGACTAACTACCACTCAAGGTGATGAAATATGAGAATGTGGACAGCAAATCCAGCTATGGAATTCCCAAGCATGTCAAGTCAAAAGTTTTGGATGTCCTGTCAGTGAAAATGAGCTACCTGACCATAGAGCGGACAACAAGGTTTCGGATGAGTATGTTTTTCGATGGTCGTCTGTAAGCAATTCCATACTGATCCCATCCACTCTTTATTGCAATCGCATCGTCTCCAACACTTATATAACAATCCTCAATTACCATATCCTCGCATGAATCTACCATGTACAAAATAAATGTTAGCCTGTTATCCTGATGTACTTGATGAAAAGAACAGGACAAAAACAACCCTATAATAAAAAACTAAGCTTTCCTTACTACCCGAATTGGGACATATATACAATTGTATGCACCGCACTTGCTTCAGAAGAATCAAATAGATGAAAATATTGATATAGAAAAGCTCCTCTACTAAGATTCATCTAACTGTTTGCCAAGACAACCGACCAGGGGGTGCCAAGTTAAAATCCTAGGAAATTGTACTGAGGTGCAATAATTAAGGGCACAACACGTTAAGGTTTATATTGCCAAGCAATTTGGTTTACTTCAAATGAAAATGCAATTGGACAAGCATGATTTGACTGTCCGATACTCCCACGAAACTACCTCGCAGTGAAATGACTCCACCAGCAATTAACGTTATATCCCAGAAAATGAAATTCTCCACAATAATCAATCGACATCGGTAACTCAGCCCTGGCATCTTTAACCCAAAAAAAGTACAAAACAGAACTGCATCTGGAACAGGCACTGTCCACCAACTATTGAATAGCTCAGCAACGTCTCTTCAACTTGTGCCTTGGTACCTTCTGCCATGACTATGTTTGAAGAAGTCATTAAAAACTACAACTTCTCCAATTGCAGGAATATGACCTTTTACAACCTCTTTACATCATTGCATTTGATACCATACCAAGTGTTCTGTAAGACCTATTTGCTCAATGCCTTCCTTATGTCCCATATCACATTTTTCATTCGATCTTTCACCACCCTTTTTAACATGAATTTCCACCCTAAAATCACATCTTCTAATTGTCATACTACTGGCACACACCATCTCAAACGAACTTTCATCTCATCAACAATTGAGATACCCAATTTGCCTCTGACCTGTATTTTCTCGAGGGCCCACACTCATCTATACTCATTTTGTGCATGTAATAGTGTTTGACCACCCACCATTCCACGCCATGCATTGGCCTCAATGCTTGTCCTATGAATTTCCCCTTAAACTTTAATGGCAAGGGATATGGCCTTTTATCCTAGAAAAATAATCTAACAGAAAAGAATAAACTTAATTTGCATTAAGGGATTTTCACATCAGTTACATCTTAAGACCACTCCACAGAGTTACAAGTGGGAGCAGCGCTCCTCCGACTTTAGAGTTTTAGCTTTTGAGGGAATTACTTTTCACTGACTTTTACTAACTCCTTATCAGATGATTCATACGCACATGAGAAAAAACTAACCCTCCCAAAATTTCTCCATTATCACCAAAAGGAAAGAAAATGAAGCACTCCTACCCTACTAGACAGTCCTGAATATTTTTGACATGGCTTCTTCAGCTGCCAGGGTTAGCCTAAAAAAGGTAACACTACTGCACTACCATTGGTAATTTTACCAAAAGAATCAGAAGATATTCAGACCAAGAAGAAGTCAAGAAATGCTAGGAAAGAAAAACAGTAGACTCATAAGCCAATGGACAGATCAAGAGAGCTCAAAGAAAGAGGCTAGTAAAAAACAGACTCACCAGGATCTATTCCATCGGTGTTTGGGGCCTCAAATATGGGAGCCAATATAGTGACGTTCTTAATCGTCACATTTTTGCAATCATATGGATGAAGTGTCCAAAAAGGAGAATCCCGCAAAGTAATATTATAGATAACTATGTCACTTGACCACATGATCTGAACTAGTGGGCCCCTAGTGTGGTTAAGAAGCTTTTGGCGGTACTTCTTCCACCATGATTGGCCCTGTCCATTTATAGTGCCATTATGTCCTGTTTATCAGGAAAAAAAAATCAGAAAGGCAGTAAAATATGAGTTCTTAAATAAAGACAGCTAAAAATTCTTCAGGTCTAATATTGCTCAAATAGATTCAAATTGAGAATTTATCGATCTAGTAACCAAGCCATGTTACTGATTCGTTAGCCACTGATTCGTTAGCTTGAAGCACTTGAATTAATGACTCACATTGGTTGAAATTGTAGGCACATGATCGTGCTCTCGACCTTTCTATCGGAGAAAATTTGCTCTACTTTTACGAGTCATTGATTCATTTCAATGCCGATACAATGATGAGAACTGTTAAGCAACTATCCATACAAGGAGAAACACCCACCTGTTATAACAATATCCTTGAGGTTTTGACCATGAATCAAACTTCCATATCGAGGTCCAGGATGCTCTCTACCATAACCGTAAGAAGGCAGTGGAGGCATCAATGGCCAGTACTTCTGATCCTGTAAGTAGCCAAAAAGGAAGATATACAAGAAAGCTTGATTAAATTTAGCAGATCTACGAACAGTAGAGAAAAACTCAACCAGTAGTGATGATCTTCTTGCAACACATACTCTTTTGTCTTCTAGATTAAAAAGCATCCTATAAGGAACAAACCCCCCCTCCAAAAACACCCCGAATATAGGCAAGTAATTTGATACTTCCGCCTGTCCTATATCCAGAATGCAGAAATACATGTGGATACCGAGGATACACAGCCAAACTAGTGCTAGCCACGATAAGGCGCACATGGACTGCACTCATTAGCCTATTAAGTATCTTTGAAAAACAAATGAGAACTAAGACCATCCATAGAACCATCACAATTGTTCCCTGCTTTTAATGAACATAAAGTTTGTGGCGACATGCCGATCAATGACACAAGGAGTAGTTTGTACAGTACTGCCAAAACATTCAAGCATCACTAATCCAAGCTGATCTCTACATCATCATACCATTCTAGAAACATGCTTCTGTACTTTCTTGGTAAACTCAGTTCATAAGAGGCTTGATCTGTCGATGGATCTCGAGATCAATACAAACTCCTACAGCATTCGCAGAGATCCAAACATAAGTAGCCATTGCTGTTTTGGACAAACAAATTCCACCTAAAGGCAGTAGCACATGTCACCTACACTCTGAAACCATCCTGCTCGTTTCCCTGTAGAACCTACAGTCCTCCTCCTGATAATCCCATTCTTTTCTCAACAACATCCTCGCGCTCTACTCTTGTTGAAATAGCCAATCCAAACCAAACAGAAAAGAACTAACCTTAAACCTTAAACTAGTTTCATGCTCGCTAGAATTAGTCAACCGAAGCTACTTGGGAAACAGAGCATCAACTGTTGGCAAAATTTCAATAAAACAGGCGCCGAGCCAAAACAATCACCAACCTCAATGCCGAGTATAACCGCTCCTTCAGCGAGGAACAACGTCATGTGGCTCGTCAGATTAAACGGCGCCGTCAGCCACTGTCCAGCAGGCACATTGAGCTGGCCGCCGCCTCTCTTCCCCAGCTTCGCGATCGCCGCGACCGCCCTCTCGAACGCCACCGTGTTCACCGTCACCCCGTCCCCCACCCCACCGAAGTCCGTCAGGTTGAACGCCGCCGGCCGGAGCCTCGGCACCGCCGCCCCCCGCCCCGCCCCCGCCGCCTCCTCCCCACCACCCGGCGACCGCCACCGGAGTATCGAGAGCCCCCCGGGGCCGACGGCGCTGCTCTGCCAGAGGAGCACGGACGCGAGGGCGGCGATCCACACCACGGAGAGGAGCGTCTTGTGCGAGGACACGAAGGCCGGTATCCAGCGCCGGAGATCGAGCCTGTGGTGGCCGAATCTGGCGAGGCCTAGGGTTTCCACCATGGCTAGTGACGGAGGAGCGGGAATCCGGTCGATCGCCGCGCCGGCAACTCAGTTCAAACGCCCAATGCGAAGCGCGAGAGGGAGCTCCGGCATGGAGGGGAGAGGATGGGCTTGGCGGAAATGGCTGATGGCGGGGGGAGATGTTGTTGAAGTGTTCGTGGTTTCGGTTGATCAATCACGGTCAGGTCGATTTGTTGTTGCTGTTTTGATTTTCAGAGGACGAAGAAGATGAAGATGGAGTGGATTCGAAGCGAAGAATTTGTGTTCTTCTAAATAAGTAGAAGATGTGCTTTGATTCAACGATCTAAATGATCATTAAACATTTTATCACTTTCGTAATATTTTTTAGTTTAATACCATGAAAAATCCAAAGTACACCCGTGACAAATATATTTTAAATTAATATTTTAACCATTAAAGACTCCAAACTGTAGTGTAGAGTTGGATGACATAGGTATACCGATTTATGGAGTTTTGAGATATTAATCCAATTTAACAGAAATTAGTGGATGGTAGATTTATTACATGTGTACCAATTTAGGATTTTTAATGATAAAAAAATTAGGGGAAAATTTCAATTAAGGACCCCAAGTGGGTTCAAATTCTTAAAAAAGGGTTCAAAGTGAACATTGTGTCAATTAAAGGCCTGAAGTGCCCAATCAGTCTCAAATAAGGACCTGGGTCGCTGGCCGGCCAAAATACCTGCTGCGGGGAAAAATGTTACTGCATCGGAAGAGTAACATTTTATTTTTTTTATTATTTTCTTTATGTTTTTTTTTCTTTTCCTTTTCATTTTCTTTTTTTTCTTCTCTTCCTCCGCCGGGGGCCGGTGGAGGTTGTCGGCCTTAGGTGAGGCTCGACCTCGTCGGTGTCGGGCGAGGGCTGCTCTCGCCTGGGCTGGGCGAGGTCGACCTGGCTAGTTACTCGACCTCACCCAGCAACGGCGACGTCAAGCCTGGCCAGTTCTGGCGAGGCCAACCTTGCCCAGCCCAACCGAGGGCGGCCCTCGCCCAACGTCGGCGAGGGAGGCCCTCTCCCGACGCCGGCGAGGGCGGCCTCTCCTGAGGCCGACGACCTCCGCCGGCCCTGGATATGGCTAGCGGAGGAAGAGAAGGGAAAAAAAAAGAAAAGGAAAAGGAAAAGAACAAAAAACAGAAAAGGAAAAACAGAAAGAAAATAATAAAAAAAAATTAAAAAGTTACTGTTCCGGTGCCGGAAGAGTAATATTTTTGCCGGCTAGCAGGTATTTTGGTCGGCCGCGCGACCCAGGTCCTTACGTGAGACTTTTTGGGCACTTCCGATCCTTATTTGAGATTGATTGGGCACTTCATGCCCTTATTTGATACTATGTTCATTTTGGACCTTTTTTTGAGAATTTGACCCACTTGGGGTCCTTAATTGAAATTTTCCCAAAAATTAGTTTAGGATAAATTTGTTACATTTGTGGTAAAAAATTTAGTTCGGGGTAAATTTAACACATATGTAGCGGTTTGGAGTATTTCGTGGTGTTAATCCTTTTTATTTAACTAGACTTAAAATACAAATTTGAGAGAATTTAGTAAATTTCAACTTGACGAAATATTATAGTGATTTAGATCTAATTTATATTATAAATGAGATGTATTATTCGTGTATACGGAGCGGAAATTGTCGGAAGTCGTCGAGTCGGAGCCGCGTGCTGACAAACTGAGAACCATCGGGCGACGTTGCGGATGCTTCCCATTCGGTGGCCTCTACCTGTCGTTACCAATTTGGTGACATCGAGATCCCGGGTTTGGTCATATACCATGATTATAGTCTAATTAAAGAACTAGACTTGTGGATTTGCTGGTTCTGTTTTTGTGTCGACCCAGCATTTACCAGGGGCAGCTTGGAACCGGTGGAGAAGAACAGGTTAGATGCTTCGTGGTATAATTAACAAACGTGGTCGAAAGTGGCGCGAGGAGGTCATGTAATGGGAATCTTTTCATGTTAGGCAGGAGCAGATGCGCGGTCGACAAAACCGACCGGCCTCTTTAGAAGTCCGGTGGTCCGGCCGGTTCTTTTCCGGGAAGATACGCGGTGAGGAGACGGAGTTTTCCTTTTATGGGGTAGAAACGGGGCCGTCGAAACTGGACCGAACCGAATTTATTACCCGTAATGTGCGTGGCAATTGGCTCCTTTTTTTTTTTTTTTGTATCTTTTCGTCCCTTCATTTTTGGTGTGATTTCGTTTGGGACAATACCGATTGAGGAAGTCATTGTAAATTTGTAACTGTCGTCGTCGATGATGTCTCCCTCTCTCGTACCGATGCGAAGTAAGTGCGGGACAAGCGAGTTTGGTGAACAGGTGAGGGGTTACGATCACTGGGGGGTCATCGAAGAAGCTGTGGATCGGCCATATCTACCTAAACCAAAGACAGAGACGTGTTCTCTTCTGTTCGAATTGATGAATTCTGCGAGAGAGAGATGTCCTGTTGATTTCGGTTGAAGCTTTACCCTTCGGATGTACCGTGCCAGCTACTCTACGCACACCAAATCCTTTTGGGCGTTCTAAGTAAAACAAATCATCAGGCCGGTTCGGGGTCAGGCCCGGACTCGACCGGCTCGAAAGATGTCCAGGACCCTCCTGGATGATGGGCGGGCGGCGAGCCCCGGCGGCTAGGTCTATTTTCAAAGGTCATGTTAGGGGCACAACATGTATCTGTACAGATAGCAGCTGCATGCACGGTTGCTCGAGCTATAGTGCAATCTTTTCACAAAATTTTTGGATTACCGGATTTTATGAATATTCATTTCGAATACAGAACCAAATTTACAATGCTACGGATGACGAAAGACACATACAAGTTGTCGTCGTCATCGTCGTCTTTGTTTTTTTTTTTTTTAATCGGCAACGGAGCGCGTCGGTGTATACCAAGGCATCGATTTTGTGGTTGGATGTTCATAGCGACCGGGAAAACAACAGGTCTTCCCTCCGCAAGAAATGGATCAAAAGAGACAACGAGAATCACCTACAATTACGGATCTTTTGCCCCTTCGATCTGGTTTGCTGTCCGTTGACTTTTTATAGACACTGAAACGAGGAAAGTCAAGATGGGCAATCCTTCAACCCGGGAAAGAACACGCGACGACGGGCGACCACATATCGTCAAACGATGCCGAGGATTGACATACACATGGGGAATTCTACGATTCCGTAGATTTTAAGTATAATGTTTGATGCGTCCTAATTGAATACAAGGACGTCATGACATGTCGTAAAATTTATATACGGTACTACAGTAAATCATTGTAACCAAGTGCAAGATAGTCGCAAACAAAGCAGGGTTACGATACGTTAGTGTACCCTTAGATATTCCGATCCATACATATTACACGACCCTATAAGATACAATAGAATGAATGGCACGATAATCGAAACATTTGGCTAGATATGTATGCTTATGTTTCTCCCACTAGCAATTTTGACTGGAATAAGAGCGCAACCGAGGATGACGACAAAATCTCGAGGCTGTTGAAGTTAAGCTTGCGGTGCCAAAAGCCCTAGAATTTTCCAAATGCGCTACCATACGAGATACAAGATATACGTGGACACCCAAGATGGGAAAAACTACAGGGAGAGAGGAGTTTCACTATCTTCAACAACCGATACACGAGTGCAATTTAAAAGGTCAAAAATTACTCGGCGAGCCACAAGATCTAAATATCAAACAAGAAGATGGGAACAACAAAAAAGTGCAGGATGTGGAGCTTAGGGTTAGAGATGTGTTATGCAACACATCCCTTTTGTAATTCAATTTCAAAATCCTAAGAGCAAATATGCATAATCTAAAATGCCTTGTCATCGATTCGAAAGTCAAAACTCGACGGAAGCAGTGGAAAGAAACCTTCAAATCATCTTCAGATGGACCCTCCCAAAAATGGTTGCGAGAGGAGTACAATAGTCGGATCAAAGTTTGAGCTTGAAAAGTGCAGCCCATGGCGTAGAATTCGGTATGGAGGCTTTGAGGAGTACAAATCCATGTGTGCAGCTGAAAGAACCGCTAAATCCGATCTTGATGTAGTCCATGAACTTAGGAGGGTGGTCTCTATTCACACAAATGTACAGCTTTGTGTATTATCAACAAAGGAATATGGCGTAAATGGTCCTTGAATTTTGGCCCGATTTTAATGTAGTTTGCGAACTTTTAATTTATTCAATATGGTCCTTAAACTTTGGTCCAATGTGCAATACGATTCCTAAATTTTTAATTTGTTCAATGTGATCCCTAGACTTTCGGTATGTATTCAATTTAGTTCCTGTACTTTACGAAAATGTTCAATGTTGCCCCTTAACAATGAACATTAAACATTTTTATATAATTCAGGGACTAAATTAAATATTAATTTATTAAAAGTTTATGGTCCACATTAAACATTGGGATAGAATCCATAAACTACGTAGAATAAATTAAAAATTCAAAAATAGTATTATACGTTAAATTAAAAGGGTTAATGCCACAAAAACCCTAAATTGGTACGCGTGTGACAATTTTACTCCGAACTTTTTTTTTTACCATAAAAAACCTCAAACTGGTATATCTGTGACAATTTTACCCAAAATTTTTTTTTATTGCTAAAAACCCCAAACTAGTACACTTGTGATAACTTTACTCCAAACTGGTAAACTCGTGACAAATTTACCCTAAACTATTTTTTTTACCACGAAAAACCCCAAACTGGTACACCTGTGACAATTTTGCCCCGAACTAATAATTTTTAATATTATTGTTTTTATTTTTTCGAATTATTTTTATTTTTTTCTTTTTCTTCATCTTCAACCTTTGGCCGGTCACCGGACCGACGACTAGCCAGAGGCAGAAGCCGGCGAGGTCGGCCCCGCCGGTCGCTGGCGGGTCTTGACCTCGTCGGCGCGGGGGAGGGCCGCCCTCGCCCGACTCAGGTGAAGGCTATCCTCTCCCGCCCAGGCAAGGTCGGCCTTGGCCAGCGCCGGCGAGGTCGAGCCTCGTCAGCAGCCGGCAGGGCTGACCTCACCGACTTTCGCCTCTGGCTGGTCGCCGGTCCGGCGATCGGCTAGAGGTTGAAGATAAAGAAAAAAAAATAAAAAAAATTAATTAAAAATTCGAAAAAAATAATATTAAAATCTGAGTTCAGGGTAAAATTATCACATGTATATAAGTTTTGGATTTTTTGTGGTATGCTCGGGGTAAAATTGTCACAAGTGTACCAGTTTGAGGTTTTTGGTGGTAAAAAAAAAGTTCGAGATAAAATTGCCACACACGTACTAATTTAGGATTTTTGATAGTATTAACCCAAATTAAAATTTAAGGACTATTCACGTCGTCATCCTTTTAGAACCAACCTGGCTGTGGCTGGGGGTTATACTGCGGACTCCCTCCTTTGTTTGTCTTTTGAGTCCTGAAACCTAGTGAACTCTGCCACGTTAATGGAGGCTCTTGTCCTGGTTGACCTGGTCAAAGCCATTTTAGTTAAAGCCAAAAACCTGTGATCTCTCGCTTCTCGCCTTCAATTCCCTTTCCCTCCATTTTGCCGCACAGAGTGTCCTCTCTCTCTCTCTCTCTCTCTCTCTCTCTATACTTAGAATGTCTCATGAAAATTTGCCAGCTCCATCGCGAGCCCTCCAAGCCACACCAACATGACAGACTCTTCCAATGCCAAATTAGAGAAAACTCCCCCGAGCAGCAGCCCCGCCGAACCCTCCCGCACCCGGCCCGCAGCGGTTTGTTTCCACCCGGCGGAGGAGGACGACCGCCACCCCCGACCTGCTCGGCGATGGCCGCCGCTGTCCGCCGCCGCGTCCTGCTGTCCTCCCTCCTCGTCCTCGCCACGGCCTCCCTGTCCGGTTGCGTCACCGAGGATGAGGCCCTCCTCAAGCTCAAGAGGTCGATAACCGACAATGGGGCGTTAGACTCTTGGGTCCCTAGCACGCCTCCTTGTAAAGGGTGGGTCGGCGTGATCTGTTTCAACGGAATCATCACGGGCCTCCACCTCTCCGACAGGGGGCTCACGGGAAAGGTCGACGTTGAGTCCCTAGAGACGATCAATGGCCTCAGGACCATCAGCCTCGTGAACAACTCCTTCTCGGGCCCGATCCCCGAGTTCAGCCGCCTTGGCGCCCTCAAGTCGCTCCTGCTGGTGGGCAACGAGTTCTCGGGGGAGATACCGAAGGATTTCTTCGTGCACATGTTGTCGTTGAAGAAGGTCTGGCTCTCGAACAACAACTTCTCGGGCGAGATCCCCGAGTCCCTGGCGCAGCTTCCCAACCTCAAGGAGCTCCACCTGGAAGGGAATCAGTTCTCAGGACACGTCCCGGCGATCAAAAATGAGAAGCTCACTTCGCTGGACCTGTCGCATAACAAGTTGGAAGGCCCAATCCCAGCAAGTTTGGCGAGATTCGGTGTGAGTTCTTTCAGGGGGAATGAGGGCCTTTGCGGGAAGCCTCTGGACAGGATATGCTCCGACCCGCAGAAACCCACTGCTGTGGCTGTGGACCAATCGACGCGGTCGAGCCCCACCGAGCATAAGAGCATAGACTCCTGGGTGATCTTTGGGACGGTGGGTGCATTGCTGGTTGTCGGAATGTTATTCTCTTACGTATATTCTACCCGGCGCAGAGACAATGACTTCAGCGTCCTGGGAAAAGAGGTCGTCCACGAGGCGGTTGAAGTGCACGTGTCGAGCTCGAAACATAGCCGGGCGGCGTCGAGCAAGAAAGGCAGTGTCTCGAAGAGAGGGTCGCAGAAGGGCAAGGACATGGGGGACCTAGTGCTGGTCAACGAGGACAAGGGCCCGTTTGGGCTGTCGGATTTGATGAAGGCGGCTGCGGAGGTACTAGGAAATGGCGGCTTGGGTTCGGCCTATAAGGCTGTCATGTCCAATGGCTTATCGGTCGTGGTGAAGAGGATGAGAGAGATGAATAGGTTAGGGAAGGAGGGATTTGATGCTGAGATGAGGCGGTTCGGGAGGATACGACACAAGAACATCTTGACTCCGTTGGCTTATCATTACCGGAAAGAGGAGAAGCTCTTGGTTTCAGAATATGTCCCCAAAGGCAGCTTGTTGTACGTCTTACACGGTAGGAGGTCGTTGCTGATTGTCAGTAGCTCATCTCGTTAATTCGATGTCTTCAGCATGTCAAATTTTTCAGAAAGAAGCGAAAAAAACTGCATGGCGTTCGCCTTGATTTGATGCCAAACATGACAATCCTCGAAGGCGTTCGTAATCTTAGCCTATGCCAACAATAATGACACAGAAGCTAACAATTGATGTATTCTGATATGTTTCTTCGATATAGCCTATACTGCTCTTTTAGGCGTACATATCTCTGATCAGTAACAGCATTCTTTTCAGGTGATCGCGGGATTTGTCATGCTGAGCTCAATTGGCCTACCCGTTTGAAAATCATACACGGAATTGCTTGTGGGTTAGGCTTCCTTCAATCAGAGTTTGCATCGTGTGATCTGCCCCACGGGAATCTCAAGTCGAGCAATGTTCTTTTAGGTGCGGATTACGAGCCATTGCTCAGTGACTACGCGTTCCATCCTCTAATAAACTCTCCTCAAGCTGCGCAGGCGATGTTCGCCTACAAAGCTCCAGAGTCCCTACAAAACCAGCAAGTCTCCCTGAAATGCGATGTCTACTGTCTTGGGATCGTCATTCTTGAAATATTGACAGGAAAGTTCCCTTCTCAATACCTCAGCAACGGAAAGGGCGGGACGGACGTTGTGCAATGGGTGCATTCAGCAATTTCCCAGAAAAGAGAAGAGGAAGTGATTGATCCGGAGATACTGAGCTCCACGAATGCCAAGCCTCAGATGTTGGAGCTTCTCCATATTGGAGCTTCATGCACCGAGAGCAATCCCGAGCACCGAATCGACCTGAGGGAAGCGATTAGGAATATAGAAGAGGTAAAAGGTTGAGGCGTACGCTTTTGTCCCAGCCCGAAAGGAGGTATCTCTAGGCGACAACATAGGATAGTTTGTATTAGCATCGCAACCTTTTATCATCATTTTTGGTGATCGCAAAAAATGAAACGGTGAGCACTCTTAGCAACGGTTTGATCAGCATTTTGAAATCTCTCGGCACTTGAGGTTGATGAATTCCAGCGCTTCGGCGTGTATTTCTTAGGTACCATACGCATTGACTTACCAATAGCACAATGAAAAAAGAAATGCAGGCACTAAGGCTGAGGACCTCAGGCATGGTTTTGGCTTTTGAAAAGAGGTCAATGTCCTCCTCATTCAAGTTGTCTAATGTCTATCTTGTCCATCATGATCAAGTTGTTTGGTGTCCGTTTTGGTCTGGGTTCGGGGACGGAACTTTGTTAACAGTTTCAATCTAATTTTCCCGGTTAATTCTTATGGCTGGTGGATTGATGTTGAGCATTTAATCTGGAGGTTGAAGTTATGTACAGGCCCTTAATTCCAAGTACATGAACAGCAGTTTGGAGACGATAGCCGCTACTGTTTTCATTTGTACAGTTCATTGATCTTTTTTTTTTGTTGCTTTGGCCGAGTCGGAGAGTTTCGTGTTTATGGTAAGAAGAATGATGTTCGCATCACCGTAATACTCCATTCAAACATCTTCAGTTTTTAACTGCTATTTACCATATTGTTCAGACTTGCACAAACCATGTCTTCAATATATAATATCTTCTTGTCCCGGATAATGGTGGATATACTTTATCATGTAACTGGCCGGTCTTGATACGACGAATTGTTTCATTCACGTAGGATCTCGGCATTATGTTACGAGCCGAAACTCCAGCGCGCTCTCTCGTGAAAATGCTCGATTTTCATTGTCTTTGATTCTCAACATTCATTGAGCAAGCTCTTATGTTGTGGAAATGAATGTCCGCAAACACCTAGAATAGGCCATGCACAGAACGAGTTCGTACAGGACATACAAGCTGTTGGGGACCAACAGAGTCCAAGAAATGAAGAGAATCTCCGATCTCTTCCTAAGATCAGGAACCCTATTCAATCGCTCTGTAAACGGATACTGTTCATACCACTTGACTCTACAATCTTTAATCTAGACCCGAGCGCTGATCCTCAGGTGCTAACTAATAGACAGCATAGGGAAACAACGACAACAAGTTTTAAACATGTAGTTTCTAATTAGAATCATACACGTAACAAAAATAGCAAAAACTGAAAAACACAAGATAAATGCATGTGCACCTCATTGGAAACGGTGAAAGTTAAATTTAAGGGGAACAAAAAAGAACAGACAAAAGAACAAATACCTGGTTGTCACGAGATTTGTTCGCAATTTCTGCCACCCTCTCCTCTAAAACCTAGAAGGGCAGTCCCATGTACTCAACAGTGAGCGACCGAGCGAGAGCATGTAGAGGAAGAGACCAAGCCCTATGGAGTCCACTACTTAGTCGATTCATGGAGGAATCCCTCTTGTCCGCTAGCCAAGTGAAAGGAGAGGCTGATCACAGAGAGGGGGACTGAGAAGCTGGTTGGCACTGGCTTCGTGGGGTAGAGAACGAACCTAATATGGAGGGAGCGACTGGTTGTTCAAGCGTTCTCTCTCTTTGAACGCGAATTAATGAAGAAAAATCAAGCCCTAACCTCCCTCAATATTTAGAGTAAGAAACGTCGGCGTTTTTGTTGAGATTTTCCACTTCAGCTTCTGCGTGGATTTTGTGCTAACGTGTACTTGCCACGTCAAAAGACTTAATGCTGGTTTTCGACGAACAGTTAATGGGACATACTCATGATTAGAGTGAAATTTAGACTAAAAAAAATTTAGAATAAATTTGAGACTAAACTTAAAATTTGAGATTTTTTTGAGAATTAGGTCCATTCTAGGATTTATGTCTTATTCTTAATTTTTTTTTAGATTATTGGATGAAAAGTGAGGTTTATTTATGTTATTTTCGCAAGCAATTTACACGTGTAAACAATCTTGCCGAGTCTGTCGCGGAAACTACCCGTGGCCGTTGCTCCCGACACGTGGCACCCATTAATCCATCCACGTGTCATAGAAAACCGGGGTTTGATCGTTTCAATAATAGGACAAAATGAAAAACAGAGAGCACTCGTTGAAGTGATGTACCGAGTGGCGGCGGCGGCGAAGGCGGCGGCGCTCCTCCGCGGGGCGGGGGACGCCGCCATCCACCGCAACGCGCGCGTCCTATCGCCTCTCCCTCAGGCCGGCGTCGGCGGCCCTCGCTTCTCCACCTCCGTGGACGGCCGCCAATCGCCGCCGGGTCCGAGCCCTAACGAACACCAGAGCCATCCGCACGCGAGTCCGGAAACTCCGTATTACGTGGACTCCACCGGATCATCGTCGGCGGCGGCGGCAGCGGCATCTGCATCTGCATCCGCACCGTCGTCTTCGAGTGGGCCAGCATTGTCGGCGGCCGAGGAAGCTCGGCGCCGCCAGAGGAGTAGTCCCTTGGCCGATTATCAGGAGGAGCAACGTCGCGTGCTTCGGGCCTCTCTCCGACACGTGGTCAGCTGATTCACCGCTCTTTTCGTTTCCTCCATCGGTATTTTTTGTTGAATCGCATACCCGCGCCTGTGCGTAGGGTAATTTTTGCTTTGGTCCCGGTGATTAGCAACGTCAAAGGATATTTCTTGCTTTCTCAACGTGGGTAATGTTCCATTCGATTGTGCTGCATGTGAAACTTGAAGGTGCGGTATGACTACAGGTTCTCTAGTGTCACTGATGGTAGTATAGCAGCGCCAAGCTGAAAGAGGCGCCTTTTGCATATTTTGTCTTGAATTAGCGTGAAACTTATAGCTTATACTTTTTCGTATTGGATTTTCTATTATCATTCAGACATCCATTGGGGTGCCAATGCTCCGAATTTTGTGTAGTTTGTCAAATTTGTTGTAATTGTTTCTGGTTTATGTTCCTGCAGAAAACGTTGGGATGGTCTGAAGCAGCCATGATTGCTGGGGCGAGGGATGTTGGTCTGTCGCCTTCAATAGTTGGATCTTTCCCCAGAAAAGGAGCTGCATTGGCCGAGGTATTGTGATTTCATCAATTTCATGAGTGGTTCTTTGCTATTCATTTGACCTTGAATATAGAATAACCCTGTTGGGTCATATTGTTAGCATAGTGCAGGCCTAGCACTAGTAGTGAACTTGCTATGCCAATATATGTGATGCCGCATTGTTTTTGGTAACACGCCCCTGCTGTTCTTTTTTGGAAAGTGGTTGATCACATAATTCGTGTCAATTATGGGGGCAATCAGAAGTCAAAATGCACTTTTGTTTGCATATGCCAGGACAAGAAGAAAATGTAGGGAAATGAAAGTTCTACATCGGTTGTAGGTGTTCGATATTATTCATTTTTAGCCTTCTATTAGTTCTTTTTTGCTAAACATTTGCTTATGGTGGACTACCGGGTTTGCGTACTAGTTACTCATGAGATTTTTCCTTTTGTGAGTATCCTCTTTGTGAATAAACCAGTCTTTTTCATGAATGATCACAAAGGACCTATTATCATATGCACGTTCAAATATAGTGTGCTAAGTAGTAGTAGGATGTGTAGGTTTTCTGTCTATAGCAAAGCAATTAATGCTAATTTGCCTGGTTTTGCCTTGCTAGTATTTCATGGATGATTGCTTGCAAAGGCTTATCGACACGATCGACTCTGGAGATGAATTAAATGGGTTGATACCTAGTGAGAGGATTTTGAGAGTCATTAGGATTCGCCTGGAAATGCAAGTTCCTTACATATCAAAATGGGCTGAAGCTCTTGCCATTCAGGTAATGTTATATTGTCTTTCTTTTTACCTATTGTGATAAAGTTGCAATTTTTAACCACAATCTCGAGCATTTTCTAACAGGCACAACCGTTAAATGTCCCAACTAGCCTTAAGCAGCGGGCAATGTTGGTAGATGAGATATGCCATGCTGCTGGGGATGAATCCTCTGATATTGATTGGTATGTAAAGCGCACTGTTGTTGGAGGAATATATTCAACTTCCGAGGTGTATATGCTGACTGATAGCTCCCCAGGTCAGTATAGAATTCCCCTACTTAAATAGCCGCTCTCATTATCTTAATTTATTTGTGGAGCATGCATCTGTGGTCCTTATTTCATATCTAACAAGTTAGTCAATGCATGAATATAGGAAACTTATGAATATTGGTATCTGTGATAATTAGTGTGAGCAACTGGTCTGATTTAGCTCTAGTTATGCAAAACCTGGAAGATTGCTGTGGATAGTCCATAATCACTGGGCCCTAATTTTGCTCATGACTTCATTGAAGAAATGCACTGACTTTCTGATCCATGCCTTTGTTCATAACGGATGATGTTTAACACACAGAGTGATTATTCTGTTCCATGTGGAAATCCTAATTAACAGTTTCTTTTTTGGGGCAGAGTTTCGCGATACATGGGCATTTGTGGACAATCGAGTGAAAGATGCTTTTGACTTGAAAAAATCCTTCCAAGAGGTAATACTTTGGGACTCTAAAAAATGTCCACCATTTTCGACCTCTTGTCGCAATTATTGCCCTATGGTATATTCTGCTAGTCTTTCAATTCGCGGACAATAAAAGACTCTGACGGAGATGGTGACATTGTCAGGTAACGCATTTGGCAGAAGTTGTCGGCGCGGGAGTGGGAAGCTCCTTGCAAGGATTTGTTAGGGGAGTTATGCAGAGATGAGATTCTGCGCATCACGGCTTGAGCAAATTCCTTCTGATGCTGAAAGCCCCAAGAACTAGTGGTTGGCCTGGTCTTTATCGTCCGCGCATCGATCTCCTTGCGGTCATGTTCACCACACTTCAGCATGGAAGTCATTTTAGGATAACATACATATATATGGAGTCTTTTGACTGGTCAATTTAGTTCTTTTTGTGCTTTACTAGTCCACCCTTTTCCTTCTCTTTGCTAATAGTCGCAATGACAGCTTTCTTGTTTCGTCGAGTAGGGGAAATTACAGCCTTGTTGGACATTGATGCATAAATAAGGGCACTTGTGGGCAATGATTTAGATTCATTGGTAAGAGGAGACAGAACGATGCCTTTTGATATACATTGTCACCCCCGATTCCTACAGGTTTAACTATTCTATCTTTTGGGTTAAAACCAAAGTGCAGGAGCTTGTTGGTAATGCCTTTTGCCTTATAGAAAATATAACTCAAAGAAACTATCGTGTTATCTGTTGCTTCTGCACGGTGTTGAATTTTGTATTCTAAGGTTTGGCAATCCCTCAATCTTAAAATATGATATCAACGCGCGTAAATTTCCCACATAACAATAATCATGACAAACTTATTTTAAATAAAAGTTCAAGGCAAGATTGCACCAATTGGAAAAAAAAGGGAATATGTATAGTAAATTTTAAATGAATACTTATACTTCGGTAATACCAATTGACAAGGAGCTCTAATTAATTTTTGATGTTCATTAAGGAAGATGATGTCAATTTTCAATGTAGGATAGTAAATATCATTTCAATCATCCAAAATAAAAAGAAGAGGATGATATGAAGTCCTTGATTTTCATATTTCGTGATAGAAAAAATTCTCATCAAACAGTAAAGTTCAATTTTGTTTTTCTCAAGCATAATTAAATTTAGAGAGATCATATTTTTTGCATGTCTTAACCTCTATTAGCCTCTCCAATACATTACTTAATATATATAAATAGATATTTTTCATAATTCAATAGTCAACTTTACTCTCTTTCGTCATTCCTCTGATTATCAAAGTTAAAAATGACAAAGGTAACATTAGAAAAGATCAAATGCACATACCCTCTTTAGAAAATTCAAGATTAAGTGAAGCTGGAGTTTTTTTTTTTCTTTAGCAACCTGATTTATTTTTATATTTCAAGTAATAAAAGTGGACTGCTTACATTATAGATAAAGAAAGAATTAGAAAAATTAATTAGATTAGCGTAAAATTCAACTACAAAAAGCTCATACAAATTACAAGTGCAAGCACTGTACTCGCTCAGTAGATGTCTCACGAGTTTTTTTCCCTCTCTCAATGACATTCGTTACACATGGCAAGTGTTAGAGATATTAGAATTCTAAATTTATTTTTTTTGATTATGCATATTCCTAATTGATTATATTTAATATTTTATTAATTATATTACTTTAAATAATCATCCAGTAAAACTATAAAGAGAGGATGAGAAGAACCTCAACTCATAAGTTCTTTCTTTCTGTTGTTATACGGGGATGGGGTCTCCGACTTGCTCTCAGATCATTTCAAGATTGAATCTTCAAGGCAACCCAGATGGCGGGTACTATGCGCAGACCTTGAGAGACTCCTCCATCGTCCTCTCGAAATCTCTCCTTCCCTCTCGATGTAAAATTCTTGAAACCTTAACTCTTCTTCTCCTTTTTCTCTCCCTTATTTCTCTCCAATTGTTCGAGTTTCAGTGGCATTTTACTGCGGTTTTGTGGGGAATGGCGACTCTTTTGTGCTTGAATTTTTCTGTTTCCAGTCATGGAGATGGCGACCCTCTTTGACTCTGCTCGGACTGCGTTATTTCTCGGCCATTTTCTGCTGCTGTTGATTCGAAGTTTTGGGTTTTGTTTTTTGTTTTTTTTTGGAAATCTTTAATGTTATTATCCGGCAATCCGTTCATGGGGTTCATCACAAGAGAGGCTGCTTGGAGATTAGATTTAGATGCTGAAGTTTAGTAGGGAAGAAAGCATAAACTTATATAGTTCAGAGTAAATCAAAGAAACAAACAAAGTTCATGAATGTAATTGTGCATTTGCGTTATGTAACTGGACTACTCCATCTAAAAGGTTTCAGAGTTAGTTATTATTAAGATATAGGTGTGCTAAATTGCTAATGAAGTGTTGAAGTGCTTTCTTGGCATTCTCAAATTGTGAGTTAGATTTTATATCTGATTCCGCAAACACTAGTTAGCCTTCAACTTCTACATGATGGATCTTTCTGAAGGGCTAAGGCTCAATCCCATCGAGGTTGCTCCTGCAATGCCAATGGCAGAGTTGTGAGGAAAAAGCCCAACCATTGGCATTGCTTTCCCACCATTTGGGGGCTCCTACCGGCCCGGAATTGTGGAAAGATCACCCAATGTGGGTTGCTCATCCTACCCTTTTCTCAGATAGAAAATAATGAAAAGAGATTTATGCTGGGAAGCAAAATAACTCAGCATCTGTAACTCTATGTCATCTGAGTCTGCTTAGATTGTCATCGAATTTGTTATTGATAAGTGAATCTTCAATCACTTGTTATATGTTGTTTGCGCATGTATCCAGATCAATCTTTTATTTGAGTGACTCATGAATACCTGCAGACAAAGTTGATCGTCCTGTGAGCACATCTGTTTACTCCTTGCTGCCTTCGGGGAGTGTGACGCACCTCCATCGGCTACCATGTGCAGAAACCTTACACTTTTACCTCGGAGAGCCTCTGACGGTAGGATCCTTCCACTGGTTACGTTCAACGAAATTACAATCTTCCCATCGCTTAGATTGTAGATGGATAAAATAAACGTTTCATTTTACAACTCCATTTTTAGACATGTGTGGGCTCTTTGGGCACTGTGTTGCCGGAGTTTAGGGAGAAACTTGCCTAGACCATGTTCCATGGACCATGTGTAATCTCATCCGTTAATGCTGTGTCCAACCAAGTCTCACCTGTGAGTGTTACAGAGAATTACTTTGTGCTTTTAGAGTTTACAATTTCTAGTAGAAGCTTAATCTGTGGTAAATTCAATGTGGCGCCTAATTAGCTCCTTGGTAGTTGTCAGAAGTTTCTTCTGGTATTTTTCAGGAGCAAGTGTGCGGTAGGATGGGAGACTTATATTGGAGATGTGAAATAACAATGAGCATGTTTGAATTCCAAAATATCCAAGAAAGGTCGCATATCTTCTTTTGCACTTTACAAGGGCTGTATTTGTTGACGCTTTACATTTTCTTCCAAGGATGATGAAATGAGACCTAATTTCAGTAGAATAATACATGAAATACAACGGGTTTCGAAAGTGATTTAGCTTACCCTTGTTGGGTGCTTGAAGTAAAGTTTTGTCGCATGGTTTCCTTTTTTGTTCTTTTTAAGTATCACTTGCATTACTCTGCTTGAGAATAGCAGGGATGACACCAGATTCATGAATTAAGTCTCTGTTGTTGTGGCAAAGCAGTACTTTTGCTTGCGTAGATTGTATTGTCCTGATGATGATACTTGGGCTAATAGGATGGTCATGCTATTGGAGGCGTTTTAGCTCATTCTTTTCTTGAAGGACATACCTTTTTCCTTCCCCTGTTTTTGCAGGTATTCGAGCTGTACGAAGATGGAAATTTCAAGCTTACCTGCGTTGGATCTGATCTGCTGGGGGGAGACCAGCAGCCGCAGTACGCAGTGCCTCCAAACGTTTGGTTTTCTTTATTTCCAACAAATGACTACGCCATTTCCACAGAAGGGGCCGTGAAAGTTCACAGAGCCAAACCAAGGGACACGGAGAACCACTACTCTCTTCTGGGGGCTACCTGCGCCCCTGCCTTCCAGATCGAGGATGCCGAGGTGGCAAAACGGGCTGAGTTCATTTCGCGATTCCCGCACCTCGAGCCTCTCATCTCCTTACTCACCTTGCCCGACTAAAAGTTCGACTGCTCCATAGTGCATCTAGCACTTGAAAAACTGTAAGGTGGCTAAGTCATTGCTTGTTATTGCCTTATGAGAGTGCATCATGAAAGGTGCAGCATTGGCTGTGAGCTTTGATTTTAGGGAGGTTGATCGACTCTTCAGCTAGCATGTATAGTGAACTGTTTTTACCCTAATAGTACTAGTGGCTTCTGCACGATGTCGAAGAAGCTCTTTTATCCTGCTCAACTTTCATTGTCATCCAGATGTGGAAGTGTTATTACACACAGCACGATGGAGTTGATAAAAAATGGACAGTATTTGCAGGAGACGGTTTTATTGATAGGTGTTGTTAGGAAACTCTATGTGAAAGGTCTGAAAGCGTTCTAGATTGCTTCTTGCTTCGATTAAGAAAGTCTCGTGTTTTAATTGTTTGTGTTCTAAGGCTCGGCAATCACTCAATCGAAGTGCTAGCAAAACAACCATCCAAAAGTATCTTTACGCATGCGTTCCTCAGAAAAAGTTCCGTGGAATATAAACGATGAATAGATTTTCAGTGTCAAATCTTAAAATATGATTTTGAATGGCGAAAATTGCCCCCAGCAACAACCACGACAGGGTTATTTTTTATTAAAAGTTTAAGAGAAGATTGCACCAATTGAAGAAAAAGAAAGAAAAAGGATTTATACTGTAATTTTCAAATATAAATGCATACTTAGGTAGCAACAATTGACAATGTTACGGCTCGATTATATTCGACATTTATGGACTAGGAGTTCACAGTTCATTATTTCATGTTCATCGAGGAAGACGATGTTAATTTTCAATGGAGGATAATGAATATCTTTTCCAACTGCCAATAAAGTTCGATTTTGTTTTTCTCAAGTGAGATTAAATTTAGAGAGAGATTAAAGTTTTGCATGTCTTATGAACCTTAGTTACCCTCTCCTATTAACATTGCTTTATACGTATAAGTAGATATTTCTCATAATTCGATAATCTAACTTTACGCTCTTTCATCACTCTTCAGATTATCAAATTAAAAAATGACAGGGGTAACCTTACAAAATATATGAAGAAATATTGAAAGTAATTAGATTAATTTAAATTTTGTTTGGTCAACTGCAATAAGCTTGTGCAAATTGGACTTGAGCATGTTCTTAAAAAGTTTAATTTGAATTCTGAAACATTAAACTTGGGATATTCCCTAGAGATAGGGAAGAGAAGCTCTCTCTTCAATTAGAGGGCTAGGCGTGTTGATAACGGTACAGGGAAAATTACCAAAAAAATCATAAACTTTTTGCAACTGTATCAATTCAGTACTAAATCTTTTTTTGACCAATTCAGTCCTAAACCTTTTGCAATTGTGCCAATTCAGTTTATCCAGCCACTTTTGGCCGGCCGGCTAATGTGGTAATTTTTAATAATTTTTTTTTATTATTTTTCGAATTTTTATATTTTTTTCTCTTTCTTTTTTTTTTGTCTATCTTCTTCCCCTCACCGATCCGGCGACCAGTGAGAGGCTGAGGCCGCCCAGATCTGGCGAGACCTCGCCGTCGCCTGGCGAGACCTCGCCGTCGCCTGGCGAGCTCGACCTCGCCCGGCCATGGCGAGGGTCGACCTCGCCGTCGCCGGGCTAGGTCAAGCCTTGCCATGGCCGAGCGAGGTCGAGCTCGCCAAACGACAGCAAGGTCTCGCCAGATCTGGGCGAGGCCTCGCCCAGATCTGGCGAGACCTCGCCGTTGCCATGGCTGGGTGAGGTTGAGCTCGCCAGGCGATGATGAGGTCGAGCCTCGCCATGGCCGGGCGAGATTGAGCTCGCCAGGCGACGGTGAGATCTCGCCAGATCTGGGCGGCCTCGCTGTCACTAGTGTCGGCGAGGGCTAGCCTCGCCCATGGCCAGCGAGGTCTACCTCGTCGGCCTCAGCCTCTCGTTGGTTGCCGGATCGATGACCGGAAAAAAAGATAGGAAAAAAAAGAAAGAGAAAAAAATAATTTTTTTTGAAAAATAATAAAAAATTATTAAAAATTGCCACGTTAGCTGGACGGCGTCTACGTTAGCACTAGCTTGCCAAAAGTGCATGGATAGACTGAATTGACATAAATGTAAAATATTTAAGATTGAATTGACATAATTACAAAAAATTTAAGATTTTTTTGATAATTTTTTCTAATGATACATAAAAATAAAAAATGGAGTCTTGTCAGCCAGTCACATGTATATACCTGGACGGAAAGTTTAAGCTTCACCTGCGTTGGCCGGGTTTTATCGGTAGGCGGTAGGTGTGGATTTTTTGACTCCTCGCTCTCCATCACGTTCGTTCTACATCTCTGACCCTGGCGAGTCTAGTTCTTTTCCATGGGCGAGGCAGAACCGAAAAGCCTTCAACTCATAAGATTCTTGATTCTTTCTGTTGTTGTACGGGGATGGGGTCCCCGACTTGCTCTCAGATCATTTCAAGATTGAGTCTTCAAGGCCACCCAGATGGCGGGTACTATTTGCAGACCTTGAGAGACTCCTCCATCGTCCTCTCGGAATCCCACCTTCCCTCTCGATGTAAACTTCTTGAAACCTTAACGTTTCTTCTATAATTGTTCGAGTCTCAGTGGCATTTTGCTGCGGTTTTGTGGGGGTATGGAGACTCTTTTGGGCTTGAATTTTTCTGTTTCCAGTCATGCAGATGGCGACTCTTCGACTCTGCTCGGACCGCGCTATTTTTTTACCATTTTCTGCTACTGTTGACTCGAAGTTTTGGGTTTCGTTTTTCTTGGAAAATCTTTAACGTTATTATCTCGCAATCCGTTCACGGGGTTCATCACAAGAGAGGCTGCTTTTGGCTGCTTAGAGATTAGATTTAGATGCTGAAGTTTATAATTTGGCTGAGTCAGGACCCTCCATATAGGAGGGAAGAAAGCATAAACTTCTATACTTCAGAGGAAAAAAAAAACACAAACAAAGTTCAGGAATGTAATTGTCCATCTAAGAGGTTACAGAGTTAGTTTTTATTATGATATGGGTGGGCTAATGAAATTTTGAAGTGCTTTCTCGGCGTTCTTAAATTGTGAGTTAGATTTTTATATCTGCTTTTGCGGACACTGGTTAGCCTTCAACTTGTACATGATGGATCTTTCTGAAAAAGGCTCAATTCCATTGAGGTTGCTCCTGCAGTTCCTATGGCAGAGTCGTTAGGAACGGGCCAACCACTGGCATTGCTTTCCCGCCATTTGGGGGGCTCCTATTGGCCCAGGAATGTGGAAAGATTGCTAAATGTGGGTTGGTCCTCCTACCCTTTCCTCAGATAAATGATAATGAAAAGAAACGTATGCTGAGAAGAAAAATAACTCAGCATCTGTAACTTTAAATCATCTGACTCTGTTTAGATTGTCATTGGATAAGTGACTGATAAGTGAATGTTCGATCTATTGTTATATGTCCTTTGTCCATGTATCCAGATCAATCTTTATATGTGTGACTCATGAATTCCTGCAGACGAAGTCGATCGTCCTGTCAGCACATCCATTTACTTCTTGCTGCCTTCAGGGAGTGTGACGCTCCTCCATCGGATACCATGTGCAGAAACCTTTCACTTCTACCTTGGAGAGCCTCTGACGGTAGGATCCGTGCGCAGTTTATGTTCACCGAAATTACAATCTTCCTATCACTTAAATTATAGATGGATATAAAGCATAAACCTTTCATTTTACAATTTCATTGTTAGACATGTCTGGACTCTTTGAGCATTCTTTTGCCCGAGTTTAGGGAGAAACTCGCATAGACCATGTTCCAAGGACCATATGTAACCTCATCCGTTAATCATGTGGCCCACACATGAGGCCCATTGATCAACGGCTCAGCTGGACTAGGTTCATGTGGAGCCGTGTCCAACCAAGTCTCACCCACAAGTGGTACTGAGAATTACTTAGTGCTTAGAGTATACAATTTCTTGCAGAAGCTTAGTCTGTGGTAAATTCGATGTGGCGCCTAATTAACTGCTCAGTAGTTGTCAGAAGTTTCTTCCAGTATTTTTCTGGAGCAGGTGTGTGGTAGGATTGGAGACTTATATTGGAGATGTGAAATAGTAATGAGCACATTTGAATTCCAAAATATCAAAAAAAGGTCTGAGGGCTGTACTTGTTGATGCTTTACATTTTCTTTGAAGGATGATGAAATGAGACCTATTTCAGTAAAGTAATACATGAAACACAACAGGTTTCCAAGGTGATTTAGCTTACTTTTATTGGGTGGTTGAATGTTGCCCACTTGCTAGATATCCAATTAAAGTTCGTCGCATGGTTTCTATTTTTTTGTTCTTTTTTAAGTATAGCTGGTATCACACTTCTTGAGAATAGCAGGGATGACACCTCATTCATGTGCTAAGTCTCTGTTGTTGCTCAGAGAACACTTTCAGATACACACACACACACACAGCTTCCATGATGCTTTACGCGGCAAAGTAGTGCTTATGCTTGTGTGGATTTTACTGTCCTGGTGACGGTGCTCAGGCCAATAAGATGGTCATACTATTGGAGGCGTTTTAGCTCATCCTTTTCTTGAAGGACATCCTTTTTCCTTCCCCTGTTTTTACAGGTATTCGAGCTATACGAAGATGGAAATTTCAAGCTAACCCACGTTGGATCTGATCTACTGGTGGAAGGCCAGCAACCTCAGTACACAGTGCCTCCATACGTTTGGTTTTGTTCATTTCCAACAAATGACTATACCATTTCCACAGATGGGGTTGTGAAAGTTCACAAAGCCGAACCAAGGGACGCAGAGAACCACTACTCTCTTCTGGGGGTTACTTGTGCCCCTGCCTTTCAGTTTGAGGATTCTGAGGTGGCAAAACGGGCCGAGCTCGTTTCGCAATTCCCACACCTCGAGCCTCTCATCTCCTTACTCACTTTGCCCAACTAATGGTTGACTGCTCCAGCATCTAGCACTTGAAAAGCTGTAAGGTGGGAACATCATTGCTTGTTATTGCCTAGTGAGAGGGCATCATGAAAGGTGCAGCATTGGCTGTGAGCTTTGTGTTAGGAAGGTTAATCAACTCTTTGGCTAGCATATATAGTGAACTGACATTATGTAATCAAAGTTCTGAGAAGTTTTCATGCTATAAATTCATGTTTCTGCCTTCTTGACAGCTGTGAATATACAGAGGCAGAAATTTATGTTTTAGGTCTTGTTTTATTTAGACTGATTCGGTCTTCAACATGCTTACAAAAAGGACTAGGATAGGAGCATAGACAGATCAACTCGTGAAAATTCCATCCTTATTATGCTTCCCAAAGCACATCACAGGCCAATATTGACTTGCATAAATTTTCAGATTCTGTAATTGGGTTGACTCTGGATATAACGACAACCATATCCTCTTTTTCCCTTTAAATTTTTTTTATATTGCTTTATGTATGCTTGTGTTGCAAATGAAGCACATGTTTTAGCATGAAGACTTTGCTGCTTTAGTTAAAAAATCAGCTGAATCTGCTGGAAATTCACTATTGTGGCTGTTTATGATAGTGACAAAAGATTTCAAGGAATGCTATTAGGGCATTAACTCGCTCTTTTCTCCACCTTTGATTATTGTAATTCGTCGGTTTCTTCCTTCAAGAAATCCATTTGCAGTTCAAACTTGGCAAGACTGTGTGATGGTGATGATGTCGTTTGAATGAGGGAGTGATCCAATGTTTGATCCTGCCATTCACATTCATGCAGAGTTCTTGAATTCCTGTGATATGGCCTAAATCTTCTCATCTTTCCTTAACTTTCATGTCATTATTCTCTGTAGTCTCCTGAGGAAGTGGCATCTTGCTCCTCACTACCACAAGCACAAGTAAGAAAATTTAACCCTGTGAATCACAGTAGCTCAGGCATCAGCAAACGCTACCAGAGTGAAACGAATTCATATATTTACAGTGATGATTTCTACACTATATATTTATAGTGGAATTCCCAACCGGGAAATTTTTGCTAGGATTATGTATAGCGAGCGCTGACGAGAAAATGAAGTTTTTCCTGTGAGGTGCTAATAATCCATTTCTAGGCGTGCAAAACTTAAATTTATGTTAATGCTTATTATCTTAAAATAACAACCCGTGATTGTTTTTCTCTCCCACATTGAAAGATACACATTTCTCACCTTGAACTGTATTGATATCGTGCCTGCCAAATTTCCGGTTGTTATATCTCCAGAACAATATCTGCACGATGATACAGGATAATGAAATAGATTGCCGTCTCCTCGTACTTATTTTGTACATCTACAATCACAAATTTTACTGTATGAAAATGTAGACTTTGCACGGGAACTTACATTCGGAATCAGTTCTGTCCCATTTACTTTTCGCCATCTCCTCGTTAACTTGTTCTTGATCAGGTGATGATTTGGGCATTGGCCTTGGTTCCAAACATCTCTTTGCAGACAATGCTTGGCTTGAGCTTCTGGGGTATATTTTCTTGTGAAGTATTGCCTTCAAAATCTGAACATTAACATTCAAATGGAAGTTATAATTGACCGCATCACTTCAAAAGCTACAAGAAACACTATAACTAATATATGCACATGACTTAGATTCACACAATGCGATACAATGGCTCTTGATCTCACATCAGCATGTCATCGCATTATAAGCGTGACCGTAAGTATGTGGGAGATCAGAAGCTCTACGTACGTACCTTCTCTGTTCTAGTCTCGGGGAGAGGGTCTTTTAAGCTGCGAACCGGCGAGAGATCATAGTCAAACCCGCTTTTGCAAGCAAACACCTTCTTCATAAGCAAAGACAATGGCCTCTTTCCAATTCCATGCCTCTTAGCACCATCCAACACCACACTATCTTTCCCTGACCTGCGAGAAACAACCGCCCTGTTTGTCTCCTGGAAATTGTCGTCTCTTGTGTTTGGCTCATGAGTAATTAGTTCGGCGATTTCTCTTACGGCGGTGATGATCTCCGAGCTCAAAGGGCTACTGGCGTATCGGTGCAGGCCGGAGCTACAGCTATTGCCTGTTGCTTCAGACGAGGGATTGCACTGTTGGGGTTGCACGTTCAAGAATGAATTCAATTCTTGCTGAAGTTTCCACACTTCTTCAATGGTGAGGTCTTGTGGTGATTGGTCTTGGGATGAAGATGGACTGCGATCTTGTTGATTTTGGCTCGCTTGATCTTTGTTCAGATCACTGTTTCCGAACGTCCCGATCGTGAGCAATCCGTTCGGCCAGTCGCTGAATTCCTCTTTGCAAGGTTCTTGCGGGTAATGAAGATCTAAATGTTCATATAGATTTTCTTATTATAAGATCTTGTCTAAAGTTCACGTATCTTGTTATTAGCATGTTTTTCACATACGTAAAGTGCTTATATGCAAAGTAGATAAGTAGTCCCACTACTAATAAAGAGTACGTAGAGATGCACTCATATTGGAAGTAGGATTAGCACCAGGTAAAGATACAAAAGAACAAGGTGGGAAATTGCTAATTACTCGTTGGAAAAACAATGAGGTACTTACGGTCGGGGGAGATGGCATTGGACGCTGGTTTTTTGCCGCCACTGAGCTTTCTTTGCATCCAAATGAACAACTGCAAATCACATCACACCATGAGATATACACATCCTCCTTAGTCGAAACGCACCCTTCTCAAATCTTGCTATCACATTACAAAGATGAAACCAAGAATCAAGAAAATTTAACAAAAAGTCTATTTGACTATTACCTTCATTTGGCCTAGCAATAGCAGAGAGAGAGAGAGAGAGAAGATGAACAGATCTTATGAGGCAGTGGAAGCTGAGAATTCCAAGCTTAAATAGAGGCAAGATTTGAGAAGCTCCAAAGCCTAGCTGGTATAGCTGCCAGTGGAACAAGTTCCCAAACACAGGCTTTCCAACACCCCCACCCCCACCGCCACCCCCCCTTCTCTCTCTCTCTCTAGTTGTATATTTATTGATTTATTTAGTCTTGATATCATTCCTTGTATTAATGAAGTTCATATATTGCACCACACTTTGTGTCTACCGCAAGTGCCCTAAAATCAAATATAATCAAACCGGTTGATCTTGATCTTGTCTAGAGTCGAACTACAAAGGCACAACTGCTAAAACTACAACAATGTTAATTTGACAGCAGAAGAGTGTGGTGATTGTTGTAAAATAAAGTGGAAGTTAATGGATCTTAAGATGTAAACTTAATGCGAGAAGAAGAAATTACCAAAAAAATTAACGAGAAATGATAAGAATACCAAAGACTTACGTGGTTAACTGAAGCTAACAAGTCAAACATTGATGACCACATCCTGTCACCAAGAATGATCTTCAAACCATTCTTTAACTCTACATGATTATATATATATATAACGGTGTGCTCATGATTCAAGGTCGGTTGTGATATTTACAAGAGTCCATAATCTTTTTTTAAGTTCAACGTAATTGGGCTTCTCACAGTTGAAATTTGTGCCAATTTAATTATACGGGCTCAAACTTGAAACAAAACTAGCAACCATAGACTCGACAATAAATATATCGTAAACGGCTATATCATGATGTATTGAGATGAACAATTTCGGAATGGATAGGATATTATTCTGAAAATCTTCACAGATTTTGATACCCAATCTCTTGAATTTTATGGAACATCTCTAACAATTTGTGGATTCTTTTCCTATTTCCATTTTAGCTAAATTATATCCAGAAAACCATCATATAACATAGGTAAAAACTGAGAAAATTGTTTAAAAAGTCATAAATCTACCAATTACATCCTAAACTTTTTGATTGTGCCAATTAAATTTTTCCAGCCAATTTTGGCTATAAATCGCTGACGTGACGGTCTAGTCAGTGTCGGTTGACGTAGTGGCATGACCAGTACTGATGTTGACAATTTTATAATTTCTAGTTAAAATTGACTGAAAGGACTAAATTGGCAAATCGTCAAAAGTTTTAGGATTAAATTGGCAAATGATCAAAATGTTTATGATTAAATTGACACAATTGAAAGTTTAAGACTGATTTGGTCGTTGTACAATATATTTATGACAAATTGGCACAATGAAAATGTTTAAGACTGAATTGACCGCCGTACAATATGTTTATGACTTTTTGGATAATTTTCCTAGTAAAAACCAACGGGCAGCTCTATCTTAATTGAGTGCACTACACCAATCTTATGTAACATATACAATAATAAATTTTCGATTGTCTTACATTGCAGCTAAATTCCTACCCTTTAGCTGTCCATCGTCTACCGTCCCGTTTCACCTCATTATAAGAGTTCCCCTTTTAAGGTAGCTCTTCTAATAATATGCCACAATCGTTGATATGAGAAAGGCAAATCCTCAACCCTAGCTATCAATCCTGTCATAAACCACGACCAATTGAAAAACATACCCGCCGTGAATTGCTTGAATCGAACTCCACCATTTGATGCATGAAAAACAACCATAGATTGAAATACGAAGTAGATGAGTCCAAATCGTGAAGGGTTACAGCCCTCTCTCTCTCTCTCTTTTCTCCAAAAACGTGAAACAAATCAGTCGCAATTAAGAGGATTCAGAAACGACGACGCTTTGAAGAATCAATGTGGCCTAGTTTAATTTGTCCACGTCGTCTTTTTGCTCTTAACAACGTGTCTTTGGTACACGTCAGCGCCGTTAGCCACGTCACATGCCACGCCAGCTTGCATGGACGAAAAATTGGACCCCGGATATTTTTACCCCTTGAATCAAATTTTGTGAGTTCTTTCTGGGTCGTTTGAAAAGTGAAAGTTTGCAGGTCTGTTTTGTTTCCCCAGGATTCGGCAAACGAATGACACGATATATATACCCGAGTAACTACAATGCAATGCACATAAAAAGTCAATATCTTCTTGTGCGAGTCCAATTTCTCGATGAGCGATCGACATCCGCCGAAGACAATCCATGTAGCTATTAGTCTCAACAATTCCTACTATTAAGAGAGCAATAGTCACTTTTGAAATGGAAACTCTCGAGACGCCAGATCATTAAGGTCGAGATCACACGGACAAGTTCCCGCGTATTCGAATACGGTTATCAAAACGATCGAGAAAGATTCGCCCATCGGGTTATGCGTGCGGACCCAACACACCCAACGGGGCTTTTTCCTTTCTACTAATTTGATGGCCAGACAAAGTACAGACGCAATGAGATGCGCGACGATAGTGTTCAAATTTACTCGCAAGATCTTGGCGAATTCCTGATCTGTTAATTCATAGCTTAGTGGTAATGTGCAAAAGCCTTGGAAACACGAGCAAGTATTAATTATTCTTGCAAATCCCCTGGTTTTCGGATGATATTCACGGGCTCCGTCAGATTGTCATTGGATCTCTTAGGGACTACCTGGATCAATGTGATATATTGTCCTAAATTTGTCGAGAGATCTTCCCAGATGCTTGAGAATCTCTAGGAGTCCACACTTAGACTCTGGTCAACGAGATGTAGACTACGTAATTCTTTTCTTGATGCACGAAGCAAACACATGTTAGGACCATAGTATATGTGATTCGTTCATGATCTACTTAAGGGTTATCGCTAAGGTAAGACGAAACTTCAGATATGTTGTCTTTGATTCGGGGATTGAAAAGTAAACTTGGTCTAATGTCCCCAAATAAAACCCGAACATTAGTCAACTATATATATCTAAAAACTCATCGAGTAAATTGTAATTTTAGTTCCGTTATGCTTAATTCAATCTAATTGTCATGTATATCATTTATGGTTTAATCATATCAGTTAGTAGGATCCTCCCGGTTCAAGATTTAAAAATACTCTCAAATTTAATTAGTTCCTAAATGGGTTATGCCTACTTTCTCGACAAATGCATCTTGATTGTTGATCTATTATATTATTGTCGTTTATTCTTTTCGTGCATAATCCTTTTAAATAATACAAGCATAAAATTTTCTCAATTTAAAAAAAGAGAGGATAATTATGGACATGTGATGATTATCACCCTCTACATAATTCACAAACTAATTTAAATTATCCCCTATGTCTTCCATCCAATCAAAGAGATGGCATGCTTCTCTCTTTCTTCATGGGACACCACCATGGCACGTGAAGCTGTCCGTTCACCTACGCTTCATGCCCATGCACGAGTGCGGTCTGCCCATGCCCCATAAAAAAAAGAACATTATAAACATCCACCAAAATCGGAAATTTGAAAATGAATAAATAATAAGCTTGAGAAAAGAAAATAAGAAAAAAAGAGAATTAGGGTTTTTGTGGGTTAGGACAGGTGTCAACAGACAGAGCTTCGTAATGGCTGATCGAATGTTGTCCGACCAACACGTGTCTCAAAATGCTCGGTCGGATATTTAATTTTTCCATTGATCTAGATGTTATAATATTCTCTAAATTCACCTGGTTTTTTGTGCACCAGCTTATTTCCACTGTTCGAGTGGACTAAAATAGCTTTAACTGCTCGCAGCAAAAAAAGAAGAAGAAGAAGAAGAAAAAACCCGTGGTAATAATAATGACATCAGAAGAAAAATGAAACTGATTAAAAGAGAAAAAATGAAATTGATTTACTAAATTAACACACTAAATGATGTATTAATAGTCTAGTGTTTGAATTTACAGTATATGACATCACCTAATGTACTAACATAGGCCAAATTTAATATCTATAGCATTACTATAATAAACTAAAATTATCTTCCTAATTCTCGCAACGTAATTCGTCTTTGGGAGTAAAGTGAAAGAAGGCGAGATTATTTCATTTCCTCGTTCACGCAAGCCTAATCCTTGGTAGGAGCGTTTCATATAAAGTTGTGTTGCCTTTGTGTAATCACATCATTGCCTTCTCCTCTTCTCCATGAGATTTTATATTTTCGCGAACCAAGTATGTCAACGGTGTCGTCCTTAGAGTAAAGACGTTGTGACTCACACGTGTGACATGGGTGATTGAGTAACAACTTGGTGTGCAAAACACCATAGATGCCCTGCAGTTTTCGCACCGTAATCGTCAAGATTATTCATAAGTTGAGCTCTTAAAAGAATGATTCGAGCGATGAACCTTTTCTAGTTGCGTTTATTTTTTACGCATCACTTCATAATCTCTATTTCTAGCTCTTTCGCAATTGATGAGGGACTCGAGATGTAAATGAATTGCTTGACAAAGGCCCGGTTAGGGAGAGATATCTCCCCTTTTGGAAATGAATCCGTATTGTCAGACGGGATTTCGAAGTTTAAAGTAACTGAACAAGTCCTCAGTACAGTGCCTTAAAAATTGGGAAATGAGCTTCTAATCACATAGCGAGCATGAGAAATCTCTTGAAAGTATACCTTTAGGTTCAGTTAGGCACAGAAGGTTCACGTTGCCAGATTATTTCATGAACTTCGAGGTGCACCTAGGACTGGTCCGTGTTGTTTCGGTTCTGCCAAAGCAGTGAGTACTGCACTAAGGACTGTGCAATAAAAGTGGTCCAAAGTCAAATTTCTTTCTCTATTGTTTGGTGCATATTAACTCAAGGGTGGTCCAAGATTTCTTGAGCGTAGCACGGCTCAAGGATCCAGGGTTTCGTACCTAGTAAGAAATAGTAACCTATAGTCTATTTTCGTTTTTGCAATAGCTATTTCTGGAAGATGCGCATCCATGGTTTCCATAAATACTGCGAGGGGACTCGATATCCCTTCCATGAATAACAATAGTCTGAGATCGGTTTGTGTAGGATCTTGTTTTGAATACGAATAGTTTGACTATAGAGTTGAGGGAGGATCTCCTTTGTTTGGCCAGGTGAATCTGTCAAGAGACTAGGGCTAGCTACAATGGTAGAGAAGGGTATGATGCCTGTATAGAGTATACAGTTGGAAGATAGATACAGAAAGGTGTTTACGATTGGCCCGTATTAGCTATAGAGCTTGAATACGACCCTACGGTTGTTGCAATGTGCTCGATAATCATATCACAACTAAACTGCCTTCTGATAGCTTTTAAGAATTTACTTCACTTCACTTCACTTCACTTGTGTAAAGATGTGCTATCAAATGTACGAGTTAATATTACTATGGGGTGTGTCGTGCAATTTGCAGTCATGCTTTAATCCCACTTGCAAAAGTGCCGAATTCGAATCCTTGCAACATTCTGGACTCACCCGACGAGGGGCGGGGCCCCCCTGTCACCCCGTGACGTTTATCTCCCGCAATTTACGCAAGTTAAGATGACGTAGATTCTTCGTGATTATTAAATAAATGTGAACACGTTACAACAATAATATACCTACAACTATATGAAGCAGAATCTCAAAATGGTGTCCAAGTGGGTGCTTCCTACAATTGTTGCTCTACAATTACGATTTCAAATGGATGTCTTAGTATTTTCAAGGTGACCGGTAAATATCCCATAATTGCAGCACTAGAGCATCACTTCAAAAAGTACTCTTTTCCACTGTTTACTTTCATTCTAAAAATCGAAAAAAGGAAATGAAGGTGAGAAAAATGATAAGTAAATTTTAAATATCAAAATCTGTATAGCTCTAAGGGTTTGAGCTGCCAGATCTTAAAAATCTAAAATATCAAATAGAAAAGCATCTCTAAATAGATCCAAAAGTGCCCAATGATATTTGGTGCGAATCTATATCTCCTAACAGATGCAATGCTGAGGACTAACACTTCATAAAACTTTACCAAAACCGAAAAAAAAAATCGAAAGAAAGATTGTCATTGTAACAGAAACTAAAATTGATGCAAACCACAATAATCTTACCCTAAATTTATAACTATAAATTCAGCTTGAAATCAGATAAATAAAGATTTACAAGCAATAAGAATGACCGGCCTCAAATTTAGATATCACGCGTGCAGTATCAGTAGCTAAAACTAAAATCACATGGCCTACCCGTGTTGACAACGAGAAGCCGCGAACACCATGAAATGTCAAAAATACTACAGCAACTTGAGTTGTAAAAGTGTGCTTCTCATCGTAAAAAATTTCCAAGCATCCTTGGCAATAACCTCAAAGGGTTGTTGGGAAACTATGCCAAAAAGGAAAAAAATTAAAAATAAAAAAATAAAAAGAGACTCTACTTCACGCATTTCGATGGACAGAATTTTCACTATTATTCCTGGAAATTCTCGAGCTGGATTTCATTGGGAGATGCGAGTGGGACGGAGTGCAAAGGGGAAGAGGGTCTCCCCACTCAAGAAAAGCAAAGAGCACACTCCAATACGAGGAAAATTCCAAGTCATTTATCGACATGTAACACCAGACAAAGGAACGCGCGCAACCGATGAACCCTCCAATGAAAAATTCTTTTGTTTTTGTCCTAGTTGCAGGACAGAACCACATGCGTCTGCCTTCCATTGTCAAGGTATTGTCTGCGCGAAAAATGTGAACCCTCCACGCGACCTTCCCCAAAGTGGAAAACCTCCCATGTTCCTCTAGAAGTGAAAAATGAAAAAGGGACTAATTAACAAAGAAAAAAGAAGAAGAGATCCACATATACTTTTCCCCAATTACAAGTCTTAGCTAAGTCGGGCTTTGGTTAGAGCATTCTACTTTATTATTGTTATTATTATAATTATTTGGCATTATTATAATTTAGTTTAATTCTACTTGTCTCAAGCCCTTCTCCATCATTGGTACCTTTGATAATATTGTTATTACCAAAGTGTTATCTGCCATATTGGTTTGTTTTAAGGCAGTGCTCATCCCTGATTTTTTAAAAATTGGCACCACTAGCCATCGAGTCATAGGGTGGGAACATTTGGTACCGGGATTCCACAGCTATAATCCCGAGACGTGTAGGAATATATAAGGAGAAAAAGTGGGATCGTATTGAGATGGTTCGTAATCGCATGAAAGTTAAGGCGGGACATGACGTGACGTGAGGTTCATTACTGATGACGTTTGGATAGTGACTGACCGACTGACAGAGATCCCGGAACAATAGATCCGGTCCGCGACAAGACGGCCCTGTGTAAAGCGAAGATCTCTTTTTTGCATGCAAGGACCACTTAATCTGATGGATAATAGTGACGGAAAAAAATTCGATCGACAAAGATCTGTATGGACCACGTGGTATGATACAGAAAAGATATCATCCGACAAGGGTCGTTACGTTTCCGACCAAAAAAAAATAAGGGTCATTACGTTCGACCAGAAAAAAGAAAAACGAGTGTCGTTACGACAAAAATAGAAGGGAATCCATAAACAAACAAGATTATTTGTTGATTAGATGAAGCCTGTATCTAAATCTCCTAAGAGTATGTTTCGATTATATTACCATTGATTTAATGAAACTGTTCAGTATACTAAATTTTTCTAATGTCCAGTGTCGTTTTGAAATCCATCATTGTACTGCTGGTAATTTTTCAAAAAATGTAATAAATTGACTAGGATTGCACAAGGGGTTACAAACAGATCTCTTGTTACCATTTAATAGAACCGTTATGTTTTATTTATATATTTATTTCTGTGAATCATCAGGGACAAAATTATCTGAAAATATATGCACTGGGTATTATCTAGCAAAAAGAAGTATTGAGCAGATTCAAAACTCTCCCAATGATCTCTACCTTTGCTTATAATACTTGACAGATGATTACATAAAGAGAAACAAAGCAAGGCAAACAAGATCTCTTCCTCTATACATTGCTAATTGGTACACAAAATAAGTCAAAAGTGTCACCTGTTAGCCTCGATACCAAATGTATCCTCCATATGGTACATACACTAGGTGTAAACCTAAAAATAAACAAATAACATTTCACAATCGACACTCTATGAGGTACAGAAGATGGGGTATCGAGATTTTCCTTCATCAATCGTTTCCCGAACAGCATATCGAGCAGCACTCGAGGCAGCCAAAACAACCTAAAGCGGTACATAGCTGAATCGTCACTTCCACGAAATGGTTGTTTAGCCGTGAGCAGCACTGGATGCAGCACATGCAACAGCAGTGTTTGCACATCGTCCCACAACAGTTTGACGCTGCCTTCACTAGGATTTCTGCAGCTTCAGGCAATTTCGCTTGTTCGGCTCCCGGAGGGACGTTCTCGACAGTTGCAGTCAAGTTGCCGAAGCCGATGCAAAGGTTTCTGAGCATTATTTGCTTATGGACTTTGGGGTCGAGCATCTTCCTCGGTGCCTGTTTTCAGCAGTCTTATAGTTAATTTCATTGATTCTAAATGCAGTCACTAACAAAAAGAAGCAGTGATGAAAGACTGCCGACTTCAGCCAATTTCTTTTATAACCAAAATGGGATTAAAATAGTGACGATGCCCATGTAAATTAGGATGAGATATATAAAACTAAAAAGTTTTTATATGCACTTGAAGCTGCTGGAATCACTACAGGAAAAGTATAGATTGCCAGAGATTCACTTTGTTCTTTCCTCATGAGATTTCCTTACCATGTGTCATATTTTGAAATCTTGGTTTTGTTTTTGTAGCAACTGGTTACCACAATAATAGAGACATCAACTCCATAAATAAGAGTTATATCCAACATCTAAAAGGTTCAAGTCTCCACACTCTCCACAGCCATAATATCATGTCGGTCAAATCCAAATGGTCTCAGTTGCCCAGTTGAACCGGTCATCAGCCCAACTGAGGTCAACACAGGTCCAACTGAGATTAAATTACTAAAAGTTGAACGAATAGATGGCTAGAACTAAGCCTGTTCACGTTAGGACCGGCTGGTCAGGTTACTTTTTGGAAACTGTGCCTTCCTAGGTATGGATATTTTTGCTTGATATTTACCATTAAAGTGGCCAAATGTCCCAGGCACAGGCATATCTGAAATGCTTTAATGTGCTTCAGTCAGAAGACAAGCACGGTTAACTTTACTGATAAATGCAAAAAATTGTGTAATTAGACAGGAAAGTCTGAAGGGCTGTACAAGAGCCACATGGTAGCCCACATAAATAAGCCCAAGCAACGTCCAACTCCCTTGAGATTAAGTTAAGACAGCAACGGCTTTGCAATGACAAGAGGCAGATGGGTACCTTATCTGAACCAGCTGGTTCCATAGCTTTTGTTGCCTCATCAGCCTCTGTTAAGATCATACGAGTGAATTCTGAAGCAATACCACTCTGTATGCTCAGTTTTGCAACCTGTAAAAGTAAGCAGCAATTACTAAAAATGGAAGATAGAAATGGTGGAAGCTGAGGCATTGAGGGCGTCGCCATGCTCCAAATGGAAAAGGCAAATTTCCTCTTCACTGGGGTAAATGGTAAATATCATCAAATCTGGGAAATCTAAAGTCAAATACTATTCTCCAGTCCAGTTACAAACCAACACGTAGCTTAAATGATTAATAGGTGGAGATAAAGCCGTACCTTCTCCTCAAGCTGTTTGTCTTCCGAGAACCATGCCTGAGCTGTGAAATGATCGATCTGTTGCTTTGCAAATACCTGATGCAGAGAAAAGGGTCAATAAGGATTTGAATTTACATACAAAAATCCAGCCAGATTTGCCCCTACAATATTCCAGGCACAGAATTAACTGAAGTTACAAAACTGAAACAGAGAGAGAAGTGCGATACGTACCCTGTCAAGTAATATGTCCTTTGCCTTACAAATCTTTAAGTCTATCACATGAGTGCTCCAATCTGCCAAGATACCCTTTACTTGAAGATGGTCAGGAAAGTTTCCATAATATCTCCCGAAAACAGTCAATGGGGATGCATGTGATAAGTCTGGTAGTCGGGAAGGACACAGCTGCAAAAACATATAGTAAATAGGAAAGAGGTCACTATTTCGGCAATGTGGTCTTACAACAGGCAAAGGTATCTATGATTCCCGCAGAAAAGAAAAAGACCAACTACGATCATCATTAAACGGAGAAAGGAGAAAGGACAGAGATACTACTACAACCCCCTTTTATCCAGAAATCTATATCCTGTTTTCATTTTACTTTTCACGTGGATTGAGGAAAGTCATGCTATGAAACAATCAATTTTAGAAATACGTTCAATGCAAACCGAAAAAAAAAAAAAAACAGAGAGAATGTACAAAACTTAGTGGTCAGCTCATTGTACATCTGTTTCGCATGAATTGAGAAAAAAAAAGATCTCACTGTATCATCTGCAGAGAGCAGAGTAAAGGGCATGCTCATTGTTCCAGAGGTTTCTGAGCAATTCAATGATTCATCAATGTTCATGCAAATGTACCTCAACTTCAAGATCATCTAGCGGATCAATTACTATATCCACAAGGACAATTGATGCCACTCTGGAAAACAAGCTCTCCATCCGAAGCTCAACTGAACCTGGAAGCACAAATTAATAATTTGGAAACCATCAGATCAATTAAATCAGCAAATATCTTTTCTACTCTTAGATCTATGATCCTACTTTTCAAAAAAAAAAAAAAGCAGCAGTTCTATGGTCCTCATCACTAGCCATTAGGTAGAAATTCTCTACTAAGTATCATTTGAATGCACTGCTGAAACAACTAAAGTATGCTCGTGAGCAGCCAGATAGTTTTATTTGCCTGACCTACGTCATACGCAGCATCGTACTGTCCTCTGCCAATGATTGCAAGCATCCGTAGGAAATGGTGATTACAGAATGCACCTGAAATTACCACAGAAATTTAAGTCCATAGTGAGAGACAGACACAAAATAGATTATCCACAACAGATCAAAGTCCATAGAAAACACATTCAACACACTGACTTGTCGCAATATAAAAATCAATGAAGCTGAAATTTAACTATTCTCAGTGACATATCAGGAGTTGAGAATGTCATTGCCCAGAAAGTAGAGCACACGATTGTACTGCCAGACACAGAATATATAACAAACCATTACCTATACCAAAAGTAAAGATGCGTGGACATAATGATCCTCCTTTCTTTATTCGACTTTTCATTACATCACAAATGTGTTTCTCATCTTCAACAGTTCCATCTGTAACAAGGAAGATGGTAGGAATCGAACCTTGACAGTCTGATAGGATGTCCAGAGCCTGAAAGAAGTAGAGATTAGCAAGACTGAGAAGCATCTATAGGTAAGCAATTACACATTACACGGAGGACCAACCGTACTATCTGTGAGAATCAGGTATGATGTAAACATTTGCCGTTCATTCCCTTATCACGGGAAGAGTGTGCAACAATGTGAAAATAAAAGAGACAAATTTAATCTCTTTGATTCAGATGATAGAAAATAAAGTGCACACCATAAATGGTAAAAAGAGATAGCACATCAATCGTTGACAAAACTACACATGCATGTCATCAATGATGTGATTATTTACATTAAAACTAAAAGTTGGGACTCTGAGAGTATCTATTTTCCCCGAGATATCGTTGAAGAAAAAAAATACAAATTCATGAGATGAAATCATGACTCTCTGGGCGTATCTATTATCTCCATGAAATGGTTGAAGGAAAAAACAATACAAATTCATGAGATGAAATCATGACCGGATTAATACATACCGTACTTGGTCTTCTAAAACATAAACGGCATGCACCCCATCAAAAAAAGAGAAAAGGAATACAAAATAAAAGCAGAACACAATTCACGCCAATAAAAGTTGTTGATAAACCAAGGGCAGCACTCTGTATGTTGGCAGCTTATCTCATATTTATTATGATGCAGCACTAGAATTCAGTGTGGCACTTTCCTTCATTTTGATAAAATGCCAAAAGCCTCATCTAGCTTAATTGGGCCACTACGTATCATAGCAACCGCAGGAAAGGTCATCATATTTTGTTTCTTACAGGGCATTGCGTACTGCATAACTTTACAATATGAAAAGATATTCACTTGTAGTCTCAGAATATGGAAGATGGAAGTACTTTATTCAAAGGCTGCAAGATGTCGGTACCACCGCCAGCAATAAAGTTATTGTTGATCCATTCAGTGGCCCCTTTAATTGCTTCACTGGTAGCTAACACCATGGATGTGGAGTATTGGAAAACCTCACTATTAAAAGCTAGGATACTAAATGAATCCTTGGGGTCAAGCTTGTGCAGCGCTGTCGATAAGGCATTTTTAGCATCCTCGAGTAGTTTGCCCCTCACACTTCCACTAATGTCAATAACAAATACTACATCCTTTCTGAACACCTGTCAAACTGAATAGGATGAGGCAACTATAGCAGGAAGCACAATATTAAATGAATGGCGCCAGAAGTGAATTAGCACTAGACTAACCTTCCTATTCTGTTGGTTTCCTGGAAGAAGGTATAAACAGAACATTTCTCTTTGATCAAAATCATGCATAGATGGAGACTGCAAGAGCACACTCCCAAGCATAGTAGCTGGGGAGACCTATAAGACAGAAAGAAAATCAGAAAAATAATTTTTGTCGATGAAACATAATTTCCACGAGGAAGACTACAAGTCTGCAGTGTGCCTGAACACTTTCTTCTGTACAATCTAAAGGAAGAGAATGAAGGAGGGGAGAAGGATCTTGCGACTTACCGTGTATGAGAAATTCAGGTCAGCCTTTGACCACGTGAGAACTTCTGACTCATACAGGAAAGCCAACTTCCCCACATGACGTCTCACTTCCTGAAAATTTTAAAAAAAAAAAGTAAAAAGGATCATATACTCTTTTCTCCTGTTAAATGAGACAAAATCATACAATACTCGATCATGGTACCTTCAATGGATGGCTGGTTGTTTTACACAAAACTTCACTTCCAGTGCCAGAGTCCACATTCACCTGTATCTTTTCTTTCTTCGAGATTTTCTTCCCAGCAGGAGTAACATACTCGGGGAAAGTAAATGGCACGCTCAAGGAGAACTGACCATTACAATATGATAATTTCTGGGACCAACAAACCTTGATTGATATGTTTGAACCCCCATCAACCTGAAAGCAAACAACTTATAGATACCTAGGATAAATAATATACGCAGAGTATGTAACTCCACAGAAGAAGTAAGAGGTGTACAGTTTTTTTACCTTTGGTATTCTCAAGGTAAATATATGGGGTTTAAGGTAGCCACCATCTTCGGCTCTGGCTGCTTTGTCTATATCTTTCTTGTCTTCCACAGCAACAAGTTGTGTGACATATGATCTTTTAGAAACTTTTACCTCAAGACCTAAAACCGATCCCTGTTAGCCAAATAGTATTTTCCTGAGAAGAGATAATGTGCAAGTGGGATGTGATAGACACAATGCACTCAATCTGATTACTGAATAAAATTACACTGAATTAATTCTCCAATCATACGTTGTTTATTACATATTGAAGAGAAACAAAAATTCAGGAATAATTAGGTTCTATATCAATCATTCCTATGCTTTGGGTTCAAAAGGTCAAATTACTATAAGAAAGTTAAAAAAAAAAAAATCATGACAAAGATGTGGTCTTCCGAGCATTTTCTCCCATTTTCCCATTGTATGGTCATTGGTAATCATGTTGACGTTTTAGGTATCCTGCCATCAACTGAACTTTGGCAAACAGCAATCTTTCACTGAAAATGGTCTGATAAAGTTTCATATTGCACTTTAAATATGTTAACATAGCATAGCACAATCTACAGCTGCAAAAGAAACTCACACTCCTGCACTTCTTATTCTCTACCACTTCAAAAATACGTTTCCTCATTGAAGTGAAGACAACCACTCTCAGAAGCACATAAATATGGTATGACTCACAGTAAAAGCAACAATTATCTATTTCCAGCTTTCAGACTCATTAGTCAACAGGATCTTCACACTATCATGCTCATATTTGTCCAACCGAAGACAAACATCATCATTAGCATCACCACAATGTTTCTTCTATCTGAGTGTCGTCACCAAGTGATTTATTTATTTTTTGGTTTAAGTATCGTGATCAAGTTGTACCATAGTCAGATTTTCATTCACGGGACTATGTCCACTTCCCTGATGTTTGACAATTTCTCCTGCTGTGATCCTAAAAGATTGCACCAACCAAGACCAACCATTAAATGTAAGTCACGCTTGCTTAAGTCCAACAAAAAGTTTAAATTTATAGGTGGGGGGAGAGCACTTTAACACCCTTTTCACATGCAAGCTGGATTAGGAATGACACATGATCCTAAAAGATTGCACCAAGCAACACCAACCATTGAATGTAAGTCTCGGTCGGTGTGTCCAACAAAAAAGTTTAAATTAATAGGTGGAGGGAGAGCACTTTAACACCCTTCTCACGTGCAAGCCGGATTAGGAATGACACGTGGAATTTGACAAGTAGAGGCCGCACATGCAAAATTAAATGAGGTAGAACCCGACTCTCATAGTCCCACTAAAAGTTTACGGATGAAAGGAGACCGCGTGTATATAAAGAAGAACAAGCGATTTAGGTAACTACTGTCTTACCAACTCGACCAATCAGAACTAGCAAGCCGCCATCTACGCCCCCAGTCCGGTCAACGAGGCAAACTATACAAGAACAAGAACTGAGAGTGGCGCTATACTGTTCTCTCGTGGCCCGATCCATATACTGTTTTCCTCACAGCCTTATCCTGGACATTCTAATCCTGGACATTAGGCTTTGGAGAAACTCAGACTCAGGACCCAACTCACGGTCTACAGGTGCAAAAAGCTTCGATAAGCCTACCAACAACTCGTCTCGGTTCTAAACCGAAGCTCATCGGACGAAAATCCGAAGGCGGACACAAACTCGAATGAAACACGTCAAATTTAAGCCATCAACGCACCTGCTCGCCCATGGGGATCGCAACCCGGCAGTCGCAGCACTTGCTGCCCATGACGCAATGCACCCTCCACGACCCGCTGACCCGGACGAAGGCGGTGTCCAGCTCGCAGTCCGCCTCCACCTCGATCCCGTTCATCTGGAGGGGTATCAGCGCGGGCGGATCGCACCTGCCGTGCACGTGCGGCTGGTAGCTCGGGATGTCCGGGTTGTCCACGACCGACGGGTCGGGGATCACGGCGTAGGCCATCGGCGACGCCGGGAGGAACGCCAAGGCCGCCGCCTCCGCCGCGGCCGGCTTCTCCATCGTCGCCGGCGACCGGGGCGGGGTCACCGCCCGGTCCTTCCCGAAGTAGAGGCGCTTGGAGAGCCGGAGGCCGTCGTCCACCGCCTTCGCGAAATCGTCGGCCATTCGGGAGGGGAGGGGAGGGGAGAGGGGAGAGGAGAGGACGCGAATCGACGATCGGCAAACGGCAAAGGAGAGAGAGCGAGGGAGGGAGGGATGGAGAGAGATTTTTGATCGTCGATGGGCGCGGCCTTACGTTGATCGGAGCGAAAGGGACGGGCGAGAGGAAAGGGAGGTGTGCGGGTTTCGGTGGCGTCGGGAAATAGAGAGAAAGGGACGCGGTGATGTTACCGTTACGCACGGGTGGCGGATAAGGCGCACGTCGTCAGCGTTCGGACAAGGGAGGGGCTCCCCCCCCCACACCAGCCAATGAGAGCTCGACAGCTACGCCTTTGCCCGCTCCGCTCTAGGCTCCGCTCTAAGCGTGATCAGTTTTCGGAAGGCCAATTTTTACCCAAAAATCGAAAATCGGATCAAAGGGACCGGTTTCTAAATTGATAATTGAACCGGAACCAAATTGACCGGTCCGATTTTCGGGTGAGCCGGTGGAATCGATGGCATGCTTTGTGCTTTTTTTTTTTTTTGTAAGCATGTAATCCGTAATCCATCGAAGGATTATGTGCTACCAATCCACAAACTTTTAGTTCCTTTAATTGTGGTGTTCATTCAACTTTTTCCCTTTTCGGCTTTTTGAATGATGATGCACTGTTTTCAAATTTCTTGCTGGAAGATAGCCCATGACTTTGCATTTAGTTTGCAAACATGGCCATCGGGGCGAGGGGCGAGGCATGGATCAATTCGAAGATGAGATCTAGCCTCAGTATCGAAAACGATGTACGAAGAATGGCAAAAAAAAAAAATAGAGAATGGATAATCACCTCGACGAGATGCGATTGTGATCGCAATTGACCAAAAATAAAGAGAGAGAGAGAGAGAGAGAGGTGAGAGTCGAGATGAGAACGCGAGAAGGAGGCGTGGAGCTTGAGCGAGAGGGACGTGACTGGAGCGAGAGGGTGGTGTCTGAGAGCCAAACAAGAGAGTGACTGAGAGAGCCGTGACTGAGAGCTAAGCGAGCCTAAGAAGGAGAGTGATCTTGAACAAAGTCCAAAAATTTACAAGATCGACGCCGTATGTAATCTTGAACATTTGGGTCAAAATGAAAAATTTCAACGGTCAAATGATTTTGAAATGACGGAGGCTTGCATTTAAGGAAAATTGCTAATTATAAGAGTGCCGATGTTGCTACCGATTAAGAAAGATAAGGCATGAGAATAATTACTAACCAATGGGGGCTTTAGGTTTGGGAACCGTGAAGGGAAGTTACGGTCGTGGAATTAAGTTAATAGATAAGGAAACATGAGATTTATGATTAAGTCAAAGATACGATTATTAATTTTACGAGACTTTAAGGTAAATGATGGCCACCGAGTCGTCATTTACAAAAGGCTTGTCAAGACAATATCAATCGGCAAGGATAATTACTAATCGAAATTGCCATCACTTCCGACAATTTTATTATCCTATCGGTTAATTGCCGAGCGTTAGCATATTCGTAGTACGAACTTTATAGATACTGTAGACAAGTCGCGGTCTGGTCGTGAAGTTAAATTACCGCCGCCAAGTACGATCGACTTCGGTCACTGTCGAAATGGAATCTGCCCGAAACGGCGACAATGGTCACGGAGCCGAAAAGGCGAAATTACCAGGGGGCTCAACTCGCTGTCGCTTCCTCTAGGGGGTAGTTTAGGAATTCCGTAAAAACAAATCGGCCGTACCAGGGAAGCCGAGCGTGTTTGTTTTTGTTTTTTTATGTTTTTTCACTGGCTGACGGTTTCCGTGCGGACGCTCGTCCCGTTTCAAAAGCTGACACCTCACCACCATTTCTCGCTCCAACTCTCTCGCTTTCCGCTCGCTCTCGCAGTCCCCCTCCGAGTCTCGCGTCGGCCTCAGCTCGGAGACCGCCAAATCCCGACGAGCCCTCCGCCGCCGCACGCCGCCGCCGCCGCCTGTACAGGACTCTCCGGTGAGAATCGCCGGCCAGGCATGCTCCCCGTCCTTGTTTTCCGTCCGCATTCCGTAGGCGCGCGCGGGGCTTCTTCCCGCTGCTCTTTTCCTTTGGTCCGATCGTCCGTTTCTCCCGATTCTTCGTGCTCCGGTGCGATTAGTTCATCTCTTTCCCGCTCGATCAGCTCGGGAATCAGCTGTAATCTGCAGTTTTTTTTGTTTTTCTTACTGCCGATCGTCTCGTGGCGTGGAGCGTGCGTTCTCTCGTGGAATTTCATGCGTTGGCCTAATTAAACTGGGGGGGAGCGAACTGCTCTCCCGAAAACTCCTGCATGATAAATTGCCTGCGGCTGGATCGTTAGGGTTTTCCCCTTTCCATTGGCAATTCAGAAGTGAGATTTCGTGTTCTCGAAAGCGCTGCATTTACGTTATTTACCTTGGAGATTTCTATGAGCAAAGTCCCATCGTTATTTAACTTGGAGATTTCTTGAACATGACTTCTAAGTCGCAACAACTCAATCCGTGCATTCTATAGCGGGCGGAATGTCATTGTGACAACCTCCAGAATGGGCCATTACTCGTTCTCGTCCTTTCCCGCCCTTTTTATCCATTGGGTTAATTCCAAATAAAAGCACAAACTTTAGGTGGAGAAACAATTCTAGTCGGAACTTTTTTTTGTCCCGTAAAAAAGCACCGACTTTAGGTCGAGGGACAATTTTGGCCTGAACTTTTTTTTTATCCCGTAAAAAAGTACTAACTTTAGGTCCAGTGACAATTCTGGCCTCGACTTTTTTTTGTCTAATAAAAAAGCACCAATTTTCACTTAAATCCCAAATCAGGCCCTCATTGACTTAGAACCATTGATTATCTAATTTAACTATTCCACCTTAGTAATAAATTTATGTGATTTGCTGACTAGATTTAAAACAATATTTATTATCTTATTCTCTGAGCCACAATTTGAAGAATAACGGTGAAACTGTTCGTCCCCTTCGCTTTACCGACAAGTCAAAAATATCTTCAGATTGAATCTCTCTAGCCAAACGTAATCTGAAGTTGACCACTGTCTGTCGATAGATGCCGTGGACGAGATTCGCCAAGTTCACCACCATAACCTTTTTTCTCAAATAATGGTCACTTTAGACAAAAAGTCAATAGGAGGCCAAATTTGGGATCAGAGCGAAAGTTGGTGATTTTTTATGAGACAAAAAAAAAATTAGAGCCATAATTGTCGCTTGACTTAAAGTTGATACTTTTTTACGGGACAAAAAAAAGTTCGAGCCAAGAATTATCCTTCAACCTAAAGTTCGTGCTTTTTTATGAGACAAAAAAAAATTTGAGCCAGAATTATCTCTTGACCTAAAGTTTGTGCTTTTATTTGGAAATTAAGCCTTTATCCATTAGGAAAACCTTGGAGTTACGAATGATCATCCTTCGAACTTTCAGGTGTGTTTGCTTTCCGATGGTTACTGGAATTTATCCATGGGGCGCATGATAAGATACAACCACGAGAACGACTTCCCCGGACAATGAAGGTCCCGATCCTCCACTGCCATGTCCCCTTGGCTCGCTAAGGACCATAAACCTCGTCCCACCCATTTGACGAGGCGGACCACGGGAAGGGATGAGATTGACATCGCGAGTCGCATCCAAAACTGTTCGCCGCGTTCTTCATCACACGACCCTACGGTGTCCATTTGACTTGACACCTCACCAAACCGATAGATCATTGACTTCCAACTATAGCAGTTCGAATTCTGCTGCCTTCGATTTATGAAATCAGTCTACCAAATGAGAAGTTCCGTAGGTCGACACATATCGTTCGTTCGAAATTGACACTTGAAAGATTAAAGAGAATTTGTAAGAAAATATTTAAAGGAAAGAAATCGTCCATAAAACGCACAGTACGAATAGTTGTGTAAAAATATACGTAGAGAGAGAAAGATAATTGAAGTTTTGAAAGTTCTCGTTTTTCAAAGATTATTAAAGATATATTAATTTAGGATAAATTCATCATAAGTACATCAGCTTGAAGTTTTTTTTCGTGATAAAAAATATTAGTTCGGGGAAAATTTGTCACAGGTTTACCGGTCTAGGTTTTTCGTGGTAAAAAAATTAGTTCGAGGTAAATTTATCACGGGTGTACCAGTTTGAGATCTTCATAGTTAAAAAATTAGCTTGGGATAAATTTGACACAAATATATCAGATTGAGGTTTTTCGTAGTATTAACCCCAAAAATTCTCAAATATCTTAATGTAATCTATTCAATTTATAAAGGAATTTCCCTGGATTATTGTTCCGCACGCATATAATAGCCAGCCCAAAAATTCCACTACTTCCCCCAAAAGTATAGTCCCGCGCACTCACGAAATTACAATACAATGCTTTAAGGCTTTAGCACACGTAGCGTCGGCCCCAAGCTGGCTTACCTCTTCAGGGGCTCGCCATCTTCGGAAGAAATCTAAATACCATATGATGTTTTTGCAGGCATCGTTGTAAAGACACCCCTTTCTTCTAATATATAACACTCCACCACCGAGAGGGATCGGATAACCACACACCATAGCAATTTCGATCTCCATAAGCCAAAGAAGGACGGATGGCTAGCCGAGTCTCGGTCTCGATCTCGACCTCGCCCCTGCTGTTGCTCGCCTTCCTTCTCGTCGCGCCGCGGGCTCGTTCCGACCTCGTTCGGGATACCTGCAAGAAGTGCGGGGAGGTGGACTTCAATTCCTGCGTGAGGTCCCTGGAGTCGGACCCGAGGAGCCACGGGGCCGACCTCCGGGGGCTCGGGCTGGTCTCGTTCGACCTGCTGCGAGGCCAGCTGGCGGGCACCGGCGAGTACATCCGGCGGATCGTGCCGCGGAAGCGGGACCCGTACACGAGGCGGTGCTTGTCGGACTGCGCGGAGATGTACGGGGACTCGTCCTCGAGGATGGAGGATGTGACCCGGGCGTACCGGGCGGGGCGTTACGCCGACGTGCAGGCTTGGCTGAGTGGGGTGCTCACTTGCGAGGACACGTGCGAGTCCCAATTTTCGGAAGGGGGCAAGGTCTCGCCCCTGACGAAGCAAAATCGTGACACCCTTCGATTGGGTACGACCGCGCTTTGCATCGTCGATTTTGTCAAGACGGGATCGTAACGACGGATCGAAACAAGGGTGTGGTCGAATAATTTGGGGGGAGCCTCAATTTCTTGATGCTACTCGTCATCGATCGGGTTTCGACGCCGAAAATTCGTACTTTTTACTTCTTCCTTCGGCTTAATTAGTGATTTTGCTAATCTCGCGGAATCGGGTAATTCACGAAGTAATCCTATCGTGATATGCGAAAGCGACAGCAAGTAAAATGCGACATTTAAGTAATCGAATCGCGCGAAAATCATTTTCTTTTACGCCTTTATTTCGCGACAAGCAAAGATGCCATGCGGAGCGCGAGCACGGATTTAAACGTCACGATGCGTTCTAAATTAAAGTGATTAAAGCACGAAGGAATGATTTTATATCCATGGATAATCATTATTGATATGTGAAGCTAATGCAATGCGCGGATGTACATCTAACGTGAAAATAACTTTTTTTCTATATAAATAAAATAAGGTGAAGAGTGCAGTGCCCAAAAAAAGGGTAATGACATAAATGGTCTTGAATTTTAGTCTAACGTGTAATGTGGCACATGAACTTTTAATCTGTTCACTATGATCTCTAAACTTTACTCCGTTGTGCAATAACTTTTTTTTTTTATATTTATTCAATTTAGTCCATGAATTACATGAAAATGTTCAATGATAATCAATTTAGTCCTCAAATAGTTCATAAATTGAATTGAATTTGTACCTAATTTAAAAATTCTAGAATAAAATTTATGGATCACATTGAATAAAATTAAAATTCAGGGACTACATCGTATATAAAATCAAATTTCAGGGGCCATCTGTCTCGTATAAAAAAAAATGCCAATATGAAAGGAATCAAGGGAAGACCGACATGGATCATGCGCTGAGTAACCTCGCACATTGCACTCCGACCTCAATTGAATAAACAAATACGAAACGACACCCGCTAAACTCCGAAAGGGACGTAAAACGACAAAAAGAGAGCCGTCGCCATCCTTCCTGCCAAAACTCTGTTGCTAGCCCCACTTCATGTATCTAGCCAAAAGAACGTATCTAGCTCGAAGGCTCCGCGCTTCGTGGTTTCAACGCAAAGCTCCGATTTTTACAATCCGTGATCGCTCCCCGAGTTTCCCGGCGCCGGCTCCGACGTCGCCGTGCGGAGGGTCTTCCCGTTGATTACTGAGGGGGCGATCAGATGGCGCTCGATTCCAGCTGCTCCAAGGGCGGCGGCGGCGGTGGCGCTCCTCTGCAATCCATCTGCTACGAGCGCGGTTCCCTCCGGTTGCTCGACCAGGTGGTTAATTTCCTTCTGGGTCGATATGGGTCGACGTTGATTCATCGAGTCGTGCCCTGTGCGGGGCCTTTGCTTCTTCTGGTGCTCCCAGTTGCAGGGAAAGCCTAGTCTCACTGTTTCTTTCGCTTCTGGCAGAGAAAGCTTCCTCTGGAAACGGTCTACCTGGACATAAAAGATGCTGCCGATGGATGGTATCTTTCTTAAGCCAATCTTGAACATGGATTGATTGCGAGATGCTTGCTTTTCGCCTTTTGAGATGCTCTGTATCTCATGTTCACTCCAGTGTCCTTTAAAATGCTGCTGCCTAAAGTTGTCAGTGACCTCGGGTCTAGTGTGTACCATTGGGTGGCGATTAATTAGACGGTGGGGGATAAGAACTTCATGATGGTGTTTCAATGAATTTTCATTTCATAAGGATGTAAAATAAAAAATTCTAATGGATTAGCTCTGTTATATTTCCTGTGAGTTGCGTGGGATAACGGCAATGAAGGGATTTGTGAGAAGAGTTTGTCGCTCTTTTGTACTCAGGCATGCGATAAAGGAGATGGTGGTCCGTGGAGCGCCGGCTATTGCTATTGCGGCTGCACTTTCTTTGGCAGTGGAAGTGTCTCGTTTTGATGCTTTTAGTGGGACAACTGCCGATGCGGCCTCTTTCCTCATTGGGAAGTTGGATTATCTTGTTTCAAGGTATTGTGGTGGTGGATGATGAGGTCCTGTCACTGTTTATAGAAGAATACGTTTGCGAGTCTTGATTGAAACTTTTGAGATGTTAATATATTCTACTAATTGTGCATATGCGTGACCATATTTGAATCGAAAAAGCCATGGTTAAGCTGCTTTAGTGTCATTAAACATAACAGCCACTGTTGAACTTTGGCTGATGATGAACTGACCGTTTGTGTTTCTTCAGTCGGCCAACTGCCGTGAATCTATCTGATGCTGCGACAAAACTGAAGGAAGTCATCTCTGATGCTGCTGCAACAGCTTCGGAAGCCAAACGTATTTTTCAGGTAATAATTGCCACTCTGCTTTATTTCATGAATCAAGGAAACGCTAATTCAGCATATCTTTCAGCCAAGTTTCTATTGTGATGCATATCAAGGATAAAAGATATCTATGAAACAAATCATATGCTGCTCAGTGCAAAAAGAGAATATCCCATTTTTCTTTTCTCGACCTCATTAATCAGTGAGAAATTTTCTTTTTTTTTTCCGCTAATTTCTAGAGAAATTTCCTTTCGATGTTACGTAGGCTTATACAGAAGCTGCTGAAGTCATGCTAGAAGAGGATGTTGCTTCAAACAAAGCAATTGGTAGCTATGGAGCCACATTCCTTAAGCTAAATCAGAAAAACTCCAAAGGACTCTCTGTGTTGACCCATTGCAATACTGGCAGGTACTTTAAGTTGGTTGTAGGTGTCCCACTCTTTCCCTCAGTCATAGTAACATGGCATCATGCGTATCTCTCTCTCTTTCTCTCTCTCAGTCTTGCTACAGCTGGATATGGTACAGCCCTAGGCGTAATCCGTGCACTTCATACTGAAGGGGTTTTGGAAAGTGCTTATTGCACAGAAACACGCCCATTCAACCAAGTATACATTTATCTCTTGATTGTTTGTATCAGCATTCTTTACGTATTCTGCATGCCATCTGTGATCATCGATTGGTGGATTGTTGGATGTGGTTGTAGGTTGTTCAAATACTTTAGCGATGCAATAAAGCAAATTATTCCATGCTTAGTGTTTGTTTAGGGCTTGTGCTTCTTAGTGTGTAGGGTCATATGCCATTGCAGTTTCAATGACTTGTATGATTGCAGAAATAGACTATCAATACCGTTTCTTACTGTACAGAAGATTCGTGCAGTCCTGACAATAACTAATTATCCAAATTGTGACTTTTAAAAGTTACAATTACTTTATTATGAGCTTAAATTGCTCATCAAGAATCTGTTCTCATGCACACAAGCAGGTATTTTACATTGCAATTGATGCTGCGAATAAGGATGACATTCGAATTCTAGATTATATTTCAGAATTAGTACTTATCAATTTTGTTATTTTCACTTATTGGATAGAAAAATCCATACCCCTCTTTTGTCCGTTGTTTAGTACCTTTTTTGGCTTTAGGAAAGTAGAGGAAAGGACTTGTAGGACAATGACGATCAGAAACATGAAAATATCAATGCTGGAGTTATCTTCGAGTATACTGTATGAAAGGGACATTATATTTTGAAAGTGGTAAACTGGAGTTCGGGCATGCCAGGGTGGGGGGAGAAGGTAATATCTTGGTTGAGTAGTGATGAAGAATGCATTGTTGTTCCAAACAATCGCAAAGCTGGGTCTGGCTTACATACTGCCCTTAGGAACTTTGATATTCTATCAGTAGATTGCGATGATGAAAATTGGGGTATAATTTTTGGTTTAGATGTGATTAATTTTGTTTGTGTAAGCAACTGTCTTTGAAAACTGTTCCAGGGTTCTCGGCTTACAGCTTTTGAATTGGTACATGAGAGAATACCAGCTACCCTTATTGCAGACTCTGCGGCAGCAGCACTAATGAAGGAAGGAAGGGTGGATGCTGTCATCGTTGGAGCAGATCGTGTGGCTGCAAATGGTAGCTTGAAGCAGCTAATTGATATTAATTATCTCTCCTATCATTTATCGCTATTCGAGCTGCTCCTAGGAAGCATGTTAATGAACTTAATTTCTCTTTCCAGGCGATACTGCTAACAAGATAGGAACTTACAGTCTTGCCTTGTGTGCAAGGCATCATAATATTCCCTTTTATGTGGCTGCACCTCTGACTTCTGTCGATCTATCTCTTTCTTCGGGTCAAGATATTGTTATTGAAGAACGATCCGCAAAAGAATTGCTGAACTCACGTGGAGGCCTCGGGGAGCAGGTTGCTGCATCTGGAATATCTGTCTGGAATCCTGCCTTCGACGTTACACCTGCAAATCTTATAGCTGGTATCATAACCGAGAAGGTACCCTCGCTCGAGTACAAGCTAATTGATAGTACAATTAGGTATTGGCATAGGATATTTTGCTAACTTCCTGTTTATGCATGCATTTAACCAGGGTGTCGTCACCAAGAATGGCAGTGATGCTTTTGACATGCAAGCATTTGCACTTCAGCTAAATGGTAAGTGCTGAGAGTTTGGGTGTGACAAGATGGTCGTGCTTTGTCTTAGCTGAAACTCAAAGGTCACTTAGAAATTGAATAAATTGTCGAGGTGGCTTTGTTATGTGTGATCTGATCTGACTTTCTGAAATGAAAGTGATAAGCAGGAGGTGCCATTATTAGGACAGAAAGAGGTAATGGTTGACGCACCCGAATGTGAGGAAGAGGTTCTTGAACTGATCGTATCACGTGTGTGTGTTGCTTTATTTGATGGGCATTTCCAACAAATGGTGTGTCTTGGATGTCATCGCCGGTTTGTTGTCTCTATCTCGGGACTCCCGGGTAACATTAGTCGTTAAATCACGTGGGGGTCACAGATCTAACAGCTCGTGTGAAGTGGGTTAATGTGGGTCGGGCTACCGAATAATATTCTGTGCTTGGGAGTGACTGGGCTGACACGCACAGATCTAACAGCTCGTATGGAGTGGGTTAATGTTGGTCGGGGTAACGAATAATATTCTGTGCTTGGGAATGACTGGGCTGACAGGCTCCTTTATTATGACTATGCCTTTTTGACCGATTCTACCGTGGGATAGGAAAAGCGTCAATTGTTGAAAATCTCGTGAACTTTGACGTTGTTGCACGGTAGCCCTCAGGGCTTCGGAAAACTACATATTGACTCTTTCCTTGGGAACTTTGAGATCCTCCTAATTTTAAAAATTTAGGGATTACTCCTTTCCAACCTTGATTTTAGTTGCTATAACTTAGAGTGTGCATGGTAACGATTTTGTGCTCGGAAACTGATTGTGCTAAAAAATAATTTTTTTTTTATTCTGTATTCAGGAATTGATTTTGAGCATTCGAAGGCGTTTGGTAACGGTTCAAAATTTTTATTTCTGAAATAGAAAAAGAACATAAATGTGTTTGGTAACGGCATAAAATTTAATATTTTTAAATATTTTAATATTTCTTTAGTTTTTTTTTCTCGGCCATGGCTTGGTCGCCGGCGAGGGCCGCCCTCGAGGCTTGCGGCCTAGGTGAGGGCCACCTTCGCCGAATCTGGTGAGGGCTGGATTGTCGCCGTTGCCCTTGCCCAGGCCGCAAGCCTCGAGGTCGGCCCTCGTTGGCTCAGGCGAGGGTTGGAAAAGGCCAGCAAGGGCCGCCCTCGCCGCTGGTGGCTTGGGCGAGGGTCGTGTCGCCCTCGCTTGTGTCGCTGGTGGCCGAAAAATGAAGAAGAAGAAGAACAGAAAGAACGAGAAAGAAGAAGAAGAAAAAATAATTTCTTTTCCAATTTTGATTCTTATTCTCAAAATCAAGAAGTTACTTTTTTTTACATTTTGATTTTATTCCAAAATTGAGTTTTGGAACAATTTTTTGTAAATTTGTGTTCGGGAACAAAAAGTTTACCAAAGAATTTCTGTTTCAAAATTGATTTTAAAAACAAAAGAACAGAAATTTTCACTTGTAAAACAAGTTCTTAGTTTCTCTATTTTAATGACCGTCAAATCCTATTTCAATACAGACTAGGTCAATCCTGTTGACCAAAATAACCTCCCATTACACGTTGAGAAAGTTGAGATGATAGAGAAGATGCACGGTTGATGGAAATTGAGAAATTTTAATAGTGATGACAATAAGAAACATTTAATGACATCGAAAAACAGTGATTGCAATAAGAATCAAAGTTCCATGGAGATAATCTTTAGCTTGTCAAAATGCAGGCCTATTGCACAACATAATAGTTATTCAATCACATATTGAACAAATTTAGAATTTAAGAGCAGCATTATATATATTGAATCAAAATTTATTGACCATTTATGTCATTTTCCTTTTATATTTAGTCAAAATCATCAATTGTCTCAACTCTTTTTTTCTAATTTAGCTCTCGTAAAGAGAAAAATATGGAGAATTTTCAAAGAAAAATAAAAGAAGAAGTTACCACCTACTTTCTAGTAAGAAGCCGCTATGGCAAAGTTTCTTAATTGTTCTTATCGTGCAATTACCAACTTTATTCTTCTATTATACGTGAGAAGATTTCGAACACTTCTCTTATTTTCTTCTTTCTGAATTTAAGTAATTGTTCATTTAGCAAAATATATATTTGACTTTTGCTTTCTAGAGAAAAGAAACCAGTGTCAAATATTTTATTGTCCATCTAATTACAATTCGTTATCTTTCGCAAAGAAAAGGGAACTAATTGTGCATGCGCTGAGCTTGTTCACGAAAATCAGCGGTTATTGATTTTGAAAAGAGCCTCGGCGTTTCGCGCTTCCGTATCTCATTCTAAGAAAAATGTCCTAATTCCACGAGAAAAGAATTTTCCAAAGCAAAAATACTATAAAGGAAAGGTAAAAGAAAATGAGTTGGGTTTTTTCCTTTAATTAAATCCCAAACTAGTACACCCGTAACAAATTTACTTTCAAATTAATTTTTTGATCAATAAAATCACAAACCGGTACATTTTTGATAAATTTGCCATTTATTAATTTATATTAAATTAAATTAATGCCACGAAAAAATTATAAACTGATATATTTATAATTTAGCAGCAACGTATTATCTAATTTAATAATTTGCAGGTAAAATTTAATGAAAGTTGTCATAAGGAGTCGTGGTATTAGCAGTTAGATTTATTGCACCTTGGTCCGTACGGACCACGGCGGGTTGGTTCGTGTCTTTCTTCACCTACCGGCCCTCAAAGCCTCGGAGTAAGCCTCAAAATACACGAATCCAAGGCTGCGCGACTCCATGGAAGCAGCTCGGAATCGAACCTAAAGCCATCTCGCGACGACAATTCAATCTTGGGTTCTACGGTAGTAGCCATTCGACCGCCTTGTCGTCGCCGGCTTCGTTTCGTTCGCTCTCGTGTCCGATCAGTCCCTTCGCCGTGGCGCGCAACCGTACCGGGGACGACGACGACGCGCTCAAGAATCAGCCAAAATCCTCGGGAAACTGCCCAGAAGCTGCTCTCCCTCTCGCTGTCTCGTCAGGTGCCTCTCGCTCTTCAGGCTCCGACACGATCTTGGGAAGTTTCTCCCGCTGTCCCTGTTCGTCGCCCTTGTTCGGTTCTTTTTCTACCTGAAATCGATTCTTGTCGTGCCGTGTGTTCTGGGGTTTCGATTGCGGGTTGAGACCCTAGATTGATCTTCGTCCTCGGGAACTTTTGGGTGTTGCAAAATCGCAGCTTGGGCTGGTCCGTTTGGTTGATTTTTCTTGTTTTTTGGTGGGTGGGGCTGAAAGGCGAAGGAGTATGGTGGAGCCAGGGCGATATAGCTTTGCCAGGAACCCTAAATTCCGCGGGGTGTTCAATGGGATTTGCGCCGCGGTCTTGTTATTCCTCTTCTATACGCAAGATGAATTCTTTAGAGGTCCCTATGTGGGGAATTCGCCTTCGGTCCTGCCTCCTAGTTGGCGCTCGAGAGGTTTTGCTGATCGGGTCGATCAGTTCACGGTAATACACAGGAGGATTGCTGAAGTTGATGCTGCCGGGTCAAATGGTACTGTGAGTGTCGACGAGTCCGATGGTGACGGTTTGACCGTGAAGGATCCTAAACTGTGTGCCGGCTTGTATGAGCACAAGGGTTATAAGAGCAAGTGTGAGTATCTGATCGCCAATCCCGAGTGTAACTCTGGTGGGTTCTTCCATTACATTTCATTCTTCTACTGTGATTGCGAGAAATTCACCGGTGTGGCGTATGCTGTGCTGGCATTGTGGCTGGCTGCTCTGTTTTATCTGTTGGGCAACACTGCAGCGGATTACTTCTGTTGTAGTTTGGAGAAGCTTTCTAGTCTTATGAAGTTGCCACCGACGGTTGCAGGGGTTACTCTGCTTCCGCTTGGTAATGGAGCTCCTGATGTGTTTGCTAGCATTGCCGCATTTGTGGGGAAAGATGCAGGGGCGGTGGGTCTCAATAGCGTGTTGGGTGGTGCTGTTTTTGTTACTTGTATTGTCGTGGGGGTTGTTTCTTTCTCTGTAGCAGAAATGAGGGTTCAGATTGATAGGAGGTGTTTCATCAGAGATATATCCTTCTTCCTCTTCACTTTGATTTGCCTTGGTATAATTTTGATTGTTGGTGAGGTCGGTGTTGGGGGTGCTATTGCATTTGTTTCCATATATGGACTTTATGCGTTCACGGTTGCTGCCAATGAGATGCTGAGGAACCAAGCCAGGAAATTAAAGCTAGATTCTGTTACGCCTTTACTTCCTGTCAGAGGAAGTATCTTTTGTCAAGGAAATGAGGAAGATGAATCTATTTATGCCTCACTGCTCGAGTCGGACTCTGATGGTGATGTACCTCATCTGCAAAGCAAGTTGCCGCATTGGATGTGGGCTTCAAATGTTGCAATTTATTCAAATGAGGCTATCAAAGTCAATCCGGATAGCCCAAAGCAGTTGTGGGGTTGGAATGAGGATGAAACAGCCAATGGTAAATCTTCCTTCAAGTGCTTGAAAGCATTTTCTCTACTGGAGATGCCACTGACACTACCAAGGCGGCTGACAATCCCTATAGTCGAGGAAGAAAGATGGTCAAAGACATATGCCGTTGCTAGTGCCTCATTAGCGCCTATTCTTTTGGCATTTTTATGGAACACCCAAGACGATGTTGGAAATCTGAGCAGAGAAATTGCATATACTATTGGTATTTGTGTTGGGGGCGTACTTGGTGTTTTTGCATATGTATACACCAGAGCGGATCAACCACCGAGCAAGTTCTTATTTCCTTGGGTCTTTGGAGGATTCTTCATGAGTATAATCTGGTTCTACATTGTCGCAAACGAGCTTGTTGCTTTGTTGGTAGCTCTGGGTGTTATTTTTGGCATAAATCCTTCTATCCTCGGTTTGACAGTTTTGGCCTGGGGAAACTCGATGGGTGATCTGATGTCAAATGTAGCATTGGCAATGAATGGTGGAGATAGTGTGCAGATTGCTATGTCGGGTTGTTATGCTGGGCCTATGTTCAACACTCTTGCTGGTTTGGGAGTGTCAATGTTTCATGGAGCCTGGTCTAGTAGACCTGCATCATATGTAGTCCCCCGGGATAGCAGTCTATTTTACACGATGGGGTTTCTGATTAGCGGACTTCTTTGGTCACTCTTCGTCTTGCCCCGACATGACATGCGACCGAACAAGATGTTGGGGATCGGCCTTATGTCAATTTATCTGGTTTTTCTAGTTTTGAGGTTAAGCACATCTACGGGTGTGGTTTATTGAATGGTCTTAGTTGACTAACGGTCAAGTCATGAGGCATGGGAACTCCGGTCAGGGTAGCTTGTACTCAAATATGGATGTGTCCTCCTCTCCACGAACACTGCTTTACGCCTGATGCCTGGATGATGTAGCTCATTTTCTTGTTACATACCGAAAAAGTTATGTCAGAATGGTTGAGCTGCAAGCTGGGCCTTGCGAATGTATCTATTTGATGTACAGTACCGAATTATCTTTGTGAGAGTTCATCTCCAAATGCTAATGCCTTTTTTGTATTGATGGTTGACATAGTGTACTTGTGAGATTGGCTTGTGACCTGCTATCTGTGCTTCTGACCCCAACGTTGTTATTTCTCATTTTCAGAAGAACAAAGAAACTGTCAATTGCACCTTACCAAAAAAAAAGAAACTGTCAATTGCAAATAAATGAATGAATAAATGACGACACAGAGAAAATATCAGATCATAGATATGTTTCATGTTTGGATCCGAATGGTTGCTTTTTGTGATTGGAGAAACTAATTTGCACATTGCTGGACCTAGATGAAGCTACATGCAGGATAAGAGTGAGAAATGTCGCTCAGTTAAATGAAATTCATTCTTTTCCATTCTGGTAACGCACATTTCCTCTCTCTTTGTTCTGGTCGGTACCACACGTCTTGGACAGAAGACTGTCACAGTCAATAATGAGGGGAGATTATATTTGGGCATTACACTTTTCACTTTGATATCTTAAAGTTGAGGTTGCTAATTCGAAGCGTCCATCTTGCACCATACTGCTATGTGATCGCCGATTCGAGTAAAAATTAAAGCAGCATTTGATGGTATTCATATAACTGTATGATTTTAAGTTTTTTTTCTTTTGCTTCTGTCAAATTGACGAATGAAGGCATGATCATGCTATGTATTAAGTCATCACGTTCTTTTGTGTGATGCAGACACTGATTGAGAAGACAAGAATTGCATTTTGCTTCCTCAGGCAGAGTGAGAGAGAGAAGCAATGCATGCTTGGTTTAGTTCGAATTCCACAGCAATAACAGATGACACCACTTCACTATATTGAATCACCATCACAATTATACACATTCTTCTTTGACCAATCTACAGCATCTACACTGCTTTTCTTCCCAAACATTAACCTTCCACAGATTCACTATTCTACCGACAAGAACGCGACTGGACTCCTGACACGATGCTGCCGGTTCCTCCATGTGATGGACCCGCCATGAGCCGCATCCGTCTTTCCTTGCCACGAACGTCACACTGTACCTCTGCTTCTCCCCCACCTTCCGGAACGCCAGCCTCGTCGGCCTCACCCTCACCGCGACCGTGCTTGGTGCCTCCACTGCCACCCTGTACACCAACCCGGCGTCCCCCACGTTTGTCACCTCTCGTGTGTACTGCACCACCATCTTGTTGGGCCCGAACACGACCGAGAATGACGGATAGTTGAGCTGTCCCGGGTTGGACAATTTTGTCAAGCAGGTCACGTTCGTCCGCCTCACGGCTCTCTGGACTTGCTGGACTGTGTAGTTGAGGGAGCAGACGAAGGCGATGTAATCGTTGGCAGTAAGATCGTAGACGAGGCCCGGTGAGAGGGCCTTCCTCGGGTTGATGTGGCCCGCTCTGAGGGCGAACGGGGAGGATGTTGCTCCGTTGGCTGAGTCGGTGATGGGGTTCCGGGCATTGTCGTGGACGTAGGCGGTGGTCATGAGTGCCGATTTGATTGCGCTTGTGTTCCAATCTGGGTGGGCGGCTTTGAGCAGCGCGGCGACGCCACTGATGTGTGGGCAAGACATGGACGTACCTGAAAATGGAGCCGTTAGAAAAGATTTTGACTTCTGGAGAGTGCACACGATGTGCTTGATTGTTTGCTCGTAACAGAGGAAGGACAGAAGAAGTATGTAATATCAATGAACCTGAGATGATATTGAAGTCGACACTCCTTTTGTCAATCTGCAATTCCGTGGGGCTCACATTATGAGGCCAAGCGGCCAGGATGTTGACACCTGGGCCAATCACGTCAGGTTTCAAGATCTGCATGGACTGGCAGTATGGCCCCATTGAGCTGAACGAAGCCACCACTGGTGTCGGCCTGACATTGAACTCTTGTGTCCCGGTAATGACCAGGGCCGCAGGGTTTCGATGGGTCTTGGCATATTCCCTGATCACATTACCTGCCTTTGCACCGATGGGAACGGCCGGTATCAGGTGGCAGTCTTCCAGCAACTCCTCGCTGTTCTCTGCCGTGTTCACCAGTATCATTCCCACTCCGCCAGCATCGCGCACCACTGCACCCTTCTCGACCCGGGAATTTACCCCTCTGTCGCAGAGCACCACCTTCCCGTGTACCACTCTGGGGTCGAGTGAGCCCGGCATGCACAAGTGGCTTGCATTTCCCGGATTATAAACCACGCCAACCAGCTTGTTCCCATTCCTCGACCACCAGACAACGATACTCCAGGGAACCGCATCTTGTTGCCAGGCAATGCATAGGCTGAAAATTTGCGGTCCAGGGTAGACGCTCCTACAGTCATGATCCATGGGGCTCCATTTGAGAGCGTGCCTAGTTGAGGACCTTCGTACCCTTCTCTATCGCTGAGAATGCTCCAATAGCAATGGTGGTCTCGTAGTACGACCCGTCACCTCCACCGAGGGAGAGAGAGATCACGTTGACGCCATCCCTTATGACCTGATCCATGGCAGCAAGTATGTCGGAGCTTGTGCAGCCCTCTTCCCAGCATACTTTATAGCTGGCCACACGGGCTTGACGTGTGAGTCCCGTGTCCGTCGTGGTCCCGAGGGGTTTGGACCTCTTTCATGTTACCATCTGCACAATGAATGCTACCACATTAATATCCATATATTTTCGTCAAGTGCTAGATGCATTTTTGCCTACGATTTCTTTTAAGGTTCTTGGGTTCTCAGAGTTACCTAAAGCCTCGATATAGCCTTTGGAGAAAAAATAAGCGCCAATAAGCTTCTTGTTGCACAGAGAATGAACGAAATCTGGTCCGCTTACGCACTCTCCCTTTCACCGGGCAGGAACCTCCGGGAACGCCAGAGTCGTCAAAGCTCTTTGACTCGGGCCAAATCCCAGTGTCAAGAAGACCAATGATTACTTCATGAAATGGTTGAGCAGCCTTTTTCGAATGGTTCCCCGTGCCGGGCCACAGCCTGAATTCGTCTTCCACATTCAAGAAGTGTGCCATCTGCGTTGTGTGGAGCTGGTACATGATGTCTTCATAGACCCCGAGCACTGCGTCCGACAACCGGAGGGCCCCTGCTTGATGTGGCTCAAGCGACGCGGCGTAGCCGTTGAAGGAGATTGGTGGCACCGGAGGCAAGAGATTGGAGGTTCGCGCTGTACCCATCCCAGCTGTTGTTGAATGTCCCGGGGATGCCTTGTTCTCTCATTTGAACAATGTAGGTCTTGGCCATCGCGCAAGGGAAGGCGAGAAGAAAAAGAGCTAAGAACGTTAACTGGGCTGCGGAAGAAGCCATGGCTGGACAATCTCCCACTGCTCGGAAACCTGAAAGAGGAGAAATTCTTGACAACGTTGTGAGGTCCAATCTTTATAGTCAAAGATTCTCCTTGCGTTGCTATTGTTAGTGTGTACCGGTTGGTACTCCGAACTCCGTGGTTTGCAAATTCATAGTTTCTATTTTTGGTGACGGTTAAGTTTCTAAATCAAGTCCAGATCCAGGCAGAAATGAATCAGGTACATCTAGAGTGAGTGAATCTAAATTCCAAATAAGGATTAACTTCTGTTTAACTTCTTTTGTGCAATGAAGATGGGCCATACAGGCTGTTCAGCTTCCCAATCTGAGGTAAAAGAAGGACGAGTTAATTGAACTTTCCTGTTCCGTGGATGTAGCATATAACATATTGTTATCTTGTGGCCTTTCTATGTGACCTTATCAGGTTAATACTAGATTCTGAGTAATACTACTACTACTGTGTGTGTGGTGCATGTATCAGTAGGTTCTTTCCAATAGGGACTTCTATTCACTTTCTGTAATCACGACTACCACTTAACTTGTCTTCCATGCATGCAAAATGTGCCGGCATTCTGACATCGGGGTGGTCGATGGACATGGCTTTCGCCGGGCCTAGAGACTGGGGTCTTTCCGTATTTCAATGCCCGATTGTCGGTGCGAATAAGCTGTGCTGAAGTCAGGTCCATCAGATGAGAATTATGAAGAGAGGGGGAGTCTTACGTATAAACATCCAGACCTTTGAGGCAGATCACTTGCCCAAGCCTGTCATATCTAACATTGGAATTAGTTTCTTAAAAGTGTAATTAATTAACACTGTTGTCTCTTCATACTCTCTTCTTGATGAGAGAATGGTCCCAGAAGCTTCACATCCAGAGTTCATTTCCTCCGGATGTTTTACAAAACATTACTTTTACAGTCACACAAGTACAAATCTCACACAGTCCCTCACCCTTCAACTCACCGAAGTCGCTGCCAATACCTAGTCCATCAACCACGGATTATTCACCACCACGTCCTCTTCCGATCAACCTTTCACATTGCCCGTCCACAATGCACTAGCTGATTCAAGGCCGAAGCAGAGCATGAAGCAACCTCGAACATCTGTCAACCCCTCATTCGATTTGGGTCCATGCGTATGCAACCGGGCTCCGAACTTCATTTTGAGCATTGCTCCAGACAATGCTACCGAAATCCGACCTAGCAGTCTGATTCGTGCCTTTCTGGGACACGAAGGTCACTGTGTAACTCCTCTTGTCCCCGACGTTAGCGAACACCAACTTTGTGGGCTTCACCGTCACCGCCACAGCCGATGGCCCCATCACTGTCACGGTGTAAACTGACCCTGCAGACCCGACATTGGTCAGTTGGCGCGTGTATCTCATGACCCTCTTGCTCCCGAACAAAACTGAGAAGGATGGATAGTTCAGCTGGCCGGGGTCTGCAAATTTACGTGAGCACGTGACATTGGGGCGCTTGGCCACCGCTCTTACTTGGTCGATGGTGTAGTCCAATGAGCAGAGGAAGGCAACATAGTCATCGGTCGAGATATCGTACACCAGGCCGGGGGAGAGGGCCTTCTGGGGGTCAACATGTCCCGAACCGTGAGCCCAAGGGGTGGAATAAGTGCCTCCGGCGGCATCCCGGAGAGAAGAATTGGTGTTGTCATGCGTGTAGGCAGTGGTCATGAGCGCAGACTTTATCGCACTTGGGCTCCAATTTGGGTGTGCAGCCTTGAGGAGCGCCGCGAGGCCGCTAATGTGTGGGCATGACATGGACGTGCCTGTAGTGACAGATCCACACGAGAAGCTTGGATCAGATTCAGAGCAAGCAAATCATCAACCATGATCAATTAAGCGGATGAAAAGGACTGGTTTATCTGCATAATTCACTTCCCCGGTTTAATCGGCTCAAATGGTAAATCTTGTCATCTTGTTTACACATGATGATGATTAGTGTCACACTCTGCCACAGCCTAATTCAGCATTAAAGGCTATCAACAATCCGCTAACAGACACACACCACATTATGGTAACACAGGCTAATAATCTCTAAGGAAAAGCAAAAAAGGCGTCTCTGCATTTCTCAGTAGGACCTCCATTAAAGGTGAGGCTATATAACCAGAGACCAGTGATGGCTACACCAGTCCCACTTTCTTTTTCTTCTTGTTTTGCTTTTAATCACGTGCAGAGAAAAGGCAAAAGCCACAGTTTCTTGCTAATGCTCTCCAGCTAACCAGTCGAAAGTGGAAAAGTTCCATATCCATGCCTGTAAGAAGATATAATTGGACTTTCCACTGAAGTTGTCATTGCAGATGCCATGAAAGCCAACATTAGTGCACATGAAGGGCTCCACAAGCAGCACTAAGGCATTGGATGCTAGACCTTGCTAACTTATTTGCGCACTAACAATTTATATTAATGTCCACTTTGCATGCACTAGCTACAAGGTCCACAACCTAACTAGACCAATTGATTATTGGACTTGATGGTTATTGGATCTACCCATTGCACAGATTAACATTGTAAAATTAGAATGAGAATTGTCACCACTTCACCAATGAAAAAAGACCTCTTTGACAGTAGTGTTAATCAAGTTACACACGTTTGCGCATTTGAATTTAGAAAACTACACGTTGTCTCAAAATTGTGTGCGTCGTTTGAGTTTCTATTCCTGCTAAGCATAGATTACTAGTCCTAAACATAATCGCTAGGAGTTCATGGGCAATAGATACTACACCTGACATGATGTTGAACTGGGTCTTCCTCGTATCTTTCTCCAGCCCGGTAGGTCCGATTGCCCCCGACCATGCCGCCAGTATGTTGACCCCCGGGCCGATCACGTCGGGCTTCAGTATCTGCGGCGTCACCAGATTGGGTCCTCTCGAGCTGAATGCCGCCACCACGGGCGACGGCTGCACGCCCAACACAGTCCCTCCGAAGCCAATCATGGCCGTCGGATTCGGGTCGCTGCTTGCGTACTCCCTGATCAGATCCCCCACCTTCCTCCCTACGGTCACAGCAGGCAACAGGTGACTGTCAGCCACCAATTCCTCACCACTCGCCGCCGTATTTGCAAGTATCATCCCAATCCCACCGGCGGCACGTACGACTGCGCCCTTCTCAACGCGTGCGTTGGCTCCCCTGTCGCACAACACCACCTTCCCGCGCACCAAGTCCGGTTGAAGTGAACCAGGCAGGCACAAGTTGCCCGAGCCATTGGACCCCTTGTCATAGACCAGACCGGCCGGTTCATTCCCCATTCCCGGTCCGCTGTAAAGCGACTCTCCGGTGAACCGGTTCTTGTTGCCAAGAACAGCGTAAGCAGGGAAGTCCCGGTCCAGAGTGCTGGCGCCAACGGTCATGATCCACGGCGCCACATTGGCGAGCGAAGCCCGTGCCGGCCCACCGTTCCCGGCAGAGCAGGAGACGAAGATGCCTCTCTCCACGGCTGCAAACGAACCAATGGCGATGCTGTCACGATAGTACGGTCCGGACCCGCCACCGAGGGACAGCGAGAGGACGTCGACCCCGTCCAGTATGGCCCGGTCGATGCCGGCGAGGACGTCTGACCCAAAACAGCCATTGCTCCAGCAGACCTTGTAGGAGGCCACCCTGGCCCGCGTGGCCATCCCACGCGCCGTCCCGCTGGCGTAGCCGAGGAGGCTGGCGTTCGCCGCGCGCGACCCCGCCGCCGTGGTTGCGGTGTGGGTCCCGTGCCCGTCTTGGTCTCGGGGCGAGTCCGTTTCTTTCGGGTTCTTCGAGAAACCGCCACCTGCATAAACAAAAAGTTGCAAAAGTGAAAACAAGATTCGATTTTGACACCGACCCATCATTTGGAATCGCATTTTGACTAAAATGTAAGGTGGTGAATTAACGAGATTTTGTAAGTACCTAAGGCCATGTGATAGCCTCTGGAGAAGGAGCGAGCACCGATAAGCTTCTTGTTGCAGAGGCTCGGGCCGAAGTCGGGGCCCGACTCGCACCCGCCGCGCCACCGGGCGGGGACCTCGGGCATGCCCGAGTCGTCGAAGCTCCTCGACTCGGGCCACACGCCCGTGTCGAGGACTCCGACGATGACGTCGCCGGAATTGGGGTCCGGGTTCGGATCGCGGGCGCTGAGCTCGGCAGGAAGGCCGAGGAACTCGGGGGAGCGGGTGGTGTGGAGGGAGTAGCGGGTGTCCTCGTAGACGCCGAGGACGGAGGGGGAGAGGCGGAGGGAGGCGGCCTGGGAGGGGTCGAGGGCGGCGGCGAACCCCGCGTAGGCGGCGGAGTAGGAGTAGAGGAGGGCGGGGGAGGAGGAGGCGGAGGAGGAGGAGGAGGAGAGAGAGCGGAGGTGGGAGAGGTACCAGTCTTGGTGGGTGGGGAACAGAGATGGCTTCTCATGGCGGCTCATGTGGACGATGTAGGTCCTCCCGCCGCCGCCGCCGCCGCCGCCGGAGGAGAGTGTGAGGAGGCATTGGAGAGAGAGGAGGGAGACGAGGAGGATGAGGAGGAGGGACTGGGCCACCGTGGCCATGGCAGTTTTTTCAGAGAGCGAAACTTCCACAAGTTCGTGAATGGCTCAGAGCATGGCCTTTATAAGACGCCCGTGACCACTGTCGGAAGGAAGTGAGCGTGGTGTGAGAGAGGGAGAGAAAATATTAAAGCTAGAGATTGGATTGAACTTGTAAACATATCTCAAACCAAATTCAAAGTTCGAGACATTCTTTCGATTTCACATCGAATTGATTGAAAAAGGGCGCAGGGAGCCATTGGTGTATCGCGTATCGGTCATTTTGATCCTTAATCTTTTGTATCGATTAATGAAGTATTTTGAACTCTTTAAAAAAAGTATTTGATCGAATCCTAAGCTCGCTGTAAACGAGTTTCCAATTCCATGTGTCTCCCGTGTTGCCTTTCCTTAATACAAAGTAGCCATGGACATGAGAGCCACATGGGATTTCCTGGGTACAGCATACATTGGCAGCGAGTTCTAAGAATAGTTATGGACTACTAACACACTAATGAGTTTTGGAGATCTTCTAGTAGTTGCGACTCAAATCAAACCTTCCGTCGCTAACATGTAGCTAACCTTTTAATTATGCTCTTCGATGTCTTAGTTTCCTTGTAGTTAATATGTTGAAAAGACCAATTCGAAGTTAAAATTTTTAATTTTAATATGTATGCTATCCTCATAAGAATAGGACAATCCTTCGTCATCCGATGAGTCATAACATGTGTGTCGCAGTATTCCCTCGTACAAAATAACCTCTTCATTCTATCATGTTCTTAGGCCAGGAATGTCATGACCATTTTCAATAAAAATTTCAATTGGACCGGAAGAAAGAACGATGAATAATTGGAGTTCACGCATTTAAGATCTCTCTTTAAATAATTGGATTATATTCCTAATCACGAGTTTAGGGACAACACAATATCGCAAAAACTTGTCATCGAGTGCACATGTCGTACGGAAAATCTAGACAGAGTCAGTACCTTTACTAATATATAACAGGCTTCATGCATTACGATGTGGATTGCTGTCAACCGTGAAGAATGAAGATGCATAATGGCATTTATCAACATCTGCAAAATTGTGAACCCAAACCTCCAACGGAAACAATTCTCGGCAAGAATAATGTATGGAGTATGGACATAACGAGAGATGAACCTACACATACAGATATATATATAAGGAACATTACCTAATCGGTCATAAACTTATTATACGAATGCTAATTCAGTTATAAACTTTTCAATTATGTCAAGTTATCTCTAAAACCTCTACGCGAAATTCTAATATAATCATTTTAGTAAGTTTTCACTAGAAAACGTTGACGCGGAGGTCCAATCATCGCCGATCGCCCTACGTGACATACCGTCACGTCAGTGATTTTCGGCAAATATTGGCTGAAAGAACTACATTGGAACTTCGCACAAAGGTTTATGATTGAATTAGCAAAATTGAAAAGTTGAGGACTAAATTGGCTTTCATATAATAAGTTTATAACTGATCGGACAATTTTCCTCGCGTGATACCCCCAATGAAAAAGTCATGGTAGTGTGTTGTTATTGCAACTTGTGAAGTTGGGATAAGGTAGGGTTTTGTAAGCTACTGCTATGTATGTGAGCTCCGTCTTTGTCCTTCTTCTTGCGCACGCACAAGATGACACAAAGGCACAGCTGTGACGCCAAATAATGTCCCGTACAATGGAGGGTCCTCCATAGAAGAGAACCCACCCTTCTTTATCCTCACAGAAGAATCCCTTCTTCTTTGTTCTTTCCTGACCAAATTAGGTTCCATCTCGTTAGATGGATCATCAACTTCCTCACATTGATTCCAGTACTGATACACAATGAGCTTATTCGCAAGGACCGAGCCCGCAATGTACATCATTCATTAGTTGCGTCTGATCAGACATATGATTGAGGAATCTAAGTCTAAGTGAAACTTAGGAAATGTGAAATGTCATAGGCTTGTGGTTGAATGCAATGCATGCCTCAAGTACATGTAATAAGCGCTGATCATGGTCTTTCTGATGTGCACCTTTCGTCCTGCTTCTTCTTCTTCATTTTCTCCATTGTTTCTCTCCCACTGTTCAGGAAATTCTATATTTCCCATTGTGCTCTCAGTGCCACTCAACCGAACCAATAATTATCTCTTGCATTTCAATTCCACCCACGTCGCATCACGCCACTTTTGCTGGTTTTAATTAATCAGACATTATTTAAATCATCTGCTCAAAGGCTGTGGGGATTGAAGTTGAGGCTTGCCTAGCCATTCAAGTTTGGTAAGCATATTGTGTGGCTCTTTTTTTTCCTCTCAAGATTGCATTGAAAACGATCGTAGAAGGTAAGAAATTTATCAACACTTCAATAAAATTTAGGAGGTCTACTCTGAATGAATTAAGCACACAAGTTTCTCTTCGAATTTCAATGGACAGAGGTGCTAATTGTTTACATCTATTGATTAGTTCGTAAGGGTACCATGCGAGATGATCGAGAAAATCGTACGATAAATGTACACCTAAGAAAACTCTTGAATGATTGTCTAGAGATTTAGACTTCCACTTTAGTGCCTGCTGGTCCTTTACTAAGAAACTTTACACTTTCATTGGAAGGTGCAGTACTAGTACCCACCTTTGTTGCCCAATTATGTTAGGCAAAGATTCGCTAAAGTGTAATGCCGCGTGGGGTTCCTTCTCCTCTTTTTGTCAACCTAAATCATGATGGTCATGTTGATTGAGCTAACAAAAAGCCATGCCCAAGGAGACATATGTAACCCATAGGAAATAATATTTGGACTCTTGTTCGAAATGAGTACTCTTCTCTTTACTTATATGTTCTTTCTTTAATGTGTCATAGCAGTCAGATGATATCAAAATTGAGTAAATTTCATGTATCTAGTTATGTCAAAATACATCTATAGAAATCTAAAAGTTCCTTAAGAATCACTTTCGACTAACCCCAAAGAAATAAACATAAAAAAACCAACGCGTGCCGCTCTAAGATTTTGATGTGTGATCTCCATTAGCATCTCCATAATAACGCATACTACTTGATGTGAAAAGGAGAGTGAAGAGAGGATCATTGAACCAAGATCTCTCGGTTGTCGCGCCCTTAAGATCTTGACATTTACCGTGGTAAATGATGACCAATTGATGAAGATCTTCAAAGTGACGCTGGTCATAATCTCACGGGACACTCAATGTGTACATTATCGATTAGACATAAAGAAATGTAGGAAAAAGCGACGGGATGTCAAGTAATCTCTTACTAGTAAGTCTCTAATCAGCATGCAGTTGCCGATTAGACATAAAGATCAATCAGAAATAGGGTACTCTCAATCCTTAAACTCTTCATTAACCTTGTAACTTTATTTGAGAGAGGAAGGTACCTTAATCACAATCGCCCTCGGGAAAATCCCAAATGTGCTTTCTTCCGATTTCTTCCGTCTTTGTAAGTTATCTGCTGGCTAATAATTCACAACGCTCGCGTGCACTTAACATAACCTTATGTAAAACTTAGATTATGCGCAAGTGAAAGAAGAGATGGAAAAATCTCCCTTACCCTCTTTCTTGTTCTCGCTGTCAGTCTGCTCATTGATGAACATTGCTCGATCGGTTACAGTCTAGGAGGAAAAACTGTGCAGACAAAATAATTTAGTGGTTACAAAAAAAAAAAGAGGAAAATTGTTATTTGGCGGGCTGCATAAGAGCACATGCAAGCTTTGTCCGGCCCCATATGTGCTTTGGGAACGATTCTTTCCATCAACAAGCTAAGGTAAAAGAAAAATGCACAAAGATCCGTGAAGAACTCATTGTCTTTATCAAACAGATAGTGTTAAGCTATATTTGCAGTTTAGACATCTTTATGGACATGCTCATTGGGTTTGACGGATTAACAATGGGAATCAATTCGGGTTCAATAGAAGGGAACAGCAATCTCTGTTGTCCGGATGCATATTCACACAATAGTATTCGATGCACATGCGTGTGAGTTGGTGGGCTGCAACTGCAATATTCTCTCTGATCCCACGTTAGGCAATCTGAACTCTTTTAACTTTGATTATTGATCGTGTCTTGCATGGGAAGATGCCAGCAAAGGAGGTGGTGTGCGTGATGATCAAGTTGGCTGTGAGCATGTGTAAATGTGAACATGTGTGTAATGCACGAGCGTCACACATATCACGTCATCGGTTGACATGATACATTGTTATAGATGTCATTTGCGCTATGGCTGGATAACATCATATGAGTTTGTTGATCACCGGTCCTACACATCGAATCGGGTTATATGTAACTGAAAATGACGTCCAATATGATGTATGGTCCTCCAGAGAAGAGAACCCACCATATTTGTCCTAACGGAAAACTCTATATTCTTCATTTATTTTGAGTAAATTAGGATTTCAATTGGGATATGTATCGATGGATGGATCATCAAATTTCTCAAATTGGTTCTTGTAATTATTCATACGAGCTTATTTTGATTGAAGTTTCAGCACTCACCAGTCTCACCTCATTTGTTAATTAAAATGTCATGTTTGTTTGGCTCTTGCACCACTACTTGTTTGATACTATGTATTTGATTCTAAGTCTCACGAGAGGAGATTTTAATGTTATCATATAAGATTTGGAATTGAATTAGGACTTGATTCCAAGATCCATCCAACCGAGAAGACTTTTGTGTTAAAAAAATTATCTTGTAAAGATGGGAGTATGATATTATTGACTTCCTTTTCATAGGGATAATTTGTCCAAAAAATTCGTAACTTATTATACAGTGGTTAATTAAGTCATAAACTTTAGCAAATTCAATCATAAACTTTTTTCACGATTTTTTAATGTAGTCGTCTCGATTAATTTTAGTTGAAAATCGCTGACGTTGATGATTTTTGCAAATTTTTTTTTGAAGTTTTTATAATTTTTTGAATCTTCTCTTTTTTTTTTCCATTGTTCATCTCTGGAAGGGCCAGCGACCCTCACCAGCCAGTGGCCATCTTCGAGGCCCTGACGACCCCCGTTGGCCCTTTTGGGAAGATTAACAGTGAGAAAAAATTCATAAGAAATTACAAAAACTGTGCACGTCAGTGTTAGCCGTGCCAAGTAGGACGGCAGTGTCGGCCGTGCCAAGTAGGACGGCAATGTCGGCCGTGCCAAGTGAGACGGCAGGCAGCTACACTAGCGATTTTCTGCCAAAATTTGCAAAATCGGCAAAAGGTTTAGAATTAAATTAGCGAAATTGAAATGTTTAAAACCAATTTGGTGATGTGCAATAGATTTATGACTTTTTGGATAATTTTTTCTCCGTTCATATACTTGGATTAGTACCGATTACTCCTTTAGGAACCCCTTTTTCTTTTCGGAATGATTAAACTTTCAAGAAACGAGTTCACGATGTATATCAATCATCAATTACATCTAAATGTTGTTCTCATCTATTAGTCAAGCCTTACACGTGATGTACAAGAGTTGAGTATAATCTCATCAAACAAGCAATGAAGGAAAGCAACATAGGGTTCAAACTCTACAAGCAATGAAGTGCATTGCCCATTGTGCTCTCAGTGCCTTCCAACCTAATCATTGGAGTCACCCCTTTTAATTTCTTTATCATTCCTTGCATTTCGATTCCACCCACGTCGCATCACTCCACTTTGCAATATTTAATTGGACATAAATATTTGTCATTTAAAAAAAAAGAGAAATTAGGGACTTTATGTGACATTATCAGGTTAATACCAGATTCTATTAATACCAATTACTATGTGTGTGGTGCACGTTACTGTGGCATTTAGTAAGTTCCTTCCATGTGGGACTTGGGTTTGCATTCTATAATCAGGACGGCGACGACGACATAGCTTCTCTTCCATGCACGCAATATGCACCGGTATTCCGACGTCAAGGTGGTCGATGGAAGGACATTTGCCAGGCTTGTCCGGCCAAAAAGCCATGCCCTTGTCGGTCCACTAGATGAGAACTAAAGAGAGAATGAGAATGCACGTATAAACATCCGGACAAGTGAGGGAGATGACTTTCCCAAGCCTGTCATATTTCACACATTTGTAATTAGCTTCTTAGTGTTGTGATTGATCGACACTGTTGTTCTTGATACTCTCTTCTTGATGAGAGTATGGTCCCGGAAGCTTTACATCCAGAGTTGATTTCTTCCTGATGTTTTACAAATTCAATCTGCCACACTGCTTTTACAGTCAGCACATACAAATCTCACGCTGTCCCTCACCCTTCCACTTACCAACGTCGCTGCCAATCCCGAGTCCATCATCAGCCACGGATTATTGACCGCCATGTTCGCTTCTAATCGACCCTTCACTTTGCCCATTGACAATGCTGTTGCCGATGCAAGGCCGAAGCGAAGCCCGAAGCAGCTTTGAACATCGATTTGGGTCCATACATGCATAACCGGGCTACGAACTTCATGTTGAGCATTGCTCCAGACAATGCTACTGAAATCCGAACTAGACGTAAGCCTTTCTTGGACACGAAGGTCACCGTGTACCTCCTCCTGTCCCTGACATTAGTGAACGTTATCTTTGCGGGCCTCACCGTCACCTCCACAGCTGATGGCTTCATCACCATCACCGCATAAACTTACAGTGCAGCCCCGAAGTTGGTCAGTTCGCACCTGTACCTCACGACCCTCTTGCTCCCGAACAAGACCGAGAAGGACAGATAGTTGAGCTGGCCGGGGTCCGCGATTTTATGGGAGCACGTGACGTTGGGGTGCTTGGCCACATCTCTAACTTGATCGATGGTGTAGTCTGATGAGCTGTGGAAGGTGACATAGTCATTGGTTGAGATATCATACACCAGGTCGTGAGAGAGGGCTTTCTGGGGTCACGTTTCCCCCACGGGGCTCCCATGGGGTGGAATACGTGCCTCCGGCGGCATTGAGGAGGGAGCAATTGGTGTTATCATGCATGTAGGCAGTCACCATGATTGCGGATTCCAATTCGGGTGTGAGGCTTTGAGGAGAGCCACGAGGCTGCTAATGTGTGGGTATGAAATAGATGCGCCTGTAGTGACAGGCCAACATGAGAAATTTGGATCAGAGCAAGCACATTATCGACCGTGAACACTTTTAGGTGGATAAGGAGGACCAGTTCATCAGCATAATTCACTTCCGCTGGTTTAATTAGCTCAAATGGCAATCTTGTAATCTTGTTTTACATTTAATTATGATTAGTGTCATTCTCTGCCACTCAACGTCAAGACCTAGGTGTAACTTATCAGACGAAGGACTCAAAACTGATTCAGCATCAAAGGCAACATATAATCGACTAACAGACACATGTCACATTATAGTAATACAGGGTAGTAATCTCCAAGGAAAAGCAAGGAAGGCATCTCTATATTTCTCAGTAGGACCTCCATTAATGGTGAAGCTATTAAAGTCCACTCATACAAGGAAAAAAAAAAAGACATTTCAGCTATAGATCGTTGCAAGTGAATGCAGTCACCCAATGCTATGTGGGGAGTTCTTTGAATAGAACTTAGGGTCCGTTTGTTTGAAGGAAAACTATTTCTAGCAAATTATGCTCTAACTTTCTGATATTTGGATAACGGAAAACTGATCGATGTGCGAAAAATGTTTTCCATGTACTGAAAACAAGCTTAGAGTGAGGAAAACGACTTTCCCTTCTGGTAAAAAGAAAATCACTTTCCCTAAATCACCAAATGAATGAAAACTATAATGTGAGCAGAGAAATTGCATATGCTATCAGTGTTTGTGTTTGGGGCGTACATGGTGTTTTTGCCTATGTATACACCAGAGCGGATCAACCACCAAGCAAGATCTTATTTCCTTGGGTCTTTGGAGGATTCTTTCATGAATATAATCTGGTTTTACATCATCGCAAACGAGCTTGTTGCTATGCTGGTAGCTCTGGGCATTATTTTTGGCATAAATCCTTTATCCTCGGTTTGACAGTTTTGGCCCGGGGAAACTTGATGGGTGATCTGATGTCATATGTGGCACTGGCGATGAATGGTGGTGATAGCGGGCAGATGGCTATGTCAGGTTGCTATGCTGGGCCTATGTTTAACACTCTTGCTGGTTTGGGAGTTTCAATGTTTCTTGGAGCCTGGCTTAGTAAACCTGCATCATAAGTGGTACCCCCGGATACCAGTCCCCCTGGATAGCAGTCTATTTTACACGATGGGGTTTCTGATGAGTCACTCATCGTCTTGCCCCGACATGACACGCGACTGAACAAGATGTTGGGGATCGGCCTTATGTCAATTTATCTGGTCTTCCTAGTTTTGAGGTTAATCACATCTATGGGTGCGGTTTCATCGAGTGGTCTTAGTTGACTAACGGCCCAGGCATTAGGCAGGGGAACTCTGGCAGGGTAGTGTGTACTAAAAAATATGGATGCGTCCTTCTCTCCACAAAAATAGCTTTGTGCCTGGTGCCATGATGATGTAGCTCATGTGCTTGCTGTATACTGAAGAAGTTATACCGGAATGGTTGAGCTGCAAGCTGGGCCTTGCGAACGTATCGAATTGATGTACAGTGCCAAATTATCTTTGTGAGAGTTCATCTCCAAATGCCGATGCTTTTTGTGTGTTCTCAATTGTACTCCTGTTTCTCGTTTTGACGGTTGACGTGGGATATTTGTGAGATTGGCTTATGACATGCTATCCGTACTTCTGACACCATCGTCGTTATTTCTCATTTCCAGAAGAAAGAAGAAACTGTCAATTGCGAATTATTGAATGAATGAACGACGACACAGAGAAAGTATCAGGTTATCAACATGCTTCGTGTTTTGGATCGGAATGGTTGCTTTTTGGCTTGTGATTGGAGAAACTAACCAGCACATTGCTGGACCTAGACGAGCTACATGCAGGATAAGAGTGAGAAATGCGGCTCAGCTAAATGAAATTCTCTCCTTTTCATTCTGCTATGCATATTTCCTCTCCCTCGGTTCTGGTCCGTATCCTGGGCAGAAGAATGTCGCAGTCAACAACGAAAGCAGATTACTCGGGCATTGCACTCTTCAACTTTAATATCTCAAAGTTGCACTACACTCTTAACTTCGATATCTTAAAGACGAGGTCGCCGAGTCGAAGCAAGCATCCTGCACCATAGCCTTTATCGCTATGTAATCGTCAATTCGAGTAAAATGGATCCGCATCGAGATAAGTCTGCAGTCAAAGCAGAGCATGAGATGGTATTTATGTCACTGTATGATTTCAAGGTTCGTTTTCGTTTTGCTTCTGTCAATTTGAACAATGATGGCATGATCATGCTAATCTTGTAAGCTATCATCATGTTCTTGCGTTCGAACTCTAAAGCAGTAACACACTTCACTGTATTGTATTGAATCACCATCACAATTGTACACATTCTTCTTCAACCATTTACAGCGTCTACCCTGCTTTTCTCCCCACACATAAACCTTCCACATATTCACTTTTCCGCCCACAAGAACGCGACTGGACTCCTGACGCGATGCTGCCGGTTCCTCCACGTGATGGAGCCGCCGAGAGCCGCGTCGGTCTTGTTCCTCGCCACGAACGTCACGCTGTACCTCTGCTTCTCCCCCACCTTCCCGAACACTAGCCTAGTCGGCCTCACCCTCACCGCAACCGTGCTGGGCGTCTGCACCGCCACCCTGTACACCGACCCGGCGTCCCCCACGTTCGTCACCTCGCGCGCGTACCGCACCACCGTCTTGTTGGGCCCGAACACGACCGAGAATGACGGGTAGTTGAGCTGTCCCGGGTTGGACAGTTTCGTCGAGCAGGTCACGTTCGTCCGCCTCACGGCTCTCTGGACTTGCTGGACCGTGTAGTTGAGGGAGCAGACGAAGGCGATGTAGTCGTCGGCGGTGAGATCGTACACGAGGCCAGGCGAGAGGGCCTTCCTCGGGTCGATGTGGCCCGCTCCGTGGACGAACGGGGACGACGGGCCTCCGGTGGCTGAGTCGGTGATGGGTTTGCGGGTGTTGTCGTGGACGTAGGCGGTGGTCATGAGCGCCGATTTGATTGCGCTTGTGCTCCAATCTGGGTGGGCGGCTTTGAGCAGCGCGGCGACGCCACTGATGTGCGGGCAAGACATGGACGTACCTGGAAAATGGAGCCCGTTAGAAAAGATTTTGTCTTCTGGAGAGTTGCACACGATGTGCTTGGTCGTTTGCTCAAAACAGAGGAAGGACGAGAGAAGTATGTAACGTCAATGAACCTGAGATGATATTGAAGGTGGCAGTCCTTTTGACAATATTCGACTCCGTGGTGGTCAAATTATCGGGCCAAGCGGCCAGGATGTTGACGCCTGGGCCAATCACGTCAGGTTTCAAGATCTGCATGGACTGGAAGTATGGCCCTCTTGAGCTGAACGCAGCCACCACCGGTGTCGGCCTGACATTGAATGCTTGTGTGCCGGTAATGACCAGGGCCGTAGGGTTCCGATCGGTCTTGGCATATTGCCTGATCACATTACCTGCCTTTGCACCGATGTGAGCGGTCGGTATCCAGTGGGGGTCTGCCAGCAACTCCTCGCCACCGTTCTCTGCAGTGTTCACCAGTATCATTCCCACTCCGCCGGCATCACGCACCACTTGGCCCTTCTCGACCCGGGCATTTTCCCCTCTGTCGCAGAGCACCACCTTCCCGCGCACCACCCTGGGGTCGAGTGTGCCCGGCATGCACAAGTTGCTTTGTCTGCTTGCGTTTCCCGTGTTGTAAACCAGGCCAACCAGCTTGTTCCCCATTCCGTGGCCACCATACAACGATTCTCCAGTGAACCGCATCTTGTTGCCAAGCAATGCATAGGCCGGGAATCTGCGGTCCAAGGTAGACGCACCTACGGTCATGATCCATGGGGCTCCATTCGAGAGCGTGCCCAGTCCAGGACCTTCGTTTCCGGCGGAGGCAGAGACAAAAATACCCTTCTCCATTGCTGAGAACGCTCCAATAGCAATGCTGGTCTCGTAGTACGACCCGTCAGCTCCACCAAGGGAGAGAGAGATCACGTCGACGCCATCCCTTATGGCCTGGTCCATGGCGGCGAGTATGTCGGAGTCCATGCAGCCCTGTTCCCAGCATACTTTATAGCTGGCCACACGGGCATGGGGAGCCATGCCCTGAGCGACGCCTCTTGCATGGCCGAGCAAGTTGGCATTGGCCACCGGCGAGCCAGCGGCTGTGCTTGAGGTGTGAGTCCCATGTCCCTCATGGTCCCGAGGGGTTTGAACCTCTGTCATGTTACCATCTGCACAGTGAATGTTATCACATTAATATCCATAAATACTCGTCAAGTACCCGATGCAATTTTGCCTACGATTTCTTTTAGGGTCATTTGGTTCACAAAGTTACCTAAAGCATTGATATATCCTTTGGCGAAATAATAAGCGCCGATGAGCTTCTTGTTGCACAGAGAAGGACTGAAATCCGGTCCGCTCACGCACTTTCCCTTCCACCGGGCCGGAACCTCCGGCAACCCCAAGTCGTCAAAGCTCTTTGCCTCGGGCCAAACCCCAGTGTCAAGAAGACCAATGATTACTTCACGAAATGGTTGATCAGCCTTCTTCGAATGGTTCCCCGTGCCAGGCCACAGCCCGAATTCATCTTCCACTTTCAAGAAGCTTGGCGTCCGCGTCGTGTGCAGATGGTACATGACGTCCTCATAGACCCCGAGCACTGCGTCCGATGACCGGAGGGCCTCCACTTGATCCGGCTCGAGGGACGCAGCGTAGCCATGGAAGGCGTCGGTGTAGACATAAAGGAGATCGCTGGCACCAGAGGCGAGAGATTGGAGGTTTGCGCTGTACCAATCCCGGCTGCTGCTGAACGACCCGGGGATGCTTTGCTCCTTCATTTGAACAATGTAGGTCTTCTTGGCCATCGCACAAGGGAAGGCGAGAAGAAAAAGAGCTAAGGACGTTAACCAAGCAGCGGAAGAAGCCATGGTCGGACAATCTCCCGTTGCTCGGAAAACCTGGAAGCGGAGTTATTCTTGACAACCTTGTAAGTTTCAATCTTTATAGTGAAAGATTCTTCTTGGGTTGCTATTGTTAGCGTGTATTGGTTGGTTCTCCGGCCTCCGTGTTTTGCAATTTATAGTCTTCTATCTTTGGTGATGATTAAGTTTCTAAATCAAGTCCAGATCCAGGCAGGAATGAATCTGGTATATTCAGAGTCAGTGAATCTAAATTCTAAATATGGATGAACTTCTGTTTTGACTTTCAGGTGCAATGCAATGTAGAAGGGCCGTACAGCTGTTCAGTTTCCCAATCTCAGTTTAAATTGATTGGACTTTGCTGTTCCAGGGAAGTGTAACGTACTATTATCTTGTGGCCTTTCTTTGTGACATTATCAGGTAATGACCGTGTGTGGTGCATGTACCTGTGGCATTTGGTAGGTTCTTCCCATGAGGGACTTCTGTTCACATTCCTTAATCACGACGACCCCTTGACTTCTCTTCCATGCATGCACTATGCGCTGGTATTCCGACGTCGAGGCGGTCGATGGAAGGGCATTTGCCGGTCTCATGTGGCCGAAAAACCATGCCTTAGTCGGTCCATTAGATGAGAACTATTGAGAGAACGAGAATGCACGGATTAACCTCTCCGTTCCATTGAGGGAGATCACTTGCCCAAGCCTGTCATATTTCACTTTGTAATGAGTTCCTTAGTGTTGTAATTGATCGACACTGTTTGTCTCTTGGTAGTCTCTTCTTGATGAGAGTATGGTCCCAGAAGCTTCACTTCCAGAGTTCATTTCTTCCGGATAATTTACAAATTCAATACCGCTTTTACAGTCACACAAATACAAATCTCACATCGCCCATCGACAATGTCAAGCTATAATTGTAGTGTAGACATCTTTATGGACATGGTCATTGAGATTGATGGATTAACAATCAGAATCTATTCGGGGGTTCGATAGTTAGAAATAGCAGTCTCTATTGTCTGTGGCTATAACTTCATACAATACTGATTCGATTAACACCCGTGTACGTTGGTGGGCTGCCAAAAGGGAGGACGCTCTTCGGTCCCGAGTTAGGCGATCTGAACTCAATTGTGATAATCGACCGCATCTTATAAGGAAAGACGCCAACATATGCGGGGTGTGACGGTCAAGTTGACTGTGAACGTGCATATCATGTATGAGCGTCGAATGCCACATCATCAGTTGACACGATATATTGTTATAAATGTCGGCTTTATCAGCAGTACATCCATAAATCAATATATGAGTTGTTAAGTACTAGTCGTGCATATCAAATTGAATTACAATGTAGCGAATACTATTAACTAAAATATCATAACCTTTTCGAGGTGCTTGGCTTCATGAACAAAATACGGTATCTGTGCAACATTAATTACATGCAAAAGAGGCATCGTTTCCTGGCTCTCACAGGGAAATATCGGAAGCACAATATGCGTTTTCCTTTTCGGGGTTAGATAAAACGCTACGTGGGTAGATATATTTATTAATAATTATATATTAGAGTGGGCACAACGAAGGTCGCTTTGGCCGAGTGGTTAAGGCGTGTGCCTGCTAAGTACATGGGGTTTCCCCGCGAGAGTTCGAATCTCTCAGGCGACGGCGTTTTTTTTCCCTCCTTTTGTCTTTGTTTTCCCCTCGTCTTTGTTAAGTAATACTTAGCCTGAAAAATGGAATTCCTTTTGCCAAGCAAAGACTGAAACTTCAGTTCTCGTGGTCCAGTTTACTTTGCAATAGACATAGCTCGGTCCACCAATTCGTCCATTTGTCGCCATTTATTGAGTTACAAATAGCCAAAAAAACAACTTTAAACTTCATCCGAGGCAACCCGATATTGACTTAACGTTCCCAAGAGTTCATATAAGAATGACCCGATCGTGGAGTAAAAATTCGAGTGACTTCGCTTCAAATCCAAAAGTTTGACTTGTTTGGACCATGAACGCATTTCAAATTTAACTCCTCTGTGATGGTATCGACGGATCAAAGCACTCACAATAGTCGAATTTAGGCAACAGAGTGGAGAGCGAGACGTAAGCGTATAGAGGGCAGACCTCCAAGGAGAAGTCGAGTCAATCATGACAATACTTGAATTCAAGCTTCACTCGCGAAACGCTCAGCTAAGGTGGTCATTTGCATAGCCAGATCAACTCCCCGTTCAACAAAGTTAAAAAGTTTCCTAGATCTTATTGATGAGTAATGCCGAGCGGCTGAATAGCACAAAAGCTCAGCATCCTAATGGACGAAATATCTGAATGGGGTGAATTCGTTATCCGGCCGCAAGTGCAAATGCCTAAAGACTGATATGTACTTTATCTCCGGGGCTCATCACCTATGATCACAGTGCTAGGACTGAATCTCAGCTCAAAAATAAGAGCAACAAACTAAAAGAAAGCGATGAATCTGAGCTAAATAGAAAGAAAGCAGAAATATGATAAAATCTCCTTGAATGTAGTAGCTCAACCATATCTAGCATCGCAAGAATTACTTTGAAATGAACACACTAGATTATGTTACAGCAGGTATAACCAGTTTGCGGCACCAAATACTTAATTAACTCCATTCAAAGATAATACAGTAAATGAGAACGAGAAATACTTTTTCGGAACTTCAACTGCACACTACTGCACTAAAATAAATTTTAGTGGCCATACTTCTGAAATTCCCACTCGCTGTTATCTGTGGAAATGAAGCACAAACAAGGACAATTAATTTTACAAAAAGGAGTAGATAAATGAAAGAGAACAAGAGATGCTTGGGCTTAGAGTCTGACCTAGTGGACAAACTTGACGAGTCTTCAGCCAACGACTGATGCAGTGAAAGTGAAATGCATGGTTGCACACTCCTATAAAATCAAAAAAACAGTATTTTGTACCTTTAAGCCAAGCATACAAGGTGTAGGAGACACAAAATGTGACAAAATAGAGCCATGCTTCATCATGGCACAACCAAAGATAACATGTGAACCTAAACTAAGAAATGGAGCCATAAACCTGAAAAATCTAAGAGCATGTCAAAGACCAACAGCACTTCTGGCTAAACTTCAGATGCCATTCAACGACTTTGCAAATTTTTGTCTAGCAAAAAGATGACCTCTTTTCTTTACAAAGCAAGAGCTCAACCAACTACATCTATTACACAAAAGAAACAGTACGAAGCACAAAACCATATACTAAGCCGTGAAATTGCGAAAATGATTTCACCCATCAAAAAGACTAGCAATATTGATACAAATCTTAGCAATTGACATTAAACAAGAACAGCTTAGAGATATTATCATAAATTAACTAGAAACATAATTCCAGGATCTACTTCAAAACTACAAATCACCCATAGAGTTTCTCAGCGGCAAGTCAAATAAGTAGGAGATTGCTCTAAACTCCCCAAGCAATATTCTCACTTGCAAGTGGAAAATAGGTTTGACTATCATCACTAAAATCTACAAACTAATGAGCCAAGTATTCAGAACGCACTAAGAACTACTAATGTCAGAGAACTAAAGAGGAAAAGTCACATGATCATAGACCAGAGTGCATCACAATCGCCCTAACTTGGATTTCTAATACAAAAACTCTCAAAGACTCTCGTTATTCTGGTCTCAGATAGAAAAGGCTTCTCTGCACATGCTATGAAACTATGTGAAGACAAGACACTTCATAGGTTTTCGGCAATCAGCTGAACCATCACTGCCCTTTTGTTCTTCGTGAAGATTACAAAGTATGCCTAGGAGCCTCCTCCATATAAAGTGAAAGGGAGATTTGTACACTCAGATTACTCATTATGCAAAGAAACAAACAGTCTACTCCAATCAATTGAAAGGCAAGCAATAATTTGTGAAGAAGCCATGAAAACTCCATAATCTAGAAGCCTCCTACAGCAGAAAGATAGACGGAGACGCGGACACCAGAAAATAAGAGAGAGGGTGATAGTGTGGGATAGAGATCACAAGAGGATAGGAAGTAAAAATTTGACAGACTGGCCCTTCATAATGATTGAAGCCTTACGGAGATGATTCCAAGTGCAATCTCGATGCACTTTAGAAATTTATTCCCAGAATTGTGTCCTAAAAGTTTACTAGCTTTTACCATCTAAATGGAATCCTTAATTTTGCACACTACTTTCAGCACAATTGATAAGAATCCACCTTACTCCTATGGGTACTCTATTTTACTCCTATCTTCTACTAGAAAGGACCTCTCTAACCCCCTTGATTCAAATCAGTAAACTCTTTTCGAGTCAAGATTTTTGGAATGAAAATGTGTCTCTCCTATAAATTGCTCACTAAAAATTGATAAAATGTTAGTATTACAAGTCAACGGAATCAATGGACACTATATCAAGCCCAATTAGAACCTCCTTCCACCATCAGCACACGCGACCGGGCTATTATGGGTGACAAGCAATAAGGCACAACGAAACACATAGAACTCTGACAAGTCGATCCACTCGACACAATTGCGCCTTCTACGCAATCCATGTACAGGAATCCTAGGACTAGGAACAAAACAACGCGCCACGGACCACGCTACCAGTGCCCAAGTATAAACAGCAGTTACATCGGATGTTGCTTACCCCAAGCAACCGTGCACTCCTCGCTGGTAGCGCTGGCTTGGTTCGCCTGGCACTCAATGCCTGCTCAAAAGACTCAGGAATCATAAGCCATCCAAAACCCCAAATCTCCACCAAACAAAATCAAAGAAACCAAAAGGCGAGTCAGCTAGCTAACTCACAGAGATCCATGATGTGGTTCCGGCAAATCGCGCAGTTGTCCACCACGATATCTGCAAATAGCAAACCGCCATCACAACACCGTCCAAAGCCACAGGGACGAGTTTCAGAGAAAAATCGGCGAAGAAGCCTCAGCGATCATCGGCTAGGATTAGGGTTTCCTTACCCCAGGCCCAGAGGGCGACGGCGTTCCACTTCTTGATCTCGAATCGCTTCGGCTTCTTCGACGAGGAGGAGGAGGAGGAGGAGGCGCCGCCGCCGCCACTGCTCGATCCCTCGCCAGCGGGGACCATCGGGACGTCGGAATCGAGGGTCGCCATTGCCGATCGGAAACCGCCGAAGCGAAGCCTTCAAGAGAGAGAGAGAGAGAGAGAGAGAGAAGCGTCGAAAAACAAGCGCGTTTTTACTGTGCGTGTGTTTTAGAAGCCGATTTTTATGCGGTTTTCTTCCCCTTTCCTATTTCGTTTTTTCTCCTTTTTTGGGTCGGTCTCACGAGAAGTTAAAGCCTTAAAACTTATCACGAAAGTAAAATCGAGCTCTAAAACTTTCGAAATAAGCAATCAGATCCTAAAACTTATTATGAAATTACGATCGAGTCTTGAAACTTTTAAAAAGTGTAACTAATAGAAGGACTTGATTAGATTAGTTTAACGAATTTTAAGATTTGACCGTACTTTTTAAAATGACGTCTAATGTACTTATCCCTACTCATGATATACGATTGATTGTGAAAATTAGTGGCGATGATATTATTGACAGGGCAGAAATATTTTTTTGGGCCATAATAATTATAGGACATATTAATATGAAAAGCAAATGGGACTCGGCTTTCAAAATTCGGCTTATGGTAAAAAGCAGGGAAAACTGTACAAATTAATTCTCAAACTTAGCTCTATGTGCTGTGTCATTTAGAGCTATATCGATTTCATGTTCTTTTTATTTTAAAAATAAGTGTCTTCGTGAGAATATTTGATAACGTTATTAATTTATGTATGGATTTCTCGTGCTTATATTAATATGAATATTGCTCCTAATCTTTTAAATAGATAAGATTTTCGAGTTTTTGTGTCCCGCATTTTATTTATTCAATTTAGCTGAATCTGTAAATTAAACAATTAAAATAGCAGAAATATCAACTCGATACAATTGTAAAAGAGGTTCTACTTATGCTATTATTGAGTTTATGAGCTAATATATACTTAATTGAAACTATTGTAACATTTATGAAGACCAAAAAGGTAACAAAAAAAATAGCAAAAAGATAGCTACACTTTTGTTGAATCAGGAAATATATTGAAATGAGAAGATATTCTAAAATCGGGACGGTAGTGCAATTATGAAAATTTATGATTTTTTTATAAAAAGTTGTGAAATTAGTTTGAACGAATTGAAAATTTGGGGATTGGACTGAATATTTAGATGTAGTTTGAGGACCATATTAGACGAAACTCAAAGATGATAGGTATTTCGTGCCAAAGTTGAGGAATTATTTGCGTCGTTTTTCCTAAAAAGTAACAAAAGGATAAAAAAAAAGAATGAATATTGTTTTACTTATAAGATGGTACAAAATCTAATTTATAGATTTTGTTAGATAATAATAGAGTTAATATCACGAAAAATCTCAAACTGGTACACCTATGACAAATTTACCCCAAATTAATTTTTTGATCACGAAAAACTCAAAACTGGTAAACTTATGACAAGTTTACCTCAAACTAATTGTTTGATCACAAAAAAACCCCAAATTGGTACACTTATGACAAATTTACCCTCTATTAAATTATATTAATATCACGAAAAATCACAAAATGATAAATCTGTGACAAACTAAGTGGTAAAACCCTAAACTGGTATACTTGTCAATTGTCATGTGTCATTTAACTCAGCAACTAAAATTTAATGGAGACTAACGTAAGGTAAATTTGTTACAGGTGTATCAATTTGGGGTTTTTGATGGCCAAAAAATTAATTTTGAGTAAATTTGTTACAGGTATATCAGTTTGGAGTTTTTCGTGGTATTAAAACTAAAAAATATTATCATTGTCAACAATAACTTATATCTAAACATTTTAATAGACATTAAAAAAATTTCATTCATTCATTTTTATAGACGATACACTCGATTATTTTTAAAAAGATATTTTTCAAATAAGTCATTTTCCGCTAAACAAAGAAAACCTTGAAAGAAAATGATAACTCGTCTAAATTAGTCCTTTCACTCACTTGACTCTATATATTACACTTGTATTAAAGAATCAACCAATCAACATTTTAGCCTCTTCAACAAAAAAAAATGGAAAAAATAAGCCTTGCTACCTGAAAATAGGACAAGCTTCCAAAAAAAAAAAAACCTTACAATTCAAGCCTATAATGAGCTTGTAATTTAATAACATCTTGAATATCACCCTTGGTGATTATTTACAGTGTCCCTTCAATCAGTCAATCGTCTTCTGCTCATCCTTTCTGGTGCAATGGCGAACCCAATCCATGTCTACGGCTTCTGTCTCCCAAAGCAGTGTCTGAGTGAATCACGGACTTGGGAGATAATCTTCTGCGATGCCTTTGGTTGTGATGTTGATGATGATTGCCACGGTCCCTCTTCTCTTCCTTGGGCTTGTCGCTCTTTCTCACCTCCCTCTTCTGGCTCGGATCATCTTCAGGAGGGAATGTGAACACAAACGTGCCAACTGGGAGGTCACTGAAGTCCTGGAGCGGCTCGAGTGTCTCCACCACGGTCCGCATCGCGGGCCTCTGCTTCGGCCGGTGGCTGAGGCACTGGTACGCCAGTTCGGCCGCCTTCCTCGCCCCGGCCTCCGAGTACTGCCCCTCGAGCCTCGGGTCCAGTATCCGGCCCACCTTCCTGGGGTCTCTCAGCATCGGTCTGGCCCACTCGACCAGCTTCTGCTCCCGGGCAGGCCGGGATTTGTCCACGGATTTCCTCCCTGTCAGGAGCTCCAGCAGGACTACTCCGAAGCTATACACGTCGCTCATCGCTGTCAGATGACCTGAAGTCAAATTGAGCAGAGTTGATCTTAGGAAACTCGAGAATGTAACCGACGTGTTAACCTTAAAGAACTTATTAGAGTTTGCTTTTCAATCTTGTGCTTGTTCTTACCGGTCATGATGTATTCGGGAGCTGCATAGCCCTGGGTGCCCATGACCCTGGTCGAAACGTGAGTGTCGTCTCCTTCTGGGCCATCTTTCGCTAGTCCAAAGTCTGAGAGCTTCGCAGTAAAATCCTGTAAACAGAACGAAGATCAAGCATACATTATTAGCCCAAGACATTACAGATCCTAATCATCGAAGCTTTTGTTTTCAGGATAAGTAAAGTCATTGATTGTGCTACTACACGAAAGAAATGCTTACCGAGTCTAGTAAGATGTTTGAGGCTTTGAAGTCTCGGTATATGACCGGTTTCTCTTCTTCGTGCAGGAAGGCCAGGCCCTTTGCAGCTCCCAGAGCGATTTTCATTCTTGCCGACCACGGTAATGAAACCGAATATCCTGCAATCAAAAACAAATTTAACCGGGTTATAATCGGACGTTGCTTGTGGGAGAAGCTAACTAATAGACAATACGGTCATTAGAAGCATCTCTGTCCAGAAAATTGAAAGCTACAACAGAGCGCATACTTCTGAATAGTTGATTCTCTAAACTGCCACGAGGCATGTATTCGTATACTAGGAGCCGGTGTTCATCTTCGCAGCAATAGCCAATCAGCTTCACCAGATGAGGATGCCTCAATTGTCCGAGAAATATCACTTCTGTCTGCCAAAGAGAAAATTCAGAAAATCAGTTCTGATCCAAACACATGATGAGAAGGAAGAGTTCTAACTGCATTGAGTCATGAGATTGTGAATTCGAGAGAATTAGCTTAGCTTACCAGCCACTCTCTATGACCCTGCAAGCCATCCAAATCCAGGAGCTTGACAGCCACAGGCTGGGCCTTCAAGCCAGGCCTAAGCTTGTCGTCGATGAAGCCCTTGTGCACGGGCCCGAACCCGCCCTCACCAATAAAGTTGCTCGACGAGAAGCTCTGGGTGATCAGCTTGAGCTCCTGGAGGGTGAATACATGGAGGTTCGACCCTGCAAGAGATATGGAAAGGTCTTCCGACAACGTCACGCTTGGGTTGCTCAAATCCGACACAGAAAGCCTTTGGAAGGAACTCTGCTTGGACACCACTTTCTTGGGCTTGAGGGCCTTGGTTCCTTTCCCGCAACAGCTCGGCACAACGTAGCTCCACAAATTCTTCTTGACCGCCATCGACAAAGCAGAAATTTCACTCCGCTTCCGAGATTCTAAAATTGCAGGACCATTTCTTTTGCCGTCGACTTGGAAATAAGGGAAAAGTTTTGGATGTAACCAAGCAAGAATGTTGCAGAGGGAACAATGGCTAGTAATGACCTTTAAAGGGAGATGATTCAACGACCATATATTCAAATCCCCAACTGCCCTCGAATTCAGATAGGCTTGCAACTTCCTTACACAACCCATTTGAATTTTCTATTTCCATCTTCTTTCTTTCTAGTATTTTATTCTATTTTCTTTTCACATATATGATTCCCTGTATCTTCCTAAAACAGCAGGCAATTCCTCCACCGCAATACCAGAACGGTTTTGTTTGGAAACAGCACTCTATTGACCATTTCGTGCATTGTAAAGTGATGGGTCACGAGTCTCTTGATGAATGTTTCACACGAGGGACAACAACATGGTTGCCCCTCTTGACTTTTGCACAATTATTAACAACCCCGATTGAAAACAGAATTTGACCAAAAAAAGGATTGAAAAAGGAAGTTTACCTTTCAAATTGATTAGGCTCATGCGAATTTGGTTTCACATTGATGTAAGCTCTTGGTGATGGGAGGCGAGGCCCAGGAGAAGAATTCATGACTGCTGAGTGGATTGGTAAACCTGTTTTCTCGATGCAATTAAGCAGCCTTCTTTCTCCTTTGACCAATAATCATAAATCAGCTTTACTCGATTCGGTAAACAAAAGGAAGCTCTCAAAACTGAAGAAAAGTCAATTTCTTGGTTTCTTCTTCGACTGGTGCACTTATATGAATAGATCCAACAAGTCCCAGCCACAAGGTTGGGCCAAGAAAGCATGATTTGTTCAGCCATGTCACACTCAAACAGCAAGGTGAAAAGGAAAAGGTTACATTGCATCTAATTTACACATGTACAATCATAGGGGTGCAATAAAGTGCTTGGCTTATCTTGTGTAAACATGAGGTATAGTCAGAAGAACCCACTTGTCAAAACACATTGTTTTTCTCTGTATTGTCTGTATTGTCCCTGTCTGAGTTAGGTTGCTTTGCTTTGTCTCTCTCTCTCTTCTCTCTCTCGCTCTCTCTCTCTCTCTCGCTCCTGTTCCTGAATTCTAGAAGCTTATCCGCAAGATGGATAGATGATAGTTGTGCTCTGGTTCTGAACTAGTCGAAGACAACCAAGACTTTTTGTAATATCCTAGTCTCTGAAATGTAATACAACCAAAAGTTGGGTGCTTAGTCTTTGCCCTCTGCAGATCTGGTGGTGATGACAGTTGCAAAAGGTTGAAGTTGACCTCAGATGAATAAAGAACGCACCACTTGGTAGTGGTTGAGGTATCATCCTCTCATTTCCCTGGTAAGCTGGTTCATTCCTGTTCATTCCTCAGGAAACCAACAAGATATGGTAACACAAGAAAACATTGTTAAATAATAAATTTGAGCAGATTATCAGCTGCAGAGACTTGGATTTGTCTCTTTTGTCCGTTAATTAATGGTTTCTGTGGGTGCTGGCCTCGAAGAAGAAGTGCTGTGCACTCAAATGTGGATTGATCAATAATAGCTGGGAAAGAAAAACAAGAACTGCAAAGATTTTAAAATGCTTTTGATGGGGAGTGATTTGGTCAAGGGGGGAGTAGGTGGTGGACCATTTTCCGTCGCTCAGCATTCAAAAAGTCAAAGGGCAGTATTGTAATTTCGCAACTTCGTTCAAAGGAATGGAAGCTTGGGTTCTTCTCAAGGAGGAAAACAAGCAAGTCAAAGATGGAAAAATTGGTGCGCAAGATTGGTTTTTTTTTTTTCAAGATAATGTGATACAGAATTTTCAACTTTTCTTAACCCTCTTATTTTGCGATACTCGGAATACAAAAATCAATCAATTTCAATTTATCAAGAAATGAAATTCTCCGTTTATCGTGATTTATGCCCGAGTGTATTTCTATCGATTCTTCTTTATCCGTGCAATACTCCTTCTATACTTGATCTTGTACCGATTATTCATCCATATTATGACGTCTCGAATTTTGAATATATGGTGTATGTTCCCCTCGAAAGGATTATTAAGTAGTTGTCAAGTAGTTCAAGTTAAGGATCATATAAAACAAACCAGTTGATGATCATGATAGACAGGGATCTTATGCTTCCGAATGTTGCTTTCACCAAATAAATCTTTGGCTCTTTCCTTGATATCACCTGCTAATGTTTAAAATAAAATAACTAATGAAAATGGGACAAAGTCCACGTTTTACAAAACATTATAGAAGCTCTTCATTCAAAACAATAGGGTCCTTACGTGCTCCAGTCTGTTCCAATCACAAACTGATATATATATTGGGATGAAAAAGCTCCTTAATAGTTGTTGATGAGCACATAAAATTAAAATAAAATAGGGTTTATGTATTTAATGTATTGATTTATGGAGCCATGACCAAAGACAATATTGTGGGACAAGGCCAGCTAAGGCCTAAGACTAAGAAGAGACATTTGTCTGCCTCTTTCAGGGCAGGCCCTCAATTTGGAACTTTAATTTCAGTGGACAGCTCAATTGGCTAAAAAATTTTCGAACAATTTTTTATTGGTGAATCGAAGCATTATTAAGTAAGCTGTTCCCTTGAAAAAAAAAAAGAAAGGAGATTAACAATATAAGGGCATCATTCTCTTGTGTAGTCATCACCCTCTTAATCCTAGTCATCTTTATCTCCCTCTCCTTAAATTATTGAAACAACTTCTAAATTGCATAGTATTTATCTTCTCTCAGAATGTAATCTGCCACGAATAATTAAAATCGAAGCAATTTTGCACACATTATAAAGCGAAGTTTTCGAGTTTGAAATTCAAAATATGTCTACAAGAATTTGAAGTGCTTTTTGGAATAAATCAAAAGGTGTTGATTAGAGATTATTATATTATATCAATAACTAAACCTGTTTTTGTAACTCCGAGTCTAACATTGTTTTCATTATTTAGTGAATTTCCTCTTAAAAATAAACTGTGACTTGGTCGGAAGATCACAGCGAAACTCCAATTTGAAAAGTGGAAAAAGAAAGTATATATTATCTTAAAGAAATTTAATCCTTGGCACATATATAGTTTTATTTCCTGATTTGAAAAACGGAGACACAAAATAAAAAGTAACTTTTTGACAAAAAATACTAAGATTAAATAGCTTAGTCTAAGCGATAGAAGCTAAAATAGAACACGTTGGTTTTATTTTATGTTTGTCGTTCAATTGTTGCATTACGCATCGGGCTGTTTATTTCTTTTAAAATGAAACGCGTGACGCATGAAGAGTCATCTTCACAAACAAATATGCTCGCCGTATATATCATGTCTTGTATTTGTGTTTTTCCAACTTTTAATATGGGCTTGTCCACTGAACATATAAGCAAACAATTGCTACTAAGCAAAAATTAGGTTTTATTTCTGATGCATTACAAAATACCAACGTAATTGGAAAATGACACGATGTTTTTCATTTTATTCAATCTTAAAACTCGACACATATAGTAAATCTGATAAAACTGCTTCAAATAGATGTTGCTGATTAAATTTTAAAGGCTTGCTGATAAAATTTTTAAGAAATTTGCGCATGATCATCTAGGTCTAATTTTCAAAAGAGGGTGACCAAATGCTACGAAAGTTCTGCACAACCACCTCACCTGCACTTATGGAATTATCACCGAACCACCTAATAGACAAAGCTTCTTTTTATTCAAAAGGACGCCAAAACATGCCTCCCATTGACCACGTTGTTTCGTTTTCTTTAAGGATTGCTATCACGGCACTTTGGCTTTCGTTTTTATTCCTAAAGGGATTTAGATCGATGGCGGTCGCGGTGGAAACTAGAAGACTTGCATAACGGGATGTCATCATCAATGACCTATGGAACGCGGGGTGGACGAAGGCGGAGAAAATTAGTAGTAGCAAACGCTAATGTTCGAATTGAGTCGACGGTCAGCCTCCACCGCGCGAGTCCAATAAAAAAAGAAGAAAGAAAGAAAAAAACCCGACATAAAAGAATTTTAAAATATATATGGAAAAATTACCAAAATAGTTCTAAATCTATTGTAACAATTCAGTCATAAACCCCTTTTTTAGGTCAATTTAGTTATAAACCTTTTGTATTTATACCAATTAAGTCCATATAGCTAATTTTGGCTGGCCGGCGTTGATGTGGTAATTTTTAATAATATTTAATTTTATTTTCTAATTTTATTTTTATTTTTCCTTTCTCTTGCTTTTTTTTTCTTTCCTTCTTCCCTTGGTCGGTCGCCGGACCGACCAGAGGCTAGGGCCGGTGAGGTCATTGGTGAGGCTCGCCCTCGCCGTCACGAGCAAGGTCAAGCTCGCCCAACGACAGCGAGGGCGAGCCCAACCATCGCTAACTGACCTCTCTCGCCCAGACCTCGCCAGATCTAGGCGAGGTTAAGCTCGCCCTTGCTAGGCGAGGGCTAGCCTCACCATGGCTAGGCGAGCCTACCCAGTGGCTGGCGAGGCTTGGTCCGTCCGACAGCCGGCCAAGGGAAGAAGGAAAGAGAAAGGAAAAAAAAAAGAAAATAGAAAAAATATTTAAAAATTGTCACGTCAACACTAGCCAGTCAAAATTGTTAGATGGACTGAAACGGTATAATTGTAAAAGATTTAGGACTAAATTGAAAAAAAAAATTAGGATTGAATTGGCATAATTACAAAAAATTTAGAGCTGTTTTGATAATTCTCCTATATATAAGGAAAGGGAAAGAAGGATGAGCAGTAGAGCAAGCTTCGTGCGGGCATGGGAGGCTTAGTTTTGTAATCGTCTTGCTGAAAATTATAATCTTGCTTTACTTAGCAAACAAAATGCAATAATCTGGTGTCATTAGAAATATGGCAATTAAGTTTAATTGTAGAAATTATTCATTCGATTATGACATTAGAAATATGCCAATTAAGTTCCTTTATGTGCAATCGATTCAGACGCGTGAAGAAATTTTACTAAGACAGTGTCGCAACCGACCTCCCCGCTTTTTTTTTCGTCAACATGCAAAAAAGGGGGGTTCGCCTAGTACGTGCTAAGTCTAAGTTCGGGACTTAACTCGGACTCTCCCAAGCCCATATCATATCGCGACTTAGGACTTAAGTATTTAACATGCAAGTGATTTATGGCAAAGAGTCGCCACTAACCGATTTGGGGTGGGTCGATTAGAAACCCAAATAAGGTGATGGGAGAATCACTCTATTCCTACGAATCAAAGATTAACTGAGTTCAGGGACTTAGTTACACTAGTTGGATAACTAATGCCCTTTCGGTACCTTTTTTACCCTGTTCATTTTCGAAAACATTTGTTAGGCAATTTGGATTGATTTTAGGACCTTTCTCCTAACATATGGGGTGATCAGGCGAGTGCATAATCATAAACGATCAGCAGTCAAGACAAATATGTAGCCTTAAGTTCTAATCCTGACTAAGTCAGATGACATTCAAAACACAACAACTCATGCAATTGTATTAAAAAATATGCATAATAATACAACGGTAATAAAAATAACATGCAAAAAAAAAAACTACTACGCAACCTCAGGCTTTTTTAATTTAAACAAGACAAAAAATTGTATAATAATACCACGATAAATAAAAACAGCAAATATATCACATAATTTTAAAAAATTAAATTAATTTTTTTTAAAATAAATAAATAAATGCGAAAAAAAATAAAAATAAATACTAAAGAAAAAGAAAAGGAAAAAAATTAAAATTTTTTATATTTATATTTATATTTATATTTTTTGAAAAAAAAATAATAACTGGGTCGGTCGGATCCGACCCCGGTCAACAGATCCAACCCAAGGCGTTGACCCGGGTCAGATCAGTTGATCCGAGTCGATCGGAACCGACCCCGGTCAACGGATCCGACCCAAAGGCATTGACTCGAGTCGGAACTAACTCAGGTCAACAGATCCGACCCAGGGCGTTGACCCGGGTCGGGTCGGTTGATATGGGTCAAGTCAGCCCCACGTGCACAAACATGCAAGGACGCCGGCAAAATCGAAAATCGGCCCTTCGCCGACCGACCCAGACTAGCGCCGGCCTAAAATTGGACCCTGGAGATCGTCCCCGAGCTTCGCCGCTCCCCTAGGTTGCCGTTCGACCGCCACTCGCCAGCCGGCGGCCGAATTAAAAACCAACCTCTTTGAGGCATTTCATCGAACACCTAGCGTGCATCAACAAAAAGGGAAGATTTCGACCTGTTCCAACGAACCGGTGGACTCAGGCGACCTAACTTACCTTCGGTGACGACACACGGACGGCGGGGGGCGGCGGTATGGGCCGGCACTCGCGCAAAACAGCCGGTGCAAATCCCGGCCAAACCGGGAGCAAAAACAGGGGAGAACAGAGCAGTTCGGGCCGGGAGGACGACTCACCTATCAAGGCTACTTCGAGATGGCTTTTCGGCGGCTTTGTGGGCAATGGCGCGATTACGGGAACTTGTAAAAGCTCAGGTTTCTTCTCTTTCTCTCTCTTTTTTCTCTGATTCTCTCTTTATCTCTGTTTTTTGCTTCAAAATGGCCGACCCCCTCTCTCTCTTTCTCTCTGGCTTTTATAGGTGAATGACGGAGCTCCTCTGCTCTGTTACGTCCGCATGACGACGGCCTGCACCGGCCTACGCCACTCGAAAAATTTTATGGCCATTGTAGGCCGGTGCAGAGCAGGGGGTGCTGGTTCTAAGACGGGCATAGAGGAACAGGGAGAAGAGAGGAAGGAGGGGATAAGAGAGACTAGGAAAACGAGGAGGACATTGCTAGTCCCGTCGGCGTGCTCATTCGGCCCTGCTCTGGCCGGATAGCAACAGTGAGGAGCGGCGCCGCCGTGCATCACCCTGCGGCCAGAACAAGGGCAAACAGGAGAATGGACAACAACGATCACGGGGGAAAGAAGGAAGGAGGAGACAGGGTTGGGCCGGGCCAAGCTGAGTCGCGCAAGGGGGAGAGAAAGGAAAAAAAAAAAAAGCGGGCTGGGCCTGCGGGGGGGAAGAAAAGAAGAAGAAAAGGGCCGAGGCCCGCGGGGGGAAGAGAAAGGGAAAAGAAAAGGGCCGGGTTGGCCCGGCCCCGACTCGGCCCAACTCAGAAATTCTTTTTTTTTTAAAGTATTCTAATAGACCCTATTAATATAAAATGTACCTAATTTCTATATGCCATGTATTAAAATAAAAATAATTTTTTGTTTTAGAAATTAAAGAAAATTAACTCCTAAATTTTGTGCAATTAATTTTAGGCCAATTAAAATAGGTGTCAGTAGACAGTCATTAAAATGATATAATGGTACCTTTTTTTTATGCGCAGATTGAAAACAATGGTACCAGAATATGGTAACTTTGATCCGCAAAACATGTTCAAGAATCAAAATGTAGACCTGAATGTATAAGCTCATGCGGGTAACAAGATAAGCCGTCCCTATTCGGGTAACATCTTCTCTCCCTATCACGAGATCGTGCCACCTCTCCAACTTATTTTAAACTTACCGGGACTAGATTGTCTTTTCTCAAATCTAACTCATATCTGCCCGTCTCCCTGTCTTAGCACACCTCAATGGACAGTTGTGTCCCTCGCCGTGCTCGACCACCACACCCCCAACAACCACCATGAGCGCCGCCACCGTGCCGGCGCCAATGATGAAGGCGTGCATATCTCACTCTCCACTCCCTGGTCGTGTCTTTGCCCTCTCTCTGCTCTAACGTCGCCCTTATCATCCCTCTTTGTCATAGGCCGAGCTCAATGTCAACATGATGCTCAGCGCAACATGATGACAGGGTGAGCGGAGATGGTTATTGGATACTTGGACAATGGCGATGGACACGCGCTTGAGCCGCTTAATGGGTGACGTCTCGAGATGGTCAGCGGCTACTGGTTAAGGTGTATCTGTGCTTGAATCTGTGGAGATTGAATCTGGTGTTACGAAAACTCGAATGAGACGGACAGATGACGCGATCTCGTAATGGGGGCAGGAGCTGGATACATATATGGGGACGGCCGATCTGCATCCAGCACGTGGACTTGTAAACTAGCGAAAAAAGCTCAAGTCATGTTGGTTTCATTAGTGCTTCTGTTCCGAGATGAGAAAATTATGTCACTACACTATGCAATTAGATATAATGTTACGTGCAGGAAGAAATCTTACTAAAACTCAGATACCTTTCCATATAAACCCACTTTAGATAAGCCTAAAAACTGAGAGCGCCGCGGAAATGGCTTTTCCAAGTCTAGTGTTGATCGAGCAACGTAAACCTTCTTTTCTCTTCTCTTTTTTGTTATCTTCCCTCCTCAGCAAATGTGCCCTTGGATGAACATTCCCCATTTCATATATGGTGGCGCGATTGTACGGCCCGTTATCTACCAGAGAGGGCTGGGTTTCTAATGGGCTCATGGTCTCTAGCTCACGTTGATTTTATCATCTTCGGCCCCATTTGAATCATGGACATAGTCGATGATGATATTCGTCTTGCTCTTCGTAGTTTGGGAGGAATTACTTCGTCGTGACTTGACGGCAAAGGATCGCGAGTAGGAGTCGTCGTCAATCGCTTTACGAAACTCATATAAGCCCTTTGAAGTTTTTTTATTCCGCATTTCCCGAAACTATCCTGTACTGCTCTTTGCGGGACTTATCGTGACCACCGCACTTGTTATCGCCTAAGAAGTAGGTTAAAATCTGTCACACGGTACCGAACTGGAAAAAAGCGTTGAAAAGGTTTTAAACTTATTGCATTTGTATCAATTTAATCCTACATCTTTTGACCTATACTAATTTAGTCATTCCGACTAATTTTGGTCAGATATTACCGACGTGGACTCCGGCCCGCTTACATGGCACCGCCGGCGTTGACGCTAACAATTTTTAATAATATTTTAATATTATGTTGATTTTTTTTCTTTTCCTTTTTCCTTCCTTCTTCATTTTACCAGCATATGTGAGGGCTGGCAAGGCAAGGGCAAACCTCGACTAGGGCTCCCCTCACTAAATATAGGGAGGGAAGCCCCGCCTTGCTGGGGTCCACCCTCGCCTATGCCGAGCGACGGCAACCCTAGCCCAAGTGAGGCCAGCTTGCCCGGCTATCATCTGTGATCGATGGCCGGTCACCAGCAAAAGGAAGAGTAAAGGAAAAATAAAGAAAGAAAAATAAAAAAAACGTATTATTTTAAATTATCCATATAAGCAATGGCGGTGTCACGTAAGTCGGCCAACGTCCATGTCTGCAGGTTCCTATCAAAATTAGTCAAAATGATTGAATTGGCATTAGAACAAAATGTTTATAACTAAATTGACATCAATGTAATAATTTTAAAGCTTTTATGGCATTTTTTTGCATGGAATTGAGTCTGACTTTCGATGTTTCTAGGAAATCCCATTTCGCGCCGGGGTTCTTTTCTTTCTCTCCTTAAACTCCGTGCACATGAATTGCGGTGTTATGTTATCTCCCATCAAATTTTTCTGGGTTCATCTTAGCCCGCACATGTCGTTACCTCGCGCCTAGCAGATTAAACTTTTCATTCTTTTTATGACGGAGTAGCCTACTGATATATTGTCTCAAAGTCCATCAAACGCTCAATTTACCTCGTGAACAACGTAAGAAGTGGGCCAAATCCCAATGAATGGCCCAATCACGACATCATTTGCATTTCATGACATGAATTATCGAATTATCGTCAGCTCTCTTTGATGCGACATTCATTAAATCACACGTCGGTGGTTCACAAAGTTATAAGGTCCATGTTTTTTATTCGAAGATTTTTCCTATAGGTTAGGAATAATGTCACCGTCAAATCAAAGGATAATGACACAAACAGTTCCTGAACTTTGGTCCAATGTGCAATTTAATCTCCGAACTTTTAATTTATTCAATGTAGTCCCTGAACTTTAGCTTAATGTTCGATTTGATCCTTGAACTTTAGTTTAATGTTTAATTTGATCCATGAACTTTAGCTTAATATTCAATTTGATCCCTTAACTTTTAATAAGTTCAATTTGATCCCTAGACTTTTAGTACATATTTAATTTAGCCCATGAACTATTTGAAAATGTTCAATATAGAACATTTTCAAATAGTTCATGGACTAATCTACATTGAATATTTTCAAATAGTTCAGGGACTAAATTGAACATGCACTAAAAGTCCAGTGACCACAATGAACAGATTAAAAAGTTCATGGACCAAATTGAACATTATGTTAAAGTTTATGGACTAAATTGAATAAATTAAAAGTTCAGAGATCAAATTGCATATTGGACCAAAGTTCAAGGACTCTTTGCGTCATTTTCCCTCGAATCAATAAAGACAAGGTGTCTCCCTCTGAGTGGGCCTAATATGTTAATTTCCTTGGACTAATCGCAATTTTAAGCTCCCCATAATTTAACCACAATGGCCCGAATTTGTCGACTTCTCGGGCCGAAAAATATCTCCCTCTTTGGATTCGTCGCGAGGGCCCCACAGCATCTCTACCGTTGATCTTATACTTGTTGTTTTCTAAATAACAATTCGAGGGGTCGAATAATACAACACGTACGAAGCAGAATAGGACAATCTGGTCATGTGGACTAGCAGATGACCCGAAAACAAAAAAAAGTAAAGAAATCGAATGAAGACAGGATGGTGATGATTAGGAGTGAGCACCGGTCCGGCCATTTTGAGGTAATTTTCGGAAGAATCGGTCTAGTTTTCGGTTCTAGCTAGATTATTGGAACCGGCAACAACCGGTCCGATTCTCAATTCCTTGCGTCGAACCAGATCAGACTGAGACATCATTTTGTTCGTACCATGGGTCTATGGATAGAGAGAAGAAGGAGAGCGAGATCCTCCAGACAGCCTTGCCTGCGTTGGGTTTTGTTTCTCCTCAGCTATGGAGATGGAGAAGATGAGCGTGATCCTCGTCGATGAATCCGGTGATCAAGTTGAAAAGTGATGCGGAATCGAAATTAAAACTCTCTGTGCACACTTGCTTAGGGAAATGTCGTTTGTTATTAACAATAGAAGGTAAATAGAGGGAAAATGGAGTAATAGATCGTGCAAAATTGACACTTGCCTAAAGTAATGATTCAAGGCTTATGGTATGTGCTCCTAATCTTTTTGAATAAATTAATAAATCATTTCAAGAACAAAAGGAGAAAGGTGCAGGCAGCCGTGCATTATTGACCCAGAGTTCCGAATAGAACCGGGAACTAGACCGAAATTGATTGGCTCGGTTCTCGATTCCAATATTTTGGAACCAGGAGTTATAGGGTCGATTCCTAATTCCGAATCGAAAAGCGACCTACTTGAAAACTGATCATCCCTAGTCATATTCGGTGACTCGGCCACTTCACTTGCACGCTCGAGTACACTCTTGAGTGATCCTTCAAGTGACCATGGATGGCAATTTTAAAAAAAAATTAAATTCTAATTCAATCAGGGATAGAGTGGGATTAAGATGTACTTTTTAATTGGATTATCCATGTAAAACACTTCAATTTTGTTCCAATCTTATTAACTGGGTGTACTTGTAATTGTTTCGTTCAAAGGGAGAAGCATTCAGCTGCAAATTATTTGCAGGAAACGGACATCCATTAGTACCACCACTTTGGCATGATACTTTGTTTTGGTTCATAACTTTTCAACCGATCGCCTGAGTGTTATGACTTGTAAAAAAGTTTACTTTTGTGCTGTGATTTTTCAATCACTCACTTATTAACTACTAAGGAATTCGAAGCGACGTTAAAATCTATGGCCCTTCCGGTACATACTAAAAAATTATGATATTCAGGTGATCGATCATTTGATCAAAAATAAGTGATCGATAGAAAATGTATGGCATAAAAAATTTCAAAAATCAAGATTGGTCGATTATAAAGTTCTAATATCAAAGTAAAAGACGTGCATAAGCCGTAGCACTTGTGATGTCATTTTCCTGAATTAGTCGGCACATTTCTCGATATAGATGGCGATACGTATTAGATGGGATTTCGAGTTGCGCTAAATGATTGGTTTTCAGGACTCCTCCTGTTCACTTCGCATCTCCTTAACGAATATATTCCAAGAAAATGACAAAAAGGAAAGTTTTCCGTCTCTATGACTTTTCGCGCAGGACATCAATTCCATCTCGAACTCTAGATTTTTGCCCAAAAAAATCTCCAATTCTAAATTCTCTGGGCCCCAAAAAAGAAAAAAAAAAAAAAATCTCCCTTAAGCGGAGTGTATGGACTACACGACGTGAGTTGCCCTTTGTCTTGGTGTAATTAAGTTCAATACAATCAAATTGAAGAGATTCGGAGGAGTTAAATTAGGTTGAATGACTGAATTGACACAAAAGTAAAATACTTTGGACTGAATTATCAGCAATACAATAAATTTAGAACTTTTTCGATATTTTTCCCTCAGTTCATGAAACCGAAACAATCATCAATTATGTGATTCTTAGTCTCGTGAATGTATGAATAGAGCTAAGACTTGCAAAAAATGCAATTAGTTTTATTAGATTTGAAAACCCATTTAAATCACGCATTTCCAAGCTCGACTTCAGTGTAAACATGCTCAATGAGGAAGTATGCAATTTTTGAAGTATTTATTGTGCATATTGGGACTCATGAAACAATCGGTATGCTAAAATTGCATTATTTCCTCGTTTAGTTGTTTGATATTTGGCCTCGAGAACACTCTCCAAAAAAATTTGTGATAAAAAAAAAAAGAACCTCGATCTATCCGTGTTGATGCACTCAAATTGGAAAAGATTCAGCTCGAGATTGAATAGTTACCCATTTGTTTTTGAATAGCAAATGAGCAGCTCAAGTGTTCGCTCCTTAGTCTTTGAGAACTTGTTTAACTGGCACCTTCAACTCATCCATTTGAGAGCACCATTTCAAGAGTGAAATATCTTACATTATACGAAAAATAAATGATTATCTAGAAAGAATCACTTATATCACTTATAAAAATGAATAAACGAAAAAATATTTTTATTGTTGAAAAAATTTAGATATAAATTGTTAACAATAATGAAAATATTTTCAATTGCTAATTGTTTCAATCGATACAAACGGCTCTTTCAAAAAAAATCAAATATTTCATTTTCTCTATATTTCGTGACCCGTAAGGCAACGCAACCTAATATTGCAAAAAAAAAAACAGAGAGAGAGACAACACCACCAAACAGAAAGTCCTTCCACGTCATCGCATGCGTCAGGCGCAAGGAAAAAAAAAAGAGGAAACAAAAATCCAAAATACAAAGGAATAATCGCCTGGCCCACTTTCTCGATTCATCTCGGTACGCAAGGCAGAGACCCAATCGCGGCCTCCCACGTGGCGAGACCCGGTTGGACATCGCCCCGCTGGTATCTTCTTGACTTTTCCCCTCCCCTCACCTCACCTCCGTAGTTAGAAAAAGATTCCGTCCTCCCCGTTTTTCCGGGTCTCCGCCCTCTCTCCTTCACTCGTGCCCGACCTCCTGCGACCCGCAATTCTTGGAAATGGCTCGCGCGAGGCTCCTCTGCTCCTTCCTCCTCCTCGCCGCCGCCTGCTCCGCCGCCGCGTCGAGCTTCGAGGACTCCAACCCCATCCGCCTCGTCTCCGACGGCGGCGGCCTCCTCCGCGACCTCGAGTCCTCCTCGATCCTCCAGGCCGTCGGCCGCACCCGCCACGCCTTCGCCTTCGCCCGCTTCGCCAGCAGGTTAGATGTCCGACCCCCGCCCGCTCGGCGATTCCTCATCTGGGTCGTGCTCTTGGTCGGTCGATTCGCCTGTTCCTCCGTTAAAGGTTCGACCTTTGTGGTTTGCAGGTATGGGAAGAGGTACGAGACGGTGGAGGAGATCAAGCTGAGGTTCGAGATCTTCAGGGAGAATCTCAAGCTGATTCGATCCACCAACAAGAAGGGCTTGCCTTACACCCTTGGTGTCAATCGTACGTGACGGTTCTTGGAAGTTTCTCTGTTTCGATCCTCTCGCTTTAGAACTGAGGATCGATTTGATCACGGTCGTTCGATTTGTTTCATAACCTGAAGCCGGAAGAGATGGTGTTTTAGCTGTTGCTGCTGTTGTCGTTGAGCTTGATTTGTGATTTGTGCTTGATGGGTTGACAGAGTTTGCTGATTTGAGCTGGGAGGAGTTCAGGAGGCACAGACTGGGAGCTGCTCAAAACTGCTCTGCCACCACCCAGGGCAACCACAAGCTCACCGACGAAGCTCTTCCCGAAATGGTATTTTTCACAACGTTGACTCGAAGAAGCGGGCTTTCCGCTTAAAATTAGGCTTCATTTTGCTGTGTGGTGTCTTCTGTATCGACTGGCATTTTCTCTGCTAAGTTATGGTAGAATAGTTATTCAGCTGCTACTCGCAGCCTTGCCTTGGCATCATATCTTCGTTTCCTTCGAATGTTTTATATACAATTCAGTTATAGCGCCAAAAATCCATTAGGTCCATCCATGATGGCGACTGAACTTTTTGTTCTCAGTGTTTACCAATTGAAAATGCTTGCTGAAACCATCATTCCCCAGCTCAAGGTCTCAACACTTCCCATGAGACCTAGGACTGGATTGCTGATTACTGTAGAATATATTAGCTGATCGTTGAAGAGCGAGACCTGTGTCAGTATTAGATCTTCATTTTCTTCCAATCCTTCACACGTGCAGAAAGACTGGAGAGAAAAGGGCATTGTCAGCCCAATTAAAGATCAGGGCCACTGTGGATCTTGCTGGACTTTCAGGTTTTTCTTTTTTTCCTTTTTAGATTCATATTTGTCTCTCTCTGTAGTATATAACACACTTATAGCTTCGTAACTCATTGAAATGTCATTATGCTAGACTGCTAGTGACCTCTAATTTGAACTTTTGCAGCACCACTGGAGCTCTCGAGGCTGCTTATCACCAAGCATTTGGGAAAGGAATATCTCTGTCTGAGCAGCAGCTCGTGGACTGCGCTTCGGCTTTCAACAACTTTGGATGCAGTGGCGGATTGCCATCCCAAGCCTTTGAGTACATCAAGTACAACGGTGGCCTTGATACCGAGGAAGCATATCCCTATACCGCACAGGACGGTGACTGCAAATTCTCGGCTGATAATGTCGGTGTCCAAGTCCTCGACTCTGTTAACATCACCTTGGTAAGTTTTGTGGGCTATCAGTAGAGTTAGCCAAAAGAAAAGAAAAAGAAAAGGGTCTGGAAATTGCATAAAGACAGATTCAAATCGGCTATCTGTTTATATTTGTAATACACGGTGGACTCAGGGTGCTGAGGATGAACTAAAGCATGCAGTCGCCATGGTCCGGCCAGTGAGTGTGGCATTCCAGGTCGTGAGAGACTTCAGGCTCTACAAGTCAGGTGTCTACACCAGCGATACATGTGGTAGCACTTCCATGGTGAGCATTTGCTTATATAATAAAAGGAACTCTATCTACATCTTGAATATGTTTGAAGGATGCCAGTGCGCAGGAATCATAAAGCCTTCTATATGTCAATAAATCTCAACCATGACATTTACTTTGAGGATCTATCTTGACGAGATGCATATAATCTGATTCCATACTGTTAATTAGGTTTTGCATGTGAGGCGATATTCATGCTCTTGTCTAATGTAAACCGAATGTTCTATATCAGGATGTGAACCATGCTGTACTCGCTGTTGGTTATGGAGTTGAAAATGGCGTTCCGTATTGGCTCATCAAGAATTCTTGGGGAGCAGACTGGGGCAACCACGGATACTTCAAGATGGAGATGGGGAAGAACATGTGTGGTAAGTTCCCTCCATAAGATTTTTTATTTTAGTAGAAGAACCGGAATAGACAGCGCCAGAACAACTATGCTTTTGAAATTCTTGCAGTTGTTCAGTTCATGTCCATTCATGCTGTGATTAATTTCTTACTAAGTTACTCTGTCCTCCTCTAACGGTCTTGAATTGCAGGTGTTGCCACTTGCGCATCATACCCTGTTGTGGCCTAGATTGTTTCCGGAGGATAAATGGGCTCTCGTGCCAGGTGATTCGAGATATATATTTTGCATAAAGAAATGCTCCGCCGCCTCGAGAGGGAGTGCTATAATGTAGCATTAAAACGGTTTAGCTTAGTGCATAAAATAATCTTCAGGACAGTTGCAACTCCATATGGTTTTACTGTTGTATGAACAAAGACCTTGTATATACCTGTTTATGTTTGTGTGGCATAAAACACTCTCTTTGCAAGAACAATGCATCAAATTCCCACCTATGCTATGTTTCTTGGAAAGGAAGAAACATATTGTTTACATTCATTATGAACCCGTCTTTCAGAAAATGAAATCCCCACCAAAGCTAGACCTTCCCAAATGAATGAACAAGTTCTACAATATTGTCAGAAGGATATTGAAGATCTTTCCTAGATAATTAAACTTGTTAGCAATAGTCAATCTCCAATCTACCCGGAGTTTTTTTGCTTTTAATGTAAACAAGAAGGATCTGCTTAATAGATTTCACAATATCAAAATTTTCTCTAAACTCGATATGAAACGAGAATTTTGGCAAATCCAAATCAATGAAAAAGATGGATAGAAAACAGCTTTTATGGTTCCATTTTGTCATGGAATGTCACGCAATTTGGACTAAAAAGTGCTCTTTCAAAATTTCATAGGATTATAAATGGTATTTTCGATCCATATTCAGAATTCATATTGGTCTTTATTGATGATGTTCTCATTTATTCTTCAAATATTGACGAACACTTCAAACACATTTATTTTTTATAAAAATAATTAAAAAAATAATGGATCGGTGGTTTCCCCTACCAAAATATCCCTGTTTCAAACAAAAATCAAATTTCCTGGTCATTACATTCCCCAAAGAACAATCATTTCAATAGATGGATCTATAATATTTGTGGATAAATTTCCAAATAAAATTAGAGACAAAACCTAATTAAAATTTTATTTGGGAAGTCTCAATTATGTCCTGGACTTCCTCCCAAAAATTACTATCATATGTAAACCTTTCTATGAAAGATTACAAAAGATCCAACTCAAATGGTCATCTATTCATACAAATATTGTTAAACAGATTAAAGAACACATCAAAGAGATTCCGTGTCTTCATCTGGCAGACCCATCTGCATTTAAAATTATAGAAACTAATGCTTCAAAGATAAGATACGGAGGTATTCTCAAACGAATTAAAAACAATAAAGACAGACGAAAAAAAATAAAGAGCATATTATATAATTCGCCTCTAAACATTGGAATGGTACTCAACTATATACACGCTATTTTTGACTCGTCACTGGTGTTTTGCTTAAGTTTTAACATGATATTTCCTTATTGTACTATAGTTACTAATGTAATAAGTAGAAGGGAAATTTAGGATATCACACTAGTGTTGACCGTGCAACATCAAAGCTCCATTTGTTTGACGAAAAATGTGATATATTTAGAAAATATTTTTCAGGAAGTCATTTTTCAAGAAAATGAACTAGAAAATATTTTCTAGTGTTGGGCTGAAACATGAAAATGAACTAGAAAATATTTTCCGCCGTTTGGTATGAAAAATCTGATTTGATTTTCTTGAGAAAATTACCAAAAATTTTGAATTTTGAATTATCTTTTCCTTTTCTTTCTCGTTTTTCCTCAGCCGGTCGCCGGCCACATGTGAGGGACGAGCTTGCCCAAGGCCAGTGAGGTCAAGCTCGTCCCTTGCTTGTGGTCGGCGACCGGCCATGGAAAAAGGAAAAGAAAGAAAAGAAAAGAAAACATGAATTAAAAACAAAAAATAATTAAAAATATAATTTTTCAAAATTTTTTTTATAAGAGTGAACATTTCATTAACAAGGACTTGAGCTTCGAGGACCTGCACATGGCCTTTGTGGACTTGGGTTTGAGTACTGGGGACCAGAGTTCGAGCGTCAAGGAACTGAGAACTGCCTTTATAGACCCGGGCTTGAGTGTCGGGGCATTAGGCACAAGCATTGGGGCTTCAAGCTCGACCCCAATGGACTCAAGCGTGGGCGTTGGGGGCCCAAGCCTAGGCTTGGCATTGGAGACCTGGTCCTAAATGCCGATGACTCGCGAACCAGCGTTAAGGTTTCCATGTCCAGGTCTAGAATTTCAGGTCCAAATGCTAATACCCAGTCATATTTTAAAAAATATTTCCCAATTTTTCAAAAAGGAAATCGTTTTCATAAATTTAAGCATAGATTTTTCATTAATTAGAAAAAAAAAATTTCATTTACTCATCTTTCCAAGTAAACCAAGTGCCAAAAAAAAATGAGAAAAATGTTTTTTTGCGAAAACGGAGCCTTAGCTTCTTTTCTTTTTCCCATCTTCCCTTCCCATCAAATGTATCCTTCTCGGACGAACATTTCACAATTTTGTTTCCTCTTGTACGATTGTACGGCGCGTTGTTAAAGTCGATGATGATATTCATCTTGCTCTTTATAATTTGGGAGGATTTACTTTCTCGTGAATTTGATAGCAAAGGTTCGCTAGTAGGAATCAGTACCATCCATCACTTTACCAACTCGTGTAAGCCCTCGAAGTTTTTAACTTTCTATATTTCGAAATTATCCAATATTGCTTTTTGTGGAACTTAACGAACCTTACTTGTTAAGTAGGTTATGTCCCATAACTAGATCTATCAAATATGTGGGTCGGGTCAAAAATACTCCGACCCAAACATATTAATTTAATCTGTTTTGATCAATTTCCATGCAAAACAAATTTAGTGACTCATATCTGACCCATATTGCTAAAACAATTATATATTTAACCAAATCTCGAAAAACTTATATAGGATTGAGCGAGTAAGAGCAAGAGAGAGTAAAAGAGTTATAGAGATTGGTTGAATTTAAATAAATTGTGAATTCATTTAACACCTATATTATCTCGGGCATTACTATTTCAAATTTATTTATGACCCATTTAATAAATATAATTAATCCATATAAAAACTTAACTCATCAATTATGAGTTACCCATTTCGACAGGTTTACTTGTGACGTGACACCAAGGCCTTGTTTGGTTCAACTTTGAGAAAATGCAAAGTAATTTCCCCAAGTCTCTTTGGGTCAAGGGTATTTTGCTCAAAGCAAATGCGTTCGGTTGCTTCCTTTTTAGTGTAGCTTTTTGCAAATTATTTTAAAATTAAATAAAAACAGAAAAGAAAAATAATGGCACTGTTCATCTTCTTCGTTGAAGAGAGGGCTTGACTTTGCAGCATCTCTCCCATTCCCCATCTCTCTGCAAATCCTCAATCCGAAAGCCTCGGTCCATCAAGACACTAACTCTCTCATGTTGGCTACTACGTGGTACTTGAGATTGATCGCGCCACACCAGACAATACGCTGTCGAGGTCGCGCGATCACCCCGGCGAGGGCCATGGCGGATGCGCGACGCCAGGCGAGGCAACGCCGAGGTCGCGCGACTGCGGGGCCACGTAGATCTGGCCCTTCGACGGTCGAAGCGAGCCAGGCGAGGGCCGCGGAGGATGCGTGACTTCGACGTTGACCCTCGACCTCAGTGACCGTCGACCTTGACCAGCGACTTTGACCTCGGCCACTGAGCACAGAGATGATGGGTTGAAGGATATGAAGGACAATGGTTAAAGGAGATGAACCATGACTTTTGCGAGGCAAAAGCGAAACACGCAATTATCAGAGAAGGCAATAACGAAAAGAAAAAAAAATCATTAAATCCCCACAATAACATTTTCAATGTTAGCATTTGATCAATTGGGTCTCAAAAATGCTTATCAAATACCTCATATTTTTCCCAAGAAGTTTTAGGGGCTCAAAGCACCCTAGGAAAGGCGAATCAAACGGAGCACAAATAAGCTTTTCCTCTTCTTCAACTCCGTGCACATGAGCTGCGGTGTTAGGTTATCTCCGACGGAATTTTTATGGGATTTATCTTAGCCCTTACATGTCATTTTCCTTCGCCTAATATATCAAACCTTCGTTTTCTTCTATCGTGGAGAAGCCTAATTGATATTGATAAATCTCGAGTCCATTAAACATTCCATTAACCTCATGAATAAGGTCGGATGCCGGACAAATCCCAAAAGAATGAGCACAACGCGACGAGGCGCATTATTTGTATTCAACGACGCACACGGAATATCTAAAGTACACCAATCATCTTCTTCGTCTTCGGCTCTCTTCATGTGGCGTGATAAGGCTTGTGTGTTTAAGTGGAAGATTCTTCCCGATAAATATGTCGTTACCCATTAATAAAGACAAGAAGTCTCGCTCCTAGCCAGCCAAATGTAGGTTTCCGTCGATCAATCACAACGTTCAACTTCTAGAAATCTCACCATGACGACGACGACATCTCCATCATCGAATACTATACTTAGCTGTCGTGTTTCGAAGTAATAATGCAAGTGGTCAAATACTGCCAGGCGCACGAAGCGAAATGATTCGGCCACGGGCATTAAGCACGTGCCACGACAAGAGTCAAGAGACGCATTTCGTCGTCGTTGATGGTGACTCGGCCACTTCGCTTTTGCTCGCACCACCCGCGCTCACTCTTTACTGATCGACTTAAGTTGACCATGACACTTTATTAAAAACAAAAAAAATCTGATACGGTCTGAAATAAAGTGGTGTTCAGATTGATTTTCTTTTTTTTGGGTTCCACTGATTCATTTCGCGTGCGTTGAATGAATGTATCCAGACTGTTCGTCGTCAAAATTGGGAAGATATGAAGATTCCCCATCTCCATCACCTTTTCGCGTAGGACCATCTAGAGAGAGCTCAATTCCATCTCCAACTCTTGATTTTTGGCCAATTCCAGAATCTCTGGGCAAAAAAACAAAAAAAATGATCCTTCGTGTGAAGTTCATGGACTAACACGGCGTGAGATGCCGCCCTTCTCTTGGTGTAATTGAGTTCGATACGATGGAATCGAATAGAACCGGGGGCGAGGTCAATAGGTCGAACTTGATTTCTGACATAATATTCCCCGACTCGATGCCTAACTTAAGCTGGATTTGATATGACATTTCTGTTCCTGCGCGTAGCTCGACTTAATGACATAACGGTGATTCTAAGCTAATGCGACATTAGGCTTTGGATTAGTTTCCTGTCAAATTCGTAGAAACCAAAATAAACATCGGTTAATAATCCTGTGAAGACGTGTACCTTGTCGTAGTCCTTATGTAAAGTATCTTGCATACATGCGTAGGACATGGTTAAACAATCGCCCCCGTCAAACTACTACAAACACAGAGGAAAGTTCAAGCCACAAAAGAAACAATCTTCGCGTGTTCCTTCCTTTCGTTCGGATACGTAGGACATGGTTACACGCGTGGCGAGCCCCGGTTGGGCCATTGCCTGCTTGGCACGTTCTTCTTCTTGACTTTCTCACTTCTACGTGAGTATAAAGATTCCATTCCCGTCCTCGCACTCTGCACATCACTGCTCAGATCACTCGTTCAATCTCCGACCCACAGTTCGTGGAAACCACTGAGAGAGAGAGAGAGAGAGAGAGAGAGAGAGAGAGAGAATGGCTTGTGTGAGATTTCTGTGTTCCTTCCTCCTCGTCGCGGTGGCTTGCTCTGCTGCGGCAGCTAGCTTCGAGGGCTCCGACCTCGAGTCCTCCATCCTCCGGACCGTCGGCAACACCCGCCCCGCCCTCTCCTTCGTACAGTTCGCCCAAGGGTTAGATATCAACACCCCCTTAGAGAAGAATAATGCGGGATATAGAATTGTGGATATCAAACATTGAAGAGTGCATGAACCTATAAATTTTATTAGATGATTTTCCAAGTTAAAATATCTGATATGTACGATCAACGATGTCAACTTGAGTTCGGGTAAAAAGATCTGTAAAACGCCCGAGTGGATAAAGAGACAATTAGCTGACATTGACGTGACCGTGCCGTGTGTTGTCGTGACTGCCGGGCAAGCTACACGACAGGAGGCTGTTGTCATGATAGGAAAGCGTGCGACCTGGCTTGTCATGACTCGGGTGCGCCGGCGCACTCCTCAGGATGAGAATATCGCGGAAAATAGAATCGTGAAATTTTTGTATATTTTTATGTTAAATACTGAGGAGTACATGGGCCTAATTATATGCGCACTCCCGACGGATACATAAAATCAAGAAATATTCTCATTTATCTCTAACAATCTTTTGGGTGTGTACTTAGTTTGTCGATTCGCCTTTGTAATCTGTTGAAGTTTGTTGACCTTTCCGTTTCAATTGTTGTCCTTTGTTGGCTGCGTTTGTTGTTTGGTTTTAGGTACGGGAAGAGGTACGAGACAGCGGAGGAGATCAAGCTGAGGTTCGAGAATTTCAGGGCGAATCTCAGGCTTATTCGATCCACCAACAACAAGGGCTTGCCTTACACTCTTGCTGTGAATCGTGCGTGACAGTTCTTGAAATTTCTCCTTTCCTATCTCTTGTTTTAGAACTGAAGATCAATTGGGTCATAGTCGTTTCGACTTGCTTCATAACCTGAGGCCGGAGAGACGGTATTTTAGCTGTTGCCGCTGTTGTCGTCGAGTCTAATTTTGTGCTTGATGGGGTTGACAGAGTATGCTGATTGGAGCTGGGAGGAGTTCACCATGCACCGGCTGGGAGCTACTCAAAACTGCTCTGCCACCGCCAAGGGCAACCACATGCTCACCGACGATGTTCTTCCCAAAACGGTATTTTTCACGACCATGGCTCAATCGGGAGCTCTCCGCTTGTATCATCCTTCGTTCAACGAGATAAAACAGCTCGAGTTAGACTAGCAGCTGTACTACTTTTAGCTGTATGGTGTCTTCTGTATCGACCGGCAATTTTCTCTGTTAAACTACAGTTAAATAGTTACTCGGCTGCCACTAGCTGCCTTGTGTCCGCATCATATTTTCGTTTTCTTTGAAAGATTCATATATAAGTCAGTTATAGTGACAAAAATCCATTAGCTTTATCCATGACGACCGAACTTTTTGTCCTCGCTTTTACTGATTAAAAGTGCTCGCTGAAAGCCTGAAACAACACTTAGTTCTTTTTTCTCTCCCATGCTCAAGGTCTCGGCACTTTCCATGGGATCTAGGACTAGATTGCTGATTACTGTAGAATCTACTGGCAGATCATCGAAGAGTGAGACCTATGCCGATATTAGATCTTTATTTTCTTCCAATCCTTCATATTTGCAGAAAGACTGGAGAAAAGAGGGCATTGTAAGCCCAATTAAAGATCAAGGCGGCTGTGGATCTTGCTGGAGTTTCAGGTTTTTCTTTCTTCTTCTTTTTTTCACTCATTAGCTCTATAAATCATCGAGATATCATTATGCTAGACTGCTAGTGACCTCTAATTTGAACTTTTGCAGTGCCACTGGAGCTCTCGAGGCTGCTTATCACCAAGCATTTGGGAAAGGAATATCTCTGTCTGAGCAGCAGCTCGTGGACTGTGCTGGGGCTTTCAACAACTTTGGATGTGGGGGCGGGTTGCCGTCCCAAGCCTTCGAGTACATCAAGTACAACGGTGGCCTTGATACCGACAAAGCATATCCTTATACTGCAAAGGAAGGTCCCTGCAAATTCTCGGCTGGCAGTGTCGGTGTCCATGTCCTCGACGCTGTTAACATCACTATGGTAAGTTTCGTGGGAATCTGTAGAGTCAGCCAAAAGAAAGAAAAAAAGAAAGGGTCCAGAAATTGCATAAAGATAGATTCAAATTCCCTATCTGTTAATATTTGCAATACATGGTGGATTCAGGGTGCTGAGGATGAACTAAAGCATGCAGTCGCCATGGTCCGGCCAGTGAGTGTGGCATTCCAGGTCTCGAGAGGCTTCCAGCTCTACAAGTCGGGTGTCTACACCAGCAAAACATGCGGTAGCACTTCCATGGTGAGCATTTCCTAACAAAATGAAAGGAACACTATCTCCATCTCGATCATGTTTGAAGGATGCCAGCGCGCAGGAATCATAAAGCCTTCTAAACATCGATAAATCTCAACCACGACATTTACTTTGAGCATCTATCTTGTCATAATGCATATAATCTGATTCCTTACTGCTATTAAAGTTTTGCACGCAAGGCGATATTCATTCTTGTGTCTAATGAAAACCGAGCATTCTGTGTCAGGATGTGAACCATGCTGTTGTCGCTGTTGGTTATGGAGTTGAAGACGGTGTTCCGTACTGGCTCATCAAGAATTCCTGGGGAAAGAACTGGGGCGACAAGGGATACTTCAAGATGGAGATGGGGAAGAACATGTGCGGTAAGTTCCCCCTCGTGTGATCCTCTGGTTTTGGTAGAAGTGCCGGAATAAACGGTGCCAGGATAACTATGCTTTTGAGATTCTCGCAGTGGTTTCAGTTCATGTCCATTCCTTCTGTGCTCGACTTTCTGCTAAGTTATTCCGTCCTCGTCGATCGGCCTTAAATTGCAGGTGTCGCTACTTGTGCATCGTACCCTATTGTGGCCTAGATTGTTATTTGGAGAACCTATGGAGTCGCGCGCCGGGTGATTCGAGACGTGTTGCTTCGCCTCAAGGCGGAGTGCTGTAATGTAGCATAGAAGGGTTTATGCTTAGTGTGCAAAAATAAACTTCAGAACTGGTGCAATTCCATACGGTTACTATTATGTCCACAAGGACCTTGTAATTCCTCTCTATGTTTGTGCGGTATGAAGCACTATCGTTACAAGAACAACGCATCTGCGGCCGAGGAAAACGCGATTCCTCCGCGACTAAAACGGCACGGGATTGAAGGGGCAAAATTTCACTCTGAACGGGACGCTTCCGCTTATCTACTATCGGTAGAGATTGAATGCACGGTGTTTCGCACATGCTAACACTCACCGTGCGACGTTTAAATAGCTGAGGAGAGGTAATGCTATCTTTGATCGCACCAGAAGCGACAGTAGCCGAAATCTTTCATTCGCAGCGCGAATTACATATGCGAAGAAGACGAGCAAAAGTTCACAGTTCGATTAGCTGACATTCATGTCCCTGTTCATGCATTTGTCGTTTTCCGTAAGAGAGCTATCGATCGGAGTAAATTACAGCTCCGGAGAGAGAGACTCGTGAAGCATACCTCTTTCTTTCACCAGAGAAACAGAGAACAATACCAAAGATTTTCCGATTTAATATCTTCGTAGAATGACCAATAAATAAGGTATGCAAATGTGGGGATGATTGTCCGAAGAATCATAAACTTATTGTACGGAATTTTGCTAATTTAGCTCTAAACCTTTTTGACGATTTGCAAATATGCGAAGACCGTCGCCTGCGTGGCACGGCCCTTAGGATTTTTTTCTCTGTTTTTTGTGATTTTTTTTATTTTCTGAATTTTTTTCTCTGTGTTTTCCTTTTATTTTCTTTCCTTTTCCTTTTTCATATTTCCCTCCGCCAGTCGCCGGCCGATGTCACCGGCCACAGGAGAGGGCGTCGCGGCCCTCCAAGGCCCTCACCGGCCACGGCAAGGGCGTCACGGCCCTTGCCTGAAAGACCCAAGATCAGACCCAAAGAGCTCGGCAAGGACATCCCAGACAAGAGATTGATGCCACTTTTGCTCCTCTGAGCTAAATCCATCATCTGGGTTTTTGCTCATCTCTATCTCTCCGATTCTGGGCGTTCTGTGATTTTCAATCTCTTGCAAGACAGAACAGAACACAAAGGCCCTCTTCTTGGCTCGCAGAGAGGGGGCTTTGCTTGTGTCTCCACGTGAAAAGGAAGATTAGCAATGGTCGATCGATCGATCGTGCGGCCGGCGAGGGCATCACAGCCCTCGCCTATGGCCAGCCACCTCTGCTAGCCATCGCAGAGCGCCAACTAGTGATATAAGAAAAAAGGAAAAAAAATCAAAATATCGTAAAAATCCTCAAGGTCAACGCTGACCATGCAATATAAAATAATAAATATTGATTAAAGTTATTTTCGATTAAAATTGATTGAGATGACTATATTATTAAATTGTCAAAAGGTTTAGATCTAATTTGATCAAATTAAAAAGCTTTGAACTTTTTTGGCCACTTTAGGATAAGTTTTTTTTTTTGATAACCCAGGAAACCCCCGCACGGCCGATAGCCGGGGAGTAAACCCTGGAGGCGACACGTGCTAGCCACCACACACATGCCACCGGTTAAGTACCTTAGGATAAGTTTGGGACTTTTTAAATAATTTTTCCACAAATGAAGTCAACAATAGTCAATAAAATGAAGATGTTGGAACCTTTCCTTTTTAGCTTTTGCCAAAAACATAACTCAAAAATCGATTTCATGTATCAACCTTGCTAAAATTTCTCGTTCTTCGAATATTAATGGGTCCCCAACAAGAAAATATTTGCATGCTCCATGAACTCCGTCTGCTCCACTCGATTGATTACCATACGTCCACGTACTGCCCACTTTTCTTTTTCTTTTTCTTTCTGTCGCTCGTGGACTCTCTCTCCCCTGTTCTTCTCTCGCTTCTCTCGCTCTTTTTTATTTGGCTTCCATTTTGCTTTTTGAGGCCATGGACCAAAAAGGGCCAGCAGCCATGGACAGCGGCAGCAACAAACATGGACGAGTAAGGGGCTTGCGAGTGACATTGGAACTCGTCCATAGCCGATGGACGATGTTGAACATGTAACAAAAATTCAAAGATAACACTAAACATTTTTATATAGTTTAGCGACTGAATTGAACAAGCAAAAAAAATTAAAAAATCACATTGAATAAATTAAAAGTTCGAGGACGACGTCGCACAACGGCTAAAGTTCATGGACCACTTGCCTCATTTTCATCCTTACGTTTGCATGGCATGAAACACTATCATTACAAGAATAATGCATTGCAGCGAGATTCCTCCGCGATTGAGACGGCACAGAACCGAAGGGGGGAAAAATTCACTTGAAATGACGCTTTCGCTTATCTTCTAGTAGTGATTAAACACTCACCGCGGCGATGCTTGAAAGCCCAGGAGAGGTAATACTATCTTTGATTGCACCAGAAGCAAAAGTAGCCGCATCTTTATTCGCAGGGCAAATTACATATGTAAAGAAAAATAAGCAGAAGTTCAGGGTCATGCAAAAGTTCATGGTTCGATTTTGCTGACATTCATATCCTTACAGAAATTGACTTTGGCATGAGATAGTCGAAAGTCCTTACATAAATGTTTCTCTATGGTATCTTCCCATTCAATGATATGTTAGGCTGTAATGGTCCTATTGATGCACGGAAACCTCAAAAGCTCTCAAATTGCCATCTTCATAGTTCTCTTTTCATCAGTTAGTCATATCCCACAAGATCGACCGGAATAAATTACAGCTCGGGGAAAAGAGAGAGAGACTCATGAAACATGCCTCTTTCTATTACCCAGAAAAAGAAATATACCAAAGTTTTCTAATTTAATATCTTCATAGAGTGATATAAGATGTAGTCAACAAATGAATATAAATTGATGGATCCTTTCCCTTTTCGATCCCTTCTCTCAACCCTGCTAAAATTTCTCTTTCTTCGGATATTAATGGGACACTGACAAATTATTTCGGACGAGCAAAGAAAGCAAATATTTACATTTAAAGTGTGCAGATGATTGAAGGATCTGGAAAGCTAGTGACCCACTATGGCCTTGCAATAGCAGACGCATTTCATTCTTCCTCGGGGCATTGTTTCATTCCTGATAATCTCACTCTTAGTGATGCATAAGCCGGAGACTTCGACTTTGATCCTAGAAGTCTCCGTTGTGGAATTATGATCCGTGGGGACATCTAGGTAGCTATCAAAATCTCTCTACTATACACAAAACAAATGTCTCCGGCTCTCTGCATAATTGAGCTGTGATGCCAGGTATTACCTCCCAAGTCCTGATGTCGCTGTACTGGATATGCATAAGCTCTTCGCAACATCCAAAGACTTCTCATGCCTCAGGATAGATTGGGCTCCCTCTCAGCCTGAGAACCAACAGGATTGAAAACAAAGTTGGTAAGCACATCCACTCTAAAAACTGATGGACATTATTCTGCAAATTCTACTATGCATTTCATTCTTGATAAGTAAAAAAAACAAGACAAGCGTGCAATCAACAATGCAATAAGAATAGGCAATTTTTTTCCGGATAAAGAAAAACATCAGCACCTTAATATTGATAAACATCGCCAAAACAAAAAAGGAAAAAGAAAAAAAAGTACTCTCCAAGCTCAGTCAGCAGTTCGCTAATTGAATCAGCCACACTATCAAAATGATAATGATCATTAATCTAGCAGAAACGAATCAGGAGGTGATGGCACCAGTTGCTTATGGCCAATTTATGTGAAGACTTGGGCAAGATCACTGATGTCGTGGAGCAACTGACTGTTGAATGCCAAGTAAAAAGATGAAACACATTAAAATTGCAATGAGGTGGGCTCAACCAAGCAAGGAATGAGATCTTGTGCACCATCATTTTAAGAGCAAGAAAAGTAAAGCTAAATACACGTGTCCAAATCTTCAATCGGGACAACCCACGATCGGATGCAAGCAGGTCAGACAGTAGCATCCATTGTCATGCATCTGTTTATTGCAAATAAGAAACCGCAATATTCTCTAACTGTAGCACCAGCAAAGCAGAATAATCATGATGACAATGACAAAAATGATGAACGTTCGGTAGCTTTCGCAAATAGCACATCAAGAATTATTATATTAGTAATTTCAAATAACAAGTGGGCCAGATTACTTACAGCTTTATAACTGATTCATGCAAGAAGCTATACACCCGCGAGGATGTATGATGGTGTAAGGACATCACTCAATCACTCGAGCCCCAAAAAACCGAAGCCCAGCACATGGAAACCTTCCATCAAACAGCCACAAGAATGTCTGCATTCATTGTAGCAGGACTAGCCCTGTTCAAAGAGGACAGACCCAAATTCAGGCCCTCCAAGGCAGTCCGCCTTATGTGAAAGGCTTCATTGGCCATCCCAGCCTTTAGAAGGCAAGAGACAAAAGAATTAACCGTGATGCTGTCAGGAGCACAACCAACCGACAGCATCTTATTGTAAATTCTCATTGCTTCCATCATTCTCCCCTTCATACAATGCCCAATGATGAGAATTGTAAATGTCAATTTATCAGGTCTGCATCCCTTCTCCTCCATCTCCGCCAATATTATGTTTGCCTCATCTACATTACCCGCTTTGCAGAACCCATCCATTACTGGATTGTAAATAAATGGTTTAGGGACAATATTCGAGCACCTCAACTGTCTTAAACATTCACGAGCATCGTGCAACCTATTATCCTTACATAATGCATTGATAAGTACTGAAAAGGTATAAGCATTGGGTGATATGTTCCTAGTAGACATCAGCTGCCAAAGTTCCAAGCCCTCATTCACCTGCCCCGCTCGACAATGCCCATCGATTAAGGAAGTAAAGGTAACAACATCAGGGTAGCAACCAACAGAGAGCATCTTGTCATACATGGAATGGGCAGAGCTCATGTTTCCAGCCTTACCAAAGCCATCGATTAGGACATTGAAAGTAACTGTACTAGGTCTAATACCAGAAGTTTTCATCTCTTCGAACAGAAGGGATGCTTCCTCCATTCTACCCAACTTGCAACAACCGGATATAACTGACGTGTACGTCACAACATCTGGTGAGACGTCACACCTCGATTGGACTTCCTTCAATAAATGGTGCCCCCTTTCTATCTCATTGACCCTACATAATCCATTTATAAGTGTGTTAAAAGTAACAATATCTGGAGAACAACCAAAACTCTCCATATCATTGAAAAGTTCAAACGCCTTATCAATATCTGTTACTCTGCATAAACCTCTGATTAATATATTCAAAGTCCAAGTATCAGGACTGGCGTGCAATAGCAAATGCTCCTTAAACAAGGACATTGCCTGGTGCACCTGATTCCTATTGACCAACAAGTTCAATATTGTGTTACAGATGTGGGAACTCATCTTTATCTCACTGCCATCAACCTTCGCAATTATATGCTTCACACTATCAATTTTACCCGCTTCCACGAATGACAATAACAAAAACCCGAAACTTGCACTATCGATCGAATGCCCATCACTCCTCATGCAATCAAAAACTGCCTTTGCCAAATCATGATGACCAGCTCGACATAAAATTCTCATGAGCATATCATAAGTCACAGGCCAATGAACAATACCCACGTTCACCCTACTGAACTCAAAGAACCCAAACCCCAGCTTCGGATCCCCAAGCCGCCGAGTAACCACGAATGCGCTCGAGGGCGTCAAGTGCTGCCGCAAGTAGCCCAAGCAAGCATCCACATCACTCGAATACACAAACACAGAGCACGCAACCTTGACAAACCAAGCCTCGGATTCATCGATTACCTCCCCATCGCACCCGGGCAATGCGCGAGATCCTCCTCCTCCCCCCTGAACCTGAGCGTGGAAGTAACTTGCGGCGACGCCGGAGGCTCGAACCCTAGGACGGCGAGTAACGAGGGATAAGAGGGTCATCACCAACCCATTGCCATCACCCGAACCAGCTCCACCTCCAGTAGCTTCAGCGTTATCGACCCTTCTGATTAAAAATCGCAACTTTACGACAGCTCGATCGGATTCTGAGGTGGGTTTTTGCTGGGGCTCTCTGCCCTTCATGGGGAAGTAGCGAAAAACAGTTCTGGTCGCATTACCAAACCGAATCACGGGCCCCGACAGCACTTCTTCGCATTAGGACATACGAATCGAAGATCTGTGGAGACGATCTGGGTGGGGTTGAAAACTCCAGTCCGGGATGACACGGGGATCGAAGGTTGGTCTCTTCGAAGGAATCGTGGGCAAAATGGGGTGCATCTGTCGGAGAATTCCGAGATGGACGAGTTGCCCGGTTTCGCTGGTTAGGGTTTTGTGAGGTTTCTCCGAAGGGAGCGTCACCGAGCTGTGAGATTAGATGGAAACACAGCATGACGGGCCAATCGGACCTCGGCCCAGGAAGATCAGCAAGTTTTGGTCCACGAGTGACAACTTAGGCTGCGCATGACAACTATTCTGTGTCCGGGAACAGATTCTGATAAAAAATGATTCTTTTTTTTTTTGTGTCCGGGAACTGATTCTGAGCATTTGAAGGCGTTTGGTAACGGCCCAAAATTTCTATTCCTGAAATAGTAAAAGAACAGAAATGCGTTTGGTAACGGCATAAAATTTCTTTTTATTAATAATATTTTAATAACATTTTAAATACTTTAATATTTCTTTCTTTTCTTTTTTCTTCTCCTCCTTCTTGGCCATGGCAGATAAAATATTTTTTAATTAATAATACTTTTATTAAAAATAATTTTTTATTTTTTTGGCCATGACCGGTAAAAAGTTTTCTTATGAATAATTTTTTATTAATAATTTTTTTAAAAAATATTGTAATTTTTTTTCGCCATGGCCTGGTCGCTGGCCATGATCGATAAAATATTTTTTTTATAAATATTTTTTTATTAATAATATTTTAATAAAAAAATTTTTTATTGAAATTATTTTTTTTTGCCATGGCTTGATCTCTGGCCATGGCCGGTAAAATAATTTTTATTAATAATATTTTAATAAAAAGTATTTTATTTAAAATATTTTTTATTTTTTTGCCATGGCCGGTAAAATTTTTTTATTAATAATAATTTTTTTATTTTTTTTGCCATGGTCTGGTCGCTGGCCATGACTAGTAAAATTTTTTTATTAATAATACTTTTTATTAAAATATTTTAATCTCGCCAGATAAAGCGAGGGTGGCTCTCGTGCTGGACATTAGAAACTATATTAAAAACCAAGAAAAAGAAGAAAAAAAACTGATTCTCATTTTTGTTCCCAGAATCTAGAAGCTACTTTTTTTTTATTCTTGATTTTGCTCCAAAACTGATTTTGGGCACAATTATGCCCAGAATCAAAAAATTAAACAAACGGATTTCTATTCCCAAATTGATTCTGGGAACAAAAGAACAGAATCAAACACTATTTGGCAAGTTGCCATGCGTAGCCTTAGTAGTCCGTGGAGCTTTTTTTTTTTTAAATGTAGTCACGCATTCAAATTTCACAAATTACACAAATCATTTTAAATCAAAATTATCTGTATAGAGCAAGAGCCCAAACTTAACAGATTCATATAATAAACTGAGTCATGACTATTTTCATATTTATCAAAGTTAGCTTTGAAATTTCGTATTTTTTCTTTCCTTATAAACAAATAGTCATCTTTAAGTGAAAGTAATCTTTTATTTTCTCTTTCGAATTGAAAACACCATCTAGGTTTCAAGATGCGGACTTATGTGTCAACATTCACGTACAATGCGAATGCGAAAGGTCTAGATGTTCCGTATTAATATGAGATGAAAGTGTGCGATGCACAGGGTTCGGGGATCGAACCGAACCGACTAGGCCGGTTCCTGAACAGTCCAATGAACCAGTGCGAGGAAGCCAATATGGATCACGTTCCACAATTATGGGTGTGCAACCGGACCGGGTTTATCCAGAAACCGAATCAACCCACCCGAAAAACAAGTCCGGGAACCGGTTCTAACAAGAACCGGTCCGGGTACGTGTTCCATTTTTTGGGAACCGGTTAGAATCGGTCCGGTTTTCGGTTCCAAGTAAAAACCAATCTAAACATATTTTAGAACCTATTTTAGAACCGGCTTTGAGATAATGTACAAAAAAGTAAAAAGCCTATATCACGTTACCCTACTTCACCGGTTTTAGAACCGATTTCCGATTTAATATTGGAATATGTTTCACAACTATGAGCGAAATAGCACGGCCCTTAAAGTCATCTAAATATTGTGTGATTCAGATGAGATATATAGACATTTTTCTAGTGAAAGCAGATGCCTTACCGCTAAGTCTCTTGATTTTTCTTTCAAAATATTTCATTTGAAAACAGAAGTGAGGAGTTATCGCTAAACACGTTGAATAAATTCCCTAGAAATGTGACTCTTAAAGGTTTATGCGATTGGACTATGTCTTGCCACATAGTGCTTTTGGATTGTTGATTTTGATGGATTGTAATTTCAATTGCTCATTTTGGGGATTGTTACTTTTGGCGGATAGTAGTTTTTGTTATTCATCTTTTATTTTAAATCGTTTCATTGCTACCTATATTATTTTGCTAGAAAAAAATGAAACCGGAAAAAGGAACAAAAAAAAAATAGGTTCTCGGGTAGACCCTAAAACCGGACCGGAAAAACAGGGTTGGTTCCAAAACAGGCTCTAGGAAAAACAGGATTGATTTCAGGTTCCAAAAATTGAGAACCGATTATAATAGGATTGATTTCAGGTTCTAAGTCCGGACCCAACCTACCCTGAACCCGGTCACCCTTATCCACAACTGCGAGCAAGACACTCTTCTCTCTATTCTCTCTTTTCTTCGGCCATTAACATTTTTGTTTCCTCTCTCTCCCCACATGGACCATCGCCGTTTTTTTAGGCGTGCGTCCATCCAAGCCCGCTTCTTCTTCTTCTTCTTCTTCTTCTTCGCTCCTGCTTCACCCATCTCCTCTCTCAGATGGGCTAGCTCCTCCACCTCAAACTCCTACGAACCCTTCTCGAATCCGACATAAGTCTCCGTCCAGCCACCGTCTCGGCTTCAACAGATTGATTCACGGCAGCTCAGCGTGTACCCACGCGACTCTGGGCGTTAACGACGACGACCCACGTTCAGATAGGACCGCCTGAGAATCGTGAAAATTGATTACGGCTCAAGTCCAAGTTGTTTTTCACCAAGCTGAGAGGCGTGACAGGCAGGGCGTGGCTGAGGGACGACTAAGGGTTTCCGACTTCTATGAAAGAGGCGAAGACGGGTGCGACTTGTGAGAGAGGAGAGGGACAGAGGGGCAGTTCGATTCGGTTCATGAGAAAGGAGATAAGAGAGCAAGGAAGGGCAGTTCTCGACAGTGCCGGTCCGGTCCGGTCCGGGCAATTCCCGATCCGGTCAATCCTGTACGCTCACCCCTAGCGACGCATGATTCGTTTGGATCGATTTTTTAATTTGGATTTTTCTAATTCCTTCGTATATTATGGCAAAAACGGATTTTGAGTGTCTTTTAATCTTAAATTCCCGAAAATTTCGCAAAATCTAAATACAAACGTGCACATTTATTAGATTTTGACAAGCAAAGAAAAAGTAGATACCTTTCGATAAGTTGCCACCGACAAAGCTCACACAGCAACGTTAAAACGTGAAAATCAGTATTGCCCCCGTGCGCAACGCTGCACGGACGGGCGCGACGAGCCCTCTCCATCCCGGCGGTTAAAGCTCTCTGCTTTCTCGTCGCTCGACCGGATCTCCACAGCCACAAGCACGCCCAGATCGCATGGAAATCTGGGTTTCCCAGATTCTGCGACCACCATTTTCGACCCGACGGCGAAATGCTCGAGATGTCCATCGGCGGCGCATCCCCATGTCGCCGGAATTCATCGCCGGAAGAAGAGCGCGCGGTGAGTCTTGCTGGTTTCTGGTGATGGGGTCTGTTCATGATCGAGCTTGTGAAGATCTCACCGTTCTTGGGTCTGTTTTGGGTTCTTGTGATTGAGCTCGCTTGCTTCTTGTTTCTGCTTTGTCTGTTGAATGTTGCCTCCGTTGAGGGAAAACGAAAGCTTCTAAGCCTGAGCTTGTCGCTGATCACGGGGTTCGCTCCTCGCTAATCAGCGACAGGGTGGTAGCAATCTTCCTGCGACGTGTTCCAAGTGAAGTGATTTCTCTTCCCATATTGATTTTCGTGTAGAACAATTAGTGAAACTGGAATTGATGATATGGCGACGTGTTCGGTTTACTACTATTTTTGGTTTAGGATTGAAATGCCGTAGAAGTCGTTGTAGGGTCGATCTGTATTTCATCCACCTACTTGAATCGTTCATTTCCTTGCAGTTTCCATGTTCCGCTCAAGCACCTCTCGTTTCTTGACTCTTTTCTGTCGCCTACGTTGTTGTAAAATCCATTGGAAGTGAAGAATCCATGCATTACTTTCCTTCATGGAGCATATTTCTGCAGGGCAGAATATAGAAAGTTTGTTAAAGAATAGATAGACATGTCATTCGAAATGGAATAAGAAAAAGAAATATTTACGATTCTTGACGAGGCAAGCAGGTCCGAACTTTGTTCTATTAATGTCAATATTAAAAGATGTGTACTTCAGCCTTTCAAGGAGTTTGATTCATTTTGTTTTTAGGAATAGCAGTCTTCTCCTTCATAAATAGTTTCCCCCCATCTTTAGATCCATAGATGCTATCTAGTATATGTGTATATGAATGAATTAGTGACACGTTGGGACATTAGCATATTCCTATTCTGTTCACTATGAAAATTTTGCATTGCCAATCTAAACGGAAGCTACTTCCTCTCTGACTGTTTCCCCTTTTCTTCTCTTAGTTTACAGAATGGCAGTTGTTAATTTCATCTTTTCTTTATTTGGCCAACAGTTGTTAATTTCTTTGAATCATGTACTGGTATCGATTTGGTAAATGCCGGATGATAGGGTGGAATATCTTTTCAAATTGATCCACTTGTTATTATACCACACAGGGTTCCTAGTACCTCTTGATGTAATTAAGTTTCTTTTTTTTTTTATCTGGAAGAGATACTTTTGCGTCATTTCGTACAATAACGAGATTCTGAATGCCAACAAAAGATGTATCCCGCCATGTCCTTATCATATCTAGTATATTTCTTATGTAGTTAACTGTTGCTTTCATTACCAAGAAAAGCTCAGATGTTGCATCACCCAAAGAAAGCGTTTTATTGTTAACGGCCAAGCTCATATAACTCAATGCCGACAAAAGTTAACTTTTTTCCATTTTGAATGCTGTTAGCAATCCATTTCCTTTCCTATTTCTGATGTTTTTTTTTTGTTCTTTCACTATTTGCAGGATGGCGGAATGTGCAAGTGGTAGTCCAACTCCAATTATTAACGATAAGCTAGAGACGATGGATGATTGAGAAAAGGAGATGCCCATGCTCCTGGTCTATCAAGCAGGTGGGCATAGTCATGCCAAAACCCTGTGGATAACAGCCAATTGGCATGCTTCAGATGCTCCACCTTCATACCACTTTTAATCTCATGCCATGTTTCAACTCGACAGTGAACTTGCTTTCTGACAGGGAACTTTTTTCGGTAGCTTTGTGCCCTAGCAACTTTTGATAAACAGGATACATTCTCTAACATATCAGCATTGGCTCAACTATCGAGTCAAACTTCATCTTGATATCTCCACAGATTCTCCTTCTGCAGTAGGGCTGTATGAGTTATTTGGCTCGCATGTCCTCTGTGGAAGCTCAGGTTCTGCTATGCATTCCCTTCTGCATTTTGAATGTAGACGTTCCAGAACCTATTGGTGCTTAAACAAGGAAATTGTTAAAAGTCATGTATTAAGCTATTTCTGCATGTACACTCGTGTAAAGCAAAGGTCATCATCTCAAAACGATGCTACATACATGTGAATTGAAAAGCCACATACTGTAGAAATTCAAAGTTGAAGGAAATGAATTTTTAAATGTCGATGCTGGAGAGGACGTCAAATTAACTGTTCTATGATAAGGTTTCATGAATGATACAAGGACATGTAAGAATTTTTTTAAGTTGATTTATGCTAGCATATGTTAGAACGAATGATGTAGTGTGAAAGCATGACAAGCAGAACATGAAGTATTGCAGATGTTGAGATTCGAAGAATATCGTGTGAGAGTTGTAGGAGAGATCGTGGTCATTGAGATGACATTTCAAGTACTTGTAGGCTGTAATGTTGTTCCCCATCTATTATTTCCTTTCCTTGATATATTTCCTATATTTTGGCAGTAACTCATAAAGTCATTTTTATGACCAATAGAGATGATCTAGCCAGGCCAAGGAGACACCCTGTCTAGTTCCTTTATTAGAGCCTAGAACAGCCAGAAATTTCTGGTTCTGGCTATGTGAGAGATTCAAAGGAAATCGTTATAGTGATAAAAGGTACTTGTCTCTTTTCAAAGGATGGCAAAGGCAGTATGGTTTGCGCTGAAAATTTTCTTAGATATCGCAGGGGCCAGAGAGAGATCTTGACAGTGAAAACCGCTGTACTTAAATTTTTGGGACTGATAATGACAGTAGTGGCTGTACTGACATCATTGGATATTTTACAGGGCCAGCAAGGAACATAAATATGAAGGTTACTAGCAACGTTTTGGCGAGTGTCAGTCCAGTTTGATATCTTGGTTCCCTTCTTTGTTCACCTTTCAATCACAAGAATGATGCATCGAACTATTTTAACCTCTCTTTCTTTGACATAGCATTTGTGGCATTATTGCCAAAACTTCTAACGTTCTGGTGGAAAAATTTTACCGCCGGCAAGCAAGGACCAGAAATGTAACAGAGGTGAAAGCCGGCTTGGCATGCTTACTGTGAATCAAAAGGTTGGAACTTTGTCTCAAAGTAAGGTTCTGCAAGAGATACTCTGCGATGACATGATGGACCAAACTATTTTTGAAAAAGTCATTGACTTTACAGGGGGTCTCACAGAAAATTTAGTATACTGTGATGGTTTTTGCATCATGCTTAGTTTGTAGATGTCATGCGGGTATATTTAGCACCTATGATATTTTTATTACAATGTCTGAGATTATGATTCTTTTGAATGAACATATGTGAAGTTCATGGTTTTCTTTAAACCGTTTTGGACTTCGTTGCTTGCATGCAATATAAGATATAGGCATGCATTACTGCATACTAATAAGTATTTCTTCGTGATCCTACACAAGAATATATGACTATTTTTGGTCCAGTTACATAAGGCGGTCAGGAGCAAAGGTAGAAGAAGAAGAAAGAAAAGAAAAAAAGAAAAAAATCAGAAAAAATATTTAAAAAATTGAAGTGCACATGCTAAATTACGTCGTTTTGAAGTGTACATGCTGATTAAACCTCCGGTTAGCCATATCATTTTCAGAAATTAATAAAACAATGCCACATTGGATTTCCAGCCAAATTGACCGGAGTTGGCACTTAAGTGATCGTTTTTCAAAAAATTTGGCACTGAAGTGATCCGGTGGAAATTTTTGGCACTAAAGTGAGCGCCGTACACAAGTTTTGGCGCTTTTAATATTTTTCACCCCACTTTTTGTGTTCTTTACTTTTCATCTGTGATCATCTTATGTTAATAAACCCAAGTCCTTGTAAAAGTAGACTTTTTATTAGTTTCCCACGTCGAGTTTGTAGATATGGCCTCCTCTCTACTCAGTCTGTAGTGACCTCTTGGACCTCTCAAATTTTCACTGGCGGGACAAGCTTAAGGTCCTCTCAAAGAAATTAAATAAACTGGAGGGTGAATTTGCAAAGTAGACTCGCAAAGCTCAAACCACAACCAGTTTATACAAGAGATCGTGCATATTCACCAACCAAAAAAAGCAATAAAGCGGGTGCAGCCTATGAAGAAATCTGGGAAAATTATTTAAAAAAATCCTAAACCTATTGCACTCTTGCCAATTTAGTTTTAAACCTTTCAAGTTTGCCAATTAAGTCATAAACCTTTTCACTTCTTGTCAATTGGGCCCATCTGGTTAATTTTGGCCGCCCGGAGCTGACGTGGACACCGACCGTCTGGCCAACAATGACGTGGTAATTTTTAAATATCTTTTACTTTTTTTTTTGCCTTCTTTCCTCTAGCCTGTCGCCGGACCGGCTAAAGGCAAAGGCCGGCGAGGTCGCTCTCACCTTTGGGCGGTTGCCGGACAGGCCAGACGGAAGAAGTCAGAAAAAATATATATATTGAAAAATTCGAAAATTTTTTTTATAAATTGCCACGTCAGTGTCGGCTGGCCAAAATTAGTCGGATGAACTCAATTAGTAAGAAGTGAAAAGATTTAGGACTGAAATGGTAAATTTAAAAAATTTGGGATTGAATTGGTAAAAGTGCAATTGATTTATGACTTTATAAATAATCTTCCCGAAGAAATCCGAATAGGTTCATTTAGGCCGACCGAGCGACATATCCGTACGTCCAAACTAAGCCAAGCAGGAATAGGATAAGATTTCGGGTTCGCGGCCTCGGATACCGTCACCCTCAACGGCAACGGCACCCCTCATTTGCCAACAAATCGCGCATTAATTACCCGCTCGCTTGTTCGACACCGGGGAGATCTACTCGCTGCCATCTTTGACACTGATCCGAAAAGGAAAAATTTTTTAAGTAACCCCAACTACGGAGCGCCTGCGTGAGACAACGAGGGGGGTGGCCTCGCTGATCCTGAGCGTTACCATATTCGGTTCCTTATCTCTCGCATTTGGTTTTTTTCCTCTGCTCGAGATACAATGTGTGTCCGTTCATGGCTCAATTCAAATGACATCAATCGCATCAGTCTGCCACCTTTTGAAGCCTGCATTCGTCGCGCATGCCGGTTCCGCTATAAAGACCAAGGCTTTCGGTTTCTCTTTAAACTCGTCATAACCTTCCTCGAGACATTTCATGACCTCCTTATGAGGAAGCTCTGGTTTCTTTTTTTTTTGTTAGCTTTTGCGTTTGTTTTTGGTTTCTGTTCACTGTATGATCAGCAGTCATCACTAAGCTAGCATGGAGATATCTTCTCTTTGAGGGTGGTATGTGAAGAGTCTTCCCCTCTCTCTCTGCTCTTAAATTTTCTTCATTTCTCGCGCTGATCTATGCACCAACCGATGCAAGAACCAGAAAATCAAGAACATGGCTTCGTCCCTCTTCATTTAAACCGGAAATGGGCATCGTTTCCGAGGAGATAACCCGGATAGACACGCTTGAACAGTCTCTCTTAAACATTTTTACTCTCTCTCTCTCTCTCTCTTCCCTTTCACTTCGAGTTCACTGACTGAATTTCCAGTAGACTCGAGTCCTAATTTCGTCTCTCTCTTTTGGAAGAACAAACAGTCTCTCCATGACAACTATGGATGGTTTTCTTGCAGGATTTCAGTGCCTTAACCGAGTCCTTGCGCACGTATATATACTGTCGCGCCCACTGAAAAGAAATGGAGGGCTGGCTTGAAGGGGAAAACGCCGAGCCTCATCTGATCCCACAGCAGCACTACACGCTCTTCCACTCCATCGACCGCGCCCTCTACACGATCCTTGCGATCCACCTCTGCCGCGACCCAGCCGAGTCCCTCCATGTTGTCGCCCTCCTCCTCTGGCTCGAGCGCGCCGGCTTTCCGTATGCAGTCAAGACCGTCCTCTCGCTTCCCAAGATGCTTGTTAGCGACCTCGCCGACGAGGCCATGGCCTGCCTCAACTTCATCTTCAACCGCAGCAACATTTCAGATGGCGGCGCCAGCGTCCCCCTCATGCGGGGCGTGATAGGCCGGCGCATCTCCCTGCGGTTCCTCCATGAGAACCGGGAGGATGCCCGCCGAGTGATCTCCAAGATTATCGACACCGTGTGTGTTAGGGCTCTGACTGACATAATGCGGGACGCCGTCGCAATAAGGAAAGCTCGTCACAACCCGTCCCCGTCAACGTCCCCAGTCCACCTCCCGAATCGACCTGCATTTCCAGGGATGCGGCAGCGCAGGAATGAGAACACGAACGACCCCGTCACGATCAACCGACATGTCCCCATTGGCCATCAGAGCCGACAGTTCTGGTTCCTCGGGAAAGAGGAGGCCGAGGCGGTGCCGGCCGACGACCGGACATTATTCATGACCTTCTCGAAGGGGTACCCGGTGCACGAGTGGGAGGTGAGGGAGTTCTTGACCAGGGCGTTCGGGGACTGCGTGGAGGCGCTGCACATGCAGGAAGTGCCGGCACGGGAACAGCCACTGTTCGCACGGGTCGTGTTCCGGTTGGCCTCGACGATCGAGCAAGTGCTCGACGCCTCGGGCAAGGCCAAGTTCATCATCAATGGCAAGCATGTCTGGGCCCGAAAGTTCGTGCCGAAACGCACGAACGGTCACAGAGCGGTGGTTCATCAACCTCCTCCTCAGCCTTATAACTTGCCACCTTATTTTCCAGACTGAGATGGTTCGTGTATGAGTGCAAGTTCGTGGAATAATAATAATAACAATCTTGGTGAATAATCTTTTAATGCGTGGTTTTAATTTGGAAATCTAATAACCCTTAGATTTGATAGAATCTGTTGTGTGATCTGAGTTTTAAATGAAATTTAGCTTGGCAATGTTGGTGAAACTTCACAAAGAAGCTGTGTGCATGAACCCGAACGAAGTAATGTTAGGAAACACTAAAACTGATAGATAAAATTTATATATCAAGTGACGTGATAAATTGTATATAGACATTTTAATATATAGGCCATACTCGACATTCATTTGTTCTGCGATATCGTTTAATATGTCGATTTTCTCTACTTCCAAAGAACATTGATTAAAAGACATTTCTTTTCCTTAAGAAGTACTAGGTTGTATTAATTATCTTACATAAACTTACTAAAGTAATATGATTAAGTTTCAATGGAGTGTTGAAGTAAATGGGACCTTGTTTAAGCACCCATATAGGAAATCTACCAAGTCATTTAATGAAGAGGTTTCATTAAGGATTAGTATATCTAGCATTGCTGTTTCACTATATCTTGGTTTCGTTCTATTAAGTGACGGTGACAAAAACCATGGTATTATATTTCATACAATTTAGCAATGCCATTAAAGTTTTTATTGTTGAAAGGATGCCGTTTTGTTTTTCAACTAGACAATAAAAAGATGTAGAACATTAGATTATTGAACAATGAGATTTGGATTAGTGTCATTATTGAGTAATCTGATTTTATAAGCTACCTTTACTATTTTCTTTAGGGTTAATACCACGAAAAATTTCAAACTGGTACACTTATGACAAATTTACTCTCAGTTTGTTTTCCTTAAATTTTACTGTCAAATTGTTTTGTTAAATAACACACGGCAGTTGACGGATGTACCAATTTTACGTTTTACCCTCCGTTTGTCATAGGTGTACCAGTTTGTGATTTTTTGTGGTACAAGTCCAATTTAACGGAAACTAACGGAGTGTAAATTTATCACAAATGTATCAATTTGGAGTTTTTAGGGGTTAAAATATTAGTTTAGAGTAAATTTATCACAGGTGTACTAGTTTAGAATTTTTTGTTGTCAAAAAATTAGTCTAGGTAAATTTATCATGGGTGTACCAATTTAGGTTTTTTCATGATATTAATCATTTTCTTTAAGACTTGTTGCTAATTCATTATCTATTTATTTTTTAAAAAGTGGGTCACGATTCTTTTGCATGAATTCATGCATTTTTGCCAAGTGGTGGTGTTTCTTCCATGCCGGTGACTATAACCATATTGTCACCTTTTGCTTTAAGGGCTCTTTTGTTTACATCTACTTTAATTGCATGTGGCCAATCTTCTTATTCAATTAAGCTAAGAAACATATCATAGTATTAAATGAATTTTGGTCAACTCTCTAATCTCCCTCCTCACGAGCAATTCACTCCTTGAAAAGTTGACTGATATTAATGGACTAGCTATCGTTAAAAGGTTGACGACTAAATTAGCCAAATTGAAAACTTTGGGACTGAATTGGCCGTCGTACAATAGATTTAGGACTTTTTCACGTTTTGCCAATTAAGCCCATCCAGCCAATTTTAGCCAGAAATAGTTGATATAGACATCGGATGTCATGCGTCAAAAAATAAAAAAAGAAAAGAAGGAAGGAAAAGAGAAGAAAAGACATGAATAAAAGTTCGAAAAAAATTAAAATATTATTAAAAATTATCCACACCAGCATCGGCCATGTCGCATGGGACGACTGGCATCCACGTTAGCGATTTCTGATCAAAATTGGCCGGATTAATTCAATTATTGGCAAAACATGGAAAGATTCAAGACTCAATTGGAAAAATTGGCCGAATTAATTCAATTGTGAAGAAAGCTTTGCCGACCTTGAGGGGGGAACGAGCTGTGGAAGTACAGTCTGATCTGCACGTGAGTTTACTAACCGATAGCCTATCTGTTCATTCCACCATCTCACGTATTTAGAAATTACGGAACCTTGGGTTACCCAAGTAAGCATAAATAGCTCAGAAACAACAGTTTGGGGCATTAAATTTGGCACATTACCCGTTATTGCGCCAATTAACGATGAGACGCGATAGATTCTTTTTAATTAGTAAAGATCCCAAAAGGCATACGACAGAAAGCATCATTGTGCTTTTGACGATGTAGCCATTGTCGAGCCGAATTTGAATACCGATAAAATTGACCTAAATCGTTCCCAAACCCCGGTGCTCGGTCGAGTCGAGGTGCTCCAATAATCTCAAGCAAACAAGCATTCACATGCCTTGGACATTCAAGTTGCCCCATCCTCGTGGATATAGCAAGGCCGGACGGGGCGAGACTGCGCAGAGGTGGACCGGCCTGCGTCTCTATAGATTGTCAATATTAGACCTTAACCATCATGCCCATCCCAAGCCAGTTTTGAAATGCTCTTTTTCTTAGTAAGAACAAAAGAGTAATACCCAACATTCAAAGTCAAGTCAAACAACCTATTAACTCCTTTTGAGCAGAGACCCGTTTCAGAAAAAAGGATCATGCTTCTTTCGTGAAAAATGCATGATTTAAAAATTCATTCTCTTAAAAATAATTACTTGTATCGCTTATAAAATTTTAAAAAAAAAGAAAAAAGTCACTAAAAACCCCGAATTTTCCCCCTGTGACACATTTACCCCGAACTTTTTTTTTTTGATAATCCAGGGAACCCCCGCACGGCCGACAGCCGGGAAGTAAACCCTGGGGGCTACACGTGCTAGCCACCACACACGTGCCACCTGTTAAGTCACCCTGCGGCGCCCGGGATTCGAACACTCAACCTTTTACGAGAGGAAGAGTGCGCGCTCCAGCAGCGCCACCCAGGCGGGTGGTCCGAACTTTTTTTTGTGACATCAAAAACCCCAAACTTTCTTAGCTGTGATACATTTACCCCAATATACATTGTCCATGGGCATTTTCGTCTTTTCCGATTTTTCTTTTTTTTAATTTTTTTTTCAGATCCGGCGAGGGGAGCCTCGCCGGCGAGCCTCGCCCGAGCCAGATTCGGCAAGGGCGAGCCTCGCCCGACGCCGGCAAGCCTCGCCCTCGCTAGATCCAAGCGAGGCTTGCCGGCGTCGGGCGGCCCTCGCCCGACGCCGGCGAGGCCCCCCTCGCCGGATCTGAAAAAAATAAAAAAAAAGAAGAAAAATCGAAAAAGACGAAAATGCCCATGGACAATGTACATTGGGGTAAATGTGTCACAAATAAGAAAGTTTGGGGTTTTTAGTGTCACAAAAAAAAGTTCGGGTAAATGTGTCACGGGGAAAAGTTCGGGGTTTTTGATGGCTTTTTCCCAAAAAAAAAAGTGATGCTCGGCTAACGGGAATATAGGCTTGAGAGTTACAATGACAAGCCCATTTGAACTACGGAATGGGCCGAGGAGTTTATATCCCAGGCTAAATGTCCTACTCACCCATTTTCCCCACAACTATTCATTTACATCCTTTCTGTTTTTTTTTATTGTTACAATATTTATATCCAACGGGAAAAATACAATAAATATGACTGAGTTTGCTGCACTCAATCACCAAAAAGATGCATCTAATTCCAAAACTACAAATCTTGTACCTCACCTCAACAAATTTGTGCATTATTTACAAAAATGTCATTTCTCTTTCCAAAAATATCCATACGCTTCTCTTGCGCACACACCAACACACGGTCCCAAAGCACTCGAAATACCGACACCGTGCTCACGAGTATCCGCCAGCCACCTTTGCCACTGCTGTCTCACACCGTCGTTGCCCTCTCTAGACTTCGCTTAGTTGCTCTCATAGCTCGCCGCCTCCCCGCCAGGCCTGTACCTCTCGATCGGTCTCTCTTTTCGGAGCTAGGTTCAGAGTTTCAATGAATGGGAGGGATGTGTATAGAATATTTGGCTCATTTACATAAGGAAGGGTGGTTAGGCTATTTAAACGTGTTTGAGGTATGCAATTGCTGTTTTCGAAGATAGAGGTACGTCTTTGATCATGTGATGAAAAGCGAGACATATTTTTTGTATTTTGTCTATTCCAAATGTAACGTCATCTTCTGGTTTTCCTCAAAACTGTGCTCTCTCTCTCTCTCTACTATTGCTACTTATGGTCACTTAAATCATGCGAAAAGGACTTGCCCTTTGCACATTGCAGTTGGATTTGGGGGCAAAATAAGGGAAAATCATCACCAGCAGAAACTATGGGTCCCTCAGAAGCATCTCCAGAGCTGACACTGATATGGCAAGGAACCCCTGTGGCTCCAAGGTCTCCTGCTCCGGAATTGACCACCAAACCAAACTGACGGCAGATCCAGACCATCGCCCCTTACTTATTTTTCAAATGGGTCCCCAGAAATCAGGGCCAGTGCCTTACCAGGTGCAATCAATCATTTTGTCTTTCTCATGCCCTGTTTGATTTTTATTTTTATTTTCTTGGCCCCACCAACTGACAGATAGGCAAGTTTATTGCAGCTGCAATTTGTATCCACAACCACATCTCTCAAGAACTTAAAATTTTCCCATTTGCTTCCAATGTCCAGCTACTTAGTGCAAACCTACCGGCACAAACCAGTGTGGGTCTCCAAATCTTTTGACATTTGCTTTTCATATCTGGAGATAGAAAAGGGGACACTTGTCTTTCATTGCCAACAGCAATAGCATCACATCCTGCAGGTCTAAAGCTCTCATGTCAACCATGTCCGTTCACAGAACAAGATTCTTCAGAGTCCCTGAATCTGGTTTGAGACATCAAACACCCAGACATGTCCAAAGATTAGCTGTTTCAAGGGCTATGTGAGTTAACTCTTCTCAGTTCATGTACTTAGCTAATCCTATCAATTCTAACAATTTCATGTGTTCTCTTTCTTCACAAAATGATCAGGAAAATGGATCCTGAGTCTTCCATTATGGGAAAAGTGAAAGAACTCTCAGGGCAGTTCATTGCAGCATTACCAACCCCTCAAATTGATACGACGAAGTCTTCATCGAACCTCCGGTTCGATAGGCTGCAGCAATTGGATCGGGAGTTGTCTCTAGAGAACATACACGAGTTCGGACAATTTGTGGCTCGAGAGGCCTTGCTCGATGAAGAATACTGGGTATATTTTTCGAACTCCCCAAGTGCAGATGCAGTTACTCTCAATTATCAAAAGTTATGTTGTTTATGAGTTGCTTATTGGTCCTGTTAACAACTCTGCACTAGACAGCAGCATGGCTACGGGCAGAGAGTCATTGGGAAGACCGAGCAAACGACCGGTGGGTACTGCATCCCATCGCTCATGAAATTTACATCAACGTTCATCTAATTATGCTTGTTCTCGCAGATATGCAGATAATTACAAAAGGAAATTCACCGAGCAGGTAAATATAAACGCTGTGTTCTTATTTGCTCCTTGTTAGATTCTACACAGAGAGGTCACCATAAAAGAATTTCGCCCTATTTAGGAATTCAGTGCCATAAAGAGGCGATGTAGAGGGCAAAACGGGCAGAAATACATGTGCATTGTCACGGTATGGCACGCCTCACCGATCCAATTCTATTCTCCTTTGGTCAAGACATAGACTTGGTAATTTCTTCGTTAGTGTCGAACTGCGCATCTGCGAATGCAACTTCCTGATAAGATACACGACATTTAACAGGTCAAGAAGGAACACAGTAACGTCAAGCGGACTATCCTGAAAAGCATAGTTGGAACGCTTGACTTGAGCATCTGGTACTTGCTACACGGAGAGACTTTTCCCGGGGTACGTGTTATTCCTGAAATAATCGAACATAACTGCTTCTATTAACTCTAGAATCCAATCAAACAGAATATGAAAACCCAAACGGTCTCTCAGGAAAGGGTGAGGGCTCCTCTGTTCTGTCGCCTCAGTGAAGCAGGACCGGCCAGATACGGCTACATTGGAAACCTGTGCGTGGCCAAATCAGCTCGTCGCCAGGGCATTGCAAGCAGCATGATGAGTTTTGCGCTCGAATCAGCAAAAAGAACTGGTAGAATAAGCTGTAACATTCTTTAACTTCTCGAACATTACCGTAATCAGGTCAGTTTTCCACCATCTATGAGATACTACTTTTGTGGCAGCCAGCGTGGAGCAAGTTTACGTACATGTGCACAGAAAAAATGGGCCTGCACAAGAATTGTATGCAAAGATGGGATTCAAGGTAACACTGCGATTCCTTCTTAGAAGGTTTTGCTGGCATGTGATTTGAATTCATGCCCAAAAGAACCAATCTGACTCTTTGCATTTACCATCAGATGGTTGAAGAGGCAGCTGCACAATTGGTTGAAGAGCAGACGTGCTTGCTCTGTCTGCAGATTTGAACAGTGCTGCTGCATAGATACTCGAAGTTTTCTCAGTTCTGAACCTGGAAAGCAAGGTTGTAAACAAGTGCCAGGAAGCGAGAATTATGCTTGCTTTGCTTAGATTTGTCTCACTCATAAGTTAGTTATTAGCCAAAGATCTCCAGCAAAAGAGAATAGAAAGACAGGAGCGGGCGTCTAATCAAATTCATTTGCGGCAACAAGCCAAATCATCCTCAAGAATCAAGAGTTTTGTCCACGGCATGGGCACGACCTAATGTCAGTCGAAAATCCTGAACTACAAAGAAAAAGACACTTAGCCAGAAGCAATGTCGAGCTCGTGTAAGGTCATTTGAGTCCATTTGCTCTTGAGAGGATTCAAACTCATTGAATTTGAGTAGAAAAATTGCTCCGAGGCACATTGCACTTATGCTTAGGTATTCTTTTTATCAGAAGACTCGGGGAATACCAACGAAGTATTTGTTTGATTCGATTCAACGTGACAGACTTCAAACAGGTGCAACAGTGCACGTCACCAGAGGGAGTCATGCCTGCATGGGAAGTAGGCCGCTTATTGCATTTGAGAAGACATTTCGTGCTGAAGCACATTCCTCACGACATTTGTTCCTTGCAAACGTCACCATCTCCCAGATAACTTTAGGGTCGTCTGAATGCTCATCGGCTACTCACCGGTTCCAGGGGATGGAAGCACTTGCAAACAGGAGTAAATAACATCACCTGGAATTGGGCGACAGTGCAGAAATCATGTCGCGTGGTTTAGCAGATTCATGAGTACAGAGGAGATTATGCCATAAGTTCCGAAGTATATTCATTAACTACTACAACTCCCTATATAAGTTTGAATTAAATCCTCCATCTCATGAGCTTGTTGTATTCACAGACACACAATGTCATGACTTCTGACAAGATAGCATGACATTATTTGAGGTCAACGCCTAGGCATAATCTTCCTGTCTAAACATTTCGTATGCCTCCAGGAAATTGCACTTCTTGCAATGCCAGATGCCATAATCTAGGAAGCAAATGTTGAATTAAGCAAGCTCGCACTCATAAAACCATCATTGCAAAACGGGGTTACTTCTCATTGCATGTAGAAATTGCAGAAATAGTAGAAGGGAGAATGCCCAATTGGGGTACTATGATATCATGAGAATGTTCACCGTCAATACAGTCAGCACTCGAGTGCTTGCGCAGTGTTCAACCAAGGCTTCTACTTCGAAGGTCAAGAAGCATAGATTCCAAAAATGCTAATGCTTCCAGAAAGTACCATTGATCAGCATTTTGGTTAGGTGAAGGATGCTGAGGGGTCATGTCACAAACGAAACAAAAAGATCTTGCATCCTCTGTTCAAAAACTTGGTTCTAGATTTTGGCATATCTATGAAAAAAAAAATTGCTGAAAGAAGCCACTCAGGAATATCGCAATAGACCTACAGTCTCAGGAACATTGAGGTGCTCTAAAATTGGGGACAGTCTCAACCCAATGATGTGTACATCAGGATTTGCATGGCCGTCTAGAAATGCATCAGTGATCTGCAAGGGAACCCGTGACACCATAAGTTAAACCTAGAAATCCAACTCAAGCACTTGCTTTTTACACACCTGAAAAATATGTATAGGACAGAGATCTGGAATTTCCAATTTAATACATGAACTCCAGCCTCTATCACTCACGGTCGACAGAAATTCTCACCTGACTGCATCCGAAAACTTTAAGTTCCTTCAACGATGAGCAGCTATCCACTATTAAGCCCATGGCCTCGTCTGTCAAATTTCGACACCAGGACAGATCTAAAATCTGCAAATCCTTAGCTCGCTTGGCAAGTGATATGGCTGTGTTGTGTCCAACCTGACAAAAGTGATAGACATCCAAACAGAAAACTGAGAGACACTGAAGCATTAAATAAGTTTAGCAAAACCTTCAACCAAGGTCAAACAAATGGTATTCCATATTAACAAGGCCTCAACTCACAAGTGTGCAATATTTATCGAGACACTTCTAAAGCAAAAGAGAACAAGCTACCTTCTTGACATTATTGAGTGAAAGTTCTTCCAACCGTTCTCCAGAAGTTTCCAGAAAAGCAGCAGTAGCTTCATCACTTCCATGCATCAGAATAAAAAAAGCAATATGACGATTAGTACCTCCAAAATCCAGAGATTATAAATGTCCTGATTAGAACAAAAGCTAACAACAGGCCTCTAATGCCCGAAGATCTTGACAGCAGCATTAATGATTATTATTAGATCCACTATAAAAATAGACTATTTTGTCTGTTAAGATCCCAGTGTCTACTTGAAAGACATCGAAAACCCAAGAACTCTTGTATGTAGCATATCCATCAAACTAGAAGAACATCAATCTCCAATATCATCGCGTAACTTGTCATTAAATGCATCATCCACCACAAAATGCCTAAACTTATAAAAAAAATTGAGCGCACAGGCTTGCACACAGAGAACTATCCCTGTGCACAAGGTTAATCATGATACCTGAAAGTGTTACGCCGGAGAATAAGTTTCCGAATTCCTCGACAACCATTTGCAAGATGCCCAATTGCAGCATCTGACAATTTGATCAGGTTCACAATGTCGAGGGAAAGTAACCCAGGACACATTTCAGCAATGTCCTTGAAGGAGGCATCAGTCAAATTCCTACACAGTTGGTGAGTATTAACAAATCTGGGATGATCTGGGACAAAATGCCACGGAAAAGGAGAAACAACTACCAAAAGTACAAACACTTACGGGCAATCACCCAAAACAAGCTCCTTCAAATGATGTCCTTGTACAAAGATAAACTCTCTGATAAAATCATCACAGACAGACTGCATACCAGCTACGGACAAAACTTCCAAATGTTCAAACTTCTTCAAAGCCGGTAGAGCGAGCATAGCATCAATGCTTTGGCAGTCATCTATAAACAATTCCTTTAAAACTGATCCCAGTGTGTTGGCTAATGTTTCAACACTGGTGGAAGTCAGAAGGGAACACTGATTGAGATTTATGGATCTAATTGCCGGTGCAGCAGAAATGAGAGTCCTTAATCCAACATCAGTAAGACGGCATGCGCCACTGATAGATATAGTAGATAAGGCAGTCAAGCTATCTGCTGATTTTGCTAATGAGGAAGATATAATGTAGTCTGCCAGACAGCGCCCACACTGGTTAAGTTGTAGAACCTGAGCCAAAAATGAGAGTCAAATGGAGAAAGCAGATTCAAGCAATGCTCTATCAAAGATATACAGAAGCTCTGAACCCAAAGTCAGTGATATTTATTATCCCCACTACACCAACAAACCCCCCCCCCCACCCCAAAACCAAAAAAAAAGGCAAGAGAGAAACATATCAATTTTTGCCGGCAAGGATTTAGACGTCTTCTCAACAGAAAAAGAGGTGACAGAGAAAAGGAACAATAAAATGATATTGCGTCCTTTCCTAGGGACGGGACAATCCAATAAGCAATCTACTAGAAATAACAAGACAGCGAACATCAAAATCATATGCATAATTTTTTTTTGGTCAAACATATGTATCCATTGTCAAGTTACATATTCAAATGCCAATGTTTATCCTTCATCTCTGACACACACAATTACAGATATAAGTACCTATGTAAGAAAATATGTTTTTCCAGATGACTTGGAGGAGAGTATGTTAAAACAATTCACTTACTGAAAGAACTTCGATTATGCAAAAGATGGAAGTTGCATAGACCAAAGAATGAAATGTGCCAGTGAAAGGAATCTAGTGTGGTATAGTACAGCAAGGAGGAACCCCATCTCATATAGGAATATATCCAAATTTAAAAAAAAAAACTAAACACCTTAATATTCATGTTTGTCCGCAATAGCATCATCGTTACAAACAAAATTCCCCAAAAGCAAGTTCACATACTTCTTTGGGCATCGAACCACAAGATAACACAGACCAAGGAAAAGAAAATCCTTGTCTTTAGGGACTAAGTAATTCATTCAAGAGACCCCCAACATCCTCAGATCACACATTCTAGCCAACCAGTCAGCAAAGACGGATACAGGTCAAAGACAGTCAGAATATGATTGGCATTTGGTTGTGGCATTATCTGATTTCAAAGACTACCAATCTTTAAAAGTTAAGCTTCCTATGCAATCTAATTACTTAAAAAAACCTTTTAGGCACGATTCACAGAAAAATCCTCTAGTCCACCCCAGATGAGTACCACCAAATCATCATTCTTGAGCTAAACTGATGAGTGAGTTTGAAAAACACCATATAATAATTCATCATAGAGTCACATCGGTCAACAAACAAACAAGCATAATGATAAGACAGCATACCGACAGGCCACTAGTATCACATTCACTGAAAGATTTAACAAACTGTTCCTCAGTCAGCCACGAACAATCCATTATGCATAACTCAGTCGGACATCCTTGGATAAGTAGGTCAAAAAAATGAGCATTAATTCTCCTGGAATCACATAACAACTGACACAGCCTGTGCCTCAGTGCATCTGGGACACCTTCAAGCGAACTAATTGCATCAACATTGTCAGCAAGGACTTTTATGCACAGTTCTTGCAGCGAAGGCGGCACTGGCTTTATGAGTTCGCGACCTTGATCTTTCCTTGGAACCCATTTTATGACAGAAGACTTGGATTTCTCCAAAGAGGAGCGTGTCTGCTGTGCACTCAGCTTAGATGAGCGATCCATAATAATCTTCATGGCAGTGGAGAATGGGCCCGGCCAATCTTCAGGGTCCTGATGTGCTTCTACGGATGCCACTTCCGCATTTCTTTCAACCTCTAGTGTCAAATTGCTCTCTTCCGCCTCTTCTTCAGGGTTGAAATGAGCAAACCGCGATGCATTTGACTTTGCTATCTCCTTAAACCTTTCCCTCTTATCAAGTACCACGGCTTCGTTTATCTTCGCCCTGGTCCTCCTTGACGGTGTCTCAGCCTGAATCCTCGCGTCGTCCATTTGGCACGCGCCATCATCCGAGACAACACTATCTTGATATGAACCTACATCACTCCCGTTGGACGGTAAGAAGTTATGCTCCTCTACCAGCTTAGCTTTCCCTTTTTCCGCAGCACTATATTTTCCTCTTCTCCTCACGTCACCAATTCCATCACACCCGCTTTTCAAAGATAGACTCGTACCAACGTTGTCGATCGATATACCCTTTCCTTTATCCTCAATCCTATTTCTCTCTTTGTCCCTAACAGAACCGTTTACAATCTCCCTCAGGTCTACACCAAAAAGCTTCACCTCAACGCCATCTCTAACTCTGCCAGCTGGTTCTATCTTATCATCCGCCTCCCCTTCGCTTACCTTCGCCGGCTCATCGCCGCCGGCCACGACTGGCGCATCTCTCACTTCCAATACTCTCTTAGCAGGATTATTCCCCGACCTCAAACTCGTAAAACCCCCACATCCATCGCCCTCGGAAAAATTCATCAAATCCAAATCCACATTAAAGTCCTTTACCTCGCCGTCATCCGCATTACCTTCTCGGCGCGGCGCGTCTCCCACCGGCTCCACCGCGGAACCAATCCCCCCGCGCTCATCCCCGCCGTCCAAATCCAAAAACCCAACTTTCTCATCCCCAACCGGACCGCTCTTCCTCTTGCGAGCCCCGGACAAGGCCATCCCGCCGGCTGGCTCCCCGGCCGACGCCAGGCGGAGGCTCCGCCGCCGGACTGCGCCGGGGCGGGCCACGCCGGCGCCCGGGCTAGGGCCCGGGGCGGGGGACTGGGGGGGCGACTGGTCGGCGGCGGCTGCGGCGGCGGGGGGCTCGGCGGCGCGGGCCGGGGTGATCGGCTCGATTCCGGCCGCTCCCTTGCGTTTCTTGGGCGGGGACCCGATCGCCGGAGCTATGGCGCGGGACCGGAGGACGACCATTGGGCCGGGGGTGGGGAGGAGGGGGGGAGCGGCGGCGCCCTCCGTCGTCGCCGTCGCGGCCGCGAGAGAGGGATCGATGGGACCCGATATCGAGCGGAGTTGGGAGTGAGAGCGAGCGACGATGAGAGACCAAGAGGACGACGAAGAAGAGATACGAAGGAGAAGGTGAAGGTAGATGGAGAAACGACGCGAATTTGAGGTTCTGTTTTCTTTTTTCTTTTTTCCTCTCTCTCTCTCTTTTTTTTTATCTCTTTTCTCGTGCGTTGATTTTTATTTTTTATTTTTTTTGGGGGGGGGGGGGGGGATTGAAGCTTCCTTTGGAAGGCGAGGGCGAGAGGCTCCGCGTTCGCGGGAGTTTCCCGCCAATTCCCGAATTGGGGCTTAAAATATCTAAAGTCCGTAGTTAGTATAGTTCATTATTATTATTATTACCGTGTCAACAAAAAGACCAAAAGCATTTATTGACATTTCTTTATTGGGAAGAAAATAATTGGAAAATTCGTATGGTCCGCAAAACGTGTGTTCCTCCTTCTTCTCTTTCTGTTTTTTTTTTTCCTTTCCCGCGGCTTTTATTTTCCGGGCGATAAGTGCTGCCCGCCTTTTAAAGCTACGTATGAACGGAAACTTTATTAATAAAAAGACGGAAACAGAGTTTGGCTGGCTCTTTTGTGGGGTTGGCCCAGACATGACCTGCTTCTTCCATAAAAGGGTCGATGATTATTATTTTTTTTTTTTTAGAAAAATTAATGGCTGTGTCAGCTTAGGTAAGTTCCGCATAAGAGAGGTGATGTTACCGTGTTAACAAAAAAATAAAAACAAACCAGCTATTCGATCGATTATTCTTTATTAGGAAAAAAATATAATTGAAAAATTCATATGATTTATAAAAGCGTGTGTTTCTCTCTTCTTCTTTTTTACTTTCCACGGCTTTTCTTTCTTCGGCGATAAGTGTTTGCTTTATAAACTGCCTTTGTAGAGTTACGTGTGGTTGGTAACTTTATATATTAAAATACATATATATATAAATATATATATATATATGTATGAAGTTCGGTTGGCTCCTTTGTGGGGCTATTTCTTCAGCGCAAAGGTCAATAATTTTTTGCCCTTTTTTTAGAAAAATTAATGACTGTACCAACTTTGGTAACGTTCCACGCTTGTGGTCATCCAAAGCTGCTGCCCATTGTGCAATTAAAATATTCACCCAATACCAAAAAAAATATATATATATATATATATATATTCACTGGTTTCTAAATTGAAAACCGATTAAGGAGTTTGGGCACGGTATCTCGTACGTATCAGGAACAATTGTACGAGATTCCTCCAACTTTGATAGCGCTGCGATAATGGCTCGCGAAATTTGAGAATTCGGGGAATCAAATTCTTGAATTTCGGGACCGTGCACAATAGCCCCCGAATTTTGAAAAGTTGCACGTTACCCGTATGAAGTTTTGCTTTTGCCGCGGCTGATCTTTTTCATCCGACATAATTGTGAAGTGTTATAAGAAAGCGAACGATCATGGCAATCTACGTGGTATGGTCGATGAAGTCAGAAAATTGTTGATCGAGTTAAGAAAATTTAATAGAGGCTATTTCGGTCGAGAAAAAACGAGCGAGCCCGTTCTTAGGTAACGTTTGAAGGTTATGTGAACCGGAAAAGCCAGCGACTGCCGTAAAAATCAAAGTTTAAGGGGGATCGCCTCTAACGTGTCGAAATTCGGGAACTATTGTGCAAAGTTATCAAGGATTAGTTTGAGCAATTACCCCAATATAAAAATACATCACCACTCAAAAAAAAAAAAATTTCTCGTATGCGTGTGTGTTTGTGCAACCACCGGGCGACTAGGATCCCTTGACTTTGCCTCCCTTCCCCTAGAATCGATGCACGTGCGGACACGCCGATTCAAAAGGGTGTCAAAATCAAACAATATACTCGAACCGGAACACGAACCGACCCGACCCGATCCGAAGTTTTGGATATTTTCGGACCGGGTCAACTTCATGTTCGGGTATTAGCTAAGCAAATGGGTATCTCAATGGTTTCGGTTCGGTTTGGTTCGTGTTTAGAACACGAACCGAACCGAAACACATATATTTTTATTTTTATTTTTAGAACCGAAATACATTTCACTTTGTAGCACTGTCGTTCGACTTCGTTCTCCTCCACAGTGTGAAATCGCACTGCCTGTCACTCGTCATGGTGATGAAAATGATTCTTCCTTCGAAAGGATGCAAAAGAAGTGTTCACCTGAACACAAGTTTTCGGAGGATATGAAATGGGATGCATCTGTTGATGCTTTCGGAGAAGATGGTGGTAAATACCAATATTTAGTCTCCTCTAGAATGGTAAATACCCACATTAATTGTTCGAAGCTGAAGAAAGGACTTTCTATAGTAGGTGGTAGACTAAAAAAATGAGGGTGAAGATTGAAATTGTAGTGCACATGACGGCGAAGGTCAGCATTGCAGTTGCCATCAAAAGCATGCATTGAAAACCCACTTGCAATTGAAATAGACAAGGCAGTGCTCGTTGAAGCGATGCTTCACCGTTGAGGGTGACTGAGATGCTGAATATCTAACTGCATTTCCGCTCCATGATTAATGGAGCACATACCTGCACTTTTTAAGTAGGCATCTATACGCTGGACCGTGTTCATACTCGGTGGAAGCGGAGCAACTGTGGCATCAAAGAAAGTAGTGTTCTGAGTAAGAAATTCCCGTTAGAGATGAACGAACATTAAGTATGTGTTCGGGTATAATTAGGAATAAAGCGTTTAAGAGTAGAGAAGAACAGAAAAATCTAAAACACGAACCCAAACCGAACCTACCCAACCCGATCATGCGGCTATATCATGTTCGGATCTTGTTACGGATCGGGCCAAGCACACATATTCATTGTTTCGGATCGGGTCGGGTATCATGAAAACCCGACCTGAACCGACCCATTGACACCCCTACCGATTCAATCCCACTTTCGAGTGTCATGCCGATCCTCCCTCGGATGTTTAGCTCAAACTTATCCGACGCCAAGCGCCGGCGCCCCCGAGGGGCTTAATCGCAACAATCGGCGAAAGCAAGGACGATGCGGAGTCATTAAGATGACGGTAAGCTACGTGCTTAAGTATTTACTAATCTTGGATAAAGGAAACATACGTGCCGACCCAAATCTCGTTTTAGGTGAGTGCTTCACCCCATCGCATCGGTTCTTGCGAGTTATCAAAAGAAGAGAACAGGATCAAATTCATCCATCGATTTGGAGATATAAGCCTTGGTTGAACATTTAGATGTTATTTTTTTCCTCCAATTACATGCGATTTCCAGCCAAAATTAGTCAGAAGGACTGCATTGATAATTCATTAAGAAGGTTTAGGACTCAATTGGCAAACTCTCAAAAAGGTTTAGGACTTGGCATGATCGAAAGATTGATGGCTGAATTGGCAGATTGTCAAAATATTTAAGAATAAATTGACACACAATCGAAAAGTTTATAATTGAATTGAACATCATGTAACATAATTACGACTTTTCTTTCATCATTTCATAATTGGAAAGTGCCGGTCAAAATGGTACAACTCATGTTCAATCAAATATGATACGAGTACAGTTGGAACCCAAATCATCCTCATTATTGCATCCACCAAGGCTTTCTAGCCGCTTCTTGTCGTGCCCAAATTTTCCACGCGCTCTGTCCCCTCCTTATCTTCTTCGAATTTGGAAAAATAAAAAAAAAATTATTCATTGTTTGCACGGACCAAACTAATAAAATATGTTTACTAAGCAAATTTTGCATTTTGCAAATATTAATTACACGTGATCCGAGAGTGTATGAAATTTCCTTTTTTTTATAAGGGCACCTAAAATATAAGAAGAGCGTTAACTCATTGGCGATTTCCCAAAATGGCCCCGCCGGTCTCTGGAATTTCTTAAAAACCGCCTCACCGTGCGCACGCGCCGCGTAATGAAAAAAGTCGGAGAGAGTTGACAGATTGGACAGGTCGAGATGGACGGACCAAAATGCCCTCCGGGGCAGCCGCCGTGCGGAGCCGCGGCGGAGGGTAATCTCGGGTTTTCGGGTACAGTCGATGTTGGCGGCAACGATTCAAAAAGGCGACCGTGTCCCGAGCCCCGCGTTTTTTTCCGGTTATTTCCGCTTTTGCCATTTCATCTTTCTCCTCGAACCATCGCAACGATAACAGTTTCTTTTACAAGTTCAAAAAATAACAATTGAATTTGCTCGCTTCTTGCTGAAGATTTTTTTTTTCTGTACATTTTTATCGATCATTCACGAATCGCCAGAATTTTCCTTGTTTTTAATTATAAATAAAGAATTTTACCGATGAATAATATCCTGAATCGACTTCAGCACGCGATGAGATGCGCCTTTAAGACGTGATTAAAGAAAAGGGGTCATTTCGTCATGGAACCGCGAGAGGAATACCGTTTCGCTACTTGATTTATCATGAGGCCATCTCGAGTTCAAACGAAGAAAATAAAAAGCCAGTATGGCTTGCCAATCGCCTCATCAGCTCGACCGATATTTTTTTTTCGGCGGCCCTTTCGGACACGCGGCAACTTTATTCGCTTTTAGCCGCTTCACACCGCCAAAAGCGATTTACCGCTAAATTACCCCGAGTAAGTCGAAAAGGAATTATTAAACATGCCAGATGAACGGAGGCGAGGATAAAATGACAGTAGTCCTTTTGCTTGTACAATTTTTCCCTCTCCTTTTTTTTTCTTTGCCGACTATTAGTTTTTTTTTTTTTTTGAGGAAAAGGGTACGACCAAAGGCAGTCCCCAATGCGAGTCGAGGAACAGCTGCGGATGTGCCACGCAATGTTGGGCTGGTACCATGTTTTTGACCACTTGCGTTGCACCTGGTCTTGTGCACGAGACAGCATGAGCAAGCTTCCAAAAACCTTTGAATTTTCAATCTTTTGTAGCTTCCCGTGGGCTTCCATTCGTCCAAATCCTCTTCGCAAGCTCGTCATGGTCTTTTCTTTATCGGGTTTCTTTGTTGCCCCCTTTCGACGCCGTAATCAGTAGCCAGTAGTGACCTAACCGAAAGCCAATTCGTCAGTAATTCTGGCGATCTGTGTAATAAGTAAAATAAAAACCGCGATCCGCGTGGTAGATCAGGGACTGTAGCCTTGGCACGCATCCGACCGGAGAACGTCGATCGCGCGATACGAAAGTCGAGTCGTCGACAAAATTCATTTTCTCGCGCATAAGTTATCGTGCGATTTGAGATTCTCTTTTTAAAGGCTATATTGGCCTTTGCTAATTTACTTCCCCGTTGAATCTATAGAAAGGCCTCCATATAAAACTGTCATTCTCGCCTCGAAAGTTCTTAAGGAAAACTCTCTTTTTATATCGAGTTATGTTTTATTTCTTGACATAAAAAAAATATTGCATATTGTTAGTAGGATACTTGTCTTTTTACGTAAAATACACATACATATGTGATATTTTCAATAAGACTCACGTCTTCCGCATGTTTGCTTAACTTGTAAAAGAAAACTCTTTCTTTCTAAGTGAACTGAATCATACATGTATAAATAGGCGTCGTATCATAATCGGGAATCGTTACTCCAATTTTAAACTCACTTTATGTGTTTTCTTTGGCCAATTAATGATTTAACATGTCAATAACCAGTTAGTATAGCCAAAATAATCCACATTTACAAAAGTAAATATAACATTCTTATTATTTTTCATTAGATAACACAAACTTGTAATAAAATTTAATCATTAAGTATGATATCTTTTTTTTTAATATTAATACTATTGCAGTAATGCCTAACTTTTTTCACAACCTTTAATGGGAAATGAAGATGTAAAACTTTCAATATCACAAACCGAATATATCATTAACAGAGAGTGCTAAAAGGCATGTGACTCTGCTGGTAAAGGGATTGGAGGGTGAGGAAGCTAGTATCACAGGTGTGGGGTTCGACTCCGGTTACGTAAGAGATAAATCAAAGGTTAGAGAGCGAAGAAAGTTATAAATCTACACAAGTTACACATCCAACCGCTCGGGATTAATTTTTTGACTATAAGAAATCTCAAACTGGTACACCCGTGATGAATTTATCACAAAAAATTCTAAACTGGTATACCCGTGACGAATTTATTCTCCATAAAATTATATTAATACTACGAAAAATCACAATTTGGTAAATTTATGTCAAACAAAGGGATAAAACCCAAAACTGGTATACCCGTCAACTGTTTCGTGTCATCCAACTCAGTAATTTGACGGTAAAATTTAACGAAAACTAACGGAGGGTAAATTTGTCACGAGCGTATCAATTCAGGATTTAGTTTGGAGTAAATTTATTATACAAATACTAATTTAGAATTTTTTCGTAATATTAACTTTTTTTTTTCTCAAATACCGCATTGATTATTATTGCGCGGGGGGGGAGGGGGTGAGGGGCGAGACAAGAATTCTGTGTTGACTCGCAAACGCCAGACGACTTCATCATCGATCTTCTCCGACCTCCGACCTCCTCGAAAATTTCACTGCAACCAGTCTCGCATTTCAAGATCTCTCTCTCTCTCTGTCTCTCTCTCTCTCTCTCCACGCTTCTGGTTCGCCAATGATGGTGTCCACCTCCTAAAAGCCATTTCTCTCGCACGCACGCACGCACTCTCAGGAGTCGCGGACGGCGGGTTCAGGAACGAGGGATGGGCCACCACCACCCGCACGGCTCCGACGACGGCGACGGCGTCGTCTCGCAGCGCGTCAACAGCCCCCGGTTCAGCGGCCCCATGACCCGCCGCGGCCACTCCTTCAAGCGCGCCTCCTCCGCCGCCGGCGGTCCGGCCAAGGACCCGACCGGCGCCGGCAGCGGCAACTGCACGGCCGCGCTCCACGAGGTTATCGATCTCCAGATCAACTCGCCCAGATCTGAGAACGGGACCGTCCATGGAGCGGCCGCTTTCGATTTGGCCGTCGATAGGAAGCAGACCCACCATCGGTATAACCTCAGGGAAAGAGTGGGCCTGTTGAGGAAGCCGGTGGAGTACGTTGTCGGGGACCTGGGATCGAAGGAAAGGAAGAAGCTTGGGCACTTGATGTTCCTGCTCTTTTGCGGGGTTTGCTTGTTTCTGGGTGTTTTGAAGATTTGTGCAAATGGGTGGTTCGGATCTGCCATCGAAAGAGCCGAATCGAATGGGGTTAGTGGGCTGGCTCATCTGCTTACTCGAGAGTGTAACAAAAAAGCCTCTGGTTATAGGTTTTAGTTAATTTTAGGATGATTTAGGCGAAGAAGAAGAAGTGGTGTTCCCTATGTTAAAATAGGTTGGCTAAATCAATGGAAAAAGAAAATTTGTTGGCTAAACTACCGATTTTGGATAGTTTATTGGGTTATCTAAATTTGTGGTGTTCTCTTACTTTGTCCTTTTGGGTTAAACAAACTGAGTGGAAACTTGATCCATACGGATTTGCCTCTGTAGGGGAATTTAATTTGAGGATTGTTTATTATCGGGACGAAGGGAGAGATATGGGTGGCACAAGTTTATTGCTATCATCAATTCCTAATTTCATGACCTAATTGTAACCTCAAAGTGCTTTTTTTTGGCCAAGAAACTAAATTTGAAGTGCCTAGACCTCTGCGTGTCTCTGTCTATTTTGATGCTTTTCCAAGGGCTTAAGAATTTTCTTCCCTCTGCTTAAAGGTGTTGAGTCTGGTAGAATGGGGTGGCACGAGATACTAGTAAAGAGCATCATCAAGTCTATATTTGTCTTTCTAGTACTTTGCCTGAAAAAATCAGGGGCCTGCATATCTAGGGAAAGTGCATTGACCTCAACTTGTTGTGGCCTATGATTAGGCCATGTGGCCATGTGTTTTCAATGTAGGTAGCGGCACGCTCAGTTCGATGGGAAATTAATGAAAACTGGTTGTTTCATTGTTAATTTGCTACTTTTTTTTTCTGGTTTATGATAGTCTTCAACAACAAGCTTGAGTTATAACGGTCTTATACACATGCTTGTGCTCGTATATTGTGTTTCTTCTCACTAGATCAATTCTCTTATTAGGGTCTCTATGATCAGTCGGCTGCTCTTCAAATTCTGATCAATCAAAGGACCTATCCTGATTATGATCGTAGGGAAGAAGGAAGTGATGTTGATATAACTTTAATGATGGTAGCATCTGGTGTTGTTGGTGACAAAAGCACGGCAGATGTAAGTATTGGTGCTGGTGTGATGCTCACTTTTCACTCATTTGAGATTTGGTTGTGAAAATGAGACGTGGCAGAAAGCCTCGATGCTATAGAATTCTCATTTAGGACCATTGGTTTTTGGTCTTTCACGAGACTTAACTTTTTCCATTTGAAACTTTGGTTTGTTCAGTATTCAGTGATCTGGTCCAAGCCCAACAGCGAAAACTTTAACCAATGCATTGGTCTGCCAAGAAGTCATAAAAGTAAGGAAGTGTCACGCTTGAATGAAGTTCCACGTCTGGTTATGTGCTCTTCTGTTTTCTCCATGCTTTTCGCAACTTACAACTCTCACTTTCTTTTGCAGAGCTCGATGCAAAGACGAATGGTTACATTCTCATTAATGCTAATGGTGGCTTGAATCAAATGAGATTTGGGGTCTGGTCACTGTCTGTATGGTTTTTTTGAATGATCTTCTAAAATTAATTCCAGTTATAATGACATCAATTGTTTTAGAGTGCAGATCTGCGATATGGTTGCCATTGCCAAGGTCATGAAGGCGACACTGGTCCTTCCTTCACTTGATCACACATCTTACTGGGCTGATGATAGGTTGGTTTGTTTACTTTTCTCAATTTGGAAGCTACCATTGGAAACGCTCATCTAACGCTTATTATCTTGTCAAGAGGGACAAAATCTGATGCTTATTGTTTCGTCAAAAGGAACATTATATGTTTGTGGTAAAAAGCAGAATCCCTAGTTCATTTTCAAGTTCTATTAGGGTACTAGAAAAGTTCCTCCCTTTAGATTGATACTCACTCTTCAAATAAGAGGGCATGATTACCAAATAGTTTTCTTTTCCATCTTTGTGACCTCCTTGTAAATCAGAAGTCTTATCAGCACTATTATTGCTTCAGTTAGCATAACAATTCTATGGTTCAAGTCTTTTGTAGTTGGGTACGTATATCTAATTATAAATGGCTTGATAATCTTTTGTCTGCTTGCTTTTTTTAACAAGCTATTCTGAAATGTACGAGATGATACCTCTCAAAGTAGCACAAGTACTTCCATGGCATGCATTTCCATTGATGTGATCTCACTTCTCTTCTCTTCATATTTGCAGTGGCTTCAAGGATTTATTTGATTGGCGTTATTTCATTGACACACTAAAGGATGATGTCCACATAGTTGAGAGTCTACCTCCAGCCTATGCAGACATTGAACCCTTCAACAAAACACCAATTTCTTGGTCGAAGGTGAAAGAATAATTTCTGCCTTTTCTATCAATTGCCATTAAGATATGCACCGGTCTGAAACTGGGGCAGTGTACTAAATTCAGAGAGCAAAGGGATGAATGCAAAGTTCGCTACTAGAAATTCTCTTTAACAAATAGAAGATCCTAAACTTCAATATCTTTCTCTTTTTTTCTTTCATCCTCTTTTTTTCTTCCTCCTTTATTTTCTTTGTTACAAAAATGTGTGTTTCAAAAAAATGCGCATTCTATTGTATCTTCGGCTTTCCATGTGTCTCCACCAGTTCAAGGACTAATGTTTTACTTTTCAGGTCAGTTACTATAAGGTAGAAGTCCTCCCACTACTGAAGGAGCACAAAGTGATGTATTTTACTCACACTGATTCTCGGCTTGCCAACAACGACATACCCGATTCTATACAGAAGTTGAGATGCCGTGTCAATTACCAAGCATTGAGATATTCAGCACCGGTTGAAGAGCTTGGGCAAACCCTGGTTTCGAGAATGCAACAAAATGGAGGTCCTTATCTAGCTCTCCACTTAAGGCAAGTTCAGATTAATCCATTCTTTATGAATATGATGTTCAGTTTAGATGTAATGTAAGATAATAGTTACAATTTCCCTTTTAGGATTCTGTCAGTCAATGAGGCGAGGGAATGGTAATTCCAATAAAAAAATAGCATTTTGAGTATTAAGCGACTTATTGACTTCTTCAGTACACTTAAAATGGGGACTAAGTACTGGTTGGTTGTCCTTAGTATGGGTTAATAGTCAATTCAGGAGCACTATGTGAAATATTCTTTAAATAAGGAGTTCCCTGTGGGATTTAGTTTGCTATGTGGGACTTTGAGATCTGTATACCACACAAGTCGGTGCTTTGTCTGTCTAAGTACATTCCTCTTGACAAGTTTTAGACCAGGTTCAGTGTTGCTGAAGAAGTGGTGTTGAATTAGTCTTTGTTGGAATCACAGCTCATGTTTTATTCATTCCTTACAGGTATGAGAAAGATATGCTGGCATTTACTGGCTGCAGTCACAGTTTGACAGCTGAGGAGGACAAGGAACTACGGTTGATGAGATATGAAGTAAGTCATTGGAAGGAGAAAGAGATTAATGGAAAGGAGAGGAGGTTACTTGGCGGCTGTCCATTGACTCCTAGGGAGACTTCGCTTCTGCTAAAGGCTCTTGGATTCCCGTCTAATACCCGCATTTATTTGGTGGCTGGTGATGCTTATGGAAAAGGAAGTATGCAATATCTGAAGGACGAATACCCCAACATATTTTCACATTCGACTCTGGCAACAGAAGAAGAGCTTGCTCCTTTCAAGAATCATCAAAACATGCTTGCTGGTATAGATTACATCGTCGCCCTTCAGAGCAATGTGTTTCTTTATACTTATGATGGGAATATGGCGAAAGCAGTTCAAGGCCATAGGCGGTTTGAGAATTTCAAGAAGACAATTAATCCAGACAAGTAACTATTATCTGTTCCTACTCTTTTCAGTTAGTCTGATGTATTTTATTTTTCTTCCCATTTGATATTTGGTTTTGTTTCTGTCCTGATATGGATCATCAACAGGCATCTCATCTTCATCTCCCCTTTGTCCATGCAGGATGAATTTTGTTAAACTGGTTGATGAACTAGATGAGGGGGAGATTTCTTGGAAGAAATTCAGTTCCAAAGTGAAGAAACTTCACAGAGATCGAACTGGAGCTCCATATTTGAGGGAGCCCGGGGAATTCCCAAAACTAGAGGAAAGTTTTTACGCAAATCCGCTTCCTGGGTGCGTTTGTGAATCAACAAAGAGAAGGAAGTAAGGGTAAAAAGAGAAGTGTTCCTTTTTTCTGTGATGCAATTCTGGGTGCATGAGAAAGAGATGAAAGCATGCTGTCAAGGTTCAATGCATCTTCTCAGCCTAAGATGCCAAAGGTAAATCAGAAAGTTCCTTAGCCTAGTGCTCGGGCCGGTATTACATTGGCGTCACTGAGCTGCTGAAGTTAAAAGGCCGCTCAACAGATTCTGGTAAATAATTTATTCAGAAGAAAATTTACAGAATACCATCGAAAGAAAGATTATGAGACCTTGGTGCTAAAAAAAAGAAACAAAAAGGTACAAGACTTCTCTGTTTAGGGGATTGGAGATATCCCATGAAGTAAAATTATTTTGAATTCGATTTTGTGGCATAGAAGACCTTGTAATACTCAAAATTACTCATAATGAAAGATCTATGTTCTTTATCTTTATCCGGAATATTTAACTTTGAGTCTTCAAAATCTGGTTTGGGTTCATCCCATATTCACATGCAAGGCTGTTCTTTCACTATCAATTGCGGTTCTATGCTTATCATATCTTGTTTAGGATCGTCCCATATTCGCATGCAAGGCTGTTATTTCACTATCAGTTGCTGTTCTATGCTTATCAACAGTATCTGGTTTCGGTTTATATGAAGTCGGCACGGAGCATGCGAATGCCATGCATACTTTCTAGCATAAATCTACAGGGTCTAAACACTGAGCCATTTATTTAGTGTTTTTTCCCATCCTCGGGATGCGGGAGAAATAACTTGAATAGCTGGGGTAGTTTATTATGAGACTATCTGTAAATTCTGGTCTTAGCACGAGATTGTGGAAGGGAAATACTTTTCGTAATGCAATGCCAACCCGCGATTATGTTTCTGAACATTCAAATTCAGAGTTTGAGAGTGATTCAGATGGAAGATTGTCTAAGTTTCGGGGTACTGAGAAAAGGAGGAACTTGAACTTCTGTAGGAACCAATTCTAATTATGCCGCTGAGAATTGCGAACTGACATGCTGTTTCAAGCATTTTCTATCAACAGACGAGCAAAGGGACGAACCCTTTTGCCATAGAAGGATCACAAAATCCTCTGTATGCACAAAAAACTGCACTGAATGACAACGGGAGACCCAACAGTTTTCTTGTTTGACGTACAGAATTTACACCAAATAACACACTGAAGACAGTGGTGAACTGAATCAAGATATCTCATTCCCAAAAGACAAAAAGAAGTTCGCCGAAAAATCTCAATCTAGATATCCAAAAACAAGGGGGAAAAGGGAAACAAGAAAACAAAAGGATAAACAAAACCCCCCACCACTACAACTGCAGAATAGATTCAACGAGTTCATTAAGCGGCGCAAGCTCCTCTTTGTTGATCAACCGAAATTCCTGCATCAAATTAAAGCCAATCAAGAGTTGCATCAGAAGTCTTTTTTGTACTAGACTCTCATTGTAAAGCCAATAGCCTAACTAAACTGCTGCTTGTGACCCATTTATATAGCATTTGAAGGTGTTTCCTTGACCCAAACTTAAGACTAAGAACATATCATAGCCAATCTGAAAAGTATGACAGAATCACATGGGTAAAGTCATATCTGCAATATGACCGAAAAAAAAAAGTCATATCTGCAAAGCTTAGCGACTATGCTTACTTACCCATGTGAAGAGAACGAAATGCTTGAAGCAAGTATTTAGATGAGCTTCCTCCTTCAAGCTCACGATCTTCTGAAAATGCAAGTGGTAGATATGGGCATAGACGCGGAACAAGCGCTTGACAATGGTTTTGACGACTTCTTTGAAATTGCTCGGAAATGGAGCTCCTGTAAACATGTCAGCAGGGATAACTCAGTGCTTATGTAGTACAGAGCAACTGACAAATGTATTAAATTTCTCTATGTTTTGACTAGGAGGTTAGCATGGATCTCCAGCTTCATCAAGATACTTATCTTACCTAATTTTTGTGGGAAAACTGATTCATCGTCAAGCTGAGCCTCAATCCAGTCCATCAAATACTCGACGTACTTAGGAGCCGACACCTCGATGGGTTTCTTAATGGTCACTCCATCGGCCCACCTGTACTCGTATCTGCAAGAGTTCATGTAGTCTCAATCAGGCCTTCTGATATCATTGTTCGAAGCTAAAGGGATTGGAAAAAAAGAAAACTGATTCTAAGCGAAAAATGAGCTTCATTACAGAGATCAAGATAAAACAAATAACAATAACCATCTTCTTTATGAATATAAATGGAACAAAGATTCTGAGGATTGACCATCTATGTGCAAACAGACTATCCATAAGCAACTTCAAGGTTAAACGACCGTAACATAAGAATGGATTTTCACATGCACGAACCTGCAAATAGGCATCAAACTGACAAAGCAAACAGAAATTTTGTCAAGCAGCTTCTTACTTTGGGCCTGCGGACATTGTCGGGCAGTTAGATGGCGTGCAGAATTCAGTGAGTGTACCGTATAGAATGTTCACTTGATTGAAGAAGTCCACGGCTGTATTAAAGCAAAGAACCCAGACAGAGAATTAATCAAAGGAAAAAAATTGATTGGGCTAAGTGTGCGAAAGCTCATGTGCATTTAATTGTTCGACTCTTCATATATTCTCGTTAGCAAATTAATAATGCGGAAGTACTCACTGTTCACTGCCAGCCACTCGTTGATGTCTTCTCCAGGGGGAAGCCGCACTGCTTCTCTCAAATTTCCACTTCCCAGTGTAGCGTCGATATGTCTTTGTAGTTGAGCACCCTAAAATTCGAATACAGGGAAAGAGGAAAACATGCGTAAATAAATTGCTTAGTTCATCCAAAGTCGATCGTTGAAGAGTAAATAATCTTAACACGAAACACCAACCTTACTTCCAGATGGAGCGCTCTTTTTAGGCCTAAAAGTCTTCTGATTTCTGCACAAGTCGTGATTGGGTACAACAACATGAGATCATTACAAGCGGAAAGAGGTGGCATGCCAGAGATGAGTACTTCAAAGAGCAATGAGAAAAGAATTTAATTAGTTCCCATGTCCTGTTTCTCTTCTTCTTTCAATGACAATGATCATCATCCGCAAGGACATTCTGCGACTACCGGATGACGCGAGCGACTTAAACCGGCTCATTGTAACAGCTTCTTTAAAGGCTATAGAACTTAAAACTGGGGAGAAAAAATCGACTGTCCCAGCAAATAATAAACAGTCCAAAGTTCACCCAAATGGGTCCATTTTTCAATCTAATTGCACTCTCCGTATGGTCTAACATCAGATCGATGTTCAGCCGCAAACCAGGGAAAAAGAATCCGCCATCACGGCAAACAATAAACAATTCAAAGATCACCAAACTGTGTTCATTTCCTAACTAATTGCCTACTCTGTATGGTTTAAGATCAGATCAATGTTCAGCCACAGAGTTTCCGGTTTCAGAAGCGGGCCCGGTATCGGCATTAACTGCTGTTGAATGTTCCGAAAATTGGAAGAGAGGATTAAAAACACTCCCGACAGTCCGAATTATCATCACAAACTACGCGCCGACACCATCTGCAGCGGACCCAAGATGAATCTCTAGAAACGAAAGAACATAAAAAAGCGAAAAAAGCCGACGTTTTTCGGCGATCGCTTCGAGCCCTCTATATTACAAGAACATCCCCGCTCCATCTCATTACCATATCCAGCACCCAGACGGGTCAAGAACGAAAACCGATTGTTACCCAAATCAGGCTCCGAGACACGCATCCAAAACGCACGATCGTTACGCCAAGAAAACCATGCAACGACAGCAGCAGCAGCAGCAAAAGAACATCCGCCCTCCCCCACAGAGAAAAAAAGAAGAAGAAACAGCAGGAATTCACGTTGAGAACCACGTCATCAAGAATTAATACGAAAAGAGGGAGCAAGAACCTGCTGCCGAGGCCAAAGAGACTCATGGTGATGAAGCGGTGCGTCCCTTTCCTCCCTCCTCCCTCCTTCAAGAAGCGAAGGAACAGAGCGCCAAAGGATATCGAAGAAAAAGACAGGACGGTGAAGACGGGAAGAAAGAAGGAAAAAGAATTTGAGAGCTGGAATTGAACATGGTCGTTTTTATAGGTAGAGAGAGAGAGAGAGAGGGGGGGGGGGAGATGACAGGCTGTCATGAGAGAGAAAGAGAGAGAGAGAGAGAGAGTCTCCGTCTGTCTTCTTGGCCAGCATGAGTCTTCCATGTTTTCCATTTTGTCTTCCAATCTGCTTGCTGATCTGGCTGGCTCTTTCCCTCATCCTCCTGTATTTTCCTTTCTTTTCATTCCCCTTTAATCAAATCTTGGACCGTCTCCATTGCTTTCCTTCTTCTTCTTCTTCTTCTTCTTCTTCTTTTCTTAATACCACGAAAAACCCTAAATTGATACGTCTATAACAAATTTACCCAAAACTAAAAAACCCCAAACTGATACACCTGTGACAAATTTACCCTTTATTAATTTCTGTTAAATTTTACAGTCAAATTGCTAAGTTAGATGACATGTGACAGTTGATGGATATACCGGTTTAGAGTTTTGCCCCTCCATTTAGCACAGGTTTATTAATTTGTGATTTTTTGTGGTATTAATTCAATTTAACATATAGTAAATTTGCCACAAGTGTACTAATTTGAGGTTTTTTATTATCAAAAAATTAATTTGAAATAAATTTATCGCAATTGTACTAATTTAAGGTTTTTCGTGATATTAACCACTTTTTGTTAATTACTTACATTGGATAACCTCAATTTTAGGTAGTTAAAAAGGTCAGAACCTTAAAAATATCCAATTAATCTCCCCGGTTTAATTAAGACGCGATCGAGTTTAAGCTTAGATAAAACGATTTAGGCATATGGAAATTGTCTTGCGCGTGACATGTGAAGTTTGCCAACGTCTCAGACTCTCTTTTGAGGACTTGTATCGGTCGAGCGTGCCGCGGTTTTCTGTGCGGCAAATTTTGTTATTCGGACCTCGAGCTTTAGAATAGAGAGGTAAGTCTTGCATGCTCCAGATCCATCGCAGCCGTCGAATACTACTGATATGGATTCCACAGGATTGACGGCCGTGATGTCCTCTCGAGATGGAGAGAGAGAGAGACAGTGAGAGACCATCAAGACGGGTGGCGCCGGCCGATTGGTTGGGATGGGCAAGGGAGTACGAGGATTTGGGGAGAAGCAAAGGTGGCATGCGCACCAAAATCATGATAAGAATGATTTCAATGATTGGGGGGGGATTAGGGACCAGGGACAGATCAATCTTGGCTTTGGGAAAGTGGAGTTAGGATAATGTCTGAGCTTCCGAATCTTTACAATATTCCTCTAATTCCAACTAGCTTTTCTATTTCCCCCCTCTTTTTTGCTTGCTCTCTCTGTTTTTTTTTTCTCCTTCCTTTTATGTGAGAAATAACATCCCAAGTATTTTAATTTTATCGCCCCCCATGAATAAGTTTTTATTTTGCACAAAATTTTTGTGGCTTTCAAGATGTATGTCACTTGGATAAAATTTGGTCAAATCCTGACTTATTCATCAACCATCCTTTTTGTTCAGAATTTTCTTCCTGACGTTAATTTTTTTTATTTTTGTAATAAATAAGGTTGGTAATGGCACGACAGAAAATGGTCAATTTTGAGGGGGGTTGGTCCGGAATGTGGCAATGCATTAGGGCAACTAGCTGTATACACACATACATTCAACATGATATGTATGTGGGGGCTGAGCAGGTGTATGTGTACTAAGATGCAAAACAAGAAAATCATCGAAGTTGATCCAAATCAAGGTTGAGCTGGTCATTCACCTGGCCCCCACCGAGATAGAGTTCTCTCTTGTGGTTCTGGTGAGCTAATGCAGTTGTTCTTCTAATAATAAGGACAAAAGACGCTAAAAATCCTAAAATGTAGTCACCGTGACACATTTATTCTAAATTTTTTTTTGACATCCTAAATTCAAAACTTATACCTGTACAATACATTTATCCTCCATCATAGTCCTATCAATGAAAACCGATGAAAATTTTCCTACACGGACGCCGGAAAGCAAACAGTGTGACATAGTACCTATGTGGCTTAAGTGAAATAAAAAAAGATGCTTTGGTTGAAAAGTCATCGAACGAAATCTTGACAGAGGGAATGTGTCACATAAGTACAAGTTTGAGGTTTTCGAAAAAGTTTATGATAAATGTGTCAAAGTGGAAATAGTTTGGAGTTTCTGATATCACAAAAAGAGGCTCGGGATAAATGTGTCACGCATAACTTTGGCTTTTTTCCCCTTATTATTATCATGGGCTAAGTAAGAATGTAATTGTTGAGCAGTCAGCACCAGTTCAGCTCCAGAAGGATATGGGGCTGCAGAAAGTAAGGTTGACCTTTTGAATTGACCACTTTGGAAATTTCCCAAGTTAAAAAATGAGTAGGATTTATTTCCTACCTAAGTTGTTTCTTTCCCAATGGATAGCATATGAGGATTTTCCATTTTAGAGGTGTCATTAAATGAGATTTGACCTGAGAATATGTTTCCATGTGTAGAACAGTGGGAAAGTGAGAAAGGGCTGAAGAAGGGAAACGGTTACATGCCAACTCATAAATCATCAACACTCCTAGTGAAAATGAGCTTGTGTTCAATGATTTGCCGTTTTAAAACGAAGTTCCGCTTCATTTTTCTTCACAGAAGTTTGTTTGGTCACTGTGGTAGGCTGCCTTGTAACTTTCTGCACGGTCGTCTTGCGATTTATCGGCCGAAAAGAGACAGCACGGTCGTCTTCTGAGTCACGTGAATGTTTTACTCGTCGGTCTAAGCAGTCGCATTACGCATAATTTTTCGCGGCAGAAGCTTGAAAGGTTTTAAATCTTGGGAAACTCTCCCTCTCTCTGCAATGAGAGACGAACTTCTTTCAGCATATCTGTTCTATTAGTAACTTGTATCAGCAAGTCATTGCAATGAAATATCTTGCTCATAAGTCCTGACATTTTCTCCTTATACTGTGAGATGAAGTATTCAATTCAGCGAGAGATAATCATAGATTGATCTTGTTAGCTTACGCATAATTTCATAACCAGCCACGCATTGATCATAGTTGTAGCCTCACACGGATTAGTCTTTCTGGTGCATATATGAATAATTTCGCATTTCCAAGGCACAAAATGTTGAGATATGTACTGATAAGTAGCTTTCAGCTCTGATTTCTTCCGAACCATGGGTTTCATTTTCATTAATACCTTCTCCTGCTGTAATTACGGGTTGAACAAACTTTGATTACCATCTGTTAAAATATAAATGCCCTCCTGATGTTTCACTCTACATGAACGTCGAAACAGGATCGGGAGTCCGAGAAATGGCGTCACTTCGCAGAGTCTTCGCAACGTTGATTTTGGCATCTGTCCTCAGCCACATTCTCACTGCAAATGCACAGCCCGCCTTTGGCGTTTGCTATACAATGCTAGGAGACAACCTGCCTACTCCTGCTGCGGCGATACAGCTCTATAAGAATCACAACATTGGGACAATGCAGCTCTACGATCCCAACCCCGAAGCACTCCAAGCTCTAGGGAACTCCAGCATCAGCGTGATCTTAGGCACAAAAAATGAAGACCTACCCAACTTGGCATCAAGTGTGGAAGCTGCCAAGTCGTGGATTGACGCTAATGTTTTGCCCTACCAAGGTGTCAACATCAAGTATATAGCCGTAGGCAACGAGGTCATCCCCGGAGAATCGGCTCAGTGCGTGTTGCCTTCAATGCAGAATCTACAAAGCGCCCTCAGCGGCTCCAGTTTCTCATCTGTGGCGATGACCACCGCAGTCTCGGGGACCATCCTTGGAGCTTCTTACCCGCCCTCAAGTGGTGCTTTCACCAACGATGCGAAGCACGCTTTGTCTGGCATCCTGCAGTTTCTGTCCGACACTCATGCCCCTCTGTTGATCAATGTGTACCCTTACTTTGCCTATGCTGCGGACGCCTCCAACATAAGATTGGACTACGCACTGTTCACCGCCCCGGGACCAGTGGTTCGCGATGGGGACTTCAGTTATTGGAACTTGCTCGACACGATGGTGGATGCTTATTACGTGGCAATGGAGAGAGAGAATTTCCCTAATGTGGGCGTGGTGATCTCCGAGTCCGGGTGGCCTTCTGCTGGAAATGGGAATTTCACAACTCTCACAGCTCACGCTGACTTACAATCGAAATTTCATGAAGAAAATTGTAGCGGGGACAGGGACGCCAAAGAGACCAGATAGCCACTTGGATGGTAACATATTTGCAATGTTCAGCGAGGATCTGAAATCTGCCGGCGTGGAACAAAATTTTGGTCTCTTCTATCCAGATGGAACTCCAGTTTACCCCATTTTTTCGTAGCTCCAATAGACACAACTCCTCTCCGGCACTTTATTTCGCCGTATGCTGCGGACTGTTCTGGAGATAAGATCATATTATGTGCAAGTTGGAAGCTCCAATGAGTATCAATAAACAATTCAATAACCGGCAAACTGGATCGCCTGTTATCTGCATCTGCATTTCCAGAAAATCTTATATTTGCAGCGGTGATGCAATGAATATGGGGATTCTGATTCTGGATATATCAAAGTCAAGTCATCAACGCAGAGAAATAAATCCTTTTCCTTCCCTCGTACATCTCCGTCGTTCGTGTTATATTTGTTAGGCCGAAGCACTACTAGGTAAAGGTTTTGCGAAAGAACCGCCTGGCTCTTATCTTCTGGTTAGCAAATTCAATCCCACCAAGTAAAAGCAAAACACAGCATCTTATTAATCTGAACAAAAAACCTAGTCATGGACTCATAGGTGCGACAGTAATTTCCGCTTCCCGCTTTCGAGGAAAGGGTAGTCTGTGTACCCAACAACAGGATCTTGGGTATAGAAAGTCTTCCTAACATACTTGTTCAAAGGTGCATTAATCTTAAATCTCAAGACCAAATCAGGGTTGGCAATGAACAGACGACCGTACGATACCAGATCTGCATCGCCATCAGCTATGGCTTTCATACCGAGCTCTCGTGTGAACCCTCCACTGCAAATAAAAGTGCCCTGATAAGTCCTTCTCCAAGTCCTCATCAGTTGGGCCTCCTCTTCCTCGCTCCCAAGTCGGCCAGATTCCGTTTGGCCATAAGCCACGTACCGTGGCTGAGTCACGTGGAGATAAGCCAGCCTTGAGCCAAGATCTAGCTGAAGCTTGTTGAGCCTCTCGATGACGGCTAGGCCCAGCTTAGGGGGGTCGGAGTCCATGGCATCGAGGTGATCAATTGCCGGTGATATTCTGACTCCGACTCGATCTGGCCCGATGGCCATTGCCACAGCTTTGACAACCTGTATTATGAATTTGCATCTGTTTCCAATGGATCCGCCATATTCATCTGTCCGGTCATTTATCCCATCCTTCAAGAATTGATCGATGAGGTAGCCATGTGCTCCATGTATCTCAATTCCATCGAATCCTGATTCATGTCAAGAATACATCGACTTTCAGACTTTCAGACCTCGCGAGGACCGAGTTTTTGAATTAATGAACTTTAAATATTCATCACGTTTTAGTTTCTCAGCAAAAAGTATATATAATGTGGACACTTTAACATTGAGAAACCTTCACGAAGTAGTGGCAGAAAGGATAAAGCATGCACTATGGCAAAAGTGAGTCAAGTGACGGCACCACTTTTCAACTGGAAATAATGTCATGCCTACTGATAGAGGACACACTCCTTGTCACTCAATATGTCTTCTTGTGGATAATGCATTTTCCACCACAAAACAGGACAAAAAAGCAAAAGCATTTGACAACGAAGCAATTGTAAAATATCCACCATGTCTCACAAAAGCATTCTCTATGAGGTCCCACCCCTGCCAATAGATCGAACATTTTCTTTTCCAATTGTGCTGGTTTAAGTTTTACCTGAGCATGGGGTTGGGAAGTATAAACAAAATTCAATTGGAGCTGCAATTTCTTTATGGGAAAGCAACGCAAATACCACACCTTCAAAGGCAGAAAACTCATGGAAACTCTTCTGCTGGAACTAATGAAGATAAGGTGATCCATGAACTAACCGGCTCGAATGGCATTTATGGCAGCCCGGCAATAATGCTCGACCATGTCCTGTATCTCAGAGTGCTTCAGAGCTCTGGGTTCAGGATAAATGGCATGAGACCCATCTGGCATCAGGATCCTCCACCTCTGACTTATTGGCCCGTTTGTCGACGACAACGGTGCAGCTCCCCCGGGCTGATAAACTGATTGATTCAACGGGTTCAAAACAGGATCCGGTCGGCACATCGCAAAGACAACATACATTCGCGGAAAGGAAATGCTATGAAGACTTTTGCGACACTGAAAAGTGGCGGTGGTCATCAATTGCAGCGCAATGATCATATCAAAATTTGTATTTTCTACGAGACCCAGTATGCAGAAAAGCTGGAAAAGATAAGGCTGCCAAAGCACGGAAAGAAACAGACGCCTGAGAATCCACCATCACTGAGGATCTCGTGTGCTTGTCATTGGCCAAAATAGAACGTGTACCTTGATGGGACGCACGGCCAACATGCCAAAGTTGACAGAAGATAACGCTGCCCTTGGCATGAACAGAGTCCACCACCTTCTTCCATGCTCTCACCTGCTCTTCACTGTAGATCCCCGGGACATGTGGGAACCTGCGCTTGGAAATCCCTTCCGAATCTTATAATCCACACGCTCATAACTCATTTTCTCCATTCATTACATCCATCCCACTTACTTGGCACTAAAACATTGCTCATTCAATCGTCGACGCGAATATAATAACCTACATTTTCAAGCCAATTTCTACTGCTAAACACTCCTCTCTGCAAAGAGGGACATGCAAAGAGCCATATGTACGTTAAAAGGAACCGAGCAAATCAAACCATCCATGCCACTTGCGCCCGAGTTATTTCAGGTAGAAAGCAGAAGCTTATTATTTTCATGCCAATTCCTACTGTTAAGCACTCCTCTTTGCAAAGAAGGACATGCAAAGAACCATCTGTACGTTGAAAGGAACCGGGCAAATCAAACCATTCATGCTACTTGCGACCTAGTTAAAAGGAACCGGCGCATTTGTTTCACTGAAAAATTCATTATAGAGGAACATATTTACCGTGGAAGTCATTTTCCGTTTTCATTTGTTTGATGATTTAAGGAGAGTAATTTCCTTCTTACCAGAAAAGAAAGTCGTTTTTGTCCACACATCGATTAGTTTCCCGACTTTCTAAGTTTTCCATCGAACCAACGGATCGTTAATCTAAATTTTGCGACCCCTCGTGCATTTAGACTCTTATTTTCGGAATTCAAAGCTCTCGAAACTTTCACACAATGATGATATATAAATTCTCACCCTCGATTGTTCCATAGTTTTCTCAAACATAAATAATATTTTAAGCAACAGAATACTCTTCGCTTATTCTTAATCGTTCCCTATACTCTAACCAAATTGAAAAAGCACACTTTTATTCCAAAAACTACAATAAAAAAAGTCGTGTGCAGGCTCGTGCGGTAACATTTATATCCCCGCGAAATTTCTTCGGGTGCTTCGGGCTAGATAAAATCAAAGCGGACGCGCCGCGAGATTTAGAGAAGCAAAAAGAAAAATTGTAAAAAATCAATCCAAATGCGTACTTTGCCACGTGACTCTAGTGGCCTTAGCAATTCCCCGAATCGAGAGGTTATCGTGTTTTGGCCGCACGACTAAAGCTTACGTTTCGAAAAGCTATTTATCCGATAACGGAAGCCGCTGACCTAAATTTAGTAATCCATATAAAAATAAAAAATCACTAGCGCACCAAAAGGGGCGCCACAGCAACGATCGCTCTCGCGTGATTCGTCCCCAGTTTCTCGCCGGGACCTGGACCCACGGGTTTAGCTCATCACGGCCGTTGATCATGCGGGTTCCACCCGATTTAGCGGGCACGTGGGTCCCGGTCCCGGGTCGGGAAATTTCTCCCGCAGACGGGATCGGCAGGGACTAAACAGCAAAATAAAAAAGAGTAAGGACTCAAAAGCAAAAGTCGGGGTGCCCGGGAGAATATAATGTCGGGGGTGGGGCCGGGGCCGAGGCCGGGCCGCCGACCAATCACCGACGACCCTGCCCGCCCATGCAATGTTTCCTCTCTTTAACAAAATAAGAAAGAAGAAAAGGGCAAAGGCGAAGGGAAAAAGGCAAAAGCGCGAGGACCACAGCGGGGAGAGAAATTTACGGAACTGACCCGGCCGCCGTGTCGGAGATCAGGGTCCCCTCGGAGATGAGGAACCCGCCGGCCGTCGACCTCTGCGCGTAGTACTCCGCCAACGCCGGCCGCGGGATCCCGCCCAGCGCCCTGCACCGCGTCATCGGCGCCAGCACGATCCTGCGAAAACAACCCCCCCCCGGGAAAAAAGGGCCGCGCTCCGGTGAGACGAAGGCGTAGCAACTTCCGAGCTCGGGATTTCTCAGGGCGAAAGTAGGGAGAAGATCGGAGAGAGATGACTGACCGGTGGGAGAGGTCGAACTTGCTCATCCTGTACGGAGTGAAGAGGTCCGAGCCCGCCATGTCTCTCTGCTCGCTGTGGAGGCGACGGTGGCGACGGCGGTGGCGGTGGCGGTCGCGGTGGCTGTGGCTGTGGTCGGAGTTGATCGGCGAGCATAGTGCGAATCCGAGGCGGGGTTTTTATAGATGCATCGGAGCTACTAGAGAAGAGAGAGAGAGAGACGAGGTTTTTCTTTCTTTCTTTTTATTTTCCGGGACTTCAATAATTGAGATGCTTTTGGACGGTCGAGATGTCATCTGAGGCTTAAGAAAAATGGACCGGGTTAAAAAAAGTCATTAGGATGTACCGGTTTCCCATCGTGATGCGCACGGATGAACCGACACGACCGAAATTGAATTAATTAATATCACAAAAAACTTCAAACTGGTACGCTTATAATAAATTTACGTGAAATTAATTTTTTGATTATAAAAAACCTAAAACTAGTACACCTATAATAATTTACCTTGAACAAATTTTTTGATAACAAAAAATTTCAAACCAGTATATTTGCGACAACAAATTTACCTTGTGTTAAATTAGATTAATATCATGAATAATCTCAAACTGGTACACACTTTAAATTAGTATACCCATCAACTGGCACGTATTATCCAATTCAGAAATTTGACAGTAAAATTTAACGGAAACTAATAGATTGTAAAATTGTCACAGGTATATCAATTTGGGATTTTTAGTGGTTAAAAAATTAATTTGGGGTAAATTTATCACAGGTGTACTAGTGTTGAGTTCTTTGTGATATTAACCTTCTTATTATTGGTTAAAATCGAATCAATAGAGATGATCAATTTTTTTGTGCATATATTCAAATTTGCATTCCTTGCGTTATTCGGTATTATTAATAGATGCCATCGGGGTGTCGAGCAATGAGATATGGGTGATGGCGGTCATTGCCCTCCGACCATTGCATTTCTAGCCGAAATTCAGTTGGATCTTTTTTTTTATGATAGTTTCTTTTTGTTAGAAAAAGTTTTTAAAGTTCTCCTTCATCTTATATGTTCTGGCTATCTTCTCAACTTAAATTCTCGATTAAGACATTTTGGAGCTACTTCTATATATTTTTATTTTCTTTACTCTTTGTTGTTTTTGCAATGCTCACGCTAGTGCGAAACATCTAGGAGATAAAACTTCCTAATATGTTCAAGTATTAACCGGTGAAATTATTTTTAATTTTTCCTTGTTTTCAAAATCTCGAAGAGAACACAATGAGTAGGACCAAGAAGTAAAGAAAAGAAATTCGACATATAAAAGAATAGATGGATAATGACCAAAATAGTCAATGAACTTTAATCCAGTGTGTAGTGTGATCTAGACCTATTAAACGGGTTGGTCGGGTCGGGTTTGGGTCGGGTAATAAATGATCCGACCCAAATTGACCCATTAATCCGTTTATGACCTATTTATTCGTAGTGTAAATATCTCGACCCATACCCGACCCGACCCATATTGTTAAAACACTTTTATATTTAACATAATCTAGGAATACTTGTTTCTTATTATTTTTTTTAAAATTATTCTGCTAAAACATTTTATGCAATACAAAGCTAGTGAAAAATTTTTATAATTTTTTTTTAAATTGAGGTTATGTTTGTTTTGCGAAAAATGCGACATTTCTAGAAAATATTTTCCATAAAGTCATTATCCAAGAAAATAAAAAAATTTCTAACGTTTGGCTAAAACCTGAAAATAAACTAGAAAATATTTTTCGATATTTGGTATATAAAATTTGATTTGATTTTAATTTGTGCATTCATTTTAATAATATTAATATTTTTTTATTTTTTAAATCGAATTTTTAATTTTTATTTTTCCTTTATTTTTGGCCGATCGCCGGCCATTGTGGCTGGCTACCAATCACAGGTGAGGATGAGCTCGCGGGAGGTCGGCGAAGCTCATTCTCGCCGATCTGGCAAGGCCGAGGCCTCACCGACCTCAGGCGAGGCTTCGGCTTGCTCGATTCAGGTAAGCTGAGCCTTGCCGGCCTTGGGCGAGGCTCCACCTCGCCAGATCCAGCGAGCTCGAGCTCGCCCGAAGCCAGCCTCGCCGATCTGGCGAGACTCGAGCTCGCCAAAATCGGGCGAGCTCAAGGCTCACCAAATCAGTGAGGCTCGAGCCTTGCCCGAGGTAGGCGAGCTCGAGCTTCGCCGGCCTCCGACGAGGTTGTCCCGCCCTGGTGGCCAATCGCTGTGGTCGACTACCGTCTGAAATAAAAAAAAAGAAAAAGAAAGAAGAGAAAAGAAAAAATAAAAAATAAAAGAAAAAGAGAAAAAATAAAAATAATTAAATTTCGGTTTTTTTAAACGTTTTTACAAAGAGGGAGAGAGTGTGTGGATGGGTCTAGCGGGTAGGTTGGATATGGGTTCCAAACTCAACCCATTTAGACCAATTTATCTTTAAGTTTTAAAATTTAAAATCCATTTAAGGTTGACTCTTTAAAATTAAAATGATCTATATATGACCCATTTATTTTTTAAATGGGTCATATATGGGTTTAAGACCCGTTTTGACACCTCTAGACTGTGATCCTTAAACTGTTAATTTATTCAATATGATCTATGGACTTTTTGTACATGTTCAAATTAATCTTTAGACCATTTGAAAATGTTCATCTTTCCATTAATTCACATTCAGGGACAACATTAAACATTTTCATATAGTTTAGGGACAAGATTGAACAAATTAAAAGTTTAAGGATCACGTCGAACAAATTAACAGTTTATGGACGACATTGCACATTAGCTGAAGTTTAGGAATCACATTAAACAAATTAAAAGTTTGAGAACCACATTGCAGGTATCATTTGTGTCAATTTCCCAAGAAAAGAAGTAGTAAGAAAGGATAATTAACACAAACCTACACCTGTCAAAATGGGTCATAAACCTATTTCTTAACCCATATATCAATAAATGGGTCATAAATAAGTTAGTTAAATTCAGTAAATAAGTTATAAATGGATGTAAACATAATATGGGTGGTAAATGGATCATAAATGAGTTTACAACTTATTTAAATTCAACTCAATTCTCTCGTCTTCATTCAATCTCGCGCTCACTCGCTTCGCATTTTCAGTTTGAGTATGGATTTTTCTAGATTAAATTAAAAGTGGAAGTGTTTTAGAAATATAGATCAGATCAGATATGAGTGGGTCATTATATTTGTATTGCTTGGAAATGGGTTAAATGGGTCTTGATGGATCGGCTCATTTTTTTTACCCGAGCCGATACACCTGTCTGAGAGGCCCACGCAAACGAGGTTTAAACCGCATGTGATATGAATTAAATTATAATACTTTTCCTTCGAGAGTATCAAATGAGTAATTTAATGGAAACAAGTCAGCAAGAGAAAATTAAAAGATTGGGGGCACGTGAAACGTGTAAGGCGCACTGTACGAGGGAGTGGGCGGGCGTGGCTCGTGGTCGTGGACCGATTGGTCCGTATCCGAGACGCGTGGGCCCCACCCCCACCCAACGTGGGGCAGGCTTTCTCGGGTTTTTCCTCGTTGGATTTTCGCACGTGCGTTGCATGGGTTTCGTTTTTTCTTTTTTTTTGTGGTTGTAAAACTTGCGATGATGTGCTGACAACGTGGGAGCCCGGGCCGCGTCGTTTTTCTCGTGCTCTACTTTCTTTCTTCGCGCCCACCGAAGCCTCGTGATTGATGATGGTGGGTCGGGTTCGGCTCCGACCCAATGTTGAAATCTTCGAACGGAACGGCTCGATTCGATCGACCCGACTTGCATTTGACCGATTGTCTGGCCGAATTAGAGGAAAAAGTTTGGTTTGACTCGGTTAAATTACCCTTTTTTGCCTGCTTAGCATGGAGTTGCCACGGTTAGTCCAATCAATCCGATGTCTTTTTTCGTACCATGTGTAGAAGAAATCGTGCGACCGACCACTTTCATTCATGCATAATATCCGCCCTCTATTTTGAAAACTCGAGCTTGGATGGTGTTCGAAGTTGAGCGAGGGTGTTTCGCCCTCAGGATCTTGAGTCAAGTTTGGACAGGGAATGTCAAATGCGTTTATTAATCCTAATAGATCTCACACCCTGACTTAATATGATGCCGAACTCGACAATACTAATAATGAAATGAAAACTTGCAAATGTTGAAATTAGGCTATGTCGGAATCTAATCAACGACACAACTAATATGCGACATTACCATTCAAAGTACGTCAGAATTTAATTAATGACGTAACTTGAGAGAATATGGCTGGAATCTAATCAACAGCTATACTCCATGCACAACGCCAGAATTTAATCGACGACGCTGAACTGGTAGCATAACATTAAAATTTAATCGACAATGCTGAACCTGATAAAGACCCTCGTCGGAATTGAATTTACGACAAAGAATGTAAAAGTTGCAATTAAAACTACTCTTAATGCGCTAAGGATAAAGGCTAGATAAAAGATGTGTTGTGTTGTGTGTTTTTCCGAAGTCCTCTCTACGTTAGAAATCCTTTAGTATTTATAAAGCAACTTGATAACTGTTGACCGAACACTTATCCTTGAAAGTTATTTTTCACTTCCTTACATTTCGTACTTTAACCGTTTCCTGACTTATCGACGTTGCTTACACTCCTTGGGCATCACGTAATAGCTAATTTTCTTCCACGTGTCATTTTTTAACTTCCTTGATCTTCACGTCCACGGTCATATCTTTACCTTTTGACACGTGTAAACGAATTTTCCGCCATGTATTACCATGATTCCGTGCAAAACTTGTGATTTTGGACTTTATCGACTTCACGTACAAAGCTCGTGATCTTAGATCCGTCGACGTCACGTGCAAAGCTTGTGATCGTACCTCACAAACACCTTAACCGTTTTCAAGAAACGATCGAGGCCTATTGTTTTATAATCCAACGGTCGGTGACCCGTCGGATCCTTGGGATACGTAGAAGTGCCCATATACAATTGCACTCACCCCAACTTGCACACTAGCGCGAGTCATTGAATCCTCCGATTTCGTCGGCGGATGTAAAGAACTACCATGTACTTCTCATCAATGATCGCTAGATACACCAAATAAAGTGCATATATATGAAGGAGTTAGTCACGGGTAAGAGTGGCAATCTTTAACACAACTTGTCCAAACAACATATACATGTACATTAGTTAAGCACGTTTGTGTCAAGCTTAAATAGATTTATGTCCTAAGCGGGTCAATTTGATCGATAAATATATCTCGTGCAAGTTGACATTTTTAACCCATTTGTGATATGCTTAGACATGTTTATTATACGGGTTAATATGTCATTGATGTCAACTGTCAACAAGACACATTTGCTACTAGCACACTCATCAAAAGCCTAATGCTGGAGAAAACATAAACACTATATTGAAAGCTCCATAACTAGTATATAGGACTAAGAAACACTCGAATAATTGAGACAACCGAGTGTGTAGGCAATTCTTGCGATTGCTATTCCTATGATTGTAGGTATCAATCGGCATCAAACCACATAATATCTTGTCATGTTCTTCTCCAGTACCCGTTTCTCTTCTCCAGGACATCTCGAGTCTCATCCTTTGGGTTGATCACGCGATTTGGATCCAGGCATAGCAATTACAAACGGAATTTCATATCTCAAACGTGCTAAGCATGTCATGCTGCGTGCTCGCATCAGACTCAAATCCGAAGCAACAAGACCACGATGCGGAGACACAAATCGCCAACCCCGATCGCGAGCCCTGAAGATGATTCTTTCCACGGTGTACATCGCACTCATCTTTTTTTCTCTTCTTGGACAGGACTTTGACGATCCGAGCGGGTCTTCAAAATTCTACAACCCCATTGACATTTTCGCGGGACGATAAACGTTCGGACGAAAACAGAGTCGTGATGAAGGAAAAAACGAGCTAAGGCATGGAGAAAATCTTGGTGCTGACAGGCTTCGTTGGTCGACGACTCGGTCGTATCTTTGCGCCTGCCAACCCTGACCCCTTTTCATCTCCCCTTCCACCCCCCTCGAGCGAACTGATCGGATTAGGTGGAAATCCACCGCATCAAGCTTTTCGTACCCCCCGCGATCTAAAGCGACCTAGCCATGCTTTCAAATGTCAATTCTCCCCACTAATCTTTTCGCAATTTCGCATTTTGCAAGCGCTCAGGACTTTGTGGGCATACATATTGTGATTAGACACGAGGCCTAGATGAGTAGGTCCGGTCATCGGACCTAAAAATCGTTGCCGAACAACGCGCTGTCGCCCGCGATTGAAGATCGGGCTCGGGCGGGTCATGCCCGAGGAGGATCGACTTACTCGGATCCAATTGATTTTTACCATCGGCGCCTAGGCGGGCCCCATTGGCTTCTACTTTTAGTGCATCGTGTCCGAGTGGTATCGATGTGGGGATTCAAATGGGTGCGGGGAAAGGCGTAAAAGATTGCATCGAGGGAAATTGCGACGAGGCGCGTGACGAACGCATCAATCACTTTTGTCGGATAGTTAAAACCACCATTGCGGTGGCGTGCGCTTTCACTAGCACTTCTGATTAGGACGATGGCGTGACAAATGGAAGGGACGACTATTTTCAAACAATCTCAAAGTCAAGAGATCATTATTTAAAAATACTAAAGTTATTAAACCGCGGCTATATCAGTCTTAAGCTTTTCAATTTTGCTAATTCAGTCTTAAATATTTTAATGATTTATCAATATAGTCATTACGATCAATATTTACCGGGAAATCTAGTCAGCATCCGTCGTCCCATGTGATAGAGTTGACATCGCCAGTGTGGATAGTTTTTGCTTTTTTAGTAAAATTTTCTGAATTTTTATTTTTTTTATCATTTCTAATCATTTCTTTTTTTTTCTTTTTTGTTCTTTTTCTTTTTTCTTCATCTGATTTTCGGAGCAAGGGCCAACACCCTCGCCAAGATCCAAGCAAAGTTTGCGACCCCGTCGGCTTGAAATCTGATAAAGGAAAAGAAAAATTTAAAGGCCACGTTAGTGTCAGTTGTCAGTGTTGCTCGTGTCACGTGAAACGGCCGGCTCTAACTAGGTATCTACGTAAGCATTTCCTGGTCAAAATTGATCGGGAGGACTGCATTGATAAATCGTCAAAAGGTTTATGACCTAATTAGTCAATTTGAAAAACTTAAGACTGAATTAACTGTCATACAATATGTTTAGGATTTTTTGGGATATTTTCCTCTAAAGTCAATAAAAAATTTTTGGAACTTAAACTCCGTTTGTTTCGCGGAAGATGTTATGTTTCTAAAAAATGTTTTTCAGGAAGCCATTTTCTTGGAAAATGGCACAATTTTCCGATGTTTGGCTAAAATCTGAAAAAATTTCAGAAAATATTTTCTGTTATTTGGTATGGAAAATTTTTTCCTTCATGCAATACTTTTAATAATTTTTTATTTTTTTAAAAATATATATTTTCTCTCTTTTTTTTTTCCTTCTTCTTCTTCCTCGGCCGACCATAGGCGAGCACGAGCCTTGCCACAGGTCGATGTGGCTCAAGCTCACCCAAGACTGGTCGAGCGAGTAGCTCGTCGAATCTGGCGAGGCTCGAGTTTGTTGGCCTCAGGCAAGCTTGGCTTCTCCCAATCAGGTGAGCCTTGCCTGTGGCCGGTCACCAGCCACTGCCATGGCGGGCGACTGGCCGAGGAAAAAGGAAAAAGAAAAAAAAAGAAAATTAACAATAATAAAAGTTTAGAATTTAATATATATATATATATATATAAATAGTTCTAATGAATGATGAAAGAAGGAGGGAAAATGTTTTCCTCTTTTCAAAAAATGGAAAATTTTTTCCACACTTTTGAAGGTGTTTTGTGCATCATGAGAAACTGTTTTTCATGACTAATTTATTTTCCGTGAAACAAATATTGAAAAATCCAAAAAATATTTTCCTGAAAGTTATTTTCAGTAAAACGAACGGAGTCTTATTCTTGGGAAATAGGCCTTCAATATCATATGCTAAAAGAAAAAATTCAAACATATGTTGCATATGAAAAGTGAATATTACTTGCATTTACGTGCCTGCCCTAAGCACTAACTCAACAGTCTAACATGTATAGTGAGGCATGTTTGTTAGCACCTCAAATCCATGCACCTGATAGGATCACCAAGAAAGAAGTGACGGAAGAGACTAGCGAGTGAAGATGAGGCGATAGTTCTTAACACTGTAAGTACCTGGACTTTTATTCGGCTCGTAATCAAGTACTTGAATATTTTTTTGGATAAGTGCACTAAAAGTCCTAAAACTTATCACGAAAATATAATTAAATCCTAAAACTTTAAAAAAGTTCAATCAAGTCCTAAAACCTGTTACGAGAGCACAATCAAGTCCTAAAATTTTCGAAAAATGTAATCAAGTTCTAAAACTTATTGCGAAAGTACAATTGAATCCCAAAACTTTTAAAAAGTGCAATCAAAATAAGGACTTAATTGGATAAATTTGACAAGTTTTAGGACTTGATTATACTTTTTGAAAGTTTTAGGACTCAATTGCACTTTCGTGATAAATTTTAAGACTTAATTCTAATTTTCAAAAGTTTTAGGACTCAATAATACTTTGATTTTAACCGGTGGCACGTGTGTGGTGGCTAACACGTGTCGCCCCCAGGGTTTACTCCCCGGCTGTCGGCCGTGCGAGGGTTCCCTGGGTAATTAAAAAAAAATAAAATACTTTGATGATAAATTTTAGGATTTTTATTGCACTTGTCTCTATTTTTTTTTGTTCAATTGAAAACCTCAACTTTCAAAATGCGACTAGACGCAGTGCCTCCGTTCAAAATATCGCCACATCGTGTCTTTAATGTTGATGCGGCTCATTTACTCAATAAAAATGCCGACGTGGCTTTGGCTTGTTCAGCAAAGCAGCCAACCTCAAATGAAGACTTTGGCCGCACGGCCTCCACGGGGTTAGATTCGGAAGCCGCGACCTCCATATCTGAGGGCTGAATTCGCACGGCGACCGTGCGACCTAGACCCACAGGCCATGACCGCCATCGGAGGTCGACCGAGAGAGAAAACGGAGGCGGTTGGTGGCTGGCCGTGACGGGCGATGGTGGCTGATGGCGATGATGGGCGGCGGTGGCGGCGGCGCTCACGGTTTTTCAACGAAGATAACGGACAAGACTCCAATGCAAACCCCACACGCAACTATGCAGTACCATGGCTCTTTTATCATCTTTTGTCCCATAGCTTAAAAGAATCTTAATCAATACTTTAGCCTCCAATTATGATGATCACCAACCTTTAGAGAGGGCCCAATGGTCCCTATCCTTCCTCTTTTCTTTTCATTTTTAGCTTATCCTTATGATGAATGGTCCCTATCATATCCATGAGTAGAAGAAAGTGAACATGCATAATGTGTCTCGTCATCATAGTTCATTAGCACCAAGAGACCGTGCCAATGAATAGAAAGAAGGCTTAACAATACGATCGCCTGTATCGAAAGGAATTTATAATTAGATCACCGAAATTTTACTAAACTTTCGACGCCTTCTGTAATTGGTTGACCAGAAGGCTATCCTTCTCCGGCGAACTGCTGATGTGGGTGGTACCGATCAATTTACTGGATACCTTGCCAGCGCTGCCACAACAATATGGTCAGCTTTCAACAGAGTATGTCGGTTACGAAAAAGAAAATAATAACGGAAGTTTAATGCCTCGATTCTAAATTTGGCTAGACTTTATCGATGAGGGATTAATCGAAATATATATTATGGTTGTTGTGCACGTGATGACCAAAATGGACTTTTTGCGCATAAACTATATGAGTTATTCGCTTCTCGAGCAAGGTAGGGTGGGGGTCGATTTAATTTCTCGAGATTAAATTAATTTATTACGAAAGGGTTTGATCAATTTTTGTTGCCCTTCGAATCATGGCCGAACACGTGGCGCCATGGCCATTGAGTGGCAACCATGCTGCGCCATGTTAGCTTAATTATGAATCGTTTGTTTCTCATTTTTCTTTTTAACCTTAACTATTGTTTTTATCCTTAATCCTCGGTTATTGTCTGTCCTTTTCCAGTTAAAAAGAGGCCTTTCTTCCTCCTTTACGCTCGAAAAAAGAAAAAAAGGGCCTTTTGATTTTCTTTTTTTCTTGAAGATAAAAATTAAAAGGAAAAAAAAGGAATATTATTCAAGACAAATCCGGGAGCTAAGATTAAAATGAAGTTTACATTATACATTGGAAACGTATAAAAGATAAGAAAAGAAAGAGATCATTTTAGTGTTTTTTTTTAATATCTCTTCTAATTTAACGACCAAATCTACCATAAATTGGTTACGACGAAAAGGACAAGAAAGAAATTTTAGCATGGCCCATATCCTACGAGAGTTTATTGAATTTAAGTGTCAGAGTAAACCTTGAGTTAAGTTCACTTTTTTTTTTCATACCGCATTTTTCTTTGTGTTTTGTGCCATTGGGTCCTATTATTTTCCTTTTTTCATAATTAAATCCCTTAATTTATCTTATCTGTGTAGTCAAGTCCTACCATTTATTTGACTTATGTCATTGAATCCTCCCTGTTGCATGCTGTTAGCAACTTCATTAGTCTTGCTACATGAAATTGTTGTTGTGGCGTCTAGCTGGCCGGTCGATGGATCCTGACCACCTTCGAGCTCTCAGCCTTTCCTAGACGACGGCTCTTGTCAATGATTGGCGAGGGGTTGGTGTACCTCATCCAATAAGAGTTCCGAGGTATTCCTAACGGTGTACCTCTTCCTTTGTTCCATATTCTTTTAATCCGTTTTTTTCGAGAGATCTCTTTTGTTTTTTTAATTTGATTCGTCGTAGCAAAATCGAATTGTAAATTTTCATCACGTCAGGGATCGCCATATACCAACAAATTGGCGAAGTGCTAACGACGCCGATCGGTATGGCTGAACCGAAAACACCCAAGCAAGCCGAGAACTTCATCAGCAAAAGAGAAATCGAGGATCCAAATGCGACGAAATTACAAGAACTAGGAGATGGAAAAGTTAGCTTCGACCCTCCAAACATTCAACCCATTTCACCTTTGAGTTTTCCATCCAAACGACTCCGCATGAGGATCAAAGAATCACCATTTCAGCTGGAAAATAAAGAACACGATCCTTAATCGCTTCCCAACAGAACCCAAAAAAAAAAAAAACGGAGCAAAGGAAAAAAAAATTACAGAAAAAGGAAACTTGGCGTGGATACTTGTCTGCCTGGCCGAACACAAGGACCCCTCCTCAAAAACCAAGAAAAATCAACCTTTGTATCCATCTAGAACCTCATGCGCATTAATTATTCAACTAACTAGATGATTAAGCGCTAATCAATTCCTGCTAATGGACAAGATTAAGACCCAAGGGACGATCCAATCTCCCCTCCTTCCTGCCACGAGTTGGCTCCGCAAGCGGACGAACCAGGCCGGCCTCCTCCCACGCTTCTAACCTTTGACCCACATGTCCATGTCGACGCCCTCGATGTCTCTCTCTCTCTCTCTCTCTCTCTCTCTCTCTGTCTCCTTCCTTTCTCTCTCCTCGTTCGTCTCCGGCGCTGGGAGACCTCCATTAAAGTACTCCCGCATCAGCATTTATTGGAAAGGTCGCATTTTTAGTCGATTGGAATACGTTTATAATATCTCGCTCGCTGGCTCTCTCGCCGAAGAAGCTGAGTGCCCCTTCTTCTTCCTTTGTCATGGCCGCCTAAGCGCTCCCTCCCCGTCTTTCTCACTGCCCTTGTCCGGCCTCTCCATCATCGCCGCTTCCTCCGAAGGTAAATCCCCGTGCCCCCGGTTGATTTCGGGTCGGCTTCCGGAGATCCGATGACATTCGTGTCCAATTCGTGTTCCTCCCTTCTTTGCATGGGTCAGCTGCTTTCTTTTTCCGGGTGTTTCTCTTCCTGGGTTAGATTGTTGCTCTCGCGAGTTCGTCTGTGGATTCCTCACGAGGGGGATGGAGTTTCTGAGCTTTTTGTCTTTTTCTCTCGAGAGCTCGATTGCTTTTCTTCGCGAGCTGATTTCGAGAGCTCGTGTTTGATCGCGTGGACGGTTTTCTTCCTCACGTATGCTTATCTCTGACGACCTGTTCTTTCGTTCCGTGAATTAGGATCTTGACTGTGCTGTTTGGGGGTGGCCGATCCTTTGAAAACACCCATTTGTTGGGTGCTTTTGTTTCTTTCTCTACTGTCTGTTGAGCATCATTAAATTCGTTTAATAGAAATACAACATGTAAATGGGTGGGCTGTGAACAGAATAATAGGATAGTCCCTGAAGCTTGAACAAGATTGGAAGCTGAAAGACAGTGCGAGAATTAAGTCTTCTGGTCCTGTTATTCCTCGATGTTTGTTTACTGTAGAGTACAACTTTTCGTGAAATGGATGCAATATCTAGAAAATTTGGAGTGGAGAGGAGAAGCAACTTCTTTCTCAGTGAGTCTTCTCAGTGTACTGATCCAGGTGTTGAAAAAATTGTTTCTTTCGTTGTTTTTCTTTTTTGATTAAATTTTGCTTTCCTCTACTTTTTAAAGGAGTAAACTTGTCTATTAGAAGCGCTTTTCAAATTTGATGCACATTGATAATCGGTTGGCACTAAAAGGATTTCAAGAAGTTTTGATGTTACTTTCTATGTATGATAGATGCCTTTTGTACGCCATATGTGCCCTTAATTCCACCATTCTTTGGCAGCATTTCTCGACGACCATAACCTGTTGATCTTCCTGATAATCATTCAGTTACTTGTACACACTGGTTATCGTTCAAGAATTATTTCCTTTTGGTAAATTCAGAAAGTTGGAGTCTGTAGTGGTCTTATTCATCTTGACCTCTCTATCTGTCAATATTGACTATTCTCTTAGGAGAAATTCTGACGATGGCAAGAGATGAAGATTCAGGTAGTCCAGGGTGGAGTGCTTCGTTTTTCATGCAAACCACAGAAGACATTGCTAGAGCTGTTGCAGCGGCAGCTGCTGCTGCCACCGCAGCTCATTCCCCACGGCCATCTGTTGTCTATTCATCCAAAGATGATTGCAGCAGCCAAATTCAGAAACTACATCGCCACGTTTCACGGGTTTTAAAAGGATTTTCAACTCCTCCTGAGGTGAAATATGCAACTTATAACCCAGAAGTTCTAACAAGCCAAAAGCGTCAATGGGCAAGCTGTCAGTTGCAGTACTTGGTATGCTCTTCTGGGCAGCAGATTCCTCTCTCTCTCTCTCTCTCTCTCTCTGTGATGTGATGAGTGTTGTTCCTTCACCTTCAGTCATGCGTTCTATGTCAATGTGCTTGCCGAATGGCATTAGTATATCAGATGCAGCTAAGGCTGATATTTGGCTTCGAATTTTAGTTTTTGATCCGAATGTGTTCAAGTAGCACAGAAACTACAAGTAGCTTTTTCATTGTGTGCCGTGGTGTTCATGCTGTTAACTGTGCAGGATCATAGGTCCATAAAAGAGCCATCGAGGCTCTTTGAGAGCATGGTGGTTGTCGGTCTTCATCCTAACTGTGACACTCAGGCTCTCCAAAAGAGATATGTTGCCAGAAAATTTGAAGGTTCTGGGAAACTACGAAATAGTTTAAGCGTTCATCAGTCTCGTGTAGAACCAAATATTGAACCTCAGGTACATTTTTCCCCCCTCAACTTGATTCTCTAATGCTTTTACTAAAAACATGCAACAATGTTTTCAGCATTTGACATAATTATCTTTTGTTTTTAGGTTTTATTTGTCTACCCTCCAGAAAAGCCGCTACCACTCAAATACAAGGATCTTCTTTCCTTTTGCTTCCCTGGAGGTGTAGAGGTAGGATTTATGCCTGATGTTTCTTTTGCTGATATTGGAAAGTTCCTTTCCTTTCTTCCTTTTTTTTTTGCCTTAATCAGTGTGACATGGACTTTCTATTCTCATTTCTTCTTGTTGATTATCAAGTGTTCGTTTTGGACATGTGGGTTATGTTGATTTCTATCAACTTTCTCACTTATTGACTACCTTAACGAGGATAGTCTTCAACCAACCAATAATTGGACCAAACCAGTGTGAACTGATCATGGTACGGGTTTATCAAATGGAAAGAAATGGGCAAAGTCTGCCACTTTCAGGGGTAATGTAATCCTAATTAGTATTAGAAAAAGTAGCTAATCTTTGAACCTGTCTGTGGAAATCTGAAGCTGCAAAATTCATAGACAATTCCATCTCAGTTCGTGAAAATCTGAACTTTCAAAGTTCCTGACTGCTCGAAAGTTGAAGGAAGATATTGCAACTTTCCCTTTATTTCAATATTACGGCGTGGAATACTTGCATATGCTGTATGGGCCTTGGTATTTCTTTAAGACTGTTATTTGCCTATGCTAAGGACAGATGCAGAACGGACGAGCTTGTAATACTTCTTCGATATGGTGTAGGTTAATGCTGTCGAGAGAACTCCTAGCATGAGTGAATTGAATGAAATACTGCTTGGACAGGTACTACTGCTGCATCCCTCAGTTTCATGTTATCATTTAAGAGTGCTTTGCATGGACAAAGTCATGCTCATGTTCTTCCATAATGTTTAAAATAATCATATTAGGAGCCCTTTGCTCAGCTGAAGAGACTGATGATGTATTCCTTGGTTGTGATTCTTATCTGGTCGTATAACTTAGAGCCCTTGATGAATTGCATATATGCTGGGCGACTTTTATCTCTATATCATAATAGCCTCTGGGCTACAGTTGTTAATTCATTTCTTAGGAAAATTTTACTGTGTGGTGATCATGATTATATCTTTCTGTGTATTACATGCCAATTTGTCCTTTCAGTTTCTCACCTGACCAGCAGTGATTTTTTATGCAGGAACATTTGAAACAAAGTGATCTGTCCTTTGTGTTCCGCTTACAGGTAAACTTTTTTTCTCCAAATGGAGCAGTGCATATATCTTCTCGGCCATCACTGAGGATGAAATAAGCTATGAATTCTGTGTTTACTTTGCCCATTTGGAAGTCATTGTTACTCAATTTGTATCATGAATTTTCTACTTAACATACAGAATATTTACAGTGCATTTAGTGAGAATCGCATGGCCACTATCATTAGCTCATCATGAAATCTTTAGCTGCAGAAGCTGTTTATCTTTCTCAGCAGGTTGGTGTTGGTGCTTAAATCCTTTCCATGATTTCTACTTGTGTAGCCATTCTGTTCATGCATCCATGAGGCACGGTATTAAGTCGATAATTTGCTTTGAAGTATGTCGCATCCTGGAATTTATAACTACCTTCACTTGTTGCGGAAGTGATCCCTTATATAATGTGAAAAGAACAGGCAAGCTTTTTTGGTAGCAGAATATGATGGGCAATCTTAGTCTAGGATGCCTTCTACTTGCTGGGTTATTGTGCAATTTTCTGCTGGGGGAGGCTTTGGTTAATTGTGTGATATTAATTGTTTTTTGGCTGAGATCCTGAATCTTCAACTGGCTTAATCCTGGGATTGAGGAAAACTCAAGCTTTACTTTGGGGTTCTAGCTTCTATTTTGTGCTTTATTTGTTTATTTAGTCACCATTTGTTAGAGTTTGATATGTAGGGACTTCAACCTTCATATAGCCTACAATAAGATTTTCAACATTGCAATTGCTCGGAGATTAGGTCCGACTGTTTCATTCACAATTGTCTTAGATAGCATCAATCTCTTGCCATTCGTTATTGCACTGCTCTTGTGAGAGAAAATCACTCTGAGGAGTTGGAGTTGATCTAAACAACATGACTGTGGGAGAGGAAAGCAGTTTTAAGGTAGCCCCTGTTCAATACCAAATTAATGAAAGTGAGGCAAATGGAGAGGTTTAACCAGATGGTTTCTGATATCAAGAAGGATGTAGATATTTCCCATGATAAAGCTTATGGGTGAGGTTGTCTATTTGATTGATTTTGCCTTCCAAGTACCAATGTTATCAGTGGTTTGCTGTGTTTCCACTCATGTAGTTCCACTTTGATTTCTGTCTAGTAAACGCTGCTCTCACACATGATTTTGTCCTCTAGGTAGCTGATGATTCAACTTTGTATGGTTGCTGTGTACTGGTGGACGAGTTGTTGCAGCGACCATCTGGATTGATTTCAATGATATCGGATAAACAATTACGCCCCTCCTTGAGCCGTCATATATTAACCACGCGCAGATGTTATTGCATTATCTCAAGACTTCCATTTTTTGAGTTGCATTTTCGCGTTTTAAATAGGTACTTTAATATGTTTCATGTGATTGGCCATTCACTAGATGGATATCATGTGGACAATGTACAAACAGTAGGAATATTATGTCGAACTTGCTCTTAATGGAGATTATATGCCTGATAGGCTTAATTGTAAATATGCCTTCACAAATTACTGAAAGGATCAACGAAAGATATCAGGAGCTTCAAATCAAAGTCAAATGATTGTTGTATTGAAGATTTGGGGTATTAGTATTGCTGAAGCAATAGCATGATGGTGATAACTGGGTTGATTCAAAACTGCAACTGCTTAAATTTATTCAAGCATGAGCTTTCGATCTATTGTGAGCATAATATCAAACCGAATAGCAGATGCTTTTTTGCCTCATAAACCACTAATGAATGCAAACTTCATAGAAAATCTTTAACTTGATTGCTGGTCTGATCAATCTATGATACTTGATTGTCTATGCTGTGTGGCTTATGGGTGCTTATCATGTCATTCTTAATATTTCTGTAGCATCTTCACTGAAGAAAGGTTGGAGCGGTTGACAAAAGGTATTGTTGACTTTACTATGGAATATTCAGAAGCTAACATAGAAGAAAAATTTCTGGAGGAAAAGTTAGATGGCATGTCGCTTAAGCATGGAGATTCAGAGGATGTGATCAATGAAAGTTCTGGGGTTTCTGAATTGGGTTTTGGAAATTCTGAACCTCAAATAGTGAGTGGTGATGTTAACCACATTGAGTGTCAGATTCATGAAGCAGAATCTAGCTTGCCAAGTAAAGGAAGTGATGGTAAGGTGACTACAACAGACAATGAAGCCGAGGAATCTATGACCAGAAAGGAAGCTACTGCAATTACTGCTGAAAGTTGTGATGCATATGCTGACGATTTTGTGACTAACAAGCAAACACCTGAGAAGCGTTTACCAAATTCTGTGCTGCCACTTCTGCGATATTATCATTACGAAAGCTCGGAATCTTCTTCCAGGTAGTCCCATGATCTCTTTTAGACTTTGATGCTATAATTTATTTCGGTGAAGATTGGATAATTTATTCTGCATGGTCTTGACCTAGTCAAATATCCAAAGTTATTTCTGAGTGTGTTGTGCACTTGCACAGGGGTGTCTTCTCCTGTTGCCTTGGTGTTAATTCCCTTGATCTGACCTTTCTGGGCTTTTACAATTTCTTTTACCATTGTTTCCGCCTTCAGCTTCTCGTCCTTCAATCATATTTATTCTTCTACTTATTTATTCTTGTGGAACATTTATAATTAGAATGACATTATGTGCTACTTCCGCAATGTGATCTAAATGATTCACTACAGCTTCCAGGGCTCTCCAATTGATGATAGGAACTTTAGGAGTGATATTGATGATACAGAGACTGAAGAGGCATCCATATCTGGCCAGGAAGATACAAGTGACCACACTGATATTCTTGAATGGGCAAAGGTTTGAATCACTCCATGTCCTTGCTATGTATCCAATGCCAATGTTCTATTCCAACAACATTTGTTGCTATTTGACTCTACTTTCCAATTTTTGCAGGCAAACAGTTACGGTTTATTACAGATTGTTTGTGAGTACTACAAGTTACGTTGCCCGGCGAGGGGTTCAACAGTTAGGTTTCACCCATTGGAACACCTGCATCCTGTAGAGTACCATCGGCCAAATGAAACGGTACTGAGGATAGCTGGTTCAACTATTGATTTGAGATCGTGTAATACAAGTCTGGAACGAGCAGAGGTATATTGTTTTTGTAGAAATTTTCTGATTTTGTTTGAATTCATTGTAATACTACTGTAACTTGTGGGATGTGGTTCCTAGCTTGTTTAGCCGATTTTTTTGCTATTTCCGACATAGTAGGCCATTTACATCTAAACTATTGGCCTAGATCAGGCACACAATGCCCTCTTGGTGGAGGAGGAAGCGACTGCATTGTCAATATGGACTGTTGCTTGTATATGTGGCTCACTGCGACTTGAGAATGTAAATACTTCTCTCTTTTATTATTGCATAGCTTTTGCCAGCGCACACATACAGATGTTCACTGCACATACACGTTTACATGATAGATAACACATACTGTCGTACAAACGAGAGTTAATATCTACATTTATGTATGCACGTTCGGTGTATCCATCTAACCAAAGATTTACATGCGTGCATGTACATGCACATTTATGTATGTGTGTATGTACACTTGTTACTGCATCCAACTCACCATGACTCCATGTTAATTTGAGAATTCACGCACACAAATTCGTGCTGAAGAAAAAGCTTTGGCTGAATATTTTTGTAGTATTATCCAGCGAGTTGCCGATTGCCAAAGAGAGACTAAACACCTCCAATTGTACTTGCTCTTCATATTATCCCATAGCCATGTGTCTATGCTGAATGAGTGAGTCTCAGAGACCATAATTGATGCAATGCTATAGAGTGGCTAAATAGCAATTTTTGAGCCTTTCTTTGCCTGTTTTGCTATAGTATTATCCAGTGAGGGTCCAATGTGCATCAGTGGAAATAATATTCTTATATCCATCTACTCTTGGTCCTGTGGTATATGGTCAAAATATTAGGTGTTGAAGTCATATTCTTCATTGGCAGGTGTTGATTAGTCGAATCACTTGTCCATTATGATCTCAAAGTAGGAAGTCTGATAACTGATTATTTGCTTATTCTGCAGGTGCTAACTTTGTTTGCTGGAGCACTTCTGGAGAAGCAGATTGTGGTTGTTTGCTCCAATTTGGTATGTTCAAGGCCATGTGTGAATGGTTCTCATTCTAATAGTTCTTATTTCGAAGATCTCCATCAGGCTAGCTTTTCCACCTACGTGAATATTGTTCCTCCCAGTATTTTTTCCTTCATTTTTGGATGGGCCGGATGATGTTCATACTTGCAAGGTCCTTATCTTGTAGTAGATAGATTGCAAATTGGTATCTATATGAACCTCTAAATTAGCTTACCTATAACAGTGACAGGATAATTAATTGCCGAACTGTCAGGGTAACTATTTTTTTATAAAACTATTTTTGCAAGACAATAATTTTATTTGCTTGATATTAGGTGCTAATTGTGAGTTCTTTTTATAGCTTCATTTATGCAATATGCAGGGGATTTTATCTGCATTGGTCTTGTCTGTGATTCCTCTCATTCGTCCCTACCAGTGGCAGAGCCTGTTAATGCCGGTATGGAGCCCTCTTAAATTTTTTTATCTTTTGTCTTTTTTTTTTAAATCGTCAGCATCTTTTTTCTTCCCTTTATCTTCTAATTGGATGAGAAAACTCCAGGTTTTACCAAACGACATGTTGGAATTTTTGGATGCTCCTGTCCCTTACATAGTAAGTATTTTTAGTCTGTTATGTGGAGTAACCATTACCTTCAGAGGAGTAATCTATGAACATGGTCTTGGTGATGCTTTCTATATTGTTGTTTGCAATCCATACATTGTCTGCGACTCTCTGGTGTCTAATTCTTATACCGATGAACTGAATTGCACCGAAGGGAAACAAGATAGAAACAGGAAAAAAGTTCTATTGCAGATATTACTTGAGCAAAATTCATAGTCTTGATTTGTACATACATCAACTCCATACGGGAAGATGTCAGTATTTGATCATTGTGATGCTTTCTATATCGTGGTCTTCCTGATTTCTGATCTGATACTGGGACTGCCGTTTGTAGGTTGGCATAAAGAACAAAACATCTGAAGTACAGTCGAAAATTGCAAATGTCGTTCTGGTTGATGCTAACAAGAATCAGGTAGAGATTTTCCCACGCAATTGGATTTGTCGCTAACAGAATAATTGCATGTGATCCTGTTGAAATTGATACTTTATGGAGAAATAGCTTATGGTTGTGGAATTACCTTCAGCAGAGTTCACAAGTTCAATAGAAAACTAGTAGGTATAGATGTGAATAATTGCCGATGTGTGAATTAGGACTTGCTTGTTATACTTAGATTGGCTCCAAACGGACCAGTAGTTTTGTGTTTTGTTTTAATAAGGGAGCCTTCTTTTGGGGTGAGGCTTCTGTTTTTGCGTTTTTTTTTCCATCTACAGTAGGTACTAAGTGGGGCTTTAACAGCTTCTTTTACTCCTTGAGGGTGTGAGAACTCATGCAATTTGAAAGGGCTGAGAGAATTGCTGCATGGGCTTTTCATTTGTACATTTTCTATCACATAACTGCTCTTATAGTCTCTGCACGCAACTTGCTTCTGTTCTTTTGATGCAATAGTTTGGTTAACTTTTGTGGTTTCATTTTGTGAGGCTGGATCATTTCACAGATTTTAGTTGGTCAATTTATTTGTCAGGTGAAGTCACCTTCAATTCCACAACTACCCAAGCACAAGGAGTTATTTTCATCCTTAAGTCCACATCATGCGAAGCTAGTCGGAGAGAGTTTTTTGGGGAGGAAGAGGCCAATGTATGAATGCACAGATGTGCAGGTGTGCTCTCCTTGAATTTTTCACCTCCATTAGCGGGCATGCATGAGTGAGGAAATTTGCATCAGTTCTATACATACAGCTTGTAAATCTTTGCAAGATCACATGTATCATCTTTGCTATTATTGCACGATCATAAAAAAACTTTCTGCATGTGATTATCTTTTAAAATACATCAGAATGTCGTCTCCTGTGAAATATATGCTAGTTTCAATTTTCACAGTAAGTAGAGGATATAGTGAAATATAAAGCAGCGTCATTGGGCTAATTCTAATTTGGTAGAGCGAATATAGCTTTTGGATTTAGCTAACTTAAGTTGGGAATTTTTTGGCTATTCATTCATCATCGAAAACATATTATGGTCTAGTGGGTCCTCATGTTGTTTTAACACCCGATCCACCACTTCGAGTCTATAACTACATGTGATGGTCTTGTCTCTTTTACATGGCTATTGCTGTTAAGCTATCGTTTTGCTTTCCAGTTATTACGGCCTCATAAGTTTTTGAAGGTTCGTCAAGTCTTGTGGACCTTGATATTCCCATGAAGTCTTCAGCATATGATTTTGTGTCATGGCTTGAAAATCTCAGCAATTGCGTATCTTGCATCCGTCTTATTTGTCCACAGAATACTTTTACATGTTATAGTAATTGTTTGTTTCCATGTGTATATATGTCACTCGTAGATTGAAGCAGCAAAAGATTTCTTGGCAGTGTTACGATCTTATCTGGATTCACTTTGCTCTAATTTACGCTCGCACACAATTACAAATGTGCAGTCCAATGACGACAAGGTTTGTGTCTTGTTTCCAGCTTTGAAATTTCAGAAACTCTCATTAGTGCTTTTTCTTTGCCAGCTTGTTGAGAATGATGATTCGCATGCTATTTCATTGCATAAATACTGTCAGAAGTGGGGGATCGACCATACAATTTTGCACTCTTAACATGATAGTGGTCGACCTTCTTAGAAGAGGGGTTGACCTTCTTGTCTGACAGGAGGAGGTTCAAAGAAAACCTTGAAAAGTAAGGGGTGTGGGTTGATATTGACCTCGAATTTCTCTTTAATTTTGTAGGTATCCTTGCTTCTAAAGGAAAGCTTTATCGACTCATTCCCTTCTCGCGATCGACCCTTTATGAAGGTGCGTGTCTGCGTTTCTTGACTTGTTTACGCTAATTGGGATAATTAAGCAGTTTTCCAGTCGTGTGATATTTAGAGCAATTACGATGTAAATGGCCGACTCTATCCTCGCCTTATATGTTTCACGCACGAAACATCTGATGTTCGGTTTTCATCCTTTTTGGTGCCATTTACAGCTTTTCGTGGACACACAGCTCTTCTCTGTACATACAGATCTCGTTCTTTCTTTCTTCCAGAAGGAGTAGTGCTTCCATGCATGTCGCTGGGCCATTAAATGTAAAATGCCTAGCGCAACCTTGAGAGCAAGTTGAGAAGTTTGTTGTTGTGCTAGCTTGTTGTTTATCAGAGTTTAGCTTTCTCTATGCTCTCATTATTTTCTTCTTCCTTTGAGATGTTCGGCCTCACGGGCTGTAAAGAAATATATAAATATGTTTGAGCTTGTACTAGCGTCAGATCACGTTATTCCATGTCCAGTGATAAGTTTGTAGCTATCCGGCATGAATGAGTCGTCGACATTCGTTAATATCCACATTAATCTTTGATGATCTGGAGGTACCAAGTAAATCCTTTCTCTAGATTTTTCCTAGCGTGTGAATTTGGACTTCCAAACTAAAAGAACTTTTGTGCATAGATGCTTCAAATGTTCGAGCAACGGAAGTCGAGAACGGTGATATGCTCTTTCTGGGGAAAAATAAAAAATGGACGAATTGGTCATGTATACTTTAGGATGTGTGGCAAAGAATCTGCCATCTTCAAGAACTTTTGTTTTTTTTTTATAATTTAAGTTTGTAGTAGTTGCTGTCTTGAGAATTCTGCAGAGTTAATCATAAGGGCCTTCTGAATTTGTTGTGTATCCTGAAGTTAGATGTTGACTGAGTTGATCAGCGAGACTTTCTAATTTTGGGTACTTTCATTTCAGAATCTTCACTGGGTTCTTCTCTCTGCTTTCCCAATTCATTTGGAATTAAATGCCATTAAATATTTGCGACTGACATTGATCCACTTTGTTTGATTGAAGAGTAATGTCATTTTCCTTTTTTTTTTTTGTGTACCACCTCGACAATATTATGAATGAGATTGATCTACTGTTGTCAGGCTTGCTGATTAATTTTTTTAAAGCTAAAGAACAGTGGATCGTGAAGCAAAAGAGAGTTTTCGTTTCTCATAAACAAAAAAAAGGATAAGTGCATTGGAAGTTATGAATTTGTCATAAAAGTATAATTAAGTCTTAAAATCTATCACGAAAGTGCAATTAAGTATTAAGATTTTCAAAAAGTGCATTTTAGTCCAAAATTTTGTTAAATTGATTTAATCAAGGCCTTTAATTAATTGAACTTCTGGAAAGTTTTATGACTCAATTATATTTTCACGGCAAGTTTTAAGATTTGATTGTACTTTTTGAAAATTTTGGAACTTAATTGCACTTTCGTAACAAGTTTTAAAACTTCTAGTGCATTTATCCAGTGCATTTATCCCAAAAAGAAATGTCGAAAATTCTTGCAACTTAGGAAATCAAGTGAGATGAATCCATAGTCACTAGTCGAGATAGTTATGATGAATTTGATACCGCAGAATTGGTCCGGTATAATTTGAAGTCTCTCTTAGAAATATTATTTTCCTAATAGCCACTAACATTTTGTTCAAATATAGCCTTGGGTCATGCATTAATCTTTTTAACCTTTTTGGGAAGTGGCACCATTAACCTTTTTCACATCTGCATGAAATAGCACCATTAAACGAGAACGATTATGAAGAGTACATAACTCTTCAAGTAACAAATCCTGCCAGAGAAATTTACGGAAGTGATGCTCAGGTGAAGTGCGCTGTAAATGTAGGGTTTGGCTCCCCAGGATCAGAATTATGTAGCTCCACGCGGTCTCTCAAGTCATCTAAGGCTCCCTTTGCTTCACGAAAAATATCTTTTTTTTCTAACATTTGGTTTGCTTAGGAAAATAAGTTAACCAAAAATGTTTTCATGAGTAATAGAAAATCTATGCTTAAATTTAGGAAAATGATTTCCTTTTTGAAAAATTGGTAATAATCTATCAAAATATGACTAGGTATTAGTGTTTGAATATGAAATTCTACACTTGGGCATAATAAAACCCTAACGGTGGTTCCTGGGACCCTAATGTTCAAGACCAAGTCTCCGGCGCCTGAGGCTGGGTCCATTGAGACTAAGCCCATGGCCCCAGTGCCCATGCCCAGGTCCCCAACGCTTGAGTCTGAGACTGCAATACTTGGGCCCAAGCCCCCAATACCTGTGTCAGAGACCATTAAGGCCCAGCTTGAGTCCACAAAGACTGAGCGTAGGATCTCAGTACTCAAGCTTGGATCCCCAACACCCAAGCCTAGGTCCACAAAAGCTGTGCTGGTGTCCCCGACGCTTGAGCTCTAGTCCCTAGCACTCAGGCCCGGCAGGTCCCAAAGACCATGCCTAAGTCCTCGACACTCGAGCTCGACCCCTTGGTGCCTAAGCCAAGGTCTATCGAGGCCAAGGCTAGAGACCTTGATGCCCATGCCAGGGTGCATCGAGGCCAGGTCTAGTACCTGGTGCTCATGCTAGGGTTCATCGAGGCTGAGCTTGAGATCCAGGTGCCCCTGCACTGATCCATGGTGCCTAAGCTCGAGTCCATCGAGGCTTGGCCAGGTACCTCAACACTCTCACTTAGGTTCATCGAGGTCGGGCTCGGTACTCGGCGCTCGCACCCAGGTCCATTGAGGCCAAGTCCGAGACTTAGGTCCCTATGCCCTAATCCTCATCGCCTAGGTCGGGGTCCATCGAGATCAAACCTGGGACTTTGTTGCCCATACGCGGTTCTCCAGTTAACCATAGGCAAGTTATTAGCGCTCGAATAGTGTATGTCTATTTAGTAAAATCAAATCGGATTTTCCACATCAAATGGCGGAAAATATTTTCCACTTTATAGATTTCAGTCAAACATTGAAAAATATTGTTATTTTCTTGGAGAACATTTTTTAGAAATATTGCATTTTTCGCAAAATAAATGGAGAGTTGTGCAATTTTTGCTTGAAATAGTCATTCTGGGAACTTTGGCTGAATGACTTCGGTCTTAGTCCATTGCGAATCAAAAAAGTGTCGTCGGGAAACAACCCGATATCGGTTCTAATGTCTTGTCACACATACTATACAAGAATTACAGAAGCACAGATACAACACAAGGCATTTGAGACACAAATTGCTCACACTATTATGAGAGTGCACTTGAATAATGTCTTCTGTCCAGTGATGATTTCGCTGCATTGGAGGATTTTCTCTGGGGTTTGCTTTTTTGGGTGTTTAAAGGAAAGGCCTGCTCTTTTACTCAAGAATGGAGCTGTGGGGGGATGGTGAGTCAAAGTGGGGACTTTGTACCATGAAAAGGTGAAATTGCATGTGTTTGAGCCTGCCATGAGAGGAGTCCCAGTGCCCTATTTGTTCTCTCTTCTCTCTTTGTACTTATCCCAACCTTACATTCTAAGCATTGCCTCCAAAGGGCCATTGAATGCATTCAAACCCACTCCCAAAAAATAAGGAAAAGAAAATTCAATTCAAGCCCTCTTTCTCACTTCATCTTTTTTTTTTTTGGCTCTCAAAGCTTTTGAATGTCTCAAAACTCAACTAGATTGTACATGCCCATCATTTAAGCAAGAATCTTTAGGTTAAATGCTTGGGGGAGGGGGGGGGGGAATGGACAACCATAAAGCCGTGAAACGACTTTACTTTGATTCCCCCATCAATGAATCCCATGCAAATAGAGAATTTAAAGCTTTTGAACCTGCACATGAATCACTGCCTGAAATGTTGGGTGTCACTAATTCTTCTGTGAAACACTGTAGCATTTCAGAAAAAAATAGCTAATTTGTCTAAGTCTTATGAAAACTCAGTTAGGAAATAGAGTCATATTGAAAATACATGATCTGCAGAAAAAGATGGTGACTATGCAATGGCCAAGAGTGAGTTGAGTGTAATGGCACATCCAATTTGTAATGGATTGTTACACAGCAGCGACACACACCTTTATCCACCTTTTTTTTTTAAATCTTTTGAGGTGAATTAAGACGAGAATCTCCACCTATCAACTCACCATCAATCATGATATTGAATATGTTGACTGTTCTACGTTACATCACTTGTCTAGTCTGAGACACTTCTACCTAACATTTCTTACATGTGCACATTAATAAATGGTATTTATTATCATAGTCATTTTGTTTGGTGCTTTTGTAATAGATGGAAGATTGCAAACTGCTTTCCTCTCAAGTGGTACGAGGAGCTGAGATTTACACGAGAAGCAATTGATTCGTTTAGACAGATAGGAAGAAATTTTTGTGCCTTGTATTGCGTTGATAGAGTTAGAAAGAACCATTAGTCCACAAAAACCAACCTTCACAAGGGTTTTGGTCACACAACCCTGAGAAATCCTCCAAACCCGATTCCTCGATTTGATCTTGCTTCCCTAAAACCTGCTAAACAATGATGACTCCACTAGCCTGTCCAAAATGGTGATGAAGCAGGAACATCATCAAAACACAAAACCCATTTCCCTTCCCCTTCCTAAGTTTCATGATTCTTTTCAGAAGCAAAAGAAAAGCCAGACACTGCATATATCCTTTTCTAAGTTTCCCAAATTGAAAAAGGTCAAAATGTAAGTGGGGTTTTTGTTGGCCACTTGTGTCTGTGTGTGAAGTAAAAAAGGAACAGGCCCAAAGAGAAAATAAAATTAAAGACATAAAGAGGAAAGAAGGAAGAAAAGTAAAAGAGTTAGTAGCAGTAAAAGCTGTCACAAGCCCGTACAATCTTTTCTCAGTCTGGGTATTTGCTTCAGGCACCAACTCATATAATATTCACTCCCCCACAGCCTTTCTTTTGTTTTTGGCTTAGACTTTCTTTCTTTTCCTTCTTTTATGTACAAGATTCGGTGTCTTAATATTAACATGCCCAAATCACTATATAAAACGATTCAACAGACTCTTAATTAAGAATTGAATATGTTTCATTACTCGAAGTATATGTCATTTAGAATATATAATTATATATAAGTTCTGTTAAAGATTGCCTTCTGACTACTTGTTTAGTAGCTAAATGGAAAGAAGTAGAATTTCTGAATATTAAGCAAATTTAGTAAGTATTTTAAGAACACTTGTAAATACCATACAATTTCTTAAAAATATTAATACACAATCTTCCATAATTATATTAACATGCATATCTCTAGTACAAAGAAAATCTCAATATAGCTATCTTGGTTTTTGTTTTGTTTTTTGGCTTAAAGCGCGCTCTCTCTCTCTCTCTCTCAGTATTTAGTTTATGGATTTCCGTAGAGAGATGTCAGAGACAAGAGCTGCCACAGAGGCAGCTTAGCTGCAGGACCAGAAGTTGCAGAGATGTTGCAGTCATAATATGTGCACAGACTCTCTCTCTCTCTCACACACACTAATAAGTCACTTGCACAGGGAAGAGAGAGAGAGAGATGTTGCAGCACTGCAATCAGAACCATGAGTTTTATCCATGTACAGAAGATTCTGCAGCCCAATGGTCCCTGAAATAAATATACCTACTCTACTCCCTCCCTCCAAAGCCCAAACACTGACCCCTCTCTCTCTCTCTCTCTCATATTTTTTTGTTCTTGCTCTGTATTTCCTCAACTTTTGCTTGCTTCCTTCAGCTGTGGGCTTGAACATATCGTGTATATGCATATGATGAGTGGTGGAATGAGCAGCAGATTCCCCTTCACAGCCTCACAGTGGCAAGAGCTGGAGCACCAAGCCCTCATCTACAAGTACCTCATCTCTGGCATCCCAATCCCTCCTGACCTCCTTTTCTCCCTCAAGAGAAGCCCCTCCTGCTTTGACTCCTCCCCATTCTCTCCCAAGTTCCTGTCTCACCAACCCCAACATGGTATTCTCTCTCTCTCCAACACCAACAATCCTTTTCTTTTGTTTATCTTGTCCTGGGTTTTATCTTTTCTTTTGAACTTTTGGTCTTCTTTTTTCTGGGTTTTATTTTTCTTTTGGGCTTTTGCTGTTTGTGGTCCCTTTTTGGCTAAGAATTGATGGTTCTCTTTCTTTTGATGGTATGGTCGTGTTCTGTTAGTGGGTGCAGTGGGATGGAACTGTTTCCAAATGGGTCTGGGGAAGAAGATAGACCCAGAGCCAGGGAGGTGCAGAAGAACAGATGGGAAGAAGTGGAGGTGCTCTAAAGAGGCCTACCCAGATTCCAAGTACTGCGAGAGGCACATGCACAGAGGCAAGAACCGTTCAAGAAAGCCTGTGGAAGTTTTGTCATCAATCTCATCTGCTTCACCAACCCCAACACCAAATGCATCAATCACCCCCTCCAACAAAAGCCCCTACTACTCTCATAGTCCAGCCACAAACCCTCAGTCCCTCTCCTCTCTCTCCAGCAATGACCATTCCCACCACAACCACCCAAACCATCCTCACCATTCTTATTACTCCTCTTCAAGGCCACCTGGGAACATCGCTTTGTCTGCGCAAGACACCACCACCACCAACTTCCTGCTCGACTCTGGCTCATATTCCCAAAGCAGCCAAGATTACAGGTTACTCTTCTTGTGAAACTAAATTTTTTATTTTTTTTATGTTGAAAGTTGGTTGCTCAAAGATCCTTTGCTGATGTGGGCAAGGTATGTCTCGTGCTTTTGTGGGAAGGAAAAACAGGTACCTTTACGGGCTGAAGGAGAACCACGTGGATGAGCATGCCTTCTTTGCAGAGCCAAGTGGGAGCATGAGGAGCTTCTCTGGTTCATCCATGGATGACTCTTGGCAGCTCACACCACTCACCATGAGCTCTTCCTCGAAGCAGAGGAGTTGCTCGGCCTTAGGAAGCGACTACTCCTACTTGCAGCTTCAGAGCCTGAGTGATGTCTCGAAGCACTACAAGCAAGACGTGAAGGGTGAGCTGATGATGCCCATGAAGATGGAGAGAGATGAGGAGGAGCCCCAGAAGACGATCCACAGGTTCTTCGATGAAGGGCCGATGAAGAGCAGAGACAACAGTTCTTGGGTTGATGTGGAAGACAACAAGTCATCGAATAGCTCATCCATGTCGACGACCAAGCTGTCCATTTCCATGCCCTCTTCCTCAAACGACTTCCCAGCATTCAATTCCAGAAGAAATTATGGTTAGCCACATTCCACCACCTTTATTTTCACGCCCTTAAAAACAGGCTCTTGCTTTCAATGCTTAATTCAAAACAAGAAGCTAAAAGTCACAGCCTTGCTTGATAGTTTTACATGCACTCGACAAAACAAAAAAGAACTCTCTCTCTCTCTCTCTCTCTGTCTCTCTCTCTTTTTCTGCTAAGTGAGCTCAATCTTTGATTGCAGATGGTTGACCCCTGAAAGAAGGACTATCTCTGGGGATCTGAAAGCTGTGACTACTGTGTGTGTGTGTGTCTCCTGAGAGCGGTCTGGACTTTCATTTTCTTCTTGTACGTCGGGGGATTTCTTTTTTTTATTTTTTGCTTTGTTTTTTTTGGGTGGTGGGTGTCGCTAGAGATGAGTTGGAGTTGATTCTAAAGTTATGTCATTTTTTTTTTTTTGGTAAGGTTCTAAAGTTCATGTCATTTGTTGCTTGATAGACCAAGAAGAGTGCTTTAGTTATCAAATGTTTTTCATTGTCCTGTCTCCGCATTCCCTTTTATGACAGATGAGATCTTTTTAGGTGGGTTTTGTTTTTGAATGCAAGTTTGTTTCTTGGCAAGGTGACATGGGAGATCGTGTGTTTCCTTCTGTTCTGGGTTTCCCTTCATTTTTCATGGGTTTCGGTTGCTTTCGGAGGGGAACCAGAGACCCAACTTGTAATGATGGTTGGCGGGCCCAGATGGGCCCATCACTCGGTCGTGTCGTTTCTGAGTTCTTATGATTCAGCCCAGTCTGGTTGGTGCAGAGCGCAGAGTGGGCCCGTCTTTTGTTGTCATCAGGCAATTGCATTTAGGACACCAGCATCGAAGTCCTCTCTTTTATACGTGGGGGGGTGGTCCATGTTCGAGTGTGCTCCTGAATATGAAGCAAACCCATGACAGCTTGACAGTACCGCCTCACAATTTATACACGAAAACAAGAATAATAAAGTAAGTTTTTGCGCTTCTGAGCTTTCGAATTTGATTGGTATTTTGAGTTTCCTTTCATGGGTAGCTTGAATTTTTCTCATTAGTTGGGTAAAATTTTTACGTGAGAAAGACAAACGAGTTTTTGTCTGTTGGGTCTTTTGTGCTTGAGAACAAAAGCCCCGGTTTCAAAAGAAAAAGCCCTCGATCTCCCTCATTAGATCCCGCTCTTTCACGCTAAGTCGAATCAAACACTCGATAAGAAGGGGCTTTTTCTGGTAATGATAGATTGCTGGCCACATTTCCAATTAGAAGGAAATGCAAAACGAACACAGGGAATCGATGACCCTTCTGTCTGTCACAAAATTCAGATTTGGAAGGAAGAAGATAAAACGAAAACGAGGTAAAACTCTTGGGTTACCAATTATATACGACTTTTCCGATGAGATTTCGCGCCAAAAGTGAAGCCTCACCTGCTGAGTGCTGAGGCATTCTACTTCGCTTTTTTTAGTGGGGATGATCAGCCAGCCAGCCAGCCATCCTCTCTGCTTGTGTTATCATAAAAATCTCGGCCCTCAAGTCACAAAATGTCGAAACAAAGCTATGGAGATTCACGAGGATTTTACCCGAATGTCAATTTGCGAAGACAGCTTGGGCATGCACTTATGCACTTCACAGCCCGATAAGAACAGAGATGGCGACAATGGTGACGCAACCAGGGTCTCAGAATAGGAAATGTGACTACTTATTCACTGGTCCACGTGATGAAAGCGTCTGTTTTTCACCGGCGAAAAAAGGAACAGGAGAAGCTTTGGCATTAAAAAAGACCACCCCCACTGTCTGATGAAACTCTGACTCTGACACTGTGGCTCTCTCTGTCCGTTTCTGAACCTTCTGGTGGGTAGTGGGTCTGGTCTGGTCGCATCACTTCAAAACACTTACAAAAATTTTAAACAAAAGGCGAGAGAGAGAGAGAGAGTGTGTGGAGGGGAAGGGAAGGGAAGGGAAAGCAGAGAGGGGGGGGGGGGGGGGAGAGAGAGAGTGTGTGGAGGGGAAGGGAAAGCAGGCGGGGGGGGGGTCCAAGTTCAGATTCTGGGGTGACATTGTAGATGCATAGAAGAGTGACTTATGCTCAGCCAAAAGAGAAAACAAAAGAAGGCAAGAACAGAGAGACTCTGGAGGAGGACCGGACTGTGACATTATTCGGAGGGCAAATGGAGGGGACTCATCAACCCGACCACCCACCCCTCCCCCATTCGTTCAGAGTCAGGCTGACCACCACCCCAAAGCCAGAAAACCACCTGAGCCTCTTTGTCATCTGCCCACCTAACTAAACCCCCCCTCCCCTCCTCCTCTGACACCCTTCATGCCTTCTGCTATTATTTCTGCACCAACTTTCACTCAGTCAAAGTACTGTCGTTTTAAGCCCAAAAAGAGGAGAGAGAGAGAGAGAGTGAGAGAGGGAGATTCCATTTTCTTCTTTAACACCTCTATTTGTTTTGCCTCCCAACAGCTACTTGCAGTTCAGTTTCAGACATGAGTTACCAAGCTGTGACAAATGTTGTTGTGTTGATGGATGGGGATCATCAATTCATCTACGGAAAAAGTGTTGCTAGGTAAAAAATAGACTGGGGATCGCCAAAAGAGATGGATGATGTTCTATAGACAGCACAGCGATTCCCGGTTGCAAAGGACTCCCCACTAAAAGACCGAAAGAGAGGATCTCTTCGATTATGTCCCATCCCAGCGATTGGGTTGAAATGTGTTCTAATCTTCATCCTCGACTGCTTCATCTCGATTCAGCTTTTCTTTCTCCGCCCTAAATTCCCCATCGCTCTCTTGAAGCTCTGCAGAATTCTCTCTGACCAGGCCACTTTCTGGCTGTTGCTCCTCCTCCTCGTCTGATTCTGACCATGCCTTCCTCCGTCTACTTGCATTCGGTGGAGGCACAGCCTTTACAGGAAATAGCAAAACATATCAGAACAAGAGAGAATTGAATAGCTGCATCATAGTAGATGCCGTCCATGAGTATCTGATAAGCATGCTTCACGGTTTACCATCAGATTTCGGCACCTAAAACTGCTGTAACTTGTTAATAACGATGAACTTTGAAAGGAGACAATTGCCACTCATAAAAACAACCATAGTAATCAAAAGAAAGAGTTACAAGCAGTTCTCATTACCTCATCTTCAGCATCAGAATCTTCGAGCCCGGCTGCTGCAAGTACATCCTGGGCATTTTCTTCGGCCTCGTCATCTTGATCATGCATTTGATCCGCAGGCTCCCCGTAATTTAAGCTGGCATCTTCATATTCCTGATCATCAATTTCCGCTTCAGCTTCCTCCATCTCATATTGGGACTTTGAACTTCTCTCCTTCCTTCTTCTCTTACCACCTTTTCTCCTCCTCTTCTCGCTATGGCCACCCTCTTCATCATCAGCATCAGACCTTTCCCTCCGCTTAGAAGCAGGTGTGCTACTCTTCCATTGTTCCTAGAGATCATGTACATCCAAATGTGTGTAAATTCAAAATGTAGATCAAGTGCATACTTTTGGGAGTTCACATCATCCCATCAAGGTGCATAATTTTCGTACAGTAAACAGGTCCAATTTCCTACATAAGCTGCATCACAAGTAAAAATAGTTTTGACTTCTCAAAGCAAATGCCAGACCAAGTAGATTGTCACAACCTAAACTCCAGGTGACATGCTACTAATAGAAGAGACCATTTGCAGCCAACAAGAACCTCTGCCATGTGAAACAATTTCTTTGGAAATCAAAACTTCAAACAAATTCCTTTTTGTTCCTCATTTTCTCTTTTCATTACAAGATGTGTGGAGATCAATTTTCATATAAACTAAGAGAAAAATTTCAACAGAGCACAATTTCTGGGCCCTTACCTTTACGCGCCGGAAGTGCTCCTCTTGTTGCTGAACCCGCTTCTGCTCATCCTCCAGTTTTCTCTTTTCCAACTGTTTGAGTGAATAATGAGAAAAGGTGAGGAATGAGGTCATATCTTTACAACAAAAGCAAATAGAGAAGAGCTCAATTAATCTGTTGATGTCAGAGCAAATTCACAATAGCACACCTGCTTCTTCCTCTGTTCTTCAGCCTTCCGGCGGGCTTCCTCAGCCAGTGCAAGCTGACGCGCAAGTTCTTGTCTTTGCCGTGCCTGCTCTTCCTCACGCTGAGCTGCCTCACAGTGAACTTTTGCAGCCTCAAGTAAGTGCTTACAATATCCAACATGAGTATCAATTTTCTTCTCGTCAAACCCATGATAATGAAGATTGGCACCAGCAGCCATTTGACTAAACACGCGTACAGCATTCTGAAGCTCAGCAACTGCTGAACGCACCTATAACATCCGAAGTATAAAGACTCAATATTGCTACTTTGAAGGAGAAGAAACCCATCAGTCAGAATAGTCATTCTGTCAGCACAGAGCCAAACACAAAATTATATAGGCTTTATTTTCTCAAGGCATTTGAAGATATCGTCCAATTACAGGAGCTCAATTGCCACAAGTGTGAAACTAGAGTCCAAAAGGATTGAAAACAATGATACAATGCAAAATTCAGAACTCAACATGTGCAACAAAATTTATTACTTGTGAAGTTCTCTGTCATGCTTGTTTATCCATTATTTATTTTTTTCTCTACCAATATGCAAGTGCATAACTGATCACCGGTGTTGACTTAATCCTTAATCAAGCAGAAAAAGAACATAGAAACAAGCGAGAAAACAAAGAGGAATGATAAAACCAAGCATTGAGTCTTCAAACAACCTCATCTGCCGTTCTCTTTGCTTTTTGCAGTGTCGATGCTGAGAATTTCTGCATTGCAACACCAGCATCAAACCTTAATACGTAATTTGCAGGTGACAAGTGGATGGCCCTTAACAAAGTTTTCTTGCAGTCTTGCCACTGTTCGGCTTCATAATGAGTGCGCGCCAAATAAAGAAGAATATGAGAGTCTGTGTTGTGATAAAACTTCCGCAAGCAATTTTGATACTGCATAACAATCGAGTGAAGTAAGCACATGGATGTCCTTGGACAAGTCTGAGAGAGAGAGAGCGAGAGAGAGCGCCAACTTACCATTTTCACGGCCAATGCGAAGTTTCCTTGAGCAAAATAAACATGTGCTATATTGATCCACACGTCAGGCAACTGAATAAATATACTTCCACTTGCAGCTTCTTGAACCTGTTAGTCAGCAATGAGTATGGCATTAACAAAAGACGTTCTCATGACACAATCGCAGTATGAGTACAAGCTTACCTGCGAGAAGATGTCTTTTGAAACATCGAACTGCCCCTTCTCAGCCAAGACCACTCCAGCACCATTGGCCGCATATAAGTTGGAATTATGCTGAACTAGAACCTACAAAATATGCAATAATTTGCAAAATTAGGGTTTTTTTTATGTCAAGTGTGTCAAATACCACTAAAATAAAAACAACAAAGATTATAAACAGACATACAAGAGAGGAACTGAAAAAGATGGAGATATCAATGTTCTCTCACCAGTATTAAATGATATTAAGAAGAGAAGAAAAAATCAACTTTGGCAATGCTCCTTTTAAGTCTGGCAAAGAATCAGCCAAAATCTGTCGATGCCAGAATGACCATTAGAAACTATCTTACACATACAGTCAACTATCCAGTAGTACATGCCTTAATTGGATTTCTGCATCGATCACTCTGATCGTTCAGCTTGTCTGCTAGTAAGTAATACCTTAATTAATTTGGTCGCTTCTAATTTTTTCATTTGAGCTAATAATGTCCTGTCTATTGTCCAAGATTGCACTTGCAGAATAACACCATCTTTTGGAGTTGAAATAAAAAAAACACCATCAAGGTTTGAGTGAGTTCAATTTCTTACACAAATAAAAGGACTAGTCAGAAGACTGTTGGATAACTAATTCTCGTATTCGAGTGTATCAAACATTCCGGGTAATTTTACACTAATAACAAAAACTTCTTTAGAAAAAAACTTGAAACTATTAGGACAGTATGAAAAATTAGACAACATATTGAAAGGTTTAAGTATAAATTTCTTTCGTTAATAGGTCATAATACGTAACACTGATATTGCATGTATTGAATTTTATCATGCATGTCATAAACTTAGGCTTTTAAATTTGCATTCATTCATGTGTGTGTGTGTACGTATAGATGTATATTTTTTGTTCATATATGTACAATTGAGTTATACTAGATTAACCAGTAACTAGCAATGAGTATACATATTATCCAACCCTCCATCCACAAATTCTACATGTATACTTGTCCTGCTTAATGTCCTCTATTCTGCTTCCTGGCACTATAACTAGAAGGCTACCAGCCATCAACATTTCTCCCAAACTCTAACTCACAAATACGCTCATGCTAAAAGCATGTAGACTGTAGTTAGAGCACAAGACAGTACATAACTACATTGAAATAGATTAAGAAATTAACAACGAGAATATATCAAGAAAGCAAATGCAACAACGATGGGAGGCACATACTTTGGTATAAAGCTCCTTTGCTTTCTCCAAATGAGTGGCTTCTAGCTTGGGTGCCCTCTTCTCATTGCGCATTGCAGCAAAATAGTTCCAGTTCCCCTTAACAATGCCACCACACACGTAAATCACTAAGTGGTGGGGAAATGGAATGGATATTTGTTCTAATATTTTCTAATATTTAAAGAAAGCCTCACCATTTAATTTTAGATAAATTTTCAGAAATAGCCCCACCATTTATCCCAGGAAGACTGCACTTTTTATATTGGTTTTGTAATTGCCATTCGTTAAGCCGCCATTTCTTTTCTCCGTCAAATGCTGATCCGTTATCCTACCTGTCACCTGGATAGCCACCTCAGCAGATGAAACGACCCCATTCTGGAATTTAAGCTCAAAACGGTGTCATTTCTTCTGAAAAGATGGCACTTCGAGTGACATGTAGAATGACATCTCAATCTTTAGTGACGAAATGAAACAGCAATATCATGACTAGGTTTATAGAATCAAATTCAAAAGGTGAGGCCTTCTTGCGATATAATTCAAAGACGAGGCTCCTTATGAAAACAGACTAATAGGGCAAGCTTTTCCTGAACATTAAAAAAAGATTTTCAATGTCAATGGTATAACATTCAGTATCCAACACTGCAAAGGGATAAACTAATAAAGATTTTTCCACGTAGATCACTGTTCACCGATTCACATGTATACCCCCTCAGGGGCGAAGATTGCAACAATGTGAAGATTCTGATATGTCAAAAACACTCACCAGAGAGAGTGTGGAATAAGAATCCTTCCCGTCAGCTGCTTCACTAGCAGCTCGAAATGTTTCTTTCGCCTTGACCCAGTCATCATTTTTAAGCTCTAGTTCTCCAAGCATGGACAATGCATTTGGACACTTCTCATTCACTTTCAAGGCATCATTCACCTGAACAACAGAGGAGAAAGGGCAAATAAGTCAGAGAAAACAGGAGTTCAGAAAAAGTACAACCAAGGATGATATGATACAGGGTGAATAACCACCAGTTCAATGCTTAATTGAATGTTATTCCGAGCTTTTGAGATGGCAGCAAGCCTCAGATATGCATCTATGTAGTCAGGATACTGCAAAAGAAAAGGACAAGTTAAGGAAAATCTCAAGTGGCCCCGAATATTTCAAGAAAAGTGATAGCTCTATGTCTAGAAATTAGAAACATAAGCCAGAAGAACTAGATTATGCTATCGATACATCAAAAGGTAGAATTATGAGACCAGAACATTCATAAATTGGGATTTCCCGAGTACATAATTCCGTGCGTACTTTAAGCTATTCACGAATGTGCTGTGACTTGGGTTCCTGTCTCCTCACTCTAAAGGACACAGAGATACTAGCCTATAGAACATATCCAAATCAGAATTTTTTTTAAAAACCACAATTTAATTTAAACAAGGATAAGCATCAAAATTTTTCTTTTATAGTCAGAACATAAGATAAGCAAGGTCTTTTAACGCTAATTATTGACTGTTATTTGATTGTTGATAAAACATCTAAATATGAGGACATACCTTGTATATTATCAATCTATATAATATACTTGCAATTTCCATTCTGTGCAGCTGCTCCAGTAATCTTGCCAGATTGAAAAGTGCGGTCACTTTATTCCATGGTAATTCCAGGTTTACATTATCAGCTTCAAGTTGTGTAAATATTTGCATATCTTTATAAAGATGAGTACATGCAGTAGCATCAGCAGCGCTGACATTCACTTTTCCCTCAATGAAAGAACGCCACATGCCATCACCAACAGCCTCCTTGAGACTTTGCTCAGCAAGCTGGAAAACAGAAAAACATCAAATGTACTTCAACAGCAGAATGACTTTAAATTTATTATGGTCATATCTGCTATAAAAAACCAGTACCAGGAGCAAAAGGCACTACTTTATCCCACAGGAAGTGTGCTTTGAAGTCCAAGTAAATCATAGATGTATACACCTATACTGGAAGTTGCACTAACTTAGAATATCGAATACTAACCTCAAGCTCTCCCCTTTCAAAGTAGATAACTCCAATATTATTGAGCAACTCTACCGGCACTTCTTGGCCACCCTTTTTCAGCAGACCACAAGCCTGTTAGGATGTAAGAATGATGACAAAATTAACAAGCCACAATGCAAGGTAAATTCCAATGAAACTCTACTGCAGTGGCAATAAAAATTGCCTTCACAAAGAGGGTAAAGGACTGTGCTAAGGTGTATCGGCATTTTGTTGGCCAAAATGTCAATTATGAAAAGGGGGTTTATTGATAAATATATCTATTCATCATGCCAATAACAATGTAGCAAAAAATATCTTTGGCCGATATGTAGCAGAAAGTTTAATTCAAAGAGGTTATGTGAGATTGAGTGAGGTGTGGGGTCTTCAGTGCTTGAGACAAGTCGAAGGCAAGTTTGGATCAACTGACTATGTTTCAAAAGAAGAGAGGAGAAACAAGTTGGATCCAGACTATTAGATCACCTGCTATCTGAAGAGATCAAACTTTTCTTCCCCCATTTGCTATGAGAAGACTGACATGCCTTCTTGATGGTCTTAATAATTTATTTGAAGGTATCAATCAACCACGTGCATGTATTATCCTACGTTACTGGCTAAAATTTCTTCTTATTTGTCTCAAGGATGAACAGGTAATACAGGACTACTACAATTCTCCATTGATCGATTAATCAGAGTCATGAGATTCATGACCTCTTTGGCTCTGAATCTTTAAAGATTCGCAACACCATCCATGACAGAAACCAGTTTTTATCTTTAAAATTATTAAGTTAGCCAATTGTCTGTTCTCTTGATCTCAATGTATTGGATGAAGACAGTGAGATTACACCATCTAAGGACAATATATATGTATCCAGCTGTCCATAATATTATAACCTGATTACTACCACCATATCCAGCATTGGAAAACTTTCTAATTAATATGAACAAAAATAACTTAATATAAACAACCTTTTACTTTCCTCTCCACATTAACAACACCCAATTACATAAGTCCAAAAGATTATAAAAAAAAGCACTTACCGTGTTGAAGGCATCTAAAGCAGCACCAGTGTCCGATGATATCAACAATTCTCCCAGATCAAGAAATGCCTGAATCAAGTTTCCACAAACCCATACTTTATATTTGAACAGCAATTGTACCATGCACCATGGAGCTAACAAAAAATTAAGTTAATTTAATATTCTAGCAAAAGGTCGTTCTTCAATTTTCATATTGAGGTGGCCAACTGCTCACTAGCTTAGGAAGGCATATATCCTTCAATGATATGTAAAGAAATATTCACCATGAGACAACCCTAGCCCACTTTATAAAGATCTCAAAGCCGAAAGAGAGATCTTTAACAAGACATGGGAATCCACAATATCAATCAAAGCATTATCATACAAGGAACAACAGTGTAAAAGTTCGAACAAATTTTCAACAAGTGTGGCAATACTACGATCAAAGCATTTAAACCCAAGAGCTAACAGAATATTCAGTCAAACAAGCTAATTTTCTTCCTGAAATATTCAGTCAATTAAAATGCCATTCTTCAATTGTCACATTGAGGTGGGCAGTGACTCACAAGCTTGGAAGGCCCATCTATATTCTTGCAGGTAAAGAGAAATTCACTATAAGGCACCCCATGCATTTACAGATGTAGCTCAAAGCCAAAAGAGAAGTCGTTCCCAAAACAGTGAATCTATTGTATCCATCAAAGCATTTGCATCCAAGAGTAATCTCCACCATACCACCAGTGAAACATTAAACCAATTATCAATGTGTTGCTACATTGTCACACAAAGCATTTACATTCAAGTGTTGCCATACTATATATCCCTGGACTTTTGCAGGGATGGCATGCTCTGTTGCATTCCTGAGAATGCACAAAGTCTGTCTACCCTAGAAAGTATGCAATACCATCTTCGACTTGCATGCAATGATGCTTAACAAATTTTAATTCCAATAAACAAAACACATGCTTGGGACAAGAAGAGGGTCAAGAATGTAAACATATGGTAAACTTCATATCCTGCACGTTACATGAATACAAAGAACAAAGGTATGCATCAAGGCCACAGCCATCATGATTAAAGAGAAAATTTCAGATAAAAAAAACGACAAAGTTGGTCACCTGGGCATCACGTGGATCAACCTTTGTAGCCTTCCTCATAAACTCCTGTCCCTTTTCTATTTGCCCGAGTTGCACATATATGTGCCCAAGAACCTATTCAAGTTGGGAGAGAGAGAGAGAGTGTGTAATTCTCAGAAAAGTAAGCCAATAAATAAGTCCAACAAGTAAATCACAAAACGACACGGGCATCTGTTACCAACTTACTCTTAATGTCTCGCAATTATCAGGATATACCTCCAAAACCTTTTCAAAATTTGACAAAGAACTTCTGAAATCTCCCAACTTGAGTTGTACTTGACCGAGACCTAACGCATAGTAATCAACGCACACCAGAAATTATCGGAAAGAAATGTAAATGACACCAAGAAATATATCTCATTAAAATCTAATCAGAGAAGGTAAAAACTGGCAGCAAGAAAGATTTTCCAATTTCATACAAAACAGGCAATGGAATAATATTACTGAGTCAACACATCTTCGGGATGATATCACTTGTAAAATCCACCTTCCACGTCATGCAATTAATTATAAAATCCACTTTCGATTCCATCTTTCTAAATTTGATATTTCTCCATCCCAAGTATCATCTGTTTGTGTTTCCTCTTTCCAATGAGCAAATATTGAAGAAGGGGAAGGAACTGACCATAATAAGGAAAAATAAATGCATGTGGCTTGTTGATTTCCTTGACAGAAGCCATATAGTAGAGACCTGCTTTTTCATAGTCCCCCTAAAGTTGACAAGAAGCAAGCCCCCATTAGGCAGAGGCATAGGAGCGACCGAGGAGAGAGAGAGTGAGAGAGACTTTCCATTTTACATCATAACACTCATCACAATTGATTCATCTGCATTACTACATTATTGTTTTTGTTAAAGAAACATCTTTAAGATGTGAGAAGCAAGACAATGAGCAAACCTTGCTGTGGTAAGATCTTGCTAAGTTATAGTAAGAATGTGACTTTGTTGGCCCATGAGTGGTCACTGCAAGGGCTGTTTCTGTCAATTGCTCAACCAAAAAGTGTTGCCCAGTGAAGAAGAAGTGATTTGCTAGATAATTCAATGCCATTGCACAGTATGGGTATATCTCGAACGCCCTGTGCATCTTTTCCACTCCTGTCCTAATTCCGCCCGCTGAACATGTTTGTAAGAAAACAAAGCGATCTATCAGCAGTGATATATCTTAAATCCAACAAACGTCCCTATTATCCAATATAAGAAAGCAAACAATGAGACTAAATAACCTTTGTTTGCACCCATATCCATAATTGCAAGTGCAACAAGGGCCTCAACATTTTCAGGGTCTAACTGTTAAATGAAATTGAAAACCCTATAAATGACGGAGTTAATACAAACTGTGAAGCAAGACCAAATATCTCTTCATAATCAAGGCGATATAACCATATAACTTGCCTGTAGAACTCGTTGAAATGCTTGCCTAGCTTTTTCAGATTGACCCAACTTATAGCGACAGAGACCTATGCCAAGTCTTACAGCTCCAGGACAATCAGGGTGGACTAGCAAGGCCCTCTATATGAAGACAATGAGTAAAGGGCAACATCAATAGTCTGTTCAGATTGACGGCTTTCCTAAACACTTAAACTGAAATTCCTCGACATGACACTACTTACTGAACTTAAGTATCACGATGCAGTAAGGAATCTAAAATCATCATGATTGTCCCAAAATAGGAAAAAATGATGATATCACAAACCTTATACAACTCCAAGGAATCAGAATACCGTCCGCGATTGAACTCGACACATGCCTAAAGACATGAAAGTCCAAGTTTTAGTACAAAAAAAGACTAGTATGGGAAATTTAGGCAATAAAAGATCAAAGAGTAATTCATTTTCTACAATGGTTAAATGCGTCCAAGTATCCTAGACACTGAATATCCAAAGCAGAAGACGAAATCAGTGGTATCCAGCCAGTATGATCACAACACAGGATGTCAGCAAACATAACCTGACCAAGAAGAGCAGGAACGTTATCCCGATCTCCATCTAGCACTATCTTAAATGCAGCAAATGCCTGTTCTACTTCGCCTTTGGCAAGTAAGAGTTGACCTGTAAGCAGGAGAAATGTGATGATATTAGGATTCCATCAATGAAGACTAAAGATATGGCACACTGAGCCGGATGCAATATATCAAGCAACTACAGAATTTCAACATTTTCAACTCAACAACTGAACAAACATTTCAACATCTAACTCTTGTGAGGCCTACTATAGATTTTCCCCAGCATATATTACAAGACCAAAGTGGGGACTATCTTACCTTTTCCAACCCAAGTTGAAGGCTCGTGCATATCGATTCTCGATGCCTTATTATAGTACTGGGTTGCCAAAATAAAATGTTCCTCCTTTTCTCTCTGTTTGGTCTCAATTTTCCCGAGGTAGCTGTAATAAGCCCCCAATGCATTGAGAATCGCTATCCTCTCATACCTCACATCAGCATAATACTCATCGATTTCTGTAAATAATATTGATAAAGACATTAGCAGGAAAGATTGGCGTAATTTAAATAGCCATTGCCATGACAAGGAGAAGTTCCTTTCCCTATGAAGGAAAGGGTTGGATATTCAATGAGGGAGGAAAACACAGAGAAAAGGCTAGGCGCCACTAGGATGAAATACAAGGAGTGCAAAACATACCGGGACTTGAGCCTTCTTCCAGAATTTGTCGAAACTGGTCGATCTTCCCTTGCTTAAAGTACTCTCTCTGCGTCAAAACAAAGTCAGCAACCAAGCTAACGTAACTGAAAGTGCAAACTGAACTAGACAAAACACGGAACGCCGCGAAAATCCGAAAGAAGAAAACAGCAAATCCCAAAGAAAACGTGCCGCGGGAACCGAACTGCCCGAACCGGCAACAACAAACCAATGCAGGACGAAGCGGAACCCCAACTGGAAAGCCAAAGGCGAGCTTACCGCGATGACTAGCCAGAGATCGAGCGGCGCTTGCTCGGCCTTGAGGATGTCGAGGATGTCGGAAGCGTCCCGAGGGAGCTGGTCGAGGGCCACCCGGACCTCCTCCTCCGAGTTCTGCACCGGTATGTACACGCACGCCATTGGCCCTCTGCCCCCGAGCTCTCCACGACACGATCGAGTCTCCGCAGCGCGCGAAACCGCGATTCACGCGAGCAAGGGCGCCGAGAAGGGAAGAGAAGCGGCGGGCCGGGGGGGGCGCGCGCAGGAACCCTAGCTCCGCCGTATGCTCCGGCGAAGGCTCCTCCGTCCGGCCGATGATCTCTCCCTCTCTCTCTCTCTCTACAGCAGAGAAGAGATGATCCGCGGAGAAGAAGATCGCGAATGGCCGAGGACTCTGAACTGAGCTTTAGCTTTTTGACTGTTTTCTGGTGAGATTTCGGAGTTGGATGCGCTCGGTGGCGTGTCTGAGGCCCGGATGCCCGAATCGGCCCAGCGAGCCGTCCCCGATCTCCAAAACGGTGCGAGCGGTCCGGTTGCCTGACCCGACCCGGGCACCTGAGGGTTTTTTGTTGCCACCCGACCCGAATGAAATCGTGACGGGAAACCCGGTCTGGTATGGGTCGGGCTTTCGGTCCTTTCGTTCTAGTATAGTTTGCCGCTCTGCATAGGTGGGGGCCGATTCTTGGGCCCGGTCTGATCTGGTCCCACCCAAAAATTGAGAACTAGACCAGGAGGACTGATTCCTAGTTTATGTGAATCCCATACCGAAAAGTCCCTATAGAAGTATGTGCAAAAAATATGTATGCTAAAAAAATGTGGGCCTAACAACTTTTTTACTATATATATAATTGGTCTGGTCCAATTTTCGCTTTGAAATCGGCAACTGAACCGCCCGATCACTGGTTCCAAAAATAGGAACGGGACCCAACCGGTACCTCCTAAAACTGCTTAGAATCGATCAATTCGGTTCGATCTAAGCGGTTCCCAGTTCGGTCAATCCGTCTTACTCACTCTGAAGACCTAAGATTAAGATGCTCCGAATGCCCAATTGACCCAAAGTTTTAGAACTTTTTGACATAGATGATCTATTCTCTAGAAACTCTATCATAAGTTTAAAGGGATCGAAGTTAGTACATATCAAACGGGACAACAAGAATAATGCCCTGGGAACCGAACTAGAAAAACCAACCGAAAAAAGTATGAAATTGATCAACATAGTTGCTTTTCTAAAATTAAGTGTGCGAAAAATGTTAATCCTTTTCCAGCTTTGGGTTCTAGAGTTTTTGGTATGGGATTCGCATGGTTTTACTTGAAATTAGCGATGAAGTCGATCAATGTTAAATAGATAGTAGAAAATATATAAAACTCGTACACCGAACAGATAATATTCTTGAAATGGTAACCCGATAAATATTCACATTCCTTCTAATTTAATTTGAGTTACGAATGTGAATATCATAAATACATAAACAAAAGTTTCAAAATGAAAAAAAAAGCCTTTCTCTTGTCAGAATCTTAGAATTGTCAATCATTTTTAAGCAAGGTTCTTAACCATCGAGACTTGCTTTAAAGGGATGATTTCACGTTTACAACGAAGTTAATGTTCTGTGGATTCGTCCAAATCAAAATAGGCACTTACTTTGATGTGGACAAAAATAATTCACTAAAATCCTCGCTTGACCCTACAAGAAGAACGTTATTATCGAGTAATCAACTCCTGAAGTGAATTCAAGTTGATAAATTGAGGACAAAAAATATGATCAAAATCTAATAATGTATAAGGAAAAGAAAAATGAACGGTCAGGTTTAATATTACAAAAAATCAAGACTATATTTGCTATGATGCAAATACCCAATAATGTTTTTTGTGTCACTAAAAATCCTAAACTTACCAATTATAACACAAAAACCCTAAATTTTTTTGTTTCGTAAAAAACCTTACCAGTGTGACAAATCTACTGTCGATGGAATTGTAATAGAGGGTACGGTTTGGGTTAAAAGGTTAGGCATTTGTGTCACAGTAAGCAATTTTAAGGTTTTTTGTGACAAAAAAAGTCGAAGGTATTTTATGTTATAATGGGAATAGTTTGGGATTTTTAACTGTCATCCCGGCATGAGTTCAAGGGTTTTTTATGAAACAAAAAAGTTCAAGGTTTTTGTGTCATAATGGGCAAGTTTAAAATTTTTAGCGACACGAAAAATATTTTAGGATATTTGTGTCATGGTGAGTATAGTTTTGATTTTTTATGGTATTTGCCTATTATGTTAAAATTATATTTTTTCCTTGCCAATTTATAATGAAAATCAAATCATTTCCTTAGGTGCTTGGCATTTGGTCAAGAGAAAACCTAAAAAACAAAAATGGAACTTTCACTCATACGAGAGCTTCTCCAGCCAGTCCCCATATTATGGGGCGTGTCGGTGCTTGCACAACTCGTACCCTAATTCCTCTCGCATCTTTATTTTCTCTAAGGAAAGGAAATACCTTTTAGAAGTTTTATATTTGTTTGGACGAGAATCGAGATGAATTCTCGTAAAGACATGCTTAGGTCCCCCTACCTATGTATAATGAAAATCAAATCATTAGCTCTTGAATTTTTTCCACCAAAAAGAATAAATCTAATTTTTTTACGAAAATCCTTAGCCTCATGACCAAAAAATAAATAAATAAGATATAAAATCAAATCATTACCTCTCAAATATTTTCCGCCAAAAAAAAATAAATCCAATATTTTTACAAAAACATTTAAGGCAAGATTACTTTTTCCAAATCGGGCTATTTTTTTTAGCCCGGCCCGGCCCGCCCGGTTTGGATTCTCGGGCGCAGCGTTTTCTCGCGGAAGCGGGTCAGTCTCACCGTGTCTCTCAGTCGCTCGTTCGTCCGTCGGGGGGATTTCAGTTTCTCCCCCCGTCTCCTCGCCGAAGCCCGATGCCTCTCAAGTGGTAATCCTCCGATCTCGTACCAATCGCCGCCGATCTCACGGATTCTCCGCCGCACTTTTCCCGTGAATTCTCGGCCGCTGACCCGCGTTTTTCCGATGTCGCCGTGCTAGGGTTCTGCAGTGGCAGCCGAATCCGGGGACGACGGTGAACAGCCAGATCCTCGCGGAGGTCTCTCAGTGCGTCGAGAGCATCAATGGCGTCAAGGAAGGCCGGTGGAAGGCCACCCTCACCTACTACAAACCTATACTCCGAGGTGAATCGCGACGATTCGTTTACGTTCGCGCGCGCGCGCGAGCGTGCTTTGAGTTTTTTTGGTCTTTCGTGAGCGTTTCGGTTTAGCTTTTGTTGATCTGAAACTTCGATGGGTGTATAGACCAGGCAATGTCGCCGGAAATGCCGCGGGATTTCATCGGCATGTCGCTGCCGGAGCAGCCGAGTAAGTACTACTTCACGCTCCGGACTCACCGGCTAGTCATCGAATCCGACGTCTCGGTTCAAAACATAATGGAGAAGCTGCAGTCTTACAAATCGAGAGTCGCGCTTATATCCGAGGTAGGGACATCAGATGCGCGTTATTGTTCTGCTTAGTTTCTTTGCGGCGTGCTTTCGTGTATGATGCGCGTGTTACGAGCAGTGATTGCTCGAGTTTCTGTGAATCTGAGTTCAATATGTTTTTTATCCGTTTGCAATTACGAGAAGAGTAATTAGCTTTTTGCCTCCTTGTTGTGTTCCTAGGGGTTTCAGTATCAACTCGGTGACTATCAGTTGAGAGTGGGGAAAGTTGTTCCAAGTCATTCGGAGAATTTGAGAGGGATTGTTATGGAGGTAATGCGCTTATATTGCATTTCCTGTTCTGTGCCTTTGTGTGCCTCGAAATTCTTTGGGAACAAGAGTTACTCAGTAACGAGCTTCTGCAAATTCTGCTGAGACTTTCCAGTATCTGTTTTTTAACGGTACTAAAATGCTATTTAATGTGTAATCAGGTCTTGAATTTGTTTTTCTCACATCACTTCGAACTTAGCAGTATTTCAGTCAATTCGATGCATTTGTTGCAATATGCCCTTAAAGAATCGTGCATGGCAACACTGCCTTGCCAGCATATGCAGTATCTGGATTGCTTAAGCTCTCGATATGTCGGTAGTTAAGCTTTCCAGTTAGTATACTGATGCGTTACAAGGCATGGAAGATTATCTCGAAAAACTAGCTTGCCAAGAGAGATAATCCAATCCATTATGAATCCCAGAATATCTCCTTAGTTGCCCAATGTGGGTCTTTTGCCTGCACCATTCTCCCCTTCTTCATGATTCTGCGGCCTCACAGAATGGCCTCGAGGATGCAGCCTTAGACCACTGCCAAGGGACCGCAGCCCCAAGAATAAAGTGCCAGAAGGTGGTCGTTCGAGGAGTGGCTCTAATACCAACTTGATGTGTCACGAGGGGTGGAAGAACTCATCCTGAAAAGCTAGATTTGTAGGAGAGGGAACCCAACTCATATAAGCCTCAGTATAGCTCCATTTGCCCGATGTGGGACTTTTGCCCACATCATATACAATTTTTCTAACATCTTCGAAGATTGCGTAGGAATAGATATTGAAGGTAATGAAGATAATTAACAGGGATCTGCTGAATATTTGTGTTTGTGACTTCGAGGCCTGTTTGGTTTTACAAAAGTAGTTTTAGTTTTCGTTGTCATATATTTTTTATTGTCATTCTTCTATTTTTATGACTAAATGTGTTGCATTGGTAAAATGAGAATCCTCGTACAAAACAAAATTCTGAGAACATGCTTGATATCTTTTTACTTTTATAGTCCATTATGTCCATTAGTTGATCACATCGTGTTTAATCTTGTGTCTCATCTTGTTCAACTATCTTACTAAATATTTTCTAGTTCTAGATTTATCATCCTCTGTGATGTGATCATTTACTAGATTTGTATTCTAATAATTGCTCCATATCTGGCAAATTGATATCTTCTGAATTTGCCTATATATGAATCCTTTTAGGAAGTCCCTGCTACATAATTACATGAAATTGATGTCAATTCATTGCAAAATCATGTTTTCTGCCTTCTTCATTTTCATTTATAAGTGAAGATGCTTAAGGAAACTTCTCTAAGCTTTGGTCAGACTCTTGCCAAAAGGTAAAGACAAGAAATATAACTGTTATGAAGTTTAGAGAAATTTTGAGCAAGAAATATTCTCAAGTAGTTTTTGTTGACAAGGAAGCTGCCCAAGCTTTCATTTAGACCAGAAAAGCTTCAGAAAAGCTTCTTCAAAGCTTAGGAGAACAGTAAGGATCCTGCTCAGAAACCAAAAACCATAACCATGTTGAGGCTTTTGCATGTGGAAGTGTCTTCGTTTGAAAACAACTTCAAATGTTTTTAGAAGTTAGGCTAAGAAAAATGAGAAAACTCTTTCCTGTATTTTTGTTGAAAACAATATCTGGAAAAATCATGCCAATGCATTTCCAGTAGATTTTGAAAATGGAAAACAAAATTTTGAATAGTTTTCTCATACCAAAGGACACTTTGCTTTCTCCTGCCTTTAAATTGAGGTTCTAGGGCCTTAATAAAGAAGAGTGGCAGCAGGAGGGCTGTTCCCTCTCTTGTTTCCTCGAAGTTATATGATGTTTACATGAAGATTTTCAGCTAACTCGATATTATATGGTGAGGGGGTGATATTGTCCAAAGAGGAAACAAGGATGTTATGTGGTCTGGGCTCTTGCATGCCAGTGGTTGGATATGAGATGTATTTTCTTAGCATCTCTGGAACCTTTACTTCTCACACTCGACAAATTCCAGCCATTTTGGATAAATTGGAAAAATGTATAATATCATCCCCCCTCCCCTCATTTCAGTGTTAGCTGCATGCCGACTGGAGAGTTAGGTTCAGTGGTAACTAATTCAAGAGGCACATGGCTTATGTCTTGCAGGTGGAGTATTTACCAATTTCTTCATTGGAAAAGTCCAGACAAATCATGGAAGACTTCATTGATATATGGCAAGAAGCATTGTCAAAAAGATCATTGCCAGGTCATTTTATTCATGTAGGACCGAACTTTTCAGAATTTGGCCTCTCAGACCACTATACTTCACAACACACTGCTGTTCAGTATGCTACTGTAATGGCTCAATTGATTGCCTCTGCACAAGCTGTGTCAGCTGTGAGGAACTAAGACCCACAGTGTCGTTAATCATTCATGTTAGCATATTACTCTTATGAGTGGGTTGATTTATTATTAGTGGATTTTTGCTGTATTTTCTAGCTTTCACTTTATAATTATTGTTTTTGGTTCACTAATGACTTTGCTGTATATCCAAAGAAGTACAACATCACAGGCAAACTTAAGTAAGTTGATTGGTTTGTGAAAAGATAGGACTCTTTCCCTATGTTACCACAAATTAGAAAAAATAGCTGTGCAGTGAATGTAAGACATCTAATATGGGGGATTTACTTTATTTATGTTAATGGCTGATCCTTGAAAGTTAGCCAAGGATCATTTAATCCCAAATTTTTCAACACCTAAATCTGTTCAGTGTTCAGTTGGCCTGATTTTGGGCAATATAGATTTCCTCACACTCAAAGCGAAGGAGCACTTCCACGTTTTGTCTTGGTCTGCTGATAGTAAATTAATAGGCAAAAGGACACCAGAAGTGCCATAAGTTGTATACGAAGGATACTTTGGTGCCATAACTTTTTTTCGAAACACTTTGGTGCCAAGTCGGAGAAAAAGAGATCACTTAAGTGCCAATTTGGCCGGAAATCTGACGTGGCATTTTTTATTAATTTTTGACGCCGACGTGGCTTGCCAGAGGATGAGTCAGCGTATACAATCAGCATTTTTTATTTTAAATAATTTTTTTCCTTTTTTTTTCTCTTCTTTCCTGTTTCCTTTCTTTTTTTTTTTTTTTCTTTTCTCCCCTCGCCGGCCGGTAGCCGGTGGCCGGCCCGGCCACTGGTGAAGCCCAGGAAGGGCTAGGCGAGGGCGGCCTTGCCCATTGCCTGCCATGGCGACCTTGTCCATGGCCGGCATAGATCTAGGCGAGGCGACCCTTGCCGGCGGCTGGCGAGGCGACCCTCGCCGGCGACTGGCGAGGCGACCCTCGCCGGCGACTAGCGAGGGGCAGCCTTGCCGATGGCCGGCGAGGGGCGGCCTCGCCAGATCTGGGTGAGGCGACCCTCGCCGGCGACTGGTGAGGGGTAGCCTCGCCCATGGCTAGCAAGGGGCGGCCTCGCTAGATCTGGGCGAGGCGACCCTCACCAATGGCCGGCGAGGGTCGCCTTGCCCAGATCTGGCGAGCCCGCCCCTTGCCGACTATGGGCAAGGCCGCCCTCGTCGGCCATGGGCAAGGCCGCCCTCGCCCAGCCCTTCCCGGGCTTCGACGGTGGCTGGGGCCACCGGCAACCGGCCGGCGAGGGGAGAAAAGAAAAGAAAGGAAAAAGGAAAGAAGAGGAAAAAAAAAAGAAAAAAAGGAAAAAAATTATTTAAAATAAAAAATGCTGAGTATATATGCTGACTCATCCTCCGGCGAGTCACGTCGGCGTCAGAAATTAATAAAAAATGCCACGTCGGATTTCCGGCCAAATTGGCACTTAAGTGATCTCTTTTTCTCCGACTTGGTACCAAAGTATTCCGAAAAAAAGTTATGGCACCAAAATGTCCTCCGTACACAATTTATGGCACTTCTGGTGTCATTTTGCCTAAACTAATATGTTTCATGCAGTGGAAGAGACTTCTCTGTTGGAGTCTTGAAATTGGTCCATGGTGGCATTGTTCTGGTGCCATTTTCTTGAATTTCATTTTGTGTTGAAACATTGCAGTCAAAAGTTACTTTTACCAAACTATCTTTTGTGATTTAATATTTAGGAGAGTCCAGATGAACATTTATGGATGTATGATTTGTAGAAAACTTCTGAAATTATTTCCTGTTATGCGTGCTTCCGAGGACAAAAGTCTACTGTCAGTCATTTATCTTTGGGAAAGGTTGTATACTCTTACCAGGAGCATCCTTAGGATTTTGTAAACTTAGGACTGTTTATTGAAGATGATTGACATCTTACTCCTCAAAATTAGAGTTTGAACATATTCAATCTTTCCGTGTCATAGTATGTTTGAATTTAGCATAAACTCTGGCATTTCTGATTGTTGCGTTAGGGAAAACCACTGTTCAACAAAGCCCTCAAACAGGTCCTCTTACTTGCTCACTTCCGAATCTAGGCTTTAAAAACATCATTTTGTATCTAGATGCAACCTGAAAAGTGATACAATGCCTTTACTTTGGTGATTCATTGATATGATTTTAAAAGAAGTCATGTCCTATTACCATCTGCTATCATAAAAAGCTTCTCTGGCAGATTTTGGTAGATTTGCCTCTCCTTTTATTTCGGTTATGATTTTCGGACGGTCTCCCCATGCTCAGCCACTTAGTTGCATGACTTTTAGGTTAATATAGTTGTTTGCAATCAATGATTCTACTAACCATTATTATCAAAGGAGACATGAGCTAAGTTCAAGACTTTTAGCTGTATGCTATTTTGATCTCAATAAATTTCTCGACCAGACAGACTCATTCGCTAATATTGGCTTTAGAGTATGTACCTTGCTGATTGACTGCCATTTTATTGAATTTTACTTTTTTGTGTTTCTTCTTGTGTTTTTTCTTGTTGACGTTAGTTCGGTCAAGTTGGATACACATTGTGAATGATCATGAATTAGTAGCCTGCTGCCCATCCAAGTGAAATTGAGCATGCTTTTGATTGTATGGGTGGACTTATTATATGTCCTCCTTGAAGTCATAGGAACTTGGGCTTAGTTTATCGGCCAATTGATGGACATGAATGTTACAGACACAATGATGCTATTGCATTTGCATACACTTCTCTTCCGAGATATGTAAGTAGAATCAGTAGATTACTATCTACTAAATGTCATAGTTTAAATTTCCATACAATGAGATACTTTAATAAGACAACAAATGTTAGTTTAGGCATGACTTATTGTTGTTCATTTAAAGCGTAATGCAGGTTAAATCCGTTAATGGGCTGTGTACATGGTTAGCTTTGGCATATGCATCAATGGAATTTACAATTCCATAGATTTGATTCTCTGCAGTCACAGCATCGAGTATACATACGATCCATATCAAGATAACTAGGACAAGTTGACCATCGTGTGTGTAATCTAATTTGGGTCTAGTACTGGTGGTAAATATGATTAAGGTAAATATGGAACTAATACCTTAAGAAACAAAGATATAATTTTGTGGCAGAATTGAGGAAGGACACTGTTGAAGTAAAGTGACGCCTCTGCTTGTGAGTACTTCCTGTTGAATTGATGTATGTGGTAATAGTTCATGCTGGGAAACAAATCTCAGATCAACATGCAGATTATTGCCTAGTTGTTGTCTTGTGATTGAATTATTCTAGTATAACTTGTAGTTATCCTGCATATAACGATGTGCATCAGCTTTTGGGAGCTGAAGCATAATGATCGGTAGTTATCCCGTTCTTCTGTTACTTGGAGCTGAAATGTGTGACAAACTACGTCATACTGAGAAATTGAGTAAACCTGATTTTTCAGATAACTAATCTAAATTCGAAAAAAAATAACAGAGTTTGATCAAACTGGCTACACTACATGTCATTCAAAAATTTAGTTGGTTCTTGATGAACCTCATAAAAAAGCTTGTAAGTTGTTGTGATGGCGACATTTAACTGCACTGAAAGATGTCTTCTCGAAGTCACTTTCGGAGGGTATCTAACTTGTATCAACGCATGCTTATAGTAGGCAGAAGATGACACCGAGCCCGTCGTATTTGAACTTCACTCGGGTTGACACTTTTTTAGTGTCTACCCAATTTTAGTCTGCCTAAGAAGACACCAATGTAGCTCTCTGGGTATCTTTTTTCTTCTCTGTCATTCAGTTTCTCAACCAATCTAGAAGATGTAACAGAGACACTAGAAAAGAGAAACAAGCCACGGAATCGCAGTTTCTCAAAAACGGAAAGAACAAGATGTTGCGCACCTTTGTCCTAGTGTGATGACAGTCTCATGCAAGAGGCTGTTTTTGTAAATTCGAGCACAGAGTTGGCGACGATTCTTCGCCTAACTTTCGACTAAAGCCTCACATATTCAACTTTTGCTTTTCCTTCCTTTCTCTTCCAGGGATGTGGACTGAGGTTCTGGCTTTTAGTCGTTAATGTTACTTAATGCACAAGAGTGCTGAACCATCAGTGTTTTGGATGGATTGCTTTTCTAGGCATGTGAAGTGAGAAAAGTAGATTTCTCACCGAGAGCAGTAAATCAAATCTTGCACTTTTTCCGCTTTTGGGGTCTCTCTCGCTCTCTGTATCTTCTTAGACAAGTCATGTACTTCGGATGTGAACAGCTTGGCTGATACAAGAAAGTTAAAGCACATGGAAGACCAGGTTTTCTTCAGAGCTGTCGCCGGCTGCACGAGACTAGGCCACGTATTTCCATACATCTCCAACTTCTTCTACGAAAGTGACACCTTTCACTCTCGTTTAGAGGCCGCCTTTCGAGGCTCGTTTTGAATCGTGTGCGGCCAGCTACGAGCTCCAGGTGAAGAAAAGGAAAGAAGCAAAAGCTACTAAGCTAGAACTTGGAACGGGGTATGCGAACCCCTCTAGACTCTTCGAACTTCCCTGATTTTGAGTGGGGTTCTTAGCGTAGCGTCTGATTATTCACCTAATCCATTTTGAGACTACTTTAGAGCGAAATGTCGCCATCAAGTAAGTGAACTCACTGTGCACAAGCAGATGGCTCCTTCCTGGCCACATAACCCAAGATTTAGGTCAAGATACCGAGTTGCCGGTGATATTTTCATTTCAATGGCCTGTCTTAATTACATGATGTCCTCATTACAACAACTACTCCGCATCCGCATCCGCATCCGCATACCACTCGCACTTTCCTCCCAATGGTGAAGGGGCGTTCGATCACGTTATGTCGCAATAATGTGTTTCGGGACCCGTGCAACGGGGAGATAATTTGCCCCTTTTTAGGGTTGCTCCGATTTGATGGGAGTGAGTGGTGTCATGTCGTGCCCCTTAATTGGGACTGGGAGGCCACCCTTCAAGTTGGAACAACAGCCCTAAATCGGAGACATTGCACGTGAGTCCCCTCTGATGGTATATATCGATTTTAATGCACAGCGAGGGAGCAAATCCTATGGTACTGGACCCCAATTTTGATTTTCGATTTATGATTAACTCTTTTCCTCTCTCTTTTTCAAAAATTTTTTTGTCCACCTTTTTCTTTTTCATTTTTCCTATTTTTCTCCCCCTCATAAAGTTCCGGGAAAATTTCAATTTAGGACCCCAAGTGGGGTCAAATTTTCAAAAAGGGGCCCGAAGTGAACATTGTGTCAAATAAGGGCCTGAAGTGCCCAATCAGTCTCAAATAAGGACCCGAAGTTCCAAAAAAGTCTCAAATAAGGACCTCAGTTTCCGGCCGGCCAAAATACCCGCCGGCCGGCAAAAAAGTTACTGTTCCGTCACCGGAACAGTAACTTTTAAAATTTTTTTTCCTTTTCTGTCTTTTTTCTTTTCCTTTTTTTTTTCTTTTCCTCCGCCGGGGCCGGCGGAGGTCGCCGGCCTCAGGCGAGGCCGCCCTCGCCGGCGCCGGGCGAGGGCAGCCCTCGCCTGGGCTGGGCGAGGTCGCCCTCGCCGGCGTCTGGCGAGGCCGGCGTCGGGCGAGGCCGGCCTCGCCAGTTGCAGGCGAGGTCTGGCCTCGCCCGACGCCGGCGAGGCCCGACCTCGCCAGTTGCAGGCGAGGTCGGGCCTCGCCGGCGTCGGGCGAGGTCGGACCTCGCCTGCAACTGGCGAGGCCGGCCTCGCCCGACGCCGGCGAGGCCCGACCTCGCCAGTTGCAGGCGAGGTCGGGCCTCGCCGGCGTCGGGCGAGGCCAGACCTCGCCTGCAACTGGCGAGGCCGGCCTCGCCCGACGCCGGCGAGGCCCGACCTCGCCAGATCTGGCGAGGCCGGCGTCGGGCGAGGCCGACCTCGCCAGATCTGGCGAGGTCGGGCCTCGCCGGCGTCGGGCGAGGCCGGCCTCGCCAGTTGCAGGCGAGGTCTGGCCTCGCCGGCGTCGGGCGAGGCAGACCTCGCCTGCAACTGGCGAGGCCGGCCTCGCCCGACGCCGGCCTCGCCAGACGCCGGCGAGGGCGACCTCGCCCAGCCCAGGCGAGGGCTGCCCTCGCCCGGCGCCGGCGAGGGCGGCCTCGCCTGAGGCCGGCGACCTCCGCCGGCCCCGGCGGAGGAAAAGAAAAAAAAAAGGAAAAGAAAAAAGACAGAAAAGGAAAAAAAATTTTAAAAGTTACTGTTCCGGTGACGGAACAGTAACTTTTTTGCCGGCCGGCGGGTATTTTGGCCGGCCGGAAACTGAGGTCCTTATTTGAGACTTTTTGGGAACTTCGGGTCCTTATTTGAGACTGATTGGGCACTTCAGGCCCTTATTTGACACAATGTTCACTTCGGGCCCCTTTTTGAAAATTTGACCCCACTTGGGGTCCTAAATTGGAATTTTCCCTAAAGTTCCCCTTTTCCATGAACCATAAAATAAAAAACATCTTTGATCATATCACTTTATAATCTGGCCCGAAGAAGATTTTTGCCAAGTTCAAATGTCGAGAAAAAGAGTAGGAGCCCAACTTTACTTTTTTGCAATTTTCCTTAAAAGAAGCGTGCACGTGTTTACGCATGCCGGGTGTCGAGAGTCGGTGCTTTTAGACCCTCTAAACTATAATTAAGAAATAGTACATAATATGGAAATTGGAAAATGTCAATCGAGGAGAAAATACCTTTCGTGTAGTCAATCATGGACAATGACACATATTTCTGTTTTCGCGGTCCCTCTCATAACTTGCCGTGGGAGAATTCAAGCCACATAACAAGTGGAAAAGCGATTGCCTCTTCTTGTGATTGCTCTATTTTAACATCATTTTCCAGAGACTAGTAAACGCAAACCCCGAACGGGATGTCATTTCGGGTCCCAAAAAATCATTTTCTCCAAATAATAATCTTCTGTAGGTCCACGGCCGAAATTGTTTTTTATTACAAAGTTAGGAAATGCATAAAATCATGTGATGTCAGCTAGCTCCAACGAGACGTCAGGACCATGCAATTTGACTCCGCTCATTTATCAAAATCAAAAGAACACGCAAGCTCTCGCAAAAACATCACCCGGTTTCAAATCGAGATTGAAAAAAGAGAGGAGATGACAAGTGAATAAATTTACTTCGGTAGTTGGAGTCGCCTCCAAGCATAAATTAACCTTTAGCTTAAGACTAAGATTGAGATGGAGAGGTAAAGGTTAAAATTGTCCCGAAAGTCCTAAACCTATTGTCACGGAGGCCGATTTTATCTTAAATCTTTCAATTGTACCAATTTAGTCATAAATCTCTGGACGATTTAGTCCTAAACATTTTGAGAATTTGTCAATATAGCCACTCAGGTCAAATCTTCAAATAATAGGTTTAGAACTAAATCGGCAAATTTTGAAAAAATTTATAACTAAATTGACACAATTGAAAGGTTTAGGACTAAATTGGCAAATCGTCAAAAGGTTTAGCACTAAATTGATATGATTGAAAGGTTAATGACTGAATTGGCTTCCGTATAATAGGTTTAGAACTTTTTTGGCAATTATCCCCAAGTTAGTGCCTAGGAATATGGTTGAACCCAAAACTTTTATGCTCTATTAGCGGTTAGAAATATTATTTACCAAACATTTACCGACTTATTTTACGAGTTTAAGCTGTTGGATAGATCCGATCCTTCTGTATCTATGACCTTTGTCATGTAATTAACATCTGAATTCTGCTGAAAATGAAGCCTTGGAAGATCTGTCGAGAGGATTTTGTGCAGTAATTATCGTCAAGAACCCAAGTTGTCTCCATATTTTTTCGGTTTGCAGTTTCTCGACTGCTACAGGTTGTGGGAAGAAGTCCTTCTTGCTCAGTCGATGGTTGAAAGAAGTTGAAGGATACAAGAAATATCGTCCTGTCTCGAGGGAAGACTAAGAACGATGCTAACGTGAGGACCTCGCTAGTTCAGTTAGGGCGCATGCAGTACTATAATGACAACGAAACCCTAAACAATTACCATGCCCTTTTGTCGTCGTCAATGCATCGTGACGAGGCCATTCATCGAAGATTTTTGTATAGTTTAAGCCTCGTTCACAAACTTCACTGTCTGAGGGAAGACAAAATGTCAATTCGTAGACCAAAGAAAGGGGAAACCAGTAAGATCATTTCTTGATTTATTAGGCTCCGCAAATGTCTTAATTACCTCAGATTGAGAAGGTTAGGTAAGCTAATTCCACTTTATGCTATCAAGAATTCATTGAATGATGATGCCATTGTACACTGATCAACTCCAATCAAACTGAAGGAGTTCTAGGTAGAAATTTGCATGTCTTGGATGTTGTTTATCTGCAAATTGAGAAGTGGTGTTATATTTAAATTGAGAAGATTAGTTATTTTGTCTGAACTGCATGTTTGTAGTAAAATTTTACAGGAAAACAGAAGGTAATAAATTTTTTAGGGTGGGAGAGTCGTGAAAATGGCCACGGTAGATGATTTATCTCTTGTTGTCTAACGACTATTGCAAATATTCAAATAGATTGTTTAACATGCTGGCCACATCGATAAGTCGATGCCAAACAAGATGCAGAAGATGAAAACACACAGCAACTAAGCATTATATGAGAAGAAAAAATTGCTGAACTCCACGTGCATCGTAAAATTAATGAGAAAAAAACGCGGCTCTTACATTTAATCACCAAATTACAAATCACTGTTTAGTGCATGTGCATCACATGCCTTTGAAGGTCAAGTCGGATGGCAATTGACAGTAACTAGTCGAAAATGAACCATCGGCAAATTACAAGTCGACAAATGTGAAACATTGCTGTCGTCTATGTCGTGAATGACTCTCCTCCTAGTTAATATAATCACGTATGCCTCCACGAACCAAGTCGATTGCATGGTCATGCATCGCCTTTTTTTCTTGTCAGTGTACTGCAATCATATTATTTTTTTAACACTCTCCTCTCTGTGTAGGGACGTCGGCGATATAGGGAACGAAAAGGGGGACTTAACATTAGCAGTGGTCAATGATTTTGTTAATTTACTAAACGTTTATGAGGAGAGGGAGCATTAAACCCTAAGATCTTGAGCTTTCATCACGGCAACTGTTTTGCCTGCCTATTTAACATGAGCAGGAGCAGTTCACTGTTTATCATAAATTTAGAACTCTCTCTAGTTGATCTTACTAAGAATTGACAGATATTTCCCTCTATCATGATATTACACTAAAGATTTTATTTAGATCAAGTAATTAATAAGGCTGGGGCCACAAAACCAAAAACCATATCTGTCGACGCGCGTTTCTTGTGAAACTGATTCTCTTGATTGTCTCTCTTATAAAGGAAATCAATTAAAGCTGAAGTTTTCTACATTGGAGATTTGCTGTTACCATCGCTATCGGGGTCCCATTTTTCTTGTTATTTGAACAAGAAACTATCATGCCCGGGTCCTTGAGGTCAACGTCGATATATATGCCCCATGTAGATTGAACTTTTGCATATATTGAGACTGATTTTTACGTATAAAGCCAAGAAGCTTTATATGGTCGTGCTTCCTTGTATGAGATGACTTTGCATATGGGTATCCGGCGATTATCCTGACTGATTGTTTGATAAGAATAATGCCAATGTCATTTGCTGCTGCAGTGACCAGAGCGCAAAAACGTCTGCGTGGAATTAGCTAGACAACCTCGTCGCGAACCATCTAAAGATGGAAAAACTATTTGATAACCCAGGGAATCCCCGTACGGTCGACAGCCGGGGAGTAAACTCTAGAGGCGACACGTGCTAGCCACCACACAGTGCCACCAGTTAAGTCACCCTACGGCGCCCGAAATTCGAACACTCAACCTTTTGCGAGAGGAAGAGTGCGCGCTGCAGCAGCGCCACCCAGACGGGTGGTAAACTATTTTATATATGCTGCCAAGAAGAAAACAAATTTTCAAACGACGAAACTTACACGACAAATTCGCTTTGGCTTGCAACAATCTCGGAATCTCAGGGATGATCGATCCATCGTACGCCCTGAATAGGGACCGAGTGAAAAAAAACAAGTGACTTGCATAGATCCAAGAAAGTTAAAGCAGAAATTTAAAAAAGACATCCTTTACACAGGGCCTAGGAAGCACGGACACGCATTTTTTGCTTCTCAACACGTGTCCGATACGTGTCGCGTGTCCGACACGCTCCGACACGCTCGGACACGCGTCGGACACGCTAGGACACGCGGTCAACGCGTGTCGGAGATCCGACACGCGGTCAACACGCCGGACACGCCGGTGACACGCGAGTCGGGCGCGGCGAGCGGCGCGGGACGGACGAGCTCGGTCTGGCGAGCTACCAGGCGAGCAGCGAGTTGAGCTCGCAGCGACGAGCAGCTTGGCGAGGCTCGCGGCGGCGAGCTGCTATTGGGCGGCGACAACGACGGCGACGGCGGGGCTCGCGGTGGCGCAAGGCGGACGGCGAGGCGGTCGAGCGAGCTGGGTAGGGGCGAGCTCGGCCCGGCGAGCTGCGGCTGCGAGCCTGCGAGCTGGGCTCAAGGCGGCGACGGGCGGGCGGCGGGACAGACGGCGCGGCGGCTGGCGAGTTGCGGGCGACGGTCGGGCGGAGGAAGAAGAAGAAGCCAGAAGCTGTGGCGTCGGGGGAGGAGAAGGAGGGAGAAGGAAGAAAGAAAATGGAAGAAAAAAGAAAAGAAAAGAAAAGAGAGAGAGAGAGAGGGGACTGGTCAGCGGGGAGTGGGGTGTCAGGCGGATGGGGGAACCGACGAGAGAGAGAGGGGAAAAGTCAAATCGCAATAATCGCGATCTAACGGCCACGATTCGAATCTAAAAATGATCTAACGGTCTCCAAAAAATCTTAATTAAAATTTAGGAAAAGAAAAGGAAAGTGGGCTGGCTGCTTTTTTAAATTTTTTATCTTGTATTTTCCTTTTTCAAATTTAATTATTTACTTTTAGTTTCTTAACTAATATATTTATTTATATATAATTATTTTTTTGAAAACTTATGTGTATAATTTTTTAGTGTAAGTTCACTCTAGGCTTTTTATTTTTATTTATTTACTTATTTGAATCAAATTTAAAAATAATAATTTATCATATATATATAAATATATATTTAATATACAACGTGTCCCAACGTGTCGGAATTCTCTATTTTTGAGAAATGACGTGTCGCGTGTCGTGTCGCGTGTCGCGTGTCCGTGCTACTTAGCACAGGGCCCCTCTCGCACTCTCTCTCCCTCTCTCTCTCTCTCTCTCCCTCGGAGCTAAGTACAGGCTGTACAGCTAATCTTGGGATTATTTATCTGACAGGTTGGGCCAACATCATCTCATGCAATGATTTTTAGTTAGAGACCCGTACAATTAATCCACGAGCGAATAAACAGAGTGATTGGCAAAAACCCAAAAAGAAAAAAAGGAATCATGAACAGCAGAGCAGCCTAATGCGTCACTATATGCAACTTCTTCTATGAACAATGGCTCGGCGACGGCGACATAAAATGCTCATATCATAGTCATAGCCACCGATCTCCGCCATTATAGTCAAGAAGGGAAGCAAAAGCCTGATGGAAGTTGGAGCCAGCATTTGCTTGGTGATTATTATGAACACAGTCACTACTCATCGCTGCCCAACCCAGACCTTGCACTTGGCTCTGATCAGCGAACAGATCGTCACTGCTCGTGTTGCTATTGTTGTTGTTGAATTGATCTTGATTATTGATGCCTGACAAGTCGAAATTCAGGAGCTCTGACAAGCAGATCTCCCCAATCTCAAAGTCATCCATCAACAGATCCGCCGGAATATCTCCTGTGAATGGCGGCAAGACCCCGGTGGGAGCCAGGTCCACCGCCACCGCTGCCAAGTCTGTGTTGATAGGATCTTCATTTTGGCGAAGTTCTTGCTCTGGTGGTGGGTTGATGAGGATCTTGGAGCACTTGAATGCCTTGGTCTTGACCAAACGAGGATTGGGCTTACTTGATGGTGATTCGGATGCGCTATTATCATCAGTAGACATTTTCGATGTCTCGGAATATTTCAGGGTCTTTACTTTATTGGGTCGATCGTCATCGTCATGATGATTTGGGGATAATTGATAGACATGACCATCACGAGATTGGGAGTTGGTTTGATTATTGCTCTGGACCTTCCTGCCTAAGTTGGTGTTCCAGTAGTTCTTTATTTCATTGTCTGTTCGCCCTGGAATTCTCCCGGCTATGAGAGACCATCTAAACAAAAAGTTCCGGCGAGTTCATTTATACACAGTTAGATGACTTGCCAAACCAATAGTTACATAGAGTGAGATGAGATGAAAAAATAAAGAATAAAAAGGTTTACCTGTTCCCCAAGAGCTTGTGAAGCCTGACGATGAGCTCTTCCTCGTCAGGTGATATGTTGCCTCTTTTGATGTCAGGCCTCAGGTAATTCAACCATCTCAGCCTGCAACTCTTGCCGCATCTCTTCAACCCTGCAAATTTTTTCCATCTTTTTTCAGACGAAACCTTGTTTCCTAGTGAATAATGGTAACTATCTCTCGAGAATCAGACTGACCCAGATGAATCTTTGATCTTTCCCGCTATCTTCACAAGCTCACTTAAAGCAAATAGAAAAGAAGAATTACTGGCAAAATTAAGGACCTGCTTTCTTGGGGAGGTTCCTCCATCTGCCGTCACCGTGAGCTGTGATGTAGTCAGTGAGGATCTTGTCTTCTTGAGCCGTCCACGCACCTCTGTTCAAGCCCTCCTTGGAGCAGCAAGGGCTTCTTCCCATCTCTGCAACCTCTCTCTCTCTCTTCCTCTCTCTCTGGCTGTGGTTCCTCTCAGTTTACTTTCTGGGTGTTCTGCAATACCTTTTCTCTGGTCTAGGAGAGTAGGGTACTTATATAGCGACCGTCATTTTGTCATATCACCACATGCATATAAGCACATCCCTCCATTCATTTGTCCGTTTGTCTATTTCATTTTCCGTGAGGAGGAGAAAACAACATACGCGGTCCCTTTGGAAATTATAAAACCAACGTGACTGAATTACAAAATATTATTCCCCCTCTCATCACTGATGCATTTTCCGAATATTTCTCAATAAATATTTCGAGACTTTTGGTTGCATGTGCCCTTTCGGAGGACCGGCGTTTTCATTCACTATTTCGAAACGTTTCCTATACATACATACATACATACAGTGAATATGCGTGGATCTTTTCGAATTAATACTGTTACCATCAGAACTATGAACCGAAAATCAAGAAAACTCTAAGTTCAAGATCGATGTTTCCGTGTTAGCTTGGAGTTTCGAGATGCCTTGTAAAGAGAAAACACATATCAAGACTCTCCCGGAGTCTCAGACTTCACACATGCATCAAATGACAGCACAACAAAAAAGAAACAGATGACATATTGGTCTACATGATATCTTAAACAAACGTGCACGATCCAATGACATAAGAACGAGCGTACGTTATTTAAATAAACAAATGCATTATCGATACATGTACACACTGTTCCTCGTACATACGACTGCGAACGAAAATATTCTACAGAGCAGCTAAACCCTAGGTGTTAAAAAGTACGTATACAGGAGATTCCATTGAGCCAAAGAATTTCAGACGATACTTGGAAAACAAGAAGGAACACAATTTGCGGGCATGCACGTTCCATGAGAGAAAAACATAAAGGAAAAAAAAAAGGGTCTGACAGGCAGCTCGTACGTGAAGTGCCATTATTTGCTATGGTCTTCAGTGCCGTAGACCAGTAACATGATCGTTGTCTGGCAGCGCTGTAGGTCTGTAAAACTTTTGAGTCTGCTCTTCTTCTTCTTCTTCTTTTTTCTTATCTCTCCCAATTATCGCTCTCCAGTTCCACGTCCTCGTCGTGAGCTAACTTTCTCGCGCTCTGTCTTGAAAGTTGGTTGGACTCAGCCGCCCCTCTCTCTCTCTCTACAAAAGCATACAGAGAGAGAGTCAAGAGGGGTGGGGGGGTGGGGCGGGAGGTACGGAGCGCCAGCAAGGCCATAAAAGTAATGTCACTGACAACATATGGCATCGCAGTTTCATGGCCCGATCTCGTGTTGGACCGTCCATGTCTCCATCATCTGTTTGTTGGTAGGGAAGAGGCAATTGTTGGGAGCGGAGTTCCTCAAAAACTCTTAAACTTAGGGTGTATTTATTTTGCAAAAAATGTATAATTCCTGAAAAATACTTTCTAGAAAAATGAGTTCATTTTTCGGTATTTAGCAAAAACTTAAAAAAAATTAAGAAAATATTTTGAGTTGTTTGATGAGGAAAATTTGATGGTGAAAATTATCAAATTTTTTTGTATTTTTTAAATTATTTTTTATTTTTGAATTATTATTATTAAGAAAAGAAAATACATGAATGTTTTCTTTCTTAGGAAGAAAAGAAAGGAAAAGAAAAGGAAAGAAAGAAAATAAAGGAAAAAAATATTAACAAATTCAAGATAAGCTATTTTGGAAAGTGTTTTCACCTTTTTAGATAAGGGAATTCACTTTCCTAAAAGTAAACATGATATTTGTGTTGATCGAAAAGTATTTTCCGTTGACCAAATCATTTTCGGAGAACCAAACGGATGAAAGTCCGAAAAACACTTTTCAGGAAAAAACTTTCATCAAAACAAACACACTCTTATTGTGCTTGTGTCAATTTAATTCTATCCTTTTAATTTTATCAATTTAGTCCTCAATCTTTCCAATTTTGATCGGAAGCTGACGTGGACGCCAGCTATCCTACGTGGTACAATCGGTCTTGACCTAGATAATTTTTTAAAATTTTTAAATATATTTTTCAGAATTTTTTATTGAATTTTTCCTTTTCTTTTCTTTTTTCATTGTGGTCGCGGCCCTCACCCAGTGGCCCGCGAGCTCCAGCAAACCTTGCTAGCCATTGTCAAAAAAACAAAAAAAGAAGGAAAAAAAAAGAAAAAAATACATATTTTGGAAAAAAATATTAAAAATAGGACGGCTAATGTCAACGTCAGTGATTTCCGGTCAAAATAGGCTATAAACTACCTTGGAAAATTATTAAAGGGTTCAGGACTAAATTGATCAAATTAAAAGGTTTACGAATGAAGTGGCATAGATGAAATAAGTTTAGGACTCTTTTGATAATTATCTCAACGAATTATCTTATTGAAGTTATCTCATTAGTCTATAGAATATACGAGGCTTTATATTGTAATATTTTTCTGCTGTATACACTGCCCAATTTCATCTCGCAACTGACTGGGATTTTGGGTACATGCTTCAATGCATTTATTTTTGGTTTCATGGATAAATAATATCCCTAAGTCTAATCAAATTAAGTAAATTATGTAGTCTAAAGTTCAATAATTGTCAGAAAGATTTCCTCCATCAATTACTTCTTTTAAAAGTCAAAGAAAGTTAATAAAGCAGGGAAAATTATTCAAAAAATTCAAAATCTATTATACTTTTGCCAATTGAATCGTACACTTTTAAATTTTGCGAATTAAGTCATAAATCTTTTCACATTTTTCCAATTGAGTAATTTTGGCTGGAAATCGCTGACGTTGACAATTTTAAATGAATTTTTTATTTTCTTTTTTCTTTACTTTTTTTCTCAGCTGGTGAGGGTCACTAGTTACCCTCGCAGGCTATGCAGCCTTGCTTGTGGCCGACGGGGTCGTAGAGGCCTTGGCGAGTGTGCAAAGGCCCTTGCCCGCGGCCGGCGATCCTCACCGGCAGAGGAAAAAACCTAGAAAAAAAGTAAAATAATAATATAAATAAAAAAAATTTTGAAAAAAATTATTAAAAAATTATTAAAAATTATCCACGTCGGCACTAGCTATGCCACGTAAGACGGCCGGCATCCACATTAGTGAATTTTGATCAAAATTAGTCGGACAGACTCAATTAGTAAAAATGTGAAGGTTTATAACTTAAATAAAAAAATTGAAATGTTTAAAATCAAATTAGTAAAGTGCATGCCGTTAGTGCTTTTTGGACAAATTTTTCCAATGAAGGCTACACAAGTCCCACGTACATCCTATCCTAGGATCTATATATATATATTGACTATCTTGTTATCACATAGTAATGCGCAATGACCCCTTTTCCACAACATTCTTCTAGAAATTTCGTACTATGACGCCCTCACCATATGCCAATATAATAATATAACCTGTATGAAACAATTTAGACATTCAAGTTATTAAAATACAAAGAAAAAAAGGTGCTTACCATGGGATTGAGATCTCTACTTCTCTGTTTTTGTTTTCTTAACTCATCAATTATATCGGTAATACTAATAATCTTGCGGTTTGGAGGATATATATCATACACTTTGGGATGGAGCGCATCTAAAGCACTCATTAGCCTCTAATCATCTGAGTCCCACGTGAGGCAACCGACTAAATTACGTTGATGAGGATCCATTTGGCATGAAGCAAGTCCATAATTTCGTTTCAATTTTCTCGCATGCAACAAATTTCGATGCATATCATTATCTAAAGAGAAGCATGGTGGCTTTTGTCAATGGAGTAGTACGATGTTATTGAAGATTGTCCCCTCCTTTACCACACATGTAACACGCAACCAAATTTGAAATTTGAACTCTAGGGTGAAATCGAGTCTCGAAATTGCATGTCTGAAAATTGAGCTATATCGGTGCTTCTTGCACAAGATTAAACGCCTTGTATTTCCAAAATTTCAAGTGAGACAAGAAAGAAAGCTACGATGTGTGTTTTCTATCTACTCATGCTGGCATTGGACAATTGAAGCAACAAATTTTTTAGTTGGAAGGCTACCAAATCCAAAGCCCTAGTCTTATAAATATTTTTTTTGGCCAAGATCACTGCTTTCATTCGGCTCATCGAAAAGCCATGGTCTTCTCTTGCTTTCCAATAACCTAATTTTTACAATCTAAACCTTCCCTCCTAAAATGCCCATAATTTCCCCCATTGTCAACTCCACAATACCACAATCCTTTTCACTTTTGACAAAATTGGTATTTTTTTTTGGTTAAAGACAAAATTGGTATTTTCATAGCTACTCTTGAGAAAATTTGCGATATGGGTGTGGAAAATCTACGGTTCATCCCCTCGAAACCCCTCTAGATCTTTTGTTGAAGACCCTTGATGTCACGTCAGAATAGAATTTAAGGGTGTATTCAATTCATAGAAGTTATTCCCCTTAATGATAAAATTCATCTCGTCACGACTCTCTCTCTCCTCTCCTCTCCTCTCCGCTCCTCTCCTCGATATAAATATTATGATTTAGGAAGTAATGTACCCATAGGGGGCCAAAAAAGAAATCTCAAAAAAGAAAGGTGTTAGGATGCACGTGTGAGTCGTATTAGAGAAATTTTACGTCGGAGAATTGGCGTGATGTAGAGCACTTAATACATCTTAGTTGGTCCATAATTCATTGGTTTAAGCGTTTTGAGTAAAAATAGGTCCAACTAGATATGTAAACAGGCTCGAATTTGAGCTTCCTCTTGGTGATTTCTCTGGGAGATAGGTATCGGACTTCTGCTGCCCGTTTCCAACAAATTGGTATCAGAGCTGATGATAGATGAAGTTGAGCATGATTTCCGGGCAGTGGGCATTGTGGTGTAACGATGTAGGCCCGGTAGTAGACTTCATATCTTGATGCAGAATGATACTTTGATTAAGGGGGAGTAGACCTAACAACTAAGCTCACACGTGAGGGGCGTATTGTTAGGATGCATATGTGAATTGTTTTAGGAAAATTACGCATCGGAGAATTAATGTAGTGTAGAGCAATTAAAGTATATCCTAGTTGGCCATAACTCATTGGCTTAACATTTTGAGTGAATGTGAGTCCAACTAAATATACTAATAGGCTTGGACTTGGGCTTCCTCTTGGCAATTTCCTTAATTAGGCAAAAGGTATCAGACTTCTCCTATGCGCTCTCAACAAAAGGTCAATCGAATGTTTAAACCACAAGGCCAACTCTTAATTACTTTTTCGATTAGGGGATCTAAGCGACCGAGTAACTCAAGCGGCATTTTAACATATCACTCATTATTAACTGTTTTGAAACAGTGACAGTCGAATACTAAACAAACAAAAAAGAACGGTGACACAATATATTGTCAGTGAACAGGTGATACAATGTGATGATTATTGAGATCCAAGCGGTAAAAATTGAAAATTTATTTGGCTGCGAGACGAAGATTTGCGTATATTATATAAAAAATGGCCAGTAAAAAGAATTGCTCATAAATCAAATGGTGCAGAGGATATTCGCTTTGGTATAGATAGCGTGGCGATCAACCGTCCCCTCTGCACATTTGACCATTAAAGGAGACGCACCATCGCAGGCGTGATCGTGGCGACGTATGAAGAAAAGTTTCGAAATCATCAAAAAAGGGTGGGGGAGGAGCAACTTGCCAAGATACGCTCGGTGCACATTTGACATGGACTGCGCAAATCGTGCTCTCAAGCTGTACGACATTATTGTTTCGGCGAGCAACGCCCGGGCGATTGTAGTTTCGCGGGCAGAATTATGGTGGTCGCATTCACACCACGTGTCGAATGTAGGAAATTACGCGTCGGCCCCTCCGATCGGAGGAAGGAGCCCGCACGTGGCGGAGCCATTGTTAAGACCGTCGCCGGAGGAAAAGAAAAGCTTTTTCGAATATTTGTCTTGACGCGGCCGTGTATCTATAGGATGGGCATCTTGATGAGGCCAAGTTCGATAAAGACTGAGATGAGTGGCTGCAGTGAATGGTGATTGAAACGAAAGAATCACACAGTTGAACTCATTTGTGTTTTCTCGAAAGGCTTTGTTTTCATCTTTTATATGGTCCTGGAAATTCGAAAGATGTAATACAATAGTCGGATTTTTTTGGAAAGAAAGATCGAAATACATAGATTCCTTGTAAACCGATTAAACCGTGTTGTTTCTCCCCGGAAGCCTCGAGCTGCTGCTGCAACGACAGCTGGGGAGACGTTGAAGCACATTGTTCAAGTAGCAGTATACGTTGAATGATCTGAATGAGCTATCCCGTAGGTCGAGTAGCTCGATCTTGCAGTCACGAAGATCATTTCTTGGAATGTTAGGGGATTTGATAAGATCCTAAAGGATAAACAAGTTTTGAAGACAGTAGAAAGCATGACGTTCAATGCTTTTGCTTGCTTGAGAATAGGGTTCAAGAAACCAAAGGCAGCTAGGATTGTTTCCACTTCTTTCCAACATCTTTCCTTCAACTATGCCGACTGTCATTCTACGAGTGGGAATGGCCGCCTGCCAGGTCGGAAGACTCCATGGATATACAAGTAGCGGTTTGCGACTCCTCGTATCCTAATGCTTCAGCTGACAAGGTTGTATATACTGACCCTACAGGTGCAACTTTTTCTAGTAAGGAGGCATGTAAGCTAGTCAGAGATCCCGGTGCTACAGTCTCCTGGTTCAACTTATTTCGCTTTACAGTGTGGTTAGCTATTCTCGATAGACTACAGAACGTTTAGTTGAATGAGAAAATGGTGTGATATTGAGAGCCCATGAGTCCCCTGTAAACACTACGAGGGATCCAGTGATCATTGAGTGCTATGCTCCTTCTCTGAGGAAGTCCGGGTCTGTCGAACTCCGACAGGTTCATCGGAAAATGGGATGGAGAGTTTGAGTTGGGCTTTGCAGGCTATGAAGACTTGAGAGTTAGAAGACCAATTGGGTGATTACATTAGAATACGTCTCCCGAAGTTGACGCAGTTATTACAGCTGCTGTGTTTCTCGTCCTGCGATCTTTGCTTCCTTCAGCCTGCGCAGACCACAAACTTCACATGAGTTGAGGGAGACATGTAGGAGATGGAGGGTCAATGTTGTCTCCGGTGGCGACATTCAGTAGCTGTTTCTAACGTGAATCATTTCACTATTCTTGTACAAGGGACGATTCTTTTCCATTCATTGTACAGATTCGCAGTACAGTATTAGGGTTCTTCCTTGACTCGAGCTTGTAAATGTAAAGGGAGTTCTTCTCCCTCACCTTTTGTTGTCCGATGAAATGGATTTACTTATAAGAAAAAACCGTGCATAAATGATTCCTAATGAACATTTATATGGCATGACATAAGCTCTATAGACCAACCCCTAATTTGGACATTCATGTCGAGCATGATATAAGCTTTATAGACGCATGCTTAATTTAGAAAATATTGACGGTCACGTCGAACATTATTTCGGGACGTAAAACACATGAACACCTAGTTCACGTCATGCTACAATCAATTAATTAGCATTTGGTTGCGAAAAATTTCTAATCTCTCGATGAATTAAATGTAAATAAATGCACATGGCAGTCTTTATTTTAAGGTTAGCTCTAGAAGTTATCTCTGGGCGATATTTGAATGGTGCGAAAAAGTAACGCGTTATATTCTCATTGTCACATCAGTAGTCGAATCTATATAGACACATGACCGACTCCAAATCCATTTTAACTTTTAGTGGGTAGGTATATGTCAATGTCGTGACCCTCCCTCGTAGGGGAGCAATTTTACATTAAAGTAGGACTTTTAATTGGTGTGATTTTAGCACAAATATAATATTAGACCGACCTCCAAAGGTTATTGTCTTTTATGCGAACGACGCTATATCAAGGACGTATTCGCGGATCTCCTGCACCCTAAGTTGACGTGCACGATAGGGAGTCTCATGGATCACTCAAATACATTTACTTTCACATCCGAAAAATTATTTACTACAAGATCCTTCAATGTACACACTTATCAAACTACATAAGTTCATTAAAGATCGTGAAGAGACGACATGAAATACTCGCACAACCATGATTTTTGGTTGGTCACATCATCATTAATATCATCTTACACCACCCGTTTGGGTGGCGCTGCTGGAGCGCGCACTCTTCCTCTCGTAAAAGGTTGAGTGTTCGAATTCCGAGCGTTGCAGGATGACTTAACCGGTGGCACGTGTGTGGTGGCTAGCACGTGTCGCCCCCAGGATTTACTCCCCGGCTGTCGGCCGTGCGGGGGTTCCCTGAGTTATCAAAAAAAAAAAATTAATATCATCTTACTTCGATATCAGTGTTACCTCATGCTTACGACATAACATCCTATCAGAAGTGTTATACCTTTTTTTGGTACATATCATTGTAAATCTATATTATCCACGGAAGAATAACTCCGAATAGTCTAAAACCGATTTTACTGATTCGATCTATGAGATGTGCAAAACCGATTTCGTTAGATTAAACTAATTAACCTACGATGTGTACGATACGAACAAATAGAGATAGAACTTTTCTTCCGATTTATTTAATCGCTTATGTAATCTTGTTTTATTAATCCATAATCAAATTATGCACAAGAATCTTGAAACCGAATAATAACAACGCCGCCCTAAAGGGTAGTCCGGGACCGGTTGCATTTTTGGACTTTTGTTAGGCAGACGCATGACCCTTCTCTTAACTTTTCACCTAAAACAAAATCAAGACCGCTTAGAAAAACATTTCCTAAACCAATTAATTATCCTAAACGTGCTTAGACTACCTCTGGCCCTGAAAACTAGACAGCTCGCACAATATTATGTACGCGATACTCAACTCATAATTGTGATCGGATGCAATAATTTAACAAGAAAATGAAGATGCGAATTGTTATCACTATACTTTTTTATCAATATCATATTGAAATAGTCTGGTAGCGCCGGCAGATATCTGGACCACAAAGAACGATCAACTTAGTTAACTAATTAATCTCTACTTAGGCTTAATGTTTCTAATTGGCTACCACCATGCATGTTGCAGTGAAATAAGTCTGACATTGCCACGATAATATTGTCCAATGGTCGCGAGATTTCGTGCTGTCAGAGGGCGTCATATAGTGAGCCGGATCTTGGAGTCTTCCCCCTTGAATACGTTCTTACAATGAAAAGGTTGCCTAATTTAAGCAAAGGGGTACGTCTTACTGGTCATGTTGAGGCAACGTGTCACGGCCCAGAGAAATGGATCGTTCACGAGGTTTTCAGGACGATGGACCGTGACCGACCCTTGGACGAAGAAGGTGGGCCCCGAGTGTTCTAGTACTAGGGTTTTCTTGATGTGTTCTAGAATACTCCTGGGGTGGGCGATACTGTAATTGTAAGCCTCCGTAATAAATGCGGTAGGTGGGGTAGTTGGGAGAATACGATCTCGACCGTTGATCTAGGGGAGAGATCTACGGATACGGTCAGCCCGATACTTGTATATAATGGGGTCTCCTCCCCCTCATTTCATCACCTCTCATTTTCAAGAAGCAATACAAGTTCAGAGCTTCTCTCTCTAGAAGTTTCTCTCTCTAAAGTTCTTGTGAGTGTGAGTGTGGGAAGGCTGACTTGGGAAGAAATTCCCAAGGCCGCACGGGCGTGGGAACGCTAGATCGATCGGCCCGTGACAAGTGGTATCAGAGCTACGATGGCCAAAGGCGCGACGGAACCACGATCCGATGTATCGTCCCAAACCGAGAAGGGTGGAGGCGATGATCGTGGGAGGGCTCCCGAGAAGCAAGGTGCCAAGGCAAGGAAGGACCGTGCTAGTTCAAGTTCGAGGGATATGGTTGGTGACTTGGAGACCCGCATGGCGAAGGTGGAGATCGCCATGGCTGACGTCCAAGGTATGGTCGAGGATATGTCCATACGCATCGAAGGAGGCGAGACCGGAACGGGGGAGCTAGAGGCCGAAGTGCTGGAGCTCAAGTCCGGGCTCGGAGAACTCCGAGGGGAGATGCTGGGCAACCTGACCGACACCACCAATGAACTTCAACAACGGGATGATGCCTTGGAGGCCTTGGTGGAGGCCATGCGCGCGGAGATGGCCGAACTTAAGGCGAAAGTCGCCGAAATGGAAGGAGCACGCGTGAACGGGGTGATCACCGTGCAAGCCAGTCCACGAGTGGATGCCCCGAAGCCGAAGGAGTTCAAAGGCTCACGGGTGGCCAAAGACGTGGACAACTTCCTATGGTACATGGAGCAATATTTCCTAGCGATGGGGATCACCGACGGGGCAATTCGGGTAAGTACCGCGGCTATGTACTTTTCCGATAATGCACTCTTATGGTGGCGTCGTAGGAGTGACGATCGGAGTGGTGAACCGATCACTACATGGGAATTGTTCGTCGAGGAATTTCGACGTCAATACTATCCCGCTTATGCGGAAGAAGAAGCTCGAGATGAACTCCGTCGCCTTGAGCAAAAAGGAGGTGTCCGTGATTATGTCCGGAAGTTCTCGGAGTTGCTACTCCAAATTCCGTCCATGAATGATACGGAGGCCTACCATCAATTCATGGGTGGCTTGAAACCATGGGTTAAGCAAGAGTTGAAGCGATGCAACGCGAAGGACCTTTCGGCGGCCATGTCCGTGGCCGAGGCCTTGGTGGAGTACAAATCGACTCCTGTGAGCAAGCCGGACACCCGACCGAGGGACAAAGGCGTTGGTGGGGGAGATCGCAACAAATTCCACCGCCCAGGTGGAAACAAACTACCAATGGCCCCTCCAAGGGCGAGGCCGGAGTCGAGCGGAGGAGAACACAAGAAGGGACGTACCTTCAAATGTTTCTTGTGCGACGGTGCGCACATGGCTCGTGATTGCCCAACTCGAGGCAAGCTAGCGGCGCTTGTTAAGGCACACGACGAGGAACGAGAGGAGACGCGACTCGGTTCGTTGCGAATCCTAAGTTCCATAAAGTCCAAGAAGGCAAATAAGCCTAAAGGCTTGATGTTCGCGGACGTGACTATCGGAAGAACCACGATGAGTGCACTCGTCGATACGGGGGCATCCGATCTATTTATCTCGGAAGAAGCCGCGAAGAAACTCAATCTTCGGGTTGAGAAGGGGGCCGGTTGGCTCAAAACGGTGAACTCCAAGGAAATCCCTACCAACGGGTTGGCTAAGGATGTGGAGTTTCAACTCGGACAATGGAAGAGTAAAGAGACGATCGAGGTAATTCCACTTGACGATTATGACTTTGTCATTGGCTTGGGATTCCTTGATAGAATAGATGCTCTTATTGTCCCATTTGCCGATTGTATTTGTATCTTGGACGCACGTTGTCAATGTGTGATCCCGGTCACCCGAGAGTCGGGTCGTGACCAAAAGATAATATCGGCAATGCAAGTTACTAAGGGAGTAAGGAAAGGGGAAGCTACTTTCTTGGCAACCTTGAAGGTTGAAGACCCGAAGGATGAAGGGAGTGATGTCCCGACGGAAGTAACTCGAGTCCTCGACTCTTTCAAGGACGTGATGCCCTCCGAACTCCCGAAGAAGCTTCCGCCTCAAAGGGAGGTGGATCATAAAATCGAGCTCGTGCCCGACGCTCGACCACCCGCCATGGCGCCCTATCGCATGGCGCCTCCCGAGTTGGAGGAACTAAGAAGACAACTCAAGGATTTGCTTGATGCGGGGTATGTCCGACCATCAAAGTCTCCGTTTGGTGCTCCGGTCCTATTCCAAAAGAAGCACGATGGATCACTCCGGATGTGCATCGACTACCGGGCATTAAACAAGCTGACGATCAAGAACAAGTACCCGATCCCTCTCATTGCTGACTTGTTCGATCAACTTGGAGGAGCACGATGGTTCACCAAGCTTGATCTTCGATCGGGATACTATCAAGTGCGGATCGCAAAAGGGGACGAGCCAAAGACCGCTTGTGTAACGCGGTATGGGTCATACGAGTTCCTCGTCATGCCATTCGGCTTGACAAATGCTCCGGCCACATTTTGCACACTCATGAACAAGGTACTCCACCCGTTCCTAGATCAATTTGTAGTGGTTTATCTTGATGATATCGTGGTGTATAGCCGGACGCTCGAGGAACACATCGAGCATCTCAAACGAGTCTTCCAAGTTCTACGGGAGAATGACTTATATGTCAAGCGGGAGAAATGTGCCTTTGCACAACGGGAAGTTCCATTCCTGGGACACATCGTCGGGGTTGGACGTGTGCGGATGGACGTGGCCAAGATTAAGGCCATTGTAGATTGGGAGCCGCCAACCAAAGTGACCGATCTAAGGTCATTCCTTGGCCTTACCAACTATTATCGTCGGTTCGTCCGAGGATATTCGAGCATCACCGTGCCACTCACGGATATGTTGAAGAAGGAGAAACCGTGGGAGTGGACGGCCCGATGTCAAAGGGCGTTTGATCGGTTGAAGCAAGCCATGACCGAGGAACCGGTGCTCGTGCTACCCGATCACGCCAAACCCTACGAGGTAGAGACCGATGCTTCTGATTTCGCTATTGGTGGTGTTCTCATGCAGGATGGTCACCCGGTAGCATTCGAGTCAAGGAAGCTGAATGATACCGAACGACGGTATACGGTCCAAGAGAAGGAAATGACCGCGGTGGTCCATTGTCTTCGTACATGGAGACATTATCTCTTGGGGTCCCGGTTCGTCGTAAGGACGGACAACGTAGCCACGAGCTACTTCCAAACCCAGAAGAAGTTGAGCCCGAAGCAAGCTCGTTGGCAAGATTTCCTGGCGGAGTTCGATTATGTGCTCGAGTACAAGCCAGGGAAGGCGAACTCCGTGGCCGACGCTCTTAGTCGAAAGACAAGTATGGCGTCGACCCTAACTCGTCCCGAGAATCCATGGAACGAGCGGATCAAGGAAGGGCTCAAACATGATCCAACCGCCAAGGCGCTTCTCGACCATGCTCGGGAAGGCAAGACCCGGCAATTTTGGTGTGAAGACGACTTGCTTTACACCAAAGGAAGGCGATTGTACGTGCCTCTTCACGGGAAGCTAAGGAAGGAAATCCTACGGGAGTGCCATGATTCCAAGTGGGCGGGTCATCCGGGGATCCACCGCACTATGGCACTTGTGGAGGATCGATACTTTTGGCCTCACTTGCGCGACGACGTTGAGGCATATGTCCGGACTTGCCTTGTATGCCAACAAGACAAGCTTGAACAAAGGTCGTCGGCGGGGCTCTTGGAGCCACTTCCCATCCCGGAGCGTCCATGGGAGAGTGTCTCCATGGACTTCATTGTCAACTTGCCAAAGTCCGAAGGGTGTCGGACTCTCATGGTCGTGGTGGATCGATTTTCCAAGTACGCGACGTTCGTGCCCGCGTCGAAGGATTGTCCGGCCGAGGAAGCGGCCAAGCTATTCTTGAAGCACGTCGTCAAATATTGGGGAGTGCCACAAACGATCGTGAGCGATCGCGATCCTCGATTCACGGGTAGGTTCTGGACTGAACTCTTTAAATTATTAGGGTCGAACCTTAACTTCTCCACGAGCTTGCATCCTCAAACCGACGGACAAACGGAGCGAGTCAATGCACTCTTGGAGTTGTACCTTCGACACTATGTGAGTACGACGCAAGTGAATTGGGCGAAGTTGATCGATGTAGCCCAATTCTCCTACAATCTTCAAAAGAGCGAGTCCACGAACCAAAGTCCGTTCGAGATCGTGACGGGACAACAACCACTCACTCCGAGTACGGTTGCAACGGGCTATAAGGGGAGTAGCCCATCCGCTTTCAAGTTCGCCAAGGAGTGGCATGAGCAGGCGGACTTGGCGCGAACGTGCCTACACAAGGCCTCAAAGCGCATGAAGAAGTGGGCCGACAAGAAGCGACGGCACGTGGAATTCCAAGTCGGGGACTTGGTGTTGGCCAAGCTACACCTTGTGCTCCGATACAAAGACGTGCATAAAGGGCTTATTCGTCGCTACGAGGGGCCATTCCGAGTGTTGCATCGAGTCGGAAAAGTCGCATACAAACTGGAATTGCCACCAAAACTCAAGGTACATCCGGTATTCCATGTGAGTATGCTTAAACCTTTCCGTGTAGATGAAGAAGACCCGGACCGAGGGGAGTCGCAACGGGCACCGCTTGGAGCAAAGACCTCCTATGATCGAGACGTCGACTTCATCATGGCGGACCGAGTCATACGGAAGAGATATCGTGCGCCGAAGCGAGAATACTTGATCCGATGGAAGGGTCTTCCGGAGAGTGAAGCAAGTTGGGAGCCCGAGGAAGCTCTTTGGCAATTCAAGAAACATATCGATGCTTTCCATGCCGAAGACGCGACGAGGGCGTCGCCCGAATAGGTGGGGGAGAATGTCACGGCCCAGAGAAATGGATCGTTCACGAGGTTTTCAGGACGATGGACCGTGACCGACCCTTGGACGAAGAAGGTGGGCCCCGAGTGTTCTAGTACTAGGGTTTTCTTGATGTGTTCTAGAATACTCCTGGGGTGGGCGATACTGTAATTGTAAGCCTCCGTAATAAATGCGGTAGGTGGGGTAGTTGGGAGAATACGATCTCGACCGTTGATCTAGGGGAGAGATCTACGGATACGGTCAGCCCGATACTTGTATATAATGGGGTCTCCTCCCCCTCATTTCATCACCTCTCATTTTCAAGAAGCAATACAAGTTCAGAGCTTCTCTCTCTAGAAGTTTCTCTCTCTAAAGTTCTTGTGAGTGTGAGTGTGGGAAGGCTGACTTGGGAAGAAATTCCCAAGGCCGCACGGGCGTGGGAACGCTAGATCGATCGGCCCGTGACAAACGCATGCCAGATTTTCAATGGCTAAATTGCTCTTTAGATAGAGATGAATTGGTAACATGCACGTTGTGTGTATTTTTTATTCTCCGATTGAAGGATATCTGGAGTTTTTTAATGAGTATCGAGTACTAGAGAATCTCGTTCAACTAATAATTGTGACGAGATATTCCAAGTGCTACAGACTTGAAGACGGAGCACAAATGGTGAATCAAAGGAAGAGATTCGGGGAAGCTGCCTCTCTCTTGAACAGACTTAGAGAAATGCTTACGCGACTGTTCTTAATTCATTGTGAAAAACAACAGTATATTTTGGGCTACAAAAAGTAAATGATAAATAATCATAAATTATTATGGGATTTACTCCTTAAAAAATTTATGGCTCACAATATGTTACTCTCACATTGATCAAGAAACTATTAAGTTAGTAAAGCTCATTTGTTTATTGAGCTTCTCGATTTCAGCGGTTTGGTCATCAAGATAAAAGTGGGAAATTATTGAGAAAGTTCTAAACATATTGTGCTTGTGCCAATTTAGTCAGAAACCTTTTAATTTGACCGATTTAGTTTTGAACCTTTTGAAGATTTATCAATGCAATTCATTGATTGAACATCGCTGACGTGGACGCCGGCTGTCCTACATGGCTCGACCTGATGTGGAAAATTTTAAACTTTCCTAAATTTTTTCATTTTTTTCCTTTCTTTTTTAACTTTCCTTTTCTTTTTTGCCAGTGGCCGGTCGCCGACCACATGTGATGGCCGGCGAGGGGGAAGCTCGGCAAGACCACCCTGGCCTGGGCGAGGTCGACCTCTCTAGATCTGGCGAGGGGGGCCTCGTCACCCCTCACCAGCCATTGCTTGTGGTCGGCGGCCAATGACCGGCCATTGGCAAAAAGAAAAAGGGATAAAAAAAAGGAAAAAGAAAAAAATTATTAAAAAAACTATTCACATCAACACTAGCCATGTCACATAGGATAGCAGATGTCCGTGTCGGCGATTTCTGGCCAAAATTGGTCAAATGGACTGCATTGACAAATCATCAAAATGTTTAAGGCTCGATTGGTCAAATTGAAAGATTTAAAATTGAATTGGCACAAGTGAATGAGTTTAAGACTTTATTGGTAAGTTCCCTACTAAAGCAAAGCTCTTAATTCCATTTTCTAGAGCTTTCTCGGAGGGTTTGAAGGAGCTGGTTTGTCACAATCGCCGTCTCTACTAATTGAAACCCTCAGTAGGTTTTTCATTTTTCTATTAAGAGACATACGTACGTATGTTCGTACATATACATGCATACCCATAAAACTGTTTTTGATATAATCATTAACCAAATATAGGACGCTTAAGTTATAAGATCGGCTCGACAGAGATGTGTCGGCTTCAATAAAAGTTTGTATTTCTGTCTTTGCGAGAATGGTTCCACATGTTTGGCGGTTTGAGACTTGGGAATTTTGCATCTTGCTTGTGGCTTCTTGTGTTGGGGTGTTATTCTAGAGGTGAGGAAACTCGTATTCTCATGATTTCGTTCATTAAAGAGCTCGAATTTTATGGTTCTTCGTCTTTAAATCTATTTTACGGCGGCCGGCTCCTTAAATTGCTCGTTATGCATGGGTACGAGTTTGACTTCATTTTTTCCTACCTCAAGTTGGTAATGGGAGGAAGTGAACAGGGATTGATGCCTCGGTGGATTTTCAATTAAGGAGCAAAAGGTCACTTGTTCAAATCTACCAAGTATGTACAAATTGTTCTAAATTAGGGCCGCTTGAATGAGGTCAAAGGCCCCCCAGTCTTATCGGATCACAGAATTTGCAGGGCATTTCATGGCCTCCGAGTAGCAAGGCCTTCACATCGGCCTGTGCCCCTGAATATATATAATAAAAAAGCATATTGTCTTTAACATGATTCGTGCTATTCCGCTGTGGCTTTCTGCCTTACGAACCTACCATTAAGAACATCAGCCTAAGGATTGAACTACCCCTTTCTGTGGAAGATTTGAACTCGTAACAGATGAGTTGACGATGGTCTCAAATTTCAGGACCAACCTGTTCCGTGCATAAGCATGTGGTTCTCACCGTTCTCCTTCTCAAACACTTTTTTTTTTTTTTGGCTCGGCTACTGTGCATGCATAAGACGAAAGTGGTCATGCGCCGTATTTAGTGAATGGTCATGCGTCGCAGTTAATGAACCTTGTACCCGGAACAGAACAAATACGGACTATTGGATTTGGCGAGTCCCACTAGATTTGGCGATGGCCGATGTGGGACTCGCCACTCACGACGGTCCAAATTCAATGTACTACATATGCTATGCTCTATCGACGTGATAGTTTCTTTCCGTATCGACACGCCACTCGCGTTTTCATTGTCTTTTTGGGCTCGGCAAGTGGATCTGTACGTACTTATTATGGCAAAATTATTCAAAAAATCCTTACTCTATTACACTTTTGTTAATTTAGTCATAAACCTTTTAAGTTTATTAATTTAGTCCTAAACCTTTTTACTTCTTTCCAATTAAGTTCATTTGACCAATTTTGGCCGGCTGGCGCTGACGTGGCCACAGGCCATCCGGCCAATGCTCACGTGGCATTTTTCAATTTTTTTTCAAAATTTTTAAATTTTCTTTTGCCTTCTTCTCTCTGGCCAGTTCGGCAACCGCCGACCAACCAGAGGCACGGGCCGACGAGGTGCCTCTGGTCGATCGCTGGTTGCTAGATCGACCTCTAGCAAAGCTCGTCCCTACCGACCACTGGCGAGGGCAAGCCTCGCCCTCTGCCGCCAAGCCAACCTCACCTAGCCAAGGCGATGCTGACCTATGTGGTAAATAAATTTAGGACTTCATAGATAATTTTTCCTACTTGTAAGATGAAGAAATGGTACACGCCATGCATTCAGCGATTAGCCATGGCAGGGAGGTGGAGGCCATGCGCAAATCCAAAGATCTATGTGGTGTATTGACAAGTGACACGATTGCGTCCGTGTGTACCTTACAACGCTACGAAATCCAGAGGTAAACGATACTTGAATGAGAGTTGGGTCCACTGCAGAAATTGAAACCCTAGGACCACAACATACGGACGATTTCCGGCCTCCTAGACATGGGGAACCTGACGACGAACGGCTGGTCGATGAAGGCCAACCGTGCCAACTCCCATGTGATTTTTGTCCTTCTACACTTTTGTTTCCAAGGCTCTCGGAGCTGTTGGAGCACTTGGTAGTATAGATTCCGAGTAGGTAATGACCAGAAATATGTTAACTAGGGTTTCATCATCGAGTGCCATAACTTTTGTATTGAACATCGAAAGTTTTCTTTAGTCCAAAAGGTAAGTTTGGCAAGGCCTTATGGACTTTGAGTTAACGCAAGACACTTTAAATATTGGATATGTTCCATCCTGTCGGAAAGTATTGACAAAACACCTTTAAAAATGTGAATCGATATGGAAATCGATAAAGAATATGAAGGGTCCTTTGTCAATTCTTGGACGGGAAATGCAGATTGACGAGAATATTAACGGGATGAAGACAATTATAAAGAAATCAAATCACACCATACGTGACTTTGAGAACTTAGCAACATGTATTTACAAATGGTTATTCAAAAACCCACTACTAGACAATCAGGGCCACATCACTCACCCCACATCGCTGGTCTCTTCTGCAATTTGCAATCCCTTCTCCTGGCGATCATAATAGCCCACGCTTCTCGGCCATTATCATTTGCGGCTTTCGGGATCTATGGCTCCACAAATTGGGGATCGCGCTGCCTTCACGATCGAATGGGTTGTTACGATTGCAGCCAAAATTGTTGGCTTCGTGACTCGAATGCTTATCTTGTTCTTGATCCATAGATCTTCCCTTCGGCTTCGGTTCTCTTATTGGCTGAGCCAAATCTCATTCACCGACACTCGTTGCTCGGCACTCGGGTATTTTTTTTTTCTTTTATCTCATGTAGGCAACTCCTCGCCGCCTTCCTCGATTACCTATAGTTATCGACTGAAAAGAACCATGTCTTGTTCGGTCTTATCCGGTCCGAGCCAACGGTCAAAGGACCGAGACAAATTTGGGCGCCTAACAGATTCGTTTGCTTTTAACGATCGCGGGTAGGTATTTAGATCTCCCCGTACAAGTTGATTAGTTAATTATTAGAAAGAGTTGCCCAAAGGAAGTAGAGTGTTTCATTATGCAGCCCGCCGACACGCTTTTGCCAAAGACATGTGAAGCGTTCGTGGCTGGCCCTTGACTTTGTGCGCGCGCGCGCGAGGGACGCGACAACGAATTGTGGCAGGCCCCGCCGGCCGGTCAGCATCGAACGTGACATAGCACGTGAGAAGCCGATTCCGTCGGAAACATCCGCATAAGCTCCCGATTCATGTGAACCCAGCACTTGTGAGCCGCTAGATTCGGCGGCGGCCCGTGCGGGGCCCGCATGATCGTGCGGCTCACGTGTGCCGGGCTCACATATACGGGACGCATATTTTCAATCCTTCATGGATCAAGAGTCCTATTTGGAGTGAAAAGGTGCATCTAATATACCCTTGCAAATGCCGGGCGCGACACCGGTAACCGAAAATACAAAACCATATGAGAGATGGTCGACGATAATGGCGTTACATATTCACTCACACCGCCAATGCAAAAACTATATCCGCAACGATAGGATATTTGTCATCTTCAAGTTATTTGAAATATATAGTTAAAAAAAGACAATCGTAATTATGAATATATACTAGAACATTAGTTTTGGTAATCAATTCTAATAAAAAGGCCTCGATTACCAAAAAAGTATTTTGTTCATCGGAAAAAATTTGGTGTCGGCAAAGTATTGGGGTGGAGCGGGTAGAAATGGAATAAGGTCATATAGTATAGATGGACTTTACAACTGTGCTTGCCGTGCTTAAATAGAAAGGGAAGAGATAAGAAAGGAGGGTCTCCAATGGAAAATTGCAATTGACTACTCTAAGCTATCCAATCACGTATCAACCGAGGCATGGTCCAGCTTGGACCCTCCATTGCCTATGGTACACGTCAAACAACAATAATTTGAAACGCCTAACAAAAATTATTACAGATTGATACGACAAAATATCCTAAACTATAGACATTGTGACATAAATAGCTATTTTAACGTGTCCATCGTTATATGATGACAAGGATTATCATGTCCTGATTTGATAATCCACGTTTAACTTTTTTTTGCCCAATATTCAAACTTAACGGATCAGAAGTCATATCAGTAGATTTCGTGGACTCGAACCACCATGAGGACGGTATTGACCATATTCATATAGTATGGGGATTAAATTGACCATTTACCAATTGTTCAGAAGAACGTATGAACAAATTAAAAGTTTAGAGATCAAGTTACAAGCGGGATCAAAGTTGATGGATCAATTGTGCCATTTTCTTTGTTATGATCAAGTCCCAAGACCTGATCAAATTCCACAAGCTGCAGGTCCGCACGTTTGACCAGAACAGAGATGGTCCTGAAACTATTGTGCATGTGTTGCGACTCAATTTCTATGTGGGTAGGTAGGTCAATCGATTAGGAACTTGCCAAGAAACTGTCTAGTGCGAAAGGGCTGTAGTGGGGACTTAGTTGAGCTTTTGACCATTAGGAGGCAATAATGGACAGAACTTCAATTTTATTGAATGATCGACTTGCCTTCCACGTAGCATAGCTAGATATGTGCCCCAAATTTCAACCGCGGTGTACTTAGCTTGGGGCTCAATCTCAGTTGAAATATAGCTAGAGTGATCGATTTGAATTTGTATGTTTCGAGAGGTGAAATGTCTTCGAGGTTGAATGTTTCTTCTCCTAGGATTTGACAGCATTGACGTGCAAGTCGGATAAAGACCAAGCATCGATTGTCCAAAGTGATGGCCGGCAGGAATATGAATTCGTATCGATTATGCCATTTTTAAAGATTACGTTTTGCGTTGAATAAATGATAAGCTATCAAATTTTTATGGCAAGGAAACTCTCTTTCGACGACGTGGAGAATTGAACACGGGTGTTATGACTGATCTCTCCATGTATGTTCACTCCTTAACGACTAAGTCAACATAGGAAGAGGAAGATATTTTTTTTATGAGTACATATTATTAAGATGCATGTGTGAATTGTGTTAGAAAATCCCAAATCGAAGAATTGATGTAGTGTTAAATAGTTAATATATCCAAGTTAGCCTGTAAATCATTGACTTGAGTTTTTGAGTAAATGTGGGTCCAATTAGATATGTTAATGGGCTCGAACTTGGATTTTCTTTTGGCGATCTTCCCAAGTGAAGATATCGGGCTTCTGTTATATACTCCCAACATGTGGTATTAAAGTCGATGGTTGATTAGTGATCCACCCTAATCTATTCTGGTGTTGGGTGTAGCAATGCGAGCCCGGCGACATACTTCATGATTCAGTCTAGAAAAAGAGATCAAGGATGAAGTTGCGCGTTAATGGTGATTCAAGATAAAATATCATGTTGTAGAAGGATACTTGGATTAAAGGGGTGTAGACCTAACACTGAGATCACACGTGAGAGGAAGATTGTTATGATGCACATGTAAGTTGTGTTTGCAAGTTCAATATCGAAGAATTGATATGATGTGAAGCAATTAATATAGCCAAGTTGGTTCATAATTCATTGGTTTAAACTTTTAAGTGAATGTGGGTCCAACTATGTTGACGGGCTCGGATTTTGGCTTGGCGATTCCCGGGTGAATGTATCGCACTTCTGTTGCGCGCTTCCAACACATATTCATAGCTTAATAATCTGAATTTTTGGAGCAACCCGGCATGCACTCAATTTATACGATCTCAAAGCTATAGTTGGGTAGCTGATATTTGGGATTTGCCCTAATGAAATAGGCTTCTTATGAACTCAAAATCTTTCTCAAACGTGGCCTCTCAAGGCCCAAAGTATCAAAATCCACACAAGAAAGGCCCAATCACCCCAAAAAGAAGTTGAGAAAGAAAAGGATAATCTTCAGCTATATCCTCTTGCTGTCCGCGACTCCCTGCATCCGCAAGCTTGTCTCTTTAGTCTCTTCAGAAATCTTGAAAGGTCAGTTCTCTCTCCTGCTTGATCAGCATTAACATTTCAGATATAATTTTTCTACTACATTAACCCAGTGAGAATGGTGTGCATTTACAGTTAACATATCTTGCTGTTATCTCTTCCACCTCAGATGGTTCTGCTAATTAGCTCGTCTCTGAGGATGATGCAAATATGCAGAGCATATGCTGCTCAATACTTGCTTTGAAAGATTCAATTTTTAACTCAATTTATAAGTAGTTTTCTTCACTGTCGTGATTAATTCATATATCTGTGGCTGATGGTGCAGACTGCAGACTGGTGGTGGAGTGAACTGGGCGAGAGAGAGAGAGAGAGAGAGAGAGAGAGATGGAAAACATAACAGCAAGTGAGATTGCAGGTTTTGGGGTGGGCACTCTGCTTCTGTGTGCCACAATTGCAGCTCCAAGAGTTGACTCTTTCATTTCTGCTTCCCAGAGGAGGTCTCAGCTTGTCCTTGCCCTTTCTTAGTTTCCTTGAGATGCTTTCATTTGTTGTTTCGTTATGCTTCTGTTATGAATTGGTTTCACGGGTTTTGGACTAGATTGTTACAGAGTAACTAGAAAGAGTTTCTTGTTCAAAGAGGAATTTGTCGTATATCTAGAGTTTCTTTTGCATATTATTGGATTTGGGTTTTCCCATGAATTACTTTTGTCGTCTTTCTTCATGTTCTTGATGTTGGGATGATCTGACCGTAATCGGCAAAGGTTCATTCCTAAAATTATTTGTCGCTCACCAGGATTAGAGATGTTTGAAACGCTGAGTTTTCATTCTAATGAAGACATCTCTCTCTCTCTCTCTCTCTCTCTCTCTCTCTGTCTCTCTGTGTTATGGGTTGAACTTTAGTCAGTTCAGCTGCGGTCTGCTGATTAGGTGTAGAGAAATCCCTTGCAAACACTCACCTACAAAGACTGAAGTTTGGACCAGAAATGATGGAATTACAATCGCACGTCAATTCTGTTTCTAGAGCACAATCCCTTTTCTTACGCAAGGATGCTTCATCTAAGCATTCTGATAAAAACCTGCCTATGTCTTTTTGTGTGCAGCTCGCTCGGTATGTGCAGGAAATGCGGTGATCTGAAGATAATAGCTTGCTCAACATGTCGTGGAGTTGGTTCGGTCAAGGAAGGCGGGCTTATCAGATTCAGTTTCGTGGACGATTTATATCAATTGCTTGGTGGCAACGAACCGGGTGTGAAAACCACACCATGCACGAAGTGTCAAGCTAAAGGTCATTTTCGTTGCCCAAATTGCTCTAAATCACAGTAATTGAAGTCCGGCTTTTCCTTCAGCTTTAAGAGGACAAAAATGTTTAGGGGCCGCGCAAATTGATCGTTTGGCTCGCGCATCTCCCCTTATCTGTAACATAGACCGGTATTTGTTTGGATTTGTCATAGCATAAAGACCCAAAAGATGGGTCCTCCTGCAGGGGCTGGACAGTTTCTCTGCCTTGTAATAATAGAGATGAACACTAGCAGAAACAATTGTTAATGGAAGACAGAATCAAATTCACAGACTTGTTGCATATTGTAAATAGAACACAGCTCGACTAAGTTTCAAAGTCGCTAAAGTCCAAATAGAAAAGGATTGGAATTCAGTTCATCTGGAGGGCACTTCCTGCAGCTGCTTCACCTTGGTGATATAATCAGCCATTGCTTCTTCCTTGCTCTTCCCTGAAATATAACCCATGAAAGACGAAACCGGGTGATTACTTTTCAGGTTAAAAGAAACTCCACAAACTTGTAAGCTTCAGATGAATGGCTTGGTTTGATTGTAGCTCAGACCTTCAACTGCTTTCCAAGCATCCCATTTCGCCCTCTCCGTGGGGCTGAAGAACCCAGGTCGACCTAGCATTACATAGAGAGGTTGATCAGTGCACCGACTGTGAATAGCTTCAGAGAAAACATCAGTCTCGAAATTTCTGTTTTTTAACTGGTATTGACAGCTCCTATGGTGGATTGCTTGTACAGCCCATAGAGCACCAGCTTGTCCGTATCATTTGTACTCGCAGGCAACGACTTGGCCTTTTCTGCATGTTCCTTGAACTCATCCTGCCACGAAACATGAAATCGGGACGAAGGGAAAATTGCAAAAAAAAACAAGAACGCAATGCAAGGACACAAGCATAGAAGATGAGGGCAATGCGAGAACCTCCAAAGCCATCTTTTCAGCCGGCCGGGGCTACGAAGCAGGCTTGTAAGTGGCGAAGGTGCAATGGATCTCTCTCCTCTTGTTTAAAAAGCGAGCTCGCATTGGCCTCACATGGCAATGCGAGCAAGAGAGATCTTTCTTGTGTAGTACGTCCGATAGTTGAGCCAACTTCGGCCTACTTGTAGCTTTTCTACCTTCTTTTGCCCCCCCCTTTTTTTTCTCTTTTGGTGGAATGTTCTTCCTCTTGTTTCAAACGTGCGACGAAGGGTTTGCTTGGCGAGGAGAATGTGCCGTGATCGGTTACCTTAAATTCATCCAACACCATTTTAGACGTACCGTTTATTTGATCTGTCAAGAAATGGACCACAACCTGTGCCGTGACTCGACCCGAAGCTCACGGAGGCTCGGGCCTCAAATGGAGTACTAGCGCAACGACCTCCAAGGTTGGGTGGATGTCCTTCGGATCCCCTTGGCATTCTCTCCTTCCACTAGACTTGGATCTCACGAGCCCAGGGCTCGGTGTTCTCGCTCGTTATCAAGCGGGCACGTCGCGCCACGACTCGAGCAATCCGACCGGCCATCCATCCCGCCACGACAGTTGCCATCGGCCGCAAACCAAATGGCTCGTACAGATCTTGGCACGCCCAAGTCCCCGATGGGTGTCGAAAAATTGGATCGGTTGCGTTCGAAGAGATAGGAAACTGAAATCGTGCTATTACGTGCCTAATCTTACTCATATATATGCACATGCACGCGAGCGCGCAGGGTTTAAGCATCAAACCAACCGGTCTAGATAACATCAAATGTGACATCTCTTGATTAATTCGCTCGAAGTATTGTCCGTTTTGGCCCGTCACATACCGAGCCTCACTGTTTAGGTAAGCACCTTCTTAAGAGGTCATCCACCCCAAGAGCATTGTCGTTATGCCAAAAGGTGCCTCTTTAAGTTAATTTAAATTTTCACATATACATTCCAGAATCGATCTCTCATGTTCGGTGTACGGTTTAGTTCGTCCTTGCTCCTTTTGCCGTCATAGAAGTCTATCGGGAGCCGCTCCTTATTCAAACCCTCTAGCCCCATTTATTTTCCATCCTCGTCGGACCGAGTCGTTATATGAAAATATGTTTTCGGCATCTGTCGATTCCTAGATCTGGAAACATAGTGCAACCATAGTGCATCACGAGCTGATCCTAGATCTGGAAACAGAGCGTGGAGGCAGATGTAATCATAACGACATTGAACTGATCAGACTCCTCCCCAAACACCCCTCCCCATTTTGTCAAATTTGGAATACTAGTTGGATAACACCTTTTCCTACTGACTCTCTTTGATTAAGGGCAAGATCTCGGGCTGTCCCATTGGCCCTAAGCATCGTCCGGTGTCAATAACGACGACTTAATTGCTCCCTAATTATTGCGACAGAACTGAACTAAGCTTAATGACTCGTCCTTATCGGTCCCGTGGATTTCCAACGTTAATCAAAAGCCCAAAATAAGAGAGAGGAGGAAATGGCAAAACCAGGTGGCCATCAATCGCCGTCCACCTACTTTCCACGAGTCGCGAGATTTGTCTGGACGTGTTCGATGTCCACGAGGAATACGCTACCTTAGTGCACTCGAATGTCCCACATCGACGTGACCCCAGTTATGACTACTTCGCCAATATAAAGTAACCCTACAAATATCTCCGCCCTTAATTACCTCGAAGAGCATAATAGCGACAAAATTATCCAAAAAACTCTAAATTTATTACATTTTAATTAATTCAGTCTTAAGTTTTTTGATTTTATCAATTTAATCTTAAATTTTTTTTACGTTTTTTTCAATTTAAAAATTGCTCGCATCAACGCCGATCGTCTGATTGTGCCATGTAGGACGGTTGACTTTCACGTCAGCGAATTTCGGATGGGCTCAATTGACAAAACGTGAAAAGATTTGGGACCTATGTGTTGAAATATTTTACGTCGCTTTATATACATGTGATCTCTCTTCACTTATCAGTTTAAGTTTTTTTGTGGGTAGGACTTTCTATTATGTAATCAGATGTGGATTCTGCCCTTTTTATTTGGCCCGTGTTGCACCACCCCGTTAATCAGATTTCACGCATCATTCGTAATCAGTCTCACTTTGGTGCTGTGTACAATGTTGTCCCCAAACTTTTATTTGACGACGTGGACCATATTATATGTATGAGCTGTATTCTTATTAAAAATGATGAGTCGATATGTCCATTTTTATCCATATACTTGAGAAATGTCTATCATTGTTATTTGATGACGTGAATTATTATATCACGATATTAGACATTTCATATAGTCTAAAATTGTGTTTGTTTTGCGGAAAATGTACAATTTCTAGAAAATACTTTCCAGGAAATCATTTTCTAGGAAAATGAGTTCATTTTTCTGTGTTTGGCTAAAACCTAAAAAAGATTTAGAAAGTTTTTTCCGTTATTTGGTGAAAAAAATCTGATGGTGAAAATTATCAAAAAAATTTATATTTTTTAAATTATTTCAAATTATTTGTTATTTTTAAATTATTTTTATTAAGAAAATAAAATGCATGAATGTTTTCCTTCTTAGAAAGAAAAGAAAAAAGAAAAGAAAAGAAAACATATCAACAAATTCAAGATGAGCAATTCTCGAAAGTGTTTTCACCTTTTTAGATTAGGGAATTCACTTTCTTAAAATTAAACACGATATTTGTGTTGATTGGAAAGTATTTTCCGTTGACCAAATCATTTTTAAAGAACCAAATGGATGAGAGTCCGGAAAATACTTTGGGAAAGATACTTTCACCAAAACAAATATATCCTTAAGACTAAATTGAATATTTACTAATAATTTAAAAATTATATTAAATATATTAAAAATTTAAGGATGATCGTACGTTAAATCAAAGTTTAAGGCACCGTAGTTTCTATCGCAATGTTTTGTACCATAGAAATCGAACACTTGGGCGGATCCAATCGACGAATCTCTCTGACTTTTCAAACCCTCTTTTCTCCTCGTACGAACGGGTGAATGTCTAGAATAATTTCGCCGTCTACGGTATCTCCGAAAATCAAGGACTCGCCATACCGCGCGTGACGTGCACGTGCGTGTACATTGGCCAAGCTACCTGGAGGGTTTGAACTTCGAAGGTCTAATTCCCTAAAAAACCCCAAACTTTACTCTTTGTCCCAATTATATCCCTAACTTTTTTTTGTCTCATAAAAAACCTCAAACTTTTACTTTTGTCCCAAATCTACCCCGTTTACTATTCATCTAATTTTTTAATATTATTTTATATTATTTCGAATTTTTTTCTTTTCTTTTTTTTTGTTTCACCTTCAACCTCCGGCCGGTCGCCGGGCGGGGGCCGGCAAGGCTCGGCCCCGCCGTTGCTGGGCGAGGCCGGCCCCGCCGGCAGCTGGCGAGGTCGGCCTCGCCGTTGCTGGGCGAGGCCGAGCCTCGCCGGATCTGGCGAGGCTCGGCCCCGCCGGCAGCTGGCGAGGTCGGCCTCGCCGTTGCTGGGCGAGGCCGAGCCTCGCCGGATCTGGCGAGGCTCGGCCCCGCCGGCAGCTGGCGAGGTCGGCCTCGCCGTTGCTGGGCGAGGCCGAGCCTCGCCGGATCTGGCGAGGCTCGGCCCCGCCGGCAGCTGGCGAGGTCGGCCTCGCCGTTGCTGGGCGAGGTCGACCTCGCCGTTGCTGGGCGAGGCCGAGCCTCGCCGGCTGCCGGCAGGGCCAAGCCTCGCCAGATCTGGCGAGGCTCGGCCCCGCCGGCAGCTGGCGAGGTCGAGCCTCGCCGGCAGCTGGCGAGGTCGGCCTCGCCGTTGCAGGGCGAGGCCGAGCCTCGCCAGATCCGGCGAGGCTCGGCCTCGCCCAGCAACGGCGAGGCCGACCTCGCCAGCTGCCGGCGGGGCCGGCCTCGCCCAGCAACGGCGGGGCCGAGCCTCGCCGGCCCCCGCCTCCGGTCGGTCGCCGGACCGGCGACCGGCCGGAGGTTGAAGGTGAAACAAAAAAAAAGAAAAGAAAAGAAAAAAGAAAAAAATTCGAAATAATATAAAATAATATTAAAAAATTAGATGAATAGTAAACGGGGTAGATTTGGGACAAAAGTAAAAGTTTGGGGTTTTTTATGAGACAAAAAAAAGTTGAGGATATAATTGGGACAAAGAGTAAAATTTGGGGTTTTTTAGGGAATTAGGCCGAACTTCGAAGGGGTTCTAGAAGGCCAAATGGCAGCGTTTGATTGGATACTATTTCGGTGTTTCTGATAAATTTCTTAGTTAATTGCGTCATAAAATTATAAATCCACACTGCCATATAAAGCAAAAAAAAAAAAAATCTAAGGGCGCGAATAATAACTATATTATTTCTTTATTTTTTTACTTCCTGTTCTTAGGAATAGGTTTAGAACAGAAATCCGTTTCACAATACAACTTCATTTCTTTTTATTTCCAAGATAAATTTTTTAGCCTAAAAATGGCTTTAGAATAGAAATGAGAAATAGATATTTTTTTTACTATTCTATTTCTGGAATGGAAAAAGAGATAACAACTCTTCTTATCACTCGTCGCCGCATTCTCCGTGGCCACTGACCACCGCATATCGGGAATAGAAATTTAAGAATAACTTATTAAACGAATTTTTATTCCGGGAATAAAAATTTTGTGTCATTATCAAACGCTACTTCCTGCTCTAAAACTCGTTCACGGAATAAAAAAATAGAAAACCCTATTTCTTATCGAAAATTGGGTTGAGGAAAAAAGTAGTTTTCATTCGCACCCTCAATTTCATGGGATTTCAATATATCATGTGCTCCATACACGGTCCCCATTATTATTTGACAGATGGTATATCCATGGAAAAATGTATAGTTTTTCACTATCTCTTGCCTACTTTAATTTTAAAATCTTAAATCTGGTCCATCGTAAAAATAGTTCAAATCTTGAAATAATTTTCTATTTCAATGTATATATGTGTAAAATATTTTTTTGTTGTGTGCTTTGGACTTTCATCGATTTCTTTGCAAAGCGTGCTTCCGTCGTTATCTTTTAGTCGCGTATTTGCTAGTTTAACATGTTGAAGCCCATAATGCAACATCTAATTGGCAAACCATCAATTAGAAACTCGAGCATATCTTAGTCAGATCTGCCAATTTTTCTTATACCAAAAAGAACATGAAAAGCGTCTAAATATCCCATATCGCCTGGCTATGGGATTTGTCTGCTCTTTTATATATACGCGATTTCCCCTAATTTATCGGTTTAAACTTTTGTGCCGTAGTTTCTACCTCTGTATCGGACCCAAATCCTACCCCAGTTTATTTCGCGTGTGCGTTTACCCTGTTCATTAAATTCCACATATCATTTTCATTCTATATGCTCTTATATGCACGTGATCGAACTTTCTAACCATGAACGAAAGTATTACCCAACACCGCATTTTTCGGCGACTCTTCTCCTATTGACAGCAAAAGAAAAGGTTTTTTTTATATTTTTTTATTTTTGGCTAGCGCAGAATCTAGACCAGACCCTCCAAGTCGTCTTCTTCCTTGAGGAAAATACAAGTCAGTTTTCTCGTATACGTTGTCTCCGAGCCTCGTGGTAAGGTCGCTTTGCCATGAGAGGAACATCGTCGTCGTAACGAGGGAGGTCACTCCACGAGCCGACAAGGAAACTCACGAAAATGTCCCGAAAATTTTCATTACCATTTTCAGACTTTTCTGCCCCCACCTATTCCTGGTTTTTAGTACTATAAAGTCGTGCTCAAAGAGAAAACTCATGCAATTACTTACATTTGTGAAGTATGGGCGCTCAAGGTCATTGCAATTAGGGATGATCGATTTCAAGATAGGTCAGTTTCTACGCTGAAACCTGGAATCATATTAGGTAAGATTTATTCTTGATTCATGAAATCGGGAACCGGCCCACTTGGCCTAATTAAGGATAATCGATTTTAGAATGGGCAGGTTTCGACCTTGGAACCTGAAACTAGCCAATAAGGTTGGTTCCAAGTTGGTGAAATCAGGAACCAGCTCACTTGGCCGAATTAGGGATAATCGATTTCAAAATGGATAGGTTCTGACCCAATCGGGAACCTACCCACTTGACCCAATTAGGGATAATGGATTTCGGAATGGGTCGGTTCCAATCCTGGAAACTGAAACCAGACCAGTAGTATTGGTTCTAAGTTTGTGAAATCGGGAACAGGCCCACTTAGCTCAACTATAGATAATCGATTTCAGAATGGATTGATTCTGACCCTAGAATCTAAAACCAGACCAGCAGGGTTAGTTCCAAGTTTGTGAAGTCGGGAACCAGCCCAGTTGGCTCAATTAGGGATAATCGATTTCAAGATAGGCTGGTTCTGACTTTAGAACCTTAAACCATACAAGGATGGTTGGTTCCAAGTTTGTGAAATCAGGAACCAGCCCACTGGTACAAGAACCGACGAATAATTTTTTAAGGCTGCAAGCGTATCTTGCTCTATGCAAGTTGTCATCCTCGGAGTAGTTATCATGTCTATGCAATCATCATGTTTCACACTTGTTTGGAAGTAAATTTCGGCAAAACGATTGTTAAAACATACCATATGACTGGAAGTAAGCCTTAAAAAGGGAATTAGTTGCGCAAGCATAGCAAGGTCTCGAGTTCATTTCCTATAAACTTGTGAATGTCCGAATGAACATTGGTTTTGTCTGGGTGCTCAATAAACACATTTGTCCCCAATCATCTTTGGGGAATTGTTAAAAAGAAAAAAATATATCTATCATGTTCGGTCCGGACAATTCGGTCTACACCATAAAACCGGGAATATGACCAATTATTATCTGTTTCAAATTTTAGGAATCGGGGTTCTCGGGTTGGACTGTAGCAGTGCTAATCCCTAATTGCAATCATTAAACTTATGCATGGTACAAACTATGGTAAACATGTTTGTTTGTCTTTTTTTCTTAATTTAAATTCTGCGAATTTTCGCGTTTTGATTTTATATTTTCAAATTTGGAACTCCAGATTTGGTAAATTTTTTTTAAAATTCGACACACTGAAAATATGTTGGGCATTGCAGACGAGGGACTAAAATAGTAAGCACGTGTCGTGTATTTATTGGTGCAAGATTGTATTTGAAAAGACACATTTTTGAATGGTGATTATTTATTCGACCAAAAAAAATGGTGTTTATTTTTTTTATTTGTATTTTAAAGTCCAGCTTCCGTTCGGCCAAAACGAAGATCCGCTAGCTGGTGGACAGCTCACCATGCCATTGCGTCACAATTCTTTTTTCCCTTTTTTTTTTGGTGTTCTTCAAAGAAAGAAAAAATTCCAAGATTATTTTTTGTCCTTGTTTTTCTTTCTCCCCCGTTCCTATATATTAATTCGAAGCTAATCAAGCTCGATGTCCGTTTGTTTAAAAGAAAATTATTTTCCGGCTTTCCGTATTTAGACGATGGAAAACTAATTAATTGACAAAAAACTAATTCCATAAACTCAAAACAACAAACTTAAATTGAGAGAAAATAACTTTCCATTCTGATAAGAAGAAAAGCACATTTCCTAAACTACCATACAAATTAAATTAACATTTTTCCTTCCATAGAAAATACTTTCCTTTATCGCGAACTTTTCGATGAAACAAACTTATTATTATACTAGTCATACTAACGCGCATTGAATCGTCGCACCTCAAGTCCTCATTGTCTAATTGGCTTTCGAGTGAGAGGAAGTGTTAGAGATGCGTAGTAAATCATGCACTGTCCTCGACAACTTTAATATCTTGGAGGAGATAAAATGATTATGCACTCAATTAAATAGGATTGGCATGAAATAAATAGAGTTCAAATCTGTTCGTAACGTTTTAACCGTTGGTCAATTGAATTCTTAACAGTTTACTCTAGTCAAAACTCTTTACGTTTTAAAATACACGCAATCAGTCATGCCCTTAGTTTGCCATTAATAGATTTCCGAGACATAAAAAATTCTCGTGAATCTCTCTACTATGTACGGCCATATTGCCTTAAAAAAGGGTTAGGTCGGAAACGTGTAGGGTTTCCAACGTCGATAATGAGTCTAAGATTTGACCGTAAGGGCCGAATTAAACAAACCAAAATTTAGTCGACAAACCGTCAAAGTGTTGAAATCGATTGTAAATTTATGCATTTGGATCTAAGGGTGAGCAAAATGAACAGCCTAGACCAGACAGGCTGGTTCTGGATGATTCCCGGATGCACCGGTCTGGTTCCTCGTTCCATAAAATTGGGACCGGTGAATTTCGGTTCGGTTCGCAGTTCCACACCAGTCCCAGGTGTGGAACTGCCCACCCGGATCGGATAGATTTACTTATGCACGTAAGCAAGATGACGAGAACAAATCAAAACACAACAATAGTGGTTCATTCCAACCGAATTTTACCACAAATCGAGAAAATCTCTGTGAAGCCTATAACGTTACACGAAACTCACTGATTGTAAAAACCTCTCGATTATCAAGAACATATTCTGACGATAAATAAAAAGAAAAAAATTGACTATTCTATCGGTTCCATTGGCCTATCCGGAAGCAAGATCAATTGGTCCGATTCCCTGATTTTTGGGTTGGAATCGGACAGCCCGGCAACCGATCGCTTCTATTTGGATCCCTTGAAACCTTTGGATCAATTTCCGGGGGTAATCACCGGGCAAGAAGCCACGTGGCACCGCGGGTCTAAAGAGGGAGAAGAGAAAAAGGAAAAACAATTATTATAGCTGGATATTACAGACTTAGATAGAGCTATAAGATCGAGACACCGAGAGGGGGACCAAGCGTGACTCTCAAAATCTACTCATTCTCTCTCTCTCTCTCTATAGAAAATCAGCTCTGAATTCATAGGAGAAAAAGAAAGGGGCCTCGTCCTCTCCTCTTCTCCCTCCCCTCCTCCTCCCGCTTCGTCTTCGAAGGGATTGCCGCGACTGCCTCGACTCTCCCCCCCCTACTTCTTTTCGCGAATCCTCACGATGTTCCGGATTTCCGAGGTACGTGGTTCGATTTGTTCCGTCGCTTTCTGTACCCCTGCCTGAAAGTGAAGATTCCGTGTCGTGGGAAAAGGAGAAGGCCCCGTCTTTTCTTCGGTGATTCTTGGTCTCGCAAACGGTGGGGGGGAAAGAAGTGGAGTTCTTTGTACTATCTAGATCGTTGAATTCTCACGGCACCACCGAGTCTCTGATTTTTCCTCAGCTTCTTCTCTTCTTCTCTTTTTTTTTTACCATCGGGGGAGGGGGCTTTTCGCAGTTTCGAAAATTGTCCGGTTTTGTGAGGAATCGTGAATCTTTGCATGCGAACATGTGAATCTCCTCCTCTGCGTGCCTACGGGTTTTTCCGAAATCAGATTTTGGTCAATACCCAGATTTGTTTTCGAGCTGTTGTTTCGGTTGTCTCGGCATTTCCGGAGCTTTACATGCTCCGCCAAATCGAAAGCTCTGATATTTTCATCCCGTCCACTGACACTACTGTTCCCCCTCGTTGATTCTCTTCGGAGTTTTGTTGAATTTGCTGTCCTACGGTGGTTTGGATTTCCTGCTGTTGCTGTCTGCGCTTATCGAGGATCAAAACAATGTGTACAAATGCTGTTTCCAACAGTGGTACCCGCTTCGTGTTATGGCCCCTGATCTTTTGCCCTGCATCATTTTGACCTTTTCTTTTCCATGAGATTCTTCTTTTGGGACACTGAGCTTTTAGGTGGGCATTTTTCTCAGTACAATGAAAAGGGGTTCCTTTTTATAGAAACGGGATCTGCTTTTTTCCACATCTTGTGAACATCGATAGCAGCAATAATAGACTCATAATATTAATATCGATAATCATCATCATCATCATCGAAATTTTTTTTTGTAATCCGATCCCTCTCTCTCCGCGAGAAAACAAAGTACCCTTTGAGGTCATGATTTCACCCATCAGACCCTGTCTTTTATGCCGAATGCCTTAAACAAATGCCAACGTTGCGTTTCCTTCCTTTTTAAACTGTCCTCTTGGGGTTCTGTTTGGGGTAGGCATCCACTGTTTAAAGAATGAATATTTGGATTATGGGTGCTTGTTATATTAATGTAATATCACATCTCCAATAGCTTAAAATTTTTTAAGCCCGAAAAGAATAATAAACTATACCATTTGATCTACTTGTTCCGTAGTGGGCTGACGTGAAATGTCAAAGCACACAAAACACAGAGAGAGAGAGAGAGAGAGAGAGAGAGAGAGAGAAGAGAGAGAGTGTGTAGTACTGCTGCTGCTGCTGCTGGAAATTCATGCCTCATCTTTTCTTGTTATGGGCCTATCAATAAGAACATTGTTTCACTTGCTGTCCTTTATTCTCCTTCTTCCTCTTGAACAGGGCAGATTCAGATTCTGAACAAAGATAGGATTTTTCCATCTCTCTCGGGGCGGTCAAAAGGGACTCGACGAAGTGTAAATGGAGGGCGATGCGTTCTCGGGGTTCGGCAGTGGGGCTCACCACCACCAGATAGACACCAAGATATTGCAGACCTTCCAAAAGAGCTTCGTGCAGGTGCAGAACATACTGGACCAGAACCGGCTCCTGATCAACGAGATAAACCAGAACCAAGAGTCCAGAGTCCCCGATAGCCTGAGCCGGAACGTGGGGCTGATCCGCGAGCTCAACAACAACATCCGGACGGTGGTCAATCTCTACGCCGATCTGTCGAGCAACTTCACCAAGTCCATGGAAGCTTCTTCCGAAGGCGACTCGAGCGGCGGCGCCCTGAGATCAGACGCCAAGGCCGGGCTCAAGAGAAATAGGCCTGCATAGGAACGATTCCAGGATCAAGAAAGCAAAACAAATTGTACCCTTTTGCTTATTCTCTCTGTAGCTTTGATGGGATGAAGTGAGATGAAGAAAGAAGAAGAAGAAAGTGGGGTTCTTGGTGGGTGGTGGTAGAATCTGATTTTTTAAGTGCTTCGTCCATCATGACTCAGGGAAGTCACTGAAGTGTGGCTCTGAACTGCGTCTCTTGTGGTTCTTTCTTCGCCCCCTGGTTCATCCGTACTTCTTCACTAGGAGGAGAATAATTGTTCCAAAGAGTGAAAATTCCCCTCTCACTCTGTCTGTAACTCCATTGTAACTGTGGATCTAATTGGGAATCAATCACGCTTTGTTCGGTCTGGTGTATGTGTGTGTCCGTACTTTGTCATTAAGCATGTGTTTCAAGTTCTCTTGACAAAGAGAGTTCTCAGTTTTCTGTGTTCCGCAGCAAATTGAATGACTCTTGACAGTGTGACAAGGTCATAAAGAACCATAAAAGGAGATTAAAGCTTCACTAATTTTGTGAAAAATAAATAATTTAATTTTTTTTAAATTAATTGTTTATATCATTTAAAATGATTTTTATAATATTTTTTTATAAAATTTATTTTCATTATTTAAACAGTTTCGTGATCAATGAAAATATTTTTCGTTCATTTATTTTTGTAAGAATTATTAATGATTATTTTAAAAAATATATTTTTCCAATCATTTATTTCCGTTAAACAAACGAAACTCTAGGGTGTGCTTCAAAGATGAAGGAAGATTTTTTTTTTGGAAAATCATTTGGAAAATATTTTTCGTTTTCAGGTAAAGGATTTCATTTTTCTTATTTTAAATATGCATATTTTCTTTGACTATAAATGAATGTTCGTTGACTGATTATTTTTAATATACCAAAAGCACAAACGTTCGGAAAACTAAATCGCGAATTCTTTCACTTAATCAAACACACCCCAAGAATATAACTGGGGATTAAAATATGATTTTCATGGTCAGAAAATTTCGTCGTCATAACCTTAATTTCTTATAACGTAGGTTCTTATTTTTCTTTTTCCCTACTTTACAGTCTCGCCGGTCCACGAGATGATGATGAGTCGATGATCGATTCTAAAGAGCGAGGGCTTGATGTTTTCGGGATGATCGGTCTCTTTATCAGTTCTTCTGAACTCCCCACGAGATCATAGGTGGTCTGTCTTCCGCCCCTTTTTGGTTGCTTAGAAAACAGCTATTCTCGCTGTTCTCATGATCCTTTCAACCTTTTGTGCTCCTTTGTGGAGAATGGAGCACGATTACGGAATTCAAACATAAATTCTGAAGCGAAGTGTTTCTGAGATGCTCTGAAACAGGTTGAGTGAGAAAGCAGCTTTTTGATGATCTTTTTGGCTCCCATCACACTCCACCACCACAAGATCAGAATCTCAGATAAGAGATGATGAGCTCTTTTGACCCCCTTTGTTTTATATATATATATTTCTTTTGTTCCTACGGCTCACCCAAGACAATCTATTGGATGGCGATGACAGGAGAGAGAGGAATTCATAAAGAATTCACTAGGAAGTATTGAAAGAGAGGAGAAAAAAATATGAATAAATAATTGGTGATTAGAAAAACTGAAAGCACTACAGTCCCAGGAAATGGACAGATAGATGGGGTATGTACCGTGACCTGACCCCGATGACATGACAAGGGACCCAACAGCTCACATTCTTTTTTGGGATGGAACTAGGGTTCCAACACATGTTTATCTCTTCCCTATCACCAAGGTTTTGTTCTCTCCCTTTTGAGCATGCTTTCTTCTCTCTCTTTCCCCTCCTGTTTTCTTTGATTGTATTTCATGCAAAATCGCTGTGGACCTTCTTTCATATACTCCGATGTCGGTGGTGGGTTTGTGGAGCAAAAAGTCGTGTTAATTTTGCATTGTGTTTCCAATCGATGCAAAGACTGATAGCCCCAAGACTCGTCCTATTCCGACTTTTCTCCACCATTTCATGTCTTCTTCTTGTGGCATCGAGCGGGTGTTCCTGATGGTGGACCCATAAATGCAGAGCAACCCAGTTTTCTGATCTTAGGAGGAAGAGAAAGGAAGACCCACCACATGAGTGATTCCTGGAAGTGTCTTTTGTCCTGCACTATTTTTTTTTTATTCTCTATAAGAGAAAAGAACATTGGTGGGGGGAGATTGCTGTCACTCCATGTACAGTAATGTCCATATGCACGCATTCAAAAATCTACTTATTTATTTGCTTTTTAATGCACTCATTTGAAGTGGATCTACTCCATGTGCTTCATTTTCACCGTGAAGTGTGATGTCATAGTCTCTGACCTCAGGGCATGTCTTGGGGGTGTCCTGCTGTGAGATCTTGACTGGTGCAGGTCTCCTTCCGGGCGCGTGATCCATCAATTTCAAATTTAGCAGTTGCAATTATAATAGAGAGTACAGAGTAGAGAGTAGTACGATAGCAGATATAGTCATTGAAGGCAGCACTAAGTTAGCTGCTCTTCACTTGAATTGGGAGATGTCGATGTTTTTTTTCTTCTTTCTGGGTCATCAATGACACCAGCAACCGAAAAATTGGAAGTGTCAAATTAATACTGTGTTTCTGACGCATGCGGGAGCATATTTTCTTGAGGGTCATTTGCTCTAGAGCTACCACACGCATTGCCTTAAGTTGGATTCATATATATGATGTGATGAATTTATATTCACGTACGTGATGGGCTAAACTTCACCGTTGGTGACTGAACTTTAGTGTGTTTTATAATAAAATCACTAAACTTAACTTTCGATCGTTCCATGCGCCTAATTATTTTTATTTTTATTTTGTAACCGATACATTTTTCCTAAACCCAATAATGTTTCTATTAATAGGATGACTTATACTCATGTGAATCTGCCTATGGCGTCTGACCAATTGATAATGTCTACCATATCGTCATTCAACCGATTAAATGAAGGCTAATCGACAAAATAAATCGCGACCTTTTGGGGGCAAATGGATAATTAAAATATGGTTTTGGTAGGAAGTATAGTGTCGAGAAAGATTTGATATGAAGTCCAAAGGCGATGATTTATTCTCATAACCTAAAAAGATAAGGATAAAATTAGAAAGAACGGAAATTGATTGTTGTTGCTATTTATCCTCTTTTTTTTTTGGTCGAATTTGCTATTTATCCTAAATTAAAAGGATTTCGACCGCATCGTCTATTTTTATATATATAAAGCAAGGTAACTAGAGAAGCCAATCGAAATTATGCCAACTAGGGAAAGGAAAGAATGCCACGTCATAGTTTTTCGAGTTGTATTTTATATGTTTTCCTCAACATTCAATAATTATCCAAGCTAACAAATCTACATCAGCGGACCTCTTTAATGCCAGTAATACTTTATTTCTATGAGAAGTTCATTGCTTCAAGGAATTTTTTACTCTTGAGGTTAACAAGACTAATTTTGTTTAAATGATTTAAGAGAAATAGGATTGATACCACAAAAAACCTTAAACTGGTACACTTGTGACAAAGTCACTCAAAACTAATTTTTTGATCACAAAAAAGGCTAAACCGATACACTTGTGACAAATTTGCGGTATAAATTATTGTTGCCAATGAAAATATTTTTTATCGACTAATTATTTCAAGCGATACAAATTTTAATTTTAGAAAAATATTTTCAAAACCATAAATTTTCGGCTAAATAAACGTAGTCTTATCGATAAAGATTTCCTTTTTTCTTTTAAATTCTTTTAAGGAAATGAACAGGAGCAAAGCAGAAGAAGGACGAGATAGATGGGGTTGGCCCCATGCCAAGCCAAGACAAAACCAAGCATGTTGCAAACACCACATGTGAAGTGGGAATCTAACTTTATCAATCGATTCATTTCTATCTATTCTATTTAATTTGATCTCGAAACCTTAGTCTTTCCTTCACTTTTGCTCCTGGAATTAGGAGCAAAAATTGGTTGGAAAGGGACCGACGCCCCCCGTGTCTTGGCCTCTTGCAACTTTAGCCAGCAGATTATTAAAAAAAAATTAAAAATTAATTCCGGGTCTCGTGGGCATCTCCACCATCATTAGCTGGCCCAGCTAATTTAAGCAGGCGTCCCATTAATTTATGCCCCTGCCCACGGTTTATCCCCCCTTAATCACTTTCTTAATGACCCTAATTTCGACGGCACTTTGCTATTGGGGTTCGGCAAAAATCCGCTAGCTCTGCTTGTGCCGTTAGGCTCTTTGCCCGATTGACCGTTGACTTTCTCTCTCGGGGTTAGGTGAAGGTAGACCTGTCAAATGGGTGGGTCGGGTCGGGTTTGTGTCGGGTCATAAATGGTCCGACCCAAATTGACCCATTAACCAGTTTATGACCCATTTATGCAAAATGCAATTTTTTTGACCCATACCCGATCCGATCCATACTCAACACATATCCGATCAGACCCATATTGCTAAAACACGTCCATATTTAATTAAATCTAGGAAAATTCATACCCGAATTGAGATGAGAGTGCGAAGTGAGTGACCGCAAGATTGAGTAAGGGTAAGAGAGACGAGTTGAGTTTAAATCAGTTGTAAATTCATTTATGACCCATTTACAACCCATTTATGACCAATTTAACACTAATGTTAAACTTCTACCCATTTATGATCCATTTACTAAATATAACTAACTCATTTATGACCCATCTACTAATATATGGGTTAAGTAATGGGTTTATGATCCATTTTGACAGGTCTAGGTGAAGGTGAACCGCGGGTTATTTGATGCATGAGCATAGCCAACCTCATTATCCAATTCTTTTCTCTCTTTTCTTTTTCTTTTTCTTTTTCTTTTGTTGGATATTGTGATGCCTTTGGATAAAAACGCAGCAGTGAAAAAAGGAAAAAAAGTGTACGCGGACGATTAGGCGGGTTGCTGTCGTTGGTTTACAAGTTGCGGCTATATTTTATGGGGAAAATTTGTTTAGAAAGTCCAACTTGTTGTACGGTCGGGAATCCGGTTGGCCAAGAAGGAAAAGAAAAAAGAGCAAAGGAAAATAAGAACCAGCACATAAAACTCTAAATAAATCGCAAAAATCGTTCATGTAAGCGCTCGCCTAGCCGTATAAGACGGCCGATGCTGACTGGACTATCACGTCAGCGATTTTTTGGCTGAAATTGATCGGATAGACTACATTGATAAATCGTCATAATTTTTAAAACTAAATTCGGAAAATTGAAAATTTAGGACTGAATTGATCGCCGTGGAATAGGGTAGGGATTTTTTTGGATAATCATCCCATTTCTTATGTAGCGTTCGTGATATTATTGGAATGATAATCACAAGTGCGAAGAGCGACGAGTACCGTTAAGCATTCCACATGGAGAAGTAATGCGTGAGAGATCGAAATTATCATGTCGACTCATTTCGATGAATGGAGTTGAGGCGTCAAGCGCTACAGAGCATACATAATCTTACTTTTTCCGAAGCGTCGATATCAATTCTCTTGCACCGCTATACTCGAAAAATAGGCATCTCTATCGAAATCAAAACAAGCCGTGAATGTCGTAGCCGCTCCGGATGAAAATGTACTTTGACCTAAGGAGATCGACTGGGCAAAGCCTCAACCGATTTCAGCACGACATTTTCGGGTGCGCATTGTTTAATATATCTAACCTATTCACGTCCGATTTTTTTTGACGAGTACCTAAAAGATGTTCGATCCTGTCTAGGTATGGACGGAGGAGGCGTACCACGGATCGGTTTTTACGGCTCGCCTCGTCGAAGCGGACAAAAGATGCTTTGATGATGAAGGAGCAGATGCGTGTGGATAGGATAGGTACGCACGCACATGATTCAGGAGGGAATGAACAAGTTTTTTTCAGAACCCCTTCCTCTACCAAAACGTCCTCGGCGGCTGCCCTCGGCCGCCACGGCCTCCACGATAAGTTATCGTGGAAATGGGTTTATGACCCATTTTGACAGGTCTATGATAACCCAATCCTCCTATCTTTGAGCATCCTTGGGCTTTAATCGGCTCCCGGATCCCTTGTCCATATGACCCAAGGTCATCGCCAGGATCGTACCCATTTTCAAGCACGCCTTTTTTTTCCGGACACTACTGCCGGCTTGGAGATTTCGGAGCATGCATGACCGTTCCAATAGGCACGCGTGCCATGGAAACCAGTTCCAAATGTTTGAAAACTCGGGCTCTCCTTGGACTCTAGGTTCCATGTAAGGGAGGTAGACTTTGACGTTGGTCGCCCCATGCACGGCCGCGGGCTTGGTGGGCCGCGAGCATTCTCATTTCGGGGCCGGCCGGCCGGCCATCCGTGCCCCGAACTCGCGCGATCATCCCGTGTGATTAATGAGGATTTTTTTTGGGCCCAGAGTTCACTACCGTGAAGTCAATTTCTGAAATCGACGGGATCTTGACTTTTGCTTGTTCGATTTACTGACAATAGATGGATTAAAGTGGGCCTCGGACATCAACTTGGGCCCAGATGCTGTGCAATCCAATGCTTCAACATCCGCAACAGGGGCCGAAGTCTCATCGCCCTAAATGGGCCTAGTGGGCCGGGCCCTCTTTGGGCCCAACTCCCCCAATCGCGTCCCACTTCGAACCGAAACCCTAGCTCTCACCCACACCGTCCGATTCATCTCAACCCGCCATCTCCGCCTCACGTATATAAGCCGCCCCTCGAACCTCCCCAAAAGCCCCCCAGAGTGTGAGCGCCAGGGTTTGCAGAGCAGCAGCAGCTTCCGCCGTCTTCGTTCAGCTCAGATCGCGTCCCCTTCCCCGGCGGCTCCGCCCAGCCTCGCCGTGATAGCGAAACATGGCGGCGACTACTCAGATCAGCAAGAAGCGAAAGGTCGGTGCCTCGGCGGCCTTCCCGCGGATGAACGTTTTCGGGTGGCGATGAGACGTCGGTTTCGCTGATCTTTGGTTTTCTGGCTTTGCTTGGTGGTTGTTGATGTGCAGTTCGTGGCCGACGGCGTCTTCTTCGCCGAGCTCAACGAGGTGCTGACCAGGGAGCTCGCCGAGGATGGATACTCCGGCGTCGAGGTTAGGGTTACGCCCATGCGCACCGAGATCATCATCCGGGCCACCCGCACTCAAAACGTTCTCGGTCTGGTGGCAGATTTTCGTTTTCCCTTGATTTTTCCTTCTTTCGTGGCGATATCGAGGTTTGTAGGCGTTGTGAATTGTATTGATTCTTCTTCTTTTTTTTGGGGGGGGATTCTGCGTGGTGTAGGAGAGAAAGGGAGGAGGATCAGAGAGCTGACCTCTGTTGTGCAGAAGAGGTTTAAGTTTCCGGAGAACGGCGTGGAGCTGTATGCGGAGAAGGTCAACAACAGAGGGCTCTGCGCCATCGCGCAGGCCGAGTCGCTCCGCTACAAGCTTCTCGGCGGCCTGGCCGTCCGCAGGTGGAGACTTTGTGCAATCCTCAGTTCTTTCAAATGTTGCGTCTTTGCGAGCCTGCTTTCATTCTATGGTCCATTGTTCGGTTGTCCTGCTGAAACTGGCTGTTCATTCGCGACACTTGGTAACTGAGAGTTGGCCATTTATAGATATAGTGCATACTGGAGCAAGTTAAAGAACATGGATATGGGATATGTGATAATTCGTCCTTTCAGTTTTAATCTGAATGGGTGTGCAGTTGAATTAGAATTTCAAGTCGATAGAGAATCATAAGTGAAATGGCTCCACTTTCTCTATGGGCATCTATGATGTGTTTTTACTTATTTTTTGATCAGATTAAGCGTCCTTTCTCAATTCTTTGGTCGTTGTACCCTGTTCCTGCGTCATCTACAAAGCAGAGTGGTTGTACCCTTTACCATTTTTGTGTCGGAAGATGACTACATGGAATGCATTTGTCCTCGATGCCATCATCCTTGTGAAATACCTAGATTTTCATGCGGTAACCTGGAGGAGGATACATAGCTTTAGAATTAGCCAGTTCTTGTATGGTGACCTCTTTTGCTGTTTTTGTGCATACTGCAATGCTGAGAGTTTTTCTTTATCCTTTCTATATGATCTTTATGTCGTGTACTTACCAATGGCATGTCTGATCTCTGATCGTGGTTGTCTGTTTTTTGGCCGATGTACTCTGTCCCTTTGTCATCTACAAAGCAGAGTGGTTGTTCCCTTTACCATTTTTGTGTCGGAAGATGACTAGATCATATACACTCTATCCTCCATGCCATCTTCCTCATGAAATCTCTTTATTTTCAGGCAGTAACCTGGAAGAGGATACATAGCTATATAATTGGCTAGTTCTAGTATGAACTTGTTTGCTGTTTGTGTGCATACTTCAATCCCGAGAGTTGTTCTTTATCCTTATGTTCATGTCATTTCCTATTGTATGTCAAGGTCAAACATTGCGCTAATAATGCCACGCTATGTTACTGTTTTCCTGCCATCATTTCAAAGTTTTTTTGCCATATCACTCTGGATCTCGTGTCTAGTTTACATTGTCCTTTTCTTTGGCGTTTCTTGGATCTTGATTCTGTATATTTGTTTGGACTCGATGGACGTTAGATGCTGACTTTTTGCTGATGTCGGTCTTTATGTCAGGGCTTGTTATGGTGTCTTGAGGTTTGTCATGGAAAGTGGAGCAAAGGGTTGTGAGGTTGGTCTCATCAAACCTTTTATCTACTGTCTTATTGGGTTTGCTTTCTTGACATGTGCAGCAAATTTAATAGTGAATGTCATCAACATTTTACAGGTTATTGTTAGTGGGAAACTCAGGGCTCAACGTGCCAAGTCTATGAAGTTCAAGGATGGTTACATGATTTCTTCTGGTCAGCCAGTTAATGAGTATATCGACTCAGCTGTGAGACATGTTCTTTTGAGACAGGTTGCTTCCCCTTCTCAAATACCTTATCTTTTTTCCCACTAGACAAAAATGCCCTACCCAAATCGCTGCATCCTCAAATACCTTCTCTTGCTTGTTAAGATGCAACAGACTAAGAATTTAAGCTATTTATGCACCTTCATTTTATCTTATCACGCTGCTCTTTCTGCTTTGAAATTTCTCGCCTAACATATGTTTATTCACTGTCTAGGGTGTGCTTGGAATCAAGGTCAAGATTATGCTCGACTGGGACCCCAAGGGCAAACAAGGGCCTACAACACCACTGCCTGATCTTGTTACCATCCATCCTCCCAAGGAAGAAGAGGAGTACAGGCCAGCTGCAGTGATGACTACTGATATTGACCTAGCTGTTCCAGTTGCTTAATGCTCCGCTTATTTTCAGGGATTGGTTATGATTATGAAATTCACCATGATTTTCTTTAAGAGCTTGAAGAGCAGTTTTTAGAACATGAAGGACTTGCTATGATCTTTTGATAGTTTTCGGTTTTTTTCCTTCTGTCAGAATCTTGTCACAGATATCTTGATTCCGCAAGACTTTAATTCAAAAATTTTGAGTTCATCTTGCATTTTGCTCTCCTGTTGTCTAAATGCTGTTTTTTTTAGGGTTTATACCATCAAAAGATGAGTGCAATTAGGTTTTTGCACTGATGGTAGGTTGCCATCAAAGAAGTTGAATCAAGAATCTGCAATTATACAGCATTAGGACAATTCTCTTATGGTGTATCGTACGAGGTCATTTTCGCCCTTTCATTTGTCTTGGGATTTTCTAATAGCACAAGTTAATGGACAATGTAATGCTCCTAAAGGAAGGGGCAGACAGACTAGTAATGGATATAATTATAACGCATGGTTGGATCAAAGCTTGAATTGAGAGAGTTTCAATTCTACAATTGCTATTCAAGTTTTCAGTTCGTACAGAGATTCTCACAGAGAAAGGTTTCTGTCATTGAGAATTTGAGTTCATGGTTCTTGCGTGTTCATCTATATATTTTTTCCGTGAAGAAAATAAGCTGTGTTTTCAGCGTCATAGGTGTGGAATTAGCATGGTCTTCATGATGCTAGCAAAAACTGGATGCCGAGCCTTTCGTCACCCGTGGGGGGTGGTGTGACAATGACGGTCCGCCATCGCACTCACCGAATTAATGCGGGAGATTTGCCCTAAATTTTCGGGCATAGCGACTCGAACCTAAATTTTAAATGCGAAAGATGGACACACTTGTTAGTCCATGGTTTTGCCACGGTTATGGCAATGATATGCACATGAAATTGTTCAATCAGAGAATGAAATTCGATGTCCCTTTCTCCACTCTCGAACGCTTCATTTCCTAAAGACGAGAAGAACGTGTGCTGCTGGCGCACACAACATTGCCTCCTCTTTTCTGTTATTAAAATTATTGATGATTGTTTGTTCATCCAATTTTATAACTTACTATTTCTTTTATTTGGTTTGTTCCTGTGTTTACGACCTTATCATAACACTTCAAATATCATTATTTAAAACATAATAATACTGAAAATTTCCTTATCAGTTAACGAGGCCAATACTTTTAATGACATTATATTTCTGGCTAGTCATGTCGGACTATTTTATATTAAATCAATGCCACGTAGAATTCTCAAGTAAACGTTACTCAAGTGAATGTTCTTTAAAAGTTATGGTATTTAAGTGATTGCTTTAAAAGTTATGACGTTAAAGTAAAAACTACATGAAAATTATGACTAAGTTGGTGTCTTTTTGCCCATTAGAGAGACCAATATAGTGCTCGTAACCTTACCAAAAAAAAAAATATAGTGCTCGTAAAATGTGGGTTCATTCGTTTTGTTGAGTTCAATAAATGTTCCCAAAAGTTTGAGCACCTAATTATGAGTTTTAGCTATTGAATTGTGTGTCAACTAAAGATGTAAACTTCTTCGTACTATACTAAATACATAGATTCCAATTATATAAATCTATACGCTTGCAAATAAGCGTAAGAGAACTCCAATACAACATCTATAGGAGATCACCCATAGAAAGTTCAAAGCTAATCTTGTTAAGGTATTAAGCCCGAGTTATTAGCTAAGTAGACATATTGATTGCTCTATACCAGATCGATTTTATCGAATACGAGACTCTGTTTTACTAACATGCACATGCACCACTAGCTTAAGGTCCGGGTTAACTCAAGCTATGACATCATATTTAGCATAAACTTATCCCGGAATGGGCTCTAGCTAGCTACTTATCCCGTACGGAACTTATAAGCTAATAATTTCCAAAGCAAGAAAAGATGCAACATTCTAAGGTACCACTCTAAATCCGCTTGCACGCTCTATATTTCACATCATAGAGTTTTAGTTGACTTTAGGGAGGTCCATAGCTAGAAGGAAATGATAATGAACTTAGTCCTATATAGTCATTATTACTGCTAGGTAGACACTCATTTTACATGTGAACACACCAGCGTGTAGCCCTCTCTTTTTATTCCTAAAGCAGATGTGACCTGTGTAACTATGTCCTTTTACCTTCCAATTTACTCCAGCTGGGAATGCTCTAGCTTCCTGATATTCGGTGAAGGCTACACACAGAAGAAGTAAGTGTAACAGAGTCAATAGATGCATCATTTGCCCAGCTGCACTGGCATTTACCTCTGGAAATTTGCAAGCGACAACGTATGTTAATCACAATCTTCAAGCGGATTTTTAGACGAAGAGACGCGGAAGAGGAAGGCATGCTCAGGTGAAGTGGCGGATGAGGAAGAAAAGTAGACTAATAAGCACAAAATTGCAGTTGCAGATATGGAGAGCTCCCAGTTGCAGCACTAAAATTTCAAATGGGTAGTGAAGGAGAGAAGATGACCAGTAGTGAAGGTGTTGTTTGGCCATTTAAACGACCAGTTGAGTCTCTTAACATTCAATGACCGTTCCTTTGGGAATCTGTGTGGCTGTTAAATATGTTATCCGGCGTGGTGTGCATATTAGAATGTGCCTAGGGATTTCATCTGTTGTAGTATTTGACCGAATGTGTACAGGGTGAGTAGAGCATTCTGATAGGTCTCATCCTGTTAAAACAACTACCCGCAGCTGAAAAATTTTAATGGAGACAATAGCAAAACCTCAGAGGAGGCAACCTTCAATAGAGACCTTGCACTAACACATTCTCAAAAAAAGCATGTCTGGGACAGAGCGAGATCTCAAGGCTTTTAACTATCCTAAATCTAGCAACATCAGTTGAAACAATTCACTGGTCGTATCACCATGAATGCTTGTTCGCTTAATTTGTGAGCAATGATATGCTCTACCTGGAAGCAATGATATAGCACAATCTCCAAGTAGATTGTTCAAAAGAAAAAAAAAATGGGAAAGTAGTAGCCACCAGAAAGACCGTCCGTGGTTCCTCGATTTGATTGGCCTAGTTATGAATCTCCCTTATACTTTTCAACTGGAAGAACGATGTTCTTGTCCAATATCTCCAGCTTCTCTGGCCCTCAAGCAATTGCAATAAGTGGACCTGTAAGTAGATTTTACAAGCTAACACATTCGAAAGCACACTCTGTCTCCCCGGAATCATCATCAGAGCTGCTCACATGCGTTCCAGAGGATTTAATTTGCCTGTAACTGCTGCTTCCATCGTTGTGTCGCCATCTCCCATAGCAGCACCGCTCTCATCTTTTTTGTGCCCTGGAATCATCATCAGAGCTGCTCACATGTGTTCCAGAGGATTTACTTTGACCATAACTGCTCCTCCCATCATTGTTGCCGTCTTCTGTAGCAGCACCACTATCATCCTTTTGTGCCCCGGAATCATCATCAGAGCCGTTCACAAACGTTCCAGAGGATTTACTTTGCCCGTAACTGCTGCTTCCATCGTTGTAGGCCCAGTAGGGTTATGAAGGTTAATAATATATTTAACAATTTTAAATGAATCCTCAGGTTATCCACTTCTGTTTTTTATTCGATCGGTTACTATCCAGAAACTTCGGGCATAGAGAGTCGCCTACTTATCGCATTAAGTCACCTCCACCGCAAACTACTCTTTTCCTTCTCTTTCTCCGTTCTTCTTCGGTCTCACTTCTCTATTTTTTTATGCGATGAGAAAATGACATAAATGATTTATGAACTTTGATCAAACATGCAATATCGTCTTCGAGCTTTTAATTTGTTTAATATAGTTAATGAACTTATTTGGCCTTGAATTTAAACTTTTCTTGCATATGATTATTGTGTTCCCAAATGTAAATCTAAATCCAAGATTTTAGATTTTATTTATTTATTTTTACGTTATTGATACGTGTCAATTCGTGATTGGCGTTCAATACCTAAGCGCAACATTTTCTCTGTCCAATTATAGTGAGAGGGCTAGGATCAAAGGAGGAAGCGGAGATTTTCTTTTAACCATAATTATTGAGGAGTGGGATCCTCTAGGGATGAGCATCGGACCAACTCTGGATCGGCCCAATCTGATCGGTCCTGGTTTGGTTCCCTGGGGGTCTAGGTTGATTCTTGATTTTGAAATCCCTGGACTCTATATTATACGGGCTAATCCTCGGTCCTAAGAATTTAGAGTTGGTCTAACCCAAACCAACTATATTATTATTATATGATTTTGTCTACTCTAAATCCTAGCGACTCCTCCTCTATTTTCTTCTTTCTTATGCGGTTCAATTTGCCATGTGAATAGAAAATATAAAGAAACCCAGCCTTACTTCAACCAAAAAAAAAAAATAGAAACCCTCTTCGGTCGACTTTGCCTCGCTCGCTCGCCTTGGCTGGCTTGCTTATGTTCGCTTGCCTCTCTTGGCTCGCCTTGCCGCTCACCTCTGTTGACTCACCTCGCCACTCACCTTGCTCGCCTCACGAGCAAAGCTCAGCCGAACAAATATACTTTGTTAAGTATTAATTATATGTATTGTTTATTCTATTTTTAAGTGTTCAGAAGTTGAAGCAATCATTTAAGAATGAACAAGATATGAATTGTATAATTCATGATTTATATTACGTATTTTGAACTTCTTATGCTTTAATTGTATTTCACATGTTCATTTTCTTGGTTTGTTGCTTTTGGCAAGTGTGAATTTTATGTTGTTACCTTATTTTGTACTAGTGTTTATAGTTTGATTGCTCAATGTCATATTGTTGATGGATATATAATTTGTAATAGTATGTTTATCTTTTCAAGGTATATAAAAAATAAAACAAAAAAATAATCGATTGGTCCCACGTTCACCCTATAGGGTCGGTTCGGTCCTCGGTCCTAGACTCAATAGGGTTGGTTCTCGATTTTAAAAATTAAGAATTAATACTGTGTAGATTGATTATCGGATTAGGTGTTGGACTAGCCCAATCTAAACTATGGCTAGGATCCTCAAAGAAAGAAAAAAACCAAATAAAAGGTGGGCGCCCACGTTTGGTCAAGTAACCTTAGGATGTCATAAACGTGGGACCCACGGAGGATAAAATCATTACAATACCGTCAGAGCAAGTGGATTAGCGACGGAGGTACGCTATTATATTATGCTTTGGGATGTCCAATTCCCCATCCTCCATGCGTTTACTCAACATTCAAACCGACTCTTGTGGACCACAATCCCCCAAACGCTCGCCTTCCTTCTTCGATCTCGCTCCTCCATTTATTAAAGGATCACCGTCCTGTTCTTTCCATCGGGTCGGGATCACAATGACCTCGGAGAAGCACGTGGCCGTCCTCGCGTTCCCGTTCACCAGCCACCCCCCGCCGCTCGCCAACCTCCTCCGCAAGCTGGCCGGAGCCGCCCCGGGCGTCCGCTTCTCTTTCTTGTGCACGGCCAAGTCCAACGGCGACCTCTTCCCGCCTTCGTCGAGGGCCGAGTTGCCGCCCAACGTCGGCATCTACGACGTCGACGACGGCCTGCCGGCCGGGGCGGCGAAGCTGCACCCGCGAGAGCTAGGGGATGTGTTCCTCAAGCAAGCTCCGGAGAGTTTCCGAGCCGCCATCGATGCCGCGGAGCGGGATGCGAGGAAGAAGGTGAGTTGTCTGCTGAGTCATGCTTTCTTGGTGCTGGCTTGCGAGATCGCAGAGCAAATGCGCGTCCCTTGGGTGACGTTCTGGGTCTCGTCTCCGTGCTTTTTGTCCGCTTGCGTCCACGTCGAGGTCCTCGGTCAGCTCCGCCATGGAACCTCCCGCGGCGGCACGGCTGTGGCAGAGGCCGATGACAAGGCCCTGGATATGGTTCCAGGGTTATCATTGTTTCGCATGTCCGATATCCCAGACGAAATACTACAAGACCGGAACACGAGGATGGTGCCGAACCTGCTCCGCCAGATGGGGCACGTGCTGCCGCGCGCCACGGCCGTCGTCATGAACTCGTTTGAGGAAGCCAACCCCGCTCCCCTTGTGGCGGACTTGAAGTCCAAGTTCAAGATTCTGCTCCACATGGGTTGCCTCACCGTGCAATTCCCTCCACCCTCACTGCCGCCGAGCTGCGCCTCAGATCATACTGGTTGCTTGGTGTGGCTAGATGCCAGAGACCCTCGGACAGTCGCGTACATATGCTTCGGCACGATGGCAATGCCGTCACCCGCTGAGGTCTTGGCTCTTGCCGAGGCCCTGGAATCCACCGGGACCCCGTTCCTGTGGTCGCTAAAGGAGCACATGATGGTCCACTTGCCCGAAGGGTTCCTGGAGCGGACGGAGGCACGGGGAAAGATCGTGCCTTGGGCCCCACAGAGCCGGGTGCTGAGCCACCCGGCGTGCGGGGTGTACGTGACGCACTGCGGGTACAACTCAGTGTTCGAGAGCGTGGCGGGGGGCGTGCCGATGATATGCAAGCCGTTCTGGGCAGACAACACGATGAACGCGAGGATGGTGAAGGAAGGGTGGGGGATCGGGGTGGGAGTGGAGGGAGGGATGATCACGAAGAGAGGGATGGTGAAGGCATTGGAGGCGGTGCTGAGGGGCGAGGAAGGGAAGGAGATGAGGAAGAAGGTCGGCGAGCTCAGAGCGAGGTTGGCGGAGGCTGCTGGGCCTGGCGGGAGTGTTGAAGCTGATTTCAAGGCCCTTGTGGACTTGATTTCTGCTTCTTGATATGTTCTGTTTTTCTGTCAAAGCTTGTTGATATGTTTCATGTCTAGTTTGGCTTTGGATGCCATGTGGAGTTGAGATCTTTCGCTGGAGACACCGAACGGATTACAGAATGCCTAATCATGTTTTGCGGAAGATTTATATTATTGATCTTTGGTTGTATGATAAGATAGGCAAGTTGATGTCTTTTGAAGTTCCTTTTAACGGCTGGATAACTTAGGGAGATGGGTTTCTTGTGCCTTCAGCAAATACTTTCTTCTGGGCAACTGGTACGAGGATCCATAGTTCATGTCAGTACGAAACGATCTTCACCCTTTCGATTGAGATTGTGATTGTAGACAGAAACATCATTGGCTGCCATCTATATCCTCAGCTCCTCTATGGTCGGGTTCTTGATTGGATGATTGTCAAGATCCTCTTCTTCCATGGACATATCTGGTTTTTTTTGTAGGCTTGGTCTATGTAAACCGACATAAATCAAAGCCATTGATCACGCAAGTCCTCTTTTTCGATTTTACTTAGACTAAGCCTATACGCTGCTGTTTTGGGTGAAGAAAAGCGTCTGCTTGAACTCCCTCCGGTAGGCTGGCTAGCTTCGGTGTGGTAAACTCGTAGCGTCCTGTTGTAAATCCGTTTTTCTGTTCGTACCTTCTCTTTTGTTCCCCTGTTACGGAAAAGGGAACGAAGGGGAATTTCTTTCAGGCAAAGAGGGCAGGAATGAGTTTCGCTGATGTGCGTATCTTCCTGAAGGTGGATTTTCGTTTTCCTGTCGTTATCAGAGTGAATGTTACGAGTTGCCTGGGGGCGATAAGCGTGTCCGAACTTAATGGCATAAGGCATCAGACCAACAATTGAAACTGGACATTGAGAAATCGAGCAGAGAGCCAAAGGAAGACTCGACGGCGTGCTATGCTGTCAGGATGGAGCTTCCATTGCATCAGCTACTGTACTCAACAAGACTGTCTACAATAAATAAGTTCGGTTTCTAAACTCTTAGTATGACAATTGGAAAATTCTCATGCTCTAAATCGCCGCAAACTCAAGTTTGCATCTTCGGCAGGTTACTGAATGGGACTCATGTTTTCACAGAAGAAGATGTGCGGTTCGCCTGCAGACATGGAATCACAGACAGCTCGTGCGTTTCTGAGAATATGGAGGACAGACCATGAAACTATGAAAACCAGTCGCCTAGATTTAACAATTGATCTCCTCGAAAGTTCTTTCGCATATTGGAGCTCCATATAGTTTGAATCTGACTAATCAAACGAAGATTCATACAATTGCTCTGTTTCTTTACTGGTATAAATCCTATCGCTCGTGCATCATTAAGGCTTCATCATGCCTTTCGAATCAGTGTTGCTGAAATGCGAATCGATCTATGCTTCAATCCATCAATGGCATGGATGTGTGTGAATTCAGGATTTCTATTTGCCTAAAATTTGATAGTTCATTTAATGATGGACGAACTATTTCCACCGGGCCACAATCAAAGCACATCTCATAAGTCATAACGAACGCAGATTATACAAAGTAAATTTTGTTGCGGACATGACACTAGCATATATACTTATGAAAAGAGGGACAGCATACTCGAAAGTCTCCCAGCAACTTTCGATCAGGTCCTCTTGACGGGATCGAAATTGGCGACGCCGACCACCGCGCCGATGAGTGCCCCGAGCACGACTCCGCCGGCACCGATGCTGAGCAGGAAGTTCTTGAGCGACGGTGAGACCGCGGCCTCTGCCACCTCCGGCACCACCATTGAAGCCGCCAGGGCAGCCGCTGTGGCAGCAGCGATCGCCTTCTCCTTCAGGGACGCGCTCACCTGGAACTTGGTGGATGCCCGGACCGCTCGCGACGGCCTGACCACCACAGGCAATGGCTTGACGAAGGCGTCAGAGCTTGGCAGCTTCCGGCGGTTGCCGTGAACCAGCGGCATGGCCATCGATACGGCAGAGGTAGAAGCCATTGGTGGTGGTGTCGAGCTTCGAAAAATGCAGGGTTGAAGACGAGAGAGAGAGAGAGAGAGAGAGAGAGTGTGGATTTTGTGTTGGTTGAGGGGTGGGAGATGGAGATACGGAAAAGCAGGCGTTGGTTAGTCCAGTCGACGACGACGACGCTCGCTGATGTGGCGGGTTCTCGTGCAACCATTGGTGGATAAGGTTATCTCTTATCTTTTTGACGTGCGAATTCATCAAAATGAACAAAAAAGAACAAAAAACTATCACAATTTCATGGTTGAAGACAAAATAATGTGATCACATTCCATGGCGGACTGCCCAAGCCGGAGAAACTGAACTAATGTTTTGGGGGGTTCGGGGGATACGGCCCCGAAGAAATTTTTTGGGAGTACTATTTATACTGCGGCTAGGTTTTCTCATTGATGTACAGAGAGTTTTATTTTCGGATAGTTTTATGAGCCGTGAGGTTTTGTCGTTGTTGCGACTTTTGAAAACTGTATTCTCTTTAATTATAGTAGAATCTTGTCTTGCTTCGCCCGTGGACGTAAATTACCTTGTGATCGAATCACGTAAATCTCTGTGTTCTGTGTTTGCTCTTCCGCATCTGTTTCGCAACATCATCTGATCTCGTTCCACTACAACCTTCCGGCCATAACCGAGGACGAAGCGCGAGGTGAGCTTTTAGTCATACAAGAAGAAGAAAATGGAGTTCTGATCCGACCAATCTTGTCGAGAAGCCTCCGTTCGCGAAACGGTTCACGACCTGCTGGTATCGAGAATGTCTCCAGTTAGCAAAGACGTTTCGTTAATGCAGTGGCAGCGATAAGAACTTGTTCCTTGGCCAACTAAGATGATGAACAAACATTAGAGCATCTTGAATCATCGATGTCGAAACGACAGCGCTCCGAACTTTTCATGAGTCCTAATGGTCGGATGCGATTGTCGTGCATGATCATCCTAAATGCTGGCGGTCAAGAGAATTCGGACTTTGCTTTGAATTCTTCTGTGTTTAAAGTTGGTACTTTATAGATTATAATTAGTGGGTCTAGACCAACCATGTTCGATAGGGTTTAATTACTCGAAGAACAGAAGACATTACTCACCACAAACATTATCGCCCTGTGCTGTCGCTGATTGCATATAGAGGGTAAGTCACGTCGGACCGGCTGCAGCTGAGGATGGTGAGCCGACATTACTGAGGTGGACTTCCTGAGGCAGCAGACGGTATGCAATCCCGACCGCCTCGAATATCTTCTTGAGCTCCAGAACCAGCTCGCATCTCCGGCTACTCCGATCCCCGGATTTCTGAAAATTTATGGTGTGAGTGACATGGAGACCCATCTTCATCTTGTTCACATCTTCAATCTCCTTGACCAAGACGCTGTGGCCGGGACGCCAGTACTGAGGCTTGCTCTCCAGATATCTGAAATTTTTCACAATCTGAGGCGGGTCACCTCCGTTGCAAATGAATCCTTACAGACCGACCATTCATAGTACATGTAAACTACTTGCCAATGCAGAGTACATAAGGGATAATAGATGGCGTACTCTTTTATTTTAGCTTTCTTATCTCCGATGCTATCGATTGAAGTGGAGAAATGGCGAATTCCACAGAATCGCTCATCTCCGGACTCCTGTAGAAATTGCTGATGGGTTTTGTCGCCAAAACTGAATTCGGGTAGTAAATCTTTTCGTTGTCATATCTCAGGAAAACTGTTGTCAAGATGTTCATTTCTTCAACCACCATCTGCAATAGATTTTGAATAGTAAAGCCAAATAAAGTACCAACAAAATGAGAGAGGCTATACGATTGTAGGATTATGAAAAGTGACCTGAACTCCATCGATTACGCAACGGTCACCCACGATCGAACGGATGCATCACAAATACAAATATGATCGCTTCAAAAACAGTTTTTGCTGTATTACCGAATATGAACACCACCAGGAAAAGCTGGGATGAGATGAGCAAGAGCACTTGGGTTGTCAAAAGTCCCATCACCAATAACCAGACCATGAGGATCACTATGAGCACAACCCCCGAAGCGAGCCTGTTCAGCTCTTCAATGGCGGTCTTTGTATCGTTTAAGGAATGCGCCAGCGACTTGCGTTCTTGGTAAACCTTCACCTGCAACAATAAAGTCTCCTTAATGAAAAATTAATCAACGATGGGAAGATGAACAAATCTCTGTCTGCCATACTTCACGAAAACTAGGAAACTAGGAAACTTTGTGTGGTTACAATGACAGTGCAACCATCTACCACAGGAAAGAATTTTTACTGAAGACTGAAAACAAATAATTGCTCCTCAAATGAATCATCCATGAGACAAGAATATTGATCGCGGACTCACCAACCACTTTTTCAATGATGACCTGGTGATCTTTCCGGTTTCTGTGGCTCCTTCAAACAACGGAAACGCATTGTCCGCATCTGTCTTTTTCACGAAGTGAAAGAGGTCCTCTTCCTCAATGTACCTGAAAACAACAAAAGAAAAGAGGTAGTGAAAAATTTAACCATCACTAGTTTGCAGTTAAATCTCCAATTAGTTGGTATCCTCACTTGTATCCAGGCTTAGCTACGTTTCTGAATATCTGATAAGCAGCAGCTTTAGCACCCCACTTACTACTAATCTCGCTCTCTTGTTTCTCTCCCTCCTTGTCATCATCCCCATGGTTGAGCCCACCCATGGATAACCCAGACCTACTTATCACGTCAATCAACCCTTTCGTCATCCACGCCGAGACCTTCCCTTGGTTAATACTGTGCAGCTTCTCCAGATTGATCACTTCCTCTTTCTTCTGTCCAATCCTTCATTAGAAGTCTTGAAACTTAACCGGCTGTTGCTCTTTGAATTCCCATCCATTTCCATGAAGGGAGGCCTGGAGAGCGAGCAAACAATGTATTGACGAAAGAACGACTCTTGAATCCGATCGAAGAACCGTGTGCATTGGAATGAAGAAGCCAGTAATTTTATTAGCAGCGTCTTGATCAACCATATGGCAGATGCAATAAGACAAGAAGCCAGAGCCCTCGTGACGTAATTCAGGATTTTAGCAGTGTGCCTCGATCACTTCACACCATGGTTTATCAGCAGCGCCCAGGCCAGTAGGACCAGACCTAACCAGATAAATACTCAGACACTCTTCTTCAATCCATAGACAAAATAAAGAACTTTCTTCTTGAGAAGGAAGTTCCTCTCAATCATGAACACCAATATGTTTATCAACCATTCAGTGACCAATCTGCCACAGAAAATCACAAGAACTAGAATACACCATTTCCATAACTTCAAACTCCAGATCATTTTAGGTTTCAACTCATGCACGGTCAAGCTAGCAATCAGAAAACCTGTGATGCACATGAACGCAATCCACTCCACCAAAACCATCTTCTTAAAATTCTTACCCGACATTTTCTGAACTTCCAGATTTGCAGTTTTGTACACCTTGTCATCATCGTCTTCATCATTGCCTCCGCCCGATGAAACAAGAATTGGTGTTCTTGGAGTGGCTGTAGCCATTTTCACATTTTCATTTGAAGTAGCAGAACCGACATGAGCACCTGGTGAAGCCACACTAGGTGAATTCCCTGAGGGCGAACTCACACTCTTCAACTGGGACTTGACTTCGGCTAACTCTGCCTTATTAGGATATGACTGTTCGACAAATCTCGATTTCGGCTTTGAATATGCGGAACTCGCGAGTGATGATTTTCTTCTAGTCAAAGTGCCGGTTGGAACCATAGGAGGCTGACCTGAGGCAGTCTGGCTTGGTTCTGTGGACCCTCGTCCAAAAAACGAGCTATTCAGATTCGGTACTTGCACTTTCAGCGCAGCATCCTTAACATCTTTCAACTCCGGATCTGGATCCATTGAAAGACCCGACTACGAATTCTCCGAAGAAGAGCCGGGCTTCTCTACTTCTCCTCTGGAGCCCGAAATCACAACCACCACTTCATCTTTTCCTTTCTTCGCCACCACGCCATTATTCGCCTCCATTTCCTTCTCCAAATCTTCTATCACGCGCTGCTCTTCGAAAACCGCCACAAGTACAATGCTTCAGTCTCCCCTATCATGAATAAAGCTCATTGCACAAATGCTTTTTCCAATTTGGTGAAGTAAAAGTTTAGCTGACTGAACTATATAAGCAAAGGGAAAACAAACTTTCGCAGCAAGATCGAAACATTTCAGCTGAAATCTGTAAGTGAACCATCGAAAGTGCGCACATGCAAGAGAACTAGAGAGGGCTCAATGATTCAATCCAATAAAGAAAAACAAAGAAAGAAGAAGTCCTGCTTAGCTAGTATTTTTCAGGGAAGAAAAAAAATAATTTCCAAACAAGGAAAGGTGGTTTTGAACGTGCAATGGGGTGGCTTCTTGGTTTCCCGGGAAAGGATATTTAAATAGGAGTTAGGCTACTGGTGGCTAATGGTCAAAACCTGGTATTTCTTATTTTTTGCAAAAGTTAAATGGATAAGAACATCTCCTTGTAAGTTACGCGTGATTAGTCAATACATTTCTTACCTTACCAAAAAAAAAAAAAAGATAAAGAACATGAAATCCAGCCTCATGCCCGAATCATATGTTTTGTCCACCCTTCATGATGATGATTCGTATATTAAATCTTGGTGAGGCCAGTTGTCTTTGAGGGGGCGCCAAATAAGAACTCTACCCATGCAAAAAATAATTAGGCGCTCCACATAAATTATTGCAACTAGTTTGCACAGATTGTTCAGTGAAATAAATAAATAAACCATCATATAAAGAGGTGAAGAAAAAAAAAATTCTAATTTGTGGGTTGCAGGTGGAAGTGAAATGGGGGGAACAAGTTATGTTGCCTTGGGGGGTTCCATGGACAAGATATTGTCACTGTACCTGTAAGTCATATTGGCATGGGCATGAAAATAACGACCTGGCTCGTGATGAATGTGAATCCACAGCCATGAAGCAGTCACTAGTGAGCTGTCAGCTGAGCATCATATCTAAACCTAGCGATTGCTCGTCGAGGTGCTTTCAATAGCTTAACGCATCCAATTCGAGTGAAGCGTAGTTCGAACGAGCAAGGCCCCCAGCTCGGTACAAGGCGAACCACAGCTTTTGGTGGGCTGGAACGAAACCGGTATCTGTCGAGGAAAGAACAAGGCCAAGAATGCTTTTTTTGGCTCTTGGCAGAACTGGTCATTGCAGCCTCTTCCAGCATTAGGCTTCAATGTGACGGAGAGATACAACTAGATACAAGTCAACCGTATCGCTACTGATGAATGATGAGATCTTTCGGATGAGAACAGCCGTTTGCTTATGTTGGATTTCGCATCAGCAATGCAGAGTTCCACAATAGGCATGACAGAGTTCAAAAAAAAAGAACAGCTATGAAAGTTATCTTCTGTTTCTTTCTTGTTCCTGGGCAATGCCAGACTGTAGGATAGCCGAACAGGCAGAACCTAATGCGATTCTTTTGCTTTTTTCTTTCGTTTTGGAAATATGAATTGCTTCGCCGAATTCATTAGCCAACTCTTCCCGTCTTACATAATATCTGCCAGCATTCTAAGTACTAACTACTGAGCTTCCCTCAATAGATATCAAGCCTTTATCAAAATGGCACACATTGGACTGGCAATTTCACAACTGAGGGCAAACAAGCAAAACGTTCACCAGAAGTAAACAAATCCAGACCTAATGACATTACATGATCATGAAGATTAAATGCAAAAGGGCCAAAGATGTAACATAAGGTTAAATTAATTAACAGATAATAATTCGACTACTGATTCAACAATCGGCAATATTTCCACGATACCTCTCAATCTCCATGTTACATGAATGAATTTAGCGCAAGTAGATAGAAGTATCCCTGTAGAATTCTCAACGATTCAGGTCCAAGTAAAAAGGAGGCACTATTTCAACAAATGATAAGATCACCAGATGAACTCCGAATTCTTTACATCAAAGCTGATGTACACGTCGTAGGACGTGTGAAACTACATCTTTCTTAAATTATCTAACCTTGCCTGTAAGTCACTGTCTATTCCGCTGTCTTCGTTCGCCGTGGTTTCTACTTGTGCAACTTTAGCTTTTGCAGCTGGAGCTGCAACCGCAGTTGATGGTGCATTTACAAGCTGTACAAAATGATTGAAATCAGAGAGGTTAAGATCATCATAATAGCTCAATCATTTCATAGACGTATTGAATAAATACAATACCTCTTGGTTGACATCAATACCGATCTCATCTAGAACCTGGTTAACTAATTCTTCCGTTTCCTCCTCTTCTTCATCACCTTCCAGAGCATCGTCAATGGTATCACCCATCACTTCACTCGTCATTTCCATCCTCTCGTTCTGCCTCTCGAATTCTTGCATAATTTTCTGCAACGATGGCAAGTTCATCTGCCTGTTCATCTGACCCATTGCCTTCGTCACGCCTTTCATTGCCTCCCCCATTGCTAGTGTTGATTTCATTGTCTGTGATAAATTCTCTCAGAACCACAAAAAGGGAAAAGCTAACAGGACTAGAGTCTCTACAGGGCATGCATTTACAGGGAATACAGAGAACTTAAGCAGGAATGTCGGCGCACCTGAATTCTAAGAGAAACACCCTGAAGCTGCGACTTCAGTTTATAAAATTTGTCAATCTGATGGCGTGTTCTAATAAGGTCCTTTGCCATCAACCTTACAGCTCCCTGAAAGTAAATTACACAAGAAATCAATGACACAGTTGAGAAAGCTGACCATCAATTTGTCATGCATATAATCAGAATCACCGTCCAAAAGCAAGCTGACCATCAATTTGTCATGCATATAATCAGAATCACTGTCCAAAAGCAAGCTGAAACAATGGTAAGCCAAAGCAGCGCAAACATGTAGATGAACTGAAATGAAGATGCAACAAAAGAGTCGTATGACATACCATCTGCCCTTGCTTGGCATTCTTCTTGATCTCTAGGATCAGCTTCTTCTCCTGTGTTTGAAGTCCTTGTCTCTCCCTGTCAATTTCTCGTATGGACTTGTCCAGCATCCTCTTATTCTCCCGTAGAAGCTCTAAAGCACAACGAATTCATCAGTTCTGTATTTTTTTTCTTAAGTTCTGTTCATAAGATGACAGCTTTGATCATGCAAAAATCCAAGTAATCTACCATTTTCAACCCACCGAAAGAAAAAAGTATAAATCCGTGCTCTATATGAAGGATCACGAGAGTTGAATCGGTCATGACATGAACAAAACAAGCATGGCCATTCCCCCAACATATCAATCACCAAAATTCACCATGTAAATACCATATCCTATCAATCCCCGATGATTTCATAGCAATAGCCTGATCGGCCAAAGAACCTCATGCGACAATCACACTCCCAACAGCGTAATCCCAAAACGAACAGTTGGAACTGCAAACTCATCTCCGCTCCTTCTACATAACTACTGAAATTCAAGCTCATCATGACAACAAGCTAAAATCAAACAAATGACATCTACGAACTATCCGAAGCTGCCGTCAAATTTTCCTTCTCAAATCTCTCTCGATCATTCCTCTATGATTTTATAGCAATAGCTGATCGGGCGAAGAACTTCACGCGAAAATCACACTCCCGACGGCGCAAATCCCGAAACGAGCAGTTCGAGCCGCAAAATCATCTCCGTTCCGTCTACATAGCTACCGAAATTCAAGCTCATCACGACAGCAAACTAAAATCAAACAGATACATCTACGAGCTATCCGAAGCTGCCGTCAAAGTTTCCTTCTCGTATCTCTCTCGATCATTCCCTCGTCGGCCCACACCACCGCTCGTAAATCAAACAGCGCGATAGGAAGAACAACAACACAACGGTCGGCGATCGCCGGCAACGGATTAACGAATCCCGGGTGCCGCGCTAGCGCAGCGACTCTCGCGATTGAAGGTTCAAACCTGCGGGCGTCTTGCGCTTGCCGAAGATGAAACTCATGTCGATCGGCTCCGACGAAGACCGCCGCGAGTTGACCCCTGAGAGAGAGAGAGAGAGAGCGGATCCGGCGAAACCCGAGCCTCCTGGCCTGCGCGCGAGCGTTCGTGCGGATTCGCCGATCTTCGTTGGAGATGATTGCAATGGATTTTGTTGCAGCAGCAGCAGCAGAAGAAGATGAAGATGAAGAAGATGAAGGTTGAAGATTGCTTCGACGCTTGGATGATCGATGGCGCTATACCGTACACCTCTCTCTTCACGCGGTGTCAACACCTTCTCCGGAAAGGAAGAAAGAGTGGAAAAAGTGGAGTCGTTAAGGATTTGGGTGTGTGCGCGCGCGCGCGCGCGCTCAATGCATCCGAACCCTTAATTTCAGTGGATCCCACGTGGGACCCGCGTGATCTAAAGGATGAGATGCACCGGATCCACGTGTGTCTCGATGTTCCGAGAACAAGTCGGAGCCAGATCGAACCGTCCAATTTGCGCAAGTGGGCTCTTCTTACGCGTCCGAAAGTGGACCCACGCGTGTGGCGTATGGAAACACATCGAATTCTTCTCGTCTGAATAGGAAGCAAAGCCCGAAAATTTCAGCCTACCTTTTATGAAGAGAAAATTCCACAAAATGCTCACGTCCCTTTTTTTTTTTTATCAGTATCATCAAAATTTCCAAACCGATATAATTGTGCCACATTTATTCTCAAACTAATTTTCGTGTAAAAAAAAACTTCAAATCGGTACGCCCATGTCACATTTACCAAAAACTAGACCTGTCAAACAGATAGACTGAATAGGGTATGGGTCAGATCGAAAATGGTCCTACCCAGATTGATCCGCTTAACCCATTCTCATGCAACACAAATAAAGTGACTCTCAAGCGATCCGACTTATATTGCTAGGACACTTCTATATTTAACCTCATTAGAGCACTGAGTAAACAATCGTGAGATTGAGTTAGGGTGAGAGAAAGTGAAGAGAAAGTTATAGAAGTGAATTGAGTCTAAGTAAATAATGAACTCATCTAACACCGATATTAATTTTGACCTTACCATTACTCATTTATGACCCTAAGAAGGTAGACCTAGCCACAAACTCTAGACAAGTCCTCCGGTGCACTTGTTTGATGCAAGTGGTAATCGTATTTACTACTTTAAAAACTCGGTTACAGGACATTGTTACCGAAATCCCTCCAGAAAAAACTGGAGATAATATTGTAGTAAATAACAACTCTGCCCATCAAATGTGTGTTAAGAAATAGATTTATAACCCGTTTTGACAGGTCTATCCAAAACTAATTCATGTGTCATAAAAAATCTTAAAGTAGTATATTTGTGCCATTATTCCAAGCTAATTTTCGTGTTACAAAAAATCTCATTATTTTGGATAAATGTGGCACAAATTTATCAATTTGGAGTAAATGTGGTGTAGATATATCCGTTTGAGACTTGACACAGAAATTAATTTGGAATAAGTGTAGGACGGTTGTACCAGTATGGGGTTTGTAACGCGAAAATTAGTTTGGGGGTAAAAGCGGCGCAAACATATCGGTTTGGAAATTTTTATTATGTTAGCCCATTTTGAGATGTAACATGATATGATAAAGTGTACAAAATTATAATTTGAAAATACAAAATAATTGTCAAATAACATCACAAATATCTTAGTTCCCCAAAATTAATTGTAAGTCTCTCTCATAAAAATAAAATTAAACTTATTTCTTAAACTCATTTGCAATTTAAACAGTTATATCACTCCACGCACATTTAGAAATTTTTTCCCCACAAAGGTACGTTGGTGCTCTTTTACTAATTAATCTTTTATTAAGATGTTTTGGTAACAATACGGTACGATATAAGTGATAAAACCATAATCTTTTTTGCCGGGGTAACTTCATAATTTTAAATTGTAAAGACAATTGTCAACTAATTTTACACTTACTTCAATTTGAGTCTCTCATGAACCATTTTAAACAAGGGATTAGAAAGGAAAATGAAGGACTTAAAATGATTATTATTTAAAGGAAGATAAAAATGAATAAAAAAATTATGTGATATTCTCCACTCTGATCAAGATGGTATCTGAGGCCCGTTCAGTAAGAAACGGGCCTTGAGCCCAGGCCCAACTTAGCCCAATCCAACGGAGGTGGCTTCTTGGTTTTTTCCCATTGTCTGCCTCTCCTTCCTCACTTCTAGGCCCAGTCAAATAGTGCATTTATAGAGTTATCTTTTCTATAATAATAATAAAAATAAAAATTCTAAATTTACTAAGACCGGTTCACAAAATTGGCTCATTAAGAGATGTATCGGGTTGTTATTGGTTTTTTTTATATGTTTTACTTGTTTAAAGGGGCACTCACTGTTCGACGGATTGATTAGTAAATAAATTTTATAAACCGATCTTAACAAGTCCGGTATTACTCTTTAATAAAATTTTAGGTTTACTAGTTGACAGTTAAAAAGAGCATAGAAATTTCATTATATCTCTCAAAAGCTCGGGGACAATGCAATTTGCACTAGGAAATTTAGAAGGTTATATTTTAATATCTCGTCATCACATCGGTAAGGCAAGTGAAACAAGACTTACTACTAAATGGCTTGGAGAAGTCTTAGTTCCGATATTTCATTGTCTAGCTTGGAAACTCCAGTTTTACAAATAGAAATCGCATCGCATCGCTAAAGTTGCGACGATGTGATTGTTCTTCTAAGCTCAAAAGGGATATTTCGTATCGAGCTCTCTCTTTCTCTTTGCGGGCGTTTGATTTAGTATTGGCAATTGACTTTAGGGCCTTAAAGTTCTTTAGATAAATTACAATAGCGCGTGGTAAATTTTTTGAAGAATTTTGAGGAAATGCAATTATATTAAACCTTTAGCTTAAAATAGGTCGAGAGGTCACTCACCCTCGCCCGAGGTAAGGCAAGGCAGCCTAAAGGTCACCCGACCTCAAGCGAGGCCTGGGTTGCGCTACTCAGGCTTCGCCTGAGGTGTAGCCGTCGCTTGAGTTCATGCAAGGCCACCTGGGGTCACGTGAATTATCTCGTTTGGGGTCGGGCAAGGCAGCCTGGGGTCGACAAGCTTGAGGTGCGGCTGTCGCCCGGGTTTGTGCAACGCCACCTAGGGTCGCGCGAATCATCTCGCCTGGGGTCGGGTAAGGCCACTCGGGTCCGCGCGAATTATCTCGTCAATCATGTCTTTTCTCTAGTTCGACGGTCTCTTCGTTCGAATTATATCATCAATCATTCCCTCACGGCGAAGTTCTGCTTCTCGAAGCGCCTTTGGGTGAAAACCATTCACATCAAAAAAAATTTTTTTTTTTCGTTTGACTCTCCCGGCGGGCGCACGCACGCAAGATGCCAGCCCAGGTGATTGAACGAAAGCGCGTGTAGGCGAGGTAAGTCTAATAGTACGGTCAACAGGGGCTTCTTCCTTTCAAAGGGGGGGGGGGGCGCGCCAAATTATTACAACATGTGCTTTCCAACAGGGAAAACCGTGTCGCCCTTTTATAGATTCTTCCCCTCCCATCCACGCGCCGCGGAGGAGGATTGGCGCGCACGTGCCGCATCGGACGGCCAGGATTGCGCCCTCGGTCGCGATCCCCGCCCCCCCCAATCATCGCGCGTCTCGCAGGGAAAAGTCGACGCGACGTGTTCTGTGCGGTGCGCACGAGTGCATGCGGGACCCACCCTCCCTTCCGGGGTCATTGCATTGCCAGGTTGTCACGTGCGGTTTTGTCGTCCACGATCGCCAACAGCACGCCCGGGGGGGCGGGGGTGTGGAATCTACCGTAAAGAGAAAGACCAACCAAACCAAAAGTATATATCGGCGACGGTCGTTAGGCACGTGACGCAACGATTACAAAAGTCAACTATATAAAAAAAAAACACGAGTGGCTCCAAAATTCGAACCTAATTGTAATTTGACAAGATACTTTTTTCCAATATCGAGATGTTTTTTATAATAATTTTTCTTGGACAAGGACATATAAGTTGCGCAAAGGAAAAATAATCTCAATTCATTAACGAAATTATGAAGTGATGACACATCAGGACATATTGTGTTAGAATTATGATGTAAATGTCGTGGCAACGGTTCATTATCGGAGAATCGTCCTGTAACGACCCGGTCCGATGATGGACCAAAGGGCTTAGAGAAGGAGCAACTCCCGGTGGGCTTTTGGGATGACGAAGGAGGCAGGAATGAACCAAATTGTGTACCGAAATAGCGGAAGAGTGATTTCGAGATATGTGTGTGTGTGTGAGTGAACCAAAATTAATCACGGACGCATCTTTTAACGTAATGATAATACTTAATTTTTAAACTTCAAAGTTAAGCGTTCTTAGGTTGGAGCACTCCTGAGATGAGTGACATCTCGGCGAACAATACCTCTGTGAGTTAATCCAGACATGTCATGCACCCCCTGAGAAATAGCGATGGACCTCAAAATGATAAAAGCATACAAAACCGATTCTGAACGTGGTAAATTCGGCCAATCGTGAACGAGTATTTTTCATGGATGGATCAGACGCATACTCAAATTCATTACATTAGAGTTTATATGCATCCGTTGCTCTTATAAATCAATTTCGCATCTTATTCTTTATATCCCTAATACCGTTCAAGCATATATTACCTATTTCGACAGTGCTTTTTAGATTCATCGCTGCCAACTACCTGATATTCAAATTTTTTTTAATTCTTTTCTATTTTTTTGGAATGGATGCATTTCGAGTTTTTAATCAAAATTCTGTTAATTTTTCGGGCGAACCATCGGCATGAAATATGGCTATTTTTCATCGAAAATTGCTCGATTTTCCGAGCAAAGTGCATCAGCTCCAACAGAAATCAAACTTTACATCCGGTGATTGAAATTAAAGTTTAGTTGCATAATCACAAATTAAAAGTTAGGGATCTTTCCAAAAACACAAAAGTGCTGTCGGCACGGTAATATGTGGGCCCCGGAAAAGTTACTTAGCTTTGCAGACTTGACCAACTCCGACTTGATCGGGCCACGTTGGCAAAATAACGAGCAAAAACTTAATTATCTTTTACTTTATCATAATTCATTAACAATTTTTTTTTCGTAATTTCTATACAAAATGTCAAAATATCTATAAAAAAAAACTCAAAACTTTTACGATCAACGGGCAAGATTTGAAATTTTTTGCAACCCAACTGTTATCGTGGGGTTGAGGATCCTTTTTTCGAGAATTCTTAAAAATACCTATTTTAGGACAGAAAGAGGAGCGTTCAGATAATAATTACATTGTCTTTTAGCAAATTCATCGGGTTATTAGAAACAAAAACAACTTTATTAGCTAGCAATAATTCTTCTTTTTGTCAACTCGAGCAAGCCAAAGAAAAATCTGATGTGAATTTTTTTGTGGGGCTGATCATTTTTTCTTTTGCTTGAGTGTTTTTTACTTTACATGATAGGACACATTATCTTCTTAATCATGCCATTATCCCAACTCCAAAACTTTTTTTAATGTAGGTGGCACTTTATTCTCCTTTTGATTTTGCTCAAGTCACCTAATGATTAAACTTAACCGCTTCAATCACATCTTCCGGCAGCTCTCTTGCCTGTTTTTAAAAAATTTACCCTCCCGGGTCAGGCAAACTGAGATATTCAACGTGCGACACGTGTCCACATATTTTTCTTTTAGCCTCATGACCGAGCTTTTTATATAAATTATGAAGTGAACGAGCATTAAGGGTCATGGTTGTATATGCTAATGACATATTAGTTGCCTAGAGATACGTATCGACTTGATCGAACTTTCCAAAACGAGTGTAATTGCCCCTATTTCCCTAGGTTTCTCTTTATTGGGTAGGGGACGGTAAGTCGATTTAGGACGGCAATCATCTTTAGATTCCTTGTGTCCCAAATCATTTGCCTTCTTTTATAAGTTTTGACCCTCTTTTACTAGCAAAGGAAAATGGAGAGCTTCTTTTTATGCCGGTGACAAAAACTTGGGATATAAATAGTCTAAATAAGGTGTTTTGCCTAACATCAATCCATGTCATTCTTCATATTCACGTTTCGATCTTCATTTGGGTTGATAGACCAATTTGGCAAACAGCTACCGATGCCATATTCATGATTAAACATGCTTACTAGCTCATCAAATTGTGTACAAAGTATGGTAAAATCTTTGGGATTTGGAACAAAATCTGAAAAGCTTAAATTCACGAGCAGCACAAGACGATGTTATGGAGGACAGTGACTAATGTTCTATCTTGTTGAGCTAATCTAGGTAGATTGCTTCACATCCCATACCCTTCTTTCCCGTTGTGTGGGAACCTAGAAGAAAATTTAATCAGTATCTCTTCAAATCGTTGCCCTTTGGCCCAAATTAGGCAGAGATAGAGCCCATGGGATATTATCTCGTCTGCTTAGAACTTTTAGCTAGCCGAAGGAGATGGTGCACTGCTTTCTTGATCCGGGACAGATAGGACAAAGAAAGGGCATGGAGTGCAATCTCTTCAACCTTTTTGTAGCCACTCTACTTGCTAGAATGTGGCGTATAAGAATGCAGCATTACATGATCAGTCTATTCCAAATCCTTCCCAGGCAATCAAGTTGGTATTATAACATTTCATGGATTTTTCGAACACGCTCATGGAAGGGAACGCAGATGTGAAAAGCGAAGAAACATATTCACTTGGGGAAAGGTTAGACCCTCGGCTCCCCCCCCGGATCAATGATTGAAGCTTAATGTAGACGGCGCATCAAATGATAATAAAGGGGCCCTAGGTACTATTGCACGATCGGCTAGAGGCGCTCAGTTATCCAAACATGGACGAGATGCGGAAGATGGAGTTCGCCAATGGAAGTGGAAGCTCCAGCTTTTCTCCTCACTTGCAAATTTCCTTAGTCCCTCAGTATCCATTCAGCGGTATTTGAAAGTGATTGCAAAGTCTTAATTGATGCCATTTAATGAAAGGGTCATTGCCCTTGGAGTATTTAGCCTTTTTGTCTCGGACTCTCGCTTTCTACTTCCCAGCAACTTGTGATGGAGTTTGTTGGGGACTCATAGACTCAACAATGGTGCTGCTTATGAGCTTGCAAAAATGGGCTTTTCATCATATAAGAGCTGCATCTTCTTTTATTTTTAATAATCTCCCATCTAAGTTTAAAATATAGTATTGGTGGAGTATTCTTTACTTTATCGCTTTAATGTTGGCACGGGTTTTCTTTGTAGTGTTTGACTCTTTTGTTGGAGTGGAAAGTTTGTTCTAGCCAAAACAAAAAAAAAAAATCTAACACCTTTAGAATAATTTATTTCTATGGAATTTCTTATCTCAACAAGCATAGGAAAATTTCAAATACTTTTCTTCCACCTGTAATCCATATTCCACATTTACTAATTAACCTCTTTCTCACCCATAAAGTCCATAAAACAACTCATTCAACACATTCCCCAAAGAACTTGAGTAATATGCCCAATCGATTGGGTTTGATCGTGTCGAGAGTATTTGGCTGATGAGGGCATATTTGTCTATTTCCTTTATTATTTTATGTATTGTGGCAACAAAGGTGGTATTGTAATTTCGACATCTTGGCTTTATTATAAATAGATAACTTAGGGTCATATCGACCTAACTAGGCATTCGGTTCAGTTTTTCTCTCGATAGATCAGCACGTGCAGATCAACGTAATTAAATTGCACAGATATTTTTTATGCAATTTCAGAGAGATTCATCGAGAATATCGAGAATTTCATAGGATCCTGTGTGAAGAAAATAATACTACTCCAAAGTTTTTATGGCCCACTACTTATCAAGAGGAAATGCCATGGGATTACTCCCATGAATATCATACCGCAAAAGATGTCATCCGCCCAACATTAGACGAGTACAAGCCGAATCAACCAGAACCAACGGGATTTTCCCAAGACCCATGGGACTTGGTCCGATTTCTAATCTCGACCCAGTATTCTAAAAAAATAAAAAAAAATTTCCCAGAATTCTATAATTTTCTCTTGAATATTTTTTTAAACCTTTCTCCTCTAAGCCCGGGTGATATTTGACGGATAGACTTACAATTACGATCAAATTGAATTACTTTTTTTTTTTTGATAATCCAGGAAACTCCCGCACGGCCGACAGTCGGGGAGTAAACCCTGGGAGCGACACGTGCTAGCTACCACACACGTGCCACCGGTTAAGTCACCCTGCGGGGCCCGGGATTCGAACACTCAACCTTTTGCGAGAGGAAGAGTGCGCGCTCCAGCAGCGTCACCTAGGCGGGTGGCAAACTGAATTACTTTTTATCTCTCTAAATGCAAAAAAAAAAAAATTGCAAAAAAAGACTAATTACTCGAATTAATCAAGCGAATGATAATAATTAAATTTTTATGGAGGAAAATTATTGGTCCGGGGGATATTATCTCAGTGTTTTCTGCATGTATTGTACGCCTCAGATTGATGTTTGGTTGGTAAGGAACATATGCCCACTTTCATTTATTTTTTCACCGCCCCCGCCCCCCTCCCCCCCCCAAATTTTTTTTTTCAGCACAGTGGCATGGTTGGTGCAATCGGCTGGTACTGTTCATTTACCTTTTTTTTTTTCTTTTCCTTCTTTCTTTTTGTACCAGTACTACTTTGATCATCGGTTTTCCCCGGGGGGGAGGGGGGGAGGGTCGGATCCGAAAATTGCAATTTCATTAGCAATCGTCCCTTCGATTCTCGGGGAAAAATCCCGATCGACGTCCGACTTTTCGCGACGTGAATCCGGGCAAATTTTGATTCGACCGAGGTCCCCCGTTCATATCTTATAATGTGGCTCATCATGAAAAATTGTAATCTTGAAGGCCTGATGATTAGAAAGAGGGAGAGAGAGGAAACAAAGTGCTACTCGACCACAAAACATGTAGTCCACTACCGCTACATTGGAAATCCAGAAGTGTTGGGAATGGGCCGTACACAAATTGATCTCCCTTTTCTTTTCTCTCTATTTTCAATTATTTTCAAGGGGAAACGAGGGCAGGGAGGGACGAGCGGGTAGCGGGACTCCTCTTTCGAGTCTAGGTCTATATAGGGTCAGCATTAAGAAGTCTCGCAATCGAGATTTTACGCAAAATCGAGCAGTTTATATATATATATTAATCGGCTGGCAATTCGATGATTTAAGAACCTCTGGACGAAAGTGGGTCCGAATGAATACATCGACGGGCTCGTGATTAAATTCGTTAAGGTGTCGATGTTCCGTTACGCGCCCCGCGTTGCTCGACATGCGGCTCGGCATGACCACATTTTATTTAATTTGAGTAATTAGGGGATGCATCAAGAGAGGGAAGTGGAATTGAGGGTAGGCAATGAAAGTCAACCGAGAGGGGTGGCCCCGACCTTCAATGGAATCTCTCAGCACATCATCCAAATCTATTTTTTTTTCTATTTTTTATTCCCTTCTGGTGCAAAAAAAAGTTGGTTTGGATTTTTCTCCCACGTCCTGTCTGATTCTGCTCCAATTCTTCCTCCTTGTTCTTGACTTGACTTGCACCACCGATTGCATTTGCGTGGCCCTACTACTAGTTTGTCACGAGAATTCATACCTAACCCGATTCATTTTGATTCCGGATTTTCCAATTACACGGTAGGAGTACGTTCGGCATACCAAAACCGGTGGCTAAAAGAAATTCCAAACGTAAAAGATCATGTCGGGTCAACCCCAATTGGCTTTTCGGCCAAAAAAAAGAAAATCGCTAATTGGCTCAGCGGGTTAAAAAATAAGGAAAATTTCACATCTTGCGGAATGTGAAGTTTCGCATTTGGATGTTGCTCAACTTATCGATATATTGGGTTTAACCCGCGAAAATGCGATTACTCACGAATCTTTCTGATCCGGCGGACCGATCAATACCGCCGGTCGCAACACGCAACTCCGAAAGGCGACAGATGGCCAAAACCAACATAGCTCCTCAAAAAGGCGGCACCTCGATAGCTTCGCGGGAAACTTTCACATCCGGGTTTCCGAGAGAAAGGTGCATCTTCGACGGATCTCAATCCTCAGTGAGCGCCTCGTTCTCGCGATCAAATAGACTATCGATATCGGAGACGAACGCTCCATATAAAAAGGCCTAAACCAATCGGGTTCGAGAGTGGGAAACAACTATAAGCACGATCGAATACTTGACCGCGGGGACATTCCAAAGCCGAATCCAATCGCGATCCGTCCAACATCGTGACACAATTATACGAAAGACGGGAAGAAAGTCAAAAAAGACATATTCATGATTGGCATCGAAGGCAGGAGGAACACGACCGAAGTCCTCCTCCTTCTCACTGCCACGCACCACCCCCCAAAAAAAATGTTTTTAAAAAAAATACTTACAAAAATAAAAATAAAGAGAACCAATGTTTGTTTTTTTTTTCTTCCTTTTTTTCCGACGCTTAATATTGATAATGATAAAAAGGCGACGCCTTTTCTTTTTCGAAACCAAAAGAATTGCATCCCCAGTGTCGAGGCCATGTGCTGCGCAGGTTGGAAAAAAAAAAAGAGCATAAACTTGCCTCCTCCGAAATTTTACCCCCGCTGGGAAATGGAATTCGAATGAATGTTTAATAAGAAGGCGTTAAAATTTAAACGGTCCGCGGCGAGTCGCAATTGAATTTTTGGCTCGAGAACGATGGGATCGAACATTCGGGGCAACGGTATGAAATCGAGAGCGGTGGCGGGAGCCGGATTTGAATTTAGCCGTGCGAGGTGAAAAGCCGTTCCGATGTCTTGCTAATCAGAGAGGGCGCCAGAGATAAATTTCGCAAATTATGGTATGCATCGCTAAACGATACCGCTAGTTATGGAGGCGGCGACAGCCGCCGGCCTCCTTGTGGTCCGCCGTCGTGTCGCGAGTTGGATGGATCTCGGGTAAGTTTGAAAAATTCGGGGGCAGTGGCACCTGGCATTTCGAATAATTCCGATGTCGCAAAGGAAAAAAACTATACGAAAAAATGGAAAAGTCATGAATTTTATGCCCGCAAAACAAATATTACACTGAAGATGCAGTCTAAAAAGGGGGTAAAAAGGTAAAAAAAAAAAAAGGAAGAAGAAAAAGAAGAAGAAGACGAAGGATTACAAGATCAAGCCATGAGCAATGGCTTGGTTCTTCTTCAGGCAGGTGGTCTCGTACACCGGCAGCTCCTCCCTGTACCTCCCGACGCCGATCAAGTGATCCAGCTCGAAGAGATCCGAGCTCGCGTCGCTCTCCATGTCGTCGTCGTCGTCGTCTTCGTCGCTGTAACCGCTCACCACCATTCTGTTCTTGCTCATGCCCCTCGCGTCCATCTTCTTCTGGAAGTAGCGCTCCCTCCCCGCTTCGACCCTGGCCTCTCTCTCCCTCAGGGAGACGAGGCTCAGGCTCGCGCCGCCGCCACCGCCGCCGTTCTTGGCCTTCCGGTCGTCCTCGTAGATGCATTTGTGGCCGCAGGGCTGAGAGTCCTCGCCGACGATCACGCTCATGGGGTAGAACCGGACGGACCTCTTCAATTTGCTTCTCGTGCTCGGGGTCTTGCTCATGCAGGACCTCGAGAAGGAAGATGCGGAGGAGCATGCGGACTTGGACTTGCGCTCGAAGCTCACGTCGTCGACCGCGCCGACGTAGCACATCTTCGCCTTCTTGACGTTGCCGGAGTTGAAGATGGAGTTGAGGAAGCTCGTGATCCGGCCTCCCGGCGAGATGGGCTGCTTCACCTTCTTCAGCTCGCCATAGATCTTGAGCGCCCTGAGCTTGGTCTTCGAGAACCCGCCGGCATTGTCGCCGCCGCCCTTGCGGTCCTCGAGGAGGGCCCTCGGCTTCGCTCGGTGGGTGGACTCCGTCTCGGAGGACGACAACGTCGAGAACGTCGCGGCGGAGCTCGAGTCGGAGGAGTTGCGCGAGCTCTGCTTCTCCATCCACTCCTCGATCATCATGGCCCTCCGGAGGTTCGACAGCTCCCTGTGCGAATAAGACGAGGAAGAAGACGAGGCTCCATGCCTGGTCTTGTGGGTGCCCTGTTTCTTGATCAGGGCCGGGTCCGGGAACAGGGGAGAGGCTTGGTCCTGGCAGCCGGACTCGTCGATGGAGCGGTAGATGGACTCGAGGAGGGAGGAGGAGAAAGACGGGGTCTTCCTTCTCTGCGGGACGGCGGGCTGGGCGGCGGCGGCGGCGGACGACTCCCTGCCGAGCGGTCTCTCTCGCTTGTTCATGGCGGCGTCACATGCAGTGAGGAGGATGCAGGTGGGGGGGCAGGAGGAAGGAAGGGTTTTAAGTAAAGAAACAGAGGAAGCGAAAGAGAAGAAGCAGAGGAGGAAGTAGAGACAGCGAGGGGTGTTAGTTTAAGGCGAGGTTTGTCCGCTGAGAGAAGGCCAAAAGCTGCAAAGGACACACTGAAGTGAAGTGAAATCGCGAGCAGATCACGTGGAACAGAGCGAGGAGGAGGAGGAGGAGGAGGAAGAAGAGACAGAGCGTAGAATTTGGACATAAAAATCACTTCTTTAAATGTCTACTCTCTCTCTCTCTCTCTGTTTTCTTTTGGTTTTTGATTGAAAGGTGAGGAAGGGAAGTGAGCTTTTGGAGAGGGTGCACGAGGCAAAAGTTGGAAAAGCAGATCTCGCCCTTTTGGATTTGGGCAAAGCTGTTTATTGAGGAAGCGTTGTGGGGGAGAGGGCTTTGAGCTCTGTGTGCACTCTTGGAGAATCGGCGACCCCGCGGGGGCCGCCTCTCCATTTAATAATAGCCCGGAGCATCGAAAAGCAATTCCCCCTCGATCCCTAGCCGCGACATGGATGACTCGTTTTCCTATCGGGAACAGTCCGGCGTTGGAGGGATATCGTCCGGGACGACGTGTGGCGTGACGTCCCGGGGGAAGAACGGGGGTGGATGTTGGGGGGTTCGAGGAGGTAGACAGAGACGTATACTTACCGCTCGATTCGGTCGGGCTCGGGTTGCGTGCATGATAAGAGATTCGAAGAAGTGTTAGCAAGAGAGTGTGATAATAAATAGAGTTTTTGATTCGGCCCGACATTCACGTTGCTTCCGGCATTAGAGGAAACTCGCATAATTAAGTGCGCGTTTAGTGGGGCTTTTACCCCTCATTTCACTGAGGCATAAAAAATGATTACCAATACGGTTCTAAACATATCGTGTGAATGCCAATTCAGTATTAAACTTCTCGATTTTCTCAGTGTAGTCTTGAACATTTGCACGGAATTCCAATGCGGTCATTCCGCCCAACTTCCATTGACAATTACTAACGTGGTGGCATCCGGCCATCGTCCTACGTGGCACACCGACATGAACAACTTGTGGATCGCCACGTCAGTGATCTTCCGGTGGCAATTGGCTGGAAAGGACACCGCATTGGAATATGGCACAAAGGTTTAGAACTGCAATGACATAATCGAAAAGTTCATGACGAAATCGACATCCGTACAATAGATTTAAAATTGAATTGGCAATTTTCCCCCCGTAAAAGTCCATAATGCTAGGTTATCCGGTTTCTGACCTGTGGAATACCTCAAATTGTACACTATTGCATCTCCACGATGAAATAATAGATCCACAGGGCCAAAAGCAAGAACCAAAATCATTACCATCCCAAGACAAATGAACTACAGAGTCTAGCCACTCTTTCCTCTCCGGATTACATATCACTACACCAAATGATATGATGGCACTTGTTTATTTTCAAAGGATTAATTTCACACGTCACAGGAAAAAAAAATTAAATTTTTTCAAAAAAACCTGAGGAAAATTCCCCCATCTCTTACAGATAAAATCAGTCTTCATGGATAGAAATGTTTCGGTTGCTTCGGAAAGTATCACCTTCGTGTCCACGCGATCGATGTTGGAGCACCCAAAGTTATGGATTCCCCACTGGCTTCTATTGTCCACACCCACTTCTCTGAGGGACGTGATTGGTGAGACGATTCCACGTCAGCGATTCGATGTGTTGGATATGAGCATGTATGGAAAAAAAAATTTGTACAGTCGCTGTTACGAGAAAGAACCTTTGCGAACCCCACGGATTTTCGATGTATGATTGGCTCGATGTAGCGGAACGAGGCTATGCGACGCTTGCCTTTTATGGAGCGGGAGATTTTCGTTTCGGACTCGGGGTCCATGGACGCGGCGCGACCGCAACAGTGGGAATCATGCGCAGGGCTTCACTCGTAGACCCGTTAAAACGGGGTGGCTCGGGTCGGGTTAAAAATGGTCCGATCCAAATTAATCGATTTAACTCGTTTCGATCCATTTTCATGCAATACAAATCAAATGACTCATACCCAACTCGATATATATTACTAAAACACTTTCATATTTAACACAATTCAGGAAAATTCATATCCAAACCGAGATACGAGGGCGATATCGAGTGAGGAGTCATAAATGTGAGTTGGGTTTAAGTTAATTATGAACCCATTTTACATCTATACATATTAAACCCATTTGTTGAATATAACGTGGTTTAAGAAATAGATAGAGACATCCATACATGGGTAGCTCAGTTGGTTAGGGCGTACTTGGGATTGTGTGATTAGGCGTACTGGTCCCAGATTCGATTCTTCAGCTGAGCACTTGTGATTTAAGTAGGGGTCAAGGTACGTGTAAGCTGGTCCGGACACTTCGGTTACAAAAAAAAAAAAAAAGATAGAGACCTATTTTCGCATGTACAATTCACCCAATCAACGGTCCCGATAGAATCAAATTCCGGCAGGCCGGAAAGGAATTTCTCGATTCGAGAGCATCGCACAAAAGCATCTGCGTTGGCACGTGTGCACGAGAGGTTGGATTAATTATTGCTGGGCCTCTCCAATCAATTTTTTTTTTTCTTCCTCCTCCTTTTGAAGGCTGACAAATCCCAGTGAAGAGCAGCGGTGGGGGGATTAGGGTTTTCGCTTTGGACTTAATTTAGAAGGCAAGCAAACATCGGCCAGCTGAGCAAAACATTGAATCACGGACAGAGAGAGACCCAACAACAGCGCCTCGCAAACAGGATCAGAAGTTGTCCCGTTTCCGTACGTGCTCTTATCGTGCCAAATTAGCAGGCTTTTTTGAATTCGATTAATTTAGCTTTTCTGTCTTCCGAGACCGATTCTTCCTGGTAAAGAAAAGGATTAAAAAGATTTTATGCGAGAAGCTTGTTTGGATCCTGCCTTGAACGGTTAGGATGTACGTAGCAACGATTCTGTGCATGAAAACTGATCCTGCAAAAAAATGATTCCTTTTTATTAAGTGTCCGGGAACAATTTAACTGCCTAAAATTTCTATTCTTGGAATAAAAAAGGAACAGAAATGCGTTTGATAACTACACAAAATTTCTTTTTATTAATAATATTTTAAAATTTTTAATATTTCTTTCTTTTTTTTCCTTTTTTTTTTCTTTCATTTCCTTTCCTTCCTTGGCCATGGCCAGTCGCCGATGTCAGTGACCGGCCACAGGCTAGGGTCGGCGAAGGCGTCGTGGCCCTCGCCGCCGCCCTCGCGGTCGCGACCCATCTCCCTCGCCTGGGTCGCGACGATGAGGTTGAGGGCGAGCCTCGCTAGGGGCCAGCGAGGCCCACGACACCCTCACCGGCCCTGGCCTATGGCCGATGGTCAGTAGCAGGCCAGGAAAAAGAAGAAGTACAAACCAAGAACGAAGAAGAAAACCAAAAAGAATAAAAAATGGAAAAATTATTCCCAGAATCAAGAAGCTACTTTTTTTGCTTTTTGATTTTGTTCCAAAACTTATTTTAGGAACAATTTTTTTGCAAATTTGTACCCTGGAACAAAAAATTTAACAAATGGATTTCAATTCCCAAACTGATTCTGGAAACAAAAGTTGGCAACTTGCTAAACGGGCCCTTAGATCTCGCATCCACATTTTTGCAAAATGATGCAGTTGTATCTGCAGGTAAAAAGACTGAATTGCGCCATCGGACTCGGGACCTGCTATGTGTCATGTATGTCTTCGAGCTCGTGATGCTTGATTGACCAGAGACTCGAGCTGCACTCGATCTCGGAAAGGTCGGGTTCGAATGATTGGCAAGTTGAGCTCAGACAGTCCCAATGTAGCTTCGTTCCGTTGCACTTGGAGAACCCACCTAGTTACTAGTGGCGCCAAACATGGAATTAACAAAAGGCTTGGGCATGTGCGTTTGATCGACCAGTTTTCATCGTTACCCCGAGCATTGAGATGGAAATGATTTTTCCTGTTCCTAGTGGAGCGACGAAGACAACTTACTACAATTACTAAACTTTGAATCAAATGCAAAACTCACATGTTCAGGGCCCCCGGTTCCCCACGATCAGTTTAGGGTTAACATTCGCTTGTCAGTCAGGGTAGTGCATGGCGCAGCGATCCTGTTTTGTATATGTAGACTGGAGTTCGTGTTCAGAATCATGTCAACTCATTCCGCTTATCCCGCAATGACTGAGGACATGATCGCATCAACAATTTGGAGAGGCGGTGAAGAATTTGGTAACTGCAAGGTGGTTGAACCTGAACTGGCGATCCAGCAACAGCTAAGGCGTGCTGAGCGTCAGGCAAGGTCTCCCGTGCATCTCGGCCTTGTATAACGCCCGGGGAAGAATGCATTCAGGGGATCCATATATTTCCAAATACTTATACGAGGCAAGTTCAAGGCGTTACAAACAAATTTTGGGAGGAATGATTGCTTGAAAATTCTTGCCCTGGACACAAATGTTCATTTATGGGGGCTCATACTGATGCAGCAGCAGCATCGGATGTGGCAGATTCGAAGGATGGGAAAGGAGCAGCAAAATTTCAGAAGAGATGAAATGGAAGGAACCTTTAGGAGTTAGCAAGACGAGAACTGAGCGATGACATATTGCCTTGAACCTCGGGCGTAACTCTCAACCATATCAGCGTGTTTTATTACATGGGCTCGTGAGTATATGTTTTACAGAATTTTATCAGCTCTTGAAGGTCTGAAGAACGCAGGACGATCAAGCCCCAACCTAAGAAGCAGATTTCTCTAGTTGCTCCCCGCCAAAGGAATCTCACCAAGGATCAAACCGGCCGGTTATTTGAGCACCTACCGCAGTTGTGTTTGGAAGAACTCGGCAGAGCAATGTAAGTGCTGATATGAATGCTCGGACTGCCTCTTATATGTCCTTTCCTATGTTACCAATATCCAGTACTAACGCATTTTAGAACTCACGCAGCAGCACCAACAAGCTGGTGTCTTTTGGCAAATTTATTGTTTCCCTACGATCTTTTTGACAGGACTGGTGGCCGATATAGAAAATGAAAACTTTCGTGTTAAGTAAAAAGTGAAAGGAGATGGAAAACTAGTGCTACTTTGTGTAATATATGCTAATGTGCCGACTTGAAACTTTTAGTATACCGATGATAACCCCACAATAAACGAAAGACCTACCCAAAACTGAAGGATATTATAAACAAAATTTTTGTTCATGACCCGCATCCCGTGCTAATATCTCTGGAGCATCACAAGGAGCGAGCTCCAAAAGAAGTGGCAGCTTACAAAAGATTTTGGTAGCTGCCACATATGCCTAGAGGTGCCTGTATAAACACCCTTTAAGATATACATTTGAATAGGTTTCAGATGCAACATTGTAGAATAAGTGAAAAGGAGAAAAAACCGGCAAAAAGGAACAATTGGTAACCTCAGGAACCGCAACCATTGCCTTTGTGCTTTCAGTTACAAGTACTGTTCGTGGATCCTCGCTCTATTTTCTTCCCACCATACTCGAGCATGCATCTCCCCGAATCTTTCTCGACTGCAGCATAAACCACATTGTGAGAAAATCAACGTTAATTTTATTGTCACTTTGACAGCAGCAGTTCTAGCCCAACTGGGGCTGGTGCAGTGGCACCAATCTAGAGATTCGATGGTCATGGCCACAATGCCCATCTAGCAGGAATATATTGTGGGGAGCACAAGGCTCACACACTGCACAACCTGGAAGGGTAGCCAAATGGGTGCTGCCCATCCATGCATTGTTTGTCAAACAACCATTTTTGATAGCTCGAACACGTGGCATTCTGGTCACAATGCAGCTGCTTATCCTCATCATGCAGTAAGAGTTACTCCAGGAAAAAGTTCCAGTTAGCTTTGCATTGGTAATTATCTGGTGCTAGTGAACAAATAATTATCTGTCATTGCTAGTACACACAATGCATGCTGTGGACCAAATTATTCCAAGGAAAGAGAAGTGCAGCAGAAATGTGCACATTTGAATAATAGCATCTAAACATGAATGGCTCATCTTCATCAGTGTTACCATGTTTAGTCTGAGGATGTTGAAGGGACGAGCTCATTATTTACAAATGAATGTGATGATATGATGCTTTCTAACAGAAATAGATATCCTCTATAGACATTCGTAAAATTGCTCCAAGATGTGTAACTCGAAGCTCAACAATTATGCTATGTTGATTTATTTTACTTTCAGTAGGAATCGGAGAAAAAAGGACAATTAATAGATCAATCAACCTACGGCATGAACTTCTCATTCCTAGAGAACCATTTTAAGTTGCGTGTATCAAAGGTAAAGTACGATTGCTAATGCTGTGTGGGTTTCAGATTAATACACTGTCAGTCGAGTAGATAATTAGAAAGTTCAAAAGAAGCTCACCTGAATCTGACTCGTCTGAGCTCTCTTTTACCACTTGGTAATGCTCTAATAGTTATATAAACTCCCGGTTCATCTTGTTCAACCCATTCAGTTTCAAGATCACTAGCATTGCTGATGGACAACTCTCCTGAGCGATCTGCATCCCTTGAAGAACTACTTCTCATTGAGGCATCAATTGATGAAGTTTCTGTCTTGGCTCCACTGATGCTGGAGAGTTTTGGGGTAGATGTGACACCAGTAGAGTCACGGCAAGGGCGTGGCAGTCCAGGGTGTTGATCAAGTGAATCTGAGGAGGAGTAACCCATCGCCACCCCTGGTGGACGATACAAGTTTCGCGGAAGACGTTCCTTTGTGAGTGGTGGAGTTACAGGGCTGTCTTGCACAGATTCTATTTTTGAGCTCTGTCATTAAGTAGATAAATAAGCATGGGTTGTTCATTGAACAGTAAATGGCCACAAGCATGTGATGTGTAGAAAGCTGTACAGATCGAGTGTAATTGAGAAAAGAATGATTAAATCGCATATACATGAAGTCTTGTGTGCAAATTAAGGGTTTAAAAGTTGACTAACAATTGCACAGTGTTGTGTTGCAAAACCAATAACATGAGATGGCCAAGAGGTGTGTCGATGGTGTTGACAAAAACAATCCTCAGATATCATTTCCGGCTGCGATTTTCTCAGAAGAGTCCGAAACCAAATTTAGTATTTCGCCCCGCTAGAATTCGAAAACTTTATATATGCAAGTGGTGTTTAGCTCTGTTAAACATAATGGGCAAGAAAACATCATCCCCCCTCACTTTTTAACACAAACTCGACAGGTTCGATTACATGAAATGGCCCATCATATGCCATGATCTGAGCATGAGTTGCACTCCCTACAGCCCATGGAGTACATAAAGCAGCATGGTCCCTGATATCATTTTAGGGAGGATAAAGTTCACGATTTACCTCATCTTCAGACCTCGGGGGGGTTGGAAGTGGAAAGGCTTGGCGGTTAAGCCTCTGGACATTGTATAGTTCCATGACCCTGTCATAATTCTCTGTCCACCATCTTTGAGCTTGGCATTTGTTGAACATGTCTCGGCTAACCGAGTAAAGTAAAAATACAGTCAATAATTCAGTCCAAACGTGAGAGCTGACATTCATATCAACAACAAAAAGGAAAACTAAATTAAAAGAGACATCATATGCCAGTTCTCTTTTGAAAATAGCGTGAATGTGTCCTGGATGGAATGAAGCTTATGCAGAGAACAATTAGAATTTCAGCCTCCAACTAATTATTGCTTGAACTGCGAAAGCTGAAGGCTCTGCTCGAGAGGGAAAACATGCCCTCGTGAGCCACGCAGTTTGCTCTGCTAGTTTTCTGACGGTTACATTGGTAGTATGCCCTGCAGCTCACAAGGTTGCATCTTTTACCCCCCTTCTCCGTTGTTATCTTTCCTTTTAGAAAGTTTTCAACTGTCATATCGGGTACAATTGCTTCCTTCACAAATAAAAAGATTTCTTTCGTAGTATATTATGTCTTGCTGAAACGAGCTGCTCCTTTGCTGGTGGGTTTTACAAGTCAACAGTACGATATATATGTTTTACGCCTTACCAGTCACCATAGTCATACAATTTGCATGGTAGTTATTAAGTATTAATCCTAGTTCATCTCCCCTACTTGCTGTAGAGTTAGAGTTAGCCTTCAACCATTCCAAAGAGAGTCTAAGAGACTGTAGAAAATGCATAACATGCTCTGGAGAAAGCATCCTTCCCGTAAAAAAAACAGACCCAATGAGGCCATAGTATCGTAAAAGGATCTGGGTCTGGAGAAATCCACCCGTTTTTCTCGTTTGCACCGGTAGATATATGTTCTATGACGGGAATGACTTACAGCGTTGTACACATACTCGAGGACGAAGGATTAGTCCAAGAAACTAGATCGCTACAGGAGGCTAAATCAACGCGAGGCCTCCAGACAAAGTTGGGCACGCCTGCTGCATGGAGCTTCAACGCGAATCATTAAAAGTCAAAGCAGCTAATCAAGTAACTTCACTCGGTTAAAAAGCTGTGGGTCGGCCCCGTTGGTGCCACTAATCCAAACTTGCTTTATTGACAAAAGAAGAAGCAGGCAATGAGAATCCAAGTTTTTTTGGGGCAAAGGTACCACGACAGGTGGGGCCCAATCTCTACCGCTACGAACAATATAATTCACCAGAGATTAGACACTATTATAATCACACAAATCAAAAAGGCGCAACCGAGAGCGATGGTCCCCAGCGAACCGGATCGCCAACAGCGGCAACACTAGAGGCCGGTTCCACTTGGGTTTTGTCCTCTTTCGTAGGTTTTAGGGTTGGCAGCATGTGTGAAGTGAAATGGGGTTAAACTCCTATTCCATTACGAACGCCACCCATGACCGGGAACGCACAAAAGTGGGTCGGAACGAGACACGGTCGCGGAGAATCAGGCGTGGCCCCTCCTTTTCGAAAAGGAAAGGGGAAGGGTGGGGGGAGGGATCCTTCTCCGACACAAAGACAGGTGTCTCAGTGGAAAAAACATAAAGAGCATCCGGGGAGGAAAACACAATCGAGGACCTGTGTCCCTACCGCCACTGGCAAGCCACCATCATTCATAGACATCTCTCTCTCTCTCTCTCTCTACTTTTTGGACTTTCTTTCTCGACCACTTTCGTGGGGTCGAGGCGTGAGAACTACTGTTCGTGTGGGGCCATCTTGTCTGGGATTGTTCGCCCGATAAAGAGGTTTCTTTCAGGCGGCTTTTTCTTCTTCATCCTACTGCCCCTCTCCCCCCCCCCAATGGATATTTCTTTCCTGAGATCAAAGAGAATCTCAATGACAAAAGTCGAGATTCGACTGGCCAATTCATTCAAAATCAGAGTGCCGATATGAAAAAATAACGAAGTTCTCTCGCATTTTTGGATTGAAGCAAAGACCCCCCCCCCTCTGCCGTATGCTGTCGTGAACAGAAGTCACAGCACTTCTCGAGCCAAGGACTAGAAAACAAAATGAGTTTTTCTTTTTCTAGGCTATTCTCTGCATTTTTTCACGCTTTAAGAAGTTTCCATTTATTCCGTATAGTGTGGGACACATGCAATAGATTTCTTGTCTTGCTAGGTTAATGGGGGCCTAAATGTACAATAAGGTGATTCTCCCATGTAATTAGGCCCTAATCGTAAACTCGACGTGTTACTTAAAACTACTTTTAAGGAATGGTCGGTTTACTGATAATTCACTGTTGTCGGGTTTAATTCTTTCCTCAACTATTAATTTGGGTCATTACTTCTTAAGCTGATTGTTTCATCTTTGAAAGAAATTTCACATCTCCATTGTGCTGCTCAACATCCAAGGAGGGACTCGCCCGGATATGTTGTAAATTTCTAGATTTGGTATCATTAACTTCTATTTTTCACTTGTATTGGACCACCACCACCACGATAACGACATGAGCCGACTTACAGCGGGGGCCGAGGTGCGGAACCACCTGGGGCATGCCCAATATTCTTTCAGGTGGGCTTGCCTAACAAATGGGGGAAGTTAGAACGCGTGACCAGAGAGCAAGAACAGCTTCCGACATTGCAAATTCATTATTCTCCGCGAACCCACTTTAATGGAGAAAATCACCCCACCAAAATGAAAAACAGATTTTTTTTTACCCAACAAAAAAAAGCAGAAAATAGATTATTCTTCATGTCCCGTTGTCATAAATACAGTCAGAAAACTCATCGCTTTTGTTTATTCTTTAAATTTTTTATTTTTATTTTTTGCCATTGAAGTCGTCTCGTCATACTTATCACGAATATGTCCTAGATAATTATTTTTTTATTATCTCTTTTGCTACGATTGGTTGAGATAATTAATTATACTTTTAGGAAAATAATAAAATAATAATTAAAGGATAATCAGGGAGGGGCGCACCTGAAACGTATCCGCTTGAGATCGTTCCCGCCGCGGGGGAGCGAGACGAACGTGATCAGCACGCCAGGCTCGACCTGGGCCACCCACTCCTTGGGCTCGCTCTCCTCCACGAACACCACCGGCTCGCGGCGCCCGCTCGCCGACTTCGGGGTGGCCTCGCCGCTCGATATCCCCTTCAGCCTCGCCTCCAGCTCCGCCTTCCCCCACGGCTTGGGCGTGTTGGAGCTCGAGCTCCCCTGCCGCCTGTACGACCACCGGAACCGGTCCGAGTCGGCGTCCGACTCGCTCGAGTTACGGAGCCGGCCCTGGCCGCCCCCCGCCGACGGCGGGGGCGGCGGCCCCGTCGTGCAGGGGCTGCAGTGCCTGTACGCCCCGGAGGCCTTGAGCGCCATGTCCTTAAGCTGCCGGGAAGAAGAAAGAGCCAAAAAAAAAAAATAGAGAGAGAAAACAGAAACAGAGCATGATCGAACAACATTAACAGCGTGATCAGCTACAGCGACTCGAACTCGGACGAAAATGAACCGTAAGAAAACGATCACTCGACCAGAAACTTCACCTGAGAAGTGAGAGACTTGATGGATTGGTTCTTAGCGCCGGCCGCGGAGGCGGAATCGGCAGCGTTCTCGGGCTGACTCAGCGAGTCGTCGCCGGGCTGCTTCGAGCGAGCTATGCACGTCAGCATCTTCCCCCTTCCTTCTTCAGCTCACGGCGCCAGATATATTATCTCTCTGCAACCGACGCAACGACCGAAAAAAAAAAAGCGTTCAAACGCGCACCACATTGCGCCACGGTCCGCTAGAAATCACTGTGCATATCTGACACGGAGCAGAGAGGGCGGAAAAGACGAATGAAGAAAGAAACCTCGAAACAGCAGGCTCGCTGATGATCGGAGCAGTCCCGCAGCCGCCGGGATCGCAATCGCGGGGGAGCGATTTCCAGGCGATCGAATCGATTTCGGAAAACCTAATTCCGCACAATCGCGCATCAGACGAGCAGATTACAGCAGTCAATCCTCGAGAGAAGATCCGCACGCGCAGAAGAGAGAGAGGAATAGAGAGAGAGTACGGCGAGAATCTGAGGACGCCGAATTCTTGCGGATGCGCCGGTCGGCCTCAGCTTTGGTGCGCGCGGAGACCGAGGACGCTTTCTCGAACGCGGGCCCCAAATCACGCGGCCGGAGAAGATTCTCTCGCTCGCGCGCGCTCCCTCTCGTCGAACGACGCCGTCGCCGTCGTCATCGCGGAGGCGGCGGCGGGAGGCTTCGCGAGCGGAGCCGGAAGAGCTGGCTGGCTAGCTAGCTTCGCGAGCGATTCGCGGTCATGGCGGCGGCGTCGTCTCCGTCATCGTCTTTCTCCTTCTCCCTCCTTCCTTCGTCGCGGTCGTGGTCGAGGCGATGAGAGTGATGAAGGGGAGGAGGAGTGGGAAACACACTCGGTCGGTTGATGGCTAATCGGTCATCATTGTGTGCGGTGCTGATTTGCTTTTCTGTCCGTTTACTTTTTTGCGCCTCCGAAATATGAAAGAGATGTAAAAATAAAGAGGAAAAAATTGGAAAATCGAGGTCGCTGATCCCGAGCCATTAAATTAGGCTGAATTCCGCATTTCTTAAATGCTTCTAAATAAAGGCCAAATTTTAATTAATTTATATATATGAGGGGAGGGGAGGGGAGGCGGGGGTGGAGGTTCCGTGTTTTTGTATGATGGAATTAATTTAATTAAAAGCGAGCCTTTTAAAAATTGAAAAGATTTTCGCCCGGTCAAATTTATTTCCGGTGGACCTTTTTCTTTTTTTTCTCTCTCTGAGGGGGTGGTGCTGTACGGTCAAAAGCGTGGTTTCGCGGTTCTCGGCTTTTTTGAGGGAGTGGGGAGCGACGAGCGCATGAGCGTGGCGATGCCCTTTTTCTTGTTCTTTCTCTTCCTTCTTTTCTGTTTCGGTTCCCTTCTTTTGTTGATGATCATCAACGAAAGGGGGATCGCTGGGTTTTGGGAAAAGGGCTTGGTCGGTGCTACGTCGTTTGAGGGTTTTAGTTTTAATAGAACGGGGGGCCCGAAAAGGATGCAAAGGGGGTGGGGGAGGGGATGGATGGCCGGCCCATGGGCCCGAGATTTTGTTTGGGGTCGAGATGTGGAATTTTCACGCTCCTTTCCGGGCCACTCTTTTTTTTTTTTTTTAAATATATCGATACTAGACTAGGCGATGCGGGCGCTACGTGCGTGTCGGATCTTCGGGGAATGGATACCAGGCCGGTGCTAGGAGGGGATCCGTGAATTGAACGCCGGGGAATCGCGGCGGCGAGCGCCGTCTATGCTCATTTTTGTGGGCGCCAGTGTTCACCTGCCGAGTATCGAGTCAGAAGGTTGACGAAAGTGGGTGTGGAAGAATGGTTAATTCGTCGGGCTCGTGATCGCTCTCACTTGAAGGAGAATAGAACCACCTCTGCCGATCATCAATGGCGTGTCCCCCCTCCCCAGGTCGCCTGTTCTCGAATATCCAATTCCAATGGAAGCGTATAAGTTCACAAATGGGTTTTTATGTATAGCCAGGGCATCCATCCAATGCGCATTCTTTTCGATCTTTAACCCCTATGTAGGCCTGCTTCACATGAACATGGATTTTGAATTCAATTTCGAATATATCTAGACTAGTTACCAAATGGGTCGAGGATGTTGTTATCATTTCCAAACGTGACACCAAGTTTAAGCATGGCCTTCTACAATAGCATAGAGTCAACGAAACCGATAAGGCCTTTTCTCTTTTGCTTTTCCAGTTAAGAAAACCTCGAAATTGCCAAGTAAAAGAGAGCGCGGCAAACGTGCCGATTGTGGGGAATCCACGTGACATTCTTGTCTCCTACCAACCACATCATCGATTCTCAACCTTACCTAAGTCAACGACATAGTTGTGGCGGAACCGAAAGCTGGGGCGGAACCGAAAGCTGCACCGGATGTTACAAAGTAGAACGAAGAGATCTCCTACTAACAGCATCGAAATCAAAATTAAAGAAGAGGGAATCGAATGGGACTAGCGATGATGCCACGCTGGTTGATTCCTAAACGACGGGGAAGGAATCTTAGGTTCTTGTTCTTTGTTCCCCGGGTTGCTATAGGGATGTGTAAATTCGGATTCTGGGATGACATTTGAGCTTTAATGGTGCTTTGACCGACCACAAAAAGTAAACATGATCTTCAAGAGGGATAATTACCTAAAAAATAGTCATAAATTTATTGTGCGGATGTCAATCCAGTCTAAACCTTTTCAATTTGATCAGTTTAGTCCTAAACCTTTCGATGATTTGCCAATGTAGTCTTTTTGGCTAAATTTAATAGGAAATTGCTGATGTTGATAAATTTTTTGTAGATTTTTTTTTAATTTTTCTGAATTTTCTCCTTCTCTTGTTTTTTCTTTCTTCCGCCGACCGGTCGCCGGAGAGGGTGTTATCCAATTTGCACGTGAAAGAAGCTCGCATTATTCATCTACGCTCTACGGGGCTGGACTATCTAACATTACTTCAACTAAAATGCCTTTCTTGCGAAGATAACCCTCGGCGTATTTCTTTTCTACCATGCAAATCTCGAATTAATGACCGATGTGACCGGACTAAACATCGAATTAATTCGTGTCTATCTCGAATTAAATCCGATTATCTGCAAGTAATCATTCATTATTTGAATTAAATCTGGCTCGATTTCCGATCTAAACAGGAAATAGAAGAAGTCAGTCAAAAGCGAGCCACCGAAATGCGAAGGAAATGAACAGAAGACGTCAGTAGAAAGAGCATCGTGTGCCCTCCCCCCCTGCCACGGCATTCTCGTATCTTATGATGTAATGCAATGCCAACACGCAGCGGTGCCTCTACCGAGCAAGAGAGTTCCGGCGTGCTCATGTCCATTGGAATATAATGCCAACGCGCAAGAAGAAAATTGGAGAAAGCGGAGGAAAGGAAGAGACGAGTTGCCTTTCTATGACTTTCACGTTGCGGGACGAGTTGCCTTTTTGCGACTTCCAAGTTGCGGTATCACACCCCTGTAATTGCTTTTTTTTTTTGTGGGCTAATCTAACACGTACACCATCCCAGGGGCCTCTTGTCCTGGCAACGTGGCATCATAAAAAGACGATAACAACTCGATGATATTCGTTTTTCATGCAATATAAATTTAGTGATCCATACTCGATCTCGATCCGTATTTCTAAAATATTTTCATATTTAACTAAATATAAGAAAAGTCATCCTCATACTAAGGTTAAAGTGTGGAGTGAGCAAGCGCGAATGGAGTGAGGGTAAGAGAGAGTGAAGAGAAAGAGTTATAAAAGTAAGTTGGGTCTAAAAAAATTATGAACCCGTTTAACACTCATATTATTTTGGGCTTTACACATCTATGATCCATTTATTAAATATAACTAACTTGTATAACAACTCGGCTTATAAAAAATGAATTAAGAAATGGATTTATGACTCATTTTGGCACGGTACATCAACTCGGGATTTTTTATGATGCAAATATTAATTTGGGGTAAATGTGCTCGGGAGTTCTTGTGGCATGAGAAGTAATTAGAGGATAGATGTGGCATGAACGAATTAATTTGAGGTTTGCGGTGATATTCGCCCTTTTAGACTTTTCACGTCCTTTAAAAGATTTCAAGCCACGAATATTTACGGTATAGATTTTGGGGCTTAGCGGTTATAAGCACAAGCTTTTAAACACTTTGTTAATACACGAAGATAAAGCCAGATATGGAAATGGCCGTACATCTCCAGTTGGTTTTGGCTCTCGACCCAAGAAGTGAAGAGAGACGACGATGCCATCATGATTGCACTTTACTTGCGACGGAGAGACCCTCTGATCCTACTCTTCATTTGTTCTGGATTTGGCATGAATACGAGGTTGTCCCGGGCAAGTGCCTTCAATTTTGTCCAAGGCCTCTCGTCAGCTCTCTCCACATCCACGGTATCCTCGGATTCAAGAACTCGAAACCGAGGAAGGTGCCAGCCGGACTTTGCACCATCTTGAGCTTGAAGATGAACTATGGCCCTAGAGAGAGACCGCAAAGGTTGCGGGATAATTATTTAAAAATCCTAAATATATTATATGGCAGCTAATTTAGTAAAAAATTTTTTGATAACTTATCGATTTAGTCTTTCCGGTCAATTTTGGCCAGAAATTGATGATGTGGACATCGGCCATCTTACACGGTGTGGCCGGCTCTGGCAAAGACAAATTTTACATTTTTTTAAAGTTGCTTTTCTTTCCCTTTGGCAGGCAACCTTCCATAGGCAAAGGTTGGCGAGGGCGTTGCAGCGTGGGCGAGGGTCACCCTTGCCGGCCATGGCTGAGTACCGGGCCAAAGGAAAAGAAAAGGAAAAAACAAAAAGGGAAATAAAGGAATTATTTTTTATAAAAATACAAAATTTATCTACATCAGCGCCAATCATGTCATGTAGGATGGCTAGCGCCCGACCAGCATCTACGTTAGCGATTTACAACCAAAATTGATCGGAATGGCTAAATTGATAAGTCATTAAAAGATTTGCGACTAAATTGGCAAATCATCAATGTTTATGATTAAATTGTACAATTGAAAGGTTTAGGATTTTTTGGACGATTTTCCCTAAAGGCTACCATATTTGTGGGAAATTAGAAAAAAAACATGATTATGCATGACCCAAAACAAAGAAATTTAAGCTCGTGGAACTACTTTCGCGAAATTCATTAATGATAATGAGGAAAGGAAGATGATGCGTCGTGATTTGAATTGAGAAATGAAACCGATGTGATCGATTCATACGAGGGAGAAAACACAATTCAATTTTGCAAGCTCGAAAGTTGGATGTCAATGTGAAGACATTAGGGATCGTCTAGTATGTGCTACCTAATGATGATTTGGATAATCTACTGAGAGAAACAGCCAAATACGCTATAGTTATATGACGGGAAAATTACCAAAAAAGTTCTAAATCTATTGCAATTGTGTTGATTCAGTTCTAAACCTTTTTTTTGTCAATTCGATCCTAAACCTTTTGTAATTATACCAATTTAGTTTATCCGACCACTTTTGGCCAACCGGTGCTGACTTGGACGCCGGCTGGTGTCGGTCGTCCGACCGACGCTAATGTGGCAATTTTTTAATATTTTTTAAAAATTTTATTTTAACTTTTTTTTCCTATCTTCTTCCCCGATTGTCGGTTCAACGATTGGCTAGAGGCTGAGGCCGGCAAGTTCTAACTTGCTGGCCATGGGCGAGGTCCAGCTCGCTATCGGCGACGGCAAGGCCGCCCAGATTTGGCGAGACCTCACCGTCGTCGCTAGGCAAGGTCAAGCCTCGCCATGGCCGGGCGAACTCGACCTTGCCCACCGACAACAAGGCCACCTAAATCTGGCGAGACCTCACCATCAATGGGCGAGGTTGAGCTCGCCCGGTCATGGTGAGGCTCGACCTCACCTAGCGACAGCGAGACTCGCCCTCGCCAGTGCCGGCGAGGGCCAGACTTGCCCATGGCTGGCGAGTTCCAACTCGCCAGCCTCAGCCTTTGGCCGATCGCTGAGCTGGCGATCGGGGAAGAAGATAGGAAAAAAAAAAGAAACAGAGAAAAAAAGTAAAAAAAACAAAAAAATATTTTTAAAAAATATTAAAAAATAGTTACGTCAGCGTTGGCCGGCATTGCCTGACATCCACGTTAGAGTTGGCTGACACGGGTTGGCATCCACATTAGCACCGGCTAACCAAAAGTGGCTAGATGGACTGAATTGACATAATTGCAAAAGGTTTTGGACTGAATTGGCAAAAAAAAAAGTTTAAGTCTGAATTGATAAAATTGCAATAGGTTTAGGACTTTTTTAATAATTTTCCCATTTTATGACTATAGAACTTTCCACCTTTTTATAAACATGCTCCCTATTAGACCTAGACCTGTCAAATGGGTAGGTCGATTCGGGTTTAGGTCGGGTCATAAATGAATTAACTCAACTTGACCCATTAACTCATTTATGACCCATTTATGCGTAATGCAATTTTCTTGATCCATACCTGACCCATACCCGCTTAAACTCATATTGCTAAAACACTTCCATATTTTATTAAATCTAGGAAAATTTATACCCAAACTGAGATGAGAGTGCCAAGTGAGTGAGCACAATGTCAAGTAAGAACGAGAGAGGTAAGTTCAGTTTAAATTAGTTGTAAACTCATTTATAACCCATTTACGACCCATTTAATACTAATATTAGACTTCTACCCATTTATGATCTATTTACTAATATATGGGTTAATAAATGGATTTATGACCCATTTTAATATGTCTAATTAGACCCAACGAAGAAAAGAAGATAACATCGACACAAAAACGATGATTTGCACATTCTTGACGTGTTTCGAAAGTACATTAGTTTCGTATTGTGCTAACCTCCATATACTTTCTCCATCTTTGTCCTTTTGTCGCTAGCTTTGTTTTCTTTTAGACTTTTTAAGTCTTCCTGATCAATTACAAAGAAAGAAAGAAAGCACATTATTTGTTTATTATATTTGATAAAATGTATAGTGTTTTAAATCTAACATCAACCGATGTTGACTAAAGAATTATGTTAACTTTTTAGCTTTAGGAATGGAAGTCTCCTGAAAAAGGTTGAGATCAAACTAAATAGTTATGTGTACCATATTTATTGTCACAAGTGGCAACGGCGGCAGGAATTTGCTAGAAACTACGGATTGTAGGTACTATATAATGACTAGGTTGATATGAAAATTGATATCGAATCAAATCAAGTCCGCATTTTGCATACAAATAGGGAGTTTATATCACATACAACTTACACAACCGATATATTTATAAATTGAATTTTCTAATGTCGAGATTCAGTTTAATCTCTACATTATGCGAGATATGATCCAAACTTTGAGACCATACACTTTTGGAGTTATAAAATGGGAATATGATACAAATATCTCATAAATTTTGGTTCAATGTACAATATCATCCCTGAACTTTTATTTTATTAAATGTAGTCGATGAAATTTTGTCCAATGTGCAATGTCGTCTTGAACTTTTAATTTATTCAATATGGTTTCTAAATTTTGATCAAATGTTTAATGTGGTCCTTAAAATTTTAAACATTTTCCTTTAGTATAAAGATTACATTGAACATTTATGGATAGTTCATGAATCACATTGAGCAAATGAAAAATCTAAAGGCGACATTGCACATTGGGCCAAAATTCGTTTAATAACCACATTGCAAGAAATAAATTTAAAGAGAACATTATATATTAGACCAAAATTTAGGAACCATTTGTACTAATATCCCTTATCAAATCTTGATTGGTTGGCCAATCTAACTTGAGAGTAGTATGATTAATTCTAGCTCACAAGTCACAAGAGGATACAAAGTCGACGTTGAAGTCTATTAAATGGTAGCACAATATTAGAATAAGACTAATTAAACCTCTTTCAACGTAGAAATTGCCACGGACCGACCCATTTCGGTTGGTCGGCCTTGTTCAAAATCGAGATAATGACACAAATTGTCATTAAACCTTGGCCCAATATATAATGTAGTTTCTGAACTTTTAATTTAGTCAATGCGATTTTTGAACTTAACCTCAACGTACAATGTAATCTTTGAACTTTTAATTTGTTTAATATGATCCACACACTTTTGGTACATGTTCAAATTAGTCCATGAACTATTTGAAAGTGTTCAACATTTTGATTTCATTAATTCAAGTTTATGGACAACATTAAATATTTTTATGCCTTTCAAAGACTTGATTGAATGTGTACCAAAAGTCTGTAGACCACATTGAACAAATTAAAAATTTATGGATCACATTGCATATTGAGCTAGAGTTCAGAAACCATTTGTGTCATTTTTCCTTCAAAATCCGAAACCATCCCAAACTCAGGTTGGGTTTTCAAAAATTGAAGGACCATAATAGTCCCATTGGAGTCGCAAAAAAGAGTAACTTGATTTATCTACATATGTTCTCAATAAATGTATCAATGCACTAATCCAAAAGGGAAGAGAATAATTGCCTAATAAGGCTGCGTATGATAACTTGCCAAACAATGTTTGATTCTGTTCTTTTGTTCCTAGAATCAGTTTGAGAACAAAAATGCGTTTGTTTAATTTTTTGATTCTAGGCACAATTTTATCAAAAATTGTTCTCAGAACCAGTTTTCAAGAATAAAAAAAGTAGCTTCTTGATTTTGGGAACAATTTTGAGAATCAATTTTTTTTCTTCTTTCTTTTCTTGATTTTTAATGTAGCTTCTAATGTCCGGCCCAAGGATTGCCCTCGCCGGATTTGACGAGAATGAAATATTTTTAAAAAAATATTATTAAAATAAAAAATATTTTACCGGCCATGGCCAAAAAAAATAAATATATATATTTTTAATAAAAAATATTAGTAAAAGTAAAAATATTTTATCTACCATGGCTGGTGACTAGGCCATGGCAAAAAAAGAAAAATATATATATTTAATAAAAATATTTTAATAAAAAATATTATTAATAAAAAATATTTTACCGGCCATGGCCAGCGACCACGCCATGGCAAAAAAAATAAAAATGTATATTTTTAATAAAAATATTATTAATAAAAAAATATTTTACAGGCCATGGCCGGCGATCGGGCCATGGCAAAAAAAATAAAAATATTTTAATAAAAAAAATATTTTATCAGCCATGGTCGACGATCAGGCCATGGCCAAAAAAATAAAAATGTATATTTTTAATAAAAATATTATTAATAAAAAAATATTTTACTTGCCATGGCCGGCGACCAGCCCATGGCCCAAAAAAATAAAAAAGTATATTTTTAATAAAAATATTATTAATAAAAAAAATAATTTACCGGCCATGGCCAACGACCAGCCCATGGCCCAAAAAAAAATAAAAATGTATATTTTTAATAAAAAAATTATTAATAAAAAAATATTTTACCAGCCATGGACAAAAAAAATAAATAATATATATTTTTAATAAAAAATATTATTTTACCGGTCATGGCCGGCGACCAGGCCATGACAAAAAAAAGAAAAAATACTTTTAATAAAAATATTATTAATAAAAAAATATTTTACCGGGCATGGCCGGCGAGCAGGCCATGGCCAAGGAGGAAAAGAAAAAAAGAAAAGAAAAAAAAGAAATAAATATTAAAATGTTTAATAATATTATTAATAAAAAGAAATTTTGTGGTGTTACCAAAGGCATTTTTGTTCTTTTTCTATTCCAGGGATGGAATTTTGGGCCGTTAACAAACGCCTTAAAATGCTCAGAATAAATTTCGGGCACAGAATAAAAATGAATAATTTCTAAGCAGAATCTGTTCTCGGGCATAAAATCGTTGTCATGTGCAGCCTAAGTCTGGTTATTTGCAAAATCAGCTAGTCGGGTTTGGGTTTTTGAGTACTTGCAAAATTCCGAACCCCACCTTACGTCTTTTGATATTTTTCTTAATGGCACCGCAAACTTGTCCCAAAACTCGAACGTGTTGTATAAAAGCTCAATTGATTGCCGTGTTATTGCTTCGGCTCCATGCAATGACCGACCAATTTGACCATGACTCTACATTTTCAGGATTTAAAGCGCGTGCCCTTAAGATCATCGGGAGAGAGGCGGACTATTCGAGACGGGCGAAAATCAGATACTATCGGAGCGCTTGAAACTAAAATAGAAAGAGAGCGAGAAAAATGTTATTCATGCATCACATTGCTTCCCCCAAATGCCAGACCCCTCCTATCCGCAACTGCTCCTTTTTCTTTTTCAATTTCGCCCAAGATCCAACATCATCCTTACAAATTCGAAAACCAATCCCCTTCTTTTTCTCGCGACATATTTCCCTGGAAAATTCGGAGAACTTTCCCGTGCTCTCTCTGCTAACCTCTTACTTTTAGGAAGGAAAAAAATGCTCTTCTTTTTTCGTAAAAAAATTCATCAGATCGAGACGAAGGTCCGTTGCGTAAAGCAGTCTCCCAACACTGTACCACGCACACGCATGACAACGAACTTCAACGATCGTCTGAGAAAGTTGTCCTGAGCTCGCGATGCCGCGATGCGAATCCCGGGGAAATTACAATTGTCTAGGAATCGGGTAAACCGACGGCCAATGATCCCCCCGAGCCGAATTTTCCCACGAAAATTGCAGATTTTCTCAGCGACCAAAACAACGTCGCTAGGAAAATTTCGTTCCCACGTCGTTTTTTCTCGCTGCTGAGCGCCTTCCTCCTGCTCGTTCAATAAACACACTCGGGCGAGCCCCGCCGCCGGCATCGAGCAAATCTCTCGAGGAGCATTGAATCGCCGGAGATCGATCGCCTCCCGCCGCGCTCGGATCCCCTCGGGGGAGGGGGAGGGGGATCGTCCATGAGGTGAAGCTGCTCCGCGAGCCCTCTTTTTTTCGGCCTCCTAGGCCCGTTTCCGGAGGACGATGTCGTTCCTTCGCCGCAGGAAGGTCTCCGGTTCGGCGGCGGCGGCGGCGGCTCGCGCGCCGGGAGAGGACGACGGCGGCGGCGATAAGAAGGAGAGAGAAGCGAAATCGAGGAGGAAGCAAGGTCAGCAGGGGGGAGGAGGGGAGCGGCCGAGGAGGTGGTCGTGCGTCGACAGCTGCTGCTGGTTCGTGGGGTGCATATGCTCGATTTGGTGGTTCCTGCTGTTCCTGTTCAACGCGATGCCGGCCTCGTTCCCGCAGTACGTGACGGAGGCGATCACCGGACCGTTGCCGGACCCGCCAGGGGTCAAGCTGAGGAAGGAGGGCCTGACGGCGAGGCACCCCGTGGTTTTCGTGCCCGGGATCGTGACGGGCGGGCTCGAGCTGTGGGAAGGGCATCAGTGCGCCGAGGGGTTGTTCAGGAAGAGGCTCTGGGGCGGCACGTTCGGTGAACTGTACAAGAGGTAAGGGGCTGTTCTCGCCATTCTTTTCAGCTGGTGCTTGATTCGATTGTGTTCGAGCCTTCGAGTGCCCAGGATTGGTGTCCTTAGTTTTGGTCGATTCATGTTTTATAGCGGGGGTGAGTGCACGAACTGGTTTCGATCACGGAGGTTGATGACTGTGGTTGGCAGCGGAACTTACTGCTTTTACAGTTTATTCTGGAATATGCTTTTTCCATTTTTGGGATGAATGTGACGTGAGGGAAAGTGAATCTGAAGCTTAAATTGGAGGGATTGGAGCCCTGGAGAGAAAGCAAGCTAGAGCTTTTCGAACGTTTTTCTTTTTTGGCTATTTCGGCGAGTTTTTCGCCATTTGCTTGCTATTTTCCCTCCCCCTTCCTGGGTTCTTAAGTCAAATCGGCGAAGCTGAAGCGATAGTAGCTTTCTTGGGCATGTGGCTTTAGAATGTCAGTGGAGTGGTCCGATGTATATCCTTTTTCATTATGGCGATGGCTTTATCGCAGGCTATTGCTGTATGTCTGTCAACTTTATCTCCAGGCCACCACAAGAATCTGGAATATCTAGTAGTTCACCCGAAAATGAGCCCTTTGATTTATATTCGAAGTTCTCGCTTCTATGTCTCTCTTTGCTTCACGGAGCTCCTTCTTTCTTTGTTTTGGTTTCAAGATCCCCATAGATTGTGGAGCAAATGAAAGCTGAAACCATTCTTTTTCTCTGGAATCATTTGCAGGTGTTGCCAAATATCCAGTTATTGCCTCGTTCTTGCTCAGCGGGAAAATTATTTTTGAGAAATAATTTGACAGTTTTTGATAACTGATTCTGCATCTTTTATATTGAAAATCTATAATGTACAATTACTGTGCCCATTCTCCTGACATTTCCCGTCTTTGTTTGAAACTGAAGCTTTTCTAGTTTACTTGCACGAACCTGCGAGATCCTGAAATCTTATCCTTCAATATCCAAAATCTCATAGAACACTTTCCTCGCGAAACAACAGGTCCATTTCCAAATGACTTTACTTTCTTCTGTGGCAATGTTGAACAGCATTTGCAATGCTTCAAGGTGTTGCATGCACATGCTTTTCTGTACAGAATGTTTGCGCATTATTTTACACTACAGTTTTATGTATCTGTTGATGTTTTCTCCTTAGTCCATTAATAAGAAATGTTTAGCTGGTCTGGTGATGTTAAGTTGATGATCTAATGGAGCTGTATTGGTGTTTGTCTTTATTTCCTGCAGGCCTTTATGCTGGGTTGAGCATATGTCGCTAGACAATGAAACTGGATTGGATCCTCCTGGCATAAGGGTTAGACCTGTATCTGGACTTGTCGCAGCTGATTATTTTGCTCCTGGATACTTTGTTTGGGCAGTCTTGATTGCCAATTTGGCTCGAATTGGTTATGAGGAGAAAAACATGTACATGGCAGCATATGATTGGAGATTGTCATTTCAAAACACTGAGGTATTCCTGTTGCACGATCCTTTTATCTGCTTCTGAATTTACTGGTTTCAGTCTCATGTATTGAATCTCTGAAAATCAAATTCATTAGGTCAGAGATCAAACTTTGAGCAGGATAAAAAGTAACATTGAACTCATGGTGGCTACTAGCGGTGGGAACAAAGTAGTTGTTATTCCACATTCTATGGGTGTCTTGTACTTTCTGCATTTTATGAAGTGGGTCGAGGCACCAGCTCCTATGGGTGGTGGAGGAGGATCAGATTGGTGTGCAAAGCATATCAAGGCAGTCATGAATATTGGAGGACCATTTTTAGGCGTTCCAAAAGCAGTTTCAGGACTTTTTTCAGTTGAAGCAAGAGATATAGCAGTTGCCAGGTTCTTCTATGAACTCAGTGTTATATTTCTATCATCCTTCTTGGAAGTGATGTCTTTGCTGAAAGTAGCTTTTTTGCCAAATATAGAGGACGGCCTCTTTGTTGTCCTGTTTTGATGTGAAATAGACATTTGAGTTAGCTATTCTGAATTCATTTCTGATTCGTTAGTGTGAATTTCAAAAAGACACCTTTCTGAGGTTCTGCTAATCAAAGAGATGGTACCGTCTAAAGCTTTGAGATTTCTCTCACTTCCTCTCATTTTTCCAGCAAAATGCATCAGCATGTGACAGCAGTATTGATACATTGTATAAAAAGGAAATAGTGTTTCACCCCTTGAACGGCATATGCACTTCACACCCTACTTCAAAATGATTACTTGACCAAGTTGTGTTGTCTGTAAACCCTGTCAACGCCCTCCACTGGTTGTCTACTGCCATGAGTTGAGGGTGTGGGACGCTGATATAGGTGTATAGCGCAACACCCTCATAAATCAGGAGGGTACAATGCAATTCCCACTCTAACCACCGCCCCCACACCCCCCGCGGGCGATGTTAATGTTTTATCAAATTCCAAGGTATTGTGCAAGAGGCTAGCTTCAAATTTATTTTCATTCATTCAACCTTCCTAGGTTTATTTTAGTCTCGTGGATAGTCACAAATGCTTGAGGAATATACTGAGGAAGACTAAAATACTGTATTGTTCATTGCCTGCTCTCAATCAATTTTCTAGAAATTTAAAGTGGAGGAATATCTTTATTTCACCAGACAAACTACTTATGGTGGTTATTTCAGTGTAACTATGTTCTTAGGAATCGATATATGCTATTATTTCCCTTATGTTATTTAGTGTTCAGACATTTGTCTTATACTTTTCTCTCTCACAGGGTAGTATTCATACCATTGCTCTAGATGAAATTGATTTTGCTAGTATGTCTGACCAAACTAGATTGAGTATTTCATGTTGGTATTTGAAGTGTTATCTATGCTGCACCATATGATGCTTTATTGCTGGGTATTCATGTAGTAGTTTATTTTGCCTGAACTACTAAATCAAATCTATACTTAGAACTGTCGAGTTATTATGTCTGGTCCCTTTGTGGGCTTCTTATCATCAAGTTCTCGTGTTGTACAGGGCGTTTGCACCAGGTGTTTTGGACAAAGATGTATTTAAATTTCAAACTCTGCAGCATATGATGCGAATGACTCGTACTTGGGATTCAACGATGTCAATGATACCGAAAGGCGGGGACACTATTTGGGGTGGTGTTGATTGGTCACCTGAAGGATTCTTTAACTGCAGCACAAAGAGGTCAAAGAACATTGACATTACTACTTCAGAACTCAGTGCAGTCAAGGATCTGGAAAATAGAGCAGGTGTAAATTACGGGAGGCTAATATCATTCGGTAAAGATGTAGCTAAAATACATTCTTCCGAGATTGAGAGAACAGATTTTAGGGTATTGTCCCTTGCATTTTTTTCAGTCACTCTGTTTATTGTGAAGTCCCTCACGTCCTCCCACCCCATCCCTCCCACCATGCTAGCTCCCCTCACAATTGAGATGTGATATAAAATTGACTGAAGTTTGTCATCTGAAATTCCTGTATTAGAAATTTTAGAAACTTTTTTGGAAATTTTAGCAATTTTTTTCATTGTAAATATGGTGCACTACTTCTTTTTCATCGTTGCCTTTTGAACTGTTAAATCGGTGTGCAGGGTGCTGTTAAAGGCAGAAATCTATCAAACACAAGTAACTGTGATGTGTGGACAGAGTATCACCACATGGGAGTTGGAGGTGTGAAGGCTGTTGCAGATTACAAAGTCTATACAGCAAGCTCAATTTTGGATTTGCTTTATTTTGTGGCCCCCAAGCTGATGAAACGTGGTAGTGCTCATTTTTCATATGGAATTGCTGATAATTTAGATGACCCCAAGTATCAACATTACCAATATTGGTCGAATCCCTTGGAAACAAAGTGAGATGATCCCTCCCTTTCTCCCAGTGTGTGTGTGTGTTTGTGTGTGTGAATCAATGAATTGGGCAACAAATCTACTTTTATGGGGCATTTACTTGCACGTATGGAGTGGGTCAGTGTTAGGCAAAACTTTTACTTTTTACTTTTGCCTTTTTTCTTTTCTTGTGACTCTTGACAGACTCTCATTTAACACGCCACGCTTGAAATTTTTTCAAAAACTCATATTTATTGAAAAGAGCCATGTATAAACTTATTTTATAAAACATTTTAAAACTTTAAATACCACTTTTCCATTTTCAAGTATCTAAGTTCAAAAAAAAAAAAAAAAGTTCTTATTATAAAGAGCATGACCAAATAGGCCAATGAAAACGCTAATCTCAAGGACTCCAATAAACTGCCTATGCATTAACATATGAGTGAACACTATGTCAACCGAGTTTTTGAAGTTTTGACCCAATTATATTACTATGCTTAACCTGTTAAAAGAGGACGGACTTGTTCAAAAAAAAATTCCCAGAAATTCTCCCTTTTAAACAGGAAATTTTTAAAGTTTCGATCAAAAAAAAGAAAAAAGAAAATTATGAAAGTTATGTAGCAAGCTGTTCTTTTGAGCAATTGTTCTAGAAAACACCATCTGGATTTTTTTAGCAAATTCCGGGAGATTTAGAGAGATTGCTGGTACTGAATTCTGACGGATGGCTGTCTGTTTGTTAGACACTGCTGGCAAAATTACCATTAGGAATCAGTTATTCATGGCATGTGCTTGCTGAGGAAGAAGTAAACTCATTGCTTATGCTGCTTTCATTCCCTCCACTTTTGCAGATTACCTGATGCTCCGGACATGGAGATATATTCCCTGTATGGAGTTGGAATTCCCACGGAAAGAGCATATGTCTACAAGGTGACTCCTACTTCAGAGTGCTACATTCCTTTTCAGATAGATACCTCAGCGGATGGTGAAAGGGAGGACTCATGTCTGAAAGATGGTGTTTTTTCTGCTGATGGAGATGAAACGGTTCCTGTCTTGAGTGCTGGTTACATGTGTGCAAAAGGTTGGCGAGGCAAAACTCGTTTCAATCCATCTGGCATTAACACATACGTAAGAGAATATGATCATGCACCGCCAGCCAATCTCCTGGAGGGTAGAGGTACCCAAAGTGGAGCTCATGTTGACATCATGGGGAACTTTGCGCTGATTGAGGATATAATTAGAGTGGCTGCAGGGGCTACTGGAGAGGATTTGGGTGGAGATCGAGTTTTCTCAGATATCTTCAGATGGTGTGAGAAGATCCAGCTGCAGCTCTAGATTCACACGGTGAGTTAAGCTTTCTCAGAAGTATGATAATGCTTCACTTACTCACAGGGATACAATATGTATTTGATTGGTTTTTGGATTTCCTGCTTCCTTTGGTAAATCGCCCTTTCATATCTGCAACTCCCAATTAAATTGCTAGACAATCTTTTGGCATACAAAGTTATGAACATGTAAGGAGAATTCGTTGTAATTCGTTAGTTCCTTCTAAAAGGAGCATCGTGTTCTGCTTGCTTGCATATTTAGTTCGTTCTGCAAGAGCAAAGTTATTATATGAAGGAGAAAAAATGCGGCATGCTCGATCAGTTGGAATATTCTATGAGGAAAAGGAAAAGGAAATTTTTAAACTCTATAAGGAGATCTGAAAGTTCCTTGTTTGAGTTTTGTCGTGTTTACTAAGTTTTTCTGATGCTCAAGGTTCTTTGCAACTGTTCCTGCAGACAAACCCTTGGGCAATTCTTCCGCACTTCAGGAGGCACTAGGCAGAGGGTTTGCACCGAGAAGTGACCGAGACATGGTCACGTCACAGCCGGATCATCTGCTCACCTCGGCCTGCTGAACTGAATTGAGGAATGTACTGTTGAAGAGCAGAATGTGGTATTGAACTGTAATTCCTTGTCGTTTGGGCTCATATTGGCAATGCCGCAAATTATGTGCAATAACTTCATGTAGCCATTCCAGCCCTGCCACTGAATTGGCCGCTGTTCCGCAAAATTTTGCATATTCAATTAATTTAATTATTGTTTTTCGACCAATATTGTTAGGCATTAATGTAAATCTCTATCTCTCTCTCATGCTTTGTCTATAGAATAGGTTGTGAAGATAAACTGGACCTTCCTGAAGGAGAAAATAGTTCTTTTCTGGTCTTTCTCTGTCAGCAGATGTGACTGGAGTCTTCTGCTCTCCTATGGTTCCTATATTGTATCAGATAAAATACCTCATCCCTACGCCCTTGAACATGAATAATTAAGTTGATCAAGTACGCCAGTCGAGCATTGAGCCCTGGTTTTCGCGTCGAACTGGGCATTCTTCGCCCTGCCTGATGAGTCGCAATCATGCCGAACATAAACTAAAATGTCCTTTGATCCAACACCAACACCAACACCTCTCTCTTAAGCTGTCAATTCAATGAGTGCTATCCTCTTCACCTTTGTTTGTATCAGTGTTGTTTCATGACCGTCTTCAATAAGCAAAACACACAAAACAAAAAAGGGAAAAAGTCGCAAAACTACAATCTATATTTAGTATAACAAAAAAATCTCAAACTATGTCAACTGTGATACATTTACCATAAAAAATTTATTGTAAAAACCTAAATTTGCACTTATGCGACATATTTACCCTCGGTTAATGTTGCCTTAAATAATTCTTCAACTAAAATAATGTCGTTTTTATCCATGTCAATAATGTTTGCTTTCTGGCGTTCATGTAGGCTGATTTTTAACGGTTCTCATTAACAAGACTTTGATGGAAGGTAAACATGTTACACAGATATAAGTTTGAGAATTTTGGTGTCACGAAAAAAAAGTTTAGGGTAAATGTGTCACATGTATATAAGTTTGAGATTTTTGGTATCACAGAATAAAGGGAAAATTTCAAATAGGTACCTAAAGTGGAGTCTTTTTCTCAAGAGGGTTCCACATGGACATAGTATCAAATAAGGGCTTAAAGTGTCTAATCAGTCTCAAATAAGGGCTTGAAGTGCCCAATTAGTCTCAAGTAAGGGCCTAGGTTCGCCAGCAAGCACGTTACTGTTCCGGCGATCGGAACAAGGGCAATTTCGTCTTTTACTTTTTAATTTTTTTCTTTGTTTTTCCTTTTTTTGTTTTTTCTTTTCCTTTTCGTTTCTTTTTTTTTCCTCTCGGCAGAGGTCGCTAGCCTCAGGCGGAGGCTACCCTCGCCGGCGTCAAGCAAGGGCCACCCTCGCTCGACGCGGGCAAGGGTTGCTCTAGCCCGACCCTCGGTAAGGGTTGCTCTCTCCGGCATCGGGCGACCCTCGCCAGCCCAGGCTAGGGCATCCTCTGCCTAAGGCCGACGGAGGTCGCCGACCCCGACTATGGCCAGCAGAGAGAAGAGAGGAAAAAAAAAGAAAAGGAAAAGAATAAAAAGGAAAAAGAAAGAAAATTTTTTTTAAAAAAGTAAAAGACGAAACTACCCTTATTCCGATCGTCGACACAGTTATGTGCTTGCCAGCTGGCAAACTTACCGGCCGGCAAGCACAGGCCCTTATTTGAGACTAATTAGTCACTTCGGACCCTTATTTGAAACTAATTGGGCATTTCATGCCCTTATTTAACACTACGTTTACTTTGGACCCTCTTTTGAGAAAAAGACTGCACTTTGAATTCCCATTTGAAATTTTTCTTAAAATAAAATTTAAAGTAAATATGTCACAATTGATATATTTTAGAATTTTTTATGGCTATTATCTTCACCTGGAAAAGCTTTAGCAGGCCAAAAAAGAAAAGTAAAAAAAAAAATTAAAGACGGACAAATGTATTCTTTTGCAATTAAAATTCCTAGCTTTCCTCATATTCGAAACGCTAAACACTAGACAACATTGGCAAAACGACAAACTGCCTCTTTGTCCTCGGCGTCGACCCAGATTTTCCCGAAATAGCCTCCTCGCGCGACGTGATTTTCACGATTCGATAATCGCGATTTTCGCCCGACCACGAAATTTTGGCCCGTTCTAAACGTGGATTAGTTAATTCATATACAAAAATTGATGAATTCTAGGAAGACTTCTTACCATTATTTAATTGTTTTCGTGGGGTCTTAAGAGAAAATTTTTATACTTATCCGTTGCTTTCAAAAGAAAAGACATGTCGGCTTACGTTTTATTCAGATTGATAGACTTCTTTTAATAAATATATTTCTAAATAAAAAATATTATTTTAATTTATCGATACTTACGAACGAATTTGTGATACTAAGACATGGTATTCGTACGGTTTTGGAACTATAATAAAGCTATAAAAAAAAAAGAAGAAGCAAAACCATACATTCATTTATGACAAATTGTTTCACAATAGGATAAGGTATTATTTGGTAATCTATAAAGTTTTTGACATTTTCCTCCCTTGAGTGCTCAAGTTTGTTGCGGTTAAGATGACATTTCAATTGTTTAGATGTTTCGTAAGTGCGAAGTCATTTATTTTTATTAATTTTTTCTTGCAAAAGCAAAGTTCCATTGCTCTGAGTGGTGTCATTATCTAGAGGTATTTTTTTCCTTTTTATAATTATGATTTTGACCTCTTCGATTTAATCATCATGAAGTAGCGATGCTACTGGAAGTGGTGGCGTTGTAATCGCGCAATCTCACCTCACTCCGATGAACGACACGTGTTCCTCCTCATTTCCAGCCGTTAGATTTTCCTTTTTTATTTGGGAATTATGTGGTAGTTGAAAACCATGATAGCAAAACCACCGTTTCGCCGCCATCTCTTATGTGAAGCGAGCTAACAAAGGTCGGAGCTATCAAACTCTACAAGCCCAACACCTATCACCATCGCCACTCGATGCATCGCTTGCCCTGCGCCTCTCTTCGTTGACTTAGCCCCGCCTCGATCAAGCGCCACAATGTTGTCAACGACCTGGCAAGATCCGTCGCGCCCTTGACGACCTCAACCCCCATATCTCTCTTCCACTGCCTTCCTATTGTGAGAACTCCTTTGTCGGGGGTTAGTGCGTGGTCGCCGTTGACCTCCAAAATTTACTTGTAGCCTCTGTCAACCTTGCTTGACCTCGAGCCGACCCAGATCCAAGGTCGAGTCGAGCCGAGCCCTAAATCTTAGGTTTGGGGCTCCCTTGAGCTCATATCCTAAGATATTAGACTTGAGCACGCCGGTTGAGCTCGGGCTCGACAGTGGCGATGACGAGCCGCGGCAAAGAGTGGAGACCGGAGGCGATGGGCTCTCGATTGATGCGGATCTTAGCTTGACGGAAAATGTCGACGCTGGCTTAACCTCCAACATGGAGCTCTATAGCCAATCACTTGTTAGGACGCGAATCACAACCGAAGATTGGAGTGCAGTGTCATAGTATCACATAGCCATTAATTTGGCTTACCACTTTTGATAAGTGAAGACAGACAAAGCAATCATAGACATAGTGTCATCTTCTATATTATAAGCGCCACGGACGATGAATGATTGAGTTTGATCAAACAGGCAAGTCGAGCATCGAGCCCTAATTTTCGCATCGAATTGGGACAATTTTGGACCCCGGCCGAGGGTCGCAATCATGCCAAACATAAACTAGTAGTCCTTTGATCCAACACCCCACTTTAAGCTTTCAATCGCTAAGCCTTATCTCTTCGTCTTCATTCATATCAGTGTCGTTTTATGACCATCTTCAATAATAAAAAACAACCAAAAATAAAAAAAGAATAAGAGAGAATTGAAATTTTTTTTTTAACCACCCGTCTGAGTGGCGCTGCTGGAGCGCGCACTCTTCCTCTCGCAAAAGATTGAGTGTTCGAATTCCGGGCGCCGCAGGGTGACTTAACCAATGGCATGTGTGTAGTGGCTAGCACGTGTCGCCCCCAGGGTTTACTCCCCGGCTGTCGGCCGTGCGGGGGTTCCCTGGGTTATAAAAAAAAATTATCTTTTTTTTGGTCGAAAATTGAAAATTATCTTCACTTCACATAAAAAAAAGCCTTAGCAGGCCAAAAAAGAAAAGAAAAATGGATGATCTATTTAATATATAAAGATTCGATGAATGCTAATAAGACTTCTTGATTACCTTTCATTTTAATTTTGATATCGTGGTTTTCAAAGGAAAATTTTTTATTCTGGTCCATCGCTTTCAGCTGACGAAGTATGTTATGTTTAAATTTCTTTTTTCAGGTTTTTATGTCGGTTTGGATTGAATATCCTTCCCTTTTCCAGTAAATATATTTCCACCAAAATGAGAAATAATATTTTAATTAATAGAAACTTATGTACGAATTTGCGATACCGACAAAGAGCATTCATACGGTTTCTATCGCGGGCTTCTAGTGTAAAAGATCACTCGTTAGACATTGGAAGTATGAGGAAGTATGAGGGAGCAAAAATGAAAAGAGAGAAAGAAAACGAGCCGAGTAAATTAAAAGCCAAACTAAACATTCAGATAATTATTTTTTCATTATTATTATCACCCCGAGTCGAGGTATTGTTCGACTATAAGATATTATATTATTCGGTAATCTATAAATTGTTTGACACTTATTTTGAAAAGCTTAAGTTTATTATCAATCGAAAATTTCAATTGCTAGATATTTTTAAGGGATAAGTGCATTCAAAGTCCTAAATCTTGTCGCGAAAGTTCAATTGAGTCATAAAACTTTTATAATGGGTAATTAATTCCTAAAACTTGTTAGGAAAGTGCACTTGAGTCCTAAAACTTTCAAAAAGTGCAAATAAGTCCTAAAACTTGTCACGAAAGTGCAAACAAGTCCTAAAACTTTTCAAATTGGTTTAATCAAGTCCTTCCATTGATTGTACTTTTTGAAAGTTTTAGGACTTAATTGTACTTTCGTGATAAGTTTTAGGACTTATTTGCACTTTCGTGGCAAGTTTTAGGACTTGTTTGCACTTTCGTGACAAGTTTTAGAACTCAAGTGCACTTTCCTAACAAGTTTTAGGACTTAATTGCACACTATGAAAGTTTTAGGACTCAATTGCACTTTCGTGACAAGTTTTAGGACTTCCAGTGAACTTATCCCTATTTTTAACTTTGATTTATGGGATGGTTTAGTATAAACCATTTTACCATGTTTCCTTGGTCCTTAGATATTTGTGCTATGACTCAAAATTAGATGTTTTTTGTTCGTGTAAAAGTCATTTATCGATTATATTTTTCGCTAGCAAAAGCTGAATTAATTTACTCTAATTGGTGTGATTATCTAGAGATCTTTTTTTATATATGAAATTATGATTTTTGACCTTTTTGTTCGCTGGTTCCCATTTTCAGCTTCAACTTCATCATTGAGAAGAGAGTGTACCGGGAGCGGAGGCGTCGGATCCGGGAACTTTCACCTCGCTCCGATGGACGACACGTGTCGCTAATAATTTTCGAAATTCCTCGCGCGTTGAAAACCGCAATTTCGCCGCTCTCTCTCTCGTGTGAAGTGGGCTAACAAAGATCGGAGCTATCTAATAATTTTTCCTTCGCAAGCCCCTCGCCCATCACAACCGCCATCGGACCCGTCGCTTGCCCTACACGCCACTCCGTCGGCACAATCGGGTGCCACGATGTCGTAGGCGACTCGGCACCTCCCTTCCGGACGAGGACAACACCCAGCAAGCCCCATCGCGCCTTGTGGTTGCCTCGGCTTCCGCGTCTCTCTCTCTCTCTCATTGCAGTGATGCCACGAGAACTCGCCGAGGGGTTGATGTTAGCCATTGATCCCCAAAAATCCAGCCGGGGCAACCATCAACCTTACTTGGCCTCGAATCGACCTAGATCCTAGGTCAGGTCACACCCATCCTAGATTCCAGATTTAGGGCTCACTTGCGCTCAAATATTAAATCATAGGTGTGAGCACACCTACTAAGTTCGGGCTCGATGACGGCGAGGACGAGCCACGGCAAGGCAAGTGATAACCAGAGGCGAGGGCCCATCGCCCGAGAGCGGAGACGTCGGCGGTGGAGATCTCTAGCGAACAAAACACATCTCAAGTAATTCTAAATATATAACACCGTGCAAATAATAGAGTTAAAATTAGTCCTAAGCAAGACGTTAAAAATTTTCATTCAAAGCCTCGTCCAGGCCTCGGGATCCTCTAAAATGTAAAGCAAAAGGAGGGTGTTTCCTCCTCCTCGGAGAAGATAAATATATAACGGGGAATTAGAGGTACAAGACATGCGGATACTAAAACGTTAAAATAAGGAACCTATTTGTGAAACCCGTTGTCACTATAAATCAAACGAACGGGTCAGAGAGGATCCCTTAGGAGCTTCTTAACTCCTTTCTTTTGATGAGGCTACCGCTTGATCGAACACTAAGGATTTAAGGACAGTCCTTAGTTAGGAAAAAGGCCCTAAAAGACGGAAAAAAGAAAAAGACAGAGAATGATAATTACAAACAAAACAAATCATAGCGCAAATAGTAGAGTAAAAATTAGGAAAGATAATTTTTTTTTTTTGGTCAAAAGAAGTTGTCTACAACCCCAACTATATATGCATTGTCCGAATACAAAACCCAAATTATTTCCCAGGTTGTCTCCAATCAAAAAACATAATGAAAAAATAAATGAACGAAAACAAACAGTATTTCAGGTGGCAATATTTAATTCGATTTTCTTTTTCCATCGCCCGGTCCCCAGCCCACGCGCGGGAGCTGCACGCGCCCCGGAAAAAACCCATTATATGGATAATTGCCGCTAAATAGATCATCAACCTTTTTTCACCGAGAGGAATTTCACTGTAAAAACGGAAGGGTTAAACTCAGAGTTCTGGGTAAAACGGGAGAAGAAGGCAAAACAAGAACACCTGATGCGGGGGTGGAGTCGACGTTCAGCGGAGGCGCGTGGAGAAGGATCCGCGACAGTGCAGGGCGGCTGGCGGAAAGAGAGAGGGAGAGAGAGAGAGAGGGAGGGAGAGAGAGCGACGGCTATGGAGGGTTAAGGGTGGTGATGGTGGAGGTGGAGGAGGTGGAGGTGGAGGTGGAGGAGGAGGCGTGTCTGGGTGCGTGGGCCATTTGGAAAGGGACGTCAGGGTTTAAATTTTTACAAAAAACAAGCAAAAGGTGGCAGAGAGAGAGAGAGACAGAGAGAGAGATGAGTGGCGGTGGGTCGTGGATGTCTTTATTGTATTCCCCTCGTCTCTCCAAGGTCTTATTTTTATGGGAGTTTAATGGGTGGGTTCTCTCCCTCTCTCTCTCTCTCTCTCTCTCTCTCTCAGCTGTACTTCTCTTCCTTTTCCTTGGATTTTAATTTGTGGGTGTTGTTTTTTTTTAGTCACAGCAGAAGGAAGATAGAAACAATGAGGCACGGAGGGGGTGTTCTAGTGTAGAGAGAGACACACACAAGAGAGAGAGAGAAAGGGACTTCGTGGAGTGGGAGGAGGAGGAGGTTTCGAGGGGGGAGACATGTTCAGCTTGATCCCAACAGTACTGTTCTTTGCTTCTTCCCTCCTAAACCAGATCCTACACAGGTGTCCATCTCTGGCTTATTCTTGCTTATCTCTCCAGCTTTTCCATTGCTTGTGCTATTTCCCTTTCTAATTCTCTCCCTTTTTTCTCTTTGGAGATAGTTTTTCTTTTGTTCTCTTGTGCTCTTCTTCCTCTTCCATGGAGCTTGCTTGCCTATTTTTCTGTGTGGGTGGCATGGAATAGGATAGAATCTAGCTGGGTCGGTCTTATCTTGTTGATGCATGTTGAGTTTCAAATTGTTGCTTTACTTATCATTGCTTCTTCTTCCTTTCATTGAAGTAGGGATGAGTAGGTCCCTTATGAAAAATCTTTTCCCCGTTGCTTGTTTGGTAGCATGGGGTCCTGTGTTTCCTTGCTTTCGCTCTTTTGGCTGTGAGTTTCTTTGCTCTTTCACGTATATACATCTTCTTCACCGCACTTTAATCATGTTTATTCTCTTGGTTTTTAGTGAGGGTCCTTCTCTGTTGCTGAAATTTCCCCCCCTTTTTTTTTCTGGAACGCAAAGGAAGGATTTCTGCTGAATTTGTCGAGGCCCCGTATGACCCTTTTTGATTCTTATTTGAACGAGTCATGGCCAAGATGGGGTAGTTGAGAAATTTTTATTAGAGGGTCCTTTTGGCCCTAGTGTTTTGGCTGATTCATTGGCCAGTTGGAGTTGAAACTTGAGACCCCCACCACACTCTCAGGCCATCTGTTGCTTTTTGTTTCTTGTTTCGATCTGTTGCATGTTGTCCACCTGTACAAAGACAATCCACCTGTCTCATGTATTGACTGGAGGACATAACGTTTGCACTCTTTTGAGCTTTTCTGGAGTTAGGGTTCTTTTCTTTTTAATTTGTTTTCTTTTTCCCTTTCCTTTGCCACATGAATCCGGTGAATTGCAGTTCTGGACTAGTACACTGGAGCTGCTCCTTCCTGTGAACCCATTTGTTGGGTCAATCATAGGTCTGGATTTGACATAAGAAATGAGTTTAGCCATATCACATTCCAGGTTGTGATGCATTCTTGGAACACTCATGCATGCTTAGCATTTGACTGCTGATACCAGCAATCTCTGTGGTGGTTGGATATGCTAGCTTTGTGTCCATGTCTCCTTTTTCTTATCTTTTCGTTTTTCGTGCAATGGGTTTTTTGACTGAGAATTGGCTTATCTTATTTTGCCTTTTCAAGATTCAATAGCCATGGGTTTTGTGTTTAGGGAACCTAAGATACATCTCTATAAACTGCTAGGTGCAGTCAAACTTACTGGCTAAATTAATTTGCTCTCAGTATTCTAAAATTTGGTTTTCGAAGTCTGTGGCTTTCTATGTGAACCTTTTGATGTTGTGGGGTAGAAAATATATGGTTTTACTATAAGCTAACCTTTCTCAAATTCGTTATATGAAAAGCTTGTAGTGGTTGGTAATTCGTGACATGCTCTTTGGTATAATAAATAGATAGATGCTATTACGATTTGGAATGATTAATTGTTAGCATTCATCAAATTTTAAAAGTTGTCTCATAGAATGGGAATGGGACTCCGCTGCCCTTCAAGGGCAAGTATCTTACTGGATTTTTCCATATTACTGGTGGGGAGGTCGATGGCAAACAAATTTTGCACACTTTGTAATATAGAGGATATCAATGCTGCATCACCTTATAAACTCAGTTGTAAAGGTTACGGACGTTTGTATGGCTATCACATTTCCATGGAAAGAGATCTATCACGGATTGTGTAACAGTATAGAAGAGGCCACTTATAGGAGACATTGGTGTTTTCTTGCTGTCAAAGACATTGGTGTATTCTCTCCATAATGGAGTTTATCTTACAAATTTTCCTTGTATCTGCTGACTTTTGATTGATGGTAGACCTTAGGTATTGATAAAAGTGCATGTTAGGAATTTAATTATTAAACAATGCCTTCATCTAAGTGCTTAAACATACGAGCTGCAATTGTCTCACAAGTTTTTTCGTGCTATTGGACAGGGGGTGTGGTGATCAACTCTCTCTAGGCCCTTATTTGCCTCTCCATTTATTGTTATTTCTATGCTTCATTCTTAGGCAAAGTCAAGCTTACCTATGAGAAGAGAGTTAGGCACACAAGCCATGTCTTCATGTAATTGAAAACTTAAACTTTTAGATTTGTTGGTAGTGGTTTAGCAAAAATCTGCTGTGTACATAGGAAATGAAGATCAATTAATTATCTATGAAAGATCTCTCTCTCTCTCTCTCTCTCTCTCTTTCTCTCTCTCTCACACACACACACACACACACACACACACAATGCAGATTTACATGCATATGTATAGCTTCCTTCCATATGAGATAGTCAGAAAGGAAAATTAAAAGTTAATTATATGGGTGCCTTCAAACAAGATATAGGTGATATGACAAAAAAAAAGCAAACGAGATATAGGTGAACATCCTCATCTAAATCGTGAATGTTGCAATCTGCTTAGAAAGCATGACTTTGCAAATCAGCTGTGCATGAAGAACTTTAACATGTTGATTCAGTATCCTAAAACTTTAGACCGTTTGTGATTGCATGTTCTTGTTCTTTTGGTGCATTTAGATGGGAATAAGCCTGGCTGCTTTAGACGAAAGTGTTTGATTTCTCCAGATGCTTCTAATCCAGTCTTCATATTTGTGTCTTCTGTGTGTCACAACATCCACAAACACTCACCCACACACATTAACTTCTTTTCAAGTACTAGACGTGTTTATTTTTTCTTCTTGAGGTGCATATTTTATTAGTATAAGGGATTGAACTTTTTATCTGACTTTCTTTATCCTTTTCCAGATCCCAAAAAAATCAAGTAGTTATTTATTAAAGCACGCATCTAAGCATAGAGCAGGATTTATTCCACAGGATGAACTTTTGTTAACATCTCGTGGCCTCATTAAATTTGTTTAGTTTTTGCTTGCTATACTAATTCTTTGGGACCTTTATAGTTGGAAGAAATTTTATGCTTTAGGTATTATGAGTTTTTGTTTGCATGCTACTCCAAGATTGAAATTCACTTTCATTGGTGAGTTTTCAAGTGAGTCAGATAATGACCATGTAAACAGTCCCTCCGGCTACAACTTAAAATTTAGGCCATCCTTGATTCTGGTGCTGTTGTTGTCACGAATAAATCCCTTTATTGGCTCATAGCACCCCCTTTTACTTTAACTGTTTTTTTTTGGTAAGGTAACCCCCTTTTACTTTAACTGTTGATGGAACCATTTTTCATTTTGTATGTTTATTGCATTAAGTTCTTGTTAGGTTTTTGCCTTCCCTTACTTTTCATCTGTTTGATAAAAAATTCCTCACATGATGCCATGTTTCTTATCTCAAACTGTACGTCCTTTATCAGAGAGATAGAAAGAAAATGGACTTTATATGTCCAACTCATTGGAATTCATTTTTCTTCTGTGAGCAGCTGATATCTGAATGAGTTGAGAGGAGCTCATTTCTTGTTCACCGTCTACTTGAATTTGGATCACTTTAAAAATTGCCGGAACTAGATGCCTATAAGAATCCAGAACTTGCCAAAGAAAAGTTTCGATCAAGGTTCGATCCTCTCAATGCCTCATGTCGGGGTAACTTACCCACCGTGGTGGAACCCAAATGAACAGCAACTTCCACCATCTATACCCAAAAGTAGTGGTTTGAAAGTGGAATCTCCACCCGTGCTCCATCACCAAGCAAAGCATTTAGGTCTTCAAATGCAAGAACAGGAATCATCTTCAACTCAATCAGCTGGCAATTCTTGCCATGAAGTGAGTGTCGTGGGTGGGGCCAACTCTCAAGATCAAAGCATTTCATCTGAATCTGGTACTTTACTTTTTTCAATTTTCTGCTATTCTTTTTGTTTTTGTGTAGGAGACTAGGGGAGGGTGTAGTAATATAGGTATATGTTTGTATCGGTATGCTACCATTTATAGATTTGGATTTGGTCATTTTCGAGGGTGCGTTTTATGATGCTACGGGACTGTCTCTATGACTTTAGAACTAACCTGAGAATCTAGTTCTGGTCCTCATTAGTCTTAGCAGTTTCTTTCTTGACTTAAGTTCTGTAATTTGCTGCTCGAGTGTGCAACTCTGATTGGTTTAACTTTTCACTGGTTGCTTATTCTTTAATCTAGGTCAAGATGAAAGTTGTGGCAGGAGCTTTGAAGGTCAGACAAAGCCAATGTTCTTATTCAACAATCCGGAGATTGTCTTCAATTCTTCACTAGCTGATCAAAGCCAACCTCTGGTATGCTGAGCCATTATTTTGGTTTCTGTGTTGGTAGGTTCTTCTTATGCTTGTTTCACTGTCCAGATCCGTGTTCCATATCCCCCGGTCGATCCTTATTTCAGTGGGTTGCTGACTGCTTACAGACCGCAAGCTATTGTAAGTGAAAGTTCATGTCTCTTCATTAATTTTTTTTGTCAAATAGAATGCACTTCATTTGCTGAAACGACATGATTTCTTTACATTGCGAGTAAATTCCACCTATAATCACTACTTTCACATTTAATCGAGTCTTTGAACTTTAATTTTGATTACCCAATGCACTAAACTTCCATTTCTTCTCAATTAATTTATTTCAACGGGAATCCACCCATTTATCTAGATGATGTGGATGTGGTAGTGCATGGCCAATCTTTTGACCATCATGTCATTGCCACATGGGCACCACATGGGAGTCTCGCTGAGAAAGTGGCAGGATTTTGGTCAAAATGCATCCATTGAAAGAGATTTGAAAGTCTGGTGCATCAGTTAATTGAAGTCAAACTTCAGTAATTGGTTGCAAAATCTGGGATAGTGAAATTTACCTGGGACCTTTTGTAGGTTGCTGATTTTTTTAATGTTCTCTAGATGTTCCCTCCCCCACTTTCAACTATCTTTGGAAACTTTTAAGACTTCTTTTATTTGGGAGCCCAGATTCAATCCCAGGTAGGATCTCAAATGTTAGGGATGGCACCTGGACGTGTTCCATTGCCACTTAACCTTGCAGACGACGGACCAATCTACGTCAATGCAAAACAATATCATGGAATTCTTCGGAGGAGGCAGTCACGTGCAAAGCTGGAGGCTCAAAACAAACTAGTCAAAGCTCGAAAGGTGTGTGTTCATGTTCATTGACAAGTTAATCTTAGGCTGCGCTGCATCTGGTGTCATGAGTCCAGATCATCAACTCCAGTAAACCTTTCTCCTGTGTGAAACCATTTGGAATTTGCTTTGAGCTGTGGCCGACAATTACTTCAATGAGTATGCATAACAGGTCACATCTGCATGCATATTGGCTTTAGCCGGAATAATATGACACCATTAATAGCACAAAATAATGAAGGGAGAAAAAACTGAAAACTGAAATTTAAAGAGAATTTGCATATGTTGCATTTTCTAGAATTCCTCCTCCTCAGAAGATATAGTGTAAAAATGATCGCACATGATGTAGCAGTAACAAGTTATCAACCAGTTTCTATTTGTAATCTTGTGTCTTTTCTCACTAATTGGGCAAAGAGTTGCTAGTTCGGCACCCTCCGGCTCCCTCATGTGGGCTTGTCTCGCACATTCCAAACATGAAGGAATTTGACTATAGAACTCTCGAATGTTAGATAATCTGATTGTTTCTTTGTGTCTCTAAAATCAATTGGCAGGAATAATCAAACGCTCTCTTTTGTTGTAAGTATTCAGCACGGAATGATAATAAATTCTTTTGTTATCCAACCGAGGAAGTATTTCTTTGATACTATACTTTCTCTCTGCTGAATAACACTAGGCTCATAAGTTGTGTGTGTACATGGCACCGAGAGAATAGGTTCCTAGATATGAGCTAATGTAATAATTGAGCGAGTAGGCTCTGCATCACTTTTTAAACTTGAAAAACAATTAGTTTCTTCTTGGTTCTAGCAAATTAAGACATGTTGGATGAGATGTCTGGTGATCTGATGTTGACTCGAAGTTACGCTGACATAAAATGAATGAAGCCTCACAGATTGCTAGTCCCGTCAATCACAGTGGTTGCGAAGTTCTTCGTAATTAGATGGTGATAATATTCTTTTGTTTCAACTTTTTCACCTGATCAAATGCAGCCTTATCTTCATGAGTCGAGGCATATTCATGCCCTAAATAGGGTCAGAGGATCAGGCGGCCGCTTCCTCAGCATGAAAAAGCTTCAGCAGCTCGACCCAGCTTCAAGCAGTCACAGCCCATGTGGCACTGGACCCAGAGCTCAAAATAAAGACGCTTGTGGACCAGAAACTCACCAAGGGGGAGCCAGTGAGCGGCAGTTCGCTTCGACCATGGCCAGTTCCAATGTCTTGAGCATGTCGAACAGCAACGCGGACTTCTACCCAGATAGCAGGTTCTCCGGGATCTCCGCCCACATGGCAGGAGCAATGCAGTGCAATGAGGGGCTCATGCATGGCGGCGCAGCCCAGCACTGCTCTTCATCCGTCCGGTGAGCAAGTGGTGCAAAGTCCTAAACCACTACAGCACTGGACGGGGCAAATCATCCTTGGCTTTGTTAGGTTTAATTCCCGACTGTTTCATACTTCGGTCGCATGATGACCGCCGTGTTGTCACTGATACTGTTTTACCGATGTTGATTGGGAAATTCAAGTTAGATGTGTCGGTAGATTCGTGGATGTGTCCATGAAGCATTCCGGGTCATCCCGGTTCTTCGCGGGGTATGTTGTAATTGTTCACTGCATGTCTCTGTCTGTGTTTGCTTAAGAAATTGCCGTACACATTACTTCTGGCCTGCAGGAAAAGAAAAGTTCTGCACATTAGAGTCGAGCTTTACTTGGTTAATTTCTTTTTTGGGGAATGAAATGGAGTAGGGACAGTAAATGATGGATAGATTGGGACTTGCAATTGAGCTTGTTGAATGCCTTGATCTGCGTCCAATTTAGAAGTAATCGTAAGTATGGATGATTAGTTCCCACCCTAAAACCGAAAACCTCATACTAAAGGACCGGTTCCATAAAATGGGCCGATTCTCAGGCGGGTCCCTGAAACTGGTCTTCTGGACATTGTGTTGTTTAAAATTTAGTTCAATCCCTTTCCCTTTTGTTGGGGGTGGAGATGGACTGGAAATGAAGAAGAAAAAGAAAAAAAGAAAAAGAAAATTTATGTGGATATATGGCTCATTTGCGATAAGTATAATTTGGGAATTGTTTTTCTCAAAAAATACTAGTTGTATCGCTTGAAATAATTAGTCAATGCAAAATATTTTTAGTATTGATAAAAATTTATATTAAAATTTTTCGTGAACGATAAAAATATTTTTTGTTAATTATTCTATGAGTGATATAAGCGATCATGATCATTTACACTTCACTTTTGCTTTGGCTATTAAAAGGTATTGAAAATGAAAGTAATGAAAAATCAAAATCATGAGGCAATGGTAGAGGGGGAGGAGGGCATGGAATCTCTTTTTATAAAAAAATAAAAGGGAGAATAGAAGGGGCCTTATCGACCTAACTTTAGTTAATTATTGCTTAAAAAAATTAAACTTTAGTTAAAGTGCACACGTAAGACTCTAATCTGCCAATAAAGAGGTGTAAGTGGGGTCCTTTGACTAAAGATAAGATTTCATCGTGCAGTTTCGGAACATATCCCGTCTATAAATAAACTAATCAAAAATGAAAACTTTATGTTAAAGAAGATAAAGTAAATTTAGCAAGGTATCTCGTGAATTTATCTAATTTTGAAACGAGTTTTTTCGTCGTAAAAGAGAGAGTTAAAAATCGACTATTCTTGCCTGTGGTGGGTTATACTATTCTTTTTGTTACTACGATTTGCAAAGGAAATGAACAAGTGCCTGTTATCCAAACAATTGTTTGTTGGTCGAAATATTACAAAGATGGGCAAGTTTGTCTATTTGAATGCATAGTCGTATTTTTGTTTGGAAAGTTAGAATGAAATTGTACATGGTACATCAAACATCCAAAGTGAAAAAGTAGATAGAGGGAAGAAATTAGTAAAGTTCACGAAAGAAGTTTTTTCTTTTCATCGTATGGAGAATTATGAAAGTGAGATAGTTCGAGAGTGATAAGTCGACGTGATCGATGAACGAGTCCGTACGGTCGGGACAGGCAGCAAGCCTAAAATTCAAACCCCAAACCTGTGTTCAATTGAAAGAGTATCGAATTATCCTTGTTATATGTTTTGATCCTAAAGGGCGTAAATGAACAATTTAGGGTGTATTTGGTTCATGAAAAATTACCGATTTGTAAAATATTTTCCTAAAAATGATACTTTGCATCGCTTACAAAAAAAAATATTTTCATCGTCCATGAAAATGCTTTGACATAAATTATTATCTAAGCATTTTGAAAATATTCTCACCGACTAATTATTTTAAGTAACACGGACGATTATATTTAGAAAAATAATTTTCAAATCATTTATTTCCAGCAAAACAAATAATGCTCCGATCCCGGAAAATCTTCTTATCTTGGCTCACGTGCCCAAAGCCCCTTGGGCCAACACATGGGCGTTTGGGAAAAATTTTAGAACCGCCATTTAAGAAAAGTCAGCATTGGGAAGGCTAAAATCCCATGACATGTCCTACGCTACCTCAGGCTTTTAGCTTTCTCAGCATGCAAGACTGGGGTTAGTGATTTTTTTTAACTTTCGAAACTACCCTAATTAATTTTTCGATTTTACCCTCGTTTATGATTGGTCATCATCTTCTTTGTTGAGATTGGTTGACATGCTCGCGCATAATTGCAAGGGGGTCGGAGAGGGGTTGGTGGTAGACCGGAGAGAGGCCGGCGTGGTCGCACGACCTAGGCAACTGTTGCCTGGGGTCATGCGACCTCATATGGCCCTTGCTAAGGTTGCGTGACCCCAAGCATCCCTCGGTAGGAGTCGCGCGACCCATGCCAAGGTTGTCCGAGATCGCGCAACCTCGGGCGACCCTGCCTGGGTTGCTCGACCCCAAGCGGTCCTCGCGGGGGGCTGTCCAAGGTCGTGCGACCTTAGACGACAGCCGCCGACGCTAGATCTAGGTTGCCGGCGGCCACTTGCCCTTCGTGGGGGTTTGAGTTGTTTATTTATTTATTTTTAAAAAATAAGAAAAGTCTTTTATAAAAGTAATTTTTCCAAACACGGTTTAGCTAAAATCGCTTTACAAAGGACTTTTAAGATACAATTTAATAAACACAATTTGCATTTTGGAAAAATCTTGCATTTTCCCAAAGGCTCAACCAAACGCAGCCGATATATAGTGTGACAAATTACTTCCATGTATTGTAAAGCAAATTCGAAATTAGCCTTCAACATCAAATTTCACCTAAATTCCGGCAGAAATGATTTAAGATGAAAACAAAAATATCAAGTTATCCCCCCCACCCCCAAATAAAAAGAAACGCTCATAAGAATTCTATAATCCATATTTAAATAACCTTTAATAGTCTGTCTTAAGCTAAATCTATTTCTTATAGTACCTCATATTTGGGGTGATCGATTCCCGATTTTGAGATTGAGGATCGAACCGGTTAGTCCTAGGACGGAAAATCACTTACTTAGGATTTAGTTCACATTTTACAATAAAAATATATATAGTCGGTTCGGTCCGATCCGATTTGGTTCCCTCTTGAAACTGGAAACCGGACCGTTCGGACACTGATTCCATTTTTGGGAACTGGAATCTAACCGATACTCCCATGAATCAGACCAAATAGGCCGATCCAGTTTGATCCGAACGGTTTCCTATTTGGACAATCTATTTTGCACACCTCTATCTCAAATCACATCATACCTATTCTTTTTCTATTAAAATATAGCGTGTCATTTTTGCTAGTGTAAAAAATAAAGAGGATTCAAATTGAATCTAATGTATAATTATTAGCGGAGCTCGCCTTATTCCTTCTTAATTACCCTAACTAATTACAAATGATTGATTTTGGCTTAATTCTTCAAATAAAACTCACAATTTTAGATTTAATCCCAATTTAGCCCCGATCTTTTTTTTTGTCTTTAAAAAGTTATGAAATTTCGCTATAGTCCCAAATCTGCCCTCGCATTCAGAAATTGCCTCTGATCTCTTCAAAATTATCAACATCAAGGCTAATTCACAATCGAAACCCACGGCTTTCACCAACACTCTCATCTTGGTACAGAACAACAACATCCTCCTGAAGAGACCGGAGGCGAATATTAGATGCAGGGTAAATTTGAAATAATTTTTTTTGCAAAGTTTGGGGAAAAATTCAAATTAGACTTAAAGTTAGAGGCTTTTTTAAGAAAAAGGATAATGAAACAAATAGTCTCTAAACTTTGTCCCAATTTGTAATGTGGTGCTCGAACTTTTAATTTGCTCGATACAGTCCATGAGCTTTAGCCTAATATTCAATACGCTCCTCGAAATTTTAATTTCTTCGATGTGTTCCTTAGATTTTTTGAACATGTTCAATGTAGTCTTCGAATTTTATGAATACGTTCGATGCTATCTTTCCATTGATTTAAGATCAGAGACAACATTGAATATTTTCATATAGCCGAAGTACTAAATTGAATGTGTGCAAAAAGTTCAGGGATCAAACTGAACAAATCAAAAGTTCACGGATCACATTACACATTATCGAACTAGAGGTCAGGAATAATATTAAACAAATCAAAAAATTCGAGAACCAGTTCCCGGACTATTTGTGTTTTTTTTTTTTGGGCGTAACTCGAGTTCGTCGTCACGAAAAGAGAGAGAGAGAGAGAGAGAGAGAGTGTGTGTGTGCGGTCGTCATCGTCAACAACCTCCTCATCACCCGAAACGTCGAAGGTCTCGAGCTCGAGTCGTCTCCCTCCCTCTCTCTCTCTCCTCCTCACATCGCAACAAGCAGCAGGGGCAGCAGCAGATCATCACGCGCCATCCTCGCACTCCTCCGCCGGAGCGAGCGCGAGCGAGAAGGAAGGGGGGAGAGAGAGAGGGAGAGGGTGTCTCGGAAATGGTGTCGTACGTGAACGCGCTGCTGTACGGGGTGGGGGGCATCGTGGTGGCGGGCATGGCGCTGCTGGTGGCCTTCCAGGAGCGCCTCGTGTACGTGCCGGTGGTCCCCGGCCTCACCAAGTCCTACCCCTTCACCCCCGCCCGCTTCCGCCTCCTCTACGAGGACGTCTGGCTCAGATCCCCCGACGGCGTCAGCCTCCACGCCTGGTTCATCAAGCTCTTCCCCGACTCCCGCGGTCAGTCCCCCCCTCCTCCTCCCGCTCTTCCCCCCTTCCCCGTCGCTCGAATCCCGCGCCTCGCTTCGGCCTTCGATTCGATGCGAGATTCGCGCTCGAGCCTCCTCGAATTGGGCGTCGTAGGGTTTGGGCAATCGCGTGATGTGGATCGAATCGCGCGAAATTGGACCTTCCGTTAGCTCCTGCTGGAGCTCCGCGTTCGGCGGGGGTTTAACCGGATCTGGTCTCTTCGGTCGCTGGATTAGTTAAGTCGCGCTTTGGTGCATTCTAGTGATTGCTAATACGAGCTTCTTAATGAGGCTGAAAGAGTGCCTTTTTGAAGCTTCAAGGCTCGGTAGGGATGATGCTTTGAGGATTTTTGTTTGTTTGGGGGGAACTGACGGAATTGGGCTCGCGATCAACTGTTTGATCGGATTATCGGCCGGACACGTCGTGATTCGAGATGGATTACTGCGCTGTCTTTGCTGAAAGTACTGAATTGCCGCTGAACAGAACACGTGGCTGCCGTGTTTGTGCATTTTGCGGGCGTGATCATTTCTCCATTGGTTTTTCCATGCTTTTAGTGCCGCTGTTTTACTACTGTAACCTCTTTCGTAATCCAGGTTTCGACGTGCTTACCTCTTGCGGGTTGTCGTCTGTTTTGCAGGTCCGACTATTCTGTTTTTCCAAGAGAATGCTGGAAGTATCCTTATTGTCTGCATTCACACTCAATCGTTACTGTTTGTGCTTGTTAGTTTGGCCCTAGATATGAATCATCCAGCTCTTGGTCATGCTTGCTTATGATCCAGCTTGCTTCTATTGCTATTTAGTATCCTTTACATTTACATCAACAGATATTGCTCATCGTCTTGAAATGGTTCGCATAATGTTGCAGAAGTTGCAGTGCAATGTGTTTATGCTTTCGTATCGAGGGTATCTATCTCCTTTTTCATAAAGCAAGTTCAAGTTACATTTGGATCTGAAATACCTGGTGGCTTTCATATTTTTTTCTTCCATTTAATTGAGTATGTCCCGGTGCCTTGCAGATATGGGCCGAGTGATGGCTATCCTTCTCAGCATGGCATCACACTAGATGCTCAGGTGTTGTAATCTATTATTTTTTTACTTATTAGATTTTTGCAAATATCGATTGTCATTATTCAATTTGTTTGGTTAGGCTGCATTGGATCATCTTCATGCAAGGACTGACATTGATACCTCCAGGATAGTTGTATTTGGAAGGTCACTTGGAGGAGCAGTTGGAGCAGTTCTTACAAAAAACAACCCCGATAAGGTATAGGTTCGGTTTTCTCTTCTCTTTCTTTTACTCTCTTTTTTTCCTTTTTTCCTTTTTGAAGCTGGCTGTAAGGACATTTAGATTATAGACCTTTTTTCCTGTGAATTTGGTACTTTATAAGCTGAGTTGTGTATGAAGAAGGATGTTGGTGTAAATGACATCACTCCAAGAGAGATGCATAAGAACCATACTCGATTAAGTAAGGTATTAATGGAGTGGGTGTATGTTTAGTGGTGAGAATGTGAAGGGGGAATGTGGTGGTCCAAGCAGTCGAAGTTGAGTTTAAGGGGTTAATGGATAGCAGATTTTCTCTTGTCCATTGTACTTGATGCTTTTTCTTGTTTGACGTCTTTTATCTTGATTTAAATCTCTCCACTGTACATGGTATGTTCTCGAGTTTGCACCTGATGAACCTTTTCAAATTTCTTTTTGTTGAATTGCTGAGTCTAACAATTTATTCCTTCAAATTTCCACTATTCATACAGGAAACCCAAAGGAAAAACAGGGACCGGTCATCTCCATTTTCCTTCCGTACTGTTAAGATTTAGATATAAGGCTCGTCATAGATAAGAATCGGGTTACCTGCTTCCTGCCTATGTGCATCTGATTGTTAGGTTGTCCTGAATATCCGACGGACAAGAATAGGCTTTTTTTTTTTTTCCTGTAAATCGCATTGTGTTTATAGATATATCTCTCTCATCTAATTGGCCGTTCTTACGGAAATGGCGTTTCCTGGTTATACATGTTTAATTTCACATATTGATGGATGGGGACATCATCTTTTTGCTACCCTGTTTTTGTCAGGTTGCTGCTATAATATTGGAGAACACTTTCACATCGATTCTAGACATGGCTGGAGTTCTACTGCCCTTTTTAAAGTGGTTCATTGGAAAAAGTACTTCTAGAGGCCTTAAAATTCTTAACGTTCTTGTGCGATCACCATGGAATACAATTGACGTTGTTGGTCAGGTTAGTTGCATGCTGGAAGTATGTCTTTTTCTTTTCTTCTTCTTCCAGGCGATTCTACTTATGCTGCTTGAAGAATGCACCGAAAGGGGTGAAATTGCATTTATTTGATCCGCGTTTCGTTTTTGGGAAGCTCATCAAACCTTTTTGGAGTTTATTGAAAATATATGGACACACTTGCTATTCAAAATCTTTTTAACCCTCTTTTAGAGGTAGAGTTTCGACCACTTTACCTAGAGGGTTGATACCTTTTGTGTCAAAAGGCCCGATCCCTCAACTGTTGATCCCTCAAATGTAAGATCATAGTCCAAAATATTGATCAGGTTCTTGTAGCTACTACCTAATTCATGCAATGTGTCTTACAATGAACAATTTTGTGTTTAGTTTGTCCGAGCATTGCAGAGCATTTCTTGTTAGTTTCAAATCCTCACTTGGTAATTTCTTACATAATGTTTAATTTCAGATTAAACAGCCAGTCCTTTTCCTCTCTGGATTGCAAGATGAGATGGTCCCCCCATTACATATGCAATTGCTGTATGCCAAGGCAGCTGCTCATAACAGGCAATGCGTTTTCGTGGAATTTCCAACTGGAATGCATATGGATACTTGGTTGTCAGGTGGAGATCGCTACTGGAGAACTATGCAACTGTTCCTTGAACAACATGTTCCAGAGAAGAAAGAAGAAAAACAATCATCTCAAAATGAAAATTTTTCGGGTAAGGGAAACCTTAAGTCACTGATGTGACACCTTGTTGCTTTTTGTTGATGAACCATGGATGCAGAATACCTTTCTTCTTTATCAGGTAGTTTCATTAGTGTTGTATGTGCATGCTTCAACACTGGATGACAGCCATCCATTTCGGAAAACCTGTAGTTAATTTGTGTTTGGGCTGTTCATTTGTGACAAGTTTTTCTCTTTTGACATTCTTTGCACTTCTTTATGCATGTCTCTGAATTGCAACTGCATTAGGCAATGTGACAGAGAGGTTCTCTTTCCTTTTCCACACCCTTTTATTTGGGCAAGAATTAGGTGCTGCTGGCTAGGTAACGCTATTGTATTGGTGGTTTTGTGGTACATTTTTCTGCACTCAATCTCACGATATAATTTGCGCTTAACCCTCTCTCTCTTCTTCTCATTTAATTAGCCGGACCACCACCTTCTAGCTCTCTCTCTCTACACATGAAGGAGACTGAAAAGTCGCACGTCTCTCTCTCCTCTTTTTTCTTTTTCATGGCTAGGGATCTCTCTCATGACCTTCCTCCTTCATCTTTATCTTCAACTTTTCTTCGTTTTCTTTTTCTCTTTCTTCTTCTCATGGCCATGGCCAAGCTTTGTAGCAGAGCTCGTGCGGCTATGGTCACTAGCTAGGGCTGAGCTCTGCTACAGAGCTCCCGTGGCCATGGCCATGGACAAGCTTTGCTGGCCGTGGGCACGAGGCCTACCTTGCACTGCTCACGCCAATTGTGAGCAAGCGCAAAATAATGTTGAGTCAACCGATCAGAGTTAAGCAGCAGCTAATTTTAGTCCTGTTTTTTTTTCCTTTTTCGATCTTTTCTTGTGAATATTGACAGTGACAACATACACTAATTCTTTCTGCCACTTGACAGATTTTGATGCTACTTAAGCTGCTGAGTACTTGACGTCCTAAATCCCAACGTTTTTCAATCTCCAATGCTGCAGCAATAGTGGTATGCATAGTCGGGAGGGGGGGCAGTGCTGCTTGGACAGGACTGATGTTATTGAGGAGGATGGGTTTTAGCTAAACCTTTCTATTCCCCTTGTGGGTGGAGACCAATAGCAATTCCTAAGTGTTATGAAGTACCTGAACTGAAATCATAGGATTACTGATGCAAATATTGATCATTCCTGCAGTATGAAAGGCTTTTTCCGAACTGTGTAACTTAGCAGTGATTTGTCTTAACACATTTGACTGTTTAACTAGAAGTGCTGCCATTGATTTTGCCAGAACTTGTATTTGGTCCCGAGGGAAGTTCGTTCCTTGGTAAGGGAGGTCAAAGAGGCTTTACCTATTCATCTCGTTCTGTGGTATGATGGTGAAACGATGCGGCGCATAAGAAATCGATGCGTAACACAGCATTTTAACGCAGGTTTTCCCCAATCATCTCTCCAGTAATTTGATGAAGGTTTTATCTCCTGGAAACAGAAAGTTTCCTTTCGTTTCAAGTGAATGAAGCTTTGGCCGCTTTTGGCCGTTGCCTTATCAAATTCCTCAAGTCTTCAGGAGAGTGGTCGAGTGCTCTTGCGAGCATCATCACTACGACTGGCATAGCATCTGCATTGTCACCATCTCGTTCAATCGATCATTCTTAAACCACCCGTGTCGTCGAGTAGCAACCTTTTTTGTGCCTCATTCGCGTCCTTTCCTTCCCTGATGGACATGTCTCGGCTTTTTGCAAGCCAAATCCATTGGGCCATGGAGTCGCCTCCGAAGTCATGAGCTCGAACGAGCGGTTCATTAGCAAAACCAATCTCCCCATAATTTTTGCTCCGGTGTCGTACGTCGAAGTCACGGTGTCCTCCGCCAGAGGAGGAGGTCCATCTCCAAAAGAGGAAATCGGATCGTCAAAATAATAGCCGTTACAACTTTAGAATTCCACCCTGGAAGTTAGGGTAGACGAAGCGAGCCTCACGCAGCCCCCTAGTTAGCTAATTGTATTCCTGGCATTTTCCATGCAAATAAAAACGGTTAATAAATAATAATAATAATAATAATTATGGAGAATCATGGCTCCCGTAATTCAAAGAAAAGTTTCATGTTTTCAATATTATCTTTCACTAATTTAAGTTTAGGAATAATAATGAATATTTTCATATAGTCTATGGTCTAATTTTGAATGTTTACAAAAAATTCAAGAATCATATTAAAAAATTAAAAGTTCAATGACGATATTACAAAATGAAATAAAATTTGTGCATAATATTAAATAAATTAAAAATTCAAAAATCATTTTATATATCGTATCAAAAATCAAATTCAACACCATTCGCATTAGATTTTCAAGTTCATGCCTTTTTAATTTTTCACAAAAAAGGAGAAAGGATTGGGCGGGACCCACACAAAGTCTTGTCATGGACCCCACTCCTTCCCCTCCCCTCCCCTCCCTCTTTTCTCGACGCATGATGCATCATATATAATATGTGAACCCGCAGATCGTGTGTGGCCCGGGAAAACCACCGTGCGCCCGCGACGCACGAGAGGAAAACCACCGTGTCATCCGTGTCGCTCCTCCACCCCCAGCCCCGCCAGCGGGCTACGATCCAGTGCGCACGCCAAGAGCAGCTCCCCCTTCGCACGCCAACGCATCGAACGCCGCCACGTGTTAGATTTCAGCCTTTCGGGCCTCCGACGGCGCGACATCAAGCCCGAGCGCAGCGGATCAGAACCCTACTCCCGGAAGCAGGCAGGAGCAGCTCCTCAATTCGGGGTGGTTTTTTTTTTTTTTTGGTTAATATTTTTTCCCACTAAAACAAAAAGGGGGAAATTCCTCATATATAGTCCCCCCCAATTTCCACCTCATCATCTCTTCGAGAACATCCCCAATCTCTCTCTCTCTCTCTCTCTCTCCTCTGCGCACTGAACAAAGTGCTCGGTTTCTGCTCCCCTCCACCCTCCTCCTCTCCCGAATCTCCGCCCTCCGCCGCCTCCCTGACCCCGCGTCGGCCCTCCTCCTCCGCCGCCGCCGCCGCCGCTGCCGCCGCTTCTCCTTCTCCGGCGGCGCAGATTCGTGACCCCCCGGAAATCGGCTTGCTGGGGTTTTGAGTTCCCCTTCTCCGGTGGGGGGGGGCGCGAGCGAGTGGGGGGTGGGGATTTCTCGATTCGGATTCGAGGGCGTCGAGATGGACGGAGGAGGGCAGTACAACCCCAGGACGGTGGAGGAGGTTTTCCGGGACTTCAAGGGTCGCAGGGCCGGCATGATCAAAGCATTGACCACTGGTCTCTCTCTCTCTCTCTCGCCCTTTTCTCTCTCGATACCGTTCGTCCCTCTTTCTCCCCCCTCCTCCCCTGCTGTTTTTTCTTCTCTCTGTTGCTTGAGTGAAAGATTTTGCTGACTTGGGTGTTCTTGATTCGGTTTCGCTTCTCGACGCTGAGCCGTGCTTTTTTTTTTTGTTGCAGATGTTGAAGAATTCTATCAGCAGTGCGATCCCGGTTAGGGTTTTTACGGTTATTTCGGTTCTTCTTTCTTTTTCGGTCGAATCCCGCGGCTGCTCTGCGGGGGTGTTGAATTTCGCCTTGGCATTTGCATGGTTTTAGTAGATAGTCTTAGCTTTGCTCTTGCTCTGGCCCTGATTTCTTGTTTCGGGTCAATTCGTTAGTCATCATTGTGATTCGTTCAGTTTGTTTGCATGATGATGTGAAGTATGACTGGTCAACGTTGGAGATTTGTGGGTTTTCTTCTTGTTTTGGGTTAAACTTGGAATCAGTCTAATTTCAGTAGTATTTGGTTTCCGTGGCTGTAAGTTCGTCCCTCTTGCGCCGGTGGAGGTTTTGCTTGTGAATTTATGGAGAACAGGTGCTTCCGCAGCTCATCAAGGTGCTAAAGTGGGCATCTTCTTGGCTTATGGTTGGCGCTTGGCGGCTTTTTCTTTACTTGCTTTTATTACAAGTAGACCTGTCAAAATGGGTCATAAACCCATTTCTTAACCCATATATTAGTAAATGGGTCATAAATAGGTTAGTTATATTTAGTAAATGGGTCATAAATGGGTAGAAGTCTTATATTGATGTTAAATGGGTCGTAAATGGATTGTAAATGGGTCATAGATGAGTTCACAACTTATTTAAACTCAACACATCTCTCTTGCCCTCACTCAGTCTTGCACTCACTTACTCCGCACTCTCATTTCAGCTTGGGTATGAATTTTCTTACATTTAACTAAATATGAAAGTATTTTAGCAATATGGGTCTGATCGGGTATGGGTTGGGTATGGATTGGGTCAGGTATGGGTCAAGAAAATTGCATTGCGCATAAATGGGTCATAAACGGGTTAATGGGTCAATTTTGGTCGGACCATTTATGACCCGACCCATACCCGACCCGACCCACCCATTTGACAGGTCTAATTACAAGTAGTTGTTTGTCTTTGTTTTCTAGTTTTCCTTTTGTCCTTTCTTGTGAATGTTTCGTGCATGAATGTCCGATGCTCCTGAATATATCACACACGCACTTCGTAATTGTCATGTTCAACTTTTTATCAATGTCATAATTGCCTTTCCCCTCAACCAGTGCACTTAATGTGGTGGGTTAATGTTAATTGTCACTTCGAGTTTCCTAGAGGATTAGGAATGTTTAATGGAGTAATTTTTATCTGGCATCCATCTGTGGGAATGTTTCGTGCACATTAAGTGGCAAGAAGCTCTTATTGGAGTTGTTATGAAGTTTGTGGTTCCAAGTTCCCACAATTTAAATCTTGTCGTGTGGAATTTGCCCTAGTTCCAGACTATGATTCTCCATCTGTTTGTCAATATTAAATGCACTTAGGAGTATGCTATTTTCATTGGAAAAAAGCTCGGGTTGACAATAGGTTCTGTTGGGTGCTGTAATTTCTTTTATGCTAACATATAATGCAAAGCCTTCAGAAGGGCATTTAAGATCTGGAAGCTTACTTCCATGCCCTGCTTTGTTTGTTTTCTCTCTTACTTCCCTCTTACTTGTTATGGAGTTTCTATCTTTAAGTACTTACTTATCTTCAGCATTTTCCTTATTTAGAGACCAAAAAATAAATTAGAGGCTACTGTTGCTGTTAACCATCACATCTAATGTGCCTTCTGTGCACATCTACATTTTGGTTTTGAGAGGAACTATGTCAGTTAAATCGTCTCTCTGTTCACTTGGAGGAATTAAGTTCCCTCTCTCTCGTAAATGATACTATTCTATGTACGTTATTGCAGCATTTCACTTTCATGCATGAGATATGCTGTAAAGTCGAAATGCTGTTAAGATTTCATTTTGCTTGTAGAACATCCTAATGGTGGGAACAAAAGGCTCCACTAATGTTCTTGTTGTTGATGTTGCTGGAGCACCCTTGTTGATACACATAAATGAGTATGGCCTGCACATCTGCATTTCTCTCAGTGGCTGTTGATGCTTCGCACAACTCACTTCTACATATTTATACCAGAGAAAGAAAACCTCTGTCTCTATGGGTTCCCCAATGAGCAGTGGGAAGTTAATTTGCCAGCAGAAGAAGTGCCGCCGGAGCTCCCTGAGCCTGCTCTGGGTATTAATTTTGCAAGGGATGGCATGCAGGAAAAGGACTGGTTATCTTTGGTTGCTGTGCACAGCGATGCTTGGTTACTTGCTGTGGCTTTCTATTTTGGTGCCAGATTTGGCTTTGACAAAACTGACAGGTACCTGAATGATCTTAATAGTAGAAAAGCGAATCGCAGTTTTTTTTTATTTTGCTTCTTATCCGAGGGAAATTTTGATGCAGAAAACGTCTGTTTAATATGATTAATGACCTTCCTACCATATTTGAAGTTGTTACTGGAACTGCAAAGAAACAGTCAAAGGAGAAGTCATCTGTTTCAAATAGCAGCAACAAATCCAAGTCAAGCTCAAAAGGGGGGGTAAGTGGCTCTGCTTCTAGATGTCACTGTTTATGTTCTTCTTGTACTATGATGCAAAAGATTTATTAGGCTTGATTCTGATGATTGTTGGCTTGATTGTTAGCTCAGGTAATATGGTGCCTTCTGTTTCAAGCTAGCTCTTAATTGATCAGCACAGAAGTCATATATATTAATGAGCTCAAGTAGTCGGGATTAATTTGATCAGTGGATGTCTTATGGAGCCATACCTTCAAAGTGTGAACCCCTTGACCTAGGGTTTGTCGACTATGTTATTTTAGTCTCACATTAGACAAGTCTCCAGGCAATCCATTTTGGCTTGTTGTGTTTTGTTCTCTTCAGTTTCTTGGTTTGAAGATGTCAAAGGGAATGCTACATGAGGACCTTATTCCTTACTATGGAATTTTTCATTTGATACATTCATTAAAATCATACTATCCATCATGCATTTGTCAGCTCAATGTGTGACCTGTTACCTTACATTAGCTCTGTTTTGGAACACGGAGTAGTCGTTTGTTATGTCTTATCTTGTTGAATTCACCGTCTCTTCTCCGTTTAACAGCAGAGAGCGTCAGAATCCGGAAAGTTTTCGAAGCCAGTGCAGGCAAAGGATGAGGAGGAGGTTGTGGATGAGGAAGATGAGGAGGAGCACGGGGATACCTTGTGCGGGGCATGCGGAGAGAATTATGCTGCGGACGAGTTTTGGATATGTTGCGACATGTGTGAGAAGTGGTTCCACGGGAAGTGCGTGAAAATTACTCCCGCCAGGGCTGAGCACATCAAGCAATACAAGTGCCCTTCATGCAGCAACAAGAGAGCACGGCCTTGACACGATGGACATCACACGGAATCTTTCACAACGTCGTGTTGATTTGGGCAAGGCTAACTGTTTAGGGTTCTTATGTTTGTGTCCTGTAACGTACATTATTTGCATTGGATACTCTGGCCTCGGATCTCGTCATGTTGGATATGTTCATATATGGCAATTCGTGGGCCTTCATCTGTTTATTACGTTGCATGTGTAGTAGTTTCTACTCTCTGGGTTAATTTGGCTTAGTGATAGCCTTCTTCTACTTTGTTTTCAACCGCGATCTTTCTGATCTCGTATGATTAGTGCGAGGTGTTACGGTCGCTGATGCCTCAATCGATAGTCATCCTCAGCTTCGAAATGTGAACGATGCATGGCGTTCACACAGTTTGCTTATGTTCAATGACTAATCAGTAATTATTCTGGGAGCCTATGATTTATCACTAGGAAAAATGACACAAATGACTATAATGGCCTAATATGCAATATCGTTTATAAATTTTTAATTTGTTCAATATAATTCATAAATTTTAACCTAATGCGCATTGTCACCCTTAAATTTTTAATTCAATTTAATTTTTGGATCATAGAAAAATGTTCAATGTTATCCTTAAACTTAAATTAACGAATTATAACGTTGAATTTTTTTCATATAGTTTATAAATTAAATTGAACATTTACCAAAAGTTTAGGGAACAATTGCACAAATTAAAAAGTCGGGGATGACATTATACATTGAGCTAAACTTTAGGAATTATTTTGAACAAATTAAAAGTTCAAGGATAGTATTACACATTTTACCAAAATTCACAAACCATTTGTATTGTATTATCGGTATTGATTAACCGAGATTGAATGCAACCTTTAAGATCTTGTATAAGATTATCAGATCCATGAAAGACCCAAAAGCAGGGGGAAATTATTATACTCAGATCTAATGCATGATCTCTCGTGAAATTCTTACGTCAGGTTGTTGCAGTACATTCATATGATGGTCATTCCAGCAACGTGAAATTTATAGTTGAGTGCTGATGTCAATGGCTTCTGCGATTGCACAGTTGTTTTTGACTCTTTCTCGTTACTGCTGTTTTTTCCGGTTTCTCTCTCTTTGTTCTTCCTTCCCTATCCCCCAAAACAAGGGCAGCTGACTAGTCATACGACACACCGTTGAAAAGTCAAACTCGGACAGCCATGGAAGCTTCCGACCTTTCCTCAGAACGTCCGAACCCACAAAATTCTTCACAGCGACAATAAGAATGACCCATCATCTGCCGGTCGTCCTTCTTCGCCAAGATTGTTTCTTTTCCACGATGAGCAAGAAGATTCTGAGCAAAAAGATCAGTTAGAGAGAGAGAGAGAGAGAGAGAGAGAGAGGAGATGGAGATCAAGAAGCTCTCGGAGGCGGTCCAGAACGGCGATGTGTCGGCCCTCTTGGACCTGCTCGAGCAAGAACCTCTCGTTCTCGACAAGATCATCGTCCTCGGCTTCTCCGAGACGCCCCTCCACGTGGCCTCCGAGCTCGGCCACGCCGACCTCGTCCGGGAGCTGCTGAGCCGCGCCCCCGGGCTCGCCTCCGAGCTGGACTCCCGGGGCAACTCGCCGCTCCACCTGGCCGCCGCCAAGGGCCACGGCGAGATCGTGGGCCAGCTCCTGTCCGCGGACCCGGCGGCGGCGTCGGTGAGGAACCTCGACGGTAGGGCGCCGATCCACGTGGCGGCGGTCAAGGGCCGAGTCGACGCGGTGCGCCGGATGGTTGGCGCCGGCGGGGCCGAGTCGGCTCGCGAGCTGACCGATAGGGGCGAGACGGCGCTGCACCTGGCGGTGGCGAACGGGAAGTTGGAGGTGGTGAGGGAGGTGGTCGGGGCGGTGGGCGGAAGAGACAGGGCTGAGCTGTTGAATTGGAGGGATTGCGACGGGAATTGCATCTTGCACATCGCCGTCGCCATGAAGCAAACTGAGGTAAAGATATTACAGATCGATGCATTAAACGAATTCTGTAACGGGTTAAAGTTGAGATTTTGCTTGTAACATGCTTAACAACTGCCTCGGATTGTCCGGTTTTACACATGAAAATCATCGAAATCATTCGGAGTTGAAACTTGTTCCTGCTGATATTGATAATTACAGAAAATATGAACTTGCCTTGTGTTGATAAAGAGACGAACTCGATGCGTGTGTGATTGTACATGCTAGTGCATGAATAAGAATTCTGAAGTTCTGGCTTGCTAATATGTTTGCCTAAACCACTTCATTGTATGACAGAAACTTATCGGCTGTGATCTTTGCAGACCACAAAATTCTTGCTTGCCATCCCCGATGTAAACGTAAACCTGATGAATAAGAACGGCTCGACCCCACTAGATGTGCTCAAGCAGTCTCCCAGGGACCTCCAGGACATGGAAATTGAAGACTCGCTTCTAAATGAAAGAGCTTTGAGATCCAAGTCAATCTACCCATTTGACCGCGACCCAGACCAGACAGAGATTGCTCAGCTTTCGCGTGAAGCTCCGACTTCGCCATTACTCGTTGTGCAAAAGACCCCTTCGAAGAATAGACCGCCTGCAAGGAAAAAGGAATACCAGATCAGCAGCCATAGATCCTCCCTCATGGTGGTTGCGTCACTGATGGGCACCGTGGCCTTCCAGGCTGCCATCACCCCTCCGGGAGGTGTGTGGCAGAACGATCTCACCGAGGATGAGAATGGCCAACCCGTCAAGGAGCCTCATTATGCAGGTATTAGCTACTCTCTGTCGAACGATGATCAAATTGGGTTGAATGTAAACACTCGTGCCATGTTAGCATATCCTTCTTTTTCTGAAAGAATTGGGTTGCTGTAGTTAGTTCACTCGATGCCGATGTTAAATTGTCATATGCGAACAAGAAGTTGATATCTAGGCCTTACAATTGCATGTTAAGAGGTTGTGAGAACATGCTAAGAAGGACATATATTCCTGTCTGTGATTAATTCTGTTTCTTATGTTTCGATGGACACTCCATGATCCACTATGCAGGGACTTCTATAATGGCCCACACCCAAAGACAAGAGTACGGGCTCCTCTTCATCTTCAACACCATCTCCTTCCTCTCGTCCCTGAGCATCATCCTCCTGCTGGTGAGCGGGCTGCCCATAAAGCGGCGCCGCTATATGTGGGTGCAGATGGTGACCATGTGGATCGCCATGACCGCGCAGGTGATCACCTACTTCCTCGCGCTGAGGCAAATGTCGCCGGACGAGACCGACTCCGAATTGTTCCCCGTGCTGAAGGATGTGACAGAGGTAGCGGTGCTCTCCTGGTTCTGCCTGATGGGGGTGGTGTTCTTCGGGAACCTCGCAAGGTTGGGCCTGTATTACCTGAGGAAGAAGGGGTATGTCAAGAAGAAGAAGAAGAGAGAGGAGGCAAGGGCTCTACCAGATGATCCAGGTGAAGATGAAATGTTTTGAGACTGAGCGAGTTATATTCATGGATATGTACATAGTGAGTAATTCTGCAATTTTCTGATTCTTTGGTGTCTCCTTGATACAAAAGGAATCGTGTAGAGTCTTTTTTCCCTCTTCTGTGTCTTCCTCAAAAGTTACCAACTTCTGCATTGTTTGTTGTTTGTACTTTTGTCATCTTATACATACTAAAATAAAAAACTTTAAAACTTTATGTTAACCTGTTTGCTTTTTCCGGGCTTTCTATTTTCCGGTTAATCTTGACATGCTTGCTCCCCAAAGCTGCAGGCTTTGCTACTATGATGTCTTAACAAGTCGACAGCAACTCTGAAAATACGAGAAACTACGGCGTAGACTCATCGTATGTACGATGTAGTGAACTGAAACTATCTGGCTGTCATTCTCTTTGCTGTATCGTCTCGGTTTGAAGCTTAGCATGAGCGATTACTGGCGATAAAGTTAGCCATAAAGTATGCGACATAACACGATTCAAATCGAGCAGAGACTTACAATATGTTGAGCCTGTAAGTGTGTGTCGTTCCTTCTCAATCTCATTGCTACAACACTTTCTCATCCGTTCTTGTCAGCTTGATACATGTTTGGTCGTCGAAGTGAGTTATAATTTCAGCATGCGAAATGCGAAGTTCTCTCTTGTGGACCATATGAATAAGAAGGAAATTTCATCCCTTATTTCTGGAGTAGAATCCTTCAATCAGTGATGTATTTCAAATGCCTAGCAGCTTAAGCGAATTCGCATTGCAATTCCAAAGTATATATATATATATATATATGGATATCAATATATATATACATACAAAATAGATGGATGTCAATATGTTTTGTGATGATCTTGATCCACATGACATCATGAATAGTATTTGTGTCGCCACGCGACGTTAAAAACTTACTGAGAGTAATATAACTTGAAAACTCGGTCTATCTGTTTTAAAGATTGGCCTTTTGCACTAGTGTGCTGCGCTTGTGGCTTGACTCAATAATTAGTTTTCTGAACTTTCACTCATTTGGTATGCTAAAACCGATCGATCAACAAAAAACCATTTACGGTGGAAATAAAATTATTCGTATTTAGATTTAGGAAAATTAATTTCCCAATCTGGAAAGGCGAAACACTTTTTTTGGGAAAATGATTTCCCGGCCTTTGTGGACCCAGGCTCGGGTGCTGGGCATCAGGCATGGGCACAAGGGCCTTAGGCCCAACCTCGATGGATCTGAGCTCGACTGCGGGGACTTAGGAATGAGCTTTAGCATCGATGGCCTCTATGGATCCGGGCCCGGCTGCGGTGACCTAGAAATGAGCTTTAGATTTTAGCGTCGGCATGCACTACGTAGTCATATTTTGGAAAATAATTTTTAACTTTTTTAAAGAGAAAATCATTTAAAGTTAGGCGGGATAAGAAATCACAAGTTGCCATGATCTCATTTTTCTTATTCCCTTTTCATTTTGTACGCACGTAATAATAAAACACGTGTCCCTTCGTTGCCGATAAAGAAAGAAGCGACCCCTCAGATACGAATGAAACTGGCTAAATTCCTAGAATACCCCCGCGAGTCTCATTTTTTATCCAATTTTCCGAAACGATAAATCCAAAAAACAAAAGGAAAAAAATTAAAATGAAAAAGAAAAAAAAGAAAAGCAAGCACACAAAATGCGGAAAATTTAACACAGACCCCCGAGGAACCAGCACAACCCCCCACTTCTGACTTCAAAACCCGACCCCCGCTCTTCCCACCCTTTCACGCCGCCGCCGCCGCCGCCGCCGCCGCCGCCGCTCCTCCTCCTCCTCTCGACGTGGAAGCAATGGCGTCGGCGTCCTCCATGATGATTTCCTACTCTCCCTCCTCCCTAACCCCGAACCCTAGGCGCTTCCCGGTCGGCCGACCGCGCCTCGCCGTGTCCTGCGCCTCCACCGTCGACCCCGCCCCCACCAACCGCTCCCCTCCCGCGCCGTCGCCCCCTCCCTCGGCGACGATCCACAACATCCGGGACGAGGCCCGCCGCCACCGCCAGGCTCACGCCTTCTCCGCCAAGTACGTCCCTTTCGGCTGCGACTTCACCGCCTCCGAGTCCTACTCGCTCGACGAGATCGTCTACCGGAGCCGCTCCGGCGGCCTGCTCGACGTGCAGCACGACATGGACGCCCTCAAGAAGTTCGACGGCGCGTACTGGAGGAACCTCTTCGACTCGCGCGTGGGCAAGACCACGTGGCCCTACGGCTCGGGCGTCTGGAGCAAGAAGGAATGGGTGTTGCCCGAGATCGACTCCGACCACATCGTCTCGGCCTTCGAAGGCAATTCCAACCTCTTCTGGGCTGAGCGTTACGGCAAACAGTTTCTGGGCATGGACGATTTGTGGGTCAAGCATTGTGGGATTAGCCATACCGGTAGTTTCAAGGATCTGGGCATGACCGTTCTGGTCTCTCAGGTTAATAGGCTATGCAAGATGGACCGGCCGCTGGTTGGTGTTGGTTGTGCGTCGACTGGGGACACTTCGGCTGCGCTCTCGGCCTACTGTGCAGCTGCGGGCATTCCGTCGATCGTTTTCTTGCCCGCGGATAAAATTTCGATGGCTCAGCTGGTGCAGCCCATCGCGAATGGGGCTTTCGTGTTGAGCATTGATACCGATTTCGACGGGTGTATGAAGTTGATTAGGGAAGTCACGGCAGAATTGCCGATATATTTAGCCAATTCATTGAACAGCTTGAGGCTCGAAGGGCAAAAGACTGCCGCGATCGAGATACTGCAGCAGTTTGATTGGGAGGTGCCTGATTGGGTCATCGTCCCGGGTGGGAACTTGGGGAATATCTATGCATTCTACAAAGGTTTCAAAATGTGCCATGAATTGGGTCTGGTTGATCGGATCCCAAGGCTTGTTTGTGCTCAGGCTGCGAATGCTAATCCACTCTACTTATATTATAAGGCTGGTTGGAAGGATTTTAAGGCAGTGAAGGCGAACACCACATTTGCATCTGCTATACAGATTGGTGACCCTGTTTCTATCGACAGAGCCGTTTATGCTTTGAAGAACTCGAATGGTATTGTTGAGGAGGCAACGGAAGAGGAGTTGATGGATGCTATGGCACAAGCAGATTCGACCGGAATGTTCATATGTCCTCACACTGGTGTCGCATTGACGGCGCTGATCAAGCTCAGGAATAGTGGGGTCATTGCGCCCACAGATAGGACAGTTGTGGTTAGCACTGCCCACGGATTGAAGTTTACGCAGTCCAAAATTGATTACCATTCCAAAGGCATCCCTGACATGGCTTGCCGGTATGCCAATCCTCCAGTGCAAGTGAAGGCAGATTTTGGGTCAGTCATGGATGTTTTGCAGGATTACTTGAAAAAGTATTAAGGTGTTGCTTTTTGCTTAACTGCTTGTATCTTAAGTTATGCAATGTTTTTTATCTCCATGGTTAGCATGTAAAACTGTTAACGCAATTTGTCATTTAGGGTGCTATTTTTTCAATAACCGTTTGGTGAGTGGAGATTATTGAAATCCAGCTGTATTTTCGGAACGTCCTCAGAACTAGTCGGAGCTTATGATCTGTGCATTTGGTTTGGTCACATTACTGCATGCCTGTGGTGGCTGCATATACCATTCTGGTGCCAATAACTCTTTTTAGATTATGTTGAAGTTGAATGGTTGGGGTCCTACAAAATACTCTAAACGGTATGTATATCAACTTGAGAAAGGGAAAGGGACCATATGATAACTCTATTTGGAGCGCTTTGTTATTAGGACACGGAGTTCTCTCTGCACTTTCTGAGAAAAGAACATGCTTTGTGTCTAACAGCCTTGTTTCTTGTTTATTGAGAACCAAAGTTAGTTGACAATGAAACATCCATCCCTTCTCTTCTCTTCTCCTCTCCTCTCTTCCCCTACATACTTCCCCCAGAAATTTGGGGGTGGGGGGCCTGAAGCAAAAAGGGGTAGAAGAAAAGAGTAACATGCATATGGAGTCATGCATCAGTTTGAATTCTGCCGAGAGATCGAGAGATCATAGGGGTTGAGTGATGGGGGTACAAATCATGTGTCACACATGAGAAATGGTTGGATGGGGCTTTTGTCTCTCAATATCCTCTCAGACACCTTTAGACTAGGAAGGGACCTGAGGGAAGTTGAATTTTCCCCGAGATTCAATTGGATTGACCTCCATCTGGATCCTTTAAAGGTTTTTTGGGAGCAGAAGTATCAGGTTTTTCATAAGGTAAGCAACTAGCTTTTTAGCTTTCACGTCTTGAACAAGATGAGACATGCACTTCTTACAAAAAAGAGTTGACTTTAGGGATGATGGTTTAAGAGGTATTGAGTCTGGTTAAGGCACGGTAGCTCTGTGCTTTTCGCTCCCATAGCGCCGAAAGGTAAGCAATGCCATCAAATGACTGAGAAAGCGGTCGGAGACATTCCGAGCTGCTATTTGCTGCATTCGGAAGCAGGACATAAAAGTCGCTGTACGAAGAGAATTTTGGTCCCTTGAGATGAACAAAACTAGAATGCATACACCAGCGTGCAGACATAAAATCGTCTGTTGGTGCCAGCGGAATCTATCTATGTGCAGTTCCACCAATTCCCGTAGTTTCGCTTTTCTCGTGCTTCTCTGTCAATCATTTCCGGCACCATAGAGTCTGCTTCTGGGCAGTTGTCAAAGTTATCTGGGAAAATTTCAATTTAGGTCCTTATTTTCTCAAATAAGGGCCTAAAGTGAATTTTGTGTCAAATAAGGATCTGAAGTTGCATATTAGTCTCAAATAAGGACATGAAGTTACATGTTAGTCTCAAATAGGGATATGAAGTGGATTTTGTGTCAAATAAGGATCTGAAGTGGCTATATCTATTTTGAAGAAGGCCTGACTTTTCTTATGGTGAGGACATTTTCGTCTTTTAACCTTTTTGAATTTTTTCTTTTTTTCTTTCTTTTTTACTTTTTTCTGGTTTTCCCTTCTTCCCTGACTGGCCAGTTGGCCACCGGCAAAGCCTTGCAAGGGCTGGGCAAGGGTCGCCCTCGCCCTAGACGGGGTCGGTCCTCGCCAGATCTAGGCGAGGGTCACCTCGCCTATTGCCGGTGAGGGCGACCCTCACTCCACCTTGCCGGGCTTCATCGATGGTCGGTACAGGCCATCGGTAGGCCAACAGGGGAAACCAGAAAAGGAAAAAAGAAAAAAAATTAATTTAATTTAACTTTTAAAAAAAAATTGAACAAAAATGCCCTTGACCTCATCGGTCGCCGGTTGGAATATTTCGCTGGCCGATGACTAGCGAGGCCAGGTCTTTATTTGAAACTCTCATTGCCACTTCATGTTTTTATTTAACACAAAATCCACTTCAAATCCTTATTTAAAAAAATGAAGGTACTTTGGGCCCTTATTTGGAATTCTCGCAAGTTATCTTGCAGGCAGGTCACGATTCTTGTTTCTTGGAGGAGCCCCACTAAACTACTCAGATGCAGCAATCCCATTTGAAAGTAATAGTTTTCCAACACGTTTGAGCTCGTGCGTTCTTCATAATTCGTGTTCTGGTCATGTTTGGAAATTGTGTAAGCAGGAGAATTTGTTGGAAAGAAAATTTCAATTAAGGACCCCAAGTGGGGTCTTTTTCTTAAAAGAGGACTCCAAGTAGACATAGTGTCAAATAAGGGCATGAAGTGCCCAATCAGTCTCAAATAGGAGTCCAAAGTGTCTAATTAGTCTCAAGTAAGGGTCTGGTTTCGCCGGCCGGTCAAATGCTAGCCGACCGGCGAGCATGATTATTGTTTCGACGATCGGAATAGAGCAATTTCGTCTTTTTCTTCTTCTTTTTTTGCTTTTTTTCTATTTTATTTTCCTTTTCTGTTTTTTTTTCTTCTCTTCCCCTATAGCCTGCGGAGGTCACCGGTCTCAAGCGGAGGTCGCTAGCCTCAGGCGAAGGCCGCCAGACCTTGGCGTCGAGCGAGGGCGACCCTTGCCCTACGCTAGATCTGGAGAGGGTCGCCCTCGCCCGACGCCAGCGAGGGCGGCTTCCGCTGAACTGCCCTTTTCCAGTTGCCGGAAAATGAAAAGGAAAAAAAACAAAAAAAAGAAAAAAAAAAGAAGAAAAAGACAAAATCGCCCTTTTTTGATCAATGGAACACTAATCGTACTCGCCGGCCTGCGAACCCAGACTCTTATTTGAAACTAATTAGGCACTTCGAACCCCTATTTGAGACTGATTGAGCACTTCAGGCCCTTATTTGATACTATATCTACTTGGGGTCCTCTTTTGAGAAAAAAACGCCACTTGATATCCTTAATTGGAATTTTCCTTTTGCTGGATGGGTGTTTTTCTCCCCCTCCGACTTCATTATGGACTACGATCCTTATGCCAGCCATGACTGGGCCTAAACTTGAAATTTGTTCTCTGCAGAAAAAGGGAAAAGGGGAGGCTGGGTAGACATGGCCACGGGCCGATTTTGGCCCGGAACCGGCCCGGTCAAATCCGGACCCGGCCCGTTGACCGGGCCCGCGGTTCGGAACCGGCCCGTGCCCTACGGGCCCGGTTCCGGTTCCCGAAATTTATGAACCGGCCCGGAACCGCCAGTTCCGAGCCCGGTTCCAAAAAAAAAAACAGCCTGCGCATTCGGCCGGCGAGGCTCGCCTGAGGCCGGCGACCTCCGCCCGCGGCTCCGCCGGCCGGCCCTGAGAAGTGAGAAGAGAACCGAAAAAAAAAAAAAATGTTCCGGTTCATTCTTGGCCACGAATCGGAACCGCCGGTTCCGAACCGTGGCCATCTCGGCTGGGAACAGGATAGGTCCTTAATTATACTTTGCTCCTCTTGCCAATCTGTTATCCATCAAATTATACTACATTTGAATAAATTTCTATTTAATAGGATTATAAATGATGCGATCCCACCTCAATTGCTCAAGGGCGAATTTCAGGTAGTCCCATTGAATTCGAGCAATCAAAGTGCGAAAGGCTCCGTGCAGAGCACGGTTTTCCTTACAGGGCACGGCACATCACAAAAAGAAGAAAGGGAGTTTCAAGAGAAATGTAGTCGAAGAGGAAACACAGAGCAATGGCACAACAGATGGTATAGACAGATGCTGTTGTCTTTCTAACAAACCCAACTCGGTAACACGATCTTACAAACGAAAGGGGCTCTAGGAGGAGGCGATAAAAGATCCAACCAGAGCTCCCCAGTTCAGTTCACACCCCCCAAAGATACAAAGAAGGCACCTCCTAAATCAAAGCACTCTCCTGTTTGACTCTGACCAGACACGACAACCCCAATGACCAAACCACTCAAAAGAAAAACCTTAAAAAACACACCTTTAGGTGGTGGCTCTCAAGAGGGGATCCCAAAAAAACAAACCCCACGATTGGAGAGCCTACCTAATGAATAGCATCTTCCTTTCTCACCGAATCGCAACACCCCCCCCCCCCCCCCTCAAATCAAATCGTAAGACCTCGCGGCTAAAATACACCTATCCCTATCTTTTATGTTCATGTAACTCTCTTGTACACTCTCTACATATTCAAACTCGATTCGATTCAATTCAAATCTGTTCCTGTGCGTGTGCGGTATGGCAGCGACAGCAAAGTCCCATCATCGTGTTCTTTTCCTAAGGAAAAAGAAAAAGCCCGAAAAAGAAATTGGGAGGGAAAGGTGAGATTTTTGCTTCACTTGCAATGGGCGTTTGAAGTGGGTGGTGGTGGGGTGGACCCGCCGACACTTTGCTTCTCTCGGATCGAATTCATCTTCTCAAGCCTCCAACCATCCTTGAACCTCGCTATGAAGGTGTCGGCCTTGACGTTCACGTCTGGGCTCGGACAGAACATCCCGGGCCCACCAGGCGCCCCCCGCACCACCACGCCGCTCCGATCTCGGCTGTCAGCCGCCGCCGAGCCAGGCGACGACGGGACGTCCGCATCCTCCAGCTCCGGCAGCTCCGGTGAGCTGCACGGGGAGCTGCGGGCGCTGCGTAGCCCGACGAAGTCCCCGGCGGCAGCGAACCTGAACTCCGGCACCCGGGGCGGCGGCGGCGGCGGCATCGGTATCGGCGGTGACCGCGCGCCGCTGCCGGGGTGATGGACGACCGGCTTCGCGGGCAACGGGGGCTTCGGGGCCGCCGCTGGGGGACTCCTCCGCCGAGGCTCCGGTCGCGGCGGGGGCGGCGGGGGCGCGGGTACCGAGTGGATTCTCTTGCTTTTGCTGCTCTTTCGGAACAGGCTGTGGAAGACGGACGCCGGAGGAGGAGGCGGCGGAGGTGGCGGTGGTGGAGGCGTCTGAACGGCGGAATGGGAGGTCGTCTCGGGCGCCAGTTGATGAGCGGCGTCGTCACGTAGCGTTCTGGTCCTCTGCTTCTTCTTTCTCTTTCTCTGGTTGTACAGCACCGAAGCCAAAACCGTCTTTATCTCCCTCGCCGCGCTGCTCTTCCTCCGCTCGATCTTCGCGTACCTGTACTCCGTCGGCGGCGTAGGCGGTGGCCGCGGGGGAGGCGGAGGCGGCGGCGCTGGCGGTGCCCTTCCGATTTTAGCAAATTCAGCTCCATCGCTCGCCCTACCTCCAGTACTTCTGGGAGCGACGCCCTCGTAGGTGCGCCTCACCGGCGGAGGAGGCGGTGGCGGCGGAGGCGGTGGAGCTGGAGATTTCGCCGCTGGTGGAGGCGGAGGAGACGCCGGAGACGGAGGCGTGCGGAGAACGAACGTGTCCACCGGAATCACTTTGATATCATCCTCATCGATGGCACTTCGCCATCTCCGGAGAGGAGCGACTCGATCAAACTGCGTCGAGCTCGAACTGTACTTGCTGCTGACCTCAAAATCGTCGAAGAACCGGAACCGGTCGTCGCCGGTTTCCCACGGCGAGTCCTGCTTCAGATCCGGGTACGAGCTGCTGCTCCTCCGCAACCGGCCAACCCCGCTCCCGAGCGACCTCATCGGCGGCTCGCTGTACCCAAACACCTTATCCTCGCCGGGCTCGAACCACCGCCGCACCGTCGTCTCGTGAGCTCTATCGTCGCTCGCCCCCCTCGCGGCGCCCTTCTCCACTTCCTCCGCCGCGGCGGCGGCGGCGGCCGGCACCTCGTCGTCGCCCCCGCGCGCGAAGATCCCGCATAGGATGGCGAAGAGGACGAGGAGCATGTTGAGCGAGTCCCAGCTCCGCCTGACGGCGACGGGGCGGAGGACGTGGGAGGAGAAGGAGACGAGCGAGGGGATCACGAAGAACAGGAGGGCGAGGGCGAGCAAGGGGAAGAGGACGATGAGGACCGGCGGGGAGAGGAGCGGGGAGGGTGGCCGCCGGCGGCGGTGGAGGGCGGCGGGGGCGGGCGGCGGAGGCGGCCACAGGGGCGGGGAGTCGCCGAGGCCGTCCATGGGGCTGAGTTTGGTGATCGATTTTTTTGTTTTGAAAATTTTGGGAGAGTTTTGACAGGAGGACTGTGGGGAGCGGCAATGAGAGAAAGAGTGAGGGATATTTATTAGATTTTTTAAAATATAGCAAAAAATATATATATAAATAAATAAAAGGGGCTGAAATTAAAAATAATAATAATAAATAATGTAATCGTAATGAGTGTCTTACTATTTGCCACCTTCTTTAATGGGAATACTTTACTGTTGCTTTTCTCTTTTGTGACTGTAATCAGTTGGGCCACTCATGTGTAGTTCCTTCGAAAAAAGTGCATTTGTTTACGTGTACTTGTACTTATACTTAGTTGGAGCTCCTTGTGCTTATTTCTCGATATATATATATATATATATATATATATAAATAGTCCCGAGCGACTGCCCTGAATATCTTATTATGTCGAGAGTTTTCGAGGTCACTGATCGAGTCCAATAGTAAGAATTTGGCAAGTTCCATCGATGAATCATGATTTTGTTAGTTTCTAGAATTCAAACGGCGAAATTGCAAAGACGCCCATAAATGTTATCATACTTATTGTCCCTCTCTCTATATATATATATTATTTGTTCCGAGCATTATAAAATATACGGAATGAATCCTTACGTACCTAGGATTATGGACAATTTCTAACAGCATAATGAATTCTCGTTTTGACATGTTAAGTCAATAAGGAAAAGGAGACACCACATACCAAGAAAAGCTATGTATTTAGACAATGCAAAACGTATTTTAATAGATGGGAAGTCAGAATCTCCATGTTTCGAAAATTGAACAATTGACTAAATGACGAAAAAGCGCAATAATGACAAAAATGTCGAGTTCTTCATAATTGTGTCCAAGAAAATTGCCACCCAAGTTACATTTACGTGCTCTTCCATAGGCTTGAATTTGGCATGATTTGACACAATGTGACCTGTGAGAATTGACAAACCAACTAACTCCTCATAACCAGCCATAAGTACCCTTGTAATCTTATCGACGAATAAGGCGAAACCATATTAAACGGTTAATTAAAAAAATAATCGAGATATGACATTTCATATCGGAGTAACGATAACACGAATGATCCGTAAATTTTAATTCAATATATAATAGTGTCCCTAAATTTTTTATTTGTGCAATGTGGGCCCCGAATTTTAATCCAACGTGTAATGTCGTCTCTAGACTTTTGATTTGTTCAATACGGTCCCTAAACTATTGGTAAATATTTGATGTGATCCCTAAATTACACGAAAATATTTACAAGTTCAGGTACCACATTGAATATTAAATCAAAGTTCAGGAACCGCGTTGAAAAAAATTAAAAGTTCAGGGATTACATTACACATTAAATTAAATTTCACTGACCATATTAAATAAATTAAAAATTCGAAAAATCACATTCACACATTCATCAAAATTTAAAGAGTATTGGCGTCATTTTATCTTATACGTCTCCAAAATATCTCCATTTTTTTGTCCAAACTCCAGATCCGATCTTTGCAAAGGATACGTCGAAGTTCCTTGCAAGCATTTATTTTCATTGCGTCTAAACTCGATTTTCCGGTTGGCCAAACGAGAGCCCACGTGTAGACCATACGACGACGAAGCCGTATGTACGGTCACGGTCACAACAAATTTTCATTTTTTTTACATTTTTAGTTTTTTTTTTGTTTTTCTTTCTTACTAATTCGGATGATTGGGGGGCATGGGAGCAATGATTGAAAAATCGTGTCCTTTACAGCAAAAACCGAAACCATTTGTTAAAAACACCGCCTTTAGGCGACACCTTGTCAAAAAGAAAGGCCCTGTGTTTCACCCTTTTCCACCTTTTGCCCCCGAGCACATACCGTAAAAGTTACAAAAAAGAAAGGGTATAGTAAAAAAAAAAAAATTACGCGCGAACCTACACATCGATGCGAATTGCGAGCACCTCGTGTGTTGCGAAATTTGAAAAATAAAAAATAAACAAAGGTAAAAAAAAGTAAAGATCGCTCTATTGCTTTGAGGAAATCGTGGATGCCGAACGATTTTATGCTAAAAAAGCAAGAAAATTCCTATCGGAAAGTAAGAGGGAGTCGTTCGGGAGGCCCCCACTTCCCCCGCAAGACTTTTCGATTCTCATAATGCACCGCGAAAAGAATTTGCGAATGTCGATCAACAACATGCGCGACAATCTCTAGTTATTAGGTATCATGTCAAATAGGCCCAAAATTGCCTTTATGCAGAGCTAGCAATGGCCAAAAATCGCTTTTTATGTCCATAGGTCTCGTTGCAAGTGCCCCCACTCCTCCCAATTCAGCCAATTTTCAATAAAAATTTAAAGACCATATATTATAGATCCCCCAAGATTTTTGCCACACGAGTTGGGTTCTAGTATAATTTGGAGAATCGTGATGTTGGGTTAATCTTTTAGCCATAGCTTTACTAACCCTTTTGGTTTCAAGATCTAGCTATGCTTTTTTATTAATCGATTGACGATCTATGATCGATTTGTGATGAAGTGGCTCGCGTTAAAATATTAATTTAATACAACGAAAAATTCCAAACTGGTACACTTATGACAAAATTTACTATAAACTATTTTTTTTATCACAAAAAACCCCAAACTGGTACACTTATAATAAATTTATCATTAGTTACTTTTTTGTTAAATTTTATCGTCAAATTGCTGAATTGGTTGATATGTGGCAATTGACAAATGTACCGATTCAGGGTTTTACCTTCCGTTTGTCACATGTGTACTAAATTTTGGTTTTTTGTTATATTAATCAAATTTAACGGAAACTAATGGAAGGTAGATTTATCACAAATATACTGATTTAGGGTAAATTTATCACGGTTATACCAGTTTGAGGTTTTTCATAGCGCTGACCAATTTTTGTACAACTTCTGTCGAGTATTGTATGAAAATCCATGATCCTATCAGACTAGAGAAAATATCGACATTAAGAAGCACGGTTAATCTAATCAAACTTGCGGTTGAAGTCCAACAATTTAGTAAACAGAATTTAGGCGCACAAATGTTGAAATCACAGAAGGTAGAATCCCTAGTAAAAATTTTTTTAAAAGAATTCCATTTTCCATCGGTACTGGAAATAATGAAAACGTAGGGCTCGCGCTTTTGTGTTTTTGGGCATTCCTCGCTCGAGCCAAACCATTGATTGCGTTAACTCATTTTGAAGGTCGGGCAACGCAGATAGCAACGGGCACGTGGAAGACAAGCAAACACCGACCGCGCGCGAAGCGATCATGACAAATCGCGACTTTTTAAATAAGCGAGCCATATACCATGTCCATAGAAAAATTCAAAATATGGCCTTGCACATCGAATTTATAAAAAGAAAAATGAAAAATGAAAAAATGAAAAAGAAAGCGCCCACCGTGGGGCTCGAACCCACGACCACAAGGTTAAGAGCCTTGCGCTCTACCGACTGAGCTAGACGGGCTTCTTGATGGGTGGTGACATTTAGTTTTAATTTATTTTTAAATATCCGGAGGCAACCTCGTCGATCGGGTTGAACCCTAATTGGCCCCTAAAGCCTCGACGTCACGTCCCTTCTTTCCTTCCTTCATTTTCTGCTGCTGAGCTTCAGAGAAATTTGGTGGGTGGGGAGGAGAAGAAGAGAAGGATGGTGTGGTTCCAGTGCGAGGATTGCGGCGAGAACCTCAAGAAGCCCAAATTGCCCAACCACTTCCGGGTCTGCTCCGCCTTCAAGGTAAGGTTGTCCGAAGGAAGGAAGGAAGGAGGATGGATCCTTCGGTTTCCGAACGCGTGTTGTCTGTGTCGGCTGGGCTGACGATCTTTCTCCCCCACGTGTATCTTGCAGCTGTCCTGCATCGACTGCGGGGAGACGTTCAGCCAGCAGAGCGTGCAGGGCCACACCCAGTGCATCACCGAAGCGGTGCGTCTCTTGCGCATCTCGATCGCGTGGTTGTTTGGGAAAATCTTGACCGTCTTGTTAGCTTCATGTCGAGGAGGAGTTAAAGAATAGATCTTTGAGAACGTTCCTGCTTGTCCCCGGTTGTCCCGTCGGCATTCTTGTTCTGATGTCTCGTGTTCCTCGGCGTTCTGCTCGGGATTCTTTGTTTTTGAGTTTTCTCCCTGCCGAGTTCATTGTAGCATAGCATTGTGTCGTCCTACCAATTGGGTATGGCATTCCGGAGTGCTTCCTGCTACCGATGAAGTGGCGAAAAAAGAAGAGTAGCTTTGGTGTTGCTCGCGGGCGCATTTTGTTTAAGTGCTCCACGTGTTGTCAGATTGAACTCTGTTGATTCGCTCCTATTGGGTTATGGCTTTTCCTATTGATTCTTGGATTAATGAATCGTTTCCTTTTGTGAAGCGCGTGATGTGATGGGCGCTTTGATTTGCAGGAGAAATACGGTCCTAAGGGTCAAGGAAAGGTTTCGAATGGCACGCCTGCTAAGCCCAACAAAGATGCGAAGCAACAACCTGATTTTGACATAACGGTCGGATTGACTAAACGGCCTCCATGGTTTTGCAGGTATAGAGTTTTATGCAGGTTTTAACCTATATGTGGCTATGTGATTGTATTGTCATTTCGCAACATCTGTTCTTATGGTTACGGGGAGGAAGACTTATGCAGATTGGGCATTCGAACGGACTGGTCACGGTTGTGTTACAACCGGAGCATAAGTTTTTGAAGTTTGAAATTTAATAGGACTGTCAGTTGGTGTTGTGGAGACACAGCTTTGGGCTGCACTCTTAAAGTTGGCACTTATCACTTGCAAGCCAGAACTTGATTACTTCTGTTTAAGTTGCTGAAAGAATATTAAGCGAGTTTGTTCTAATTGTCCCTCGCACTTGAGATGAGATGTGGTTTTCATTCAGCATTTGGGTATTGTGCAGTCTTTGCAACACGAAGGCCACTAGTGAGCAGACCCTGCTCCTACATGCCGAAGGGAAAAAGCACAAGGCAAAAGCACGAGCTTTCCATGCTTCAAAGCAACAACCTCAACAAAAACAGGAATCTCCTTCTCCTGCAACACTTCCTCCTGAAGACACTTCGAAAAGTAGCATAGGTGACAGTGAACACGTAGAAGAACCAAAGATTAAGGATATTTCTACAAGCGACAATGCACACGACAATTCCGAGGTAGATAAGGGAAACTCACAGTCAAGTAAAAAGAGAAAACATGACGGATCTGATAAAATCAATCATAAGAAGAAAACAATGCATGATAATCTCAATGAAGTTGGAGATGGGGAAGTCATCCAGGCTGAAAAAACAGAAGTAAAGACAGACAAGCACGTTGCGACTGCCAGAGAAAACCCGGAGGATGCTTGTCATCCAAATGAAGATGGCAAGAAGAAAATAAAGTGGAAGAAGTTGATTAAATCCACTTTAAAATCTGTAAGTGTTTTTGTCTCGTCAGTTTTCTATCTTTTGATTTTCAGCATGTTGTCAATTATTCAATGTTTGTCCACAGCTATGGTGTGAAATGTGTGGATGAGTTTAGTCTTGTGGCTTTTTTACCGAATTCGAAATTACCACTTCTGGAGGTATTTATTCCACTCTACTCGTGAAGCAGAGCCCAGATGGAAAGATGAAGATGAAAAAACTGAAGAAACTTGTCATGGAGGCTGTCAAGCAGTCCGGCATTACTGAAGATGAAAACCAGCTCAGCGAGAAACTTGAACGGAAGGTGAGAGTCGTGAGATCACATTTCTCAATCTGGGTGGAGTGTAAAGCTACTTCTAAGCACTCGTTTCTTGCTTTCTTGTTGCAGATAAAGTCTAGCTCAAGGTTCGCTATTGACAGCAAGTACGTTCATCTAGTCGCTTCAGACTGAAATATTTGGTGACTGGCTAGTGAAAACTTCGTGCCATAGCGTATCATTTTTCGTATGCGACCACATAGCTGCCGACTTGTTCATTTAGTGCATTCTTTGCGAATCTATCAGAAGAACATTTTTGGGCATTTTTGGGTAGGAAGGTTTGCCTTCAGGTAGAGGATTTTGCTTTGTACCCCAGATTTGGGTGGGAATTTTGGAAGAGGGAGTTTATTCAGAGAATGATCGGGACATATAGACAAGAGTTATTGGACAAATTATCTGCAGAGAGATAGCGATGTGAGGAGAATTTTGCCGATTTTGTTTTGACAACTTGGTTCGTTCTTGAATATATGAAATCCTTATGAACCACTTCAGTACTGCCAGTCTCTCTTGGCACTTTATTGGCGATGTTCAGTTTGATGATTTATGGAAGATTGGAAATTTGGAAGCAACTTGTTCTTTAACATAATCTCTCTCTGTGGCAACCGTCTTTCCAATAATGTGACTCATAGCCATGTTGCTGTCCCCTGGTGATTTGTGGATTAATCTTGGAGATACAAAATGTCGACAGGAACTGTCATTTTCCTATAGTGTCACCTTGATGAACCAGAAACATACTTTCCTTTCCATTGCTGATCAAGGCAGAAAGGTTGTCGTCACTTGAACTGGATCTAATAGAGTCAGGAACATGGAATCTGGGGAACCATCAAGACATGACGGGGCTGGTAGCGGATCCGAGTAGATTTGACATTGAATTTATCCAACTACAGGTCGTTTAGGTTGAGCATCGAATGATTGTTTCTGTTCTTGCCAAATTTACACTATTAATAGACCATGGCACACATCAGTTACGACACGATTCGAGTCGATCGATATGTCAATCTGCCTCGTGCTTTCTTGCCAAGGCTGTCCACAACTCCGGCCGAGCCACAAGAAGAAAACGCAGTACAAGAAAAGGCAAAGAAAATTTTCGCACAGTTGTGAGCGGTAAGACAACATTCCCCACTTTGTAATGTAAACACAAGCCAATACAAATTTCGAGTAAGCCTAATAATTAACGCTACTATCTTCTTGGTACAAGTATTAGCATGTTCATGTAGCATCGTTACTTAAAATAAAATAAGGAGGAGATAGCATTCCGGCGAGCATTAGTATGACCTTGAATGACACTGCTATTCTAATGGGTCAGGACAGTAGAATCTGACAGTGATCGAGGCACTGGGAGTGGATCCAATTGCATTTGACATTGGAGTTTTAACCAACTAAAAGTCGTTGAAACCGCATATTGAACGATATTTTCTATACTTCCCGAGATTATGTTACAGAGCATATCACACGTAAAATACCACACGACCCGAATCAACCAATCTGCCAATCCTTGTGCAATCTTGCCACGACTCCAACCAAGCCACAAGAAGATAACAGAGAAGTAGAAGAAAAGGCAATGACAAATTTTATAGTTCTATCAGTATTGTCTGGCCAAGAACCCTTGGTATGTAACTGTTCTCATAGCGCTACAATCGTGAGTTCACGGCGTCACTTTTGGCGCCGAGTTCCAGTTCCTTGCTCTCACGTTCTGGCCGTAAAACAATTATGTACACGTATATGACTTCTCCCTTTTCGAGTATTTTCATTCCAAGATCAACAAATCCTCGATGAGGCAATCGAAATTCACCTGGTGAACATGACAAATGCGATGACAATGAGCAGCACAACCGAGCATACCATCGCCTGCGAAAGAAAATGCCACTGCTCAGTCCACAATGCTCTCCACGTAATTATGCCATCCAAATTGTATACACTTGCCATGAAAAGAAAGGATCATCTTTGCTCAGTGGTATCATCAGTCACGGAGCCTAAGAATTCCCTTTGGAATGGCCAATTAAGACAACTATGTAAACAGCATCATTATTTGAGACTTCAAAGATGATTTATCAACCAAGCTCCTGCAAGAATTTCTATTTACATGTGCCTCGTGAATACTTACTTGCATACTATCGCAATAAATAGTCGGACCAAGTATTTCAAGAATTTCCAACTCTAACAGATGCTACTATAATCTACACCGTAGCAAAGTCTTCTGAGATGCATACTCTCTACATGAAAATAATAAAGAGAAACATGGTGGAACATGCAAACAAATTCAGTCTATAAACACTCCACACAATAGACTATCAATTAAAAGCGCATTGGTGTAGAATTGACTTCTTTTTTTTTTTGGTCGGAGTGTAGAATTAACTCACTAGTACACTTTTTGCTATATTTGACTACTAGAACGAAAAGCTTTTGCCACAAAGAAAGTCATATTAACAATTTCACCTCTAAAATAGTTGATTTCCTTGATTCCAAGTCATCTTCAATAACATTAAAAATACCTCGAGGGCCGATTCTTTTATAATGTTCATCAATTCAATACATGAAACAAACTATTCTGGGGAGAGGATCCTCACTAGGTCCCCCTTCCTTGTCTTTAGGTATTATCGATCAAACTTGAGAGAGTACAGGGGAAAAAGCAAACTGACCGCAATCTATGAGACTTAACTCAATCAAGACATTGAAAATCAGTCCCACTAACATAAACTCCTCCAGAATGCTGAAGCCTTAAAATCAAGTTCAATAACCAGCAGCAACTCTTAAGAAAGGCAATCCAAAGGCAGCATACAACCACCCACCTGCGCGTGCACGGTGGCAAGGGAGGGTTAGAGAGAGAGAGAGAGAGAGAGAGAGAGAGATTACAGCAATAGCAGAAGCAGCGAGGCCTGCTCGTTCTCTAGGATCCTTGCGGTAGCAGTTTCCAAAATAGAGAAATGCAGCGTAGTACCACATCACAGGGCATGCGAACCCCAAAAGGAACCTGAACGTAGATGTATGCATGAGATATGAGATTGCCAATGCGAGGAAGAAAAAATAACAGACGATACTTACGAAAACCATCCAATCCCACACCCAAAGCACGGTAGAGGTTTGTCATAGATGCCTAGCTGGGAATCCTCTGCATCTCTGATGAGGGTATATTTGCCTCTTTGATGGTCTGACACGTCTGGTTAAAGGACAAGTTACTATGATCACGAACACCCAGATAATGTGGAATCAAACATTGCTGACCAAAGTTAAATGCCGATTGCAAGAACAGAACATGCAAGGGGAAGAAAAAGGGCGAACTGCATGCCTTTGACAACTGTGTAAATTATCTTCACAGAAGCCGTGAACCATCGTGTTCCTCAGGAAATAAACATCCAAATAGTAGAATAAAAGACAAAGCTGTGTTGCTACAAGATTGTCTCCAATAGCTCCATTCTCTTGGTGTTGATTAAAACCCTAACATTGGAGACCGCAACAACACACATGTAAAGGCAAGCACTCGAAACAGAGAAGGTAACGGCGTTAACTAAACTAAGGTTTTTCCTTATTTCTTTTATCAGTAATAACTGAACTTAGACTTGTCAACAGGGTTAAATATATGAGAAACATTAACTTGGAGTCCTAGCTTAAATAGTGGGATCAGACATACCAGTACATGATAGTAATACACATAGAGCAACATCTAAAACTAGATCATTGCACATTTGATCTGACGGGTCAAGAAAATACTTACCCAGAACAAATAAAAACTTTTCTTAATCCATGAAACTGGACAAAATAATGATTATGTAGATTAAGTCGGCAATTTGTTATTGAATAGAAGCAATGCCATTATGCACCAGTGTAGAAACTGCACACCTTTCGATCCCGAAAAATATCGAGCTGATGGCCTCAAAAGATCAAGATGCTTGTCAGAAACTGAACTAGCCATCTCAACAGCATTTCTTAAACCCTCCGTCTCCTCCATGGATATACCTGTGACATCAGGAAATGCAATTAATGTCAGGTAATCTCTTCAGAAAAAAATGATTAAGAACCTCCCTACCAAGCGGGCTGGTCACGTGGCTCCTAGTACATCCCGCTTAATTTCATTACTAGCACAGAATTCTTTTTAAGATCAAGTAGTGTCAGTTTACATAAATCACAAAGAGGTAGGAGCCCTAGCTTTTCTGATTCATACTTTCACATTGGTAAACAAAGCCCACAAGCATTTGACGTCATTTATGAGTTCAAATGTCAAACTGAAACAAGTAAATAAATACTCGAAGAGTCCCCAGTAGAAAATTTTCAGTCGCAAGGAACAATAATTTTTAAGGCAAGAGCATAATGGCAGCTTCATTGCAGGTTTATTGTCATGAACATTACCATGATTTCGTAAAATCTAAAACCAATAGGAAAGGTGACTGCATCTGTTCATATGTAGTAATAATAATGTAAGTTTTACTTGCCGAAGCTCAATCCTTCTCCGTGGAAAAGTTGAACAAAATCATTCTTTAGCAGAAATCAACATCTGGCAGCTTTAATTTTCAATTTGGACGTTGCCACGGAAATGATGATGATTTGCTCGAACCAAAATGCAATGAGGAGGCTCAACTGCATTTACTTATAACTAGATCGCTGATGTGTGTGTTGGCAACGATGCTTCTGAATTTCTCAGTAATTGGCTTATGCGGTACACAAATCATTCTAGTGCAGTCCACGCAGAAATAGAAAAGTCCACCAAGGTAAATTAATTGAAGTCGATTTGCTTTTATCAAAAGAAGATATCAATGAACTGTAAAAGAAACAACGCCAGGGTTGGGACACAAATTTACTTAAAGCAAAGACAACAGATGAGAAACACCAGGAAGTCAATACTTTTGTCCATGTTTAGCGTGCTAATATGTCTGGCAGGTTGATGCGCTCACTCCTCTCTGCTTCCTAGAATAGCTGAAATAATTGAGGAAATTCATTGATGTTAATTTCCCACTGATCTTAGGCAGTCAAAGATGCTTCTAACCTCAAAAGTAACATGCTCTGAAAATGAGAAATTCAGAATTCAAAAGTTTTCTTTACAATAGGTTGAAAAGATATAGTCTCCGTAATTTAGAAAATCCTTGCACACCAAACTTTGTAAGCTTTCTTAGGATACATAGAAATATGAGTTAGAATGTCGATGAATTGCTGCAAAATAAGACAATCATCAATGTTTCTTTCTATTATTTTTCATTTAAAAGGAAAACCACTCATTTTCTAGTTTCTATAACTGCAAGCCTATCATCAGTCCTTCAGTAAATTGGGCATTTCTCGTTTCTGTAGAAGTGTGAATGGCACATTGGTTCATCCTCACCAGAGGTGAGTAGCAGGAAATAGATATTACCAACAGGAAAACCATGTCACTAGCCGCTGATTACACGAGCATCGAGCGTGCACCGTCGTGCATAATCTACAGGGAAAAAATGTAAAAACTAGCCACAAGTCTCATTCTATGAGTCACGTGGCATTTTCCCTCCAGCATTTATGATGCTAAGCTATAAAATCTTTTCAATTGCCATACGCGATGCTGTGCAACTATGAACTCAGGGAAATCTAATGCAAATGGCACATCAAAGGCTTGTTGAACTCTGGCTACAGTTCCGGATCTTCGTTTGCTCACAGAAACATAGAAGCAAACAAGCTAACGAGACTCCGCAAATAGATGACTTCTTGAACCCAAGAGGCCACTAAGCACCACGAGCTCTAATCGCATACAAACACCTAAATGAAACCCCTGAATCCGCTACTTAATATACTCAACGTTTCAGAAAATCCATTCACACACGCCCACTGAGCTATCGTCTGTAAACCCAATTCATCAGAAAATTCAAGTGCCGGAACACCATGGGCTATAATTGGCAAAAAGAACAGGAAGATTCAAACCAAGCACACAACCGACACAGCAAAGAAGGCAGCTGAATCGCGTTTCTTGAACACCCAATCCATCAAAAAACAAGAAGTGAAAAAGGAAACAAAAATCTCCACACACCCATCAATCATCGAGGCCGACTCTACCTAAACCCAGAAGCCAAATCATCGCCAGAGAAACAATTACCACGAGATCAAGCAATCGGGACACAGAGAGCAATCGGAACCTGCGGGAAGAAGAGGGAGGACGAGGGCTGTTTCAATTCCCAAAAACGGAGCCTTTCGTGTCCCTCCAATTGAAGAGACAAGAAAAAGAGAACCCGAGACAAGGGATCTCAGCCAATTGGTGGAGTAGTGTATTCAATGACAAGCATTAAACAACTGAAAACTGAAAGCCCAGTTCGAATCGAGCACTGGGTCTCTCCTCGTCCTGCTTTTGCTCGTTCACGCGAAGAGAAGAACGGTGTACATGCTTGTCGGGCTCGCTCAAAACGTATCTTCCGTGTACAGTTTGGCCAAGCGTACATATGGATAAACAATGATAACAGCTTATCATTCCGACCGCTGTGGAAATCATTAATGGAAAGGACGAAAGGAAATGAATACTTCATCCACCCGGGGATGATCACTTGTTCTCCACCTGAAATCTGGTAGCTGAAGCTGCAGCCCGGATTGGCCTAAGGATCTGGAGATTCAACGCTGGCTTCTGCTGGCTTTGACGTGCGACGCGCAGGGACGAGATCCGATTGGTCTGTGTGACTCGAAAAGCAGGAGAGTTTGGGTAACCTTTGCGTTTCAGTTTTCTGGCCCGCGACGACAGGTCGGCCATCATTGGGAATTTTTAATATGGGACTTATGTCGGTTTTACCTAGTTCTGTGTTCATCCATGGAAATTGACGTTTCGTTTGGCAACTTCTTTTGAATTGACCGTGCTAACTTCCATCTCGGTAGGGAAGAGTAAGAATGTAGCTTCGCCGGAAGAGGCCGCGTGTTGCGTTCGCCGAAGTACCGTCGGTGGTGCGCAGAGCCGGGCGGATTACGCTTTTCTTAAACCCGACCCGTGCAAGGCCGGTTCCCCACGGACGAGTTACGGAAATCTCGAGGCTCGAGCCCTCCCGACGGCGGCAGATTCGAGATGACGAGGAATTCGACTCGATGGGATCGATCGGTCACCGCACCGGCCCGGGGTCAATGGGCTTTTGGGCTGCGTTTCGCGGGCGGACGTGGATGGCGACCGGAGGGCAAACCTCGGAGAAATGGTCGTAGGGTGGGACCGTGTGACTCGGCTTCTTCCTTTTGTTCCCACCGGAAAATTCAAAGACTCCAACGACCACCGACGGTGGACCCTTTCGATTAGCTGCGGTCAGGCTCGCATTCTTGTTGGCTCTAAAAATGGTAGGTTACTTCTTCGAGTGGGATAATTTTTAGCTTGTGATACGCGATCCCGGCAGCGAGTGAAAGTAGATAATCCCGTCGTCGGATCACGCGGGGCTCATATGGGATCCTCAAGATCCATCGGCGTATACGCAATGGGCTCGTGTGAACCACGAGCACGTGTGTGAACCGCGCGCGCCTTTTGCTGCCGTAGCTCTGCAATGTTGTTTTCCTTTCTGGAAGCAAGAGACCCGATCGATTGAAGTTACATTTGCGAGAAGGCGATACTTGCGATTAGTAACTCATCGTGATCGCGATACTTTAGAGACATGGCATGTTCACGTGGCGTCACTATAGTTAGTAGATGGTAGTCGATTCATTACGCAAAAAAGCGATAGATTTGGCTCGAAAGTGCAAGCGTTTTGAAAATTCTGAATAATCTACCTTCCTAATAGTCCAACGCATAAGATTAGGGAACTTGGCATAAAGTACGAGATGCAACGTATAATTGTTAAAATCAGCAAAGCGGTGTAACAAGAGAGAAAGGCTCGGGCATCTAGCTATACCTATCAAAATCGGTCATAAACTCATTTTTTAATCCATATTTGATGGGCCGAATTGTTATATGAGTTAGTTATATTTTGTAAATGGATCGTAAATGGATAAAGCCCAAAATAATATTGGTATTATATGGGTTCACGATTTTCTTAGACCCAACCTATCTTTATAACTCTTTCTCTCTCTCTCTCGCCCTCAAACTTGATCTCGCGCTCGCTCATTTTGTGCTTTCACCTCAGTTTGGGTACGATTTTTTCAAAATTGTGTTAAATATGAAAGTGTTTTGTCAATATATGTTAGGTCGGATACGAATCACTAGATTCCTATTACATGGAAATGGGTCAAGAAGGGTTCGCAAACGCATCCCGATTCACCCGCTCGCCTTTTGCCTTGATCATAATCATCACCGTGGCAAAAAATCTTCCCCCCTTTTTTTTTTTCGGTTGGTGCATCCGCTCCCTAAAGTCCAAGGCGGAGAAATGCACGAGACTCCCAAAGTGTCAACGTTCAATCACATGGCCGGAGAAAGCAGAGGATGCGCGCAACGCAGTTCGACCCCTCATGTCAAACGCTTCTAGATCTCTTTGCCCTTCAATTTCTGCAAGAGGTCAGCATTCAATCGCATGGCTTCCCTTCCTCTGCCTTCTCATTTATTCATTTGTTTGTTTGTTGTCAATCGGCATACCGAATTTTGTTTCCCCTCGATTTTAACCCGCGCTCTCGAGTACGAATTTCGCGATAGTTCCGCTTTCACTTCCCGAGCGCCTGATATGCATCATCCTCATGCCGGTGGTAGCTTCCGATAAATCACATATCGATTCTCTTCCTTCGAAAATATAGAAGAAAGAAAAATGAGTATGTGCCCCCAATACGTGCCATGAAGGGACCAAGTCGTGACATATGAGAAGCCATAACAAAGAGTATATAACTGGCTCTTTTAGGTACTGGAATATTCCCCAGCCGTTCTGGTCCATTCATGGTTTTTGCAGCTTTCTTCGGACCTTTGTGGGGAAAGTTTGAAAAGAAGAGGATTGAATGATACAATCATGCCGTCACCATAGAATGAAAAGGGGGCGATCTTGTGATTCTTGGTCCATGAAGATACGTTATTAGGTATTTCATTTTATTTTTCCCATTGAGGCCAATCTAAACTTGTGCTCAAGAAATTATTCGTAAAATTCTGCACGTGTCAATGAACGTGTTGAATAAGTAATACAATGATAAGAAGAGTATCGTCCCACAGAGATTGATGATAATAAACCAATTAAATATTAAAAATAGACTAATTCTAAAATTTATCTAACAGATCAAAATATAATTAAGAATAAATAAAAATTGAAGATTTTTAAAAATGAAATTTTATAAACTAAAGACAGATAATCAATCAGGTAAAATATGTTAGAGCATCCGATTTCACCATAACCACTAGATATGAATTTCAGATCATTATGCATACAAGAACAATATTAAGCACATGATAGCGGAATTTCCTAATCTATTTACTATCCTATCTCTAGGTATAGCAAACCTACTCAATTTATCAATTCACTATATTTCTATGTGAATTAAATAAACATAAGCGCATTAAAATTTGTAAATATTCCCGGTTTACAATAAATCTTTTAGACCACCTTATCACCGAAAGCTACACAAATAACATGGTATATTTCTATTCACATTTAATTTATGGTTATATATTATAAGGAGCAATTGCATATTATCACTTCTTAGTCTCAAACATGCACATCAGATCATTCAAGTGGTGGCCGGTCACCTAAACGTATTAAACACAATAATATATAACTCACATGAATGAAATTATTTGCAAAGCATAAAAAGCATGAAATTCATATCATCATGATTAGGCTACATCGTAGCTCTAATAAAGAAAATTAGAACATAATAGAAGAAGAAACGAAAATAAAAATCAAACATCTTGAATCAAAGAACAAGAATTCCGTCACCACTTTTATCTTCTCTTCAAAATACTTGAAAAACTCTCAGAACACTGCTGAAAGACTCCATGTTCCCCCAAATTATCCTATTTATATAATAACATCCAAGACTTCTCTCATAAGGTAATTACTTCTTTTTTCGCATAAAATTAGGGAATAAATCGCATAATTCCCAATGTGATATCTACCTTTTAACTCTTCTCTAAGTCGCATATTCCTTTCCTTCTTTTTGCCATATTTTTCTTATTTTCTCCATATCTCAATATTTTGCATAAACAAGGAAATATTAAGTAAATAAAAGGAAATCCAAATATATTCTAACAAATTTTGCATTATTTATTGCCTAAAGTAGATAAAATAACTCTATTTTTATAGAGTTATCAAACCCCCAAACTTAACATTTTGCTAGTCCTCGAGCAAAAGCAAGATATAAGACATACTCAAGCTAACAACCCCCTCCATGACTTCCTTCCATAATTGCTCAAAATCACAATTCAAAGAAAAACACAAATTTCATCTAAACATTGAAATAGATTCATAAGTTAAAACTGATTCTAACTATGTGATCCAAGTATGTGTGTGTGAGTCCTCATCTTTTCGAATTATACGCAATCCAAATAAGTTCACATTGGTATGCAACCTCTCAAAAACTCTTTATAATTATAACCAAATCTCATAGGTTTGCTTTTCATTCCTCTCTCCACTAATGTAAGCTAATCATCCAACCAAAAATCAATAGGACTTTCCTCAGGTTGTAATGTAAGGCTGGGCTAACGGTGAGATAATGGTAAATTTAAGCTCAAATCACCCATGAACACATTGATTTCTAGGATCTAATTAGAGCACATGCCACTATCCCCAATTTCACATCTTCAAAATAATCTTTCTGCCACTACAGATCATCATTCTTCCTCTTTTTTTTTCTTTTCTTTTTTTTTCTCTTCTTTTTTTTTCATTGCTTTATGGTGGAGTTCCTCCCAAAGTCCCTCCTAATATAACGTGAACATTCCCAATCCATTGAGTATCCAAAATGCTCACTCAATTGAAAGTTGGATAGGGAACCATAAAAATAATATTTTCTTTTTCTCTTTTTTCTTTCTTTTTCTTCTTTTTTTTTTGAAGAAGATACACCCAAACAACCATAGTAATCAAATTATTTCCATGCTCCACCCTTCCTCCCAAATTGCTATTATGCTCAAATAAACTTTTATCCTAAAAAAAATCAACATGTTCATGGGGCGTGGGACAATGATATAATTTGGCAAAATGTAAGCTAAAAAGTACATGGGTGCCAATAAAAGATTGGATAATAATTAAGGCTCAACGGGGTGACTATGGATAAATAAACAGGGTTGGCTTAAAAGGCTCAATCGATCCAAAAATTGCCTAAATCATTTTCTCAGTTAGATATAGCCTAGGATTTTGCCTCAAGAGAAAATCAAACAAATTCTAAGATTTGGGTGAGATATAAGAAAAGCACATGCTTCATATGAATGTTCTCTAGATGTACACACTACTCAAAAATTAAGGACTTCTAGTGCTCAGTAAGTGGATCGACATCATCAGAATCAAAATTAACTCACATATCATTCGCAAGTTTGAACAAAATTTAAATTTTCCTATGAATCGCAAAAATTCACAACAAGGAATGCAATAAAAAAAATTTTCAAATTTAGCAAAAAAAAATTTTGAGCAAAAATGTTGTCTCCCCCCAAACTTGAATGAAGCATTGTCCTCAATGTGAAAAACAAAAGAAACAAAAGAAAAATAGGAACAAGAAAACTCTCCTTGCTGTCGGATGTGTCCCTAGATAGTCTTGATGACTAAACTCCAAAAAGGTGATCCTTCAAGAAAGAAAATTAACCTGGATAAAAAAAATATTAATCATGTTTTTTTTTGAAAAAAAATAAACGTAAAAATTAATGAAGAAACATAATAAAAATGCTTGGGTTGCCTCCCAAGAAGCGCTTGCTTTATAGTTTTCAGCCAAATTATCTCAGATGTAGCTATTCTGGAGGATGAAGTTCAATAGTGGTCTTCTGCTTGTTGTAACCACTTTCGAAGTAGGGCTTCAAACGTTGACCATTCACCTTAAATGTGCCTTCGGTATCATGTGCAACTTCAACTGCTCCGTATGGAAATACCAGTGTGACTGTATAAGGACCAGACCATCGAGAACGTAACTTTCCTGGAAAAAGTTTAAGACGAGAGTTATAAAGTAAAACTTTTTGGCCAATTTCGAATTCTCTTCTGAATATGTGTTTGCCCAATATGCTTTGTGCTCTAATTCCACCGGTAGATGACAAGCCTTCCCAAACACTAGCCTAAAAGGAGACATCTCAATTGGGGTTTTGAATGCTGTCCTATAGGCCCAAAGTGCGTCAGTAAGTTTCATTGACCAATCTTTCCTAGAGACATTCATTGTTTTTTCTAAAATTCTCTTGATTTCCCTATTTGAAACCTCTACTTGACCATTCTTCTGAGGATGATAAGGGGTTGCAATATTATTTGTGACTCCATACTTACTCAAAAGTACTTCAAACTGTTTGTTGTAAAAGTGTGTCGCCCCATCACTTATGATTGCCCTAGGAGTGCCAAATCGCATAAAAATATTTTTCTTCGAGAATTTGACAACAGCCTTAGCATCATTTTTCGGCAATGCTACAGCTTCTACCCACTTAGACACATACTCCACGACCACTAAAATGTATAAATTACCATAAGAAGATATAAAGGATCCCATGAAATCAATACCCCAAACATCAAATAATTTACACACAATAATGTTGTTTAAAGGCATCTCATTTTTTCTAGAAATATTTCCAGTTCTCTGACACCGGTCACATGAAGCTACAAAGGAGTAAGCATCTTTAAAAAGTGTAGGCCAATAAAAGCCAGATTGTAAAACCTTAGCTATAGTTTTTGTGGCACCAAAATGACCACCTGCCTCTCTGTCATGACAATGTTGCAGAATATTTGCCTCTTCTTCATCTGGAACACATCTTCTTATGACCTGGTCTGCACATACCTTAAAAAGAAAAGGTTCTTCCCAAAAATAATTTTTAACATCAGAAAAGAATTTTTTCTTCTGTTGATATGACAATTCAGGAGTGAGAATATTACTTACCAAATAATTCACAAAATCAGCATACCAAGGAATTTTTGTGGATTTGATGGAAAAAATTTTCTCATTAGGAAACTTTTCCATAATTGGACTTACCTCTTCCTTTAAATTCGGAATTCTTGACAAATGATCTGCAACTAGATTTTCAGTCTCCTTCTTATCTTTAATTTCCAAATCAAATTCTTGCAGCAATAGAATCCACCTAATTAAACGTAGTTTTGATTCTTTCTTTTCAAGTAGATACTTAAGAACAGAGTGGTCAGAATAAACTATAACTTTTGAGCCAATTAAATAAGAACGAAATTTATCAAAAGCGAACACTACCGCCAAAAGCTCCTTTTCAGTTGTGGCATAATTCAATTGAGCTCTAGATAGGGTGCAACTTGCATAGTATATGGTTCGAAAAATCCCATCCTTTCTTTGTCCAAGGACGGCTCCAACAGCCGAGTCACTAGCGTCACACATCAATTCGAAAGGCAAATCCCAAGTAGGCGCAGTCATGATAAGGGCCGAAATTAACGTCTCCTTCAATGTGTTGAATGCCTGCAAACAATCATCAGAGAAGTTAAATTTAGAATCTTTTTCCAACAATTTAGAAAGGGGTCTAGCAATCTTAGAAAAATCTTTAATGAAAGGTCTATAAAATCCTGCATGTCCCAAAAATCCTCGAACAAGCTTCATAGAGGTAGGAGGCGGCAGTTTTAAAATAACTTCAATCTTAGCTCGGTCCACCTCAATTCCTCTTATAGAGATCTTATGGCCTAGCACAATCCCTTCCTGCACCATAAAGTGACACTTCTCCCAATTCAAGACAAGGTTAATCTTCTTACATCTTTGTAACACCAAAGCTAAATTATTCAAGCATGAATCAAAAGATGAGCCAAAAACAGAAAAATCATCCATAAATATCTCAATATATTTTTCCATCATGTCAGAAAAAATAGCCATCATGCATCTTTGAAAAGTAGCATGCGCATTACAAAGACCAAAAGGCATCCTCCTATAAGCAAAAGTATCGTAAGGACAAGTAAAAGTAATTTTTTCTTGATCTTCAGGTGCAATAGGGATTTGATTATAACCAGAATATCCATCTAAAAAGCAGTAAAACTCATGCCCTGTAAGTCTCTCCAACAATTGATCAATAAAAGGTAAAGGAAAATAATCTTTACGGGTGGCATCATTCAATTTTCTATAATCCATGCAAACACGCCATCCAGTAACGGTTCTAGTCGGAAATAATTCATTATCATTATTTAGTTGAACAGTCATACCTCCTTTTTTTTTGGGAACAACTTGCACAGGATTTACCCAGGAACTATCAGATATAGGATAGATGATCCATGCATCAAGTAACTTAATTACCTCAGCTTTCACCACTTCTTGCATTTTCGGGTTCAAACGCCTCTGAGGTTGGATAGTGGGTTTATGTTGTTCCTCCATCAAAATTTTGTGCATGCAAATTGAAGGACCAATTCCCTTGATGTCAGCTATTTTCCATCCAATTGCACCTTTATGTTCTCTCAACACTTTGAGCAATTTCTCCTCCATCAAATCTGTCAAAGAAGAAGATATAATTACTGGTAAAGAAGAAATTCCATCTAAATAAGCATATTTCAAATGAGAAGGTAAGGGTTTGAGTTCAAAAATAGGAGGCTCTTTAATTGATGGCTTATGCTTCGTTGTGTGTTATTCCAACTCCTCAAATTTTGTTGTCTTAGGCCTTGAATATGTTGGATTTGCCTCCATAAAATTTGCGTACACCATTATCTCCTCATTCTCAATTTCTCTGTCTTTTGGTTGAACCAAACATGCTTCAAGTGGATCTTTAAAAATATCTTCTTGAAAAACATTATTCACCAACTTGTCAACTGTCTCAACTCTAAAACAAGAATTATCATCAGAGGGATATTTCATTGCTTTAAAAACATTGAAAGAAACAATATCATCTTGAACTCTAAGAATCAACTTCCCTTGTTGTACATCAATAAGAGTTCTTCCTGTTGCTAGAAAAGGACGACCTAAGATAAGTGATACCTCAAAATCTTCCTCCATGTCAAGAACTATGAAATCTACAGGAAAAATAAACTTGTCAACTTTTACCAATACATCTTCCATAATACCTCTCGGATATTTAATTGATCGATCAGCCAGTTGAAGCGATATTGTAGTTGCTTTTACTTCACCTAATCCTAATTTCCTGAAAACAGAGAAAGGCATCAAATTAATACTTACACCTAAATCACACAATGCCTTTTCAAAGTAAGAATCTCCAATAGTGCAAGGAATTGTAAAACTCCCTGGATCTTTTAACTTCGGAGGTAATTTATTTTGTAGGATGGCCGAACATTCCTCATTCAACTTCATAGTTTCGTAATCCTCTAGCTTTCTTTTGTTTGCCAAAATCTCCTTCAAAAATTTTGCATAGCTAGGCATTTGTGCTAAAGCATATGCAAAAGGAATATTAATGTGTAATTTTTTAAAAACATCAAGAAATTTAGAAAATTACTTATCTATTTTGTGCTGCTGGAGTCGCTGAGGGAATGGAACTGGCGGCACGTATGGCTTGGGATTATTTGGAAAAAGTTTGCTTTTGCCTATCTCCTTTGATTGTTTCCTGTCCTCTTCTTCTTTGTTTCTGAAAATCTCTTGTTTGGTATCTTCTTCACCCACTTGTTTACCACTTTTCAGGATTATAGCTTTTACATTTTCAATTGGATTTTTCTCTGTGTTGCTAGGCAAAGAACCCTGTTATCTCCTAGACATCATGTTTGCTAACTGCCCCACTTGCATCTCTAGATTTATGATTGAAGCCTCTTGATTCTGAAATCTCACATCTGTGCTCTTGATGAAGTCCCGAGTAGTGTTGGCAAGTTTTGTGACTATATCTTCTAGACTGGACTTTGTCTCTTCTGGTTGTTTGAATCCTAGTGGCAGTCTTGTCACATTTTGATTATTCCATGAAAAATTTGGATTATTGCGCCATCCCGAATTATACGTGTTGGAGTAGGGATTATTCTGTGATCTGTTAAAATTCCCAACAAAGTTAGTATTTTCATTAGATTGAGCAAAAGTGTTACCTACCTGACATTCTGTGCTAACATGTCCTCCACCACAGAAATCGCATGTCATATTCTTAATTTTCATGCCTGAAACACTTATATTATCTATCTTTTTGTTGAGTGCTTCAATTTGTGCAATGATTGCCATGAAAGCATCCACCTCATGAACTCTGCTAGCTTTTCGCACTGATATCCTCTCAGTAGGCCACTGATAACTATTAGATGCAATCTCCTCTAATAAGTTGTAGGCTTTTTCTGTTGTTTTATTATTCAGAGTTTCCCCTGCAGCTGCATCAATCATAGAACGGAGATTTGTACTACACCCATTATAAAAAGTTTGTACCTGCATCCATACGGGTAATCCATGATGTGGGCATATCCTAAGAAACTCCTTAAATCTTTCCCATGCTTTATACAATGATTCATTATCCATCTGCATAAAATTAGTAATATCGTTACGCATTTTTGCAGATTTTGTAGGTGGAAAAAACTTACCAAGAAATTTTTGGGCCATATCATTCCATGTAGTGATCGATCCTACAGGAAGAGAAGAGAGCCAACCTTTAGCTTTGTCTCCAAGAGAGAATGGAAATAATCTCAATCTAATAGCATCATCTGAAACTCCATTATATTTAATTGTGTCACAGATTTCAAGAAAAGCATCAATGTGAGCGTTTGGATCATCGTTTGGTAGCCCACTAAATTGCACTGATTTTGAAGTATCTGAATCAGTGATGGCTTGATCTCAAAGTTGTTTGCTTGAATTGCAGGTCTCCTGATACTTGATGTGGTGCTCTCAATTGTTGGTGCAACATAATCTTTCAAGAGTCTACGTTGATTTCTACCATCATCAACTCCCTCCATCTTTTTAATGTGATTTCTCTGTTCTCTCAGTCAACTTTTAAATGTGCGTTCGATTTCTGGATCAAACTCAGTAAGTTTTCCTTGTTGGCTATGTGTCATGCACCAATGTATACTCTGAAAAAAAAGATAAAAGCTAGATTAAACTTAGAATTATCCGGTATCAATATTAATTGGTATTAAATAAACAATCTCCGGCAACGGCGCCAAAAACTTGTTCGTAAAATTCTACACGTGTCAATGAACGTGTTGAACAAGTAATATAATGATAAGAAGAGTATCGTCCCACAGAGATTGATGATAATAAACCAATTAAATATTAAAAATAGACTAATTCTAAAATTTATCTAACAGATCAAAATATAATTAAGAACAAATAAAAATTGACGATTTTTAAAAACGAAATTTTATAAATTAAAGGCAGATAATCAATCAGGTAAAATATGTTAGAGCATTCGATTTCACCATAACCACTAGATATGAATTTCAGATCATTATGCATACAAGAATAATATCAAGCACGTGATAGCAGAATTTCCGGGGGAAGAACATCATTGGTGCCAAAACTTGTGTACGGAGGCCACTTTGGTGCCAAAAGTTTCAATCGGATCACTTAAGTGCTAAAAGTTGTGAAAAATGATCACTTAAGTGCCACTTCGCCGGAAATCCGACGTGGCATTTTTTTATTAATTTATTAAGTTGATGTGGCTCGCCGGAGGTTGATGTGGCATTTATTTTCCTTTTCTTTCTTTTTTCCTTTCTTTTCTTTTTTTTTTCTTTCTTCTTATTTCCGATGGCCGGAGTCCGACCACCAGCCACCGGCCATGGACGGCCTCGCCGGGTGTCGCCTTCCTCCGGGCGAGGCAACCATGGCCTCGGCGAGGGCCGGCCTCACCGGATCTGGCGAGGCGAGCCCTCGCCGGGGCTCGCCCTGCCTAGGCGAGGGTCGAGGTCGCCTGGGCAGGGTGAGCCCCGGCGAGGGCTCGCCTCGCCATATCCAGTGAGGCCGGCCCTCGCCGAGCCTTGCCCGGAGGAAGGCGACGCCCGGCGAGGCCGACCATGGCCAGTGGCTGGCCTCCGGCCACCGGCCATGGTAGAAGAAGAAGAAGACAAAAATGAAAAAAGAAAAGAAAGAAAAATATCAGAAAAAAATATTTAAAAAATTGAATTATACACATGGAAATGCCATGTGTCATTAAAATTTAAATATAAAAGCCACGTATTAAATTTGGTGGGAATTTCTCGCCGCCGGCACTTAAGTGATTGTTTTTTCTCCGATTTGGCACTTAAGTGATCGCCGGCTTAAACTTTTGGCACTTAAGTGATCCAAATGAAACTTTTGGCATCAAAGTGACTTCCGTACACAAGTTTTGGCACCAATGCTGTTCTTCTCCCTGGAATTTCCTAATCTATTTACTATCCTATCTCTAGGTATAGCAAATCTACTCAGTTTATCAATTCACTATATTTCTATGTGAATTTAAATAAACATAAGCGCATTAAACTTTGTGAATATTCCCGGTTTACAATGAATCTTTTAGACCACCTTATCACCGAATGCTACACAAATAACATGGTATATTTCTATCCACATTTAATTTATGGTTATATATTATAAGGAGCAATTGCATATTATCACTTCTCAGTCTCAAACATGCACATCAGATCATTCAAGTGGTGGCCAGTCACCTAAACGCATTAAACACAATAATATATAACTCACATGAATGAAATTATTTGCAAAGCATAAAAAGCATGAAATTCATATCATCATGGTTAGGCTACATCGTAGCTCTAACAAAGAAAATTAGAACATAATAGAAGAAGAAACGAAAATAGAAATTAAATCAAACATCTTGAATCAAAGAACAAGAATTCTGTCACCATTTTTGTCTTCTCTTCAAAATACTTGAAAAACTCTCAAAACACTGCTGAAAGACTCCATGTTCCCCCAAATTATCCTATTTATATAATAACATCCAAGACTCCTCTCACAAGGCAATTACTTCTTTTTTTGCATAAAATTAGGGAATAAATCGCAGAATTCCCAATGTAATATCCACCTTCTAACTCTTCTCTGGGTCGCATATTCCTTTCCTTCTTTTTGCCATATTTTCCTTATTTTCTCCATATCTCAATATTCTGCATAAACAAGGAAATATTAAGTAAATAAAAGGAAATCCAAATATATTCTAACAAATTTTGTATTATTTATTTCCTAAAGTAGATAAAATAACTCTATTTTTATAGAGTTATCAGAAATAGTTGTCCATACACTGACTAGGGATTGTATAAATTCTCGAGAAGAGAGGAGCTGTTCGCCTCGTGCTTTAGCAGCCGCGCGAGATTATTTTCCATTTTTTAAGGGTGCGCGACTCGAGTTCGATTATAATTAAGTTGAGTTTGAACTTGGGGGCGGTTACGGGTCGATGAGCTTTAGAGATGTCAATTTTTTAAGGAAAATAAGGTCATACTCAACCCATATATTATAATGCCAATTGAACTCATTTTCACGCTTTATCCTCCAACTTCCCTAGGCTTGATCCTCGACCCATTTACACTTGTATGCCACTAATTATGGAGGAACATATGGCATTATAATAATTGCACGGTTCTTCCTTTTTTTTTCCTTTAATAAAACAAGCACGACCATAAAAAGATCGGATTACCAAGAGGCTCAAATCGCTCTATCCGCATGAACCGATTAAGTTTGAAAACTTCGATCCATACAAAGGGTCCCGATACAGAGCAATTTGCACGCAGTTTACGAGATTTTAAACAGGGCGAGAGCTGACATATTTCCTGATGCCACGACCAATCACGCCAATTCGGTGGGTTCGATTTCTCTCTTTTTTTTAATCTTTTATATTATTGATGTTATCCTGCTAATACGTAGCATTAGATTTCAGCAATGATCTGCTAATTGGCATGCACGGGCATCACATTGGCTTATGGCAATTGGAAAAGCATCGTCCAAAGCTAGGGGGAGGGAAGTGTGCATTATTGCGCATTTAAATCACCCGAAATAAATATCTTCCTTGGACTGGCACGTCAACTTTGTGAACATCGAGCTTACAAAGCTACTTATCATTTAAGGAAATCAATAGGTCAATGCTGCTCATGACGTGAATTAAAATTGCCATCTAGATGATATAGTGTCGAGCCCAAGCTCAACTGGACTCGTATATTCTACGCTAAAATCTCGGCTTGAGCTCGATTGAGTATTCAAATTTCCGCTTGAGCTCGATTACACTGGAGAATCGACATGTTTGAGTTCGACTCGACTGCAATCAATTCATGAAGGAGCTCGAGCTCGTCTTGAAAAAAAAAAGGATAATGTGGGTATATTATTGAATCATGAGGGACAAACACGTCTATTTTGAAATAATAAATATATATTTTTAAAAAATAGAAACTCGATTAGACATTTTGTCTTCGAGTCCTTCGTCGACAATTCTTGCTTTTTTTTCTTGTGAGATAGATACGTTATAAACCTTAAAACTTGTCACGAAAGTGTAATCAAGTCCTGAAACTTTTAACTAGTGCCCAAAGTGCAATTGAGTATTAATATTTTTCAAAAAGTGCAATTAAGGGAAAGACTTGAACGCGATTGCACTTTTTGAAAGTTTTAGAACTCGATTGTACTTTTATGACAAACATTAGAACTTAATTGTACTTTCGTGGATTCAATTGCACACGCACGTATCCCTTTTTTACTTTTTAATGCGAGAGCGAGAGAGAGAGAAATAGAGGAGTCAAAGTTAAATTGCGCGGTGTAAAGATAAAAAGTGAAATTGAATCCTAAATCTTATTGAGAAAGTACAATCGAGTTTTTAAACTTATCAAAAAAGAGCAATCGAGTCTCAAAACTTGTTTCATCGAGCTCCAAGGCTTTTAAAAAATGCAATTAACAGAATGACTTAATTAAATAAATTCGACGAGATTTAAGACTTGATCGAACTTTTTCCAAAGTAATTTTAAAGCTCGATTGTACGTTACGATAAATTTTAGGACTTAATTACGTATTTTAAAAAGTTTTAAAATTTGATTATACTTTTATAATAAATTTTAGTTCCCGACACCTCATCTCTTTTTCAACTTTTTAACGGGAGAGGGAGAGGGAGGGGAGTCAAAGTCAAACTTGCGCGGGTAAAAAAGATAGAACCGGGGGGGGGGGGGGTCGTCGTCGTCTTTCTTTCTTGTTAATACGCAGCAGCAGCAGCGATTGAAGAAGGCGTGACTGGTTTTCGCTTCGGTCGTCACCAACCACTTTTCTCGTCTCTCATTTAATCTCCTCCTGCTGCTCCCCCTCTGTCCTCCATCGTCTTCCCCTTCGTCCTCCGATTCTCGCCTCCTCCTCCGCCTCCTCCGCCGCCGCCGCCGTGATGAAGAAGGCGGGCTTGAACCCCAACCTCCCTCCTCCCGATGAGGACACCTTCGCCAAGTTCCTGTAAAACAGACTCTCTCTCTCTCTCTCTCTCTCGCTCTCGATCTCTCGAAGTGTGTTTTTTTTTTCTTTTTTTTTTGTTGGTGGATCGCGTGCATTGTTGCTCGGTTCCTGTGATTCGCTGATCGGCTCGTCTGAATCTGGCTGGCGCCCTGGTGTCGTCGTGTCAGGACGCAGAGCGGTACGTTCATGGATGGCGACCTGCTCGTCAACAGGGACGGGGTTCGGGTCGCGTTGCAGAGCGAGGTCGAAGCGGTATGAGATTCGAACTGCTCAATGTAATTTGTGGCTCTTGCTTTCCTTGAATTGGTTTCTTTTGCGTCCTCGCATCTGGCTGAGCTGGTTTGGATACTGAGGCGGCTTGGGAGGAAACTGACGGTTCTCGCTTTTCGAGATTGAAGGCAAAATTTTTAGTGGTTTTCATCGGTAGATATTTCCTGTGCACGTCTATTGGTGGGATGATCATTACATTTCTCCGGTCGATCTAGGCGTTTCTTTTCTGCATTCGTCTTGTTTGTACCATCTCAGGTGTTTCTTGCAATTGCTCTATTATAAATGGTTTGGTGAACTCTCTATAGCGTGTGAAGAAGCTCCAGTTGAGATGGAAGGAATTTCTTAATATCGGGATGCAGAAAAGCCTCTCTTTTTTTCCCATAGATAAGCGTCTGAGTTCATTATGTGGCTAGACGTATCTTCATTCTTAGAATCGTAGATCTTTATAATGCTAGCCTCGCCAGAGATTATCTAGCTCTAGCTTATTAGTGAAGCTGTGTGCGGAGTTGCTTAACGCTAATTTGTTTAATTTGGATTGGGGAAGCTATCCAAGCTCCTAGCTGAGCTGATTCGCTGCTTTTGTTTTAGAGTAATTCGATACTCTGTACTGAAACGGTGTGCATGCATGTTTGTCTCATTTTGAGCATCTTTTGTGGTCTCTCACTTTGTGTCCAGACTGATCATAGTACTTGAAGAATATTCACTTTGTGCCTTGAAGATCGTAATCTCTTGATGCATACTCTCTTGTCTGTTTCAGCCACCCCTTATCAAGCCAACAGACAACCAGCTGAGTTTAGCGGACATAGACACGATTAAAGTTATCGGAAAGGGGAATGGCGGAATAGTCCAATTGGTCCAACACAAATGGACTGGGCAGCTTTTCACATTGAAGGTATTGTAACCAACTTGTGTGCTCAAGCTTCCCATTTTTACTCAGTGCACCATTACTAAATGTTACAGTGACTATGCATTCTGTTATCGCAAATTTTTTTGCCGCTATAATTAATGTCTTGGGAGAACAGATTCTACAGTTATACTTTCCAATTAACATAGCGAGTTTAGCCACTTACTCGTGCCTGAATGATGTAATTGGGCTCTTGGTCACGACCTATTCCCATTTCGGAGAAAGCTTCCACGTTGCTTTGACATGGAAGAGTCTTCTGTCAGGCTACTAGATTATGAAGCTTACATGCTATCAACACCATTAATGTTTGGTATCGTATGATCACACATTCCGATGAAGACCTGTTCCCACTCTGGTGAAGCTTCCACGTTGCTTTGACATGGAGGTCTTCTGGTATGCTACCAGATTATGAAGCTTACATGTTATCAACACTGTCTCATGTTTGGTATCATATGATCACACGTTCTGATGAAGACCTATTCCCATTCTGGAGAAGCTTCCACGTCGCTTTGACATGGAAGAGTCTTCTGTCATGCTACTGCATTATGAAGCTTACATGTTATCAATACCATCTAATGTTTGGTATCATATGATCACACGTTCCGATGCGTGATTTCTCATGCTTTTCTGTTAAATTGTAAATCCAGGTCATTGAAATGAATGTGGAGGAGTCTGCAAGAAGGCAGATAGCAGAGGAACTCAAAATTAATCAATCTTTGCAGTGTCCATACGTTGTGGTCTGCTACCAATCTTTCTATGATAATGGTGCCGTTTCTATTATATCAGAGTACATGGATGGAGGGTCGCTGGCAGATTTTCTGAGAAAAGTTAAAACTATTCCAGAGCCATTCCTTGCTGCCATTTGTAAGCAGGTGAAAAAAGATGCAAATCATCTATATGATTAGTCAGTTCTATTCTATTTTCTCTTCCGTGAGACTTTTCAACCTATACAAGAAAATTGATGTAGGTGCTCAAGGGTTTGTTGTATCTGCATCATGAGAAGCACATAATACATCGAGATATGAAGCCTTCTAATCTGTTGATAAATCATAGAGGAGAAGTCAAGATTACTGATTTTGGTGTGAGTGCTATAGTGGCTAGCACATCTGGACAAGCTGATACCTTTGTCGGCACATACGAATATATGTCTGTGAGTAATTCAATCACGTGCGCTAATATTCTTTTGCTGCTTCTCCCATCATGTGAATATATATCCCCTTTCACCTTACCCTTAATTCTCACGTTTGTTCCTCACATTTTTTGTAGCCTGAGAGAATCATTGGAAACAAATATGGTTACAAAAGTGATATTTGGAGCCTGGGCTTAGTATTGCTACAGTGTGCAACCGGGAAGTTCCCGTATACACCACCTGATCAACAAGAAGGATGGACCAATTTATACGAGCTCATGGAAGCCATCGTCGATCAACCACCACCTTCGGCATCTTCGGATCAATTCTCTAGCGAGTTCTGCTCATTTATCTCTGCTTGGTAAATCTTCTATATCTTCTCCTTCATTCTTAATGGATTGACTTGGCCTTTTTGTCTATTTTATGTAATATCAAAGTTTAGCATAATAGCAAGGTATTGATGTGATGTGTATTTTCTACTTGACATGATCAATAGGTGCTTATTGGCTAATTTAGATCTGAAGTTGGTTGTGTCATATCCATATCAGAATTTTGAAAATGATTCAAGCACTAAAAGATCGAGAAGTTAGTTTTGTTGAGAATGAGCTTAGCTAACTCTCATTTTTGCTGCTCCAACATAGTGTACACGCATATTGAATTGCAATATAAGTTGAGTTGTTTTTCATCTAGTTAATCTGTCATCATTCTATCCAAAACCTAATTTCTTCCCTGCAATGTTTTTCTTTGCAGTGTACAGCAGGACCCAAAGAATAGATGGTCTGCAAATGAACTTATGGTATATTCATTATGTCTTCTAAAAACTTTTTGGTATCTCTTAGTGGCCCTAGTGGTCTCCACATAGAAGCCACTCCTAAACCCAATACCGAGCGAAGGGGATTAAACCTCTTTCCTTCGACCGCTCAAGGTGACTGGTGCCACTGCACAAAGTCACCAGGGTCATCAAGTCATCTCAATTGCTTGTCTTTAGTGTATCAGCACTTCAGGCATACTGACTTTGAGGATGCTCTTTCTTGCTTTGATTTGAAATGCAGGGTCATCCTTTCATGAGCATGTATGAGGACTTGAATGTCGATCTTGCTTCCTACTTCACTAATGCAGGCTCCCCACTTGCAACCGTTGAAACTTCGCTGGTATGCCTAGAGCCTGCTTTCTTGCCCATGCACATATGCAATTATCATCTTGTCTCTTATCCTGTGTAAGGATAATGATTAGTAAGTCGAAAAATTTTAGTACGCACAAGGTTGAGGCTTACTGGAGTGCTATTTGTTTAAGAATGCATTGTTGTTTGAATATGTCATCCACTTGTTGTCCAAACTATGCTTTAGATTTTATGGTATATTTCCTGCTTATAAGTAATCAGAAAAAAGTGACCAGTCAGACTATTTATTTAAAAATTTGGTTTTTTTTAAACAGCTGATGAATATATTAGTACCTGCAATATAATTGAAATGGGAAAGATTCTACTTTGGGAGCCAAAACACAAATACATTTGTGTTCCTTCGACATTTTCTTTTTAATTTGAAATGTTGTTTTGTATAAATTTAATAAATGCACAAATAAAAGTTGTCATTATAATTTTTAAATTTATTTCGTTGTTATATAATTGAGCGTCGGACGTAATTTTATACGATATGTGTTTATTTTGATGTCATAATTTTTAGCAATAATTGCCCTCTTAAACTTTGGCATTATTGCGCAATAGACCATAAACTTTCAAAAGTTATAGATTAACCCCCCTTCTCCCCACCCAAAAAAACTTTGATTTATGTTGCATCCATTAGTTTTTCAGCACGCATAGCTGTTAAGCAATAATTGACATTTATTTGTTGCTGGTGCATGCATCTGTAGTAGGCCGGACTAGGTTCTTATTTTTGGCCACCAATGTGCTTGGCTAGTTGATTTTGCGATTTAATACTATAGCAGATTGCCACCACCGGGGATTCGCGTCTGTTCATAATGCACGACTATTTCAAAATAAATTAAATGCACAGATTGCTTGAACAAATAGTCATTAATTATATCATGATGCAACTTTTATGCGTGCGAAAGTATTATTTCACTAAAAAATGCAACTTATGACAAAAAGAGATACTAGTAATTTGGAAGCATGTTACTTTAGATTAAGAAAAAATACAACATACAGATTTTCATCAAGTGATTTGAAACAATGTATCCCATGGTTATGAATTTTTCATTCGAATAGTAGAAAATAGAACTCTTTTTTAGTTCCATAATGCAAAACAATTGAATTTATATTAGTACCATAATTGAAATAAATAATTACCATTAAAGATAGTAGTACATGAGGTACGTCAAAACTATCCAAAAAGAATAGATTAATGTAATTAAGGTGAAAATAAGATGAAGAATTAATATAATAACGTAAAATATAGAAAAGAAATGGAACTGGACATGGGATTAGAATAGCTCGACTCTTACTTTTATATTCTATATTTTTTGCTTTAATTGGAGGAGGTGCGTTTTCGTTTCACATTTTTTCGACTGCCTCTTGCTTTTACTTGGGGAATGTTTGGAGTGGCTTTTGCTTTTAGCTTTAGGGTTTTACATTACTCATTTTTACAGTTGGAATTAAAATTTCATTTGATCGAACATCTCAAATCTTTACGAAGGTTAAGTACTGACAGTTAGAAAGAGAAACAGATGATTTAGTTGTTTCCATTTTGCTTCGAGTACTATGAGTTTGAATTAATGAAAAAAAAATCAAAACTAATGCTGCGTATACTACAACCGGTCTACAAAATTCGTATATTAACTCAGGAAAACAGAGAAATACGTTTTGGTCCTCATATTATTTGCAACTCTTTATTTTGGTCCATGTACCGTACTTTCTTCATCTTTAATCTCTCAACAATTATTTCTTTTTTCGTTTCGATTTTGTCCTCTAATGACTTTCTCATGTAAATGTGCTCGATAAACAAACGATTTGCTGATATGCAGGTGCCATGTAGACTAGGGTGTTTGTTTGTTTCCAGCAGGTTTTGCATCAGAGAGTCATCGAGGGGATGAATTTGAAAAAATAAAATCGATTAGGGGCTAAAATGAGTGAAAGAAATGGGACCAAAATGAGAATCACGAAAAAAACGAGGAGCAAAATTTTATCTTTCCCCAAAAAGATTCCAACTTTATTCACCCTAGCACTAGCAGCATGTTTTACCTCATTCCCCTAGTTGTCTTTAATCCCTTCAAATGTGGATGCCAATCACTCGCCCATATGCCAATCATTTTCAATTCTTTCTCGATTGTTGATCTTTGTCAATTGGTGCTGGTCTCATGAAAAATATGTAAGTGCCAATGTAAACTGGCAACACATGAATTGAACAAGAAATTTGCAAAAATCTGTAGCGAATAGACAATATTCTTAATTGATAGTTGACATTCTATTTAAGGATAGAAGTGCATGTAAAAGTAACCGACTGACAAGAAGGAACCAATCAAGAAAAGCTCAGTACCCATAAACGAGAGTGTGGTATCGGAACATGCTTGTATTTGGAATTCAGTGAGAATATTTAAGCATTGCTTTCAATTAGTCCAAGATCACTATCACCGAAAATTGAAAGTAGATCATTCAACTTGGAATACCAACACAAGAAAATGTGAGGAAAGATGATGCAGAAGGAACAAAAGAAATATGTAGTTGCAGATAACATGAACTTAACATCAATCATTGCATAGTCGGAGTCTAAAGATAGTCTTCCATCTGATTTTAAGATGTTATTCCTGTTCTCATAATGTTCATTTGTTGTTTGGAACTTATTTGCACTTCAGAGATATGAACACTACTAATTTAATTAGAGTGACCATTGCTCTGATGTGCATATCAAGTTTTCTTGATAGTTGAAATAAGCAGATCCAACTTCCAGGATACTGTTGTCACCTAATTAGATTAAAATACTAGCTAAGTTTCCTTATCAGAGATTGCTAGAACAAGTGTCTGTATATTTTTGCATCAACTAGCTAAATCTGTTGACAAATGAATATCTTGTATCTATGTGTGGCACTAAAGCAATGTTATAAGAGAGAGAATGATCAGGTGATGTTTGTTCTTGTCTCCATCTACGATAATCTGTTTTTCTTGCAGAGCATGGAGAAAATGGAAGATGAAGCTGGAGAGCAAGCAGCAGACATGGAAACCTCAGATAGGAATTATGCAATTGCAGATGTACAAAATGTAGTTGGAATTGATGATTGTGTAGAAGAAATCACCAACTCACTGGAAATGGAAGTCAATGACAAGGTGCGCATTATTGGAATATATGAAACTGATGGAATTGGCAAAGATATTGAATTATGGGTCAGAGCATAATAAAAAAGTGTCTTATTTTTTTGCATCAACTAAAAAAAGTTCTTTGACAAATGAATATCTTGTATCTATGTATAGAACTGAAGTAATGTTATAAGAGAGACAGATCGGGTGATGTTTGTTCTTTTCTCTGTCTACGATAATCTGTTTTTCTTGCAGAGTGTGGAAAAAATGGAAGATGAAGCTGGAGAGCAAGCAGCAGACATGGATACCTCAGATAGGAATTATGCAATTGCAGCTGTTCAGAATGTGGTTGGAATTGATGATCGTGTAAAACCCATCACTGACTTACTGGAGATGGAAGTCAATGATGAGGTGCGCATTATTGGAATCTATGGAACTGATGGAATTGGCAAGACGACTCTCGCCAAGGCTGTATACGACCGCATCTCTTCTTGTTTCAACAGTTGTAGCTTTCTTGCAGAGGTCGAAGAAACCACACAAAGTCCTAGTGATATTCAGTTTTTGCAAAATAAGTTGATACGTGATATCCTTGAACGAGATTGTGAAGAACCTTCTTTTGATGAAAGAATAGAAGATTTCCTGGATATATTTTGCGAAATGAAAGTTCTAATAGTTGTCGATGATGTGGAAGAGCAATCCCATCTTCATGCTATTGTAGGAGACCAGCTTCATTGGTTTGGTCCAGGTAGTCGAATAATCGTGACTTCCAAAAATAGTGGAATTCTCAAAGGGTATGATCTCGAGAAGGCTCGTAACTACATAGTCAGTGAGTTGGATGATGGTCGAGCTTTTGAACTTTTCTGCAAGCATGCATTCAGGATGCAATCTTCCATACCTGATTATGATGGATTCTCAAACTGCATTGTCAATGCTATGGAGAAACTACCATTAGCAGTTGAAGTCGCCGGTTCATTTTTGCGGGGTAAATCAATACAAGAATGGGAAAAGATGGAGAAGTCAATGAAAGCACGTACAAAGAGTTCTCAAAAGACTTTGGTTGGCCTTGAAGAGATACTGGATATATGTTACGAAGCATTAGATCCAAAGCAAAAACATATATTTCTGGACATAGCAGGTTTTATCTCTGGTGTGGATGCCCGAATTGCTTCATATATGTGGCCCAATTGTTATCCTTCCTCTGGTTGCATTCTGATGCCCCTGGCAAAAATTGGAGAAAACAATGAATTGCAGATGCACAGAATGCTAAGATGTGTTGGCCAAAGAATTTTAAATCAAAAGGGATCTGGAGATCCAATTCGGAGAAAATTTTACATACCAGATATGGTTCCCAAGGCAACGAGCAGGGAGAAGGTAAAACCTTTTGGTTCAGTTTGTTTTCGGCAAAATAAACATCTTGATATATGGGCTACGATTTTTTGTTGGTCATATTTTCTTAAGGAATCATATTGTACATGTGCTCTTTAGCATATAGGGCAAGGAAAGTATCCTTATTCTGATGGGTATTTGTGTTTACGACTTTTGCTGATTTTGTTACTTATGTCAAATGTAGGGAATGGAAAACGTTGAAGCTCTCTGCATTGACCTAAATGATCATGATTCATGCAAATTCACAGCTGGAGATTTTGAGAGCATGCCAGGAAAAACTTTTCTCAAGTTGGATAATGCAAAAGTTTTCGGAGATTTTGCAGGTGCATTTCCAAATGTAAAGTGGCTCCGTTGGCAAAGGTGTCCTCCAGATTTTAGCGCTGAAAATTTTGTATTGAGAGAGTTGGTTATTCTTGATCTCTCTTGGAGCAAAGTAACGGAAGACTGGGGAGGTTGGAGTAAAATCAAGGTGGTTTGGTATTCATTTGGTTGTTTTATATTTGCTTTCTTGAATTAAATGTCTGTGAATTGACCATGTGTGTGTTTTCTGTTTTGGCTTTCCAGATGGAGAAATTGAAAGTGCTGAATCTTACTGGGTGTAGTGACTTACTGATCACTCCCAACTTCTCTGGTTACAAATATTTGGAAATCCTGATTCTTGAACGTTGTTCTCGTTTGGTGAAGCTAGATCCTTCAATTGGCCATTTGAAACGTTTAGTTTCCCTGAATTTGAAGTTCTGCTCCCAATTGAACGGGTTGCCAGTGGAACTAGGTCATATGACAGATCTGAAAGAGCTTTTTATTGACGGGACTTCTGTACGGCAGATCCCCATCTCCATAGGCAATTTGAAGCAACTTGAAATTCTCAGTGGCTTAAAGTGCTTCCCATTGACTCACCTGCCCAGTTCAATTTGTTATCTGACTGCTCTCTCCGAACTCTCATTAGATGGTGCCAAAATTTCTGAGCTCCCGAGCTCACTGGGGGAGCTGCTTAAGCTAAGACGCTTGTCATTGAGTGATTGCCGTTATTTGGAGAAACTTCCATATTCTATCGGTGAAATGGGGTCATTAGAGGAGTTGGATATATCAGCGACTAGTATCTCTGAACTCCCCAATTCAATAAGAAATCTGAAAAGCTTGAAAGTGCTGAGAATGGACTCTTCTTTCATTCGAGCATTTCCTGGGGAGATTGGGAATCTAACCAAGCTCGAAGAACTCCATGCTTCCTGGTGTCGGAGTTTGAAGGGGGCCATTCCCAGTGATATCGAGGGACTACATCATCTGAGATCATTGACTCTGGGGCACTGCAGTTTATCTAGCCTACCCCCCGAAATCTCCACCATCTCTGGTCTTCACACCCTGGATTTAATTCAGTGCAATGAAATTGAAGAGTTGCCGAAGCTTCCCCCTTCTCTAATTTGTCTGCGTGTGAGTTCTAAAAGGATGAAAGCGATACCCCTTCTCGAAGGTTTGAAGGAATTGGAGGAGCTGTGCCTAAGTGATGGGGACCCAGAGGCTTGCCGACCTCCCTCAAAACATCCGATGCCAGAATCCAACGTGAAACGAATGGTTGACAATCAATCCTTCTCAATGTCGTGTCCTAAACTGAGGAAACTAGAACTGTCTCTTTCACGAGTTATCAAGCTGATGTTTGGGCTGACAGATATTCCTCCCCCCAAAAGGCTCAAAACGCTTTCCCTTCCCGGTTTTAGGCGTAAAGAAGTGTCTGAGCTTCCCAAGACGCTGTCAGTGTTCAAGCTCTACCACTCTGTGATAGAAGAGATTGAAGGGCTTGAAGGGCTTGAAGCCCTGAAGAAGCTAGATATATCAAACTGCAAAATACGAAATCTCGATGGAATTGGCCAGTTAACCTCACTGAGAAGTTTGATTCTATCTGACTGTGATTGCCTCAGTTTACCTAATCTTTCATACTTGAAGTCGCTGAAAGTTTTAGAGATCAGACGATGCATAATGATCCATCAAATCGAAGGCCTAGAAGAATTAGAATCCTTGGAAAGGCTGAATATCAGTGAATGTCCAGCCGAGAACTCGGCGCAAGTGCGGAATGCCTTGAAGGATGTAAGGGCACGTTCTACGGTTACGTGATGCTGGATGCTCCTCAGTTTTGACTGATACCCGTGCATGGCATCCACACTGTTAAGGGACGACATGGGAGCAGCTCGCGGAAAAACTTAATGGAGAAACAGGAATAAGCGAATAAGGCAAATTTATTGGATTCAATTTCAAGTTTGACTCTATTGAAGTCCCTTCACAGACAAGTCGAGGCCAAATCAACCGCCATGAACAAAAAGCAGCCCTCCAGGTGATTACACCTGGCTCTTCCAAAATAGAAGTTGTGCACCGGTTGATTTTCTCCTCAAATTTCAGCTGGCAAAATCTTTAAGGGCTCAAGTATATGCAACTCTAGCAGATTGGTCACATAGAAAACTGGGTCACTTTTATGTTTGGTCACAGCAGATGGAGTTCTCATTTTTTATTTACCTATGGCTTGTGACGTTATGCCTTTAGTTGATTGGACAAATTTAGTTAGCATGTGTCTCCTCACTTCTAGATCAAGTTTATGAATTCCCCTGCCAAAATCAACGCTGTCATAGGCTTATCTGAAGGAAAAGGATGTTTTGCATCTTTTGACATGAGTGACGTCGTTAATTTTTACATTAATTTTTCATTACATGCTGGTCATCTTTTCTGGTTCTTTCTTTAAATTTAAATATAGTGTTTACACTTAAATTTTTGCTTATAGACTATTTGTGCATTTCTTAAGAAAATTAGGGATCGAATTCATTTGAAATTTGATCCCTAACCAAAGACATCAATATTGCATGAACTTACATATTGCACTTTGCATGGACTCGAATTCGTATATCTCATTTTTTTGTACCCCTCATCATTTACTTTTAATTTGTCGAAATAATGACCACCCTCTAATCACCCATTTTGCGGCCTAATTCCCTAAAAAGCCCCCAATTTTAGGTTTAAATCCAAATCTATGCCAAACTTTTTTTTGTCCCCTAAAGAACCATCAACTTCTAATGAGTTCCCAAGTCTACCCTGCAGTTAGGTTTCTGTCTAATAACACCGTTAAAGTCCACGTGTAATTCCACCTGTCTACCTTTCTGCTTCTTTTTTTCCTTTGTCATTTTCTCTCCCCTCACCCTCGCCGCAGTCCCACATCATTGACTATTAAAACTCGAGAAAATATTAGGTAGAGCTCTGATGCCAGCGTGGTAAAATCTAAGTCCATTCATTGGGCGACACGCGTCGCCTGGGTCCACTCGTGTCAGCAAACCAAGGTTCAAGCGGGAGTCTCTCTCTCCACTTCAACGATCTCTCTCTTCACTCTTCTTTCACGCTTTGCTCTCTCTCCCTCCCGACTCACACGAACCACGGTGTCACTTCCACCTCTGCCTCCGCCTTGTCCATTGCCTCTGTCGTGACGAACCATGCCTTGCTCTGTACGATGCCGCCGCCTCCCCCTCCGCCTCAAAAGGTACATATTTTCTTAGATTACAGTATGTGTAATTTTTGCATTTTTGGGATATATTTTGAAGGGTTTTTTCTTCTCTTTACAGTTCTATGCCGACTTGCTCTGTTCTCTCCGCCTCTCTCTTGACTCGATCTGTTCTCGTTGTCTCCACCATCGGACGAACCATGCCGCCGCCTTCGCATCCGCCTCAAGAGGTACATATTTTCTTAGATTTACTCCAAAAATGTGTGTAATTTTTGCATACGTTTGTAATTTTGGGATATATTCTGAATGTTAATTTTTCCCCTTAACAATGATGAATCTGCTCTGTCATCCGGCAAACCACACCGCTGCCGCCGCCTTGTCCGTTGCCTCTGCCGTTCATCTCTCCTTTAAGTTAGGGTTTAGTTTCTGTTGAAAATATATCTCGAGTTTGAGCCAGATAAACGAAATTCAACATGAGATTAATTATTATTTGTGGAGGTCTCAATATTTCGAAGTTTGGATTTCCTATGTGCATGCAGTATATGGCAATTTTCGTTTCCTAGTTGCAGGCGATTTTATTTCCAATTTGGAGTCCAAAGGATGTTGGACTTTCACTATGAAAGAAACCAAATCGTGGACTTGTGACAGAGAAAGGAAATATAATCCCACATGAAGTCTGCTGAAGAAAGGCGAAATAGGAAAGTCTAAACTTGGACTTGTTGACTGAATTTTGTGGAATATCTCTTCCACGTTGGAGTTGGCCACTTTAATTTTTCTTTGGGCTATATAAGGGCTGTTCTTTTACCGTAAGATTGGCACGCAGTTGTTGATGAATACGTGAAGTTATTCTTGAAGCGCCACTGGTGTGCGAGTGCTTGGCGGTGGGCAATCTTCGTGGTTTTGTTCGTGAAATTACACCAAGAGTTCAAGTATTCGGAGCGATTAAATCTTATGGTAAGATTTGTGTATAATTCCTTCGCGAGATTGAGAGATTATTTCGTGAGAAATTATAGGGCTAAATACTGCGTGAGTTATTGGGTGTAATTGGGGCTTGAAAAACACTTAGAGTGTTTGAGTGACTCGAGTGTGGTTGTAATCTGCGTTGTATCGCTTGATCTATAGTGGAATTTTGTACTACTCTCCCTGTGGACGTAGGTCACTATGACTGAACCACGTAAATCTGGTGTCCGATTTATTTTCTTGTTCTGTCAATTTTATTGTTCGATCGCTTGGCTTCTGCAACAATTGATATCAGAGCTTGGTTTGGCTGAATTGAAGCGAACCGATAGAAGCCAGAGATAATGAAGCAAGCTGATTGGGATTTGCTAGATAGACGAGTTTTTGATGTTATTCGGCTGACGTTGGCACATAACGTCGCGTTCAACATCGTGAATGAGAAGACTACTACGGGTTTGATGAAAGCCCTGTCGGACATGTACGAGAAGCCCTCTACCATTAACAAAGTCTATTTGATGCGATGTTTGTTTAACTTGAAGATGAGCGAAAGTGCGTCAGTTGCAGATCATATTAATGAATTCAATGTGATCGTTAGTCAATTGAGTTCAGTTGAGATTGACTTTGAAAATGAGGTACATGCTTGGATTCTATCATCCTCATTGCCCAATAGTTGGAATACTAATGTTACTGTTGTTAGTAATTCCTCTGGGTCAACAAGTTTGACGTTTGATGGTGTTCAAGATTTAATTTTGAGTGAGGACATCCATAGAAGAGAATCTGGTGAACATGTATCTGCTTCTTTAGTAGGTGAAAACAGAGGAAGAACTGGTACACGTGTTAGTAGAAGTAGTATAAACTCGAATAGATAGAGTTAATCTAGGATTGGGGTGTTGTCTGTTGGAGTTGTGGCAAGAGAGGGCATATTAGAAGGGATTGCCTTAAGCTGAAAAACGACAAGGGTAAGGGAATTAGAGTTGATCATACGAATAATGTTGCAGCTATAGCTGATGATAATTCGGATAATGCTGATTATGTCTTGTCTATCACTGATGATTCGTCGTTTGGTAGATGGATTATGGATTTTGGTTGTTTTTTTCACGCTACATCAAATAGAAACTGGTTTACTATTTATCAGTGCACGGATAGTAGTAAAGTACAGTTGGGGAATAATTCTAAGTGCAATGTTGTAGGTGTTGGTGATGTTAGAATTAAAATGCATGATGGTATCGTGTGAATATTGACTGGAACGAGGCATGTTCCAGAGTTGAAGAAAAATCTGATTTTCTTGAGTGCCTTGGATTCAGTTGGATGTCGGTATTCTTCAGAATATGGAGTTCTGAAAGTTGTTCGAGGTACCTTGGTGATAATGAAAGGAATCAAGTATAATGGCCTGTATGAGCTTCAAGGTAAGACAGTGACGGAATTCGCCGCAGAGACGTCGAATGCATCGGTTCGAGAGTTTGAATTGTGGCGTATGCGTTTGGGACATATTAACAAGAGAAGCCTGAAGATTTTAAGTGAAAGAAATTTGCTATGTGATTATGTGGCTAATGAACTGAATGTATGCAGGTGTTGTGATTTAGATCAATGGCGGAAAGTGCAGTTTAGTGCGATTGTAAGAGAAATCACGAATATTGTAGAATTAATTCACTTGAATGTTCGCAGATTGTCGTGATTTCCTTCGAGGAAGAGTACCCAATTTATGTTAACAATTGTTGATGACTACTCGAGGAAGACCTGGGTGTTTGTGCTAAGGTATAAGTTTGATACTGTTGTCAGGATCAGGCATTTGAGAGCTTTGATAAAAAAGGAGACTGGTAAAAAGATTACACATGTGCGGACTGACAATAGTATGGAGTTTTGCTTGGAGCTGTTAAATGAATTCTGCATGAAAAAAGGCATAGTGAAACACCGCACTAGTGCCATTGAACCACAACATGTTGCGGAGTTGATGAGTAGAACATTACTAGAGACGGTCCATAAAATGCTCTCTAGTGCTGGTGTGGCTAGGAGATTCCTGGCGGATGTGCTTAGTACGGCGAGCTACCTGAAGAATAGATCTCCATCGACTGCGATAGGATGTCGGACTCCTGAAGAAGTGTGGTCAGGTAAAGTTGCTGATTATTTTGTTCTTAGAATATTTGGTTGCCCATGTTATGTTCGAGTTAGTAATGGTAAGCTCGATGGAAGGTCAAGAAAGTGCATGTTCCTAGGTTATGCACAAGGTGAGCGGGGCTATAAGTTGTGATGCCCGGAATTAAATTCACCTATTATCAGCAAAAAAATTACATTTGATGAGTCTTCAGTACTTCTGGTTAGGAGTGTTAATAGCAGTGTTTATACGAATTTAGACGGTGTTCAGCTTGAGGTGGAGTTGCAACTAGAAACTCCTGAGGTAACGGGTACTAGCGAAGTAATCGACACGGATGGTGCTTGTAGCGAGGTAGAGTCTATTGAGCTAACAGTTGCTGTAATTGCTGATATTGACAAGGTGCGTATTTGATCTCCGAACAGATATGGATGCAACGATGGTTTTGCTTTATCTGCGATTGAGGATGTTGTGTTAGAAAATCCTTGTGGAACGGTTAAAGGTGCGTGTGGAGTTGGTGTTCTGATGAGGTCCATGGCTATGGCGAATTTCAAGCGCAGCTTGAACTTGGAAGACGTCTGTGGCGGTTGAGTCCATTAAGGCTGTAGGAGAGTAGTAGCGAAATTCGGATTCTATCAAAGCGATTGTGATTTGACTCAAACGTCGAGTCAAGGTGGAAATTGTTGAAAATATGTCTTAAGTTTGAGTTCGATAAACGAAATTCAACCCGAGATTAATTATTATTTGTGGATGTTTCAATATTCCAAAGTTTGGATTTCCTATGTGCATGCAGCGTATGGCAATTTTCGTTTCTTAGTTACAGGCGATTTTATTTTCAATTTGGAGCCCAAAGGATGTTGGACTTTGATTATGAAAGAAAGCAAATCGTGGACTTGTGTCAGAGAAAGGAAATATAATCCCATTTGAAGTCTGCTGAAGAAAGACGAAATAGGAAAGTCCAAACTTGGACTTGTTGACTGAATTTTGTGGAATATCTCTTCCACATTGAAGTCGGCCACTTTAATTTTTCTTTGGGCTATATAAAAGCTGTTCTTTTGCCTCAAGATTGGCACGTAGTTGTTGATGAATACGTGAAGTTATTCTTGAAGCGCCGCTAGTGTGCGAGTGCTTGGCGGTGGGTAATCTTTGTGGTTTTGTTTGTGGAATTATACCAAGAGTTCAAGTGTTCGTAGCGATTAAATCTTATGATAAGATTTGTGTATAATTCCTTCGCGAGATTGAGAGATTATTTCGTAAGGAATTGTGGGGCTAAATACTGCATGAGTTATTGGGTGTAATTGGGGCTTGAGAAACATTTAGACTATTTAAGTGACTCGAGTGTGGTTGTAATCTCCGTTGTATCTCTTAATCTATAATGGAATTTCGTGCTGCTCTCCCCGTGGATGTCGGTCACTACGACCGAACCACGTAAATAAGTGTCCGATTTGTTTTCTTGTTCTGCCAATTTTATTTTTCGATCGCTTGACTTCCGCAACAGTTTCTTTACTTTGTTTGGAAATCAAAGAGTAAGCTCGAAAGTTATAGAACATCATTTTTCAAGTTAGGGTTTTGTTTCATGCCGCTAGGGATTATGAGTGGATTTTTCCCATTTCCTAGTCAAGTATTTAATAATTTGGTGTATTAATTTAGTTATAATGGACTCTGCCTCTACAACTACAGAATATATCTCATCAAAAAAAAAGCTTCTCAAAAGTTACAATCAATATGATAATTTAGTTACATTTTGCTAATGGGGTCATTTATTATATATAGATGCAATCACCATACATCATGCTATCAGGGATTATGAATGAAATTTCCCTATTCACTAGCCAGGTGCTATTTATGAAATCATTTTAGATCTTAGGCTCCGTTCGTTTGGCGGAAAATATTGTGTTTTTGGAAAATATTTTCCCAGAAGTCATTTTCCCGAAAAATATTTTTTCGGAACATAATTTTCTGGTGTTCGACAATCAATATGAAAAAATTTCCAAAAATATTTTTCGCCGGCAATGAGCGGTGACCGGCGGCGGCGCGCGGGTGGCTGGCGGCGGCGGCGGCAGTGGCCGGCGGCGGGCGGCGGTCGGCGGGCGACCGGCGGCGGCGGCTGGGGGCGGCAAGGCGGCGGCGGGCGGCAGCAACCGGAAGGGGGAAGGAGGAGTTTGGCGGAAAATGATTTTCGCTTCTCAAAGCGGAAATCATTTTCCGTCAATTTGGTCATGTTTTCCCTCATTGAGGGGAAAATGTTTTCCACCCCCAAACACCGGAAAACCCGGAAAATATTTTTCTGGAAAATATTTTTCGCCAAACGAACACAGCCTTAGTGTTATTTCATCTTATTGTTACCATTGTAATATTTATTGCTAATGGTTTCTTTTGGATAGATGGAAGTTCTGTGTTCATCCATGGAAATGACGTTTCGTTTTGCAACTTCTTTTGAATTGATTGTGTTAACTTCCATCTAGGTAGGGAAAAGTAAGAATGTAGCTTCATCGGAAGAGATTGCGTGTTGCATTCGTCGAAGTATCGTCGGTGGTGCATAGAGTTGGGCGGATTACGCTTTCTTAAACCTGACCCGTGCAAGGCCGGTTCCCCATGAACGTGTTACAGAAATCTCGAGGCTCGAGCCCTCCCGACGGCGGATTCAAGATGATGAGGATTTTGACTCGATGGGATCGACCGATCACCGCACCGCCCCGGGTCAATGGGCTTTTTGGCTGCATTTCGCCGGACGGACGTGGATGGCGACCGGAGGGCAAACCTCGGAGAAATGGTCGCAGGGTGGGACTGTGTGACTCGGCTTCTTTCTTTTGTTCCCACCGGAAAAGTCAAAGACTCCAACCACCACCGACGGTGGACCCTTTCGATTAGCTGCGGTCAGGCTCGCTTTCTTGTTGGCTCTAAAAATGGTAGGTTACTTCTTCGAGTGGGATAATTTTTAGCTTGTGATACGTGATCCCGACAGCGAGTGAAAGTAGATAATCTCGTCGTCGGATCACGGGGGGCTCATATGGGATCCTCAAGATCCATCGGCGTATACGCAATGGGCTCGTGTGAACCGCGCGCGCCTTTTGCCACCGTCGCTTTGCAATGCTGTTTTCCTTTCTGGAAGCAAGAGACCCGATCAATTGAAGTTAAATTTGCGAGAACGCGATACTTGCGATTAGGAACTCATCGTGATCGCGATACTTTAGAGATATGGCATGTTCACGTGGCGTCACTATAGTCAGTGAATTATGGTCCATTCATATGTTTAAATTTACGTAAAAAAGCAACAAATTTGGCTCGAAAGTGCAAGCGTGAGTACATTTTGAAAATTCTGAATAATCTACCTCCCTAGCAGTCCAACGCATAAGATTAGGAAACCTGGCATATAGTGCGAGATGCAACGTATAATTGTTAAAATCAGCAAAGTTGTGTAACAAGAGAGAAAGGCTCGGGCATCTAGCTATACCTGCCAAAATCGATCGTAAACCCATTTTTTAATCCATATTTGATTGGTCGAGTTGTTATATGAGTTAGTTATATTTTGTAAGTGGTCGTAAATGGATAAAACCCAAAATAATATTGGTATTATACGGGTTCACAACTTTCTTAGACCCAACCTATCTCTATAACTCTCTCTCTCGCCCTCAAACTTGATCTCGCGCTCGCTCATTTTGTGCTTTCACCTCAGTTTGGGTACGATTTTTCCAAAATTGTGTTAGGTATAAAAGCATTTTCTCAACACATGTTAGGTCGGATACGAATCGCTAGATTCCTATTACATGGAAATGGGTCAAGAAGGGTTCGACCCGACCCAAACCCGTCCCGATTCACCCGCTCGACGGGTCCAGCATCTGCCGCGTTCCGCCACGTGCCGAATGCCGATTGGGTAACTCGGCCCGCTAAATTGTCACCGGACATGGAAAATTTGGACAAAGAGAATAGAATAGACCGGCATGGTATGGCCCAACGGACGGGAGAACGGGCGTCACCTGTGGGCCCCGCAAGGTCCATGGACCACATCGGGTCGTGCCCCAAGTTTCTCCCCTTGCGTTCTTCAATTCTTTTCAATTTTATTTTTCCTTAAATTTTATTTTCACTCCGTACTGTTCTAAAGTAAAGACGAAGCCCACTTTTTGCATCGCAAGCTTTTGTTTTCCTCCTCCTTATTCCATTTTCCCTATCAATTTAATTGAATATTTTTATTTTTATTTTTACCAATTTGGGAACGTCAAAAGGATATATATATATATATATATATATATGTAAATGTCAAGTCATCAGGGTGATAATGGCACAAACAGTCCCCGAATTTTGACCAAATGTGCAATATGGCCTCTTACCTTTAATTTGTTCAATGCAATTCCCGAACTTTAGCCTAATATTCAATGTAACCCCTGAACTTTTAATTTGTTCAATGTGGTCCATGAATTTTCGGTACGTGTTCAATTTAGTTTCCGAACTATATCAAAATATCCAACGTAGTCCTTAAACTTGCGGAATAACTATATTGAACATTTTCATATAACTCAAAGACTAAATTGAACGCATACCCAAAAGTTTAGGGACCTGATTGAATAAATGAAAAGTTCAAGGACTACATTGAACATTGGGTTAAAGTTTAGGGACCACATCAAATAAATTAAAAGTGCATCGGCCAAATTGCACATTGAGCTAATATCCAGAGATCATTCGTGTCATTTTTCCAATCAACACGCCACTTATTTTCGGCTGTTAAACTTTCGTTACTGTTCCTTTTGGTACTGGTAATTCAACTCGATAGCATCTCCCCCGTCGAGCCTTGAGATACTAGACCAAGAAAACAAGTCGAAGCGGGACGTGTCGAACTTGACATCCATTTCAATTTGTTGGGTAGCGGGTGCGTGGACGATTTGATAATACTCTACTCGGTTATCTCTTCCTTAACCGAAGTACCGTCGCTCGTTCCCGACCCTATCCCGATACACCGTGCACCGGGGTTATAGACCCGAACCAAAACACGTTATTATCGTCGACCATGCGCAATCCGCGCACGCGGGTACAGCGAATCTCGCGATTTCAATATCGAGAGAGGATCTTTCGCACGGCATATTCATTCCTTCGAGTCATCACCCACCGCCGATCATAAGCAACTCTCTAATTGCCCTCCTCGCCGTCGCCTTTTGCCTTCCTTGATTATAATCATCACCGTGGCAAAAATCTCCCCCCTTTTTTCTTTCGGTTGGTGCATCCGCTCCCTAAAGTCCAAGGCGGAGAAATGCACGAGACTCGCGAGCGTCAACGTTCGATCACATGGCCGGAGAAAGCAGAGGATGCGCGCGACGCAATTTGACCCCTCATGTCAAACGCTTCTAGATCTCTTTGCCCTTCAATTTCTGCAAGAGGTCAGCATTCAATCTCGCATGGCTTCCCTTTCCTCTGTCGTCTCATTCGTTCATTCTTTTGTCTGTTGTCAATCGGCGTACCGAATTTCGTTTCCCCTCGAATTTAATCCGCGCCCTCGAGTACGAATTTCGCGATAGTCCGGCTTTCACTTCCCGGGCGCGCCCGATATGCATCGTTCTCGTGCCGGTGGTAGCTTCCGATAAATCACGTGCCGATTCTCTTCCTTCGAAAATATGGAAGAAAGAAAAATGAGTATGTGCCCCCGTACGTGCCATGAAGGGACCAAGTCGTGACATATGAGAAGCCATAACAAAGAGTGTATAACCGGCTCTTTTAGGTACTCGAACATTCCCCAGCCGTTCTGGTCCATTCATGGTTTTTGCAGCTTTCTTCGGACCTTCGTGGGGCAAAGCATGAAAAGAAGAGGCTTGAATGGTACAATCATGCCGTCACCATAGAATGAAAAGGGGGCGATCTTGTGATCCTTGGTCCTATTAGGTATTTCATTTTATTTTCCCAATTGAAGCCAATCCAAATTTGTGCTCCAGAAATAGCTGTCCATGCACGGACTAGGAATGTATAGATACTCGAGAAGAGAGGAGCAGTTCGCCACCTAGTTTAACAGTCGCGCGAGATTAATTTCCATTCTTTTAGGATGCGCGACTCGGGTTCGATTATGATTAAGTCGAGTTTGAACTTGGGGACGGCTGTTGGTCGATGAGCTTTCGAGATGTCAATTTTTTTAGGAAAAAGAAGGTCATACTAGAACAATATATTATAATGCCAATTGAACTCATTTTCACACTATATCCTCCAACTTCCCCAGACTCGATCCTTGACCCATTTACACTTGTATGCCGCTAATTATGGAGGAACATATGGCATTATAATAATTGCACGGTTCTTCCTTTTTTCCTTTAATAAAACAGGCACGACCATAAAAAGATCGGATTACCTAGAGGCTCAAACTGCTCTATCCGCATGAACCGATGAAGTTCAAAAACTTCGATCGGTACAAAGGGTCCTGATACAGAGCAATTCACACGCAGTTTACGAGATTTTAAACGGGGCGAGAGCTGATATATTTCCCGACGCCACAACCAATCACGCCAATTCCGCGGGTTCGATTTCTCTCTTTTTTTTTATCTTTTATATTATTGATGTTATCGTGCTAATATGCAGCATTAGATTTCAGTAGACCTGTCAAAATGGGTCATAAAATCCATTTCTTAACCCATATATTAGTAAATGGGTTATAAATGGGTTAATTATATTTGGTAAATTGGTCATAAATGGATAGAAGTCTTATATTGGTATTAAATGGATCGTAAATGGGTCGCAAATGGGTCATAAACGAGTTTACAACCGATTTAAACTCAACACATTTCTCTCGCCCTCACTCAATCTTGCACTCACTCATTCCGCACTCTCATTTCAGCTTGGGTATGAATTTTCCTATATTTAATTAAATATGGAAGTATTTTAGCAATACGGGTCTAATCGGATATGGGTTGGTTATGGGTCGGGTCGGGTATAGGTCAAGAAAATTACATTGCCCATAAATGGATTAATGAATCAGTTTGGGTCTAATTATTTATGACCCGACCCAATCTATCCATTTGACAGGTATAGATTTAAGCAATGATCTGCTAATTTGCATGCGCGGGCATCACATTGGATTATGGCAATTGGAAAAGCATTCGTCCAAATTAAAGCTGGGGGGAGCGAAGTTTGCATTACGGCGCATTTAAATCACCCCGAAATAAATATCTTCCTTGGACTGGCACGTCAACTTTGTGAACATCGAGCTTACAAAGCTACCTATCATTTAAGGAAATCAATAGGTCAATGCTGCTCATGACGTGAATTAAAATTGCCATCGAGACGATATAGCGTCGAGCCCGAGCTCGTCGAGCCCGAGCTCGACTGGACTCGTATATTCTACGCTAAAATCTCGGCTTGAGCTGGATCGAGTATTTAAATTTCCGCTCGAGCTCGATTACACTGGAGAGTCGACATGTTTGAGTTCGACTCGACTACAATTGATTCATGAAGGAGCTCGAGCTCGATCTTGAAAAAAAAGAAGGATAATGTGGGTATATTATTGAATCACGAGGGACAAACACGTCTATTTTGAACTAACAAATATATATATTTAAAAAAAATAGAAACTCGATTGGACATTTTGTGTTCGAGTCCTTCGTCGACAATTCTCACTTTTTTTTTCTCGTGGGATAGGCATATTGAAAACCTTAAAACTTGTCACGAAAGTGTAATCGAGTTCTGAAACTTTTAACCAGTGCCCATGAAAGTGCAATTGAGTATTAATATTTTCAAAAAGTGCAATCAAGGGAAAGACTTGAACGCGATTGCACTTTTTGAAAGTTTTAGGATTCACCTGCATTTTCACGATAGATATTATAACTTAATTGTACTTTCGTGACTAGTTTTAGGATTCAATTGCACACGCACGTATCCCTTTTTACATTTTAACGCGAGGTGGAGAGAGAGAGAGAGAGAGAGAGAGAGGAGTCAAAGTTAAATTGCGCGGGGTAAAGATAAAAAGTGAACTCGAATCTTAACTCTTATTGAGAAAGTGCAATCGAGTTCTAAAACTTATCAAAAAAGAGTAATCGCGTTTTCAAAATGCGCAATCGAACCTCAAGACTTTAAAAAAAAATGTAATTAATAGAAAGACTTAATTAAATAAATTCGACGAGATTTAAGACTCGATTGGATATTTTTGAAAGTAATTTTAAGACTCGATTACATATTATGTTGAATTTTAGAACTTAATTATATATTTTAAAAAGCTTTAGGATTTAATTATATTTGCACAATAAATTTTAGCACGCGACACCCTTATCTCTTTTTCAACTTTTTTAACGGGAGAGGGAGAGGGGGAAGGAGAGGGAGGGGAGTCAAAGTCAAACTTGCGCGGGTAAAAAAGATAGAAAACGGGGGGAGAAGGTGTGGTCGTCGTCGTCGTCGTCGTCTTTCTTTCTTGTTAATACGCAGCAGCAGCAGCAGCAGCAGCAGCAGCGATTGAAGAAGGCGCGACCGGTCTTCGCTTCGGTCGTCACCAACCACTTTTCTCCCCCTCTCATTTAATCTCCTCCTCCTCCCTCTCTCCATCGTCTTCCCCTTCGTCCTCCGATTCTCGCCTCCTCCTCCTCCGCCGCCGCCGCCGCCGCCGCCGCCCTCCTCCTCCATGATGAAGAAGGCGGGCTTGAACCCCAACCTCAAGCTCAAGCTCTCCCTCCCCCCTCCCGATGAGGACACCTTCGCCAAGTTCCTGTAAACACACACTCTCTCTCTCTCTCTCTCTATCTCTCGATCTCTCGAAGTGTCTTTTTTGTTTTTTGTTGGTGGATCGCGTGCATTGTTGCTCGGTTCCCGTGATTCGCCGATCGGCTCGTCTGAATCTGGCTGGCGCCCCGGCGTCGTTGTGTCAGGACGCAGAGCGGTACGTTCATGGATGGCGATCTGCTCGTCAACAGGGACGGGGTTCGGGTCGTGTTGCAGAGCGAGGTCGAAGCGGTATGGGATTCGAACTGCTCAATGTAATTGGTGGATCTTACTTTGCTTGAATTGGTTCCTTTTGCGCCCTCGCATCTGGCTGCACCGGTTTGGATACCGAGGCGGCTTGGGAGGAAGCCGACGGTTCTCGCTTCTCGAGATTGGAGGCAAAATTTTTTAAGTGGTTTTCATCGGTGGATATTTCCTGTGCGCGTGTATTGGTGGGGTGATCATTACATTTCTCCGGTCGATCTAGGCGTTTTGTTCCCGCATTCGTCTTGTTTGTACCATCTCAGGCGTTTCTTACAATTGCTCTATTATAAATGGTTTGGTGAACTCTCTATAGCGTGTGAAGAAGCTCCAGTTGAGATGGAAGGAATTCCTTAATATCGGGGACGCAGAAAAGCCTCTCTTTGTTTCCCATAGATAAGCGTCTGAGTTCATTATGTGGCTAAACATATCTTCATTCTTAGAATCGTAGATCTTTATAATGCTAGCCTCGCCAGAGATTATCTAGCTCTAGCTTATTAGTGAAGATCTGTGTGCTGAGTTGGTCAATGCTAATTTGTTTAATTTGGATTGGGGAAGCTATCTAAGCTCCTAGCTGAGCTGATTCACTGCTTTTGTTTTAGAGTAATTCGATACTCTGTACTGAAACGGTGTGCATGCATGTTTGTCTCATTTTGAGCATCTTTTGTGGTCTCTCACTTTGTGTTCAGACTGATCATAGTACTTGAACAATATTCACTTTGTGCCTTGAATATCGTAATCTCTTGATGCATACTCTCGTGTCTGTTCCAGCCACCCCTTATCAAGCCAACAGACAACCAGCTGAGTTTAGCGGACATAGACACGATTAAAGTTATCGGAAAGGGGAATGGCGGAATAGTCCAATTGGTCCAACACAAATGGACTGGGCAGTTTTTCGCACTGAAGGTATTGTAACCAACTTGCGTGCTCAAGCTTCCCATTTTTACTTAGTGCGCCATTACTAAATGTTACGGTGACTATGCTTTCTGTTATCCCAAATTTTTTTGCCGCTATAATTAATGTCTTGGGAGAACAGATTCTACAGTTATGCTTTCCAACTAACATAGCGAGTTTAGCCACTTACTCGTGCCTGAATGATGTAATTGGGCTCTTGGTCATGACCTATTCCCATTTCGGAGAAAGCTTCCACGTTGCTTTGACATGGAGGAGTCTTCTGTCAGGCTACTAGATTATGAAGCTTACATGCTATCAACACCATTAATGTTTGGTATCGTATGATCACACATTCCGATGAAGACCTATTCCCATTCTGGTGAAGCTTCCACGTTGCTTTGACATGGAAGTCTTCTGTCATGCTACTAGATTATGAAGCTTACATGTTATCAACACCGTCTCATGTTTGGTATCATACGATCACACGTTCCGATGAAGACCTATTCCCATTCTGGAGAAGCTTCCACGTCGCTTGGACATGGAAGAGTCTTCTGTCATGCTACTGCATTATGAAGCTTACATGCTATCGATACCATCTAATGTTTGGTATCATATGATCACACATTCCAATGCGTGATTTCTCATGCTTTTCTGTTAAATTGTAAATCCAGGTCATCCAAATGAATGTTGAGGAGTCTGCAAGAAGGCAGATAGCACAGGAACTCAAAATTAATCAATCTTCGCAGTGTCCATACGTTGTGGTCTGCTACCAATCTTTCTATGATAATGGTGCCGTTTCTATTATATTAGAGTACATGGATGGAGGGTCGCTGGCAGATTTTCTGAGAAAAGTTAAAACTATTCCAGAGCCATTCCTTGCGGCCATTTGTAAGCAGGTGAAGAAAGATGCAAATCATCTATATGATTAGTCAGTTCTATTCTGTTTTCTCTTCCGCGAGACTTTTCAACCTATACAAGAAAATTGATGTAGGTGCTCAAGGGTTTGTTGTATCTGCATCATGAGAAGCACATAATACACCGAGATATGAAGCCTTCTAATCTGTTGATAAATCATAGAGGAGAAGTCAAGATTACTGATTTTGGTGTGAGTGCTATAATGGCTAGCACATCTGGACAAGCTAATACCTTTGTCGGCACATACAACTATATGTCTGTGAGTAATTCAATCATGTGCACTAATATTCTTTCGCTGCTTCTCCCTTCATGTGAATATATATCCCCTTTCACCTTACCCTTAATTCTCACGTTTGTTCCTCACATTTTTTGTAGCCTGAGAGAATCATTGGAAACAAATATGGTTACAAAAGTGATATTTGGAGCCTGGGCTTAGTATTGCTAGAGTGTGCAACAGGGAAGTTCCCGTATACACCACCTGATCAACAAGAAGGATGGACCAATTTCTACGAGCTCATGGAAGCCATCGTCGATCAACCACCACCTTCGGCATCTTCTGATCAATTCTCTAGCGAGTTCTGCTCATTTATCTCTGCTTGGTAAATCTTCTATGTCTGCTCTTCCATTCTTAATGGATTGACTTGGCCTTCTTGTCTATTTTATGCAAGATCAAAGTTTAGCATAATAGCAAGGTATTGATGTGATGTGTATTTTCTACCTGACATGATCAGTAGGTGCTTACTGGCTAATTTAGATCTGAAGTTGGTTGTATAATATCCATATCAGAATTTTGAAAATGATTCAAGCACTAAAAGATCAAGAAGTTAGTTTTGTTGAGAATGAGCTTAGCTAACTCTCGTTTTTTCTGCTACAACATATTGTACACGCATGTTGAATTGCGATATAAGTTGAGTTGTTTTTCATCTTGTTAATCTGTCATCATTCTATGCAAAACCTAATTTCTTCCCTGCAATGTTTTTCTTTGCAGTGTACAGCAGGACCCAAAGAATAGATGGTCTGCAAATGAACTTATGGTATATTCATTATGTCTTCTAATAACTTTTTGGTTTTTCTTAGTGGCCCTAGTGGTCTCCACATAGAAGCCACTCCTAAACCCAATACCGAGCGAAGGGGATTAAACCTCTTTCCTTCGACCGCTCAAGGTGACTGATGCCACTGCACAAAGTCACCAGGGTCATCAAGTCATCTCAATTGCTTGTCTTTAGTGTATCAGCACTTCAGACATACTGACTTTGAGGATGCTCTTTCTTGCTTTGATTTGAAACGCAGGGTCATCCTTTCATGAGCATGTATGAGGACTTGAATGTCGATCTTGCTTCCTACTTCACTAATGCAGGCTCCCCACTTGCAACCTTTGAAACTTCGCTGGTATGCCTAGAGCCTGCTTTCTTGCCCATGCACATATGCAATTATCGTCTTGTCTCTTATCCTGTGTAAGGATAATGATTAGTAAGTCGAAAAATTTTACTACGCACAAGGTTGAGGCTTACTGGAGTGCTATTTGTTTAAGAATGCATTGTTGTTTGAATATATCATCCACTTGTTGTCCAAACTATGCTTTAGATTTTATGGTATATTTCCTGCTTATAAGTAATCAGAAAAAAGTGACCAGTCAGCCTATTTATTTAAAAAAATTGGCTTTTTTTAAACAGCTGATGAATATATTAGTACCTGCAATTCCACAAAGGAATTGTGTTTTGGCTCCCAAAGTAGAATCTTTCCCATTTCAATTATTTTGCATGGTCTTGGAAACCCATCAGCTGTTAATTAAAATCATACACTACCAATTCTGCAGCTTTTACCGAAGATCTCTTGAACCGAGTGACTGTGCAGCTTGGCGTGCTTTGGATGGTTGGGTGACTTTAGTTTTCTTGACAATCTATAGACTTTCTAATAGATTTTCTGATCGAAGAAAAAAAGAATTTCAAAAAAGCTCTTTGCCTTTGAAAGCCATTAGCTGCATTCAAAGGCTAACTTTCTTCTATATGAATTAGTAACTGATGATCATTCTCCTTGAAGTAGGGGTTCCAGCAACTGGAGATCTTTGGCTCTCTCAGAACTCAGTGAGCAGTTTCGAGACAAATAAGTGGATAACTTTAGGAGCTGGTAACTATCTGCCCCGAGTCGAGTCTCTGAGTGTTGGCAGTTCAAGAGGATTTCATGGACGTGATTACTTTGAGCGACGAAGGACTGCTGATGTAAATTCGCATTTTTCTTTCTTATTGCAAGGTAGATTATTGGTCCTATGCTGGAATGTGATATGCGAGAAATCCTGATCAGTGCATACGTCAGTTGAGAAATGATCATGCTAGAGGTCTGCAAAGATTCATGACGGAAACTATGAGATGGCTCTTTAATGCCTGGAAATGGAGAAACTCGCGATATTAATAGCGGTGATTTTGTCAGACCGTGCTTAAATACATTTCCCGCATCGAAGCATCATAGTTCTTTTTGAGCTAGTCGAATAGTTGGATTAAGTTGAAATTACGTTAATACGAGGATTTTCAGGCCCAACGCTGGACGAAGTTACTGACAGACTTCTAAGGTTTTTTGGCTTTTGACTATGGTAAACTATTAGACATAATTTGTTATTGAAAAAGAAAATATTTGGTATTGACTAATTATTTTTTAGGAAAATATTTTTTAAATCATTCATTTTTCATAAAATAAATGGAGTCAATATCATAAATAACATTGAAAGAACCGCATTCTTAGGATGGCCTTAGCAATTCATAAATAGCACTGAATGAATTACCTTCCTTTAGAGTGTAGAGAAGGTCACTGCAATTCTTGATAGCAATTACCTAAAGTTGGTGAATATTACCAAAAAAGTTTTAAACCTATTGTATTTGTGCAATTTCAGTCTAAAATCTTGATTGTTCTAATTTAATTTTAAACCTTTTAACGATTTGCCAAAGTAATCCTTCCGATAATTTTTTATTAGAAAACACTAACATGGCAGTTCAGTCAATGCCAGCCGTCTTATTTGGCGTACATGCGCGTGACGTAAATAAATTTTAAAAAATTTTATGGATTTTTTTCCTTTTTTTATTTTTTGTTCCTTTTTCTGTTTTTGACCTTTTTGCAAGTGGCTGAAGAGGGCTGGGCCCTATGGCAAGGCCGCCCTTGATGGCCATAGGGGAGGCCAAGCAGGCGGTTGATGAGGGCTCCCTCCCATGCCCTTGCCCAACCGCAATAAAGACCAAAAAAATAGAACAGGAAAAAAATTAGAAAAGAATAAATATATAGTAATAATTCAAAAAAATCAATTTTTTAAAATTACAAAAATTGTCCACATCAACATCGACAGTGCTATGTAGGATGGCAGACATCCATGTCAGTAATTTCCGACCAAAATCAATCAGATGGACTACATTGGCAAATGACTAAATTTGTCAAATTAAAAGGTTTAAGATTAAATTGGTACAAGCATAATAAGTTTAAGACTTTTTGTAGTTCTCCCCCTAAAGTTGTTCTAACAAAACACGATCACCGACCAATCTTCAGACTTCTCAAGAAATAAAACAGCAAAAAAGAAGATAATCTCAACTTTCAGGAATCGATTTTGAGAGAATACATGCGACATCGACAATTGGATCCCATGCGATTTATCCTTAGTTCGCAACTGGTGATAAATCCGTGCCAAAGGCACGATGATGAGAATAACAAGACAAGAAAAATTATTTCAACCACTTTTTTCTAAGAACAAAAGGTTATGATGAACATTCTGTTGATGTAAGGGAGAAAAAGATAGACATATAAGGAATTCAATTTTTTTTATGTACGTATTTCTTATATTAGATATACGTATTTCTTATATTTATGAGTAAGATGAGTGGATATACATTGAGCATGTGTCCTTTTTCTTTAATCATTTGAGCAGAAATTTTCTAACATTCGAGACGTCGAAAAAAGGAAGTTGAAAATATTAGGAAGTTGAAAATATTAAGGGTGATTGGTTTCCGATCCAATTTCCAAAATTGGGAACCGGATCCAGTCCAATGGAATCAGTCACTAAGGATTTAATTCACATTTTACTGATTTTTATCAATGAATTTATGTCAATGAAGTTTGCCTAAGATTTAGTTCACATTTTACTCATTTTTGTCAATGAAGTGCAGTTAGGATTTAATTCACATTTACTATCAGTTTGGTTTGATTCGGTCCAGTTCCCCCTTAGAATCGGGAACCAAACCGCCCAGGCACCAATTCCAGTTTTAGGAGTCGGGAACCGGACCGACACTCCAGAGGATCAGACCAAACCAGCAAGTTCGGGTGCCCCCACTTTAGGCTGTCCACTTTGCAACCCCCTAGAAAATATCACTTGTTTCATATAATAATATGCATATCAAAAGTAGCTAGCTAGTCGATAATGTTCTTTTCATTAAAAAAAATCACCTTTTTACGTGATATATTAAGAAGCACATAGATGACTCGAAAGATACCGAAGGAACATATGATTAGCAGATATGGTTTTGAACCCATATAATTATTAAGGAACACACTGCAAAAGTTACAGGTCAAGAAATTAACAACGCATGCACATAATGATGAAAGTCAAATTAACCGTGGAATACATATACTTTTACAGAAACACGACTAACACGAATTTGCACCTACAAGATACCGTGTTCATACCGTAATTTATCTCGTGCATTATTGCCATGTACATGTAGAAATAAACTTTTTGAACAGTTGCATAGGAATAAAGGAAAAACACACTCAAAAGCTTCTTGCATTTTTGAAAAAAACTTGAAAGTGGGAGTGAATGGAGGTTGAAGTAACATTGAAATTAGGATGTAGACACAATTAACGGTTCCCATTCAACTAGCGCTGCAGTTCACTATATCACTAATTAAAAATTTGAAGAAGCTAAATAAATGATCATAAGTTTAGAAAATAATAACATGATTAAGCGTAGTTATGATGCCTTTCGGCGCTGCAAATAAAAGGCAGATACTGTCCATCTCAGAAAAATAACCTTCTCTAGCAGTTCCGATCGATGCATGCTCATCTCTTCTATTTGACTTTTATTACCTGCACATCGACATTGGCCTCCACCCCCTGAAACAAGGTCAAAAAACATCACATGTTTCGAGCAAAAGCCAAACTGCAGCATTCAAATTATCCAATCATGGGAAAGATTTACGTCAGATGGACTCCAATCATCAATTGTCGGCACAGAAATCATCAATTTGCAGAAAAGAGAAGAGTGAGTCCTTTTCTCATTTATCTTTTGGTCATTCTCCACAATGTTACCCTCTGCTCCCAAATTCACTTGCTACCATGGAATCAATTAAATACTTCCATAATCCGACAAGAATGGCTTTGATGTTTGTTGTACGTTCACTTACAGGCCTCACTCTGGAGTCTTGACATAGAACCTCGTTCCAGGTCGTGTGATCCCTTATATAACCAATTCCCCTTTGGAAACCAAATGAAAAGGTAGAAAAATACTACCCTGAGAAAATCAGACGATCACCTGATTGTGGGCACTTGCATATGGCATATATACTTTGCACTGCAAGAAGAGCAGCAACACAGTCCATCTCCCCACATGAACTTTTGCAATAGATCCCATCTGTGCTTGCTCATCTTCTCCATCTAGACCTGACAAATTCAGTAGTCTTCGTGTAATACAGAACTTTTGCATCCATGCTTGAAGATAAAGGAAAAAAGAAAACAATAGATAAACTAAGCAAGAGCTAACTACATGATCAGATCGTATCATTGCACAACTCACAAAAACCTCTTCTATTTATAATTTCACTTCTCCCTCAAATTCTATCTTCATCTTCCCCTGTAAAATATACTTTCCACCACTTAGATACAGTATGTTGAAACTTCTTTGTTTAACGCTCATCAGACAAGCATGACACTGTAGATTGGCAGTCACAGAAACCAAACCTAAAAGCGAAAGCATCTGCATGTATCAAGCAAGTGATTGCCATCGACCAGTGGTGCCAATTTTGCTGATAAGATCATTCAACATAAATGGCATTCTTTCCAAATAGCTGTCAAGTTGTGAAACCTCCAAAGTGTTGTAGAGTGTAAGGTTCAGGATCTGCTTACAGTCTCTTAAACTATCTGGGACGATAGCACCTGCTTATAAGTGGCTGATTAGATAATCAGAAGGCGGACAGCTGGGGAGCCAAGGATCCAAAAAGAAGTGTAATGTAGAAGCCACTCAAATATGGAGAGGAAAACCACTGTTCCATGAGGATAAAGGATAACTTAAGCCTATGCAAGATACAGGAACCTCCTGATCTCTTATCATATTAACTCTTCTGCATTTAAACAGGTCTGCCCGACAAAGTAGGACCAATGAAGTTTCTGTTATAACCTTTCTTTTTTTTTTTTTTTGGTAAAGCTGTTATAACCTTTCAATTGGCCCTAGAACAAAATTGTTATACAAGAGCCAACTAGTTCTCCCCACTGAATGAGTCTGCATTTAGACAGTGAAGTGTACCTTTGCTGAGTCTAAGTAACCTAGGCATAAAGTGAGACAATATGTAAATTCCCACCCAAGAAATGGGGGGGTTGGGTTTTGGTGGGGGGGTGGGGTGGTTTCGTTGGAAGGTGGGGGCATGCAGGCTGCCGTTAGTGTTGGGTGATGGAAAATGGGCATGGTCGCATCTTCATAGAGCTATCAAGTTAACAACTATAACTGGATTTTAAACAGCATTGGTGCAACCAAGAATAGTATAGGACAAGAAGAGATATATAAAATATGCAGAGGAAAGCATTTGGTGGCGAGGATAGACTGGATCAAAGTGCATTCTGACCCTTGTGATGTTGGGCATCTCTGCATATAAGTATTATTGCATGCATCTTTGAACAAAGGAGGATAGGTCGGAAAGATATTTCAACTGAACATACAAGATTCTTTAGAATATCAATCTCATAATTTCATACACCCGCATGATAGATAAAGAGTGGAAGTCCAACAATTACCTTAAGCTCTTGCAATCAACCTCACCAGAAAAGACAGAAGTTCGTGGCCCATTTCACGACAAATGTGCACGACACAAATGACTTCTGACAAAACGAGGAAGATCGTAGTGGTCCTTCTAACTTCTGAAGTCATAGGTTAATAAATATTTAAAAGTTGGAAACAATTTCAATGCATCTTTTACATTGTATAAACATTCGTCAGGCAGTGAGAAACCACATACTAAAGATAAGGTCTCCCTAGCAATGCAAATATATATGCTAAATCGGGAAAGATTAAGCCCAACTCACACTACTCAGATTATATTTGCAACTGATGCAATGAGTCTTTTAACATTTGCTACCTTCAATTAAAACAGAGAAAATATCAGAAAGAATTACCAATAAAATGATGAAATCACCTAAAATATCAATACATAGACTTTGACTGTTATCCAAATCTACACATAAGAATGCAATTTGCGTGCAGAATTTTGTTAATGATCCTCTGTCTTTATAGCCAAGTACCTGCAAGAGAGCAAGGCTTTCCAAAATCTGCCCCAACTTAGATCCAGTGAAGTAAAACACCACTTCACACATGGGACAATGGCTAAAATCTACTAAATTCAGTGTAGACATCAAAGATAACAAAAATCTTACCATTTACCACGTATTGCTAGGTACAAGATGGCTAGCAAACCATCATAGAAGAAACTTCCCAATCCTAATAAAGAGATATACAGCAGGGACAAGATATTGAGATTAGATACATTGACCCAACAAAAACGATTAATTCACATTCTACTAAAACTTCGACGGAGAAATGGCAGTTCACCAATAATTCACATCTAATTATGGCCAGTAATTAAAGAGAAAAACACCTTTAAATATGAACATAACTGCAGAGACCTTTCCTCCAATGAAAAGATGATATTATTTGAAATCAGAAATGTATGTACAAGAGGCATTGTACATTCTTTGCGAAGATATAGTCCCTACAAATACTAACTTGTACGTTGAGCAAGATCTTTACATTCAGGGTCACCACCTTAGTACAGAGGCAAAATCGAAAACATCTGAAAGGCTCACTTCACGATCAACTTCTGAAGAAGACTACAAAAGAATCTATATAACCTAAATTTGTTGACCTGATTGCACCCCTTCAAAGTAGGTTGTTCCTTTAACAACTGCAGTTTGTGTCTTTTTGTCAACAGTATAATTAATAAAACTATACAGAGAAACAACTTCAAACCATCATATTTACGTCTGAAAGATCATCCATAGGAATTTCAAGCCCCATAAAGTCATTATCTTGCAGATTATCATCATCAATGTTCAACCACGAAGCAAGGTCTTGGCCATGGCCATCCAAATCATCAGAAACACCAAGTTCATCAATTCCTGGTAGCTGCAGACTTGACAAATCAATTGGGTCCTCAAGCCCATCAAAACTAAAGTTAAGTTTTTCCTTGGAATTACTACTGGCTGTCACTATCTTGGAACCAGAAGGCAATGCTGATTTTGACTGTTCTGATGTTCCAAGAAGTCCATTGATAGATACAGATAATTGAGTCATTTTCTGCTTGGGCTTCGCTTTAGATTTTCTCTCTCCCTTGGCATTAAATACCGCTGGTCGATTGCTTTTATTATTTCCCGTTCTAGACAGCACCTTTCCTTCTCTGTCCCTCTCACTCCTCTTTCCTTTTGTGCTGCTAGATAGAGAAGTTCCAAGGGCTGATGGTGAAGTGGAAGAATTTCCAATTGTACCACCTACAACCTCATGGAGCAACAACTCCCTCTTCTTTACTCTATTGAAGCATGTATCTTCTTTACCAGTACTTTGTTCAGCCACAAGATTTCCAGGCAGTGGCACATCCATAGAATTCATGTCACAATTATCCATTTTTTGACCCATAAGGGACATGGAAGGACTTTGCTGTGAACTCTTGGAGGCTGCAGAAGGGAGGAAGAGCTTAGTTGGTGAACAATAAACGAAGTGGACTTTACAGCATGGGCAACTTGAACAAAAAAATTACAAGATGGAGACTACATATCCTACTGTGAAAATTAGAATATTTATTCAGGGTCTTGAAAGCAGCACAAAATAGATAATAACCAAATAAGTTCTAAGAGAATACCACTGCACAGAGATTGGAAAATACTTCTAAGATTCTAACATCCCAAGGATGGATAGAAGTGAAGGGATTTAATTTGGAAGAATTACCTTCCAAAGCTGCTCGACGAGAAGTCCCAGTCAGAAAGATATCCCTAAACAACGGCTCACTGAAGCAGCTCTCGCCAGTATTTTCATATTGTTTGCAACGGTCTAACGTACGTTTAACAAATGCCAAAGCAGCTTGCTTGGCCATCTTGTTGCTTGAACTCTTCCCACCGGTGGCATTTGGACCCCAGCACATCTAAGAACAAAGTTGATTGTTATTGATGATAGGAAGATACACATGCAAAAAGATCACTAAAAGTTGCTGTACTTATACAATAATTTCTCAAGGCCCAGTATTCCTCTTGGACTTCTTAGTTATTCTTGCATTCACTATCGCAGTGAATCCACCATTTCCCAAACAGACAAGAATTACCTAATTTCTCTCCGCTCAATCATTCTCCAACATTATATTAACGAAGCATAAGAGCTGTTGTGGACCAATCTTAGAAATGCGAGACAGAATTTTTTATTGATACCATTTTAGAACCATATTCTAAAGTTAGAGCTTTTCAGCAATTTGAAGACTGCTTCTATTTTTGAAATACGGTCTTCAACTAGGTCAGATACTTGGTTCTTTTTATGTTTCTTTCCTTAATTTTTTCTTGTCCTTTCGCGTGTGCATGCATGTTTGTGTCTGCTATAGTTGGGGGGAGGATAAAAAGTGCTCGGAACCAAAAGCATGAAAGCATACACAGAATGAGAATAAGTTATGCCCATCCATCGAGCAAAGTGGAAAGGTAAATGTTGACTGAACAATTTGACATTTCTTGGCACTGAAGGGGGCATGGTTCAGCAAAAATAGTCAGTCTTTTCAATTGGCATGTCAAGTGGGCTAGGGCTAAGAATAAAATGATAAAAGCAATTCAAAGAGGGGAAAAGAATGAACACAGGAGAAAAGGCTATGAGGTGCTTCAGGAGACTCTTACACAGGTAAGAATGGGATCTGATAAAGACTTCAGAAGTTTATTCCCTATGAATTTTTAATTGTTGGCTTAAGTAGAGAAATGGAAGTATTATCCTTCAAAATATGGCGCCGTATATAATTATTGTTGAAATTAGAGGGCTAATACATCAGACATCTATAGTCCTCATTCTCCATCTATTGGATAGAAAAACCTCTTTAACTCCCCCCAAACCCTCTTCCAATCAACAGTTTCAACTCTTTCAAGGATATTGTATTAGCTTACATGAAATCTTCAACAAAAATCAATGGAGATAATTCCATTTAGGTGATTTTGAGTTTGAAAAACTGTTTCAATGGAACCGTATCAACAAAAAACACCTTTCCATAACTATTTTCAGCACGACCAGGATGGTCAGAGGGTTTGTTTTATCCCTTATAGCCTTGGTTTTCAGAGCGCTCTAACTGCCTATTAGTCTTTATCAACAATATCATCCAGTTTCCTTTTAATTCCAGCATGACCACCAACGGACAGAAGAATATCTGTTAAGCACTCTACATTCTCTTTCTCCACTCTACAGTTCACAGCAAACAACTAAAAATGTTCCATTTCTAAGCAAATAACAAGAGAGGACGTTTTGCAAGAATGAAAACAAGGGCGAACCTATATATCCCTGTATACCCATAAAAAAGCAGTCAAAGGGAGTTGTTACTCGACCATAGGAAGAGGATTTCTAGAAAATAAATGCATGTTTACAATTACGATAACAACAATAATTCACGATGAGGAAACATACCATATACTTCTCGTAAGCCATTACTACAAGCTTGTCCATGGCATGTTGTTCGAACTCCCTAAGCAATCAAATAAATAAACCACCTATAAGTCACTGATGCATCAGAATATCAAGTAAGAGGAAAAATAATGGAATCTGAACCAAAAAAAAGGCTACTTTTCTTGAGTTTCTCTTGTTTCTGCAGCAACCTTGATCAGTCTTTCCAAAAAGCCTTTGTTCTTGGATACCTATAATAGGAATAAACATGTGACAGCCGAATTACAGATAAAAATGGACAGATTCATCTCCACAAAAGGTACCCAAAATAAAGCATACAAGAACTTTGAAAAAGCACCTGCATGTGGTGTTTCTCCACTAATTGCATGATCTCATCATTGACTCCTTTGCTCTCCATTTGATCACCATGAGGCTGGTTTAAAAAGTAAATTTCAGATAAAAACCAGCTAAGCATGATTCAAATGACAAAAGTACTCATCCAGGTAACATATTCCCCCAAGCATATCAGCATGTCACACGGCACGAAACACCAAAAGACAAACAAGGTAGATACATAGCATTATCCACAAAAGAAAAAACTAGCGACATAACTATAGCATGAGATTAAATGGAAAACTTTCCATTGCAAAAAATTTCAGTAAATACATACAGACAAAAGCAATAGGCATTCAATGTACATATGTACCTACCATGGCCTCAGGGAAGATCGCAATACTGTGAACCTCCAGGAGAAGTCTTTCGTCTATACTCATGCGATCATATTTAACTTCTGAACACCCTGTGCTCGGCATCATTATTTGGTCTCTGACTAATCCGTTTATTGGATGATCAAAGCCTGAATTTATCCCTGTCCTTATCATGTCGACAATATCATTTTCATGCTCTTCATGTTCAGGAATGCGAGATACCATATGACCATTGACGGCCAGGGCACTAGAGTACCGATGGTTATGAAGTGGTTGGCAACTAAAACTATTTGATTCCATTTCTCTATCTAGCTTGAGCCTTGATCCATGTGCATCATTTATGAGGTCATCATTTTCAAAGCTGCCACAATCAGCCTCCTCCTCTGGAATTAGGGCCGCTATGAGCCTCTGACAAAGAGGTATCATGTTTTGATCTGACGCTGCAACTTCCATTTGTCCAGCAAGATCAAGCCCCATCTGTCTTTCTCCTTCAACCAACCCAAACCCATTGGGATAACTACACCAACTATCTGTATCAGTAGCAACAAAATTTGGTGTTTGAGTTGCAGACCCAAAATTTCCCTGTAAATTCATAAGAACAAAAACTTCAATTAGCGAAGTTGCAGAGAAACCAGAAACATCTCTCTTCACACGACAGGACTCGCCCATTTGTATTCAAAGTAACTATAAAAGACCATAGAAGTTCTTGAGAATATATAAAACATAGTTATACATTTAAAGGCATATCAGGAAACTCTTTTTTATCCATCTGGTATTGTCAAAAGAGCCATAATTTCACGTGCCCTAGGTATAGTTTGTCTCCTCCGATAAATCACTCCTCAGACTTCCCATGATGAAAACCTCTTCATCTCCAAACTGCATCTATTGGGAAAGTTATATAGATAAATGCAAGGAATCTGAGTTTGCATCCCAGTGGTTGAGGTGAATCAATCAATCAATTTCATCTGTAGACCAGCAATTCTTTGATGAATTGAGATTCACAGAAACTTTCTCAATTTGCAAGGGTATATTCATGAAGAATTTGGCTCTCATCCAGAATCAGAAGATGAAAATTGGTATCTCTCGGTCATGCTTTCCTACTCCAAATTGAATGAACCACTTAATAAAGTGATCTGTTGAGGATCTCGATAACTAAAATGAACTGACGCAGCCCAAGGTCTACCTTAGAAAATTCCTTCTGGTCCTAGCTTAATCCAGATCTACCTAAAGCATACTTAAGTACTTTAGACATCACAGAAAGTCACTTGGATAATGAGTGGTTTGGTCCAGTTCATTCCATTCCGAGGAGAATACTACCTCTACCAAGTTAGTTTATAGTGCTTGGAGCTGTACCAATGAAAGATATTACAAGATAATCCTTGAAAATGTACCATATTTTGAGATGGTGAACTATCTAAATGTATGATGGCAAAAAAAGAAACACTCTCTCGAACCTACTCTTCCTACAATGCGGACACAATCCATATCCAGTCCTTACATGTACTGCATTCAACGCAATCATGGGTCCTCAGCAGCCGACTTAATTTTCCCCTTTGTCATGGACACTTTTACTCTAACCAATCCTTCATTAGTATCAGAGTCTATGAAACAATCATATAATTGAGGAATCCCAAAACCTATACCAGACAATGAATTCCATCTAATCTGCATTTCCCATATAAAAGAAACAAAAAGAGGATAATGAATTATATGCGATGTCAAACATGTTACAGGGTGATCAATGGGCCTGTCCAAGCCCTCTAGGTTGGCAAGTACACATATTCGAGAATTCCATCTACACTAGAGGATTATCAATTTACATAAATGAAAAAGTCCAACACTAATAGATGAGCTTTGTCATTGAATATCCCACCCGATAATTTTCACACTTCCAATACTGGGTAAACAATAGCAAGCATGTGCTGAAGAGATTTTTCAAGAACAATGTCCTCGTCCAATTGCAATAAAACATCTTACACAAAAATTTTATAGAAGTGAATATGTAGAATGACTAAGGACATCATCTAAATTCACGACAAATCAGTCAAATAGTAGACTCTTAATAAGTTTTCCAGAAGAGGTAAGAAAGAGAAATGCCTGTTGCTTCAAATAAGCGATGTCTTCATCGAATATAAAACCAAAGACTGCTTCCATTTGCATCAAAAACTCATTCAGGAACACATGAGCTGCAACCAAAAACCAATCAAGTGAAAACAAAAGGCTAATACAAATATCGAAGGGAATGCAGAATTCTTCGAACACATACATGGATTAACGACAGCATTGGCAGCAGCCAATAGCTCTTCATGTCCATCATCGGAGCCAACTAAGATAATCAACAAAGAAAAATGTGAGGACATCAGAAAATCTGGGTAACATGAGGCTAGCTCAACAATATGTACATTAGAAGTTGGCCAAATATGAAAAACAAAAAGAACAAGACCGAACACAATACCCAGAAAATCTGCAGCCACATTGACTGATGTATGCCGTTGACGAGGATAGGCCTTTCTGTCAGAAAGTTTCCTAGACGTTGGACGGCCAGCTTTGCTGTGAGTATGATACAAATTAAGAGATCGTCATCAATAGATAACACCTAAAAGTCTCCTTGCATTAGTTAGAATTCCTAAAAAGAAATGACTGGAAAGTATGTCGTACCTTTCAGTTCTGTCCAAACCAAGTTTGGTACTTCTAAGCTGTTGTGCAGTGTCCTCATTGCCAAGCTTCTCACTTGATACTGGCAAGAGAGATCTGGAGGAAGTAACACCACGCCCACTCCTCCCTTGCCTTCGGATACCATCTCCTAGGTCATCCCTTGGAATTAACTTATTCTTCCTTGATGATGATACTATAGTTGAAATCTTCTGTACGGAATGGCCGGATTTCTCATCCACTTCATCGGACTTCTTGGTTTTATCCCTTGATTTAAATTCAGCAGCTCCCCCGTCCTCACCTTCTGATAACTGGGTGGAAGATAATGGTTCAGCTTTTAGTCTAACAGGCTGAGGAGAACTGCTCGGCAAACGTCTAGGAAACCCCAATCCAACTTCATTTCCCACAACATCGGAACTGGTATCCATAGGAGAGGTTTCATCATTACTTGGAACAGATGGAACAAAATTTCTTCTCCTAGCCGTTCGGGAAATTTTCTGAGGCCTTGGCCAGCAAGCAACAGGTGGAGAAGAAGATCGCCCCGATGTTGTGCGTTTGCGACTTTGTGCCCCGACAGTAACAGAAGGCTTAGTTGTACAATTGGAGATCTCCCAATCATTAGACACAGTTGGACTGTTGACAACTGGGGACAACTTGGGTGCAACACCAGAACTTGATCTTGGACCTCTAACAGATGCATTCATTCTTGTGCTAGATGTAGGACTTGCAGAAGTTAAATCATCACGGGCATTTGTCCTGGGTTTAACAAGATAGAGAAATTGTAAATGATTACAAAATGTACAGAATGTCAAATCGACTAAAAAGTTAAACTATTAAGCCGTTCTTGCAGTGAGATAAAGAGAACTCTCATCATGTCAGAAACTTGAAAGTCAGGAATTAAGAAGCTATTAACTAAAACAAACCAAGATAACATGTGGTACAGCAGATTAAACTGATAGGATGCAAATGAGAACCCGCTTACATACAACAATAATTCGATATCTACGAGCTTATGTCTGAAGCTAAGGATATAATTCATACTTATTGACGGCTTTGAGATTTATCCGTTCCTTGTCTGAGATAGGACGATCTTTCTTGTCACGGGAACCGCTGTCGAGGTCAGCCTTAGGTAATGAAGTACGTGCACAGAAGCTACCTTGAGAGATAGCTTCTGCTTTTCCTACTCCAGGGGTTCCATTACCAACTCCTGGCCTACATTAATAGGCAACAGAAAGAAAGACTCAGATACATCTAATTGAAGTTTCATAAGAATTACATAGTGGAAGAAAAGAGCTGGCTACTTCTTTGACAATATGACACTTGAGATGGTGATTGCATAATAAATCATAAAAGAAAATGGGCTTCAACTTTGCCGCTGAATCACTTCAATAACAGTCTTTTGCCAGACAGAGTGTTTGACGACATGCAAATAAATATCATGCTCGTGCCCCTACATTGTAATGAAAAACGCCATGCTAATATAACGTCTTTCAATTACTGGAAATATAATGTCTTTCAATTAGCGGAAGTTCCCATTAGGATTACAAGTAGATAAACCACCAACTCCAGGTAAAAATAATCATAACTTGGCTTGGCAGTCTAAAATTGTGAACAAATAAATATTTTGATCCTGTGCAGCTTGAATGGTAGCAAGTAATGCTAAAATCTCTTGTATGTGCAGAAAATTTGAAGTAAAATAAACAAAAGAGGATTTCAACCCTTTTCATACAGAATAATACTTGCAAAACACATTAAAAATCTCACACTAAACTTATTTAAGTATCCTATGAACAATGAAGCAGTTGACTTGGTGATGCCCGTGTTGATTTAATGCTGTTGGCTAAGCTAGCCAGGTACCTTTCTCAGGATAAAAATGCAAATATCTGTGAAAAAACTAAACTAATTTGAAATGTCCAGTTAAATATATAAGCCAACTACAAGGATCCCCACTTCTAGTCGAGTGAATTAATTATGTCAATTTTCATTTTGTTAGGTGCATGAACTTTCAAGTTTATGCAGTTTATAATATCAGCAGTTAGGATGGCTTTTCCACTTCTCCTTCAGATTATCCAATCCCAATGTAAAATCTGAGTCGAGACTTGTTGCCATGGACTCTTCCTCATGCACACTTTCTCTAAAACGAATGCCTAGCAAGGATAGCCATATGATCCAGATACAATTTGAGATTTACTTACAGAATAAAACAGATGCGCATACCCCAACTCAAAAAACTTTCAGATTTCAATCTTTCATATTTAAACAATAAAACATTATACTGTCCAACTTTATTTTAGATGGTTAAAAACAACTTTCACTCTCAGCAGGATATGACATAAACACAAGGAAGATGCAGTCAGTGATCAATCCACCATTTTCTTTTAATGCAAAATACAGAAGAATCAAAAACATGCCATTGCTTGTAGTATCAAAACCAGAGATGAAAAGGATAGAAATTAAAAAATTTACTAACGCGAAATATTACAAATTCCTCTATGGGTGCAGATCAATTGCTTCGTCGACCACTTATCAAGTGCCTACAGTGATTTCCATCTTTTGTAGCCAAAGTATAGTCAAATAAACTTTTAGCATTAGCCAGCTGAAAAAATGAAGGTGAAAGAGGATAATCCGTACTAGTGAAAGCCAAAATTAGTCACCTCGGCCATTACTGAGGTTACTGACTGAAACAGCAGTCTATCTACACCAAACTTTTTGCATGTCTATTCCGATTAACTTTGCTCACTCCTGCTTGCAACTTGGGCCTTGCCCCAATTGTGGTATTCAGAAATTATTCAGAAATTGTACATATAACAAATAAATAATGAGTACATGTTTGGTGAAACCTGAAATGCACAATTGTTTTGCAATGATAGGAAATATCATGCACAAAAAATGTTGATCTGCAATGATTATTCTTTTCCCTGGTACTTGAAATTTCATTGAGTTTTGTTAACACCATGCTTGGTCTATATCTATTGCTTGAATTTATAAGGATAATGCACTTTTGGTCATTATTATTTTTAAAAAAATAATGAAGAAGAATAGAAGCACTAGGAGGCAATCTTCACTAAGAGATGGACAAAGTTGTCTTAGTTCCTGAACTTCTTCCACCAACCACACTCTAGAGTAATGGAAAAGCACGAGGCAGTCATACAGATATCATTTCTGTGATACTAGCATAACCGAATAAGAAAGGTTGACTATACAGAGAATTATAAGATGTACCTGAACTCATTTGGCTCATTATTCAACTTTGGTCGGGCATCGTTAACAGATCTTTGCTGCATTCCTTGTTTGGAATCCCGGTAACCATCGGCAGGTTTAGCGGAGATTACACTCGGTGGAAAATCCAACTTTATTCCAGACCGCTTCTTCTTCATTTTAGACTTTTCCCAACCATCAACGGTGATTGACAGTGTCCTTTCCTCACACTGAGAGGCACCGCTATTTGCTAGCTTAGGCTGTTCCCTTTCCCTATCAGCAGGCCCGAATGGCCTTACTGATGTATTAGCCCGTGCATCCGTCTATATCAATCCGAAAGAAAATGTCAACCCACCCAATGTAACAATAGAGCAGAAAACTTTTGCAGATCAAAAAGATCAGTAAGCTAATGACACCACACAAAAAAACGTACAATCCACAGGTACCATTTACCCAATATGATGAGCAACATCATGAACCAAGAACACACATAATAAGGCCTTACTGATATTCCTAGAAAGTAACGTAGCAAGATACTGACTTATATGCCAGTAAATGCGCTTCAACCAAATCAACTCAAAATAAAGAGTTGGGCGGCAATTTTTAACACAAACTAGAGCATAATTCAAACATGACACTATACTAGCAGGGTATGGTCTTATACTAGCCTTGTTCAGGTCCTAACAATGTTAAATAAAGAGACGAACTACTGGTTAACAAGCGTACCCATTTATCTATAAAAAAATAGAATTAGCTTGTTTATCATAACAGTGTACACGAAAATTATTTATCTGCATTCGTTTAGCGACAAAATTAGCCATCTTAGCTGCCAAGGCTTCAGCTTGTAGAGGATCATCAGTGTCATATTTGCAAAGGTTCCACAGCTGTGACCTCTTCGCCAACTGCTGCTATTAAGCCATAGGGCCACATTGCTACATCTCCATTTGGTTTTACAAAACCAATGAGGAGGAAGAGACAACTATAATCGAACTCAATTTATTTGGTTTTGGATTTTATCATTCACAAATACTCGTGTGATTATGTGCTATATCGATACTAACTGTATTTACATTAAGTAGACATCTCTGTGAAACATTTGCTTGATAAAAAGAATAAAAAATAAAATAAGAGAGAAATTTGGAACCTGGAACAAACCTAGAATTTGTGGATTCCACCGGTTCCAGTTTCAGGGTGGTAATAGGGCAAAAGATAGGCTTCAGGTTCAAAAATTAGGAAACAGGGTCCATAGGGTAGGTTCAAGGTAAGGCAGACACCCTAGCCACCTTGGAAACTTGACAACCACGGTAATTAATATAATGGGTCATGTTTCAAATGGGATCTGGACAAGATAAATTGAAAATGTCGAGCTGGAATGATTTATTTAAGTGTACGTTTTTTACTTAACACCACACAAACAGAGTCCGAGCACACAAATTGCCATGGCATCCCAAATACAATGGACGAAAGAAAATCTAATGGATGCAGAGTTTTAAAACAACCGGCAATATTAGTACAAAATAATTTCATCGCAACTAAAAAATAAATAACAAACAACATGATAACCAGGGCAGGAGAATTGTCATTGTTGAACATATTAGCTTCATTCACAGCAGAACCAGAAGATCACCAGCCAGCACTAAGAGGCCAAATGCAAATTATAGCTAAAGCACAATCAATTCTCTAAATTATTAAGACAGCTCATCGGAAAGTAAACCTTTGCATCCACTAATGAGGTCCGAGTGCGTTTATTTGGAACCGATCCTTTAGTCCGTTCCTCTGACTTTTGCAGACCAAGCTCAAAACCAACAGTGGTGGTGTTATTTTGGGTTCCTATCTTAGCAAGGCCGGATCCAGCCATAGATCGGTCACTTGATATCATGGCACCAGAGCGATCGTTGATAAAAACATCAGAACGAGATCTCTTCTTTCCAGATAGACTCGGGAAAAACTTGTTTAGTTTCAATAATGCCTCGCCATATATTCTCGCTCGTTCCCTGCCGAATAAAGCACTTTCACAAATTGATCCGATTTCCAATTTTTAGAATGAGATACACAGCGAATTACCTGGCCTTATCACGCAAACCAGTTCCGATCCGTTTAAGCTCCTCCAGAGATGGCGAACCTAATAGCTTGCCTTTTGAAATGCTTGAAGGAGCATCATCAGGTGAAAAGCCCAGAGCACTTAGACATCGTTTTAAGTCAACCTGTTTATTAGACCTATGATCCGCAGCCTTCGAATCAAATTGTAAGGATTGGAAGAAATTCATAACTTCTGTCTTTGTTATTAAAGTACTGTTCCTTAGCATTGAATTCTCCATGCTCTCACGAAAGCTGCCTGACCTCTCCATCGGAGATGCTATGTGGGATCCGCGCGACCCACTGCCATATAGTGACCTATCAGGGCTGCTAGAAGACAGATCAAATTTACTGGATGATGCCATTGCATCAGCTTCTCTAATTCATCAATGTCAAATATCCGATCAGCAGACTGAAACATGACAAAACTGCAGTGCTGCCGGACATATGGGTCAGTTATATGCCCTCAAGAAAAAGGTAGAACCGAGTCACCTGCAAAAATTAGTAGGACCAGCATTATGAGCAGCATTATATGACCAAAGACTAATATATGACCAGCATTATGAGCAGCATGAGCGAAGTCCAGAAACTGCCAATGCTGGTTCAACTGACAAGAAGTTCGAAAAGTTATCTTATTTTAAAGAAAAGATATGTACAAAACATTCTGTCTAAAGCTGTTTATCCAGTACCAGAAAATCTTCAGTCATCTTTCATTGTTTGGATAATCACTTCACTAAATTTGATAACAGATTCCCACGTTAACTTATAATCTTTGTATTATATAAATGATTATTCAGCTCAATCTAGTGCAAGAGATTGGAGAGAGCTCTTCAGCAAGAAGTACAACAATAAAACAAGAAACTGCTGACACCAAGAAACAGGCGATGCCATAATATTACTGAATTTGTGTAACATAATACTAAGAACTATATCTAATAAGATGATTGCTGTTAAGGAGAAATTATTCAACAGTGTTCTGAACATCAACTGGACTGTCCTTTCCGGCCATTTATTCAATCGTGTTATCTCTCTTCTGCCATTGAACTTTTCTTATTCTCAATTTGATCACATACCGATAGTATCTATCATGTAATGTGCTTGATTACAAATCAGCAATAAATGCTTCATTCTTTCAGGAAAAATGACTAATGAACAAGGAAAGCACCAGTGCACTGACATGAGTACACAACCTATTCTTGCGGTTAACTAAGTTGAGTCAAATACTCAGCATCCTAAATTGCAGATGCGTAAGTGTTTATTCTGCAAAAAATTGTCTTGATGTCCATTTACTTGTCTTGGTTTCAGTTAAAAATTCTTCCACTTCACTAGCATGTGTGCTTTCCATTGCTCTTAACCTTATTCTGTTACTCCCACTTCCACTTTTTATTTCAATATGATCAGTTCACAATTACTATGAGCCAAAACATCAGGGATGCAAGATCCTACAATCTCTCAGCAGAGAAAAAATTATAGGACATCCAATCTGCTCGACTGGAAAGCTTATCGACCTTAGTTCCATAATTTACTACATTATCCTCGTGTGGTTCTTTAGATCTTTTCTGTGCAACTTGTAAACGCACAAAATGTCTTGCTCTTCAACATTTCTTGTTCTGACTATCAGCACTGTAACTTCCCAAAAAATACCCATCGAAAGAGATTTTTCCACTCGTGCAAAGGCATACTATTAAGCATGAGACTTGGGCTAGAAGCAGAAAGTTGAAAGTTGAAAGTTGAAAGTTGCTTCCACATTATATGTCTAAAATCTCATCAGAGTAGTCACAGCACCACACATTTTCAGGTCCAAACTTTTGTGAATTGAGATCCCAAAAACAAGGAGCTTCCTGGCACTCATTGGATATACCGGCATCTAAAGATGATCTAGATAACCATAGTGGGCCACATTCAAACCCCTATCTGCCTACAAAATAAGTCAAACAGACAGAGAAAAGTCCATGTCAATGCGATCAAACATCAAGCAAAAGAGCAACTTTAGTATTTCCCATTAAGGGCAAGAAATTTAAGTTCTCAGCCCGATAATGCTAACAATCCACTATAGCATCTAGCTCAAACACTGTTTCACACTTGACAAAGCAACTAAAGCCTAAATGGCCAAGAGAAACGTAAATGCATTTCAACAGGCGCTCGATGGTTTCTTTCCTTATTCTACTGCCGCTACAATCCTCATCAATAATGTAAATAGAAAGTCTAGTTCCCTCGTCACCCTTCAACTTAAAAACTAATACTAAATATCTATTATTCAACAAACTTCAGCACGATATCAGGATGCAACCAGTCGCAGCAACAATTTGTACTTCCTCATGCTTGCTCCCTATCAAGCATGCACGACATGAGCATTAACACTTTACTACGGAAAGATCACATTCTTTTTCCTCTATTCGGGCCAATGACAGCTTCCCTAAAACTAACTCCCCTTCTCTGCTCAGTTCAAGTTCAAAACCCCTCCCCCCCTCTCTTCCCACCACTTAAATCAGAGAAAACATTTCCACGCACTCAAGATACTCCACCCCCACGGAACTTGACCACCACGTTTCCTCGGAATACACATTCATCCAAACTCCAGTCCAATCACAGCTGAACACGCGAAGAAACCCCGTCCAAAATTACACCGAGCATCAAAGCACCGCCGCACCGGAAAACCGCCGAATTGCAGATGCCGCCACTCGAATCAACGGAAAATGCCGGAAACAAGTGCCCGGAATCCAGCTCAACGCACCGAAAACCAGCTCTCGATCGGAGAATCAAACCCTAGAACTTCAATCAAGCTGAGCAGCTAATCAATGCAGAATTTACCTCTCCAATCGCGGACGCCGGAGGGAGGGAATCAAAACGGAGGAGACGAAACGAGCTCGCTCGATTCCGGCGAAGGAGGCGGAGGAGGAGGGAGGGAGCGAGCCGGGCGCGGCCGCCGACGCGAAGGCGGGTCCGAATTGCGGGTTCGGAGCTCCGAATCGGAGAGGTTCGTTCGTACGAAGCTATGGAGGTCGAAGCCACCCTTCTCCTTCCCCCTGGAGTTTTTGATCGGCAATGAACTGGCCCGCGCCGGAATTACGTTCTTGCCCTCGTCCGGCTTCGCTAATAATGGAAAATAAATTCCGAGTGCCCAGACATTTCTGGAAATTTTGAAAAATATTTCCGGCTCATTTAAAACGGGGGCTCTCCATAGCTCATGGGTGTTATGCTATATACCAAGATGCAAGTTATCGTCCTATAAAAAATAAATGATTTTATTATTATCATCATCATCATCATCATCATCACAATTCTTCTTCTTTTTTTTGAGAATATTACTTGAGTTTTTCACGATCCCCTTGTCATGCTAAAAAAATTTCAAACACCACGTGATCGCGAAACATTTCAATGCTTAACTATCTATACGATCCCTAACTAGTACTTTCATGGCCTGTCACAACTGGAAGTTATAGAGACCATTATCTTCAACGGCTATAAAGTTACGAATGTCCTAGAAAAAAAAAAAAAAAAGGTGCTTGAATTGCAGTTGGAAGCTCTCGAGCGAATTTCTATTTAGTGTTGATAACAAACTGTGAATTGATTTCTCAATATAATCTCTTTCGTGTTTATTGTTCATGAGGACCCATGTCGTCATGCAATTAGATGAGCATAATGGAAAAGCAATACTGAATGATGCAAAAAAGAGTGTAACCAATCTAATGATTCTCTTTCGATCAAAAAAATCTAGTGATTCTCATCAAAATCAATAGACATGTTGGGATGCAAAAACGACTTCACGTACAATAGTCTAAAGAAAAAGGAAATATCATTTGTATACATACACGTCTTTTAGATCCCGTACATTTAAAAGAGTCGAGACGCATATACTTTGAGTGCGATTCTTCAGACAACACAAACACACTCAAATACTAAATCGATCTATCAATATCGGTTTTAAAACCTAGCGTCGTGACTTACACTCCGTCATTTCCTTTTTAGCTCTTGAAATCTCACGGATTACATAAATCGTATATTATCTACTGAATTTCGCGAGAGGTAAATATACTTCCTCTTATTTTCAGTATCGGTTCACATAAAAAGAGGATTTTCTCCCCCGAGTTTCGAGGCTAGTAATTTTGTACGATTTTCATTCGAAATTACATCAACCCGCATTCGATTTCCCACGGGGAGCGCAAGAGATGGAGATCTCGTCCCGGGCGTTCCTTCTTTTTCTTTTTCTTTTCCCCTTTCCTTTTTTTGGGAAAAAAAAACTCAAAGGAAATTAGCAGTAACTGGAATTAAGGGCTGGAAGCGCAGCTCAGTTTCACGACACATACACAACAGTCGGATGGACCCGGGAACGAACTGGATTTATTAGTGTTTTACCAGTAATGAAAAGTTCAACGGAAAAACTGCCATTTCTTCGTCAAACAAGGTGTGTAGCGACAGCAACGACCGCGAGAAATAGTTTTGTTTTTCATTTATTATTTTTTTCGGCAATAATTTCTATGTTTTTCGTTTCGGTCCATGTTTTTTCCTAAGGAGTCCACAACAATCAGACCATGTCTCCATTTCATGGGCCGTACGTGCTTAGCATCTAAAGCAAAGCAATCTGTCCAGACTCCGTTCCTTCCGGCATCTGAGCCCGGGTTTTCCACGTTCTCTCGAGGGACCGATCCACCCTTCTCAAAACCGTGTTATCCCAGGTCAGTCTCGCCGGTCCCGGTCGCTCGATCGGACGAACGGAAAGTGCGCACGGGTTTTCTTTGGCGGGGGTCTTCCTTTGATGGGCTGCTCTTTTGTCGAAATCTAAATGCTTGGTTTCTTTTCATTACAGAAGTTCGTCATCTCTACTTCTTCCCGGCTTCCTAACACATTCCAAGATCTTCAGATATTGACTGACCCCCTTCCGTTCTCGAACGTTTCGACAAACACCCCCCCAAGCACAAGCAGATGATCGCATTGAAGACGACCCGTGCGAGGGCAGTACAGAAAAGACAGAGGAATTGTCGATTGATAGCGATTCATTTCGCCCCCGACGAAACTGTTCTGCCCGGCGGTGGTCGAGATCTCTCTGTTGGGGGGGACATTTCCGTGGAGGTCCCGAACGAAACCGGCATGGGCAACCGGCGGCATGATTATCTATTCATCTCGAGGCTTATTGGTGCCTGCTGAATAGGTGCATTCGGGCCGTTGAGCAAGAAGGCTCAAAGCAAAGGGAAGGCAAGAAAAATCATAATTTTATTTTCGATACATGGAAAAAGAATATGACCGGACGTAAAAATACATCGGAGGAGGCCTCAAAAGAGAGAGAGAAAAAAAACAGTGTAGATCCTACGGTTTCCGACCGGTATTGTGCCATCATTGCGATGCTTTTACTTTCCGATCGGCTGGCGAGAGGACCGGGACCGATCGTCCCCGGGGGAGCCATAGACTCAACCCGAGGAAAGAGATCTCGAGCTAGCAAGCAACGTCAATGAACAACAGCTCGCGGAATCACTGTACAAAAAACACACCGCAAGCCAAAGACAAACTAGAGGAAAGCGGTCACGGGCGGGCCGTGGTGCAACAGATTGTGGGCGATGTGCTCCCGGGCCTGCTGGGCCGCCGCCGACCTCACCGCGTTCTCGGCCACCATCTCGTCGTCGAACAGCTCGAACCGCTCCGCCTCCGTCACCGGCTCCTCCCGCGACTCGCATATGTTGTGCAGTATGCAGCAGGCGCCGAGCACCACCGGCAGGTCCTGCAGCTTCACCTCCGTCCTCTTCTGCAAGCACGCCCACCTCCCCTTGAGCCTCGCGAAGGCCTCCCGCGCAACCCGCTGGACCGCCCCGACCCGCTCGTTGAACTCGTGCTGGGCCCACGTTTGGTTCTTCTGGGTGTACGGCACGAGGACCCAGTCCGTCAGCGGGTGGCCCGAATTGCCCACGATCCAGACGTCGCGCAGCAGCCCCCGGCTCGCCCTCTGGTGCAGGGCCGACTTCTCGAGGACCTGGTCGTCCGGCAACGAGCCCGGCCACCCGATGCAGATGTCGGTGAAGGCGCCGCGGTCGTCGACGACGCCCTGCACGGTGATCGAGTACGACGTCCTCTGGTTCCGCTCCGTGTGCCGCTTGTTGTAGTAGTCGGCGACCCGGGTCTTCGGGGCGATGATCGGCACGTGGGTCGTGTACATTGACCCGGCCACGTTCGGGATGCCGGAGAGCGACTCGAACCGGCGCTTGATGTGGCCCAATTGGGGCTCGTCGGGCCACTGCAGGAACTTGGGCATCAGGACGTCCTTGATGGCCGCGCACACCTCGAGCACCAGCTTGTGGCAGGTGGAGATGCCGAGCCCGAACCGGTTGGACACGAGCCGGAGCGGCTCCCCCGTCGCGAGCCGCCAGATGCAGACCGCCACGCGCTGCCGGACGGGGACGGCCTCCCGGAGCGTCGTGTTCTTCTTCGTGACGGCCGCGTCGAGCTCGTCGCAGATCATGTCGAAGGTCCCCCGGCTCATCCGGAACGCCGCCCGGAACTCCTCGTCCGTGACGTCGGGGCGGTTCAGGTTGTCCCACCACTCCTTCTTGCGGTCCTTGACCCACAGCCTCCGGGTCGATCCGGCCACCGGCTCGACCGGACCCGGGGAGCCACTGTTGCCGCCGCCGGCAGCCGGCGCGCGCCGAGCTCGCTTGCCGCCTCCGCCGCCGCCGTTCTTGCTCTTGGCCTCGTCCGGAACAGCGGGAACCGGCTTCTGCTGCGGGGGCTCGTCGGCCCGGACCCATTTCTGGTCGCCATCTTCCGGGGCGTCGAAAGAGAAGAGGGAGGCGAGGAGGTCCCCGGGGGACGGGGCGAGGGCGGCGGGGGCCTTGTCGGAGTCGTCGTCGCCGTCGCCGCCGTCGCCGTCTTCGAGGCGGCGGCGCTTGAAGGGGTGGGGGAGGAGGTCGAGGGCGTCCATGTCGTACTGCTGGAAGAAGGCCAAGATGTGGGAGAAGTCTTCCTGGGTGACGAGCGGGGAGGAAGAGATTTCCATCGTCGTTACGAGGGAGAGCGAAGGCGGTGGCGGTGGCGGTGGCGGTGGCGGGTTTGGAATGGGGGGCAGGAGGAGGAGGAGGGACTGGAGTTTAAATACGGGCGGAGGGAAGCGTGTGCGGCCGTGTGAACGCGGTGCTTTGACGGCGGTTTGACTCTCTCTCTCTCTCTCTCTCTCTCGCTCTCTCTCTCCGTGTGGTGTTGACCGCTCTGCAGCTGCAACGTGGGTGCGGCAAATAAAAATGGAAAAAATGGAAAAAAAAAAAGAAAAAAAAGAAGGGCGCGGGGAATTTTCACGCGGTTGGGGATGGCGTCTCGGACTTTTGTTAGTAAGTTTTCTTTAAAAAAAAATATTTTTGCAGGTTTATATTCTCATCGTGATCCGGGAATTTTCCATAGATTTTTCTCCCACTCGAGACCAAGCATCTAATAAGAGCGAAACAGAGGATAATTATCCAAAAATTCTAAAACCTATTACACGACGGCCAGTCCAGTTAAAAACATTTTAACTGTTCCAATTTAGTCGTAAATCTATTGTACGGTGGACAGTTTAGTCTTAAATCATCTAACCGTGGCAATTTAATCTTAAACATTCCGGCAATTTATCAATTTAGATGTAAACCTTTTAATGATGTTTGAATTTAGTCTTTCCGGGTAGTCTTTGCCATAAATCGCCGAAGGACTACAATTGATGATGGTAGGACCGTATTTGTTGAGAACGTGCGTCTCGAGTTCGAGCCCGGTGAGCAAAACCCAGTATGAATAGAATAACGCGGGGTTTCAACTCGTCTGAACTGATGCTCAAATTTGGGGAAGGGCCACTGATCACACTGACTAGAAGAGGGGCTTCTGAAGACGAGAAGAGAATAAGTCCGACATGGACTTTGAGTCACCGCGGGATTCCTCACGTGCGTGTATTTGTTAGGTGGGTGCCTTTTGAAGAGCTGTCGTGAGCAGATGAGTCATCGGTGCTAGCAATTACGCCGCGTGTTCGTAACGGATCGAGAGGTTGGTCCATGAGAAAGCTGCAAGGCTAAACACCACGTGAGAATACGAGATGTATAAATTCGATATCCAATTCATTTCCCGGTTCTCTTTTACCGTGCTCACACTCGATCGTTTGTTTCCGCAACAGGGCTAATCAGATCATCGGCCACATGAGCACCGTAAAATTCACACGAAACGGAGACCTTGAAAACCCATGGCATCGCGTTCCGTTTTTTCTCGAAAAGCTCTTCCCGAAATTCGAACTTTTCTCGGTCGAAACGGCACGGCCACATCTTCGGGCACAGACGAGCCAAAACCCTAGGGACCAAAAGGCCCGTCATCGACGGATGGATCCGAAAACATGCTGATGGCTCTGATGACGTCGGCACGTGGAGAAGAAAGGGAAAAAACAGCAGAAGCTTCGGTTGGAAGAGACAGGGAAAGGTGGGAACGCGACTCAAACCGAAGTTATCCTCTCCATTTCGAGGGAAGCCCATGATGAGGACATCTGCTGGCATAATGCTTATCCTATTCAGCGGATTCTTCGTCTCTCTCTCTCTCCCTCCCCAGCTTTGACTCGCCGACCACTCCTTCTTCTTCTTCTCTCTCTCTTCCGTGTGCCGAGCGACTGCTGGTTGATTGGATGATGTAAGGAGAATCGAGAGGGAATACTAATGTACAGTAGTGGGGATTGATGAAGCTTCCTGCTGATTGCAGAAAAGCATGTTTTTATCCTCTTTATTTTGTTTTATAGTCGATAATTCTCCCCAAGCAACGCCAGTGGGTGTGCCCTTTTTCATCCGCGACCCGTTTTTCCAAATTAATTGTTTTTTTTTTCCACGTTGGTGTAAGAGATGGCAGAGTAAGTGACGGATGTGGAAAAAAAAAATTGACTTCCTTCCAATCCTTTTCCGGATGCAGAGCGTTTGTTTCGCCGGTGCTGGATAATTTGAAAATTATTTTTTTTGAACATAATTATTCGTATCGTTTATAAAAATAAAGCGGACGAAAAATATTTTTATCATTCGCGAAAATGACCGGACATAAATTGGTATCAACAATGAAATATTTTCATCGACTAATTAGAGGCAGTGATTTTTGGGAATATTTTTTTCAAGATATTAATTTTTCGCGAACGAAACGCAATTTTATTCGGTTCTTTTTCCCCCCAGAGGTAGTAATTTTTATATGAATGCGTGCCATTTGGCTCTTAGCTTTGGAACCCCTTGATATTCTCAAGGAAAAAAAGGAGAGAAATTTAGAAACTTGGAATTTTGACTTTAATTTGACATTGAGCACTAGAAATTTACCAACATATGGACATTGACACGTAGATCTAAATATACGTATGTTTTCTTAACTCCAATGTTTTTTTTATAATCAATTCCGTAGAGACCGCAATAAATAGTCTCTTGAAGTTTTTTTTTTGGTCAATTTTCTTGAAGTTGAAAGACCAGCATTTGCTGGTCATTTTCATATCTCGTCGCGAAAGTGCAATCGATAACCTAAAACTTTAAAAAGTGTAATTAAATTCTAAAATCTGAGAAGAAAGTGTAATCGATTCATAAAACTTCTAAAAGTGCAATTAATAGAAAGACTTGATTTGATAAATTGTATGATTTGATTACACTTTTCGAAAATTTTAAGAGTGAATTACACTTCGTGATAAGTTTTATGATTTAATTATACTCTTTGAATTTTTAATACTCAGTTACAGTTTCGTAACTGTAGCCAAATCAGGAGCGACAGCGGAAGAAAGACCGATCAAATCGATCGATTTAGAGAGAGGTGGTGGTGGAGGAGGTGGTGGTGGTGGGAGCGGATGGGTGCGAACGAAACGCCGTACAAAAGGGGAATCAGCGACTAACGTTGTCAATGTGCATCACGCCGGCATCGTCCCATATCCTCTTTTGACATCGGGATTTGGTGTCTCGCGGGCGTCGCTGTCGCGGCCCACGTCACTGCCGACGTCTGAATTCCCCTGCTTTCTCCTCGCTTTATGACACTAATCGCGTCACCGCCAAAAAGCAAGGGGTCCAAAAGAGTCCCCCAATCTTTTCCCCTTTACACAGCGGAAAGTTGACCGAAGGGCCCCGACAGCGACTGATTGCTTGACCAGTCGATGAGTGGCGATGAGCTGAAGCAAAAATGGACGAGTTTCGGATGATGAACGGGCAATTCGGATAGAAAACATGGCTGATGGGTGAAGGTATGATCGAAAGCTTCGAAAGACCGTCTTCTTCTGATGATTTTCGTGTACCTATCCGATAGATGCTTTATTCATATGAAATGAGCTTCCATGCAATTTCAGGAGAAAAATCTTATCTGGAATCATTTGAATGATTACATTATGTTTAGTTTCTATATCTATCCGATCGCCGACCCATTTAGCCAGCACCAAATTACCAATTACTTCAACACTAGCACATGCATTGTCAAAGTCATTGTCAAGACCTTCGATAATGACCCTCAATCTGTAGCATTTGCATTGCTTTCAATCATTCCGGAATTTGCAAAATCACCCGTGTCGTGAAAATCGTGGAGGACAATGCTGGCAATGGACACTCCACACCTGTTTTCTAGCATGATTTCTCTTCGTTCTCTCCCCAATAATTGGCCCCCCAAAAATGTTTTTATATATATTCTTTCCAAAAGTATCAGACGGAGTTGAAGCAGCCACAGATACTTTTGGTCGTTTAAGAATCCACCATTGGACATCGGTAAAAGCAAAAGTTTATAAAAATAGTGTTCGCTAAGCTGATTTTTCTTTCCTTTTTTCACGTCACTTTCCTGAGCCACAGTTGTTGGTCCGCCATGTATTGATCTGGTACGTAACTGCAACCGAGTATCTCTGATAGTTCATGTTTGAGCCGAGGCACTGACACCGACTCTCTTCTTAAGACAACAGGATTAGAAAAAGTAAGGGGGAAATTTATACGTACACGAGAGGATCTCTTCATTCGCGCGACCCGGACACCTGCTCATCATCTGCTTTGGTGAAGTTGATGTAATTCTCGATGGTGGGGCGGCGACTTAATGATCTGGACGAATTGGATGTCGTTCCCCACTTTGCAATGTCTGGCATTCCTCGAGCTCTTTTTGAACCACTAAGATTTTACTGAAAAGAATTAGCTTGATACAGAAGTTAATCAATCCGGAGACGATGAGACTTGTCCAAGGCAACAGTGACCAGATCCCTGAATATGCCTGGAAATGGCTAAATGAAAGGGGGAAGTGATTTCACATGGTAAAGAAACAAGTGGCATCCTCATTATATGACTAAAGACAATATTTCTCATTGTTCAGGCATTTCTATAGGAGAAAACAGGGACGAATGATGGTCCTATTCTTCCAGAGAACAGCGTGCTATAGAACTATTTACAGTCTTTATATACAGAATATAAAAGCGAACAAGTTAAAGAAAGCTACAACAGATCAATCATGATTCCCTTCGAAAGTCACCCGGGATCTCCAGTCGTGTATGGCGGAGCGTAGAGTGTGGTTGGGTACAAGAACCGTATGCTGGAGCTTCTTCCTGGTTACTGGGGATACGCTGTGCTTTTCAAGCCACGCCTTTATTGCTCTGTGCTCGTATGTGAAACCATCAGCAGCAATATATGGATCCTGCATCACCTCCTGCAAGATATGCACAAAACCAGGTGTAGTTGATATCAGGACACGTGATTAAAATGAAAAAGCCTGCTTGCGTGACGAAAGGAGAAAAGGAAGAAAGAAAAAGAATTATCTACAAGTGTAGAGGGAAATCATCACCTGAAGGATTGGACAAAAGTAGTGGCTTGGAGCACATGCGTTCTCTCTTTCAACTCTAGCATTAGCATTTGCAAAATCAGCCAGCTTCTTAAGAACCGGTAAGACTTCATTCTCAAGATCTGGTCTATCCCTGCACCTAAGTTTCGAACATTTGAGAGCAATTTGAGCCAATTCCTCTGTTTCAGCAACTGGCCAATCTTTAACGGTATTGTCCAGAATGCTTGCAAAGGAGCCCCTTTCCATGGCATCCTCAGCTTTGGATAGAAGCCCATTTGGGTGACGACCCATCAGCAATTGAAGAATAATAATTCCAAAAGCATACAAATCCGATTTGGGTCGAACAGTTCCTGTTCTTTGGTATTCTGGATCCATGTAGTATATTGTACCTGCCAACACAGAGTCCCTATATTCCGTAATGTTATCAGGAACTACATCAGAAATAAGTTTGGCCAATCCAACATCCCCGATCTTGCTCACGTAATTTCTGCCCAAAAGGATATTTCCAGGTTTTAAATCCCTGTGTACAATGGGGGCAGGTTTCGAGTTGTGCAGGAATGCAAGTCCACAAGCAACTTCAAAAGTTATCTGGAACCGAACAAACCATGGAAGAGATGGCTTGCCATTCTGCCTGTAGATATACTCCTCCAAGCTTCCATTTTCCATGTATTCATAAACCAGACCACGACTCTCTGGGCAGGCTCCGAGTAGCAGCACCAAATGAGGATGCCGAAGTTGGCTAAGAACCTCGACCTGCAAAGGATGGGGAAAACAGCAGCAGTCACTAACAATGATCAAATTCACTTGAAGCTCCACAAAGTGGAATAATTCAGTGAAGAAGATAGCATCTAAACATAAAAAAATTAGTCCATAACCTTTGTTCTACTAGAGACAAAAAGTACTAGCAGAGGAATAGATGATTATATCAACCCTAGCTGTCGGAAAATCCTTATAGAAGAGATGTACAATGCAATTCCATAAGTAGAAACAGAGAAGTCCTAAGAAGTAGGAAGTCCCCAGTAGAGGCTAGAAAAGCTATGTTGCTTCACAGATGAAGTAAATTTTCAGACAAAATGTGTGATATTGACCTAAGTATGGATGAATTAGCAGACGAATCACTCAACAGAAATCTTGCACGTAATGAAACTACAGTCAAGCACCAAGATGTGACAGAGGAAGGGTCAGGTTAAAGGGACACCTCTCTCAGGAATTCCTCTTTCCTCTCACATGCATCTGATCGCAGAACCTTAACAGCCACTGGAGTGTGATCCAAATTGCATTTGTAGACTTTCCCATATGCTCCTTCACCAATCACATTGGTTTCAGAGAAGGAATTTGTCGCTATCTCTAGTTCATCCCTGGTGTACCTTCTATACCTCTTATCACTTGAGAGGAGCATATCAATAATTTTCTGCTTCTCGAAGGACTCTTTGAGGGCATTCAGTTCAGCAATCTTCCTTTCATACCCCTCTTTAGCAAGCAAATTCTTTGCCTCCTCAACCTCCTTTAGAGCTTCCATATATTTAGCTCTCTCTTCAGCAGCAATTTGCCTCAAAGTTTCTTCTCTCTGTAAGGCAGAATTCACTCTTCGAGCTTCTTCCCCACATTCAGAAGAAAGTACATGAACCTGAGAATTTAGTCACGAGAAATTGTCAAAAAATCAAGGGGAACAAGAGATCTTCCAGATTTCCAAGATCAGATGATTTCTTCGACTTAGTGCCAGGTCCTTGAAGGCCATGTCATTTGCTCCTAATTCTGGTTCTCAAGAAACTTGCGATTTACAATCAACAGACAAGCATCCTGAGAATCCCGTCAATCATTCTGATTTTGATAATAACTTGAAGTTGACTGGGACAATAGCAAAATTTAAATGCAAGATCTTATCATTTGTTTCACAGTTTCATGTTTTCAAATGTTTGCATGGAACATTTCCAGCTAAACTAATGAAACTAGTCATAAGGTTTTAATTCTATTAAATGATTGACAAAAACCTTGTTTTGGGCATGGACCAGCTCTTCACAAGTCCGTTCATACATAGAAATTGTGTCTTCCAACTCCTGCCGCAGCTTCTCTATTTCGGCCTGCACATCTGACTGCAGAATGAACACTGCACATGAACCATTACTCTGGAAAATAAACCTTAAATAGTAAGATTTTCAGGGTTGGAAATACTTAAAAGGCCACCTGCTCAGTTGGTCTAGAAGCCATCAATGTGCTTTGGTCAATGAAATCTATTTCACGTGCATCTCCTATATACAAATGTCTACCCTCTTGATCTTCATTAGCACTGTTGGGATAATATGTATGACCTGAAGCTAGTGCAGTCATAAAGCTAGGCTCTGATGGTGGAGATCCTCTGATGCTATCATTGAAGTCAGATTCTCCGCACAAAGAATTGGTTGAGGATATTGGGTTACTAGATCCATCAAAAACATCTTCGTGGTTTGTTTGAGTCAACATACCATGACTAGATCCTTTATCTGTAGGAGGGAAGATCGGATTATCTTTCCACAGCAGTTTCTCCGGTAAATGAGTAGACAAATCCTATAGGAATAAACTACCTGATTTGTTGACAATGTTGTTTCTAGATATAACATAAACATCACAAGTTTCAGGAGCACATGTAAGGACAGTTGCAGGCACTGTTGCTCCCTTCAGCTTCCTAGCAAGATGAACATATTTTTAGGACTTAACCATAAAAGTGAAGAGCAGATTTAACCTAAGGATGAAAAGGTGAGAAGACATGGGAAAATAAGTTCTGCAATAAATAGCAATAAATTTCACATGAATGAATTACATGCTTATAGCGTGCCTCGCATGCACCCAAACACAAGTCCAAGCTTAGAGCAAACAGCTCTATGGGCTTCTGAGATAAGTCTGAATCTGATGAGATAATACCATGTGGATAGATAAAAAAAAAAAAGAACTCGAACAAAATGGTGTTGAGAGTTGCTTGACTCCAATTTATCTACTTCCCTGAAAATATGGAAATAAATACTTCCATAAATGCATTTTTGGCAATCGCACACTCTGGTTAAGTCCAACATCCATAAACACCATAATTTTTTTTTTAAGGAAACTGTAAGAATAGAGATCATCTTTCCTGCCAAATAAGCACTCGTGGTACCTTACAAAAGTATTCGATGAGCAGGAACCCAGAACTAGATTATTTATTCCCAAGTTTGACACATATCGAAGGAGTGCAGCTGCAGGATCATCATCTTCTAGCACCAAAGTTTCCACCTACCAAATGCATAGCATCGAATTTAAAAAAAATTGCCGCCTTCAACGGTCTTCGCGAAATTCCATGGTATCACTATAGTCATACTTCCTTATTCTATTTCCTCAATTTCTCAGAATATCTTAAACACCTTATCTCAATTCTAAATTCAGTTCAGATTTGTGACAGCAGACGTCCTAAATTTTCCAATAAAACTTACACCAGTCGGTTTCTCGGATAACATCGACTGAGCTCAGTACATCATTCCCACAATTAGAGCTCAGGTCATTTCTCCATTCAACGTTAATTTCTAATCCTAACCAAAACAGAACACGAGCTGAGCCAAGCACAACTCACCTTCCAAGGTTTGCACAGCTTCTTAAACGGAACAAACACCTGCTCATACTTCACTTTCGTTTCCTCCACGTACATCGCCACCACATTCTCGTCCAATTCCGCCACCGGTATACGATCTCCGCCTGCGAGGAACACAGCATGGAATCGAAGTGATCGCGCGTTGACTCGGTCGATCAACATCGCAAGAGTCTACGGCTATAAGGATTGCTGCCAAAACAACATAAGGCGCGTATGAACGCGATGCGCACGGTCGCGGAAACGTACTTGGAGTGGGGATTGCAGTGACTCTCGGCATCACGTGGACCAAGACGAACCGACCGGCTCTAGGCACGAGATTGTCGACGGCCCAACGGACGGCGCGGCGGCTTCCTCTTCCTCCTTCGAAGCCGCTCAAGTCTCCTTTCACCGCCACCGCCACCGCAGTCATCGCCGGCGGAGCGCCACGGTCGCCACCACCGGGGGTGCTCATTTCGCACCAATAGGCGCGCTCGTTTCGCCGTGGAGATAGAGGGAAGGAGGGACGGAGGGAGGGAGGACATTGAAGAAGCTGCTGTGTGAAAATGGGCCAGGAAGTGCGAAACGGGCCTGTGATTCGGGCTTAACAAATGACGGGCTAATTACGAACGATAAGGCCCAAACGAACGGTGCTTCCTTTTGGATATACGGCGACCTATTCAGTCTTAAACCTTTTAATTGTACCAAATTAGTCCTCAACCCATTGAAAATTTGCCAATTGAGTCATAAACCTTTTAATTGTATCAATTTAATTGGAAGAATTACATTGACAAATCGTCTAAAGGTTTATGACTAAAATCGATAAATCATCAAAATATTTAGAACTAAATTGGCACAACTCGAAATTTTAGGGCTAAATTGAAAAATGGTCAAAAGGTTTAGGACTAAATTGGTACAATTGAAAGGTTATGACTGAATTGGTCTTAAGACAAGAATTTTATGACTTTTTGAAAAATTTTCTTGCTTGCTTTTGCATGCTAACATCAAAGCGAAGGTTCCTTTGGCCAAAAAAAAAAAGCCTAAGATTTAGTTTTCCTTGAAGTATAGTATCGAGTGATTATTTCTCACTATTAAGAGTTCATTATTTTCCTGATTAGCATTCATGATAACTTATTATTTGCCTGATCAGCGTTGACGATAACTTGAGTATTGAAAGTAAAGTTACTTATAATTTCATGACGAAAGGATAGATAACCGTAGGATCACGTATCTTAACTTCCTGAGTTCATTCTTTGCTTAGTTATCATTCGTGGTTAAGAATTATGTAGTTTGCACTTCACATCATTATGGAGAAAATTGTCAAAAAAAGGTTCAAAATCTATTGTATTTTTACCAATTCAGTCCTAAATCTTTCAATTTTGACAATTCAACTATGCAAATTCAATCAATTCAGCCAATTTTGACTGGTTGGCGATAACGCGGACACCGGTCGGCCGAATTTAAAATTGTCTTTGAGCGAAAATGCTCTTGACTAGCTAGAATATTTAGTCGGCCAACGAGGTCAGACCCTTATTTGAAACTATCATGACCACTTTAGGCTTTTATTCGTGACTGACATGGTTAAGATTTTTTTTATGGTTTTTACCCTCATTTTTAACTCCTGATGTGTTGGATTAAAACGGAAAAAAAAAGTTCACTTGGACAAGATGAAGCTATTCAACTTGTGAAAGGTAAACTCCTTAGAAATCCCATTTATAGCAAGATCAGATCGCAATTCTAAAGACGGGATGGACGGAAATTCATGCCGGCTATAATTACACGATTCCGATACACATGGAGTACAGTTGCTCTCTGCCTAGGGCCAGTGTGGAGCCGAGCAAATAATAAATTTTGCGATAAATACATAAATAATCTTTAAACTTCGACTCAATATGTAATATCATCCATAAATTTTTAATTTGTTCAATATGATCCATGAACTTTATTCAAATAAGTAATGTTGTCCCTAAAATTTTTATATGTCAATATGGTCCCTGGACTATTAGTAATTGTTTAGTCTTGAACAAATTTAAAGTTTAAGAATAACATTACATATTTGGTCAATTATGAATTATTTGTGCTATTTTCCCTTTTTCGATTCATGCACTCTCAAGTCGATGCTCTTGGTGAATTTTATGAAGAAGGAGATAAATTTCAAGTAGGATATCTACAATATCATTTTTTTTATCAGTAATTTGTACGATTCATCAATAGTGCAGATATTGTATAGAACCCCATGTTTTATTATGGGACTCAAAGCGAATCTTAAAAATTTGATTTGTGAAGGATTAGATCGGGGAAATAACGGTCTTTGCATCGCCTAACAAGACAGATCGGCTGAAAATACTTTCGTCGTTAATGGAAAATGTTCAAGCATGGATTGTTATGATGATGTAAATATTTTTCATTGACTAATATTTCTACGTAATAGAAACTATTTTTTTTTGGAAAAATATTTCTCAAATCATGTAACTTGTCGCGTAACACAATCGGCTTAATCCAATCAAGTGAGCCTACGCAACGTTTGCTAGCAAAAAAACAAATGATGGTTGGCTCCATAGCGGTGCAATGAACTCACTCGCCTACATATCATTAGAACAACAGTTCAAGAATGCCTGGTCCAGAGAGATCGAGTTGTCTCTTCATACTTTACTGTTTATCTGCAAAGCAACGCTGGCACCAAAAGCTATAGAAGCTTCACTGCAAAGTGTGGCCCAAATTTCATCAACTTGCCATGATGATCGGAACAGCTGCTACATTTACCACCCGCATTAGAATGGTAGCTAAACGTCGGTGCGGTCAGTCTGAAATAAAAGGGCACGTACTGCTCGAATAAAGTAGACTCAGATGGACCCAGCAGTATTCATAATGGTACTAATTTCTGTGGATCACGATTCAGATGGGTTTCGCACCATGCATGCGTGATGCCAATGAAGTACAATCATACACAAGAAAGCACAATCACACAAGAATTCAAGGCCGACATAGATCATCAACTTGAGGCTCTGCCCTTTTCAAGTGCTTGATTGAACTCCTCCAAATACTGGAGTTGCAACTCCACGTTGCCAAATATCTCCCTCATTGCCCACGCGTTCGCCCTCAGCTCCTCTCCCTCCGGGTCCACCATGACCCGCCTTATCGTCTCGGCTACCGAGTCGCTCGTGAACGACCCGTCTCGCGCATCCCTCGGCACTTCCGACCCTACCCGCCTCTCGTCCATCAGCCTCGCCACCAGCCCTTGGTCCGAGCTCCCCCCGGAAAACAGGATCAGCGCCCGGCCCTGCCCGAGTGCCTCTATGACCGAGCTCCACCCGCAGTGCGTCAGGAACCCGCCGACCGACGGGTGAGCCAGGATGTCGAGCTGAGGAGCCCAACCCACCCAGACGAAGCCTCGACCCAACATCCGACCTTCGAACCCGGAAGGGATAATGCCCGGGCCGGCCTTTCGGCCTACCACCCAGACGAACGGCAAACCTGACTTTTCGATCCCAGACGCCAACTCGTGCATGAACTCTTGACTCAGAGCCACCTCGGTGCCGAGGGCGACGTAGAACAGAGACTTCTCTTCCTTATCATCCAACCATTGCTTTAACTCGCTCCATCTCCAGTCTCCTTCGCGGCGGCTTTTATTCTGGGGCGGCAAAAGCCCCATCGGAACCACGGGTTTCGCATGAAGCTTCTTAAGTAGACTCAAGGGCTCGGCCTCGAACTCGCTACAGGTCCTCACGGCCACGATTTCGCAACCCTGTACCAACTTGCCATACCTTTCGAAAGCCGACATGGTAGAGTCAGAGTCCACGAGATCCTCTTCGTTAATCACCTCATGAAGCCTGAACGCGACTTTGGTGGGGTAAGTAACCCACTCGGGAACGAACGTCAAGTCCTCCGCCGTCTTGGCCCGGGCCTGACCGTCGATCAGAAGAGATGGCGGGCCGATGAAGGCGAGGGTGCTAGCGTTGACTATGCTGAAGAACGCCGATTTAACACCGAGTCGTCTCGCCACTTGGGGTAACCAGAAAGACATGAAGTCTTGGATCACCCAGTCAACGTCCGAGTTTGCAAGAAACTCGACCACAGCTGGCTCGAGCATGTCGTATGCCTTCTTCAGGTAAGGGATCATGTTATGCGGCAACTCAGAGGTTGACTCGGCTGAGTCGGGGAGGCCATGGATGCGAGGCAAGAGAAGCTCAACGAGAATTATCGAAGGAGAGAGGTTTGTGGGGAGTTTTTGGAGGTTTTTGGGGGTGGAGATGAAGGAGACGCGGTGACCCTTTTGAGCTAAGAAGGTGGCGACCTCGAGGAAGGGCATGATGTGGCCGTAAGCGAGCCATGGGAACATCGCTACGTGAAGCTTCTCTTTGTTGTCCATGGTGGTGTCTATGAGCTTTACTTTTTATTTGACGGGCGTGTAGCGTGACTTGAGAGTGAATTTGCGCGCAATGGAGAATGAGCTCCCCCTTTATATACAGAAGGAATGTTTGGAAGGCCCCCGCTGAAATATTTCGCCTTGTTTTGACTTGGTCAAATATAGTGACTGAAAAAAAAAATGGGCAGTTCAACAGAAGGAGGGCAAAGTGGACGGGAAAAGATGGGGCACGCACAGAGAAGAGAAAAGGAAGAAGAAAGGGAAACGCAAAAGAGAACGGGTTTCTCGCGCATACACTTCGAAGATGTCGTTAAACTAGATCAACTTCATCTCGTAGCGTCCGGTACGGATTCGAACCATGTGTTTATCTAATCGGAATAATTATCGGGTCAGATCATGAAGTTATAATTATGTGAATAGTTCAGGTCGTTGTGGAGCCCTCAAATTTAACGGAAGTCGATTTCAAATTGAGGTTTGATCGAAAAGAATTTTCAAAGTTTCGTGCACAAGCTCCGAGTAGTGGACATATTTGAATATCTACTTTGGACAAGCATTTTATTAGCATGTTTTCAACAATTAAGCTTAGATTAGTCTATTCCTAGTTAAGGTAGCGTTTTACTAGATTTTGATATCACTTCTTGGTTAATTGATAGCATTGCGAGTTTGTCAACTTGAGTAATTTTTGTGGTCTGGTTTAGGCATTTTCTAGGGAGTAGTATTTATCTCTTCTTTGAATTTAAAATTTCATATTTCGAATGTGGTAAGGATTAAAGAGCATACTTGTGGCATAAAAGTTGATTAGGCGTAGAGGTAAACATGATTTTTGGGTAGAATCGAGAACCGGGAACCGGACCTGTGGGAACCGGTCTGATTCTAGGTTCCAATGTCTCCGGTCCGGTTTCCGGTTCCATTTTTTTAGGAGCCACCGTTTCCCACCGAATCAGGTAACCGAGAAATGTAACGTGTGCATTGCCTTGCATGCTTCTCCGAGCGCTTTGTGCATGAAACAAGTCAATGGTCTTCCTTTTAAAGGTCTGCACATGGCCTTTTCTTTGCTCCTGAGGGTGTCATTCTCCAAGAGAATGAGAATTCATCAATTCCCCATTCTAAAGCTTCTTGGTCATCTTGCAGTAATATATCCCGTCCAACTAGCCTTAACTTCTCCATGAGAACTTGGCCGCTGCAAAACTCCTATGAGAAAATCCTGTACTGTTACTCGGTTTTTCCAAAATTGCTTTTAAAGACTCAACTCGAATTTTCACCTAAGGCCCAAAATCAGTTTCAGCCATGTGATCCCCTTGCAAGGTGACATGCACATGAAACAAATTTCAGCCAAATGATGCCGTTGCAAGATTATCAGCACGCAATGGGATTTGTAAATGAAGCATAAAGAGGCAATAAACAGGTGCCTGAGAGGTGGGGACGATCTAACCTTAAGAAAAGTGACAAGACCACAATAAATGTTTAAAAATGAGGATGGCTCTTGATGTTTTTCTACTTATCGATAGAACTTAACGAATCATCTTCAAAATCTAAGTAGTCTCGATATGGAAACATGTATGGCGATAATCTAGATTTTAATCTATCACCTACTTTAATTATAGGAACGCCTTCTAGTTATATTCTGTTATTGTTGTGTATGTGTGAAATTGATGTATCGAGATAACATGTCAATGGAGGTGGAGGGGTGTAAGAAGATGACTTCGATCACAGAATCGGAATCATCGGGTGATGAGGTGAAGAAGATTCATCCCTGACCGCGAGTGTGACAGACAAGGTACTTTCATTTTTGTTGTTGCTATTGACAAATGAGGAACTTCCATTTTTGTTGTTGCATTCACTTTCCTTTTGCTTAACTAAAAATGAATAGAAAAAAAAAAGAACCTGTTAGACTCTGGAGCCGACTCTAAAACTTGTGACAAGGTAGGTTCCAGGGTATGCAGTAGGTTTGAAGTTCCAAAAAATGAGGAACCTGTTTCAGACGAGTAAGTTCCACGTGAAACTTATAAAGAACCTGAAACCGCTCACCACTATTTGGGCGTTTGTTACCCTTTATGGTATTTGGAATAGTTTGAATTCATTGATCACTTGAAATAGTTTGATCTAGTGAAACGTATGAGAAATGGCTTATGAAACGAATTGCAAAAGGTTATAAGAACTGATTTATGAACTTGATTTGTGAAATTAAATAGGGCTTGAGAATCTTGTATTATTGATGTGTGCTTCTCAATGACTTAGTTCTATACGGCGACGTGAGTCTTGTGGGAACCACCTCTAGAACGTTATCTTACCAATACGAATTAATCAAAGACTAAGTGCTACACACTAACATGAGTCCCCTACCTCACAATGACATGAGTCCCGTGCCACCTCTAGAACCTTATACTAAGGATGCCCTTGGCAACCATTTTGTTTCCAAAAGATGATTTTGCTTAGAAATGATTCTTTTTTATTATGTACCCAGAAATAATTTCTAAATATTTAAATGCATTTGGTAATTGCCCAAAATTTATATTCTTGAAATAGAAAAAGAACAGAAATGCGTACAAATTTTTTTTATTAATAATATTTTAATTTTTTTAATACTTCTTTCTTTTTTTTCTTCCCCTTCCCCTTCCTTGGCCATGGCTAGTTGCCGGCGCCGGCAACGGCAACCGGCCACAAGTCAAGGCCGGCGAGGGCAGCTTGCGGCCTGGGCAAGGGTCGCCCTCGCCAAATCCGATGAGAGCAGCCCTCGCCCAAGCCACGAGCAAATCTGGCGTGGGTGGCCCTCGCCCGCGCTGACCCTGGCCTGTGGCCTGTCGCCGGCAACGGGCCAAAAAATTTCTTGATTCTTGATTTTGTTCTAAAAATGATTTTGAAAACAAGAAGTTACTATTTTTTACTTTTTGATTCTGTTCCAAAATTGATTATGGGAACAAATTTTGGTAAATTTGTGCTCGGGAATAAAAAATTTACCAAACGGATTTTTGTTTCAAAACTGACTCTAGAAATAAAAGAATAGAAATTTTTGCTATTTGGCAATTTGCCAAACGCGCCCTAAGTCCTACACACTCACTGTACCTTTTGAGCTACCAATTGCATAGCATCAAAATCAAAGAAATTTGCTGCCTTCCATGATCTTTTCGAAATTTCATGGTCTAACAATAATCATACTTCCTAATTCTATTTCCTCGATTCTCAAAGAGAAATGAGTGGATAACTGCTCTGTCAGTCTCACAAGAATGACAGATCCGCATCAACTAGTCATTGAAAGCTGAAACCGGGTCACTCCTTTCAACAGTTCCCACTTTATAGGATTGGAGCAATAATTAAGAGAAAAAATCACAAACTTAATTCTTTTTTTGTCATATATTACTAACTTAATTAAGAAAAAAAGGTCTATTAGCGCTTCTATTCACTCCTCAAATTTGTTAATCGCATTGTCTTACCCGACACAAAACTCATAGAAGTTCAAATTTTAAAAATCACAAACTTATTAACTTTAAACATTTCTAGTATGATTTCTGACGTTACTTAAGGCTGTTTGTTTTAGTAATAGCAACACCTAATTAACGTAACTTTTCATTAGAACAGCAGTTCAAGAATGCCTGGTCTGGAGATCGTGTTGTCTCTTCATACTTTACTGTTTATCTTCAAAGCGACGCTTGCACCAAAAACGATCAAAGCTTCACCGCAAAGTGTGGCCCAAATTTCATCAACTCGTCTGTCATAATGATCGGAACAGCTGCTACATTTACCACCCGAATTAGAATGGTAGTTGAACGTCGGTGTGTTCAGTCTGAAATAGACTCATATGGACCCAGCATTATTCATAATGGTACTAATTTCTGTGGATCACGATTCAGATGGGTTTGGCTCCATGCATTCGTGATGCCAATTGAAAGAAGTTGAAGAAGAAGTTTTTTTGTACTGTTTTTCTTCTCATTGTATTGTCTTCATGTACAATGTCAAGTATATATAGTACAAAACGTGAAGAAAGAAAGGAAAGAATATATCTATTCTAATCCTAGATTGATTCTTATCAATCAATTACAATCATTGATCGATTATACATATCAATTGTAATCGGGATAGCTGACACAAATCTTCGGCATATCTTCCAACACCAATGAAATACAATCACACACAAGAAAGCACAATCACACAAGAATTCAAGGTCGACATAGATCATCAACTTGAGGCTCTGCCCTTTTCAAGTGCTTAATTGAACTCCTCCAAATACTGGAGTTGCAACTCCCCGTTGCCAAATAACTCCCTCATTGCCCACGCGTTCGCCCTCAACTCCTCTCCCTCCGGGTCCATCATGACCCGCCTTATCGTCACGGCTACTGAGTCGCTCGTGAACGACCCGTCTCGGGCATCCCTCGGCACCTCCGACCTGACCCGCCTCCATCAGCCTAGCCACCGGCCCTTAGTTCGAGCTCCCCCCGGGAAAACAGGATCAGCGCCAGTTGGCCCTGCCCGAGTGCCTCTATGACCAAGCTCCGGCCGCAGTGCATCAAGAACCCGCAAACCGACGGGTGGGCCAGGATATCGAGCCGAGGAGCCTAACCCACCCAGATGAAGCCTCGACCCGACACCCGACCTTCGAACCCGAAAGGGATAATGCCCGGGCCGGCCTTTTGGCCTACCACCCAGACGAAGGGCAAACTGACATATCCATCCCACACGCCAACTCGTGCATGAACTCTCGACTCAAAGCCACCTCGGTGCCGAGGGCGATATAGATGCAGTCTCTTGTCTATGCTTTGGCGCATGCTGCTGCCACAAGTTATTACATCTTACTTCTCAGCATTAATATTGGCGGAAGTAATTGACATTTTTGGCAACATAGACCTACATGTGAGCGCTAGTCCGGTCCAATTTGATAACCAAACCGAATCAGCCGATTTTGAGCAGTTTCAGGGAAACTAAATGCAGTTCCTAGTTCCCAAAATTTAGACCCGGAAATAACCGATCAGGTTCCCGTTTCCTTATGCGGAACCCGACCAGTAATTTTTCTTTTTTATTTCTTGTATTTTTTTCTCTAAACTTAAGAGCAAAGTTAGCAGAGGCAAAAAGCAATACCCTAGCCTCGCAGCCTCACAACTCCCGCCTCTCTCAACCGCCTCTCTCATGCCTTCTTGCCTCCCTCGCGTTCTCGCCTCCCTTTCCCTCTCGTCTCTCGCCTCGCCCTCTCGGCTCACCTCAAGCCTCAGCTCTCGCTCTTGCGTCGCAGGCCTCTCTTTCTCTCTCACCTCGCCTCTCAGCTCTCATCTCCACCGATCCTCTTCTTTATCAAAAGGGGACAAGTGAAATCAAGTCAAGTTCGTACTTTTTATGAAAAGATGGAATATTTATGCTTGTGAAGGAAGAGGTCATGGAGGATGTCGCGGAGGAAAAAGGTGGGATCGATGAAGAGGAATGGTGGGCTGGAATTATGAAAGAATGAGAAAGGCATCAATGCAAACAAGTCTAGTCTTTCTTGTTGGAGTTGGTAAATATTTCGGAGATCCTTATTTTTCATACTGGATACGCTCACATGAGCTTAGGAAAATCGAAATATGATCCGACGACATGTGACCCCTAAGCACGGAATGCGGAGGTTCAGGGGCAGCGCCCCCGACAGGGGTGCCGCTGACCAGATAGCGAGCGGGGGTTCCGCTCCTCGGTGAGCGGATGGCAGCCCCGCTCGCCGATGAGCGGGCGGGGCTCAGGGACAGTGCCCCAGAAACAACATCGAGTTTGCTGGTCCGTTTGTTATGGGATTAAAGGGATTCAGATAAGCTTGGGTTTTGAACCCATTTTAAGTCATATATATTGTATTTGTATGAGAGATCATTGTAACGAGTGGCTGTGGTTGTAAACCTAAATCATAGTGAAATCCCTTTGCATGACGTATCCCTATTCTGGAATGAACCTGAATAAACTCGTGCATCATTTAATTTTCTTGAATTATGAAAGAATGCGAAAGGCATCAATGCAAGCAAGTCTAGTCCTTCTCAATCTCCATCAATGCTCGGGTGGGCCTTTCGTCAATCAATGCTTGATGCCCAGCCGATGGATGAGCTACCAAAACCAACCGGGCTGAAGCATCATCATGTCACCTTGAATGTCATTGGTCAGAGTGCACCACTTTCTTCCTTCCAATTTTCCCTCAAAAAATAATAAACAAAGCAATTGCTCCCACGATTATGGCTAGAAGAAAACTCTGCAAAGCTGTGCCTCTGCCGGATCGGAACAGACCAATCCAATTCCGGTTCCAAAATTTTGAAATCGGGAGTCACAGATTCAGTTCTTGATTGTAGACCGGGAACCTGCCCTCTAAGAAATCGATCACCCGTAACATGGCCAAGTTGGCCATACAATAAAAATTAGTTGTTCGGCCTGCGCAAAGCACTATCCCATGATTTGTCTTATACTATGTAGGTTCTTAATATTTTTTACATAATTAATAAGATCCGTATGTTCTCTTCGAAATTACAACGAACGTTTTCTTAGTGAATGTGCGACCTGTGTTGCAATGAATGGAGCGAGTGAGACACAAATTTGAGGGCTAACAGAGATGATCGAATACTAAGTGTAAATACATAATTTTTTAGGGTGTACATATAAATGGATAACAATACATATATCTATTTTGATGGCTAAGGAACGTGCCGATATAGAATGTTATTGCACACATGATCATCAGACGGAATGGGCTTACTGTACAGTTGTTTTATCAAGCCTCACCTTTTTTTTTTCCACACACTCGTGGGACGTGTATGCACGTCCCAAGAATTTATGCTCTTTACTAGGCTAACATGATCTGATTAAGCTTCTCCAAATGCTTGTTTTGCAGCTCGAAATTGCCAAATATCTCTCTCATGGCCCACGCATTTGCCCTAACTTGCTCTCCCTCCGGCTCCACCAAGACCCGCCTGATCGTCTTGGCCACCGAGTCACTCGAGAACGATCCGTCGAGCTCGTCCCTCGGTACTTCGAACCCGACCCCTCTCTCTTCAAACAGCCTCGCCATCAGCCCTTGGTCGGAATTCGCTCCAGAAAATAGAACCAACGGCCGGCCTTGCCCGAGCGCCTCGATAGTAGAGCTCCAACCGCAGTGGGTCAGGAACCCTCCGATCGCCGCGTGAGAGAGAATTTCGGCCTGAGGAGCCCAACCCATCCATAGATAACCTCGGCCCGAGACCCGACTTTCGAACCCGGGAGGTATAACCTCCGGGCCGGGCCTCTGACCCACCACCCAAACGAAAGGCAAGCCTGACTTCTCGATCCCTGCCGCGAGCTCCGGCATCATCTCCCGGCTGATGGTAACCTCGGTGCCGAGCCCGACGTAGAAGACCGACTTCTCTTTCTTATCGTCGAGCCATCTTTTCAGCTCGCCCCATCTCTCATCTCCACTGCCGCTTCTGCGACGGGGTGGCAATAAGCCCACGGGGACAACGACTTTCCCATAAAGCTTCTCAAGTAGCCTCAGCGGATCGGCCTCAAACTCGCCACAGCTCCTCACGGCCACAAACTGGGAACCCCGAATCGACTCGCTGAGCTTCTGAAAATCCGACACTTCGGTGTTCATACAATCCTGGTGAGTGACCATCTCGTGGAGCCTGAACCTGATTTTGGTCGGGTAATCTATCCACTCGGGAACGACGGTCAAGTCCTCAGGCCTTCGGTTCGGGCCATCGATCAAGACAGATGGTGGTCCGGCGAAAGCGAGAGTGGTAGCACTGTGTACACTAAAGTATGCAGAGTTCACACCAAGTCGGTTCGCAACTCGGGGCAACCAGTGCGACGCAAAGTCTTGGATTATCCAGTCTACGCCGGAGTGTTGAAGAAACTCGTCAAGAGCAGGCTCGAGCATATCGTAGGCCCTCTTGAGGTACGGGACCTTGTTGTGCGGCAACTCGGCAGTCGACTCGGCCGAGTCCGGGAGGCCAGGGACGCGAGGCAAGGGAAGCTCAACGAGGGTTATCGAGGGAGGGAGGTTTGTGGGGAGCTTTTGGAGGTTTTTCGGGGTGGAGATGAAGGAGACGCGATGACCCTTTTGAGGTAAGAAGGTGGCGACCTCGAGGAAGGGCATGAGGTGGCCGTAAGCGAGCCATGGGAACATCGCTACGTGAAGCTTCTCTTTGTTGTCCATGGTGGTGGTGTCTATAAACTCTACTTTTTGTTTGGCGGGGTTGGTACCGTACCGTGACTTGTGAGTGAACTTGAATGCAATGGAGAATGAGCTCTCCCTTCACACACACTTACATAAAAGGCCAATAATGCCAAAAGAACGGTACCGTCACTTCATGGAAAGCGACGAAACCTCGTATATTCCTAAATGTGAGATTTTTTAATTGATAATTTATTTAAAAAACATTAAAAAAAATGGTTATACCGGTTACACGTTTTTTATTAGTGATTGAAAATTGTGAACCAACTATACTACAATGTCATGACTTTGACCAAGTATGGTGTTACATAATATTGTATCATAACCAAATGGTTCTCGTTTGTTTCCTAAGTAGAATCAATTTAGTTTACATGTTTAAAACACTGTCTCAAATTACGAACGGAAAAAAAATGAACAAGTAAATGCATATAAGAATAAACATTAAATAGTAAACAAAAAATGAAGTGAATTTTAGGGAAGAATAAGGTCTTATTATTTTGCGAAAAATGAATGATTTGAAAATATGTTCCACAAAATAACTGCTCATGTCATTTACAAAAAATGAATGAACGAAAAATATTGTTATCATCTAAAATAATATTTAAATATAAAATGTCATTGATAATAAAAAAATTCGCCTACTAATTATTTTAAGTACTACAATCGATCGTTTTTAAAGAAATATTCTTTTAATTATTCTTTTTTCGCAAAAGATGCCAGTTGAACATTTCTCGGTTGCCCGACCAAAAGGAAAAAAAGGCTTGAAGATGCCGTGATATTGGCAAATCCACCTTAGAAAAAATATAAAGAAGGGTGCCTTTCTTTACAGCTCATTCGACATGACTAGCGTACACTAACGAGCAAATAATGGTTAAAGTTATTTGTCATTAGTGATGACATTATACCTAAATTATCATGACTTTGACCAATTATATTTTCCTATAATATTGCATCATAATTGTTTAATGAACCATTTTTTGTTATTATTGACAAGTGATGATGGACTTAGTCAATAAGAATAGAGTCTTGTAGTCTTTTTGATGCAGGCCAATGTGTCGAATACTCAAGCAATAGAATTGGAAGAATGACTTGCACACACAGAGACTCCATTACAAAACGGAAGAAATTCCAGATTCGTGCCAGTTCAGAAAATTAATATAACTTTGTTGATACAAATCAGATTGACCTGATTGACCTGATTCCAAAGCCAAAAGAACAAAGACTCTTGGATGGATAACTTTTATGTTTTGAGTTTTCTCATACGCACTAATTCAGGAAAATGGTCATAACTTTGTCAATACAGATCGGATTTATCTGATTCTAAAGCCCAAAGAATGAAGACTCCTAGATCTACAACTTTTATGCTTTGAGTTTTCTCATAAAAGCACTATAAAGTTGTCGATTTTGGAAGGAAGTGGACGATCATAACTGGTCGGGATGCAAAAAAAGGATAGGAACTTCAGTGAAGAATCATCAACTTGAAGGAATCGACAAAAAGTGAAATCGACAATCTCAGATACAACTATTGAAGAAGTAACCGTCAACGTAGTGGAGTTGAATAAATCGTCAAGGTAGCGGACTCAACGTAATCGTTTGTAACCTCTGTTAATAACCGTTTGTAATCTCTGTTAGTAACGGTATGTAACATATATTTGTAATCGTCCGTAACCTTTATTAGTAACTATTTATAACCTCCGTTGATAACCGTCGATTATAGGCTTTAAATAGCTACATCATACTCTTCGGAAGGCTCTCCCGAAAAAAACACAACCAAAATGCTATCTTCTATCTTTAAGGTTTCCGTAATGTATTTTCAGTTTTCTTAGCCGTGGGTATCTATGTCTTGAGTCTAGCCTCAACGTAACATGGTGTCAACGAGATTGAAATATAATGTTGCCAGTCAGCAGCTGGTGGAACTTGTTTAAATTAGTTATTTTGCTCAAGTCTCTCATTGATCAAGTATTATCACAGCTTGAATTTGCATTGTTTGGTTGAAACAAGTGAGCTTCTTTTTCTTGCATGGATATCTCATGTCCGGAGTCGCCAATGAATCCTGTCCTTTCTCATTAGAACCTAAAAATTAACATTCGATGAATTATATTTCGTCGCGGGAACAGTTCCGGCGAAACAATAACCAAATGATTTTTGTTTGTTTCCCAAGTAGAATCAAACGGAAAAAAATAATAATAATAAGACACGACAATATGAAATGGTAATGATAAAACTAAATAGATTTTTGGAAAGAATATGAAATGCAATTGTTTCTACTAATGAGATTCTGTGCAAGGATTTCACAATGGTTATGCAAAATGAATTTAAAATGAGCATAACAGGTGAACTGAATTTCTTTCTTGGGCTTCGAGTGAAACCAACCAAGGTTGTGAATTTAATTCACCAAGAAAAATATGCCTAGGAACTTGTAAAGAAATTCGGTATGGAAAATTGCAAGAGGATAGACACATCCAGACCTCGTTCTACCGAGCCGGATAAAGATGAAAAAAGGTGAGCGTCTGGATCCAAAACTGTATAGAAGCGTGATAGATTCACTCCTCTACTTAATTGCATGTAGGTCAGATATATTATAGAACATATGTAAATGTGTTCGGTTCCAATCTAATTCTAAACAATCATGCACAACTCTTGCGGAGAGAATTATGTAAATAATTCCTCTGTCAAGAATGGAGAATTATATAGCTGGGAAAAAGAGTTCTAATAGAGCTTAGACACGATATTAAATGATATTAAATGATTCTTATGAGATATCATTCATTTGATTAGGCTATGATACCATATTAAATAATTTTTACCGAGCTATTAGGCAAGAGAACACGGATATGTATTAGGGACATATTAAGGCAAAGCGGTCACAAATTTAATAAAAAAGAGTATGGGTGATGCCGAGACAAATCTAGCATAATCCCCAAGTATGTAAACCGGACATGCTAAAATATATTGCGATGTCACGATCGGGTCGCACGATGAAGGCTGAACACGATAAAGAAGTACGAGAAAAAACGAAAGTAAAAAACGACTTGTATGTCCAATCACCCAATAGCCATTCATTTTTTAGCTTCCGACGGCAAACCGAGGGCTAAATCAATTCAATCACTATGAAATTCCACAAATAGGTTGTGACTTTTGAACCTGTTGGATCTCAGTGTACCATGGATTCGCCAAATGCATCTAAGCCTCTCCAAGTCTAATGTCCAATTGGCACAGGGACGAGAACCCCCGGCACAATTTGACGTAAATGAGCCGAACAGCTCGACGTGGACTGAAAAATCGCTGATGAGCAAACCAAAATAGCACTTAGAAATCAACCGCAAGCTCATCTAAACTCGTGATCAGCGACCGTCCCTCCACGCCGGAAGCCTGTCCGGCATTTTCTAGAAATCGAACTCGGAAGAGGTTTCGGCAATATATGTACTCCCGCCTCAATTTGGATTAGAGTTTTTCAAGATTTTGTTAAATACATAAGTGTTTTAGCAATACAGGTCGGGTTGTGTGTGAGTCACTGAATTTGTATTGTATGGAAATGGGTTAAAAAGGATTAAATTGATCAATTTGGGTTTGACCATTTTCGGCTAGATCCAAATCCGACCCCTGACCCACCCGTTCGACGGGTCGTTATGACCGTAATATTGACTTAAAGAACAAGTTGCGGCCCAAGCCCAAGCCCAAGCCCAAGCCCAAGCCCAAGCCCGAAAAACTTGCCGAGCGAGCCGACGTGCCCCCACAGCACAGGCACTGAAAAGCCCGCGTCGTCTTCTTCATCGCTTCGACGGCGGCAGACGAGACGCGCGCACCGCTCGCTCGCTCGCTAGCTAGCTCGTCGCTCCCGCACACAGCGCCGCCCCCGCGAGAGGATGGGGAATCCGAAGCAGAAATGGACGCAGGAAGAGGAGGAGGCGCTGCGCGCTGGCGTCGCGAAGCACGGCACGGGCAAGTGGAAGGACATCCAGCGCGATCCCGAGTTCAACAAGTTCCTCTTCTCTCGCTCCAACATCGATCTCAAGGTCCCTGCCCTCCCTCTTCTTGTCTCTCCCTCTCTCTCGCCGAAGATTCGTGTGAATCTCTATCGAGCGTGAGCTCCACGGGACGGGCAAAGCTGTTGTTTTTACCGTGAGCTCCTGGTAATGAGAAGCCAAACGGGGAGCACGTGGTGGGTGAGGAGTCCACGGTACGCGCCGTCCTGCCGGACGTCCGTACTGCGGGATGCGCTTAAGGCGTTCGTGAAAATGTTCGTAGGGCTCGATCGCTTCTTAAGACGACCGAAGGAGCGCGTTCGAGACGTTAGTAGGTCTAGGTAGCAGTGGGTAGCGAAGCAAGAGCGTTGGCGAAGTTTGGCCAAGCGATCGAAGAGGATGAACACGATGAACAACACTTCGCAAAGCACTTGAGAAGACGATGAACAGTGCAATATTTTTTCTTTTCTAGTTTTTATTTTTTTCAATGTGGCGTTCATGTGGCGCCACACCACAACCAGCTATCTCTAAAAGAAACTATGTGACAGATGATAAATGCGTCACAATGAGCATATTTTAGAGTTTTTGGTATCGTAAAAAAGAGTTTGAAATGAATATGTCACGGTTTTTATCACAAAGTCCTCAAATTGGAAAAGACCATATGAATACGAGTCGATCTTATTTAGATATGTCTGACTCATTTTTTAACCCATATTTGATAAGGTTTGTTATTACATGGATTAGTTATATTACGCAAATAGGTTATAAATAAGTTTAAAATGATGAAGCCCATAATAATATGAGTGTTAAATGAGTTCATAACTTACTTAGACTCAATTTGTCTCTATGACTCTCTCTTCACTCTTTATCGTCCTCATTTGATCTCGTGCTCGCTTGCTTCGTCCTCTCACCTCAATCTAGATATGAGCTTTCCTACATTTGGTTAAATATAGAAGTGTTTTAGTAGTATAGGCTGAGTTGTGTGTGTGTCACCGGATCTGTATTGCATGGGTAGTGGGTCAAAACGGATTAAAATGGATCAATTCGGATTGGATCATTTTCGACTCAATCCAAAACCGGCCCAACCCACCTGTTCGACGGGTCATTATGACTGTGAATATTGCCTCGAGAACAAGTTGCGGGTCACTATTTGTAAAAGGCGAGAACGAGAGAGAAATGGATTGGGTCGGAGTCGGGTCGATCGACGGTGCCCGCGGGCACTCACAGGGAGTTGATCCGGCCCAAGCCCAAGCCCAAGCCCATAAGAATGTACCGTACGCAGGCACTGAAAAGCCCGCGTCTTCTTCTTCATCGCTTCGACGGCGGCAGACGCGCGCCGCTCGCTCGCTCGCTCGTCGCTCCCGCACACAGCGCCGCCCCCGCCAGAGGATGGGGAATCCGAAGCAGAAATGGACGCAGGAAGAGGAGGAGGCGCTGCGCGCCGGCGTCGCGAAGCACGGCATGGGCAAGTGGAAGGACATCCAGCGCGATCCCGAGTTCAACAAGTTCCTCTTCTCTCGCTCCAACATCGATCTCAAGGTCCCTGCCCTCCCTCTTCCTGTCTCTCCCTCTCTCTCGCCGAAAATTCGTGTGAATCTCTATCGAGCGCGAGCTCCACGGGACGGGCAAGCTGCTGTTCTTGCCGGGAGGCTCCCGGTAGCGGGCAGCGAAACGGGGACCATGTGGTGGGTGCGGAGTGCACGGCACGCGCGGTCTCGCGGGACGTCCGTACTGGGGAATGCGCTTAAGGTGTTCGTGAAAATGTTCATGGGGCTCGATCGCTTCTTATGAATCTATCGAGCGTGGGCTCCAAGGGATGGGCAAGCTGCTGCTCTTACCGTGAGCTCCTGGTAGTGGGAAGCGAAACGGGGAGCATGTAGTAAGTGTGGAGTGCACAGCACGCGCGCGCGTCCTGCGGGGCACCCGTACTGTGGAATGCGCTTAAGGTGTTCGTGAAAATGTTCATAGGGCTCGATCGCTTCTTGAGACGGCCGAAGGAGCGCGTTTCGTTCGCTCATCGAGACTTTGGCATGTTTCTGTCGTGCTGGTTTCAGAGATGTCGTAAACGATGCAATGATAATATCTTGATTGCGTAGATTACGCTGTTGTGAGATGCATTAACTATCGTTTTGAGCTTGCCAATATTAAGTTTGATCAGTGAAGTGCCAAAAATGAAAAAATGACTTGATGAGCCAAGGTGCTTTGGGAAAGAGTTAAAACCCAACCTTGATCATATGCAGCACCCCGCGCTTAGGATGTCTTTTTTCCCCTTCCCCATAGAAATGCTGTCCGGTTACTTAGAATTCGTACCTTCGCAGTTGTTTCTGTTTTCATTTGATTGTTAATTACCAGTGTTGGACGTTGTTTGATGCAGCTCGTGATCAGTTCATTTTATGGTGTTTACGAATTGTACTTATGTGGTGCTGTGTGGCCTTGCCTTTGACTTTTTAGTGTTGTAGAGATGGCCTTAGATGCATGTACATCTAGTTGGTGAAAGGGTGGGATATTGCAGTGCTCTAAGAATCAGTATATGAGGTGTCTTCTCAAAGAAACAAGCTTAAAGGGTTTTTCCAACCTGTAATATAATGCCCTCAAGAACTTTTATTTTGAATTGTCTCTCCTTTATGCTAGTCTTGATTGGTTTTTCAAGAAGCGGCAGACCTACTATCAAATTGCTCCGTGAACTTGATGGAAGATGTCACAATATTTGCACAAATCAAACTATTCAAAATACCAGCTTGAAGAAAATTACTCTATTTTCCCTGCCTAAAATTGCCTAACCAGTTACGGATTCCAGACATTTTTTCACTCTATTGGATGTGAAAGGTGCAGGGATTTGAAAGAAAGTTGCTTGTCTAAAAGGAAAGGGTTAATTTTTGAAGATAATGAAAGTTTGTTTCTTCTGATGCCTTTACTTCCGTGCAGTCTTTCCTGAAACTTTTGTTATCTGACAGTATTAAAAAGATCTTTATTCTTCTTGAAGGTGTTCAACAAGTACTAAAATTGGACATGCCTTACTGAAAACTTTTCTACTGCTCAGGATAAATGGCGGAATATGATTGGTGGTGCCAGTGGCCAAGGTCAAAGGGATAAATCACGGGCAAAAGCTAAAGCAAGCTCAGATGCTCCTTCTACCTTGACCAATTTGCCAAATGCTCCTAATGTTCCCATTTCAGATGAAGCAACTGCAGAACCAGCTACTGACAGCACTCCAAAAATCGCGGATGATGGAAAGAGTGCGCCCAGGTATAGAGTACATTATCTTCTTATATTTATTTTCTTGGAAAATCACGCAGGTGCCTCGGCTAAACCAGTATCTTCATTTGCTGTGCAGAAAGTGCAATAGGCAAGAGTGTCCAACACTGTTGCAATTATTGTTCTTCAAATTTGAGTTAATAGATTTATGTTCACATTGGAAAAAAATATTTTGGCAGAGGAGGCATGCTACCATTTGAATTAGACGTACCTTTAGCTCTTAAAGTGTTCTCTCTAAAGATGGGTCAGTACCACTCTGTACAAATTTTTGAGTAAGAAGAGATGTTTAAGGAGGAGGATGTTATTATCAGCTGTCACTAAAGGTAAATCATAGACACAGGGTGATCATCCCTTTATCCTGTTTGGATGGTCGCACGGCAGGGTAAACGAAAGATTTAGGTGGACTATATTTGGAGATTAAGGTGTTCTATAGTGTCGTTCATATTACATCTGCACCCTCCACACGGTAGCGCGGAGTGTCTGTTTTAGCACCGATCATTGTAACACTGTCCAAATAAATTTGTCCAATAGTCTCCAGCTTCTTCACGATATATGTAGTTATATATGGTAATTTCCACCTACTTCTTTGACTGACTTGTCTGTTATTAGGTACAATGCAATGATATTTGAAGCACTTTCAACATTGAAAGAGCCCAATGGATCAGACACCGGTGCAATTTTCAGCTATATTGAGGTCTGACAGCAGCTCTCTGCATTATAACAGAAGTGTGTTAATATTCCATTTTCCTCTCAAGAGTAAGAATTTTTTAGATACGCATCAGTGTCGAATACGCCAAGAATGGCTATAAAAATTCTCTCCTCTGTTCATAGTTTTCTTGGCGTATTACTTTGTTGGCACATAATTTTTAAGAAGACTGGAATTGCTCTCCAGGGCAACCTTTTTACAAATTTAAGCTGCAAATATTTTCCAAACAAAAGAGGGACATGTTCTGTCGTTCTTGCATGAGTCATCAATAGAAAATTGTCAAGAGGTGGCTGTTGTTTCAGGAGTTGTGCATCACATTTATTATTCTCTGCTTGATACTCTGCGTTCCTTGATTAGATCTATTTTATTTCTTGTTATGAAACATGAGTTTTAAGCAGGTATATGTTTTCTTAATTATGCTTCCAGCGGAGACATGAGGTCCCACAAAATTTTAGGAGGCTGTTGAGTTCAAGATTAAGAAGGCTGGTTGCACAAGACAAACTTGAGAAGGTCATATTTTGTCATGCAATTATTGGTGCATCGTATGTGATTTTATTAGGCTTTGATCTCATGAATTACAAACTCGTGGTTCCAAAGTTCGACTGTTGATAGTATTATCTCTCTAATCTAGCTGCCCATGCCGTCTTCAATTGGCTTGCTTTGTGTTATCATTTCTTCCTAACCAAAGAGAGAAGCTGCAATATCTCAGTTTAAGTCACAGCAGGCTTGGCTTCACCCTTCCTATCATCACTTATAAATTTCAAGAGTAATTATTAGAAGACTTTTACTGACTTGAAAATATAATAACTAGAACTAAGCTCCTTCTGATGAGCAATTTCAATGCCATGAATCTTCTGGAAGGTTGACTGATGATGTTCTTTCCCTTGCATGGGACTGAGGCGAATAGCATTTGTTGATGCAGTGATGGTGGGGAAAATGTTATATAATGTTCAGTGTGGACTGTGGAGCTGCCACTCTCTTGATTTTTAATTTTTGTAATGTTGCTTGTGGTGTTAAAAACGGAGATGTGTTCAGATTGAGATGTTGACAGATAAACCCATAGTAAAGTTGGTAACACCACTACGAATTGACCATGTAGGTTCAGAATTGCTTCAAGATAAAAGAGATCACCTCTTTTGGGACAAAAACACCAGCCCCTAAGGAGCAAGATGTCAGACCTAGGCAGCTGCAGCCTGTTGTCAATACAAATTTCGGTGAAACAGTAGATGAGGCAGCTGTCGCTGCTGCATACAAGATCGCGGAAGCAGAGAACAAATCCTTTGTGGCAGCTGAAGCAGTTAAGGAAGCAGAGAGGGTCTCAAAGATGGCTGAAGATGCAGATGCAATGCTTCAGTTGGCTCTAGGGATATTAGAAAAATGTACTGTCAAAGGTCCAGATGTTGATTCTTTTTTCCCTTTCCTCCTTGTGGCTTGTTTCGGTTCTTTGTTAACTCTTTTGCTTACATTTCAGGTTCTAGGGAGGAAATGGTGCTCGTCGCATGAGGTGATACATAACTCATCAAATAAGCTGATGACTCAACCTTGTATGTGTAGATATATAGCTTGCTCTCATTTTGACTCTGTTACGAAGAATCAAACCAATGTTGTACCCATATACTCTTAATAATAACATTATGATTGTCACCTTTTTAGATGGCTGGACCTTCTTGGATGGTTGTAGAACCATTTTTCTGCTTGCTGTTACTCGGAATCCTCTACGACAAGAAAAGGAGACAATGCACTTTTTCTCATGAACGAGTAAATGTCCTTTACCAATTTTTCTACCTGGAGAGGTGATATCCAATCATGTTCTAGAAATACATTGATCGCAATGTGAAGATAACGGAGGACTTCTTACAAAGGTCATCACCACCATGATATAGCAATTTGGGCCTTTGATCTTCTGGTTTAGGTCTTAGCCATGTCCGTCGCTTGTAATTTAACTGGAGTGACAGATACGGCTTATTCTAACCCCTTTTGTGAAAACTTGGATTATCCATTCGGCCTTATCCCCATTTACTGAGCATTTGTGCCAAGATGGCCTATCGTGCGGCACAGTGACCGCAACTCTGATTAGCAATCTTACCCATAGCAATCGGTAGCATGCAATAAAAGAATATGATAAGAGTAGAACTATCTTCTATTGTGTTGAAACGATGTGATAAGACCCATGTTCTTTTTGTAAATGAATTTCTCAAATATGCCCTGATTGCAGAGACACTCCCAACATTCTAAACCTGCTCGGACAACTACCATCCAAAGTTCTCATAAGAAGCGTCTCTGCAATTCATCTCTCTCTCTCTCCTACTTCGGTTGCAAGAAAAATTTCTTGTCAAAATAGCAAATGCTGCAAAAGGAACCATCTATCAAATAATGTACAAGTAGGACGATGGGATCAGCCATAACTGGCCACAGCACCTGCACTCATTTAACGCAGACTACTTCTCGTCACCCTGTTCCTTGTCACAGCCAAATATCACAAAGAGCATTGAGGACAATCTGCCAAGTTAAAGAAACTAGCAGTCAAATGCTGCTACTCATCATGAGCTAAATCCATCGGTCACAACAACTCAGAACATAAAAAGAAGCTGCCGAGAAGCAAAGTAAAGAATGAGTAAATAGAATGTTCAAGGGGAAGAATAACACGCCAAATGAAATTAAAATCAAGTCTCAAAAGTTAATTCTTTCAACAGAATAGAAAGCACTGTGGAGTCTCCTAGTAGCACTGCAAAAACACATTTCTCGGGTATAAAGGAACAAAACCACCAACCAATCTAGGGAGCGGTCCAGCAGCAAAAGCAGTGCGATCTTTTCCTTTTCCACCGAAAGTCTTCGATCTTCCATTTATAAGAGAACAAGGCCAAGCTCTGAGGGCTTCAGCGCCTCTCTTAACCGGTAATTATAAAGATAATAGTGGAGTTGCCCATCACCAGGACCAAATTTAAGCTCCTTCAGAAAAGATTCATTATGCATGACATCCAAAGCATTAAAAACGTCGTAATCTTTCTGTTTTGCGACAATAAGCGCATCATTCATCAACTGTAGTAAAGGAGTCTTGGTCGAGACATTATAGTAGGAATAAGCAGCTTTCAAGGTCGAGTAATTCTGATTCCCGAGTATAGATGAAGGAAGAGTGTAGAAGCTGCAGAAGTCGGTAATATCACGACTGTCAGGACTTTCCACGACGTAACTGTCGATCACATTTTCAGTTGGAAGCAGCCAGTGCTCCACATCGTTCTCGTCAAAATCAGGGGCAACCGCGAATTGGGCCAAGTAGTACCTGAGCAAACGGGTAACAGCAGGGACATCGCGAAGCTCCATTTTTCTGAAACCAGGGGAGGCTGTTGAATCTGGCAACTTATAAAGCTTTATAGTTCGACTCATAGTCATCCTAGCACCAAGCCTCGAAAATCCGACATCAATGAGTTTCTTCGGATTCAAGGACCTATGCCAGTACTGGCAAGTTGTGATCGGGGTTGGAAGAACCACACCAGCTGTATAAGCTGCCTGCCAAATATTCTCCAAGTGGACTCTTCTCGTAACCTCCTTAATTAGGACAGGTGCTAGTCTCTTCGATCTAAGCTTCTTATGAACACACAAAAAGTTAACCTCCGCCATCTTAACTACTTCATTTCGCACCCTAATTCTGGCGGGCACACCAGTGATGAAAGCGACGAGCTTCTTGGAAGCTTTAGCACGAACACCAATGTGCCAGCTCGTGTAATACCCCGGAGGATGTAAAGCCCACCTGAGGAACTCCTTCGAATAGTTGAACCTAAACATGTTCTCGTCGTCTTCTACATAGTTGTTCTTCAAAAGGTTGTAGACCTCAGTGCATGTCTCCTCGGAGCCCAGGTCACAGGTGGTCCACTCGTACTGGCTCGGAAGATTATACGGCTCCTGCTTGACCTCAGACAATGGGGTCGGGGCCTCGATCGGGCCCTCGGACAAGCTCGAGTTCCCGAGATCCTTGTACTGCCCCACCGGCTGGGTTTCCCAAAACTTGTGCTTCTTGCCAACAGAGACCGAGTCATTGAACTCCCTAATGATGCTATCAAGCGACTTCTCAGTACTGTCGGCCGGCGAAATTTGGTTAGGATTTTGATCCGGGTTTCCTTTCGGAGACTCGGGAGGTAACTTGCTGTCTCCCATTTCAGAAGATAAATTTCAGCGCTGTCCACTCAACAATCAAGACAATGCAAAAAAATCCCATCAAATCTTCGGCTACTACGACGTAAATCAGAAAGGGGGTTTCCGGCAAATCAAACCCAAGAGAAAAACACAAACCTCATGAGATCATGAGCTACAGATAAAAACTAGACAACTACTATCAATACCCACGAATCGCAGCGGCGTACGCAAGCTCTCGCGGCAAATCTAAACAAGCAAGGCTATTGCTTTACCACACCAGAACAACGATCAAAATTCACACGGAGCTGAACAGCCCACGAAATCAACACGCGTTCCGTTCGTGCAAGATTACTAGGACCAGCAGCAGCGGCTTCGACGTACGAATTACATAAGAGGGCATTACACGCAATCGGCAACAGCGAAGCTTTGTCGGGAACAGACTTTTTACTCACAGTTTCAGTCCGGCGAGGGGGGAATCACGCGGCGCGGAATGAACCCGGGGGGGCGGCCGCCGCCCCGACTCGAGCCGGCGGAGAATCGGACGACGCCGAGGACGGAGAAGCAGCAGATCTGGAGGAAGGCCGATCGACGGCGGCGTCGATCGGACTCGAAAAGGTGAAATCTTCGAGGTCTGAAGAAGAAGAAGAAGGCGGCTTCGGAGTTGCCAAAGGAAGGCCCTTTGGGTTTTCGATGGAATGCGAATATTAACGAGGCCGATTTTTTCTTTTCGGTTTTTTCATTTTTTATTTTTAAACGCGGGGCATGAATGCCAAAGAAAACCATTATTTTGATTCCTAAATTCTAACATCGCGTTGATGCCACCGAGGTTATGTCGGAATAATGGCACGAATGGTCCCTCAACTTTGATTCAACATGCGATGTCGCTTTTTGACGTTTAATTTATTCGACGTGATCCTCAAACTATTGGTAAATGTTCAATTTAGTCCTTTAATTATATGAAAATGTTCGATGCCGTCCTTCAGTCAATTCGGATTAATGAAATCCGCTGATGTGGCTTCACATCCGTTAAGTTTGACAATGGACAGGAAAAAAAAGCTACACTTGTTTTATCGACGCAAGAGATTCGTCTCGATTTAGGATATAATAACGTAATCAGATAACAATGGACATGTTAATGCTGTGATTTCATTTTTTCTTTTCAAAGATGATGAATAAAAAAATGGACATATTGACTCGTCATTTTTAAACATCAAACTCTGGCACATGATATGTTGGATTTGTCATTTGAGCAAAATAATGATTACATGAACATTTCTCAATAGTTCGAAAGCTATATTAAATAAATTTAAAATTCAGAAACGGCATTGCACAATCAATCAAAATTAAGACCCCATTTTTCCTTTTCTCTTTTATGGTACGGTGACTTGAACTACTGAATAGAAATTGTGATGCTTTTATTATTGGCTTGGATTTGAACATGATTGCGAATTGCCTCTCGACAATAGTCTTATACAAATCGCCAATTGTACTTATAGTCACAAAGATGATTGTGCGGTTTCTTTTCTCCTTTTCCTCGATAATGTTGAACTCCATTTTGCTGGGGTAGATTCCGAAAGTATAAAAAGTACCTTACCCACCTCATCGACAGAATAAGTCATAACGTGAAAACCCAATAAGTTAGCTATACGTATATTAAAAAATGTCATTTTAGATCTCCGTCTTTGGGTCTAAGATAGTTGATCCACTTGGAGTTTGACATACCTATGCCTATATTACTTCTCATGATATGACCTCCCAATAAGGGTATGCTTTGTCTGACGCGATTAGAAAATATTTTTCCAAAAAATAATTACCATTATCGTTCACGAAAATGAATCAATAAAAAATATTTTTATTATTAATGAATTAATTTATAAATAGAATGTTGGCGAGATTGAAAAAAATTTCAAACTCTATCAATTCTCTGCGAAATAACCTCGTCCTTAGTATTTTTCTTTTCGTGCCATGATTGTCGCGTTGATTAGAACTTGATACACGATTTGAGAATGACTCAAATCCTCCAAAGCAAAAAAAAAAAAGAAGAAATTGTGGGGCCTTTCCCAGCTTTTTATTTCTATTATTTCAAAATTTTCAACTTCAAACATGCGATCTCCCTCAAAAGTATCACCAAAGGTGGGTCCAGCAAACGGGTCACCTGAACTTGATACCGCAGGTCCAAATGGTTGGATCGGACCTTGTTGGAGCCGAAGATTTAACCTCAAAATCTATGTCCAAACTTGCCAAAATATCGAAAAATTGATCAGGACAACCGACACCCACCTAGCATAGCGAACCCGTGATCCGCCACAGGATCCGAAAACCCAACCAAAATCGGCCCAAACCTTTTTTCATTTTTTGGTTTGGGTTGGTTTGAAACGAAGGGTTTGGGCTAAATGGACAAGGGTTGTTATCCGGATCTCGGGTATAGGAGCAAAACCCGAATCGGAGATCCATGAAAACCAAAAATCTTATTTAAATGGGTAGGCTAGGCTAGGCTAGGCGAGCCCATCGAATCGCTAGACCCATGATCAGCTCTAACCCCCAAAACTTGCATCAAGAGATATTACCATCGCCAAAAGACCCGTCACCAAATTAAGCTTATCGACTTGTGAATATTTCCGTCCATCACCTTCTCAGACTTATGCAAATGAACCTAAAATCACTCGAGCTCTTACTTAGACAAGGTTTGTTTGTCACAATTACCATGAAATTAGCCCAAGAAAGACCGAACTATCCTAGCAAATTATGTGCAACCAGACGATTATCACGCGATGGCACCCGAATACGAAAGACTCTAACATCTAAATAGGGATGCATGACTGGTGACATAAATTCAATACATCCATGATCGATAAATTTGATGCTCCAACAGCTTCTCACTAATCGACATTCACATAACACAAACTCTAGGGTATGGTAACTCGAAAATAGAAATGCATTGGCCTTGTATGCATCTGGGTAAACTAAAAGCCTCGACAGGTAACCCCTTCAAGATACAGCTCAAAAATGGCCATAATTATCGCTTAGTACTACCTAAAAGGACTCGGAAGAGACAGATTGAGGTCAAAGGGAAAAAGCAAGAGTGCTGAGAACTATCCATCCTCCTTCCATTACATACGAGCCAAAACAGTGGCTTTGAAAAGCCTAAACCCCCTTAAAAACTCCTCATAGACTGGGAAGCAAAAGAGAGAACTGGAGTCTGGAGCTGGGCCAATCCGTCTATTACACACGATTCGGTACCAAAAATGATGATGAAAGACGAGGGCCAGTGCTTCTTCCTTCCTTTCTTGCCAGAGTCCTGTTGGAACTTTGAAGGGCCAATCCGTGTTGACTGCTCGAGACTAGAGCGTCGACGTGACACTGGTGAAGCAGGGGGAAGTAGAGAGCGAGAGAGCATTCATGGGTCGAAGAAGGAAGAGCCGCACTTGCACTTCCAACCCTCGGGCTCGTAGTTGGCGTACTGTACGCTCGCTCGGTCGGTGGTCGCGGGGATTTGGGTGGCCTCGCATGGCTCGCAGCCTCTGCACTTGTGCTCGCAGTTGGGCGGCCTCGACCCGAGCCTGCTCAGTCCCCTGCACTTATCGTCCCCGATCTCTCCCACCTTCTCCACGCTCGCTCCCTTCAAAATCACAATCGCAAGAGGGAGACAGAGACACCGGCAAAGAAGATTATCACAGACCATGTTGAGAATGTTTGCAGAATGGATCAACGAAACCCAATTTAAGATGTGATTCGCCAGAGAAAAATACCTGCTTGATGTTCAGCGTGGCCCGGGAAAGATGTGGTCTTGCCTCTGTTTTGATCAAGAATGGACATCAAGAAAATACTGTGGTTAAAAAGATGGTGTTCTCGATAATTTAAAGCAAACGATAAAGGGACGCTAGAGGAAGAACGGACATCAGGGCATCGTTCTTGGAAAAGTGCGTGATGATCTGATAGACAACTTAAATGAACCAACGCTCGGATACACTGACCTTGCTTGCGAGCAGCGACGAATAACGAGGAGGGCGTGCTTGTCATGGACACCACGCCCACCGTTTGCAGAGCGGCTACGAGTAAACAGTACCGAATCATTACTGGCTTCGTCATCCTATTCAACCCCCTCAAATTTCTCAAATGATGATGACGATGAAGGCCAAATGGGGGATGATGGCCTTCAAGAACCAAGCGTGACAGAGAGATGAATTGGGTGGGATGTGAGTGATCGGCAGGGACAAGAGGCCATGCAATGATGACGCCTTTTTAAAATGAATGGATGGCGATGGGCGAAGAAGGACACAGCGTATTCTCTTTTTCTCCTCTCTCTTTCATTCAGGGTTCTCTCTCTCTCTCTCTCCTTCTCAGCTGTATTTGTGGGAGGCTGGAGAGAGATATTGCTTCTTGCACAAGTGATTCTGCCTTTTCTCCTGTCAATCTGAAACGGGCTTTCTCCTTTTTCTTTCTCCCTTCTTGATAATCGATTCCGTCCGCTCTGTCTTCCAGGTTACAGATCAACACAGAGATGACAGAAAACACACCAAAGTGTACATACACCACACCTACGATCTCCCTACCCTGCAAGCAATCTTTTCTTACCGCACACCATCCCTTCCTTCCGAACACGCGACAGAATCAGGACAGCACCAAACTCTGTGTGTACATACAAAAATCAACTCCAAATTGTTTCTCCCCTGGCCCAAGGAAAAAGAAAATACAAGACAAAAAAAGAGGGGGGAAAATCCAGCTTTTGGTGGATCTCGGACTTCATGCTGGAGAAAACAACTGAACAATCGACTGCATTAAATGAACCTGTCAAGAGGGTCAGTGAAGTTTTACTAGGGGGGGTGGCCTCTCGGCCTAGTCCCTTCACAGTTCACATCCTGTGCTCTTGCAAGAGATGAGCAATAATATGACATTTAATATTTTTATTTTTTACAATCGAGAAGGGTAATTATCTCGATGTGAACTTTGTTAAAATATGCCCCGTCTTCTGTTGTATAATTAGAAGAAAACTTTGCTATTTCTAGCGTATGCATGGTCACTATGTTATAAAAAACAGAACATGTAATAAAAGCTAACTCGGAGACCCTACTCCTCTCGCTCCAATTTAAATGATCGAGCCCGTTGCGGAGTTTGCATAAACGCTTGATAAGCTTTGGGGCGGTACCCAACTCAATACCGTGCATACTCGAGCAATTTGTCGTGGCGACGTGAATCCGCGTGCTTGCGCTGTAATCGTGCTTCCGACACATACCCGCGTCGAGTTAATCACATCCAAGGCAAGCTCAGCACTGCTCTAGAGCCCACGCAATCGAGGGAGTCACGAGTTAATCATAATCTTTCGATAGCTCCTTTTTCTCTACGAAAATCACCAAAGCAGGATTCTGGTTTATATGCCCCTTAGGTCACCAATGACAAATGCGTTCAAGATGGTAAGTTTATCACGAGGGATGAAGTCACGTGGGCGAAATGGCAACAGTCAATTTGCTGTTCTGGTGGCATGATCGAGTCAGCGAGTTAATTAAGACTCTACTGGATTTTTTTTTTCTGGTTCTTGGCTTAGGTCATTTGACTCGTTGGGCTGGTCTCCTTGGTGGGAAACAAGGACACAAGTTGATTATGGGTAGTCAAAAGGTCTTTGACCACATTAAGTACATCTCATTGTACTAAATGTCTGTCTAGTCTTTGTCGAGACTTGCAAAAGAACAAAAGCTACGTTTGGTCAACCGGATAAAAGTCAAAATGTAATATTTTATTTTATTCTGTATTTGGTGGTGATCCAGGATAAGATAAGGTCGGATATAGACCGGATATGGCCCGGATAAAAAAATCTGAGGGATGAGGTGAGACAGATCCGGATAAGATTTTTAATGCCTATTTTTTCAAAAACCCTACGCTCTACTCGCCGTCATCTTCATCCCCACACCTTGTGTGCTTTCACCAAAAAAATTTCTCAGCTTTTTTTCCTTCACCAACTCTTCTGGACCTGTGAATAGCAAAAAAAAAAATTATCCTATCCGACTTTAGATTCGTAGCCCACCAAACAGTGGATAGGATATGAAGAAATCCTAGGATTTCTTATCCTATTCTATCCAGTCCTATCCTGTTTAGAAATTCGAACGACCAAACGCAGCCTCAAGTGTTAAAAACCTTTTTGTTGTCGCATCACAGACTATGATCTAGTTGGAAATTCTATATGTATTTTCTATATTTATTGAGGATTATTCGAAATCAGAATCAAGCGTTTCGAATTCATACAAATAACTGCGCCTTGTGAGTTATCTAACGTTTCTCTATCGTTACGACTCGTTGCACAGCGGTGATTCTTGTTGTGAATGAAGAAAAATGTTGAAAGGGTAAAATGTGGTAACGCGTGGCTTAATGCAACCATTATGTCACTATTCATGATCAAAACACTTTAATTAAGTCATAAATAATTTTAAAAGTAAACGGATAAAAAAATAATTGTTGGGGCAAAAAATGCAGTAACTAATCCATTCGTAATATTTTTAAAAACAAAGCAAAAAATTCGGACAGGGTAGAACCTGCCTAATCCGAACCGATTTACCGAGGCCCGACCCGTAAAATGCCTTGAGGTCCGGCCTGCTCCGGCCGTGCTCTCCCCTAACAAGCACCAAAGACAGTACCCTAGGAGTCATGATCCGATTCTTCGAACTCCATGAAATCGTTGCATATGCTAGAACATCATCATAGTCCCTATATCTTGCTAATTGGTCTTGGGGTGAGGATTATGGTCTACAGTTCTGCAAAACCTTGCACTCTGATAGTTCAAAAAACTTGGGCGACTGAAAGACTTCAAACGTACGCGCGCGATGTCATCATCGGTTGATCATCAATCTGCTCTGTTTGGGTTGGGCCAAAGCTGAAAGCCAAAAGCTGATAGGCACAGAGCATAGAGCGACGAATTCGGTCAAACATGGCACAGCAGCCGAAGTCCCCTTGAAGTCCGAGAAACACTTCATCAAAACTATGTAATTTCACCCAATCGAGAAAAGAAAGAATTCATCAGGAAAAAAAATAGTTAAATTAGACCCAGTCCTGCTGCTTACTGTCACGTCAAATTTTGATTTTTTCTCGATAATTTCCTGTCGCGTTCAAGTTTATACTTTGGCGTCGAAGAGCAGAGCAGCACGAAGAATGCTAACTCCATCATGCATTAACTTGAATTCTCTAAGGAGAAACAATTAGAAGGCTTCACCCATTCATGGGTAGCTCAGTTGGTTAAGACGTATTTGGAATTGTGTGGTTAGTCATACTGGTCCTGGGTTCGATTCCCCAGCTAAGCATTTGTGATTTAAGTGGGGGGTCATGGCGGTGGATTATTGTGTTAGTCTCTCCCGAGAAATAATCGAGGTGCGCACAAACTAACATGAACACCTCGATTATTAAAAAAAAAAACAATTAGAAGGCTTCCTTCTGCTGAAGAGACCAGAGTTATCACCACAAAAGTGGCGATCAAGGAATGTTTTTGGGTCCTGAAAACAAGCCAACAACATGATTTGATTTCGCCTAATGAGCGCGCATACGTACGAACCGAGGAAGCTGTCCCCGGGGGCCGGGGTGGGTTTCTCTCATCTGGCCCTCTCGTCGTCGTTCAGGCTTGAGAGACAAAGGGAGGGTTGTCTTTAAAGTCTGTACGTTTGACTGGGATTGATATGATGCTTCACTGCGTGGTATTGAGTTCCAAAGTTCTGGAGACTCCAGACTCTGTCAAGAACGTCCAAAGAGTTACATTTTCTTATCAACTGAGTACCTTTTCTCTTCTGCATAATTGTAGTATCCGGGTCTATTGTCGGATTTCAAATTGCTGCTCTCCATTTTCGGGTAAAGAAGCTCAAAAAATAGTTCTTTGGCTATGTTGGTTGATATCAGATCCTTGCATCTTGAAGTTACAAGATCTATATGTTCATGCATTTACATAAGGTCCTGAACAATTTTCGTGTCCAGGTGCTATAACAATGTTAGAAGTTTCATCATGCATTGGAGAGGTTGCATGCAGATTACTAGAGGGCAATTCTATCATGTTCGCCTTCTTCTAAGTTGTTACTCAATAGTCATCTGATCTTTTAATAAATAGTCAATCTGGGAAATAGATGGATCCCTTTATTATAACTGAAACATCAGTCGATGAACTTGCAAACAGATTTAGAGCTTCTTCATCAACTTAACTTTTACAGCCCTAATCTTGAAAAGTAGAAAAGAAATGGTGGCACGGATTAGGTATCCAAAAAAGAAACGTGAAAACAGAGCCACGATCCGGTAATAACAACTTGAATGAACAAAGCAATTGACTTGGATACATGAAAAAATGGGGTTAGTCCCTGAACTCTCTTTCCCTACTATAGGTTCTTCCCTTTTATTTTTCCCTAGAAATTAGAATCTTGAGCTGACAGCAACAGAACTACAAGTGCCTCAGCCATCAAAAGATATCGGACTATGGTCCAGCCCAATGCCACAACAATCGAAGCCCGTCCCCTCATTGAACGAACTCAGTTAGCAGAAGCAATGACGGTCCTCGGGCTCGGGAGGCCCATACCAGAAAGCCGCGGGGACAACCTGACCTTTGGGCTGGGACGCGGGGAAGGGATCGGACCGTAACTCCCGAATGCCCCGGGGGCAACTCTCGGAGAGAGGTTAACCTGCTCCAGTGCCCGCGACTGGAGCTCCGTGGGGTAGTCCCTCACGCAGCCGATGCGGGGGCCGGCCCCTGTCGACCACTTGCATGACATGCGCTTGGCGAGGTCAAACGTGACATTTTCTTGCGGAAGTCCAGGTTTGACGGTGGGCTCCTCTGGCTTGGCCACCAAGTCAACGGCTCCCGGGGCATCCGATTGGGCGGTTTCCACGGCGGCTTCGCTTGTTCCGTGTTTTGAATCCTCACTGGAGTTTATGCATGAAGGATTGTCATCATCCACCGCACACCTCTGAGAAAAAGAATACATATATTATGTCAGTGATCAGCTGATACACAAAAGTTGGTCAATGAGATCAATTTTGCGACATCCATTTTTGTTCATTTTTTAAGAATACAAAAACTTTCCCATCAATTTTATACGCGCATAGCCAATTAAAACAACAGCTAGGAGGTCATCTTCTCTACCTAACCGTAGCAACTTGTTCACTAGAATACTTATATTTACAAATTTATACCTTGACATTGCTGAGGTCTACATGATGCTCCTCCAAGAAGCTGATGAATTCCCTGAAGTTCTCTTCTGTTGGGTGGTAGTGCCCACTGTATGGCCAAATAGCCTAAAGACATACACAAAATATACATTTAAGTGAGAAAAGAAGCCGGCTGTCTACTAGAGAATATCGATTAAGAGCAGACAAGATGCAGACAAATAATTCGTTCTGAAATGCAAGGAAATGCGCCGTACCTCTAGAATCCCGTTATGGGCGACCAATCTTCCGGCTGCGGTGATGGCGGCACCGGCAAGAAAACTGGAGTGCTGAAACATGCCTTTCTTCTTTTGACCCACATACAAGGCCCTCGACGTGCTAAGTACGAATATCCACTTTGAACCTTCCACGGTGTCCACAAGATCGCTGCTTTTCTTATACATGAGTTTCCCATTTTCGACTATCACCTCATAGGCTTCTCTTTCGTTCTGCAGAAAAAACAAAGAGTTAATGACAGTTTGAGGCAGATGCATGATGAGACATTTGATTTTGCACTGCGATATATAACAAGACACTTTCTCTCACATGTCCGCTGAACATGTCGCTACAATATAGGATGTCCAAGGTTTCTTTACCTTCAGTTTGTCTGAAGCATGTTCATATACGATATTGATAAAAATAATTTGCCAAGACATTCACTATAAGTCGAAAAAAGACGGAGACTTACAGGTCCGAGATACTTGATGCATTGCTTATGCAGAACACTTCTTGGGCACTTTTCGAGAATTATATCTTTGCCTTGTCCAACATCCAACCTGCATGTAACACGGTCCTCATTATTAAAAAGTCTTTTGACATCTGATGAACGTTTGTCTACAATATTATGATAGGCTAAAACATGAACGTAACAAACAAAACAAAAGATTTCCACGCATGAACTACTAACCAGTAGAAGAAAGGCTGTGTGCTCTCGCTTCTGAACCACACATCATAGTAGAGATGCAAATTGTGGCCATAACGATGCCGTGGGTCAATCTGTTCAAACAAGATAATATCAAGCAGGATTCTATATTCTTAAATCTCCTTTTCTTGGAAAGAAGAGTGGCCGTGCTATTGCATGCCTCAGGAGGATAAGGGACTTACAGCTTCAAGCCAGTGCTGTAACGCTAGCTTTTGAGCCTTCTCGTCTTTTGACAAACCTTTTCCTACCTGAAAGATAATTATCAGCATCCTAATGATATTGTTAATTATAAAATAAGTTGAAAGCAGGAAAAAAAGCAGAGCTCTTTCAAAAGATCGTCTTTTATGTACCTTGGCGACTCTAGTTCTTGCCCTCGCCCACCGAGAACCAACAGTTTCAGGCTTATTATCATCCTTGTAGAATGATACGGAACTATGCTTCAGGGCTGCAAAGTCTATTGCCTTCCACCTGAAACATTTGCAGTTTGGAACCAATTAGCCATTTAATAAAAGGGCACATCAGAAACAACTCTCGATCAATTCAAATTGATTCAAGAAAGACTCACCAGAGCTCCTCGACGACGACCGCGCAATCTGCCAAGTTTCTTCTTGTTCTGTAACTCTTGTACACTTTCTGCACCTTAACGGCCGCAGCATCGAGCTCGCTTTTAGGTCTCGGCGAGAAAAATATCACAGGTCGAGGAAGGGACAATCCTCTGGCCGGTTTACAGGTCGGACCATCTATGACTTTTAAGTTATCCAAAGCCTGGCTGGCTACTTTACCATGTAAGAAATTCTCAAAGGAGAGGGTTCGTTCGAGAACCACGTTGTTGGGCTTGCAGCTTTTGAGTTTAATGGAATTCTTAGAATCGGTCTTGTTGGAGGCAACTGAATTGGTCATGACCTGTGGATTTGTTCTCTTCAAGCTATTTGTCCTCAAGGCAATCTCTTCTGGTTGCTTGGGAGATAAACTGATGTTGCGGGCCAATTTGACACACCAATGAGCAACAATTTCGTGCCAAGCAGATATGAGCAAGGAGAGCGATAAACCCATACAAATTTCAGCGATGACCTGCTCAAACACGATAGAATCCAATAATCAGATGACAAAATTCCCGAAATGAACGTATTATTATCGATGTAAAATCTCCATGAGCATACTAAAATAGGACATAAAGCTGCTTTTATGAACTTTATCCACAATTTTGATCTGAAATTTCTGATCCGTTGTCAATTAAGTTCATAAAAGAATGCAATCTGAGATATTTGTTCGGCAAGGACACACACAGCATATTGAAGAAAATCAAAGAGGAAGGGCAAAGCAAGCAAAATCGATTCATTTGACTGCCATTAAAGTAAAAAAAACACAACCCAAGTCCAAGTTTTGACAGGCAATCTCCCCAAAAAAAGAAGAACACAATATTATCAGAGACATCAGAGAGCAAGAACATGTTTCTCTGCACAATCATACCCAGCTCCGACATGGAAAAAACTCGAATGCCCTGCTTTTTGCTGAAAAAAAAAACTCGAATGATGAAAGGTCGGAACTTCATCATTACCTCTTAGTCCAGAATCAAGAACTGAACCCAGAAATGCTCTTTTTCTTTTAGTTTCTTCTCTGTGAGAGCTGAAAGATCAATTTCTTCACAAGATATGCCCGACGCAGACCCCAACTCCCCCCTTTATACTCGCACGCCCCTGAGGGAAGAAGAGGAGGGAGGGTCTACGAGACCTTCAAATACGCACAGTGATCGAGACCCTTTGAACGGGACGGGGGGGCTCGAGTTGATTTTCAACGTGGGGGGCTTTGACAAGCACGAGCTGCGCGAGGAATTCAAAGGTGGGAATGGACAGTCGGTGAGACTTTCGAAGGCGTATATGTTACGACCCTTCGGAGACGAAAGAAGATGAAAGAAATTTGGTTGGGGGGGTGCTGTTGTTCTTGCTGTGAAGCCAGATGATGCAGAACAGGAGAGGCTCGAGAACGCTTATATGGAAATGGGTTTTAGAGAGAGAAGGGCAGTCAATGAAAGTAGAGAGAGAGAGAGTCTGCGGGTAGATCAGACGAGGTTTCCATGAAAGCGCACGGTTGATCTGCTGTGACCGTAAACATCTCGGCGCTGGGATTTTTCTGGTCACATCTTTTCCCAAGTTTCAATGGTCAACTTGGCGAATCGCACTTGAACTACGACAATAAAATAAAAGGAAAATAGAGAGCTCACGCTCGCCCGCTCGCGCTCTTAGGTACTGCATGATAACCATTCTGGTCCGGAATGAGTTCCTGAACCAGAAATAGATTTTTCTATTTCTGGTTCCTGGATGAGTTTCTGGGAAAAAAAACCCGTTTGATAACGACAAAAAATTTCTGTTTCTAGAACAGAAACCCGTTTGATAACAGCACGAAATTTCTATTTCCTGAAACAAAAACCCGTTTGATAAACAACATAAAATTCTATTTCCAGGAGCAGAAATCCATTATTTTAGAAATGAAATAAAAATAATAATAAAATCTGAAAAATTCATAAAAATATTTAAAAAAATTCAGAAAATCCCAAAAATTTTGAAAAATTCCAGAAAAAATCATCAAAATGTCGAGATAATAAAAAAAAATTCAGATTTCGGGAAAATAGGAAATTTTTTGAAATTTTTTAAAAAAAATCAAGAAATAAAAAATTTCAAAAATTCACAGAATTGCTTTTTCGCTTTGCCTCTTACTTTTTTAAGTATGCAGCAAGATTTTATTGACGACCCTTAATTTAAGTACCCTTGAGTTTGTTTATTTTATGCTTTGGTGCATCAGTGGCCACAAGATAAAAATGCCCGAATGCATCTACACTTCTCTTAAACCACGGCAATAATCCAGTCTTGTTTGTGTGGTTAATCACACATATCATAAAAAAACAAAAGTCAGATGCATTGAGAATAGAAAACTTTTCTTTGTTGATTACTTAACATGGTTCATTAACAAAATCTGTGTGTTTTTAGTATTGGCTTCTTAACTTTGGCTAAGAGAAGTTTCCTTCCTAACAAATTACACAAGCACTGAGAATCTGCAACGAGGGTGACAAAACCTTATAGTTGAAGACAAAACATACCCTGATCAACCACTCATCACATACCCATGCACACTCTGCTCGGCCTATTTCATAATTATCTTGGCCTCAGCAGATCAGAAGTAAACCATCAGCAGCGACCGCTTGTCGACTCATTCGTGAAAAAGAATTTACAAAGTACAGGAGAGAGCCCAGGGCAATTCCCAAAAATACTTGCAACTTTGAACTCGGGGGTTCCTAGTGCTAGTTAATGGTCCCTTCCTGGACAGATAAATGCTGATCTTAGATTCAGTAGACTGAGTTCGAGATTCAATAGCAGGTGCTCATAAATTAATGATAAAGCATTCCAACAATTAGCTAAAGATGGCCGGTACAAACAAATTAGTCGATTACGCATCAACATTCTTGAGTTAAGATTTTCCTCCAAAATTTCTCCTTTCAATCAAAAAACTAACATGAAGTAGAGTGGCTTCCATAATCACACTATCTAGCTTTCCCCCAGAGAAGATCTTCCATCTATTTTCAATGTCTCTCTGTACTTCAGGCCAAACCAATCAAAACTTTGTGGACCTTGACATCGAGCTGGGTCAATGAAGCGCTAAAAGAGCCCACCCATTCTCTTCTTCCCCTCTCTTTCTTTTGACTCGGTACATTACAATTATACCCAACTCTTGTTTGAGAGGAAAACGGAAACCCTTGACAGGAAATGGAGCCTCCGCAATATCTACTCCTCTTTGCCTGCATTTACAGAACAATTCAACGTGAAATTCTAATACCACCGCAATATAGGTCAATGCAAAAATGACAAAGCGTACCTTCACTGCGATTCAGTGACGTTTCTCTACCCTTCTTTGCCGTCCTCTTTGTTGCCTCAGCTGTAATCAAGTTGACACCAAACAAAAGATAAATCTCAGAGCAAAAGCAAAATGGAGTATTGGAAGAACAAGGACAATTTTGCACCAAAAAAATGTATATACCTTTATGTATCCTTTTCTTCCTAGCTCTCCTCTTCTTCCTCTATGCTTGTGTTAGCTCTGTTTCATCCTTTATGTCACCTTTGCCAGCAAATACCTCCTCGGGTGCCAGCATGGCTGCATCAGATACTGCCAATGGTGCAATCTACTCCTAGAAACATGAAGAAATATAATTAATGATGGTAAACCAAATGTAATCAATTTACATCCTTATTGCCCAAAATAAAATTAGTAACCTCTTCCATGGCAAGAGCAGGGACATTAGATTGTATGGACATGTCTTCAATTATCTGCCAAGTCTGAGCGTATTATAATTTTGAAGCCATGGGTCAATTAAATTGCATGAAGTTTCAAATGGGGAACATAAAGAACATAGGTGATCATGAAAGCAGAGGCAACGAGTATTCTGTGTAAGGAACAGGAATAGAACGAACAGGGAGGACATATATGTGAAATTTTGTAAACATACCTCTTTTTTCAGCTCATCAGAAAAAGACAGTGGGGTAGAAGCCAAATTTGTTCTCTGTGCATACTCTTCCTGCAAGAGAGAAAATTCTCAAGTAAGAATCAATGTATCGCTACTAATGGACAGTAGGTTCTACATAACGCATGCAGAATATTTTATCCTCGAGAAGGAAATTTCATTACTGTGGCCAACGAGCACAATTGCTGGTGGGGACTCTCCATACATTCTCTTTACAATAGCCAGAACATCATTGCATAAAGTCTGGAAAATCGAATGCATCAAATTCAAAAGAAAGATACACACAATAGTTCTACGAAGGGAACTTGGGATTTAACAAGCTAGTAGATGAACTGAAACCGGTCCTCATCCAAAACTCCAAGCTACAAATTATACCTCAATCGAAAGGTCAAGTTCATTTTCTGCGCAGGACTTGCCATGTCCTCGCAGGTCCACTGCAACCACGCGGGCTTTCTCCTTGATTATACTAGCCGACAATGCAAATGAAAGCCTAGACAAACCACGAAAGCCAAAATCAACACGCAGCCCATATTAACAAAACGAACGAGGTACCTAGGCTAAACATTCAATGCTGCGAACAAACGCCGAAAAATCAATAGAAGATGCAAAAAGGTCTGCGAAGCGAAGAGAACAAGACCCGGTTCTATGCACATCGTCTTAAAAAATAAACAACTCCGCAAACGTGGCTGTGATCCTCAGCAAAAGAAGCAGGAAACGAGACGTGCATATGACTCGATCATGCAGAGAATGATCGCATCAATTAAAGGAAAAAGAAAATCCATTACTGACTAAATTCAGAAGCAATCTCTAGGGGGAGCTTACCCAGAGTAGCCACCTCCATGAAGGCAAAGCACTACCGGTCCTTCTTCCTCGGCCACATATAGACATGGAAGCTCTAAAAATCCCAAAGCGCGCGCAAACAAAACAAGAAGACGAATCGAATCAACAACACGACCGAAGAGCAAAAGAAGGAAGAGCTCGAGTCCGATTCCTGTGACTCTTCAGAAACCAAATGGTGAAATGCCGGCGGTCGAGGCCGCTCGGCCTCCCTCAGAGCTCGCGGTCGCCCAGATCTGGGCGACGGCGAGCTCGACCGCCGGCCACGGCGAGGCCACTCGGCCTCCCCCAGATCTGGGCGACGGCGAGCTCGACCGCCGCCCACGGCGAGGCCGAAGCTGACCCCCTCGATCACGGCGACTTCCAAATCGAGAAAAGAGAGAGATGAGAGGAGATTTGCGCACGATCGGAGCTTACGTGGAGCAGGAGCGAGCGGCCCTGGCTTCCTCTCGGTCGGAGCGAGCGAACGAGCGGCCTGGCTTCCTCTCGACGGCAACAGAAGAGAGTAGAGAGAGAGACGGGCAGAAGAGAGAGCTTGAAGGAGACGAGAGAGAGCTCGCAGAAGAGACAGTTCGAAGAAGGAAACGAGAGAGATGTGTGAGAAGAAAAACGATTTCAGTGGGAACGAGTTCTCACTTTTGGTCCAGAACCGAAAAACCTCCTTTTTTCTGATTCTCATTTATGGTCCAAAAACGAGTTTTGGGACAAAACTTGTCCCGGAAATAGAAAAATTAAATTGCGTTAACAAACGGGTTTCTGGTCCAAAACTGATTTCGGGAGCAAAAAATCAATTCTGGACAGAATGAGAATGGTTATCATGCGGTACCTTAATTTCTCTCCTCATCTTCCAGAGACAGAGAGAAATACTTCCCGGATGATTTACATTTCGATAATCCCGAGATCCAAATGAAAATCGAGATTAAACCTTTTAACGGCTTGTTTAAAGTCTGGAATTCGCGCTCGTGTAGCAGCGGGGAAGGCGCGCGAAAAGTGTACATCTTAGGAGTATGAAGTACTCGCTTACTGTGCTCTGCACGTACACGGCTCGGTGCTCTAATTCCGACGTCCCAAGTTGCGTTCTAACTTCGCCATGCTCGCTCGTTCGATTCGGATGAATGACTAGCCGAAAAATTCTGGCGCGTGGTCGATTTTTCCCGTGGATCGTGCGCTGCGCGCATGTGCGAATGCTTCTGTTCTTGATTCTGTTACTGATTGCCACCAAAAGAATAGTTAGTAGGATGTCATTGTCGTGGCCCGGCCGGTGCCCTGTGTGGTATGGCACCTAGTGCGTTCATGTTCCCATCGCTTTTATGAACTTCAACTCGGTCGTCTCTGTTCTTTTCTCATGAAAAAAAAAAAGGTCGGGAGGGCCGCAAGGCGAAGTCTAGCAGCAGCATGCACGATTCCGTCCAACTTCCGCGTCGAGTGGGCGTGTGGAGCACGAGGATGTTATGTCCCGACTGTGGTCTGTAGCGTGGATTGTACTGGAAGTCTGGAGCCACCAATGGATGGACTTGGGTTAGAACGGACTCGAAGGTCGAATTTTAACATGTTGTCGAAACCACCCGCATTGTAAATTTTGCACAGGAATTTTCTGGCCAAGCCAGGCTTTTTCGTATAAAACCTTTGTCCAAATTCGCCCATTTTATATCTCGGGGTTGGGCTGGCCGAGCGAGCCGCCCACATATCGATCACCTCTGGTCTAGACTATAATATTCCTCTATCGAGGTAACACCGAGTCTGGTAACTCACTGGTAAAGAGGACGTGTTTTGTTTTCTTTACGATATCGAGTTCGAAATGACTCTTGCCTTTAGCATTTTCTACCGCATATAGAACTTCCGGCCCCTCGATTGGGTTGTTGTGACGGGCCCGTTGACCTCTTCGCTCTTGGAGGTACGAGTTTCAAGTAAACGAAATAGTTATGGCTCAAATCACATATTCCGTAATGGGTTACGAGACTCTTATACTAACGCTGAAAAATGATCGACGAGATGGTGACCTCCCTGCAGTCTTTTCCAATGTCAACTCGTTTAAATGGCCCTCCTACATTGGCCCTGTTTTTAACAAGCGTAATTTAGCCAAAGGATCCTATCAATAAGTATCTCCGGAGCACGAGTTAAGGCAAATAAAAGCGAAAATGACTTCAAAAATGGAAGGGTTATACATTATATTAAAGTCTCTTACTTCGAATAATAAATATTAAAATTTTAAGGCACATTTAATGAACAGATTGTCGAGACAATTTCTTTGAAATTTTCTCGCCAAAAAACAAGAAATGAGGGGCAAGAAGAGAAGAGGAGATCAGCATCGCACCGAATTCAGTGCATCTACTTCTTCGAGTTGATAATAAATGCTTTTGCTGTGGGCAGTTGGGACTTGGGCAGGGGGTGACTAGTTGCTGTGGCACGATTCAAGTCGGCCGCCACTGTTCATGCACCTTTTTAAATGGATATGTTCAAGAGCATGGGTGATTTCTGTACTCCATGTCGCATATATTAAAGGATTATTTGAATACAAACTCGCGGATTTTAATGATTACGAGCGATCATTTGTTTCGTGAGTAATAAATAATTAAAATTTTTTTAAATAATTATTTATTTCATTTGAAATAATAAGATAACAAATATTTTTATTATCGGCAGCAATAAGTGTTTAATTATTTTTGTAGATAATGAAAATATTTTTCGTTTATTCATTTTTTGCAAATTATACAAGCAATCATTTTTAAAAAAATATTTTTTGAATTATTCATTTTTCTCATATATTAAAGCAACTAGACACCCTCTTCTAATGTCGACTTGTTTCAATGGCCCTCCCACGTCAACACTGTTTTAACAAGCGTATAATTTAGCAAAAGGGTGTTATTGATAAGTGTCTCTGGAGGATGAGTCAAGGCAAGATAAAAGCGAAAATGACACTTCCCCTGACGCTTCGAAAATGGAAGAGTTATACATTGCGTTAAAGTCTCTTACTTCGCATAATAGATATCGAAATTTTGAGGCGCATTTAATGAACAGATTGTCGAGACAATTTCTTTGAAATTTTCTCGCCAAAAAACAAGAATCGAGGGGCAAGAAGAGAAGATCAGCATCACATCGATGTCAATGCATCTACTTCTTCGAGCTGATAATAAATGCCTTTGCTGCGGGCAGTTTAGGACTTGGGCAGGGGGTGACTAGCTGCTGTGGCACGATTCAAGTTGGCTGCCACTGTACATGCACCTTTTTAAATGGAAATGTTCAAGAGCATGGGTAATTTCTGCACTCCATGTCGCATATATAAAAGGATTGTCTCAATACAAACTCTTGGATTTTACTGATTTTGAGAGTGCGTTTATTTCGCAGATAATGAATGATTTTGAATTTTTTTTTTAAAAATGATCACTTGTTTCGTTTGAAATAATAAAATGACAAACATTTACATTATAGACAGCCATTTGCGTTCAATTATTTTCGCGGAAGATGAAAATATTTTTCGTTCATTTATTTTTTTTGTAAGCGATACAAACAACCATTTTGAAAAAATATATTTTTTGAATTATTCTTTTTTCGTGAAATAATTTTTTTAATACAGGTTCATCGAGTCTTTAAAGTGAATTAAGAGATTGGTCAATCACGCTCGCTAGGTCGGGGGGAAATGGGTATGCATGGAAAGATACTCGGCATTTGGCTTTAGGCCACATAGCTATGATGTAGATCAAAAGCATTGATTTGGACATGTCCCTCTTGTTTTAGTCGTCATTAACGTGCAGACATAACCGATTTAATCGAATTATGTTGGTAGTCCAATTCAATACGCAGAATCATTTGCATTTTGATACCGCAGGACAACCAGACTTTGTTCAAAAACACGGCACATCCGTAACCGGGATTTTTTTTTAGTAATCGCGATGGCTAAAACCGGGAGTAAAGCGAAATGTAGCTTAATTAGACCATAAATCAGGAAATAAGAAAAGTATCTTCTTTATGATTATTTAACTTTCGTTATGTCAGTCAGTATTATTTGCATGATTCACATGATGCAGAAGAACAATCACACGCGATCAAGTCAATTGCTTGAAGTGGTAATAAAGTTTCCTAGCGAAGAGAATACTAAACAAGTCAAGCTTCCTTTACAATTTTATATTTTTTCAACGATTATAATCGCACTCTTATAAATCACGAGCGACCTGCATTCACAAACTGTCTTCAGATCATAATGTTAAAAAGGGTCTTTCTTTAATGTTACTTTTTTTAAATATTGCCTCGGTATAATCCACGCGAGTTGAACCCATCACAATATCTTATTATTGGATAATATTTGCATGTGCAATTGCATTTTCTCGAGGTCGTGAACGTGATCTTATCATCACGCTAGATTCGGATCGAAGAGGAGAACAAGCAATACCCAATTTGCATGTGGAGAAGAAAAGACGATCGCTTGCATGGGTTTTGCTCTTTTACCTGCATAAACGTGCACGGGGCTCGCATCTTATACCATACTTTGCTCGCGATAAGCGCACGGATTCGCTTAAAGAAAAGATATTCCCGGTGGCTTCCGTGAACAGCACACATCGTTAAAGTCGACAGCGGGCAACCGGTTGCGGTGAAATTGCACGATGCAGGCGTCGGGCGGTCGGAGTGGGCATAGATTTGCCGTCTCCTACCGTGCATTCGCTTGCAATCTCCATGTTGAGACCGTGCCTAATTCTAATCATCGCCGCGCTTGATCTGAAATCCTACGAAACCCTAATTAGCGCCTACGTTTCCGCTTCTTCTTCTTTTAAGGTTCGCTCTCTCCTCGACCATCCACAGCCACCTCTCAGCCTAGCTTTCATGCTCTTGCCCCCGTTCTCGCCAACATCATATTGTTGTGTGTCCAGGATGTGCCGCCGCTCGCCGTCATTTCTGTATACGTGATATGCATGGACGAATTTGAAACATTGGGCTTTCGTACATATAGGGATTCGACATGTTGTACTGAGGGTTTGTTTCACAAAAAATTTAATGGTTTGAAAAAAAATGATCTTTTGCATCACTCGTAAAAATAAATAAATAGAAAAGTATTTTTATCGTATGTAAAAATATTTATACATAAATTATTATCGACAATGAAAATATTTTATATTAGTCAATTATTTCGAGCTATATAAATAATAACTTTTGAAAAAAATATATACTTTAGGTAATTTATTTTTCGCAAAACCAACTTAACTTAATCCACAAAATCTTCGCGAACGCATGCTCGGGCGACGCGGCAGCCGTCTCGTACTGTGGGGCCCACCACCGGTACTAAGGAAAGAGATCGTGGCTTAACATGGCCACTTGGCACGTGCCGGGTGCATTGACTTTTCCACCGCGACGCGCGCACGGCGCGCGTGTCTGGTCCGTCTCCGTACGATCCCACGGCGGGTCAAAACCACGGGGTGGTTCCCCGGTCAAGAGTCGCGACTTTGTTCCCACGTTTTCCCAAGATCGCGTTGACCCTGGCATTCAAAATCGGCATTTTGCTTTATACGTGCGAACAAATATCCCAAGACGAACGGTTTGATTTTTTAACTCCCTCTAAGCTCTCTCACCTCGTTTTATAATTTTTTTTTGTAAAATCCCACCTCATCATGGACACACGCGGCATGTGTATCACGACCATGCGTAAGTCGATTTCAATCAAAAGTTAATTAAACATCGCATGTCGTGCTATGCAAAACCCTAAATTATCAAAAGAGGGGCGGCGTCATGGCTCGAGCACCGGTGTGCTCCTCTTTCCCAGGGAAAACTCGATAGGTCAGCAAAGGCTAGCAAAGCGATCGAGGCATTCGATGTGTGCACCGAACACCATTCAATGCGTGCACCGAGCACGTTTCGATGAAAGAACCCTAGAAATCCAGGATATGTGTAAAGTGGAAAAGCGTACTATCATAAACTCAAGTTTCTAGCCATCGATTTGAGAAGTTTAATTTGCTAGATGATGTTATACTTGGATTTAAACATGTTTCTACTTTTCTTTCTTGCATCATGACTATGAATATCATAGGTGTATGCACGATCGTGAGAGATACAGAGAATCAAAAGAAATATACTAATTATCTCTAACAGCATTAAAATGCGGCATTAATTTCGCGGTAACTTGTATTGAGATATCCCACACTGCTAGATCACGAGGTTTATATGCTCTTTATATACACGCAGCCTCCTTCCGCTAATTGAGTTTTTGGGGGTAGACCATATTATGGCGACTTGGAAAAAAAAAGGCGGCGTGCGCCAGTTGCAGACGCGTTATTCTATCCAGACTATCTAAACAAGGCAGCCGAATCTTGTCGAAAAAAGAGGAAGCAAAGAACCGAGGACACGCAAAGAAGTCTTTCGATCAAACGTTTGGGCTAACCCTCCTCGGCGACCATTCATAAACAAACGAAGCAGTCATACACGTTTTTGTCTGCCCCTTGACCTTTCTTGCATGTAAATACGCATCACGTTGGTTGGAAAAAAAATAACAATAATTAATTCAACCTAGTTCCATGTGCTTGCTACTGTTACTAGGAAAGCTGATGGGGATTTGCGAAAATGTGCGCGTTGTTTTCGTCTCTTCGACGAAAGGACGAGAGTGAGAAACCGAAGTCGTCGCCCCTCCTTCATGGAAGTAGGGTTTGCGGACTTTACAGATGAGCGAGAAAAACGACCAAGACTATATAATTTAATTAATGAAAGTCTATGGTTTTTGCAGAAAATCGAGAAATAATATAATGGTTTTTTTTGTAGCCTGCGTATTATTTTCCACAGCTGTCGCGGTGGTTGACTGGGGCCAATGCTGACGCATGCATCTTATCTTGAGTGCGATTTTGCGTACTGTCGGCATTGAAGAGCTGCCAAAAACAACTTATCATATGTCTCATTCGCTATAGCTGTCGATCCATGCCGTGCATTGGCGGTTGAGCTTTCGTGATTTTCCTGATCATTAATTCGAACGATCACGGACAAATTCTTCGTTTTGTTCGTTCTTTTTTGGTTAAGTAAAGGTGATGCGAATTGATTTTCTCCTTTCGATGATTCTGATAAGCGGGGAAATATCCATCCGCTCAATGCTGGTTTATCGGATGAGATGATGACCAAATGCAATTTCGCCTCGATGATTGGTAGACCTGTCAAATGGGTGGGTCGGGTTGAGTTTGGGTCGAGTCATAAATGGTCCGACCCAAATTGACCCATTAACCCGTTTATGACCCATTTATGCGCAATGCAATTTTGTTGACCCATACCTGACCCGACCCATACCCAACCCATACCCGATTAGATCCATATTGCTAAAATACTTCCATATTTAATTAAATATAGAAAAATTTATACCCAAGCTGAAATGAGAGTGCAGAATGAGTGAGTGCAAGATTGAGTGAGGGTGAGAGAAATGCGTTGAGTTTAAATTAGTTGTAAACTCATTTATGACCCATTTAACACTAATATAAGACTTCTACCCATTTATGACCCATTTACTAAACATAACTAACCCATTTATGACCCATTTACTAATAAATGGGTTAAGAAATGGGTTTATGACCCATTTTGACAGGTCTAATGATCGGTCATCATAGGTATCTTGCGCTCGAAGCGTTCGCTTCGTTTCTTTCGAGCGCTATGGTAAGATGAGTTTTCGACATCTTTGGTGTGTTTACTATATTGAACTAAAAGTCTCCTTTGCGATATATGCTCTAATTAGAACCGTCAAACGGCCGAGTCAGGTCGGATTTGAGAGAGGTAAAAAATGATCCGATCTAAATTAATCTATTTTCATATAATGTAAATATAGTAATATATACCCAGCTCAACTCATAGAGACCACGTACCCGATTCGATTCATATTGTTAAAATACTTTCATATTGGGAAAATTCATACCCAAAAGCTATTGAAAATCAATAAACAATAATATTGCTTGAACTAGATTTCATACGGACCACGCGTGAATTCAGGAACAAGATCATCATTGGGATGTGAAAATATGTCACGTATTCCTGGTTTACAAATTATTAGCAGTTTTGCCCGAGGAGAAATTACATGTTTTCTTAGACCGGTTTACAAATTCCTTACACTAAATGACCTAGCGGATTATTATCGGCCGTTGAATGTGATACACTTATTTAATCGATCCCTTGCAGTCTCCCACGCCATTTAAATTTGCAAACCGTGTAAGCTAATCTTATAGTAAACCTAACATTGCTCTCACGAAAGAAATGTCTAGCTAAAAGAATGTGAAAATTCGAATCTTCATCTCATTTTTTGTTAAGTAATAGTACCATTCTTCACTTTTTAATAAGCCACGAGCAATTATAAATTTTTTCATTAGACAGCTCTCGCGCTGGGCACCTTTGATACATAAACTTAATAAAAAAAAATCATGAAAAATCTCAAAAAAGCGTAATTTCGTAATCTTACATTAGATATTTCTCTAATGACGATAGATTTGTTCCTCTGCCTAGGTTATTAAAAATAAATTGTCCAAAGTAAGATCATTTGATGGCAAAGGACCGTGACAAAGATGGTCGAAGAAAGTGCGTTGCGACAAGGCCGTGGTCCCTGTCTTTGAATGCTCGTCACATCTTTCAATTCTCCTCTCCAAATTGCAAGACCGTGAATGGACTACACAGATCAGCCCACTCAATACCAAAACCAAGTCACCTTTTTCGCAAAATTGATATCAAATATTCAGCAATTATATATATAAAAAAATGATTAATACAACGAAAAATCTCAAATTAGCACAGCTGTGATAAATTTATCATAAATTCATTTTTTTACCACAAAAAACTTCAAATCGGTACACCTACCATCCATTAGTTTCCGTTAAATTTGATTAATTCCATGAAAAATCACAAACTGGTATACCCGTGATAAACGGAGGGTAAAAAATCAAATTGATACACCCGTCAATTGTCACGTGTTATTAACTCAGCAATTTAATAGTAAAATTTAATGAAAACTAACGGAGGTTAAATTTATTATAAGTGTACCGGTTCGGATTTTTTATGGTAAAAAAATTAATTTTTGGTAAATTTGTCACATATCTATCAGTTTGGGGTTTTTCGTGGTATTAAAAAAAAACGAATTCCACTTAAAAATCACCAATTTTATCTCAATTTCAATTCTGGCAAAAACTTTCTTATTTTATAAAGAAACGCCAACTTTCTTTCGAGCCTCGATTCTAACCAAACCCTTTTCTTGTCTCGTTAGAAAACACTAACTTTAGCTTGAGTTGTGATTCCGGTCCACTTTTGCACCTAATTCTCTATCCTTTTGGTTGAAAAAAAAGAACACATTTGGAAGGGAGTTCCTCCAAGCCACGTATTGTGGAAAAAGAATAGAGATGTAAGTTGGGGAACCCAAAATGGGTTTCTCCTTTTGCTCGTTCCCAGAAACCTCCATTTGTATCTTTTTGCACTTCAAAAGGTTGAAGCTCATCACTTGTTCTATGGTCGCCGGCAAACGGTCATACCATTTGAATAATCCAGCTAGCAAATTTCATATCTTTTGGGCAAAAGGACTCCTTACCAAACTCTTTCGTTACACACTATTCAAGTTGGATTCACCCTCTTATCAGGTTGGAAGAAAGATGGTCTATGACCAATTCTAAGCTGGAAAAGGACTTGAACTACCATGCATTTTGCGTTATCACCGACCCGTTGTTGATTTGGTCTATGGTTGTCTGTTTATCAATCTTAAATAACAAGACAACTTCGCTTTTATGGTCTATGGTTGTCTGTTTATCAATCTTAAATCTAGTGAAACCCCAAAATTTCCATGGAAAACTTACGGGGTTTCAGTTTCCATTGATAGGCCTGTATGTTTTTCCAAGTCAAACTTGGGACAGTAAGAGACGGCAAAAGAGAAAAGGGAAAATACCACAAAAAATCTTAAATTATATTATTTGTGATAAATTTATCCTGAACTTTTTTTTGTGATACGAAAATTCTCAAATTATGCCACTTATGACAAATTTACCGTGAACTTTTTTTTGTGACACGAAAAATCCCAAATTATGCTACTTATGACGCATTTATCCCACAATACTTTGGCCATGGGCATTTTCATTTTTTTCCTTTTTTTTTTTATTTTTTTTCCTTTTTTTTTCTTTTCTGACGAGGGCAGCCCTCGCCGGCGTCGGGTGAGGGCTTCCCTCATCCGCCTAGGCGAGGGCGACCCTCGCTGGCATTAGGTGAGGGTCGGCCTCGCTAGATCTAGCGAGGGCACCCCTCGCCGGATCTGGTGAGGGACCTTGGGCGGGCAAGGGTTGATGCCGACGAGGGTTGTCCTCGAAAATAAAAAAAAAAAGAGAAAAAGGACAGAAGAAAATGGCCATGGCCAAAGTACTGTGAGGTAAATGTATCACAAGTGGCATAGTTTGGAGTTTTTCGTGTTGTAAAAAAATTTTCAGGGTAAATTTGTCACAACTGGCATAGTTTGGAATTTTTCGTGTTATAAAAAAAAATTCAGGATAAATTTATGGGAAAAAACCACCAAAAACCCCAAACTTTGTCACTTGTGACACATTTACCCCGAATTTTTTTTTGTGACACCAAAAACCCCAAACTTTACTATTTGTGGCACATTTACCCCAATGTACATTGTCCATGGGCATTTTCATCTTTTTTTCTTTTTTTTTTTTACTTTTTTTTCCTTTCTGGCTAGGGGGCCCCTCGCCGGATCTCCGGCGAGGGCGAGGCTCGCCCACGCCCCTCGTCGGAAAGGAAAAAAAAGTAAAAAAAAAAAGAAAAAGAAAAAAAGACGAAAATGCCCATGGACAATGTACATTGGGGTAAATGTGTCACAAATAGTAAAGTTTTGGGTTTTTTGTGTCACAAAAAAAAGTTTGGGATAAATGTGCTACAAATAGTAAAGTTTGGGATTTTTTCCCTAAATTTATCACAAGGGACATAATTTGAGATTTTTTGTAGTATTTTCCCAAGAGAAAATTAGTCAGTTTGGGGATGCAGTGGATACGAAATCACGAGACTCTGTGCTTGTCAAAGATGGAAGTTTTCTCTTTTGAATTAGAACTTTCCTCAAGAGTAAAAAGGATAAAGGAAACCCAAAATACTTCATAGTTGGGCCTTGACATTCAGATAGGGCTACAGAAGATGGAAGACATCTGGGGAAAATAGGGTATGTCGAGACCTTTTTCCATTGAAAATACCAATAGCAAGAGTTGATACCGATGAAGAACATTGGCAAGTGGTGTATAATCCAAAGACCGGAAGAGAATAAGGAAGTAAGGAGATTATAGTGTTTTATACTAACTAATCCACATTTAGACCTGTCAAAATGGGTCAGAAACCTATAATGTAATTTAGTTTTATTTAAGTTGGTCATAAATGAGTCGGTTTATACATGAAATATGAGTTTTAAAATGAAAAGCCCCAAAATGATGAGTTTTAATGGGTCCGATGTAAACTCATCTTGTTGTCATGATATGCTGTCGTTATTAACTACAGCTTAAAGGTTTTTTGGAAAACATAATCAAGTATTAAACTATATTAAAATCCGAGCAACTAAATCCTAAGTCATCAGCGACATCGCCGTAAATTCAAACTGATCGAAGTCATTATCAAATAGAAAGATATTTCGAATCAATAAACTTGTTCCAAAACTCTAGATTTCAAAAGATAATTTCTTATTCAATTAACAAAGATATGATAGAAAAACTAATTCGAGTACTCAAAAATAAGCTATGAACTGATTAAAAACACCTATGCAGAGGACTAATCAAACCTATACGACTTTCACGCTCCTGTCCATAATCCAATTCCCGAGTGCCTTTACTGACTCAACAAGCCGGTCCATGGAGCTGCCTATTCTTCAAAAGTCACAAGTTAAGGAGAAAAAATTGCTAAAAATGGATTTGTGTTGGGTCGGGTATGAGTCTCTAAAAATATGTTTCATAAAAATGGATTAAAATAGGTTAAATAGGTCAATTTAGGTCGGACCATTTTTGACCTAACCCGACCTACCCATTTGACGGGTCTATCCATATCTAACCAAGTTAACAATAATCATTTTTTTTTGGTCGGTAACAATAATCATTCGGCTGTTAAATCTTCTTAAGACTCCTAATTTTTGCATACATATATAGTCATCAAGGATGTAATGATCGTTTGTTTCGCGAAATGTTTACCAACTCCGGAAAATAATTTTTTAAGATATTTTTTTAGAAAAATAGCATTATTTTCCGGTGCTTGACGAAAATCTGATGATGAATTGGAAATTATTTTCCATCATTTTGATAGGAAAACTTGTTTTTATTTTCTTAAAGGGACACGCAATGTTCGCATTTTGATTTTCACTTTTTTGTTGGATTAAACTTTTGAACTAGTTAATTACGTACTTCCAAATTCCAAACATGTTAGCTGGCTTTCAACCGGGAAAAAAAGGATTTCTCATAAAAAACATCATACACACATTGATTCTATCTTACCCTGCGTAGTCTTCAAATGGAAGGATTATTTATCTGTTAATGGAACGAAACGAAATCGCTAATACGGCAAGCTATGTATTTGTCAGTATCTTAATTCGCTTGTGGAGTAAATTTTTACACTCCAAATGTAAAAAACTAGATAATTTGAAACGTGTTAAGCGTAAGTTTCGATTTGTCGCACTTTTGAGTTCCTAATGTAACTTTCTACGACGGAATCCATCCGTTCTACCGTCGCACCTACCGCATTGGACGCATACATGTATTGAGATTTCGTCATTTTGTAGGTTTACGGGCGTGAATTTAGTTGTTCAATATATTGTTTTTAGCAGCTATGAAGTTTAGCTCAGCTCATCTTATTTTATTATATCCAGCTTCGACTGTCGGCATCTCAATCACTTTGGCACAATCGTTAAAGGCTCGAGTACAATTCCAAGGTCTTCGGCCTAGTTTCAAGTGACTTGGCCGAGGTCCTGGACCTAGGTGCCGAGGACCTCAACTTAAGTGTCTGGGACTTGGCCCCAACCAACGTCAAGAGACTTTGGCCCAGCCTCGTGGGACTTAGGCCCGGCTGTTGGGGTCTCAATCGTAGTAGCCAAGTACCTGGGCACAACCGGGACTTGTGCAGGGGCACCAAAGTCTCGGGCTCGACCTTAACGCACTCGGGCTCAGCCTCTATGGACTCGAGCCTGACCTTGATAGACTTGACCTGGATGCCAGTGACTTGAGCGCAGGAGTCGAGTATTCGAGCATAGCCGCCGGGGATCAAGACACGACCACGGAATTCCTCGAGCCTCGCCTCAAAGGACCTAGGCATGGCCTCCGAGGACTCGGGCACGGGAGTCGGGGCCTCAGTGGCCACGCGGGAAGGTCTAGCCTTAATTTTGTAAGCAATTTCTAATATTCAACATGGTAAGTCATATTCTTGAATAGTATATGTTTTCCGGCATTAACTATGAAAAGACTTTCCCTTGATTGCTTTCCTCAGCGATTCAAACGTCCATAAATGAAGAAAACTAACAGTAAGTTTTTTCGCGAAATAAACGGGCTCGGCAAACGGTTCATCTGTTCCTCTCTCTCGAAGCTGAGTAATGGGCAGCACGTTCGGGCCTCCAACTGTCTTCTGCAATGGGCTTAGCTTGACTCGTGCGGGCTTTGGTACTCGTTCAGGTTTTGCCGGAGATGGTCTCAATCGAGGGCATCACTCAGAACATCGAGCTGGAGCATCTGATACGATGACATTGCTGAGGTCTACACGATGCTCCTCCAAGAAGCTGATAAGTTCCCTGAAGTTCTCTTCTGTTGGGTGGTAGCGCCCACTGGATAGCCAAATAGCCTAAAGACATACACAAAATACACATTACGTGAGAAAAGAAGCCGGCTGTCTACTAGAGAATATCGATCGAGAGCAGACGAGATGCGGACAGATAATTCGTTTTGAAATGCAACGAAATGTGCAGTACCTCTAGAATCCCCTTATGGGCGACTAATCTTCCGGCTGCGGTGATGGCAGCACCAGCGAGAATACTGGAGTGCTGAAACATGCCTCTCTTCTTTTGACCCACATACAAGGCCCTCGACTTGCTCAGTACGAATATCCACTTTGAAACTTCCACAGTGTCCACAAGCACGCCGCTTTGCTTATACATGAGTTTCCCGTTTTTGACTATCACCTCGAAGGCTTCTCTTTCGTTCTGCAGGAAAAACAAAGAGGAGTTAATTCCAGTTCAAAGCAGATGTATACCTTCTGCTTGTCCGAAGTGTGTTGCAATAGGATATTGATAAAGATAATTTGCTAAGACATCCGCTATAATTCAGATAAAAAGAAGTATACTTACAGGTCCGAGATACTTGATGCATTGCCGACGCAGAACACTTCTCGGGCACTTTTCGAGATTTATATCTTTGCCTTGTCCAACATCCAACCTGCATTTAACATGGTCCTTGTTATTAAAAGGTCTTTTGACACCGATGAGCCTTTGCTAGCTCTACAATATTATGATGGGCTAAAATATGAACGTAACAAACACAACAAAAGATCCCCGTATGAACTACTAACCAGTTCTGACCAAAAACAAAAAACTACTAACCAGTAGAAGAAAGGCTGTGAAAATTTGAGATACTCATATCTCCTTTTCTTGGAAAGAAAAGTGATCGCGGTGGTGCGTGCCTCAGGAGGATAAGGACACTTACAGCTTCAAGCCAGTGCGGTAATGCTAGCTTTTGAGCCTTCTCATCTTTTGACAAAGCGTTTACTACCTGAAAGATAATCATCAGCGTCCTAATGTTATTGTTAATGGTCAAATAAGTTGAAAGGAGGAAAAACAAATCGGGCTCTTTCAAAGGAGTGTCTTTTATGTACCTTGGCTACTCTAGTTCTTGCCCTCGCCCACCGAGAACCAGCAGTTTCCGGCTTATCATTCCCGTAGAATCATGCGGAACTATACTTCAGGGCTGCAAAATCTATCGCCTTCCACCTGAAACATTTGTAGTTTTGCACCAATTAGCCATTAAATAAAAGGGCGCATCAGTAACAACTCGATCAATTCAAATTAATTCAAGAAAGACTCACCAGGGCTCCTCGACCACAACTGCGCAATCTGCCAAGTTCCTTCTTGTTGTGCAACTCTTGTACACTTTCTGCATCTTAACGGCGGCCGCATCGAGCTCGCTTTTGGGTCTTGGCGCGAAAAATGTCTCAGGTTGAGAGCGGGACAATCCTACCGCAGGTTTATAGGTCGGACCATCTTTGACTTTTGAGTTATCCAAAGCCTGGTTGGCTACTTTGCCATGAAAGAAATTCTCAAAGGAGAGACTTCGTTCGACACCAACGTTCTCGGGTTGGCAGAGTTTGAGTTTGATGGAATTCTTGGGATCGGTCTTGTCAGAGGCAACTGAATCGGTCGTGACTTGTAAATTTGTTCTCTTCAAGCTCTCTGTCCTCAATATAATTCATCCAATCAATTTTCACTAGAAATTGCTGACGTGGACGCATGTCATCCTATGTGAAACGGCTAACGCTAACGTGGATAATTTTTACAAATTTTTATGAATTTTTTTCTTTTTCTCTTATTTCCCTTTGCCAGTTTGTGGCCATTGCAGTGGTCGGTGGAGGTTGCCGACCACAGGTGAGGGGTTGCGATGCCCTTGCAAGATGAAGGTCAAAGCCTAGACCGACGGAGGGAAATAAGAAATAAAGAAAAAAATTATGAAAACATTGCAAAAATTGTTGTTCCTAAAAATTGACAGATTTCAGGCAACGAGCCAGATTAGCCATCCCTCCATAGTTGTTCCTAAAAATCGAATGATGAATAATATTCTCACATCGGATCGTACCATGAGCATCTAGTCTCTTGAGTGGGATACACAGAACACTTCGGCACAATAACAGGTTTCGGTATGTTATGGCCTCTTCAAAAGAGCGGCATTAACTTCTGATCAGTTTGTGCACAAAGGCCGACTGTGAGCTTCTCAGAGATATAACTGTTTATTATCCTAGAAATCCTAGCACAAACGCCTTAATTACCATTCCTAGGTACTAGTTGTATTATCCTTTCCGTTCTGTATTATTTTTCGCCTCAGCGCCACAAAAGCTCAATTCACAGGGGCATGATAGTACGGGAGAATCCGGTTTGTGACACTTGCGTGTGCTGATCGGTTAGCGAACTGGGCAGCAATTTCTTTTGGCCAGATAGACGTTTCATACCCGATAGGCCTCCCGGAGGCTCATTAACTTTATTTTTATGAGAAAGGATTGGTTATCGTACTAATCGGAGAGGGCTCTTTAGAACTAATCGAAGAAGGGCAAGACGGTTGAGTTGCTCATAACCCGGATCAGTAGTTTCCGGTGTTAGATCTTCTTTGGAACCGGTGTGTCGGGCTCTATCTAATTCGATCTTCCAGCTCGTTTTTATTCGGTGTTACCCAATTTGATCCGGTTCAGCCGCGCCATTTTTGAGGAATCCGGTCCGGTCTCATGAACCGCTTTCTCATTTAACAAACACGATTCGTTTTCTTCATGTTCCCGTGGGCCAACCGAACCGAAGCGTGCGTCGTTTCGGTCGGGTCCGATTTGGCGTGCCTCTTGTCCGAAGAAGCTCCCTCGTTTTATTCTCTGCGTACGCGGACTTCTCTGACCTGAAATCGCATCAGAAAATCCACGCGAAAACACCAAAGACTCTCTATCCGTCTCTCTCTCCATGGCTGACGCGATGCCTGAACGGAACGCTCCTTCAACGTCAGGTACCAATCTCCGCAGCATCTGATCGTCTCCTTCGAGATTTGGGTTTTCCATGGACTGTAACATCGATCCCGCTAATCTGATTTCTGCTCGTATTCCCCGATTTTTCTGCCGAAAGTTGAACGTGGTCGCGCTTGAGTTTATCTGGGGTGGTTGCTTATTATTTGCGAGGGGACGCGGATCGAACGTTGGATGCTGAGGTTTTTGTTTCAGTTGCGAATGGGCTGGGGCGGATTAGTCTGTGGCGATAGTGAGTCGTTTGCGGGCGAATTGGAATCTCGGCGCTTGCCTCTTCCAGGTTGTCGTGTGCGTTGTACACACGTGAAGCCCACGTCCTGTGTTTCGCGTTGAAAGGCGCGAGGAGGGATCTTTAGCGACACGTTCGATGTAGAATTTAGCCCGGAACTTGTTTCCGGTTTTATCATCTGTATGGATTTGTACAAAGCTAGATTCATCCTCCATGTGAATTGGATTGCATCACATCTCTATTTGCATGACTTTGCTTGATGGAGTAGGAATGGAGTGGTACCTTCGGAAAGAGCTACATTGTGGCAACTGGGATAGAATTTGATCATTTTCTTTCCGAGCGAGTTGTCGTGCATTAGTGCAGATACATAGAGTAGTGTTATTCATGGATTTTGGTTCTCCTGGTCAAATGTGTTAACAGACGATGATGGTTCGAATGAGCCTCACGCGTTTCAAAGAGCAAAGGAAGATGACAAATCGCCCAATCATCACAGAGAAACGCACGGAATGCGCAAGGACATTGACGAGAGCACCCCGTTGAGCGATGTCAAAGCACCTAATGTATTTGAACGAGCGAAGGAAGAGATCGAGGCTCTTGTTCAAACTATCCATTTAAAAAAAGAGTCTCCCACTCGTGAAAAAAGGTATCGTGTTCGACCTTTGATTTTGCAAAAAACTAAGCTTTTAAGTATTCGGACTCCTCTTTGACACGACCGAACTCCTGAGGAGATTGCAGGGACCAGACACTGCAGACAGAGTCCGGTGGTAGTGGTTCTCCCTCAGGTTTAATTTCTACATAGCATAAACCTGATGCTTGTTCAGTTGTTCTTGTTTGCACAAAAGATTGGAAGAATATGTAGTGATTCTAATCTGTCATGATAGCAGAAAATGATGGCAAAGGACCCAATTTCATCCAGAAAGCGAAGAAAGAGATCGAAGGAATTATGCATTTTAAAAAGTCACCCCGCCATCATGGCAAGGAAACTCACGGCTTGAATGAGGACATCGATGAGAACACCCCAATAGGTGAGGTTCGAGCTCCAAATGTCTTCGAACGAGCAAAAGAAGAAATTGATGCCGTTGTACAGGCCATCCATCTAAAGAAAGAACCGAGCAATGACGTCGTGAAGTCACCGAAGAAATAACACGGATTCAGGTACTCCATCGGAAAAGGTTTGGAGAAAGTGTGCTCTCCGTTGGGTCATAAAGGAGACTAGATGTCGAGCTTCGGCAAAACCCTGAAGAGTCTTCATTGTTTAATTGTCCTTACGGAAGCGAAAGAAAGGAAAAGCCACAACAATGTGAGCAAATATGTCATAGATGACCACATTCACTTACATGGCCACACTGAGGATGACAGTTTCTGTTGCATGTAATCTACTGCTTTGTTTTTTTAACTTAAAGGTGCACATAAGTTGATGCTTTTGTTACTCGTCCCGCTAAGCTGTCAGATCTAAGAAGAGGTAGATTGAACTTGTCACTCTCTCAGGACTGCTCTTCCATGACTCCTGCTTCTGATGAATTGGGCTTTACTGAGTTATATTATGCAGAGTTCTGTTCATGTATGGTCGCTAGGATGATGCAAGCGAATGTTTGTTCTGACTCGATCTATTGTCATCTCATTTTTCGATTCAACTTTTGCAATTGGGGTGTTGTGCATTGCTGGCAGCATGCTCAACATCAAAAGTCCATTGTCTGATACAATGAGATCTGTGCATATCTGTAGAGAAACTGTACAAGCTCGGGACGAGTTTGAGTTTCGTAGCATTTGATGTTCACTCACTTGGTCCGTGACTCTTCATTAGCCTTGGTAATGCTTCGGTCGCCAATGAACGACCTGGTGATCAGGTTCATTTCTTAGTTGTGAATGTCCGGACGGTATACATGTACATGTAAAGCCTGGTCTCATTGCTTAACGACACAGTGCATGTCAAAAGGCGAATTCGCACAGCGCATTGGGCCAGGCAGACATCCATCTCTTTTGCCCTTGAACGTCTTTTAGACATTTATACTCTCGCACTTCTCACGGGAAGTTTCATCAACTCGACATGCATTTTCAACGTTACGATAACACGTTTTCTTTGTGAATTTGCATACCATGCTTGTCCGAACTTTCCATGCACTTCTTGCCAATCCTTGGGTTAGATGCGGGACGATGCCAATCCACGCACTTTGCATACCGTTATGACAGCATGTTTTCTCCTGGCCAATTCCGAGATTTTCCTATTCATCTTCCACACCCATGAATACTTTTTTTTGGTCAAAATATCGTCAGAAAAAGATAACGTTAGCCTAGATCACCGAAAAGACGAGTGTAAACGAAGAAGCATCATCATGGATAAGAACAACAGAAAAGACAGAAACGGAGAAATTGAAGGCCGAAACAAGCCGCAGATTCCACGCATCTCCATCGGTCAGCGGCGGCTTCCCTTCCGTGGATCCCGGCCCCCGCACCATCGTGGAAGGCAGCTGAGCCCGAGCTAGTTTAACTTTAATTGGTCACTTTCCTGTTGATTTTGTCCTTTTCCTCAAACGAGCCGCTGACGTACGGACCAAACCGTGAGGTGGGACTCCATCCAATGAAACCAAAAGCCAACACAAGCGTTTGAGCGAACAAGCCGACAACCACCTCGGTCACAGTCGCACTTCCCCTTCCAGTTCCGATGCTTCCTTGTGCGTTTCCTCCTTCCCTCTCTCTCCCTCCCTCTCCACGCTTTCGTCATGTCTCCCACCTCACGCCCCCATCCCAACATCTCTATCTAAATACGCCATGGGCGTTGACTTTCGTCTTCCCACCCTCCCTCCAAATTCCACGCTCTCGATCTGCAATCGATCGACCCCCATGTCCTCTTAAGCTCGCCGGCGCTGCCGTCCCTCTCTGCCCGTCTTGGTCTCGCCCCTCATGGACGCCGCGAGGCCCGCCTTGTCCGACTCCAACGACATCGCCAGCAACAGCAACGGCAGCAGCATCTACTGCGCCCCGGCGACCGCCGCCGCCGCCGCCGCCAAATCCGACTCCCCCTCCTCCGGCGCGGCACCGGCCCCCGACCCTCCCTCCCTCGTCCGCCTCTCCGACCACCTCGGGTCCGTCTTCTCCGCCGAGCGCGGCGGCGACTTCGACTTCTTCGCGGACGCCAAGATCGCCCTCCGCGATGGCCGCGAGGTGGCCGTCCACCGCTGCATCCTCTGCGCGAGGAGCGCGTTCTTCCGGGGCGTGTTGACCCGAGGGGGGGCCACCAAGCTGGAGGTCAAGGAGCTGGGGAAGGACTACGAGATCGGGCACGACGCGCTCGTGGCGGTCCTGGGGTACCTGTACAGCGGCAAGGTGAAGCCGCCGCCGCCGGTAGTGCGCGAGTGCGTGGACGAGGAGTGCCCGCACGCGGCGTGTCGGCCCGCCGTGGACCTCCTGGTTCAGGTGCTCTACGCGGCTTTCACGTTCGAGATTTCTGAGCTGGTGGGTCTGTACCAGGTGAGGAATGGTTTCAACTTGTCCTCGGAATGATGAATCTTTGGATGATTTTCGTTGGCTTGGTGCTACTTATATAAGAATCTGCTGCATTTTATTTGGTTTCAACTGTTAATTGTCGTTGAATCTTAGAATTATATCCATATACCAAATGATGGTAGATAATGGTTAGCGGTATCTAATTGGGCCTTCTCTGTGTGAGTGGATTTTCGTGGTGAGATAACTAAAAATTTTACATTTGGAACGGAAATGATAGTGTTGTTCTTGATTTATGTTTGGGGGGAAGACATGATGAACTGGAAGGTCCTCTATAAGTTGAAGAAACTTTTCTGTTGTCACCTTCTTATCCAGCAAAGATTTGCCCAGAAGGGTAAAAAGTTTGGAAAAACTCTCTCACTTGCTCTGTAGTTTCCATCTCGGTGTACATTTTTGGTTAAAGAGCTTGAGTATTCTAGAAATCTCTTCTTCTCTGTTATCGGCTCTGCACAGGTGTCCAAAGTGGCACAACGCAGTATCTTTTTTACTTCATGATCCTGAAGAGTAAAGGAGTAGATCATGCTTGTAAGTCTTGACTGCAGTATGACGCATCTATTATTGTTACTTGTCATGGTGATGTACTCGATCTCATCCTTTAACCACATCGAGCGTTCTTGTTCTTGTTCTTGTCTTTTGACTGGAGAATGGTTTTGTTGAGACGGTTCTCATTGTGCTTTTAAATTGCAGAAGGACCTGCTAGACATTCTTGACAAGGTTTCCATAGACGATCTACTGGTAGTTCTATCTGTTGCAAATATGTGCAATAATGCATGTGAGGGTCTGTCAGCTCGTTGCATTGAGCTTGTTGTTAAATCAGATGTTGATGTTGTTACTCTAGACAGAGCTTTGCCCCATTTTATTGTTAAGCAGATCGTGGATGCCAGAATGGAACTTTGCTTGAAGAGGCCCGAATGCGACAGCTTTCCTGACAAGCACGTGAAGAGAATACACAGGGCTCTGGATTCAGATGATGTTGAACTAGTCAGAATGCTACTTAGGGAGGCACATACTACTCTTGATGATGCATGTGCGCTCCATTATGCCGTTGCTTACTGTGATGCCAAGACTACCACCGAACTTCTTGATCTTGGCATTGCTGATGTTAATCAAAGAAATTCCAGGGGCTATACCGTTCTGCATGTTGCAGCATTGAGGAAAGAGCCCAAGATTATTGTGTCTCTATTAGTAAAAGGAGCCCGGGCATCTGACCTCACTTTGGATGGTAGAAAAGCACTTAAGATATCTAAGAGGCTCACTAGGGCCGTGGATTACTATAAATCAGCTGAGGAAGGAAAAGCTTCTTCCAGGGAGCGACTGTGTGTGGAGATATTGGAGCAAGCTGAAAGAAGAGATCCTTTACTAGGAGAAGCTGCTCTTTCTCTTGCTATAGCAGGGGATGATCTGCGCAAGAAATTGTTATACCTGGAAAATAGAGGTGACTTCCTTGTTTCCTCTTTGTCTTCGATGTAAACATGCACACCAGTGAGCATTGTGAATGTTTCTGTATATGCATGTATAGGCACATCATTGCATATGTTTGTCACATTTGAGCTGTTGTTGCTTGCTAGAGATCACTGTTTGGGTTGCGTGGGAAAATTGCTCAAAAGTTACACTTGATGGTGTCAATACATTCGTAACCTTACGAAAAAAGAAGAACTAAGTAACTTGGTTTAACACGTCTATCTTTGATTGGGTAATAGAGAATGTGCCAAATACGTAAACAATTTGGATTTTCTTCGGCATAACTTTCCTGGTAAATCATAATAACCTCATTTATGTGACCACGTCTTGGATGCACAAACATCTGATGTTAGACGAATTCTGTGGTCTATGAATTAGTCGCAGTATCTAGCTGGTATGTTGCTGGAAACATGATTAATTAGTTGAATGAAATCTGTTTTGAATTGCAAAATTAAGCGACTAAGAAGCGGACCAGAAATTAGCAGTAGCCAGACTATACTTTGTTCGGTTACTCTTACTTTTTCCTGGACATTGGTTGATCAATGTAAAACAGTAAATGAGAGCAGGCCAATAATAGAAAGAATTCAGGTCAGGGTTCATTCAAAAGTATACAAGACATGACACGGGTGTTCATCAGGCACTTAATAAGGCATGGGAAGTGTATGAAGAGCACTGCTTTTTCTGTTTTCATTGGGTTTAAATTCTGAAGGCATTATAACAAAGCAAGGCGAGTAAAATTTCGGGTACTCGATATATCTTAGTCTTTGTTGTTCAAATATCTGACGGTGATTCTTACCCATGTTTCATTTGTCAGTTGCACTAGCTACACTACTCTTTCCAATGGAAGCTAAGGTGGCAATGGATATTGCTCAAGTAGACGGCACTTCTGAGTATCCTTTGGTAAGCATCGAGAATTTGGCTCGTAAACAAGGGGCAAATATGGATTTAAATGAAGCTCCTTTCAAAATCCAAGAGGAGAATCTGAACAGGATGAGAGCGCTCTCCAAAACAGGTAATACTCCCTTTGCATTGAAGTTAGTGCTCTCCAAAACAGGGTGTTTCTTCAATCTTTAGGTAGCAGGGTCTTCATATATCGGATTATCCGAAAAAAAAAAATCAAAATAAAGAATTGGACTTAGCTTGTGATGATAATGCATTGATACCCCAGCATCGTCAAAATGCACTTCTCATAAACTTGTCAGGTCTAACAAACGAAAAAGTAGCCTTATTAGGTAATGTTCTTTCTCCGAATTCTTATATAGCCAAGCTGACATCTTTTAGCACCAAAAAGGGTGACATCTTCATCGTGGTGATCGTTCGCGAGTTAATACCCATAACTTAGGCTCCTCTTTTTGATAATTGCTTATTCGATGTTGGACTCTACAATGCATACGACTAATTCTTGCCCAAACATGACCAATATGTATACGTTTGAACTCTTTAATTGCATTTCTTCCTAATGGGCCTATTTCCTTCATCTTTGCGAGCAGTGGAACTTGGAAAGCGCTTCTTTCCTCGATGCTCAGCTGTAATCAATAAGATCATCGATACCGATGACTTGTCATGGCTGGCAACTGTTGGGGATGACACTCCAGAGGAACGACTTCGTAAGAGGCAAAGGCATATAGAAGTTGAAGAGGAGATGACTGAAGCTTTCACTCAAGACAAAGAGGAGACTGATAAGTCTAGTATATTGTCTTCTTCGTCATCAACTTCGATTAGTTTCCTGAAGCCTAATGGTAAACTAACGACTAGTGACCATTAGCGACACTGCGAGATTTAAGATGGCAAAAGACATCTTGCTCATTGTACAATATTCCAATTTTTTCCTCCTGGCATGGTTCCAGAGTTTTCCCATGTAATGTATCTTTATAGCCAGTCGTTTCAATAGAAGCAGCATAATGTAAGTACTCGCTCTACACAGCGAATAGGTGAGGACTGATATACATATACGCAGATGATTGTATTAGGAATAATTATCAGATCTTTTGGGTGGTTGAAATTTTTTTTACAGATGTAACCAGGTAATTAAGAAGCTGTCTCTTCACGGTTGTGAGAGATGTCCTCAGAAAGATCACTCATCCATCGGTCCCGACAGCTCACTCTTATGTCTGCATCAACTCGGCTCTAGTATTTTTCCTGTTCCAACTGGTATATATGCAATTTGTCCGGCTGAAATACATTAGTTCTGATAAGGGGTTGCATTGGTGTAAATATCGCCTTCATCTTATTTTGTATGTACTTCGATGAATTGCGCATCCTTCATAATGAAAACCAGAGCATTTAGGTTGGAGAAATGCGAGGATGTTGTAGAGGGATCAGATCACAAATCTAATCTAAATCTGCTTGTGCAATGGTCTATCTGCCTGGACAAATCCCTTGTCAAGTCTCATCAACCTAACTTGGACCAATATTTAATCATATTTTATATGCGGGTTTGCCTCTTTTTGGTAAGATGAGATCTCTTCGAAAGCGACCTTTTGCTGCTACATCAACTTCCCTTTGCTTGAATATTAAGATTGAAGTTTCCAGTGAGAACCAAAAAGCATCCACCCTTTGAGAGGCATTTCATAATGATAACAATGGGGAAAGAGGATGGACCCAGAAGTATTATATGCTTTGTCAGATTATTAGGAAGCATCTTTAGTTGACTAATCCTGTCCCCCATTAGGTGTGCTCAGAACTCACTCCCATGCGTGAGCGCAACGAACTCGTTTCTCATCCACAACTCTCGTCCCAAATCCGCAGAAAAGATTACAGTGTCTGAAAAGCTTGAGCCTTGAAATTTAGGCTATGTGATCGGGCAAAACTGAATGAACGCCAGTGGAACTTGGTAAAAAGCTCATTGTTATATGATGAGGTACTGCCACGCAATACTGCATATATCTATTAAACAAAGCTGTGCAAACTTAGCGGTATTGTAGAAGTGAAGACTTAGCGAACTTGCTAAAGTCTAAGAGGTCTTATCACACTGGTATTTACATATACCTTTGCAACAGAGCTGTGTAACTAATAGCTAATGGACTTTGCTAGAATCTAACAAACTATGCACAAGTCGGAAGAATGGTCTTTTAGACATTTCTGAGCCTACAACTTCCGGAACCAGCTCATGCACTCTAGAGCAAAGTCTAATTCAACCCTTCCACGGGAGAAGAACCTCCCATCTGTACATCTTCGCAGGGCGAGAAAAGATCACACGACAGGTGAAGGCATTAATGCCCCGGGTTGCTCCTTGAGTTTGTTCACCCCGCCCCAGTTGCGCGGCTCCCCAATCAGATACTCCAGTTCCAAGTGTATGTTACTGTCATTGATGGCCAGTTCTTCGCCGATCTCTCCTTCGGCAATCAGGCTACTGTCATCGAGCAGCTTCTCCGACATTGCATTATAGGCTGTGGATGCATCCCCGTGCAGCATCACATCATTATACTTTAGTTCGAGTGCATCAGTAGAGTTCTCATTTGACACCAGATACTCCGATGAAATCCCTTTCTGACCATCTCCGCAAGCACCGAGCTCATCGTCATTGTTCCCCTCAAAGTCGCACCAATTGGGGTCAGGGTCGGAGGCGAGGAGCCTCCTTTTCTTGATGAATTTGCCTGCGTCAATCTCTCTGCTTGGCTTCCTCTTCTGAGCCAGCGGCTCCACAAAATGGGGGTTCCTCACTGCTTTGGCTAGGAAGAGGAACATCTGCTGGTTCCGGCACTCCATGCACCGAATCTGCTCTTCGACAACGCCAATTTCGCTCAGCGAACACTCCTGTTGCTGCCTCAGTTCGAGAATTTCCGACTTCAGTGTCTCCCGATCTTCCTTGAGCGTCAGAATTTCGGATTCCACTTCTGTTCTTTGAGTATCCATCTCCGTCCTTCGAATATCCTCGGGAATTGTGGGTCCTCGTTGCTTCTTGGCGGTTCTGCCTCTTCTCTTGATGTTCTTGAGCAATTGCTTCTTCCCTCCCCGAAAGCCTTCGTTTGCGAATTCCCACCTGTCCGGATCAATTTTCCTGAAACCCTGAGGCACAGACAATGATTCTATCATCCAGAAGTGGAAATTCAACCAAGATATACCCACCGTAGGCCTCAAAGGACAAGAACCATCCGATCTCCGAACAATTTGAACATTGAAAAAAGACCTGTATCCTAAGGAGAAATTCAAACTAAGATAAAAACCAGCGACTGCTCATGTGCAAGTACAGATTATAATGTCGAGAAAGGAAGATTCAAATTACTCACTCCCTCCAATCTCGTCGCAAATTATAAACACCACTTCCGAAAGGCCTTTACAACGAGTCATGGCACTCATGAATACAATCAATGCATCCGGAAAGAGCAGTTCTTTAAAGAAACCGAGAACCGTAATAACAGCGAAAAAAAAAATTCTAAAGAAGCATGAATCTGAGCTCACATAAGTGTTGAGCTGGCGAATGAAGCTAGAGAAGTTCTGGTGCTTGAAGAATTTGGGCAAGAGGTCCTTGGAAAACTCGTGCTGGTCCCAAACCACGAAGCTGTCCCGGTTCTCGCTCCACGACACCACCGAGTCCGTCTCCGGGTCCTCCACCATCTCGAACGTCTTCTTCAAGAACGGCGGCGGCCCCGCCTCTTTCAGCCCCTCCATCGGCCTCGGCGGCCCCTCCGGCGGCGGCGGCGGCGGCGGCGGCGACGTCGAAGAACAGGAAGACGACCCGTTGTCCCCATTGTTGCAGACGGCGACGTGGTCCATCACCATCTCTGCGTCCTCCGCTCCTTCTTCTTCGCTGACGACGTGCAAGCCAGAGGACGAGCTGGAAGAGCACGGCTTCTCATCCCTCGCGCGGCCACGACCGACCGCACCACCCCCACCACCACCACCATCGTCACCGCCACCGCTATCGCCATCAAAACCAGCCTGTCCGTTGACGGTCGCCCCTGTTCCCGTCACCGGCTCTTCTCGCGAGACACCCGCCGGAACCGAAGGGCCCGCCACGCCACCGCCGACGCCGGCCTCCCCAGCCACCATTTTCGGCCAGCTGTTTCGCGGCGGTGGTGGGTGGGGGGGGGGGGGGGGAAAGAGGAGAGGAAAGTGCCGCTGGCGTTTTGCGCGTTTCGGTTGAGGGGGTGAGGATGGAGCTGGGTGGGCGTGGGTGAGGGGGAGTGTAGTAGCTATGGCGCGTCGCGTGAGGCGAGGCTCATGTAGAAAGAGTTCCGATGCGAAGACGGGAGGGTCGGTGCCTCGCCACGTCCAGCTTTCGCACGGAGATGTTGCCATCTGTGGAGCGATCGTGCAGTCGGTTCGGTCTCACCGGATTTTGTCGCCGCCCACTTCGAGTCCCTCGAGAACGCGCGAATTCCGATTTAGCCCCCGAATTCAATTCTTTTGTGCATTTTGGCCCGATTTTCCACCAACCAGTGGAACGATGAGCATGCTCTGATCCCTCAATTTTCGTGTTAATTTCTCCATATCTCGCCCCCGATATTAGGATTTTCGCTTTAGAGCATATCTGCTTCGCGAAAAATGAATGAGGTGGAAGTGATTTTTTTTCAAACGATCACTTGTATCGCTTGAAATGATTGATCAATAAAAAATGTTTTCATTACTAATAATAATTATGTCTATATATTTTTATTCGTTCGTTTTTATAAGCGATACAAATAATTATTTCATGAAAAATATTTTTCAAAGTATTTATTTTTCGCGAAACAAATCGAAAATAACTCTTTCATCTAAATGGACATTGAAACCAATGACGCGGTTAGGAATTTATTTTTGATTACGTACGTAACTATCAACCTATCCACAGGTTATTGCGTTCCTATTGATAATCGGCTTCCTTTTATATCGTTATCGGAACAATGAAAGTGATGGAGGAAAATTGTTAATTATGACCAAGGTGAAATCGCGTCGAACTCAAATTAGCTAATGTCTTTGATGCTAAGGGTGAGCATGATTTTACGATAGAACCGGGAATTGGATTTGTTTCTGTTCGATTACTGGTTCTGATGGGATTCCATCTGATTCTCGATTTCATATTTTTCGGAACCTATACTATCGGTCCAGTTCCCAAGCAGGAATTGGATCGAGAACCTAAAACCATACCACTTATGTAACTTTAAAATATAAATTGATATACATTATACGATATTGATGAGGGGCTGTGAGGCAAAGGCTTAAGAGAAGAAAAGAATTTCCTTCTTCTCCGAGAGTGACTCCTTGGCTTTCATTCACGGTAATTGGCATGAATAAAGAGTTCATGTTCTGACCTCCAGAACTGTACATCAATTATGCGCGCATCGAGCCAATAAGGTCTACGAGGGTATTCCATGCATCGTTACGTGCTTTTGCATCTTGATGAGATGGAGCAACTCATCGTCAAAATTGTCAGATCTGGCTATCTACTTCTCAAATTCATCGTGATCGGCTCGAGATCTAGTGTTACCACTGCGAACAATGTCCTACGGATCTCGCCCAAGTAAGCGTAGCCTAGGATTGGCCGGTTTCAGGGTAGATCCCACAGCTTGTAATCGGGTAGGTCCGGGTTCGAACATTTAAGGAATCGATCCCAACAGTGCAACTTCCGGGACCTAGAAACCCTTCCCGAATTCACTCGCTCCTCTCGCACGAGGCACTCCTTAACAAGATCTTTTAAGGGTGCGCATGATAACCATTCTATACCCGGGAACTATTTCTGAACAGAAATGATTCTTTTTGATTCTGTGCCAAGAAATAATTTCTGAGCATTTTAAGGCGTTTGGTAACTGTCCAAAATTTCTATTCCTAGAATAGAAAAGAAGAGAAATATGTTTGGTAACTACACAAAATTTCTTTTTTATTAATAATATTTTGAATTGTTTAATTTTTTTTCTTTCTACCTATTCTCTTCCTTGGCCATGGCCGGTCGCGGCCGGCGACCGGCGACTGGCCACAGCCCAAGGCTGGCGAGGGCGTCACGGCCCTCGCCGGCCGCCGGTGGAGGCGAGGGTCCCCCTTGCCGGCGAGGGCGAGGGCTGGACCCTCGCCGCCTGGGCGAGGCGGCTCGCTGTCGGTCATGGCAAGGTCGGCCTTACCCAGATCAGGCGAGGCCAAGCCTCGCCGTGGGTCACGACGACGAGGCTCAGCCTCACCAGATCTAGGCGAGGCCGAGCCTCGCCGTCACGACCCACGGCGAGACCAACCTCGCCATGACCAACGGCGAGCCACCTCGCCCAGGTGGCGAGGGTCCAGCCCTCGCCCTCGCCGGCAAGGGGACCCTCGCCTCCGCCGGCGGCCGGCGAGGGCCATGACGCCCTCGACCGGCCACAACCTTTGTTGCAGCAACACAAAAAGAAGAAAAGAAAAAAAATAAAAAAATAAAAAAAATTGATTCTCAAAATTGTGCCGAGAAATAAGAAGCAACTTTTTTTTACTTCTTGTTTCTCTTTCAAAACAGTTTCTCGGCATAAATTTTGGCAAAAATGTGCCCGAAAACAAAAAGTTTGCCAAACGCATTTCTGTTCCCAAACTATTTCTGGGAACAAAAGAACAGAAATTTTCACTGTTTGGCACGTTACCAAACGGGCCCTAAGAAAACTTCGGAGATCGTTTCACGAGGGATGGGCCGGGCCAAGCCGAGCCCAACCGATTGGGGCTGGCCCGATCCAGAGCCGTCGGCCCAAGACGGAGCGGCGGTTCGTCTCCCTCGCGAACTACGAGGCGACATTCGCAGACGCGAAAACATCCGGAGAAGAGAGAGAGAGGGAGCCAGTGACTGAGAGGAGTTCAAAAGCGAGGGAAAACCGAAATAACTCGCACCTCGCGGAAACGCACAAACCCTATGTTTCACTCCCTCCGTTCCCCCCATTTCCTCCTCCCCTCCGTCGTCTCCGAGACTGGCTCCTCCGCCTCCGCCGCCGCCGCCGCCGCGACGACGCGTCCGCACTAGACGACGCCCCGCCTCCCGGACGTGCCGCCGCCCCTCCGTCTCCTCCCCGCTTTCGCCGCCCTAATCATCCCCACCGACGCCGCCGCAGCCCGCTCCCGGTGGCCATGGCGAGGCTCTTTCGGGGCGCGTGCTGTCTCCGGCGCCACCTGCTCCAGCTAGAGGTACGTCCGCAAGAGGCGCGCTTCTTGCTTCTCGCCTCTATTCGTTCCGCCCGCGATTTCTATTTTCTTGTTTTTTGGCCGTGCGTCGATGGTGAAGTTTCGGTTTTGCTAGCGTTCTCGCTGTCTGAAGTGCGATTCAACTCTTTTTGCACGAGCTGCTTGGTTTCTCACTTCGATCGTTCGCTTTGTTGTTGTTGCGATCGCGCTTCGCAGGGCCGTAGAACGGGGGCTTTGGGCTCGTATTCCCAGCTTTGTAACTTTTCTTCCAAAGGTTAGCTTCACTGACCTCTTCGCATGGTTTGACTTCTGAATGCTGGTACTGTTGGTCCTTTGATGTGATTCGGCGAGATATGGTTCGTGGAAGATGGATACTCTGACAATCCTGGGCAATCTGGGGTAATTACAATTCATTTTCCCAGCAGTGTGAGCAAGCTGAGGAATAGCTTGTTCGCAAGGGATCTATGCTTGTCACTTTGGTTGAGAGCCTGTTACAGTATTCCTGTCTCTGCATTACCTTCCTACAAGTGCAAGTGCTAACTGCTTGTGTGTCCATTTCGATCAGTTGTGCATATTCTATACCGCACGAGATTTCTTTTGAACGAAAAGTTTGGTTTCCGGATTGTGTGCTATCTATTTGAATTGGTTCTGTAAAGAAAATAAATTTTTGTTTATCTGTTGTGAAGGTAGGAAAAAATCGAAATCCGACGGTAGTGACTCTAATGACGAAAATCTGTCTAAGAAGGACTTGGCCCTTCAACAAGCCCTGGATCAGATCACTTCCTCCTTCGGAAAGGGATCGATTATGTGGCTCGGCCGATCTTCCTCTCCCAGACATGTCCCGGTGATTTCCACTGGTTCTTTTGTTCTGGATATAGCTCTAGGTACTGGTGGATTTCCAAAGGTATCGACTCATAGCCACCTATTCAGTTTTTCGTTAGCTGCGGAATTGTTTATTTGATGTTGAAGGTCTCTATTTATGATGCACCTCTGTTTGCTAGAGGTAGGTCCTCAGACTCACAAAAGATATGGTATTTGAGTTCTTTAGGGGCGTGTTGTGGAGATATATGGTCCCGAGGCATCTGGAAAAACAACTCTGGCATTACACGTAATTGCTGAAGCTCAAAAACTAGGAGGTAAATATTGTTTTGTGTTTTTGGATGCTTTTGTAAAGTTTCTCGAGCAGATCATTGTAAATGTGCGTTGATGCTGTAAAAAATTTGTCCACCATTGTTCTGCCTTTTCAGTTTCTTGTAGCACACAGTTCTTTCCAATATCTTTGACGATTAGTTGTGGCGAATGGCTACCACAGCACCTTCTTGTCCAGTTGAACAACATGTGCAGATACAATAAAAGATTCTTCCTTATTTAAAAGAGTATAACAAGAAAGAGCCGTTTTTGTGTTTTTGGGTCTTAAAGAATTGTATTATGCTTCCTCCCTGGTTTTGTCGAGACTTGCTTTCATTTACTTAATATCTTCTACAGGATGTTAAAGCTTCTGCTTACGTTGAATTGTTTAGGTCACTGTGTATTTGTTGATGCCGAGCATGCTCTCGATCCAGCACTTGCAGAGGCCATTGGCGTAAAGACTGAAAACTTGCTATTGTCTCAGCCAGATTGTGGCGAGCAAGCTCTAAGTCTAGTTGATACTCTCATAAGAAGTGGTTCTGTGGATGTCGTTGTTGTCGATAGTGTAAGTAAGGTGCTTCTTTTTATGGGTCTCAACGTCAACGCTTGAGAATTCCTTGTAATGACTGTTTTCTCTCTTTTTCCAAGTTCAGTGGTTTACTTTGAGGACCTTTATTTATTTATTTTTTATTTTCAATTGGCTCTCGCTGGATGCACTTAGATGAGCATGTCTATGGGAAAGAATCTCTTACCGCTCTTTTGCACCGAGTGTAGATTGCATGGGCACATGTATTTGTGTTTGAGTGCATTTACAAGATTGATGAACCACAGTTAAATGTCAGGTAGCTGCTCTTGTCCCCAAAGGTGAACTCGATGGTGAGATGGGTGATGCACACATGGCAATGCAAGCTAGATTGATGAGCCAGGCGCTTCGCAAACTTAGTCATTCTCTATCACAATCACAGACTATCTTGATCTTTTTAAATCAGGTATAATCTTTAGACATCATAACTGATTCATAATTGCTGGCATTTATCTCCTTATCTATGTAAGCCAATGTTTTCTTTTCTTTGCATGTGCCAGAGCCTTAAAAGTATATAGAGTCACCATGTCGTTGCCAAAAGGATGTGAAATTTTTTGTCCTTGTGCTTGTTAGAGTTTGAATTTATTATTAGGCTTGAAGGTTTAGCTAATATAATTTGCCATGTACTGCAACCTTGTTTGATTGGAGCAATCAATTAGATGTGGTCAGGCTCATAAAGGACTTTTAGCAAATACCCACTGAGATTTTCCAGATGACGTAAGTGTTTGACTCCAGTTGATTTTAGATGTGTATGCCTTCGTTTTATTGTCTTTGTTACAATTACAGTGCATATTTGCTGTTGGTTCAATAAGTTATCTGAACCCTTCAGCTTCATCTTAATTCAGGTGAGATCAAAGCTCTCCACTTTTGGGGGATTTGGTGGTCCCACTGAAGTTACTTGTGGCGGTAATGCATTGAAGTTCTATGCCTCGGTGCGCCTACATATTCGGAAAATAGGGCTTATAAAGAAGGGGGAAGAGGTAACCTGCAAATTGACGCATAAGATCCATCAGTATCCCTGAATTTTTCTTTATTTGAGCTGGAAATCTTTCCTCTTTGACCAATCACTTAATACAATGATTAATGAGCAGTATTGTTTTAAAAGCAAGAGTTGCATTCAGTGTCTCACTGCATTATATTTATTTCTGTTAGTCCCATTATTCCTTAATAACTTCCACCAGAAATGGACATAAAAAATATAGATGATTCCATCAAATTGAAGTGTGTTGTTTGGTTTCAGGTGAATAATTGAAATTTATCTTAATATACAGTGGCAAATGAGTTTGGCACTTAAACGTATGGTCTTTCATTTCCGGTGGTTTTACTTTAGTTGCATCTAATGTAAGCAGGATGGGATACTCCTATTTGGAGATTAAAGAAAAAGTGTTTGCGCATTAATAGCATCTATTTTGTGGATCTATTTTGGGACAAATCCAGTTCCAGATGCTCTGTGCTATACAGCAGGTGTCAGGGGTTTCATTCCTCTAAGCATAGGAATGAGCTAATCAATTTATGTAGTCTAATTAAACATAGTACCCGCTCCATCTTTTTATATATTTGAATGTTCAAAATATGTTGCCTGGACATATTTGTAGGGTCTATTCGTGATCCTTGTATTGTTAGCCAGTACAGTGGGAATAATTTTGTGAAGCTTGATAGGAAGTACTCCGTTCTTGTCAACATATGGTTCTTGGTTCATATTTGCCACCACTTAGAATATTGTTACTGGTCTTTTTGCAGACTGTAGGAAGTCAAGTACAGGTGAAAGTTGTGAAGAACAAGCTAGCTCCTCCATTTAGAACTGCTCAGTTTGAGTTGGAATTTGGCAAGGGGATATGCCGCATCTCCGAGATCATTGATTTAGGATTAAAGCACAAGTTCATCACTAAGGCTGGGGCCATGTACACTTTGAATGATCGAAGTTTTCGTGGCAAGGAAGCTTTGAAAGGGTTCCTGAATGGAAATGACATTGAACGCGAAGAACTTATGATGAAACTCCGGGAGAAGCTTCTCGTTGAGACAGAAAAGGAGCCGGATAAAGAGGCTGCGGATGGAGAATCTTCTGAAGAAATTATCTCAGCTGAAACTACCGATGAAGAAGCAGCTACAGCAGTTGGAGCGTGAGTCAGTTTGCACGTGGAGGCTTCCAACTGTAATACCTCGATGGCTTTTTGCCTGCCATATTTTATCTACAGCTGATTCTTCTGATCATTTGGTAGTTGGGGTGCTCGTTGGACCTTATTCAATCGGTAAAGGTACCTTTATGCTTCCCGCAGCTCCAGCGTTACCATCTGATGTCGCGATAATCACGGCCTTGTAAGTTGTATCGCTACTGGAAAGGTTGTATTGGTATAGGTGTATCATATTGTCATGGGTTGTGTGATTGGTCAAAGTTTTGTGGGCTGGAAAGGAGTTGATCATCTGAATGCAATTCAAGTTTAATCTGAGGATTGGTTTGTTTCACACAAGATGAATGATTTCGAAAACTTGCTCAAAATTTGCTTCAGTTATTAAGGGCATAAGCCATTTTTCGCAAGATTCGCAACTGTTGTGTACCTTCTATTTCCATGGAAATCACGGCGGAGAGAGGCTATTGACTCGTGTATGTTGGGGAACTGAGAACCATTTGGTCTTTGGTGAATTTGGGAGCCCTCCAAAGAATCCTTGCTTCAATTTTGGGTAAAAGTGGAAAATTTCAGACAATTATCTCTGATGTTGCCGCTGGAATGAGCACGGCAGTCGCACGTGCAAGCCGGCAGGCGAAGATTAGGCGATCAGTGGGCTCGAGCTCTTGTTTGAGATTAATTTTGTCGCTTAAGATTTTACCGAGACAAAATTTACTATGGGCTCTCAATTTGATATCAGAAGATTAATATAGTCACTTTAAATCCTTAATTAAGGCGAAATACTTCCTAAATCTTTTTTCTGGAGAGTATAGAACCACTCCATATTCATTATCTGAAATATTCATTAAACCTAACCACAGCAAAGCCCAACGCTATAAAAAGAACAAGATCATCGTCAAAGCGATGGCCCTTAACTTTTGAGTCGGGATTTCCACGCAGAGCGACGCCGACCAAAGCCTCGTAAGTTGTCCTCCCTCCCCTACTTCCTCGGAGCTGATGATTCAGGTTTCGATGACAAATGCTTGTTCCTTGATGCAAGTTCAATCTCCAGCGTTCAATTCCATCCCCCCGTCGCTCTCGATTTCGTCTCCGTCCAGGAAGCATCGCTGTTCCCCGAAGATCTTCCTGAACCGATCTCCGATCACCTCGCCGAGCAAGCCCAAGTTCGCGGCGACGCTGAGGATGGCTCAGTCCGCTCACCCCTCAGGTAAGCTTCAGCTCACTAGGGGAGCTTCGTTCGGCATTCGGCCATGCGAGTAATTTGGAGTTCCTGTTCATACATTTCGATCTCGTCTACGTCGTGCTTATCGTGCGGCTTGTCTCGTTTTGCGATGGGTACTCTTGACTCTCGATCATGTAGCTGTTTCGAAGTGAAATCTGTTTAAGCATGACTGATATTTTTTCAAGTCATTTCGGTTAGTGTTGGAACTCGTATGGGTGGAAGCACTCATCGGTTGTCTGGGGAAGATGCTTGATTCTCAATGGTGTCAGCATCTAGTGCTGAAATTTTTTGCACTTTACGGTCGATATTCTACTCGTGCATATGGTGAGCGGCGGTATTAATTCGTTAAGTTTTCTGTATTCAGTTGTTCAGCAGCAGAGGGTCGTGATTCCGAACAAGCATGGGGAGAAACTGGTGGGGTTGTTGCATGAGACTGGATCTTCGGAGATTGTAATCCTCTGCCATGGCTTCCGGTCTAGCAAGGTGCAGTGATTTTATAAATTTGGAAAATGACAGAAATAAGATTATGTAGAAGCTGCGACACTGTTTGCTGCTGCGATACAGCGACTTCCTTTCCTTGGTAAAATTGAAAGTTCTGCAAGCGAGCTTTTTCTTTCTACCTGTTCTCCAGGAAAATGACACGACGGTGAATCTTGCTGCTGCTTTAGAGAAGGAGGGTATTAGTGCTTTCCGCTTTGACTTTGCTGGCAACGGGTATGCTGAAATATACTCATTAATCCATTTACGAGAGAGAGAGAGAGAGAGAGAGAGAGAGAGAGAGAGAGAGAGAGAGAGAGAGAGAGAGAGAGTCATACTAAGATTTAGTTCAGCTAGATGCTGATTCTGGTCTTTAGTTGTAAATTTTAGTAGCAATTTTTCTGTTGTTCCTTTACTCAAACTTGGATAGCTTGACTGCTATTTCAAATGTCCTTTTAGGCATCTCTTTACTTTAATTTCCCTTCCCTTGGTAAATCATTTAGCTATGGAAAAATCAAACCGTACCTCCCCTGCTTGGTTTTGTCAATATTCTCTTTTTCAGCTCATTGTCAGAAGAAGCCTTCTTACTATTGGCAATCCCATACAATCGTGGTCGTCTTACCTGCTGTGAATATTTGCCCAATATAACACAGTTGGGTGATGTGTCTATGATATTTAATTTGGGCTTTATGAGGTCGTAGTTGTACCATCTGGCCCAGATGAAAGTGCGGCTACTAAGAGACTGATCATTTTGGTGGTCTTGATCATTAGGACTCGTGCTCAAATCTGAAAGTGTAATCAGTTTTGATGGCTTATTGTTATGTCTAAGGTGATTGATTTGATCTTGGTGTAAGTTTTTGGGGACTGGACACAAGTTAGACAGGAAAGCAGTTCTTCCTTCTATGTATCCTTTCCTTTTGCCTTAACACTCTTGTAAAATTTATGCTTTCTAGAGAGAGTGAAGGAACGTTTGAATACGGTAATTACTGGAGAGAAGCTGATGATCTTCGTGCTGTTATTGAGCACTTCAATGGAGCTAATCGGGTGACCAGTGCAATAGTGGGGCATAGCAAAGGTTTGTGAAATCATGAACAGTTTATTTGATTTTTCTGTTTTTGGGGAGGGAATAGCTCATACATAGTTTGAATGGATTTTTGATGTGCACTTGCTTCTGCCTCCTGGTGTATCAAAAAATATACATTCATGCCTGCCAAATGCCTACGAACATATGTGAAATCTGCATAATAGACAACAGCACAAATCTTCACTTTGCGAATTAGCTGGGGTCAATTAATTTATTTGATCTTCTTAAGTTTTGAATACGTCTTGCTAATGTTGTTGCAGGAGGCGGTGTAGTTCTTCTTTATGCTTCTAAGTATCATGATATACATACTGTTGTCAATGTCTCTGGCCGTTATGATTTGAAGGGTGGAATTGAAGATCGCTTGGGCAAAGATGTCATGCAAAGAATTAAGGAGGATGGATTCGTTGATGTTAAGAATAAATCAGGTATTCATTCATTGAATACTTGCAGCTTCTACATTTGTTCCTTTTTTTGAACGAAACAAGTGGCACTCTTTCTTTCGAGGAGTTTTTCCCAGTGTTACCTAGTTCGCGGTTCAATTTGGTATGTGCAACGAAGAGAGGAAAGTGAAACATTACGTTTTCGAATGTGGTACAAAGGGGATAGGCTTCTTAGTAACACTATTCCATAACGAAAATCGAACACTTGGATCTGGAACATTTTTAAAGCTTGAACTTGAGTAATTTAAATATATTATGTGTTTATCTCCCCTTTACAGTCAAATCGCATATAGTATGTTTTAAGAGCACGTCAAATCATATGCAGTATGTAGTTGGTAAAAAAAATTATGCATAGTATGTTTTTATAGATTATTGCGTGCCTTATCTTCCTTAATTTCATCTGGAATGCTCGGAACACCAATCTAGCATTCCAAGTCGCTGGTGAACTGCAAAAATGCACGTAAACTTTGCTGATCGCTGCTGTTTGAGCGAATTATGGGAACCCTGGTTTTTCCACAGAGGATGGGGTCTAGCTTTGTTGGTTCTTTCATCGTTGCCTTTGTCAAGAAGTGACTTCAATGGCAAATTAGTTTCCTTTTGGAATTCAGAAACAATAATTCTTAATTTGTCGATAGAGAATACTAAATATGAACTTGGCTAATTTGTTGGTAAGTTTGATGTGTGGCATTTCCATCCTTGAATTAATGTGGGCATGAGGAATCGTCACAGATTCTTCTAAGTTCTATTTCTGCTTTTTGCAGGAACTATTATTTATCGTGTTACACACGAAAGTATGATGGATCGCTTAAATACCAATATGCACGAAGCATGTCTTAAGATCGACAAAAATTGCAGGTAATATTTTCTAGATGGTACATGATGATACTATTCTAATAACTGTCTTGTAATACTTATTGATTTCTAATGATGATTTCTGGTAAATCCTTGCAATGAATTCATCCTAATAGGACGAAGAAATAACTTAATCCTGGGAAGATGAAGCCTCTCATTTTTACTGTTTTATTTGGTAACTGAGAGCTGTTATAGCTGTTATGAGACTACTTTCGGTCCTTACTGCCCTGTCCCAGAACGTAAAGCTACAAAGGATGCCAGACGAATATGTCCTGTTTCATATTCCAGCTTGTTTATAAGGCAAAGAAAAGCAGATTATTTTCTACCATACATGATTACTGAAACTTTGATACAGGGTTTTGACGGTTCATGGATCTGCTGATGAAATTATCCCAGTAGGGGATGCACTAGAATTCGCAAAAATCATACCCAATCACAAGCTGCAGATTGTAGAAGGAGCCGATCATTGTTATACCTCACATCAGGCAGAGTTGACCCCTATTGTATCGAGTTTCATAAAGCAAGCATTGGAGGAGGACAGAAAGAAATCCGGCAAATAGTGAGGTAGCCTCGTGCCTGATTGTCAGAGAAGATCTTTGCTCGCATTACGAATGAGATAGCAAAGTCAAGGCTTTCAACTTATTCCCGATTATCAACTTAGGTGTGTAGGTACCATGCAAAATTGTTTGTGATGCAACTGAAGATAGCCAAAATATGAGCGCACTAGTGGAAGTTAATATTCCTTACTTTGTCCTATTGAGAATCGTGGTGCGAGCATTAATTGTAATATTATGAATTGTCCATTCTTATAATGGTGATTCATCTCTATCTAGCTTAACTATGCAAGTTTTTTCTTTTTCCGCATTTCAGAGTCTTATCGGCAATGTTGTCTTAGCTTTTGCAAAAACAGTCGTGATGGTGACAATGTTGTATTAAAGTGTCGGGCCGATTGTTTGGATCGGTGACACCAAACTTTCTTCTCAAGAGTCGATTGCTCGGATAGGAAGAAAGTAAGAGGGAAGCTTTGGGAGAGAATGTTTCTATTGTTGAAATGTTTGGATGGATACAAATGAGGGAAGAGTAACCCTACTTATATTGGAGGCCCTATTATTACAACCGTCGATGCCTTTTCAATCTTAGGTGGAGATGGGATCTCTTCTAGGGGTGAGCGCGATTTCAAGGTAGAATCGAAAACTGGAGAATCGGACCCGATGGATCCGGTTCGGTTTCAAGTTCCATGGACAGAGGGTCGGATTTCCAGTTCTCCATTTTTAGGAACCAGCGCGATTTCAAGGTAGAATCGAAAACTGGAGAATCGGACCCGATGGATCCGGTTCGGTTTCAAGTTCCATGGACAGAGGGTCGGATTTCCAGTTCTCCATTTTTAGGAACCAGCTGTTCTGGTTCTGGTTCCTGGTTCCTATAGGAATCGGAACCTGGAACCGGATCGGAGCTGGGAACCGGAACCTGGAACCGAAACCGGAATTGGAACAAAAAACATAAGCTTAGTATTTAGAAATCCTAATTCCCAAATGCTCGCTTCTCCTCCTAAATCACCTAATCCTCTATCATCGACCCTCGGCTCTCCTTGCTCTGTTCGGCGTCCGCCTCGGCTCTTCCTCTGTTTCATCAATCGCGGTCTGGCTCGTCTGTGGCGGAGGTGGGCTTTGCTTCATGGCTTCAAGCGACATCTTTTGTCTTCGTCTTCATTAGGGCTCACGCGCTGCCGCACATGCACCCTCTTGAGCTCGCTATCTCGGCTCTTCCTCCTCTCGTCTCTTCGCAAGATCGGCGTCGTTTCTCGCTGGACATGGTTCCTCTCCGGGCAAGGTTCGTGACAGCCTCCGAGTTTGAAAAAAAAACTGGTAACGCGCTTGTTCTTTTTCTTTATTTGGGTTGTGCTCGGGGGAGGGGATAAGGGGGAAGGAGGGTTGGAATTCAATTATTCAACTTCTGAATGTTTCATACCCCAGACCCAAATCCACAGAACAAATACTTCTACATAAGTTACAGAGATTTATTTTTGATTTGAGCATAACTGAAGAATAGTACTTGCAATTTTCATGTTGTTTTGGTGTCTATTGGGACTCTGGGAATGCAAAGTAGACATTACTATGCCAAAGAGCGTACATAAGTCATTCCAAAAAAATAATGAGCGGACTCATCTAGTATCCAACATCTCGAGGAAGCAACTGATTGTTTCTGTGATTTTTTCCATATTCCGTTTGATTGCGCTACTGTAGAGGTTTCTCTGAGCATTGATTCGGGAGGAAACTTGTAGCTTGCAGACATAATTTCCTTGCAATGTAGATAAGAGGCAGAAATTCTTTGCACCACGTAATGTAGAAATTTTTGTTTGCTGGTTGATATGTGATCATTTTAAGTCTAACATCACCTTCTACTCATAATTTGTTCGGACAATGTGCTTTCATTGTTCATGCCATTTTGGATATTTTCATTATCTTGCTGCTTTACTCCTCAATAATTGTTGCTTATTTTTTTCCTTTTGGCTTGCACTAGTTCTTAAGGCCCCTTTCACATTATTCTCAGGGTATGCCAAACAGCTTAACAGCATAGTGTGCACTGTCTGCTGGAGAGATAAAATTCTAATAGGGAGATCAATTAATTCTGTGATGATAGAAAAAAGAAAAGATTTCGCTAACTGAGAAAGAGTTGAACAGTTGAGGTGCGCATTTTTTATGTTTAGGGATGATTCCACTACAAGTGTAAAGTTACATAGTGCTTGGCTACGGTGATTTAAAGACCGGATCTAAACTTATGTAGGGCATGCATCTTATCATTTTTATGCCAATATTGGAACTTCAAATTTATGTTTGGCTGCAGCATCTTGCTAAAGTGTGGTTATTAAAATTCCCATTTGTCAAACATGTTTTTACATGGCATAAAATACTATAGTTGGGAGAACTGAGACAAGACAATTGAAAATTTCTTCTCATTTCATCTGCACTTAATTTATAATATGTCTCATAAGGTCCTCTTTCCATTTTACTCTTTTGTTTTGATTTAGGCACTATCTTCTTGACTTGATGAGAGTAACTCCTCGCGTTGCAAACTATACCGGACCTGGATCTCGATTTTATATTTTGAGATAGGAACTAGTCACAGCTTTTTGCTAGGTAACTCATGCTATTATTGTAGTTAAGTGGTCCAGCCATCTTCATGATTTCTTACTTAAAATTTTTCTATTGAGAAGGCCCAGGTTATAGGGAGATCGAAATAGAGTTCAAGCTCTAATACTGTCTATGACACACCAATTGATTCTTTAAGAGTTGCCAGAGATAACGAGCTTGGGAATGCTGATGCTAGTGTTGGAGGATTTTCCAACAGTAAGGTAGTAACCCTATCTTTCCCCTTCAATTGGTATTGGGCAATTATAGTTTAGTTCTATCCAGACATTTGTGAACTTGGCATTATATCCCCTAAATATCACGTTAGGGCATTGTGTATGTATCATTCAAATGATCTACTATTGCGTTTATTTTCGTTTTATTTAATTCAAAACGAAATTAAAAAAAAAACCTATTGAAACCTAGAATCGACCCTATAACCTATGACATGGTAGGTTCCAGGTTCCACGTTCCGATGGATAGGTTCCAGGTTCCTCATTTTGAGAAACCTGTACCCAATGGTAGGTTTCACGTTCCAGGTAAAACCTACCCGGAATCTAGAATCGCTCACCCTTAATCTCTTCATCCACCAACTGCCAACACTTATGACGAGAAAACTCTACACCAACTACCAACACTTATGACGAGAAAACTCTAGAATTCGATACATTTACTGTTTCACCCACTTCTAAGAATGTTCCAAAAATTCTAGGAGATTTGATGTGATGCTCCAGAACGTCAATTACCAATACATGCTCTTTAATCTTTTCTCTTAATTACGCAAGCGGAAGCCAATTTCATAATTGTTCATGCCCGACTTATCAAGACAACGCGTGAGTATCGTATCATTATGTTTTCATTTCATATTCACATGACAGGGTCATTACATTCCTACTTTCACATCTTTCTTCCATATATCAAAATACTATTAACAAACGCCTGGGAGGGGCCAAATAATGCCTATACTCCTCTACCCGACTGCCTCGTCTCATCAAAAAATTATATGTTTATACAAAAAAAAACTCCATAGACCATGATGACTCGCCTATCTACTCATCGTCGTCGCTGTCATCCCAAATCGAAGGGGTTTGAGGAGATTGCCATCAAGGTTAATATACTATGCCACAAACCGGATCCCGGATGCCTTATATCGACCCAAACCGTAGCCGTGTACCGTGTGAACGTCATGGTGGACTCAGGGATGTCCACGTCCTCGAAGTAAATGGGCACTCCGTAATGTGCATGCTAAGTATATGAAAAACAATAGGATGAACATGAGCCCAACAAGCGAAATAACTAAGTTCTACACCACAAGATGCCCCAACACGCGGTCATGAGATTCGTCCAAGACAAAGCAAGTATAGGGCTCGATACTAACACTATTGAGACGACTACGAGAACAACTAAGGACTCCTGTACATGTGGACCGAGTTGGACCATACAAGACCATCAATACAAGAACCAAAGCATGCATCACGAACAAACCACACAATCGCACACAAACTCGCACGCCTTGTTTCTTAAACTTTCTTGTGATCTTTTCCTTCCCCGACTTGCGGATTTACACCGGTTCACTGTCCAGTCCGCACAGGTTACTTCCAGTTCACTATCCGGACTTCCATGGTTCGTTGTCCATGGGCATCTCACTCCGAGGTATCTCGGTTTGCTGTCCGAGGCATCTAAGGTTCACTGTCCTTGGGCATCATCAGTTCGGTGTCCGATGGTTCTTGTCGCGACCTAAAAATTTTCTCAGGCTAATAATGGATTATTAGGACTAAGCCTAACTCGGGCCCTCCCAAGCCCTACCAATTCGCAACTTAGGATTTAAGTTCTTAACGTGCAAATGTTTTCATGCTTGGAGTCGCCACTAATCTATTTGTGGTAGGTCGATTAGAAACCTAAATAAAACATAGGGAGATATGTTTTATTCCTACGAACCAGAGATTCTAAGTACGGGGACTTGATTACGTTAGATCTAGTCTAACGCCCTTTCGGTACCTTTTCTTTTCAAAAAAAATATTTATGCATGCAGTCTGGATCCATTTTATTATCTAATTACTAACATGTGAGGTGTTCATGCGGGTGCGCAAACCACCAAAGTAACACCCAATAATCAAAACATTGAATAAATTGCAAGATTGGGAGAATTACTTACCTCGAAGCAACGTAAGCATCTGCATTGTTAGCTAGAAAATCACATTAACAATCATAATATGATTTCTAATTAACAAGCAGTTCACTCAATATTTTTAGGATTTTCACTTATTTAAATGAGAACTAACCCATATGTAATGACGTGCAAAATTAACATGCGATTAATGCAACCTAACATGCAAACTATATGTCATGCGACGATATGATCTATTTCTAATGATGGACAAATGATTTATTTTTGGTATTTTCAAATAAAATTCGGAATTAAAAATTACTCAAATTAATATGCAATCTATCCTAAAGAAAATGATTTAATCTATCCTAAAGTGATTTCTTTTTGGGATTTTTATTAAAATTCGAAATTTTAAAATATCCTGAATAATCCATTAAGATTAAAACAATCTCTAATTTAAACTAGGAAATATGCTACCCTAAATCCCAATTTAAATCAAATAATTATCTTATTCTTTTGGATATATTTAAGATTCCCTAAACATGCAAAATTTCTAATTTAAATCTAACTAACAAATTTTTGGATTTTCTTTATTTAAAAGGAAAACAATCAAATAAAGATAACAATCACATTCAAACCATCCACGCAATCCGCAAGATTTTTCAAATTCAGATAAGGCAAAGAAATCAAACTAACGATCATATCTATAGGGTTATAGATATCGACAGAAAGTTGATTGTTCAAATTTGGAAAGCAAATAAAATCTATTATCGTATCCAAGTGATTATGGATAAGATAACGATTTTCCGTATCGCCGCGTATCGTACCTTAGGGATAAGGTCGGATAGTCGTCCAGACACGTTGCTAAATTAGGAATGATTCCTAATTTTGGGTTTTTTCAAATATTGCGGATATAGCACACATTATCCTAAGGCATCTAATCAATCACGCAATATTCACGGAATATTCAAAATATTCAAACTAAGAATTTAAATATTTTGAAAATATACCGGATAGAGATTTTTACCTGATTTGCGGATTACTTTCCAAATTTGAATTCGTGGCGGATCGGGATCGCGGCGAGTGGACCGGCAACGGATGACCGACGACGGCGATGGACTGGCTCGCGACCACGAGGTCGGCCGCGAGGGTGACGCAACAGCAGGGGCGCGACTCGACAGTGGGCTCTCGGTCAACTCAAAAGCAGCAAATTCATCGACGTCCTTCGGCTTTTGGCGAATCTGGCTGGTCTTGTAATGGTCTCCTTTTGATTATCAAATTTTGACTAATTAAAGCCACACAATCAAGCTTTCCACTTGTTTGTCTTCAACGCCTCCGCATGTATCAAACAAAAGCCAATCTAGTCATGCAGGGACGTCAGACGAATTGCTGGATGCAGTGACCTCACGTTGGCAAGAGAAGGAGATTGGTGACGTCATGAGCGTTGAACTTGGAGCAGTAAGCGACGCTCGATGGCTTCGTCGTCAGAGGACTGTTCAGCGTCGTTGTGTGAGGACTTCTCGCTGGTGCAGGCTTGAACCAGGCGCGGGCAGCAAAGGCGACATGGGACAGAACAGCAGCTGAGCTCGGCGGGTGTTGGTCGGACTCGGTGGTGACTCACGACCACGGGTCTGGCCGTGAGCAGCCGGCGCGGCGTCGGGGCGGCACGAGCGTGGTTGGCGCGGTCGAACCCACGTACAATCAACTCTCTCTTTCTCTCCGCTTTTGTTCTCTTCCTCTCACAGATCACTCTCCGAAAATTATGATCCCCCTGATTATGACGCATAACGACATATTTATATCGCAACCCTAGGTTAATTGACCGGATTTCCTAGTCCTAATGGGCTTTGGCTTAGGCTTTATCCTTTAATTTTTATTTAATTCCAAATTGACTAAATTAATTTGGGCTTTTCTTTAATTAAGCTTAATGGGCTGATTTAAGCTCAAATTAAGACAATCAAGGCCTTTTAGACTTGTGATTTTCGGCCCCCGTTTTTCGAGTGAGCCGAGTTTCGTTCAGTGCTCAAGCTCGGTTTGCGCGATGGATTTTCAGCTCACTTGCCACCTCCGGTTCGATGTGGAATGCAACTAACCTACATGAACTTAAACTATATGCTATGCAATTTTAATATTTTTGTTTAGGGGTTAAAATTTAATCCCTAATTTTTCTATGCAATATTTACCTAACGGGATCGCCAAAATTTAGGTGTCAACATTTCTCTTAACATCATTTCTTTGCACACAATTCATGCATTTTATTTTGCATTACATCACACCAACAAGCCCAATTCAGCATGCAATCGTGGACTTGGGGCTAGAAATCTAGCACCGTCTCACGGCAACAACATTTCTAAACTCAATCACAAGCTGAGCATCCAGAATTCACCAAACATAGCACAATTTCCACCATTGCCAGCACAAGCCAGAGAGCCGTTGATCATTTCATATGCCTACGTCTAGTTCCAATGAGCCGAGAGATAACAAACATGGACTTAGTTTCACATGCATGGACAATTCTTAACATAGTTTCAACAAACTAAGAAACTAGAGGGTTGTCATGCCTAGACTACACTCATTCTGCAAGAAGCAATAAGATCAAATAGCACTGAACTTAGTAGTTTCACTTACTTGTTAGCTTGATTGGGATATCCAAATCTCAACCTACTTGAGTGCTTGATCTTTGAGAGCTCTTGGGTGAAGAGGATTGAGAGAAAATGAAGTGCAATGGAGAGAGAGATTCGGCCGAGAGGGAGAGAGAGAGACAGTGATTCATGTTCAAGTCTTCATAAAAGCCTTTAAGCTCAGTCTTGCATGTCATTTGCCACTAGTGATAAACTTATTAACACTTGGCTCAATCTTGCATGTGAGGGTGAGGTGTCAAGATTAATGGACAAGTGTCTATTTCCATGCAAAAATTGCATTCTAATTTCTAAAATTAGGAGAATTGAAGAACTAGGTATGGCCCCAAGATTTTCGGCCATAGTGGAGACTAGGCGTTTAGTTCCATAAATCACATATGTGAACATTTCATTAATGTCACATTGCTAGAATTAATATGCACAATGTATTTCTCAATTTTCTAAAGTCATGAAATCATTGGCGGTAATACCGAACGACAAGTTTAATTCCTATGATCACGGAAGATTGAAAGATCATCCGATCTCGAATATGTGACCTTGTATCACCATTTAGCAACTAGTGTCACCCATCTCCAATCATGTTTGTTCCAATATTGATTCACAAGCTCATTTCGCGTTGCTTGTACCTCAAGCATAAACTATTCCATTCAATTTCTGTTCTCAATAATGTTGAGCTTTATAGCCTAATTATTATTATTGAATAAGCAAAATTCAAGATGTCGCACTTGGTCCAGTCTTCCTTGCTCAGACACGGTCCTTGGTGCATGGGAAACCTCGGAACTGTGACAAAAAGTAGCATTTGCAAGGCCCATATCAGTGAGTAAGTACTCTCATTATGTTAAAATTGAGTCAATTTGCTGTTGCAGCCAAAGCTTTTGAGAAAAGAATCCACTTAAAATGGTACGTCATTGCATCCAGTATGAAATACTGGCTTGAGGAACTTATGTTGGACTCCGGCATCGCTACATCCACCGTGTCATCTGCCAATATTATGCTCATCAGTGATTACTAGTTTATGACACATGACTTGGCTACATCGATGTCTTACCTCATTTGTGCATCTACAAAGGCTTAATTTCATGCGCCCCTACAGTAATCTGTGCTTACAAACACTCGTGGCTGAGTTTCAAGTCATCTAGTACAATATCGCAGACCTAATGACAAAAAATTAGCTGAAACTGCCAGCGGGCAGTTTTTTCAGGTGAGAGAGCCAATTCGCTGGTTTCTTCTGCGAATGCTCTAGTTGGAAATATGGACTTTGGGGTAGTGAACAACTGCAACCACATCTCGGACCACCTACTGTTGTCTCATGAGCCACCACAGGACCAGTCTGTTCCATCAAGTCTCTTGTGTCACCATATTCGCTTCGGGAGATTGTGAATTGGTGCAACAGTGTATCGATGGTTGATGTTCTCTCACTGTCGTTAGCTGGGACGAATGTGTAATTATGAGACACATGCACCTTGCATTTCATGATCCTTCCTACAGGTAATTAGAAAGACTCCTCAGATCGAAAATAGTTCATAACATACTGACCAGGAAGTCCGCTTCCAACCATAAGTAGGGCTGCCTGGATGATCTGCAAAAATGGAATTAGAAGAAACATAAAGAAGCTAACTCATCCTCAAATCTCAATGATCACTGCACTTAAGGCATGACTAGATCAAATATCCGTGCGAAAGCAACATATTGCCGAACTCTTGATCGATGATGCAGAAGCAAGTAACTTGATATTCCATAGCATAATGAACCTAAGTGAAGATGAGTACATATAATATGTTGCTTGCCTAATCAACCAAGGAAGCTACGTACGTGCGCTAAAGCGAACGTCCCGTCAGAACCTCAGTGATGAACTGACCAACTACATTTTACGGCCAAAAAGAACAAAGTAACCAACTATGTTCAAGACATATTTCTGATTCAATAATATACTCAACTTCTTCTGAGCTAATCTTCCTCAGACAATTTGCAAAGAGGGGGACGTATAATTAGCAGTTAAAATTACCAATTTTTGTTCATGAACGAGCTTTTCAATTCCTTCAAGCATCCTCCACTCCACTGTCATAAACTCCAAGGTATGCCTCCTCTCCTTCGTCCTAATACGAAATTACAGAAAAGGTATCAATCATACAAAGGTTATGCTAGAAATTACCAAGGATTGCTGCGACAGAAAGATATTGCAAATTTCCACAAAGGACATCTGGATAGAAGTAAAGCCAAACAATTTAACCATGCATTGGAACATCACCTTTAGAGAGTATTGCTACCAAAGAAAAGAAAACCGAATCTAAATTCAGATAGCAATGTTCTACAAGTTTTGCCTCGAGATACATGCTGATTCTACATGTAGAAGAACAAATGTACTCCAGAGGATGAGAGATAGATACCTCGGATGTGTCATCTATTGTCGAGCCGGCATTAAGTGATCTAGAAAGTTTTTCTTCATCAATCTGGTTGTTTACTCTCATATCTTCCTGTGAAGGAAGAAGCGAATGCATTATTGAAATAAATGCCAGTTTTTTGTCTCATTAAATTTCTAAAAGGTAGGAGCTCATACAAGTTCGTATTTTAGCTGCTCAATCCGCTCCTGCAAGTCTAAAAGATGATGCTTAAGTGCCTGCAGCAAAAGAAAATTTGATAATATAGAACAGGACAAGCATTGTGACAAGCTTAAGGATAAGAGGTTAAGTATAGTTTCTCAATCAGTTTCACCTCACGTCTCTGAAGTTCAATAGAGCGAGCCAATGCCTGCCTTCTAGTCAGCAAATTTCTGGGTCTCACTGCACGAGGCCTCTGATAATTCTTCCCACGATAAATGATGATAGCATAGCCTTTCATAGTCTTATCTACGGATACCAGCACTCCACCACTTTCAGCCTCTAAAGAAATTGCAAGATGCTTCACTTGTGCAAAACTTTTTCCCCTCACAATTAATTTTACCAACTCGCGATACTTCCAATGCAAGTGCACGTTCTCTATGGTACCGTCAAAAATGGCACGCTTTCCTGGATTAAACCAAACAGAAGATGAAAAGCTAGTCATGAAAGCTAACCTTTTCACATTGTTCAATCAAGAGCCAAACCAGCTATTCTTACCAATAAGCAGGAAAGGCTTCATACTCAGACCAATCTTACGAAGTAGAGATCTCTCCTCATCGCTTATGGTTTCCAGATCAACTGGAAGGTCTGCCGGTCTCAGATTCTCCTGCACTTTCGCTAGAGCTTTCTCAGCCTTTTTGACCTTCCCTTTTGCTTGAAAAGAAGAGGTAAAATAAATGGAAAATGTGATAAACAATTAAGGAAATGGAGCAGGATTTTATAGCATAAGTTTATTCAATCTTATAACTTACAAGAGCAAGTTTCTTCTCAAGATATTTCAAGAGTGAAGCATGCTTATTGAGTGATTCCTCTCTACGCATTTGCTCAACATCTTTGCTACTTAATTCATTCGCCCACCGAGAGGTGGCAGCCAGAGTTTCAGTAAGAGTGCCAGCAACTAGTTGGCTTTTAGAAGCTTTTAATTTTGAATCAATTGCGGCTGAGGCCCTCTGACGTGCTTGGTCTTCCTCATTTGCCTGGACATCTGCTAGTTTTGCTCTCTCTTTCAGTGCTTCTACCACTGCAGGAGGCATGAAGTCATTACCCCTGTAAAACACAATATAATCTTTGTTCCTAGAGAGTAGTGTTCCCCCAGTTAAATTCTGCATTCAGAATGACACAAATCAATAACACTAGCACCAAATTTTCCTTACCTAAATAAAAAGGACGGAATATGCAACACAAAACAGAAGTTGATATTACCATAATGCCAGAACAATAAGAACAGAGCACAATGCTTGGAATAAGAACTTGCATAACCTCTTCTTCACAACACTTCACAAGTATGTTCCAGAATGATGACACAGTAACCATGGCTGAGTTTTACCATTACAATAACGATTATAAATTTGATGGTCAGTGACGAAATAAAAAATTGAGTATTGTACCGTGGGCTTGAAGGATAATGATATAGTCACTACCACTCTATGGCAAAGAGTTGGTAATTCTTTCTGTCAGGCAAATCAAATGAAGTACAGACTCTGAAAGGTTCTGTGCTCGATGAAAGCAACAGAACACCCATTTTCAACAATAATTAGCTCCATACATATATGCTAAAAAGTCAACATATATAGATTGTCCAACCTTCAGTTCTTCAGCCATTCTATCATTGCAAGTATTTGGCACACCGCGTTTAATTGCTATTTTTGCAATAGCACTGCTCTCCCACAACTTTACCATGGCCTTAGCAAGACCTTGCAGCCTTCTGTTTCTTCCTACAAAAAAGTCGGATTAATTTAGAATGATTTTGAGTCATAGCATAGTCAAACCAGTTTGTTGGTCATAAACAGCAATGGCAGAAAAGCACACAATTTATTGCCATTGATGCACACATACCCAGGGCAAAATGCGGAGGCATCGTTCTTGCAAGTCTACGAAACATGGTCATCTCTTTGTTTCTCAGACAATGTCCAACCCCATAAGCAAGAAGCCTAAATGGAGTTTTATATCCAGGAACCTCTGAAGGTAGCAAGTCAGCATCAACTGGAACTGGGTCACAGCCTGACCAATCCTTGAACCGTGGACCCAACTCATCTAACAAATCGTTAGGATCATTCATATCCATGAGTTCTTCCTTAGATAGATCCTTCATATATTCTGCAGAACCACATAAAATTCGGCCCTTGTTTTTGGAAAACTCCATTCCTCCTTCACTATGAAAAACATCGCTGGCTATGTCCTCATTTTTCAGAGAACTTACACTGGCCTGTAATTTTTTGCTGTACGATTGGACACAAGGAAGCTTATAGGCCATCCCTCGGTACAACACCACTGAACTTCCAGATCTCCATATAACCAAGCCTCCAGTCCTACTCTGATAAGGCAAGTGCATTAGGGGCTCATTATCTCAGCGCACCAATGGTTCATGATTAAAATACAGACTCTCTAGTCTCTAACCCCAATCAAGATTTATGCAAGCGATTACATCTTTGCAGTCAAAATTTTACATCCATTCCAGATATCAAAATTCAGCACTTAAGATGCATGCAAGCAATCAGCAAGCTCATGAGAGTTCCAGGCTCATCAAGATTCAAGCTTCATTTACTTCATAATCCATAAGCAAAGACAAGACCAGCACTAACCTCCAAAGTCTGATGGGTTCTTTTCATGTTAAGTGACAGGGCACCTTCAAACTTCAACTTCACCACTTCATCCACTCTCCACTTCTCATGTATAGAATCCACCAAAGCCTGAGTAATCCCTGCATCCCCAACTTTCATCCTCTCCACCATCCTCAGAGCAATTTTCCTGAGCCTCCTGAGCTCATGTTGCGGAAGTACTCTCTCCGCCAAATCCACATTGCTCTGCTTCCTCTCTCCACTCTTCCATGGCAAGTCCACTGAACCCTTATTTCCACTCTCCCCAGAAACGTCAAGCTTCTCCAACTCATCATTCTCCTGATGATTCTCATCATCGGACAAAAAGTCACTCACTCTCAATCCTCCAAAGGCGAGTGACAAATTCTCACCTTGTCGAGGAACTGGAGACAGTTTCTCCCATTCATCATCTTCTGTATCGAACTCCCCGCCAAAATCAACTTCACTAATCGACTCGCCAGCGCTAACAACATTGCCATCACCCAAACGCTCCCTAACCTCCTCAATTTCCTCTCCCTCCGAGCCTGATCGCGAAGCTTCGCTTTCACCGTCGCGGATGGGTTCTGGAGAGGGTTTATTATATCCATGAACCAACCAAGGAGGCAACCTAGACTGATTAACTGAAACGGCATGCGCCATGACGCCATCCGTCACCGGCGACTCAACATCACGCTCACGCTCAGATGATACTTCAACAGCTTCATCATACGCTTCCCGGCTCACCAAGCTTTCATCTTTGCACTGCTCTCGCGGCGGCTCTCGCTCCTCCACCTGCCAGGGGAACCTCTCCCGGGCCGAACCGGTTTTGCTCGTCCACTTGCCGCGGATTTCCTCGAAGAAGCTCGGCCTCCGCTTCCGCTTCTTCCTCCCTGCATCGAACGGGACTCTGGTCGGCCGGGCCTCGAATTGAACCGGCCGGTCCGAACAGCGGGTCCTGAACCGGACGACTTCGCAGCTTCGCCGGACGAGGAGGAGCCGGAGCGGAGGAGGGCGAGCGAGCGCGCGAGCGCGGGCGGAAGGAGGATAGGAGGGATTCGGCGGCGGAAATGGTGCGAGCGCCATAGCTCAGCTCCGATGAACGGCGGGCATTTCCATAATCGCGACGAAGGAGACGACGGAGCCGCTGCTTTTCCTTGGATAAGCGATGAAGAAGAAGAAGAAGAAGATGAAGTTGAAGATCCGACGGGGAAACCGTTAACGGCCCAAAAGACACAGGCTTTGGACTTGGGCATGTCATTTGCTGGAGTTCAAGTAGATGGGCCGGGCCGGGTCAAGCCCATGCGAAACACTTAGGACGAGTGACTACATTAAAATGTTTTTGATATAACTTGTTTTTTTTTTCATTTTGAATAATATTTCAAATTGTGGGAAAAAATTTACAAAAAATACTTTTTACTAAAGAAAAGAGTTCAAGAACTTGATTGGAGACCATACATGGACTTTCACCTAATCAAATGTCTCAATACACAGCATTTTTCAACATGAGTATATATATTATGAGCTAGCAATCAAATGACGATCCTAATCCCAATCTCGTTCATTAAGAAAAAGGAAAAGAAAAGGAAAAGTACGCGGCATAAGAGAATACTTCGTCGTGGAAATAGGAGAAATTGCCAAAAACAGGCCACGATTTTCAGCCTAGGACAAAAAAACGTATCTCTATTTTGGAAACCTACAAATTACATACTTCAATCCTACAAAAATGACCTGATTATGCTCCATGTAAAGATCCCCATGGATGTAGCCTCGCACCATCTACATGCCCAAACTCTCAAACTAGCTCTACCAATACCCTCCACCGCTGCTAGCCACCGCCTCGTCATCTTGAAAGCCCATTTATGCCGCCGCCGCCGCCTTAGCCTTGTTTCTATCTCTTCATCTCAAGTTGAGGGCCCCTCTCTCTAGTGCATCCCTTGCAACTCTCTCTCTCTCTCTCTCTCTCTCTCTCTCTCTCTCTCTCTCTCTCTCTCTCTCATACCTTGTGTATAATTCTCGATAGCTATAGTTTTCTCTTTGTAGGCCACAATTGGGATACGGGGAGGACTATCACAGTCATCGCGACCTTGATTTGAGGTTGTCCATGGTGTATCCACCCATGTTCCAAGGTCGTGACGCTACCTTTTCTATAATTCTCGATAGTTATAGTTTTCTCTTCAGAGGCCATAAATGGGATAGGGGGAGGATTGTCATAGTCATTGCGACCTTGATTTGAGGTTGCCCATGGTGTATTCACCCATGTTCCAAGGTTGTGACGCCATGGGTGACCTACTGAGTCCATTAGGCGCAGCCACACCTCCATGTGCAATACGATTGAGTAGGACAATAGAGCTCCAACAATGAATTTGTGTCTTTATAGCAATGTTGGAGGAGGCTAGGCAATTGTTCGAGGACCTTGGCTAGAAAGGGGTGGGGGTTGTAGTAGCGAAGAATGGGAAAATTATTAGGGACTTTAGATCTTTGTTAGCCTACTTCACATAAGCCACTAGATTATGTGGAACTACATGGGCCTACATGATTTCACGGTCATGTTACTTGGGCCAACATAATATGGGAGTACCCAATAAGGCTCCTAAGAAGGGACTAGCGTTTGTATATTTTTTATTAGGATATGAACACGTAAGCTGGGAGTTTACATAAGCGCTGGCAATATCAGGCCGGTATAACTAAATTGTCAAATCGTCAAAAGGTTTGGAACTAAATTGACATAATTGAAAAGTTTATGACTGAATTGGTCACTGTACAATAGGTTTTTGACTTTTTGGACAAAATTTTCATTTTCAAAACTATAAATACCTAAACTCAGTTGTTGACACCTAAATTTTGGCGCATCATTTAGTGTTAATTGCATAGAAAATTAGGGATTAAATTTTTAACCCCCGAACAAAAATATTAAAATTGCATGACATATAGTTTGCATGTTAGGCTGCATTAATCGCATGATATTTTTTGCACGTCATTACATATAGTTTAGCTTTCATTTAAATAAGTGAAAATCCAAAAAAAATTGAGTGAACTGCTTGTTAATTAGAAATCGTATTAAGATTGTTGATATGATTTTCTAGCTAACCATGCAGATGCTTACGTTGCTTCGAGGTAAGTAATTCTCCCAATCTTACAATTTATTTAATGTTTTGATTATTGGGTGTTACTTTGGTGGTTTGCGCACCCGCATGATCACCTCACATGTTAGTGGTTAAGTTAAAATGGATCCAGACTGCATGCAAAACATTTTTTTTGAAAAGAAAAGGTACCGAAAGGGCGTTAGACTAGATCTAGCGTAATCAAGTCCCCGAACTTAGAATCTCTGGTTCGTAGGAATAAAACATATCTCCCTATGTTTTATTTAGGTTTCTAATCGACCTACCTCAAATAGATTAGTGGCGACTCCAAGCATGAAAACATTTGCACGTTAAGAACTTAAATCCTAAGTTGTGAATTGGTAGGGCTTGGGAGGGCTCGAGTTAAGCTTAGTCTTAATAATCCATTAGCCTGAGAGCTTAAATTTAGGTCGCGACAGCTTGGCGACTCCGCTGGGGACTTGAGTTAAAAATCTTAGTGGACTTAGGCCAGTTTTTCTTTTCAAAAAATATTTTTGTTTGGCAGCAAGGATCCCAGGTACGTCCCTAACATTTTAGGTGTTAAATGTTTTTGCAGAATGGGAGGTATAAGGGGAGACGTGATTGTTAACCCTTGTTTTGCAGGGAGGTATTTGGATGTATGGTTTATTTTATGCACGAAGCGCTGTATGATATAACCTGTTGTGCATGCCTTGCATTTACACTACACCGCACACACTACCCGCTGCCGTACCTGGGCGGCACAGGTTTAGGATGGTACTGAGACAGCGGACACCCCGACCACACCCGCGTGGTATGGGTCGCCCTTCTTGGTCCCGAAAGTTTTTTCACGGTGTCATTGAGTTCCCACCACGGTTGCACCCTTTGCAACCCGGGTCGGCTCCTTGACTAAGCCGGAGTCAGGGGAACCCCGGCCTAACCACAACCATGACTGGTTTAGCCCGGTAATCCTCGCGTCTCCACTTTGCAAGCCAGAGTCTAGATAGAAATCGAACCTCACATTTCATGTGCATGTCTATGTGATTGCCATGGTCCTACCGGATAAAGTAAGTCTTCTGAACTCTCCTTTTTGCAATTTATTTAGTTATTGCATTTTTCGGGTCGGTCCATGATAGGTCTAGGTGGGTTTTAAATTTGAAAGTAATAATCATTGAGTTTTTTTTTAACAAAAAAAAAAAGAAAGAAAGCTCTTTTGGAGAATTATTTTCAATCTATGTCTTTTATTTTTCTGGATGTGTCATAGGTCATTATTTCCTGAGAAATTTATCATTTTCACAAGTACATGGAGTAATGAAAAATGTCATGAAAAATGGGAATAAAAAGGAACAATTAGACTGAGTCATGGACTGATCGTTTTGAGGACATATACTTACCATGCTCTATTTTTTAATTAGGTTATTACGGACCGTCAACGTTCCCCAATCCGTACTCGCTCAAGAGCAAGAATGACTGATCAAAATGAGCAGGCTCGTGTTGTTGTCCTTGAAACCGAGATGAAGCAAGTCCTGAATGTGCTCGAGAATCTCACCAAACAAGTTGCTTCTCTACAGACAAGCATTTCCACACTGTCTGCACCCGCTCAACCGAGTGTAGAGATTGTACTGCCCGATGACTCTCTTCCTGTTGAGTCAAAAGATAAGGGAAAAACCGTTGCCGTTGGCACTTCCTCAACCGAGAATGATGCAACTTTAACTGACAAAGCGTGTCCGATCATTACAAATGGGGGTGATGCATCTTCAAAGCCATCAAAGAGTGATGAGGCTGAGCGCATTGATAAGCTTGAAGAAAAATTCCGTCAAATGCAAGGCTTTGATGATCAACTCTCACGAGGTCTTGCTCATATTGTCAAGGTCCAAGTCCCTAAGAAGTTCAAAGCGCCTGAGTTTAACAAGTTCGATGGCCTTTCCTGTCCTAAGATCCATTTACAGTACTACACGACGAGGATGGCGCCGTATGCCGATAATGTGCCACTCATGATCCACACTTTCCAAGATAGCTTAATCGGACCCCCCTTACAATGGTTCGTTTTGAAGAAGATTCACTCGCTCAAGACATGGGAGGATTTATCTGATGCCTTCATCCGTCAATACAAATTCAATATTGACGTGGCCCCGTCACGTGAGGATTTGATTCGCACTGAGAAGAAAAAGACCGAAACCTTCAATGCCTATGCCACTAGGTGGAGAGCTCTAGCTGTGCAAATCATTCCCGAGTTAACTGAGAAAGAGATGCTCGATACCTTTATGAAGACTTTACCATTCGAGTTTCGTAATCGAATGTTGGGTTCTAATTTTAATTCTTTAGCTGAGCTGATACCTGCGGGAGAACGCATTGAGATCGCTTTGCGTGATGGTTGGGCCACTGAGCAGACTACCTCTGCTAAGAAGTTCACCCTCAAGAAGGATAAGGAACCGACACCTGAAGTGAATGTAGCTTACTCTCAACAAGGCCGTGACACTGCCTCGACAATGCAGTTTGTTGGCAAACAACAAGGTGGACGCCAATTCACTAGTCGGCAACAAGGTACTAAAAGGAACTTCACACCTCTGCCTGGGCCGTTATCCAAAGTTCTGCCTGTTCTCCAAAAGAAAAATTTGCTTTCAAGTGAGCCGAAACGCCCAAATCCCGAGCGGTTCTCTGGTTATGACTCCTCTAAGAAGTGTGAGTATCATATGGGGGAGGTCGGTCATTCTACTGATGATTGTTACGTACTGAAGCATAGAATTCAAGACCTCTTGGACACAAAGGCATTCTCTTTCCGCAATGATCAACCAAATGTTCAGCGGAACCCTCTACCCAACCATGCTGGAAGCACGGACGCTATTATTGAGTAGAGAAATTTCTGTCTTTATACTCCTCTGCGAAGGAGTTTTTCATGCTTTCTAGGATTTCAAGTGGTTTCTAGGATTTCCTGCTTTCTAGGATTTCAATTCATGTTTATGTTTTGATTCGTAGGGCTTTGATTATTTGCATTTCCCTTCCAATAATGTAATTCATTCGACTCTATTCAATGAAATTACAAGTTTATTTGCATTTTGAGGGCATGTTGAAGTATACCAAACTAGCCCGGTGATGATATCCAACCATGAAAAGAAAATATCATCCTAGGAGAAATTCTGAGGGCTGGGCTTTCTCATGCTCCCTAAAAAAAAAAAAAAAAAGAAAGACTTTTCGAAAATAAAAAGCATTTCATTGCTTTAAAAAAAAAACTTTTCCAAAGCATGCATCAAATAAACCTTGTTTGTTTGTCTGACTCATTTACTTCATATCTCAGAGCATAATTCTCCAGCTTATTGTGATGAGGAATTGCCACATCGAGTTCTATTGATGATGAACCTATGGGGCAAAAGATTACTACCTACTTGGGCATGATTCTATCTCCAAAGAGCGAAAATTAGTGCTCAACAGTAAAGGATGATGAACTGAGGGGCATGTTGAACTTTGATGATGATAATGGATTGACAAATCCGACAGAAATAATGTCATGGTTCTAATTGGAATCTTCTGAGTCTCAATTCACATTTGCTTAGTATCTAATTCATGCACGTTTTCTTGTGCAGGGGCAAAAGCAAAGATAGAGTGTTCATGTGTCCATCCTTTCCAAATAAAGGCAATCAAAGGCTCTCATTCCTAAGGACACTCTTATTGTTTGATATTGTTGAGCAATGATATGTTCTTGAAATGGATGTTATGCTTCTCATGCATTTAATGAAATTTTTGAATTATGAACCTTTGCATGCCTAAAGTTGATAGGTATTTAAAATACTGATATCTTTCGAAAGAGGATTTTGCATGATAATTTACCTGTTTAACTCACCAAGTTCATTGAGGATGATCCGAATGGACAATTTAATGAATGATGTGGCATTATTTGAGTATGCTAAATGAGATGTGTCAGGATGATGAAAGGCAAGCCATATCCTATACACAGTTCCCTATTCATACACTTGTGAGATGAGTAAAAAAATTCCATGTCCATAAGGTAAAAGGTTATCTCGCGAAAGGTACGACTACCGAAATGACGAGAGGCAATTCACTTCTCTATCCTAAACAATACAGGTTATCCATTGTTTCGCCACTTTGAGCCTAAACACTTGGAGAAGTTTTTTTAAAATTACCCCTGTCAAGAATCACCCCACATCGGGGTAAATTGGAGGTAAGTCGATATCACGAGGTGAGAAAAATGGATAGAAATTTTCTTGCTCACACTTGCATCAATCTTCAAGTGTTGCTATTGCAATGAATTCAAACATTAATTCAAGTGTCTTAAGATGATGAAGAGCGGTTCTTTCTCTATCCTACACACTTTATCCATTGCTTAGCCCACTTGAGCCTATATTTTCGTTTCATATGAACCTAGTTGGTGATCATCCCCCACACTGGGGCAAAGCAAAAACCATCATTATCCAAGCAGCATATTTGGAGCACCAACTGAAGACGAAGACCCTTGAGAGTCTAAATGTCGAGTTGAAGTGTAATTGGCCAATATATGCATTGTAGACAGTGTATGTCAAAAAAAAAATGGAAACTAGGGGGCATAAAAAAGCAGTGTGTCTGGTAAAAGCAAGGTCATTCCCCCTGAAAAAAAAAAGGAGAACTTTAAAGAAAAAAATGTCAAGATATGACATGTCAAAGTCATGAATTCCAGTGGAGCAGTAGTCCTACAAGTCTCAAAGGAATCAAGTGACGAACTCTCGCGGCCAATAAAGCATCTACCAAGAAAACAATCCTTGGCAAAGAAGAAGACCGGTGATTATGCCTAGATGATCACCAACTCTCACCTTTATACACATTTTTGAGCCTGATATATCCTTTCGTTTCTCAACCCGTGAACCTAGCCTACGTTACGTCCCTTGCAAAGTCTCTTCTGATTAGGGCACTTGAATTAATGTAGAGTTTCAGATGTTTATAAGCTTAGCTCGAAGAAGTGCGAGCAAGTCTATTTCTATCTCATTTTGTAGGGTTCTTGACTTGTAAACCCAGAGACAATTGCGGAGTATTTTCTTTCAATAGCCTTGACTCGAAAAGTCCTCTTTGTTAAGCCATTGACCAAACCGACACTACGGTCCTGATAAAGACCTCTTAGATTGATAAGGTCGTACTGCTTGCGAGAATACTCGGATCCTTGTCGACAAGATGATGGTGAGATGGAGCGATTCTCATAAAATAGCCCTTCTGAATGAGAGTGAGTGAAAGCTCTTTCTAACTGAAAGTCTCTCATTTAGCATTCTTAAGAAATTCATGTCACGAATGAAAATTGTCTTAATTGATGATTCTCCCCAGCAGAAATTTGGTGATGCAAATATGGTAAAACCATCATGCATAAACCTCAATTGAATTGATGAATTTTGAAATGTGAGTTTTAGAATAGCTGAGATTGCTAATCTCCTTGATGAATGCATATGTGTTTTGCTCTATTCATGTCTGACAGGTAATGTTTCCTCAAAGACTAAAGAGTTCTTCACGCTACAGTTGTTTTCTTTGAAACTTCGTGTTCGTCTAAATATTTTTGAATATTTAATTACCTGATTGTAGTTTCAGGTATCATTTCCGAAAATCCGAAGGGAATTTTCGATCCTATCTGATTGCAGTTTCAGATATCTTTCTCGAAAATCCGAAGGGAATCATCGAGTCCATTCAAATATCTGATTGTAGTTTTAGATATCTTTTCGAAGATCCGAAGGGAATTTTCGAGCCCATTTAAATATCTGATTGTAGTTTCAGATATCTTTCTCGAAGATCCGAAGGGAATTTTCGAGCATATTCATATTTGATTGCAGTTTCAGTTTCAAGTTTCTTTCTCGAAGATCCGAAGGGAATTTTTGAAGCCATTCAAATACCTGATTAGAGTTTCAGGAATTTTTCTTGAAAGTCCGAAGGGAATTATTCGATACCTTTTATCGAAAATCCGAAGAGAATTTTCGAGCCATCTCATCTCAAGCATCTTCTCTGAAAATCCGAAGGGAATTTTCAAGATTATTTCAAGTCTTATTTCAAAAATCCGAAGGGAATTTTCGAGCTTTTAAATACTATTGGGAATTCCAGATACTTAGCGGGTTTCCAAAGCTAATCCATACCCCAATTTTGCTTTCCCAAATCTTCAGGTAAGTAAATGCAGGTATGTTTTCTATCTTTGCATTAGCATCCACATATCACATTAGAAAATGGGTGTGGGCTCATTGAGATCCCATTTACTCGACAAAAAAATTAATTTTTCTCATTGCATTTGCATAGTTTAAATTTAGGTCTCAGTCTTTGAGCGAAACCTCTGCGAGCCTCCACTCAAAGAGGGGCAGCTGTTGACACCTAAATTTTGGCGCATCATTTAGTGTTAATTGCATAGAAAATTAGGGATTAAATTTTTAACCCCCGAACAAAAATATTAAAATTGCATGACATATAGTTTGCATGTTAGGCTGCATTAATCGCATGATATTTTTTGCACGTCATTACATATAGTTTAGCTTTCATTTAAATAAGTGAAAATCCAAAAAAAATTGAGTGAACTGCTTGTTAATTAGAAATCGTATTAAGATTGTTGATATGATTTTCTAGCTAACCATGCAGATGCTTACGTTGCTTCGAGGTAAGTAATTCTCCCAATCTTACAATTTATTTAATGTTTTGATTATTGGGTGTTACTTTGGTGGTTTGCGCACCCGCATGATCACCTCACATGTTAGTGGCTAAGTTAAAATGGATCCAGACTGCATGCAAAACATTTTTTTTGAAAAGAAAAGGTACCGAAAGGGCGTTAGACTAGATTTAGCGTAATCAAGTCCCCGAACTTAGAATCTCTGGTTCGTAGGAATAAAACATATCTCCCTATGTTTTATTTAGGTTTCTAATCGACCTACCACAAATAGATTAGTGGCGACTCCAAGCATGAAAACATTTGCACGTTAAGAACTTAAATCCTAAGTTGCGAATTGGTAGGGCTTGGGAGGGCTCGAGTTAAGCTTAGTCTTAATAATCCATTAGCCTGAGAGCTTAAATTTAGGTCGCGACATCAGTGAACTAATAAGCCATGTATTCCTAACCTTTTTTTGTTTACTTCACATGAACCATAGATCAAGTAGGACTGACGAGGGTCTATATGATCTAACTATTCCTATAAAGTGGATTAACATAGACCGAGGATACCCTAGAAAGTTCTTGAGAAGGGGCAAGGGTTTGAGCTTTGTTGATTAGAGATTGGATGTGAGAAGATTGGGAAGGCATTTTTGAAAAAGAAATATGACAATCTAATAAATAAGCTTGTTTCGACCAAATAAATAAATAAATAAATAAGCTTGCAAATTTACTAAATTGCGGTACTTATAGTTTCGAAAACAGAGGTATGTTTTTGGTCATTGCATAAAAACTCGGGCATGTTTTTGTTATTTTCCCTGTAATAGTAATTCTCAAATCGCATTCCATGTCCATGTGCATGATGCCACTGTGTGAATATAACTAATTCACACATTTTCAATCTATATGAGAATTCCTTGATGATATCCTCCTCAAGGAGGTAATGGCCTCTCCCTGAATATTCATGTATACAATACGAATAAAATAAAAGATCCAAAGATCATCAACATATCCAACTTATAATATGCTTAGAACATCACAGAGCTTTAAACTAAGCAAACTTTTAAAAATTTAGACCATAATCTATGTCTTTCAGATATGAATTGTGAAGACTATCTTCTTGCATATATAAACCTTCAAGAGGTAATCTAATCTTTGATTTGGGCCAACAAGTAACATTCATAATCAATTGTGTCAGGCCGAAAGGAACATTCACAAAGGAAAAGTCCCAATCGTTAGTGCCTCCTCTCAAACCCTCTCTATCATTAGAACTATTCTTCCCTTGTCAAGGTTTTCAAAGACCTATATGTAGGGGCTTATATAGCATGTGTGCAATGTTCCTAATGGAAGAATAGCTGTTATCAAAAAAATCATATTTAAAAAGAAAATCACGTGGGAACACGAAGAAAAGTCAAAGATGGTGGGAGAAGGTGGATCCTCGATGTTCCCTAGTTTCCAACAAAAGCTTCAATTAGGAGTTCCAACATTCGGTACACATTGGAAAAATTGGATGCAATTGGGCCCCTCCCAAGGCCCCTAATGATGGTCTTCTTCTCGTCACCATCGTCAAATTCCTATTAATTTTCCTACTTTAGTTTCTAATTTTTCTTTTTACCTTCTCTAAGGATTATCGGGTTCTCAATTAAACTTCAAAAGCTGATTTTTCCTAGGCCACTTTTAGCTCATACTAGATAATGCTAATCATTCTGCTATTGTTTAGCACATTATTAGTAGGAATTAAGGATTTTTTGATTTTGAAAAGTGAGGTGCTTGATCAAAGTTCTTCTACCTAGCTATAGCTAGCTCCAACATGAATTATTCCATCTTTTTCGGGGGCTCTTTTTTTTTTTTTTTCCTTTCTCCTCTTCTTTCTAGCAAGTGGCCTCATAGGAACAAAATTTCTGGCCATCCAGCACATTTGCTAGAAGAAACATTTTAATCATTTTATGATGCGCTGTTTCTCCTTCCCCCACCCGCCCCCCCTTTCCGCCCCTACGAGTCTCTCCATCGGCCGTCTTGCTCGAGGAATTGCGTCGTCTGTCCATTTCGTTTACCTCCTATCACCACACCGAATCAAAGGGAACATTCCAAAGTTAGGGCTAAACCCAATTGGAACGGAGTACGTGAGCTGCAGTGTGGATGGACACCAAATTGTTCCCCACCACGTGCGAGCTCCTTGCCACCAGCGCGGGCGTGATAGTGGGAGGTCGAAGAGATGGTACGGTGGTGTTGCCGAAGATGGTGGTGGGCAGTGGCGCGGTAGTGGTGGATGGGAGCCGGCAGTGCCCGATCATCGGTGAGGAAGAAAGATGAGTGTAGGGTTTTGTAGGGATCTTTACCTGATGTTTGCAAATACACAAAAAGACGTTCAAGTTGCACGGACTTTGGAAAAAGGTGTATGCTTAGTCCCCGATGTCTATTGAAGCATAATAGAATTCTTGGATGAACGACAATATACTTCCCGAGTATGTAAGGCACATTGAATGATTTTCGCATGAGTTTAGAATAAGCATATGCGATTTAGTCCATCATATAGACAAAGACACCTTATTGAAGCTCGTTTATGGAAAAACTAGGGGTCAAAATTGGAACCTTTCGATTTCGCATCATGTTGTTCGAGCAAAAACTAAAAGAAAAAAACATAGTGCTATGTATAGGAATCATCATAATTGCACACAATGGGGGGAATTTGTGTTTAAGCAAATCTTTCGAAGATGTGTCTATTGTGCTGAACAGTTTGTACAAAATCGAAAGGGCTTCTCTTCACTAGCGCCACGATCAATGTGTACAAGATAAATACATCTTATAGGACGACTGGCTGACTCATTAAACAAGGTGCGATGGTGCAATTTCGAAAAAGAATCAACACGATAAGAGAAAGGAAGATAACTATCCCATGAAACCCTAAACTGCAGCAGCGACGAATCTATATGCTTTGGTTGCGATTGAATATTTTCTGCCCAGGAGAAAATATCATCTTCGGATCGAACTGGGCTTTTCTCTGACGGAACAACCTCCATTTCGACCCGAAATGTCTCCTCCATTCTTGTTCATTGCCAAAATTTGGAAGATAGTGTTTAACCTCAATGCCTGCCTCTTCACAAAAACTCAGCAACTCCTTATTTTGGAGATCCAATTGTTGCCAATCATCGAACCCGCTCGAATGCAAAAACCCTATGGTGTAGAACACATCCTCGTCCGGTACAACTGCGGACATCCGGTCATCCCACCTGCAGAATTCATTGTGATTAATATAGTTTCATACTCTTAAAATAGATCCCCCATTGTTGTTTACACGTTTTATGTTACTTAGTAAAGACAATAAATCTGTAGCTAGAGGAGACTTACATGTTTCGATTCATGGGATAAATGAGGACAGTTCCGGTAGTTATGCTCCTTTTGAGGACGATGTTCTTGAAAACACCGTCGTTGAAATCTGAAATGCGAGATTTGGGCACGAATATGTTCAACCATGGATGAGGAACATCCCAAAGGCCCTGCGCTGTGAGTTTCAGCTCTCCTTCTCGTACTCGGTCGAGGAAATCGACGTAGGCTACATCTTTCTGGAACACGAACTCGGGAATATGGCTCAATCCTTGGAACAAATTCTCCAGATCCTAGATTATTAGAATAATAGTCAAGTTAGAGACGATAATTACAGGAATATGATTAAGTGTACACGAGAAGGGAGAGCATCTCTCTCTCTCTCTCTCTCTCTCTCTCTCTCTCTCTCACATGCCTGCAAGCATAGCTAGGGTTTGTCAAAAATGGTCAGTTCAGCCGTACCTTGTTCACAGTATTTTGCGTGAGATCATCGTAGTATTTCACTACTTCGAGACAGTAGACGATCTTATGTCGGTTCACCAACGATGCAATCCGCGGGTGGTCTGACAGAGGGAAGAAAGAAGATCTCCAACTATCCGGAGGACCCCGGTGCATGAGAAGCAGCCCTTCCAGATAGTCCAGTGCATCGCCTTGGTCCCTCCCATTCTTTGAAATCAAATGCTCTTGGTCTCTCGTAAAAGCCGAGAAATCACTGTAAAGCAGTCTCACCCATTTGACCTGCATGTCGATATTATCACAACATAATTAATTTTTTGGGGCTAGTGATTTGCTTTTAGCCAACCAAATGAAAGAATAGTGAAACGTGTATTATGTAAGTAGGCATTCTAATATGTTCCAAAAACCATATTATACGGTTCATCGTTGTAGTAGCTCTCTTTAATTTTTGAATTAACAAGTTGGTTTGATGTTATAAAATAAATCAAGAAAATATCTCGCCAGATAGTCGAGTTTGAGTGTTCATACTCTCTTTGGAGCTCGATCTAAGGCGATTCTCGCTCTCGTTATTATGCCAAACTGGCCAAGACCTCCGAGAACAGAGTAAAACAGCTCCGGGTTTTCGTCGGGCGAACAAGTCATAAGCTCCCCAGTTCCTACATCCAAAGAAAAAGAGCAAGGAACGACATTTATTCACTCGTAAATAAGCAAGCAAATGTAAAGAAACTGAAGTTTGGTGACTGCCCGCATAAACAAATCAAGAAGCGCGTTTTTCTGTCGGTACGAGATCTTAATAGTACTCCAGAAAGTAGTTGTTAATAAGGGAAGAGAAAATTCTATTCATCCCTCTCTCCCTGGACATAATTTGACGCGTTGACTGGTCCGGGTCAACCTACAGATCTCCAACTGATATAAAGCAGTAGAATAATAACAGGAAGATCTAAGGAAATGACACATGGGCTGCGGTTCCACGGCAAAGTCCGTAGCAAAAGACAAATAAACAACAGATTCATGACGAAGACCTTCTAGATATTACAAGACCCCAAAGAGCACAGTTTTCTCAACAAACGAGTATTCCACAAGGCACAGGTTTACAGGAGCTCAATTCAAATTAGAAATGAGTGTCTCCACTATCTACGCGCGAGTTCATATGATTCTCGGGCTTCTTTCCTATGTTCATTATATATTCTATTGATAATGTCTAGTCGACTCATAAGCATAGCGTAATAACCTAAGTTTCTTGATTAAATCGAGCCTATTTAATATACTAGCGGAGTCAATTTTAAAGCATTTGTGGTCATCCCCGCCTACGAGTAATGGGTATATACTTTTGTTTAAATACGTAGACGGAATCTTGCCCACGTCGCTCGGTAGACAGGTTTAGGTACAGGTATTGTCAGGTTGACGTATCCCGCAAGAACTCTTCTACGAAACACAAGTTTACAGCGAGAACGTATTTATTGCCAACTACTACCCGACCCTTTCAATATCGTAGTAGCTAGCTCTGAATAAAAGAGGGAAAAAAGAAAGACGAAAAAAGGAAAAAAGAATGAAGAAGAAAAGGCGGAAGAAGTCATCGCGTTCATACCAGTAATGACGTCCATTTCGTACACATTGCTGATCTGAGGACCATATCGAAACGTTTGCCCACTTATGCCAGCATTAGAGAGCGTCCCACCCACGGTTAGGTACAGATAATCCGTCCACGAGACGGGCGCGAGCCCGTGCCTCAGTGTCGCCTCCAACACGTCCCGCCAAAGCTGCCCGCCGCTGACATCGGCGTAGTACCCGAGCTGCCTGCTCCACGACACGGCAATAGCGGCTCCCCCGCCACTGCCGTGGTGCCTCGCCAGCGACGTCATGTCCACCACAACCCCGCCCCGGGCCATGGCTTGTCCCCGGACCGAGTGGCCGCGTCCTCTAGCCGCGATGGCGAACGGGACGGAGGAATTATCGTCGTCGTACGTGAACTTTACGAGGGCCGCAATGTCCTCAGGGCATGACGGGTGGAGTACGGCCGCGGGGGTTTCCCGGACGATGTTGCCGAAGTCTGCCGAGGCAGCAATTATCGACTCCGGGTCCGTGTGGAGCTTGTTGGCGAGCTTGTCGGGAAGGGAATAAGCTGAGGGCTTGGATTTGCCGACTGTCGAGAGCAATCGGATTACGATGAATATTACCATGAAATATGAAACGATTGGATAATTCTCTGCCATTTCCAGAGGGAGAGAGGGAGAGGAACTGAATATGCGGAGGAAGAGGGAGAGGAAGAGAAGATGATAAGTTGATGGTTAGGGTGTGGCACTTAGACAGATATTGTCTCATATATATAGGAAGAGTGAATAAATAAAGAAAATTATATCACCTTATACAATATTAATAAGGATCAGGCAGGACGCGGGAGAATAAAGGCAGGATTAGGGTAATAGTGAGTAACCATGAGCATCGCGGATAAAGTTTGTCACGTGCTTTATGGCACCATAAGGAATGTTTTTACAAATATTGGTATGTAAAATTCTATCTGAAACAGGATCATGGATGGTCTCTGCATTACAAATTTAGGATCAGATTATATTAGGATATGGTATATCAGATTTTCCATGATTACTCTATGGGCAACAAATCTTGCGATTATACGGTAAAGTGGTTTATGAAAAGAAGGGAAACGGCAAGAGCTTCGTGCTATCGATCATCCGAAAGATTTTAGCCTATAATATGATTTATTAACATCAGAAGAAGAGATATTAATGACAAGTTTGTCTGTGCACAAGACTTAAACAATTCATATATTAATATAGCTAGAGACTACTTGAAGAGCGGACACTACATTCACTCGCACTAAGATTTTACCTGGCACAACACAATCGGAATTACAGTGAATGTATTTATATAAACTTGACCCATCGTTGGATCAAGTCGTTCATAATTGTAGATGATGGCGGGTCTCACGCGATCTCCCGTGATCCGCCTATAATGATGATGTTCGATCCATAGATTCGTGATTCCGGACAAGTGTTGGCTCTAGGAACACGTCAAGCCATGGAGTGGTCACCCCAAAGACCCACCCCCCAAAAACTAGTTTCCCGATCTGGAAAGGAAGTTGCATGGAAGAGAGGGTAAAATCTTGGGTTGCAGAGAGCAAATCTTGACACTTGGCTAAAAACGACGTCGGACTCTCAGATGCATAGCTGTGACGCGAGCTCCCCATTTTTCAAAGATACGAAAGGACCGGACCTTGGATCCGAAATGCGGGACTTCCTTCCAAGTTTGACGACTTGACTTGCTGTTTCCATGCGATATCATTTTAAAAAGAAATCTACACACTGTAAGGAAATTTGAAAACGCTCGTTGATCATCTGCAGCAAAGGAGAAATTACACACTGTAATGTTTTTTGCCTTTTGGTTCTTGTGAAAACATCCCGGAGATTCCTAGACAAAACCCCCCACAGATTTCCCTGCGTTTCTCGTGGGCTATTTTCAGCGTGTGCACAGTCGATCTTGACCGTTCGATCCTGATCTGATTGGCCAAGTGCTGGTCAACAGTTGTCATGTTTTGCTCGTGCAACCCGATTCACAGTTTTACATCATCAGGAAAAAGTTAAGAAGACTAAAATTGATGGTAAGTTGGTCGTGTGGTGTTTAAGTAAGTGGGTTGTATTTGAATGCAGGCGATACGGATCTGACGTAAGTGTCAGTAAAAACAAGGTTGGGATTGCTATTTGAGGATTATTCATGGTCAAAATTAGGTACCCATCAAGAGGATTGATCAAATCTTTTAGATTTTCTTTTGGGGATTGGAAGATCTGTGATGGGTCAAGGCAGTTTCTTCGAAATTAAGTTGATTTTGGAGGTAGGGGCGAACATCGACCAGATTTTCTTCGTTCAAAGATCTGGTCTTATGCGCAATATCCAAATATAAGGGCTACATTTAATTAGGTAAAAGTAAAAAATTCAGAACCCATAATGAGCTGCAGCCCCTTGCTGTCTCTTTGAGTCCCTTCGCCTATCAATCCTTTTCTACGAAGCAATTAAGATGTCCCCAAGGCCAGATTAGAAAAGGAAACCGTCGATTTGATTATGGTTCCAGACTGTCATGACCAAACATTAGTTTGATAAATCCCAAGAAAAGCTACGGCATTTGTCATCATCAGGTAGGCTAGGGTCCAAGAATTTTATACTATAAAATATACCTCGCTTGTTCTCTTGCATCCCACTAGTTACGAAACACTTATGGCTTATTCATAGATCAGCACCAAGAATGAGCTACACAACCCGACTTGGTCCAGTTGAATATCAATTGGGGATTATACTGCAGCAAGAAAACAATACCATGGCATGCACGAGCAAGCATCTGACGAAGATTTGATGCGTAACTAGTGGGACGCAAGAGAACAAACGAGGTATATTTAGTGGGGGCGAAAAGCCAAAAAGATTTGATACGGACATGGCAATTCGTGGTACTTGAAATCAACACGAAATACAAAGAGTATCCATGAAAGAATGAAACCCTAGGATTAACTATGGTTTTCTTGGCAGCTCGGCTCCAAGAATCGGGTAGGAGAAATTCGATTTCAACATATAATCTTTGACCTAGAGATCTTGCAGGTCGGGAAGACCCACCGTGCAGCATATTGGAAGCCAGTTCGCTTCCAAGAAGAAGCCAATTGCTTTTCTTGATATCATGTCGATTAAGAATGTAATCTTTGACGTGCATGTGCAGCATGCAGATCTAATCTGTGGCACAAACCCTAAACTTAGGCGCTAAAATATCTGCTATGTGACAAAAAAATCATTGTTAGATCAATAAGTAATATCAAATAAGCAGTCGACACGTAGCGCGAGTTAAGTAATTTTTCTCTTTTTTGGGGGGCTATGTATGTAGATCATGATATGATTGATGGTTGAATACATGGTGAAATCGGAGGCTTCATGAAAGCAACTGAGTATACCGCCCCACATGTCCGAATAGTGAGGGACTTAGGTTCTTTACCTAACCTAGGGAAAGAGATGGCTTGAGCATGTGCCAGAGAAAAAGGAGAAATTGCCGAAATTAGGAGACTTCCGGTTACTGAAAAATTTTAGATCCGAAACGAAACTCACGGCCAAGCTCTCTAAAGGAGGACTCGAACGGATAGGCTACTTAAGCATTCGATTAGAATATCACCACATCACTTAGTAAAAGAAATTCGACAATGCATGGCAAAATTAGTTAACCAGCCTCAGCCTCTGCCTTTGAGGCCGGCGACCTTGAAGAATGTAGTGGTTTTAATGTTTTCGTGGTACTTTTCGCTAAATTTCATGGGCCCTTTTGTCAATTTGGATATAAAGAACAATCTTTGGTCGTTTGCCTGAATGAAAGAATTTTTTGCGAATCAGTTTTCGTACTTTCATGCATTTGGTTTGTTGAAAATGATTAGTCAATGGAAAATTATTTGCGATCGAAGAAAATATGCATGCTTAAAGTGAGGAAAATGAATTCCTTAATTTGAAAAGGGGAAATCCTTTTTCTTGAAAATGATTTCCGTGGAAAACATTGAAAGCATTTTCCTTTATCATAAAATTTTATCTGAAACAAACACACCCTATATTTTCATCCATCCTCCGATCATATTTTTGAATGGTGGTTTATAAGTTTGTGGGCAATGCCCATAATTAGTAAGACTCCAACAAAATATATGGTTGAAGGAAAACGTGCCCTTTTAAAGGACTAGATCCAGCCAACCCTAATTTTAGAGTACGTGTGTCTATAGGACCTTTAAAAAATATGACCTTTTTATCATTGTGACAAATCTAATAGGACCTTTCAAATGTACAAAATTAGAACACAATATTTTACTTATTGTCACAAATTTAGGATCCTCTAGTATTCCATCTATTCTCGCCGTTATCTTGTCCACTTGTTAGCCTAGCTAACTTTCATCGCATTGATTTCATGGTTTCTCATCAACATTCTAATCACATTATTTTCTCTAGACAAGCGTAAAAAAATATGTACTCTCCCTAAAACTGGTAGCCATGGTTTCATTTTTCCCCGGAATAAGACAATTTGGATGAAGATATGAACCTTCCGATTATGGAAAAAAACACTCATAGATGTTATTTTTGTCCAGTGGGCCAAACATTGCGTATTTTATAGTAAATTTGAAGGTTACATTAAATTAATGATGGAGGTAAAGGATTACACTTCTTTGTCATATTTGACAGGCCGTGTTAAATTTGTAATTGTGATAAAAGACCGCACTTCTGCACATGTGACAAATGAAAATAATTACCCATCATTAGTGACAACTGAAGCACACTATATCTATGAATGAACTTTTGCCCAACACAAAAGTCCTTAATTGTCTTTAAACATATGTATTCATACACACATACATATATATATATATATGCACATAGTTATGCACTTGGCACATGAAATGTAAAAGCAGACAGAGACCGTGTTTGGCTGGAGCCTCGTTGGGGATGGGGAAGGACTGCTGGTGTTGTTCTAAAGATGCTCCAAATCTTCATGGGGATCGAAGCCAGACCACCAAAGATCACGTGGTGCTTTTTACCCCTCATTTTCCCCCCTTCACCGCCGTATCTCTTCGCTTTCGATTCAGTCCCCCCACGTACGCCCTCCTTTCTTCAATCTTTTTACCCTCTCTCCACTGCACGTGCATTTTACAATGCACTGCACAGCGCGGGAAAAGAAAGAGATAAAACCCTAGCAATAATGTCGCTCCTTTGCTTTGTCCTAGGATTTACATGTGTATCCAACGTCCCGTACCCACATGAAACCGGGTCATCGTTTCACGAGCACTAAGGGCAGTTAGCAAATGTCAATAAAGCGAACCGGCCTAAACATGTGTGTTGCATAGAGCCTGAATTGAGAAGCAAACCAAGAGAAGACGAAAGTAGAGCAATCTAATTAAGTAGTATCTTTTTATTCTAAAACTCCTTTTCATTTGTGTATGGAACTTAAATTTGTTAATAACACCGTCCATGACTTTTATAACTTGTCGCATTATAGTGCTCGTGCTGTGTATGTGTCATGTCCTCGGTATGGTGTCACGCTTGGCATCGACACTAGATACCTATCGAAAACTCCAGCTGAAATTAATTTTATCCTTGTGAGGAAATTTGGACAGAAGCCAAAGAACACACATATACCCTGTAAATTGGCAGATTTTTGCTTTTCGTGTTCTCGTTATATTGTCCGCCATCTATGAATTTCGCCTTCACATAATCTTTTTTGAAGATCACGGTGGCATCTTGTGTACGTTTTTCTCTTTACCAAAACAGTGACCTCGGAGAGAGAGAAAGAGAGAGAGAGAGAGCTTAAAATCTCTCTTATTCTTCACCCACATCACATTTCAGCTTCTTTTGTGCGTGGCAGATCAGCGAGAGAGACGAAGTGGGGCTTGGAAGTGCAACACAGCCAAACTTTTCTTCTTTGACGTGAGAAGGAAGCCTGTTGGGTTTGGAGTTTCTTTAGTTAGTTTTTTAGATGCCAAGGGTGACAAGTCGACCACACATATGTACAAGTCGTAAGATCTCGCATCATGACTCGTGCTTCGATACTGTCTGTACTGCGGGGTGCTTTGCAGGCGCAGAGAGAGAGAGACAGATGGAGGATTCTTGGCTGGCTAGAGACAATGCACCTCTTGAATCTTGAACTTGCGTTCGATGACTTCAGCAGAGTCGTTTTTGCGCAGATGATCTGTGCTTTGGATTGACTTAGAGTCGCTCAATTGGCAATTCCTCTCCACTCTTCTGAAAGATAACGGGATACAGGAGAGACATCTTGTGCTTATTAAGCGCCATGCAGTTTACAATTGTGCATGTACTAACTTATCACGTGAGAGGAAGAAACGTAACCCTTATCACATTAAGTGCATTGACAAGTCAACCGCTCCAAAGAGGTAAATGGACTTTAATGTATCTCTTCTGAAAGAATCCCAAACCTTTGCACCACTATGGCCTAATCAAGAAGAAAAAACCTATTTTACACCGTGTCTAATTAAGCAAGAAACAAGAACAGCATCAAGACAGATAAAGAGGAACTAACAGAGTTCATTCATTGTACAACCAAGAGAAAAACCCTCGAAACCTTAATCTTATATCCGATTCTTCTCCCACTCTCCGAGATATTACAAAATAAATAGTACTAGAGCCAACTATTCGAAGGTCGCCACAGAATGCATCCTTCTCTGGTCGTAAATCGAGTTTGTGCATTGAAAACGCTGCTTCGACTATGCATGAACACGTACGCTAAAATAGCTTGACCGATCTCTGAGTTAAATCTCATCTGATCATACCCAATTCAACCAGGGCTTTTCACCAAGAGTAATTAGAATTGAGCTGAAATCCTCAAAGGTTGTCGGTCGTTTGGTTTTAAGTCTTGAACTATCTCCTCGATTCTCTGGTATCTTGCCGCTGCCATGGGAAGTCAATTTTATGTGTTGGAGATGTCAGATGCCGTAGGTACGTCGTGCCACTCCTAGTGCAAGAAGAATCTCCACAAGATCGATCAATCAATCAATCAAATTGGGCGATTCGTGTGTGTGTACGTGTTTGATCGAGAGAATATCAATGGTGGGTCCTTCTGCACGATATGGTGTGTGTAGTGTGTGTTTTGATTCCCTATGAAACCCTAGATCCTCTCTCTTAACACCGTCCCTACCACGATTGGTATGTTTCGCATGACTCATTCATCTTCCTTCTATAGTTAATGTCCTTTTACTACTAGAGATACAATTGCCCAATTTTTTGAAAATCATGAAATATCCCGCAAGCTCACGAGCTGAGTAAGATTAGATCTTTTGATTTGGGCAGGCGGCATCAATCCGTAGCAATATGCTCGGTGTTAATGGGATTTGGACGAGTAACCTTCAATTACAAACTTTACAGTATTTCGGTGGACTGCTTTTTTACGATGATACGTGACAATTGGGCGGATTGTTTTTACGCAAATGCCTAGGTGGACAGGTGTACTTGGAGATATTCTTTCGATGGATCTTGTCAGTTCATGGATTTTGCCTTTTGTCTTTGTTCTTCTTCCTCATGGACGGGGAGACATTGTGTCATCCAATTGCATGTGCCTCCAAGGTCTAAGAGAAGGAACAAGGTTAAAAATTGCATGTGCCACACCCGTAACTTTAGATATCTGCTCCTCTTTATACATCGAATGGTGTTTTGCAATAAGCCAATTATTTGACACTAGCTATCCAACCGTGCGATGCGTCATTTCATGTCAATACCGAAGCTCTAAGAATAATTTATTTAGAGGGATCGAAACAATATTTCAATGGTTGTCTTATAATTGTATTTTTCAATATATATTACCTTTTTCCAGTAATTTGTCTTTTGAAATTGTTGTAAGTGACGAAGGACGTTGATGTAATAGACATGTCTGTTTGCGGACTACTTAGTGAAGATGATTTGATGTGGAAGAGATGAAACAAAGCTTTTGTTAATTCAAATGTTGCATGCTATATATAGATTGGTTTCCAGTTGTACCTCCAAGCAAAAGTTTAGACGACAAATAATTAGAAGATACGAGTAATCGCTAAACTATCTAGCGTACAAATTTCACTAAGGGCCCATTTGTTTTACCGGAAATTTCATGACAAAGGAAAACATTTTCAATGGAAATCATTTTTAAGGAGAATGATTGGTATTTGTTTGTTTGGTGATTTAGAGAAAGTGATTTCCTTCTTGCCAGAAGGAGAAGTTGTTTTCCCCAAATCTAAGTTTGTTGTTTTCAATTCATGAAAAACGTTATCCATACATCTATTTGTTTTTCATCATCCAAACATCGGAAAGTCGAAAAATAATTTCTCAAAAAATATTTTCCTTCAAACAAAACGGACCCTAAACTTGATTTGGCACAATGCAGAGTGTACACGCTAGGATGAATTCTCCCTGCACTAGATTCTACCATAACCACAAGAAGACTATTCTTTATTTGTGCGTAAGAATCTCGTGTGAGAGTGAAGGCACGATCAGATCTCTTGTTTGACTTGGGAAGTTCTGGGTCGGCCATTTCGATATTGCCAGGCTTTAACGCAATTTCCATGAGAATGATGAGGGCTCGATCCGAGACAATAATGCCCTAGCTTTGGAATTATTTGTCAAGAGATATCATGATGATTCATCTAAAAAACCCTAAGGTCCCCACTCTCTAAAGCTGCGTTTTTCTTACGGCCACACCGTAGTTTGCAGCTTTAAAGTTACCTGTTCTTCACGGTCTCTCTCTTACATGTTGAGATATATTGCATGGTGGGAGGTGTTGATATATCAAGAAGTTCAATTCGATGGACATTTTCATGCATGTTTTGGCTTTTTTTAACAAGTTCGAAAGTTTTGGGGAATGACGGTGGCTTGAGATGATATATATGGCGTGTAGGGACAGCTGAGAAATCATGCTTCGCATGCAAATGGAAACCCATTATTACCAGTTTGAAATCATGTTTGGTTTTGCCGAATTGCGCAACATTCGTTGATTATGTGGAGCGGCAGGTCACGTGTTCTATATCGTAAGATGGATAGGCATTTGCATCTATCTTCTTTTACGTTTCATGATGCCTTTCCAAATCACACATGGAGCATGGCCTAGTCTACGTCTCGCTTTGGGAGAGGGACAAGTCAGTCGCATTCTCTTATTCTTGCCGTGATAAATTTACTGAGCATATGCGATATTAATTTCAGTATATACCGCATCATATTAAAGCGAGACAAGTTCCGTAAGTGGGTTTATTGCGCTTATCATTGACGTACTAGCGACTAAAAGAAGCGACGCGACAAAACCCTAATGTACGCTCTATCTTTGCGACTACTTACGGGGAACTGTTTGGATCCCATCATTGCATGAAATCTTGGGGAGAATATCACGTGTGCAAGAAAATCTGATGCATCGCACATCATCATGAGGAATGCTCAAAAAAGAGAACTTCCCTCAAGCTTTGCCATCATCGGCACTTTACCTTTTACCCGATCGCCTTCACACCACTGAACTTACTGATAATAACCAAAGGCCAAGATAAAAAGAACCGCACAATGCATGCACATTTTCCTAGCTTCGGAACGTGTGAATATAAAGACATTGGCTCGTTCTCACGCTCGAGATGTTTTTGCTTTTTCTTTTAACCCAAGAGACACGACGGTTAAGGTTCAACCTCATGATGGTGGTTTTTCTCCTAAAGAGAAGAGCAAAAGGGCAAGGCATCCACACACGTAGGGCAATGATGAGGCGATGCGATTAAAGAATCGTATGTTTATGCTGTGGTGGTGGGATTTGTCTTTGTCTGGGATCAGGCTGCTAATGAGTGCTGCGCGTATGAGAAGGTCGACGATAATGACAACAGTTCGATGCATGTTCGAAAGGTGGCCGATTCCGGCTTTTGTTGGTATGACAAAAAGTGTGAGCTATATGGCATAGCGAGGGGGACACGTTATGATGAGATGTTGGCGATGCCTCAGCTTGCATGAAGAAGATGTTTAGGTTGATTTGGCCAAAAAAAAAAATATGTTACTATAATTCAATTACTTCGTGCGAGTAAAAAGAACTCCTCACCTCCTAAGTGAGAGGTGGAGAGTTCGATTCTCCACCTTCTCGAGGAGCTGGTATAGGGGCGCCTGAGTGAAGGAGTAGGGTTTCACAACCCGCACATAGCACACAGCACACACATTGGCTTATAAAATAAAAATAGGATAGGATGGGACCATAACAACAAAAGAAAAAAACCGAATCAGTGGTCAAGTGTTTGGCTCGAATGCGACGGATCCCCTCGTTCGAATCACAACAAAATCAACTTGAACTAATTTTTGGGAGTCACACCCAGTACTATGTCTCATGGTTGGAGCCTTATACAATACACACGTTGACGGATCGGCTTTTCTTTCCTTCTTTTTTGTCTTTGTGAGATCAGTTGAGTCGAACGTTCAAATAAATCAAAATCTCTTATGAGCTTTAAGGGAACTAGTTAAAAGAACTAAAAAAAGAGAAAGGGATTAAATCACACATTGTGGGAGGATTACTTAAAACTTCTCTTTCACTGGTCTAGTTTTTGGAGTGCCGCCACACTATAATAATGCGACCTATTCTGCACTACTGTTCACACGTTATGTTTTATGAATAACTTAAAGACAATCCCCATCCTTGGTATATGTAAAGAATTTTGTTGGCGAGTGTCTCATGATTACTTGTAAACATAGTGTATAAGAAAGTTTGCAAAACCGATTTAATTTTTCATCTAATTATAAAGCTCGGGATAATTCTCTAAAAAGTTCTAAAGCTATTGTACGGAGGCCAATATAGTTCTTAACCTTTCAATTATGCTAATTAGTCATAAACCTTTCTATGTGTCAATTTAATCCTAAATTTGACAAGTCGTCAAAATGTTTACAATTAAATTGGCACAATTGAGAGGTGTAGGACTGAGTTGGTTTTTGTACAGTAACTTTACGACTTTTTGGGCAATTTTTCCTTGCAGAATTTTTCCTACAGAGCCCACTTGCACTCAGTTACCAAGTTCCATGATTAAATTAGGCGAAGCGGAGACGATATCGAAGCTGTTTTGATGAATCATGAAAACCCTAATCTACCCAGGGTTTGTGGGCAAGCTGTGAATCTGTGGGAATGTTCTTTTGCCTCTCCAGATCGTGGCACATCGTAGGCGACAAACGTCGAAAGACATCATCATTGTGCTGCTGGGCCTGCCAATGTGAACAAAAGACCAAAGACAGGGGAAACAATCTGCTTGACTGTGGCTGCTGCTGCTCCGCCCCGCCCACTAACGATCCCCTCTTTTTCTTTTTTATTAACTGGGAGTTCAAAGATCATGCATTCCGCGACATGTTGACGGACCGTGAATCAACGACCGCAGCATGAAACATTTTTCAAGACCTTGTCCATAGGATTGTACTGGTTTTCTCGGTCTGCATTTTTTCTGTGAGCTGTTCATTTCTAGAAGGAGAGAAAAAAAAAAAGTATGGTTCATTTGCGATATATGTCACCTTGGACTAGACGGGAGCAGTTACTAATAAAAAGAGAATTGATGAATTTCTGAAAATTTCAATATATATCGAAGAAAAACGCATGAGCTTACTTATAAACTTTATTATATGACTATCTAAGATAATATATCAATCAGGATATTTGAAAGGAGATTTACGCGGTCTTGAGAAATATGGAGAATCAGCAAAATTTTGAAAATATCTCTAGCATAAGGAATTATCCCGAAGAAATCTCTAATTATTTCTAACATGGCCAGGTAAGTTTGGGATCCGACAAACCCTTGTACTCGGTTTCACGTGAGCTTCTCTGTAGTGATCAAAGGACACTTGCTGGATATGATTGATCGAGAAAAGATTGATTTGAAAGCATTGATTCTGTATGTTGGTAAAACTGATTTTCTTTTTTTATTTTTTTTTTTGTTTCTTAATGGGCTCGGGCCCATGAGCACAAACCAAGGAAACCATGGCTTTGAGAGAGGAGGAATATCCAACTATGAATGGTTGGGCCCCTGCTCTAGGCCTAAGGGCCCAAAGAGAGTACTGTGGCCTGGCCTTCGTTCAGTGGGGCCCATGGGCCAGCCCAACTTCCTTTCCTTTGTCAAGTATCTAGGAATGCTCTAGCCCTACAAAGCCTTTATGGGATAAAGCCGACCAAAGTCTCTCGACCTACCGGGAGAGCACAACGACGGAGGTGCAAAAAAGTACGGGAAAATTTCAAATAAGGGTTTGAAGTAAGTTCATTTTCTGGAAAAAAGAGCCTAAAATGAATACTAGCTCAAATAAATGCATGGAGTGGAAATTTTAAATAGGGACGGAGATCTGGCCGGCCAACGAACTCCGACAGCATAGCTAGGGGCATGTTTGTCCAATGACTTTTTTTTTGTCTTTTTTCTTCTCTTATCTATCTATGTTCTTCTTCTTTCATTGTTCTTCCTCTTTTCGCTCGCGCTTATTGGCTAACTAAATGAAATCATATACCAAAGTTCTTCTTGTTGAACTTGTGTTTGATGGTAGTAATTAGCAAATTAGGAATGTTGGGCTTGGAATTGTAGAATTTATAATACTTCAAGCTCTTATTTGAGATCAAGTAACTATTTCAGGCCATTATTTGAAATAATGTTCACTTTAGACCATTTTTAAGAAAATGAACTCACTTCATGTTTGTTGGAATTTTTCCAAAAGTAATGATACTAGCCCTAAAATGCAAGCCCTACATTTTTCTACCTTTTTCGCTCTCTTATCTAAGAAGATCCTCTCACAAATTTCTCTTTAATCTCCAAAATATTTGTCTACTGAGTTGAGTATTGGAGGGTCCATCTAAGGACAAATCGAGAATAATGTCTTATTTTGTATCATGGTGAGTAGCCAGGTTTAGCCCTCAAGGCTGCTTTTGATCGTTTGGATTTTTAGTCAAGATAGGATTTGATAGGATATGACATAAAATCCAAGAGATTTGCTATAACCTATCTATTATTTGGTGAATCGCAGTAATAAAGCCGGATATTTTTACGTATTACCATGTTTATTATTTGCTAAGAACGTCATATCAATGTAAATGGACCTAAAAATTGCACAAACTGATACAATAAAAATTTCTCAAACACTCTTACCTACTTCGTTTTTATTTGCTTATTTTTTTATTTTTCCTCTTTTTTTTAATTCTTTTCTTTTGTTCTTTATTTTTTTCCCTTCCATCATTCTCTAATAAAATTTTATTAAATAGTAAACTATACTAATACACCTAAAATATGAAGTAATATAATACTAAATTTATATTTATATATATATATATGAAATTTATTTCATAAGATAAAAATAAATTTGAATATATAAATAAACATAAGAATAAATAAAAATGAAATTTTTGTCATTTTGAATTTTTATATTAAAATTCAAATATTATTTTAATTTTATTAGTTTAACAAGTTTGTTATTGGATAAAAATAAATTTTATGTGAATATTAGAAATCCTATCTGCCTTTATCTCGCCTCTCTCATGGGATAATTTTATCCGGGCTATATCCCTCTTATATCCGACTTTATCCTGTCTTGGGTAGGCACCAAACACGGGATAGGATAAAATTTATCTTATCCTGAATTTTATCCCGACTACCAAAGGTAGCCCAAGTGGTTTGAGTTAGCTCAACAAGGTCGAGAAAACAATGCTTCCAACGGCTTACGTAATTAACAAAAATCTGAAGTACAATCTTTTACGAAATCCAATTTTGTAAAGATTTCAGCTTGAGATGCTTTTCGGAAGGGTCTTCTTGATCATGTGGCTGATGAGAATGTCATTTCCATTGCTTTCCTATGACTAAGGTTTGAGATTCTCTCAATTTGGACGCCACCATGTACGATTTTCGGGTCATCTGAATAAGTTGTTCGGAGGTCTTCAAGAATCGATCAGGAATTGCCGGATCCTAAAATTTTTTTAACGAATCGAAACTTGAAATTGACATAATTTAACCTCGTGTTAGGTAAATTACCTACACATTACCTTTAAAAGGAAATAAATCTAGCATGTGGGAGCCCTTGTTTGACAGAAATGTAAAGGCTCTAATGCTTTCGCTATCAGAATTGTCAAAGTTAAGCAAAATCAAAACTAGCTAAGTAAGAAAAAAGAACTGGAGATCGACATTGCAAGGTTTATGGCGCCTTCTCTTGCATCATGGATAGGATGTCCAACCTTGGCTTCCACCCTTATTGAACATAGTCATCGGATTCTTTGTTCTTCGAAGTTTTGGTGTCCTAATTTCTTTATATGGACCAAAAACAATCCAAACCTTAGCTTCGTCCATTGGATGAAAAAGTTCATTATTATCAGACAATTAGGTATCATGCATAGGCCTTTTTTCAAATTTTCGGACAAAGGTTTGAGGTTAAAATTCAATGATGGATTTACTTACTAATGAGATATTAAGCAACAATGTGACTTTAGCAATTAATTAGTTACCTTGGTTTCATTTAGGGCAAACAAAATCTAACCCCATTAACACTGGTCATCCAAATTTTGCTATAAATCTAACCAAGTCAAAGCCTGCATTCAATTCGAACCCCTCTATAAGAAAGATTGTTTTGCCATTGCTTTTGCACTTCAATCTCTCGCATTGAGAATTCATACGTGACACCAAAATCCTAATCGATTGGGCAAGCCATGCCAGCAGCGTCCAAAGCATGCGCATCGTGTAGACACCAGAGGAAGAGGTGCGACGGCAGCTGCCAATACGCCGAGCTCTTCCCGGCGAGCCGGTTCGAGGAGTTCCAGAACGCGCAGCGGCTCTTCGGTGTGAACAACATACGCAGCATCGTGAACGCGGTCAACCCTGAGTCGAGAAAAGAAGCCGCCGAGTCGATACTCATGGAGGGTAACATCAGGAGAGGCAATCCCGTGCACGGATGTCTCGGCATCGCTCGGAGACTCAAGTGGCAGATAGAGTTCTGTGAGAAGCAGCTCGAAGAAGCGAACCGTTTCCTATCTTTCCTTCGGCAGAGAGACTGGGAATTGAAGAGGCAACGGCTGGAACTTAACGATGCTACAGTGGAACTCCCGCCGTTGCCGCTGTCGTTTCTCTCGAATGGGGGCGGCGGCGGGAGTTTCTACGGGATGACTCGGTCTAATCCGGTAAGCCTAGACATAATTAACAAATCTTGACGATGGCATTTGCGAGAGGGACTCGTTTGAAGTGTCATCCTTTTGTGCATGTAGGCCACCAATCTGCTTGACTCGAGTCACATGGATTATCATCAAGGACTCAATTACCAATCGACGTACGAAGAAGGAGCGACCAGCATCGAGCCCATCGATTTCTTTCGCGCTTCCGAGCAATGGGACGACAATCCTAACGCGGCGATCATGAGGTAAATCTCCAGGCCGATTCATTTCCCCCAAGCGCTCGCTGCACGAACGTCGCGTACTTACTGATGAAATCGTCTCTTCTTCTTCAGATTTTGCAAGGTGGACCAAATCACTAAACCTGAAGAGCCAGAGCAGGAGAATATGGGGCCGTGCTTGAAAGAACCGGACTTCGAATCTCATGGTGATCAGGACAGATGAGAAGACGTGGGAGAATCTGGCGTTAGCAATGGGGCTTCTCGTTGGAACTCTGGAACTGCTCCTCCTGTTCTTTCTTCATTATAGATTGGATTAAACGGTGTAAGTTTTTTGGTTTTGGTGGCGTGTGGTATCCTTAATTCCTTGTCATCCTCGAGAGACCGGCTCATGTATTTGAGTACAAGAAGGTTTTCTTTGTTTTGTTGTTTTTTTTTTTCAATGGTTTGGGATGCTTTTCATTTTGGGGGGTGGATTCGCTTCTACGCACTCTTCCTTGAATGACATACGGGACGCTCTCGCCGGCCCTGGGCTAAGGCCGCGACGGCCTTACTTGGGGCTGGCAAGGGCCACAATGCCCTTGCCCGACCAGATTTGGCGAGAGCGTCGCGGCCTGGCCTTGCATGGACGTCCCGGCGCTTGCCTGTGGCCGAGGAGGGTCAGCCGGCAAGATTTGCCGGCCCTAAGTCTAGGGAAAAAAGGAAAAGGAAAAGAAAATAATATTAAAATATTAAAATATCATTAAAAATATCCATGTCGGCATCGGCAGTGCCACGTAGGACGGCCGACGTTCACGTCAACGATTTTCGGTCAAAATTGGCTCGATGGACTCAATTGGCAAAACGTGAAATATGTTTTTAACTCAATTGGCATAATTAAAAGGTTTAGGACTAAATTGACACAATTGCAAACTTTTTAGATAATTTTCCGAATCAAAATCTCCAACATCTCTCGTCATTCAAAGGAGATTCCGATTGCCGCAACAGGCGCATCCACCGGACGCCACCCATGCCGATTGCCGACCATCCCGAATCCAATTGCTCCGCCACAAGCGAGCCCGTTGTCGATCCCATTAAAACCTTAGGCTCAGTAATTGCTCTCAATTTCGATTGCTTCAAAACTCCCAACAATTGCTCCCATTGGATTCACCATCCCCGTCGTCCCCTCTCTCTCAAATTCAATTTAGGGTTTAGTTTGGCGTTCATGTGAACGTCGCGCGAATTTATCCGGGGGGGGACTTGATTTTTTTTTGGGACAAAAATGCGCTTACTCCACGGTAGAACATGATGAGCACACGGCTGTCATGCGGTTGCCGGAAGTACCGTTTTGTCTCGAGTGATGATGAGGCGAGGGAGTTGATTGGAACACGGCGGTTCACTTTGGATTTCCGACACCACAACCCCAACGCTGCCTCCTCTCTACAGTCGACAATTCTCGACACCACCTGTTTGCACGACACGTCATGATGGGCGATAAAAAAGTTTTGGGTTAGGCATAAACGGATTCTCGTGACGCTATTAAAAATGACAAAATTGGCGCGTCATTTGTTTAGACACAAGCCGACATATTGAAGTTAACGTGTCAGAGAGAGTGTCATTTATTTCAACACAACAAAATTAGACACATTTTAATATGTTGGGTATTCTTATTTAAGGACTTTTTTATCCTTAGAAGCTTGTAAAATTAACACCCATGCCAAAAAGAATAACTGGGAAAATTAGAAGATATTTAGGGATTCATAATCTCGATAATACACTTTAGGTTAATGTGAAGAGAAATTACTTGTATTGTCTAGAAGTTTGTTAAAAGTATTTACACACAAGTTATCGTACACAAACATGTTTTATATGTACGTAAGTTAACGTATGGTGTCACGTCGACGCCCGACACAATGTGACACATTTCGTAATCTTACCAATTTTTTTTTTGCAACGTTTTGTCTTCTTTATGATACATGTCATGTAAGTGTCGAGGCAGTTCAACGTATTTATTAATTGCGTCATATTCGGGTTTGATGTGTCTATGTTCTAACTCCAACAACACAAATTGCCATCGCTACGCCTATCGGCCTTTGAGCCTGATCTCTCGCTAACCCAGCAACGCAAATTGTCGAGACGTTCAGAGCGTCTACGTGTGAATCCCCTCTTTCCTCTTTCCTTCCTTTTTCTCTCGGCAACTCACTTTCCATTGCTCACTTTCTGCCGTTGCTTGGATTTTCTTTTCTATTCTTATACTTTCTCTTTCATTCTTTCTTTTTCTTTCTATTTTCTCTTTTCTTTTTTGGGTTAGACACCTCCCCCTCCCTTTAACCAAGTCCTCCACCAACTCTACATTTCTACTTTTCTTTTCTTTTCTTTTCTTTACACCATTGTTACAGACGGTGCTGTGAAGTCACCGGTGGCGGTGCCAGACGGCCGACGGGAGTGGCTAGTGCCCAATCATCTCAATGAAGCTCAGTAATGTAAAGATTTGAATGTTGAATATCGGAACCTTTCGATTTCGCATCAAGTTGTTGGGGGAAATTTGCCTTTCAAGATCGCGGAAGTTATATTTTGTGGTAAAATCCTTGGAAGATGTGCTTATCTCGAGCAGCCTGTGCAAAATTTAATGGACTTATTCACTAGCCCATGTTCGATATGTACAGCATAAATACATCTCATGGTACGAGCTGACTCATTAACCAGGTAAGACGGTGCAATTTCGAAACGAATCAAAATTTAAAAGAAAGAAGGAATGTCTTGTGTGCTATAGTTTGGAAAAATCTTATGAAACTCTAAACCGAAGCAGCGACGAATCTACATGCTTTAGTTGCTGTCGAAAATTCTCTGCCCGGGAGCAAAAACCATTTTCGGATCGAACCGATCTTTCCTCTCTTGGAACAACCTCCATTTGGACCCGAAATGTCTCATCCATTCTCGTTCACTGCCAAAATGGGGAAGATACTGTTTAACCTCTATACCTGCATCTTCACAAAACTGCAGCAACTCCTTATTTTGAAGATCAAATTCTTGCCAATCATTGAACCCGCTTGAATGCAAAAACCCTACGAAGTAGAAAACATCCTCGTCCGGTACAACTACGGACATCCGATCATCCCACCTGCAGAATTCATTGATTAGTATATCTTTATTCTCTTAAAGTGGATCCAACATTGTTGTTACACGATCTCATTAACTTAGTTGAGATAATAAATCGGTTGCTATGGGAGACTTACTTGTTTCGATTCATGGGATAAATGAGGACGGTTCCAGTCGTTATGTTCCTTTTGAGGACGATGTTCTTGAAAACGCCGTCGTTGAAATCAGAAATGCGAGATTTGGGCACAAATAGGTTCAACCATGGATGAGGAACATCCCAACGGTCCTTTAATCGAAGTTTCAGCTCTCCTTCTCGTACTCGATCCAGGAAATCGACGTAGGCAACGTCTTTCTGGAACGTGAACTCAGGAATGTGGCTCAATCCTTGGAACAACTTCTCCAGATCCTAGAATAGTAGATTAATAGTCATGTAGGAGACGGCAATTGCAGGAACATGATTTAGCTTACATGAGAAGGGAGAGAGCATTTCTCTCTCTCTCTCTCTCTCTCTCTCTCTCTCTCTCTCATGCGTGCAAGCATAGCTAGGGTTTGTCAAAAAGGGTCATTCAGTCTTACCTTGTTCACTGTATTTTGGGTGAGATCGTCGTAGTACTTTACTACTTCGAGACAGTAGATGATTTTGTGTCGGTCCATCAACGACGCGATCTGCAGGTGGTCCGACTCAGGGAAGAAAGAAGATCTCCAGCTATCCGGAGGACCCTGGCGCATGAGAAGCAGCCCTTCCACATAATCCAGTGCATTGTCTTGGTCCCTACCATTCTTTGAAATCAGATGTTCTTGGTCTGTCGTGAAAGCTGAGAAATCACTATATAGCATTCTCACCCATTTGACCTGCGTGTCACAATTATCATAACGTAAACAATGTTTTGAGGCTAGTGATTTACTCTCAATCAACCAAGTGAAAGAATAGTGAAAACAGTAATATGTAAGTCGCCATTTTAATATGCTCCAAAAACCATATTATATGGTTGATGTCTTTTCCTTCTTTCTCTATCTAATTTTTTTGAATTATGAGGTTGACTAAGATCTTCTAAAATGACTTGAGAAAATATTGTTTCAAAGTAGTCGAGTCTGAGTTTTCATACTCTCTTTGGAGCTCGATCTAAGGCGATTCTCGCTCTCGTTATTATGCCAAACTGGCCGAGTCCTCCAAGAACAGAGTAAAACAGCTCAGGATTTTCGTTGGGCGAACAAGTCACGAGTTGCTCTGTTCCTGAATCCAAAGTGAAAGAACAAGAAATGACATTCATTCACGTGGAAGTAAGCAAGCAAATATTAAAGAACTTTGTTTGGTGACTTTCCATGCCTAAACAAATCGAAAAGCTCCTTTAATTCGGTACGAGATCTTAACAATCCTCCAAGAAGCAATTTGTTGATAGGGGGAAGACAAAACATCTTAGTCTTACCTCTTCCTGGACATAATTTGACCATGCATAAGTTGGCTGATCGGGTCAACTCACAAATCTTTAACTAATAAAATCTATAATAACAAAAAGATCTGAGAAAAAATGGCACCATGGGCTGCGTTTTCACGACAAAGTCCACGACAGGTTTGGTAAGAAAAAAACATAGGATTAGAAATTCATATAGCGAAGACAAATAGACAACAAATTCATAACAAAGTCCTTCTAGAAATAATAAGACCCCAAAGTACACAAGTATACCGACTCCACGGAAATGGGTAGCCGCAAAGAATTTTGTCACCAAACACAAGTTCATAGAAAGCAAAACGCACTTATTGCCAACTGCTACACGACCCTTTCGATGCTCTTAATGAAAGAGAGGAAAAAAAAATCAGACGAAGAAAAATCGAAGGATTTCATAGCGTTCATACCAGTAATGACATCCATCTCATGCACATTGCTGATTTGAGGACCGTATCGAAACGTTTGCCCACTTATGCCACCATTAGAGAGCGTGCCTCCCACAGTTAGGTACAAATAATCCGTCCACGAGACCGGTGTGAGTCCGTGCCGCAGCGTCTCCTCCAACAAGTCCCTCCAAATCTGCCCACCACCAACGTCGGCATAGTGCCCGAGCAGTGCACTCCACGACACGGCAATGGCTGCTCCTCCGCCGGTGCCACTTTGCTTGCTCGCCAAGGATGTCATGTCCACTACGACCCCGCCCCAGGCCAAGGCTTGGCCCCGGACTGAGTGGCCGCGCCCTCTAGCCGCGATAGGGAACAGGACGGAGGAATTATTGTCGCTGTATGCGGCCCTTACAAGGTCCACGATTTCCTCGCAGCATGACGGCTGGAGGATGCCTAGGGGGATTTCCTGGACGATGTTACCGAAGTCGGTTGAGGCCATCCTTATTGACTCCGGGTCGGTGAGGAGCTTGTTGGTGAGCTTGGCGGTTAAGGACCGAGTTGGGGTCTTGGATTTGCCTTCTGTTGAGAGCGATCGGCTTGGGATGAATTTTACCATGAAAGATGAAGAAATTCGATACGTCTCTGCCATTTTTAGAGGGAGAGAGGGAGAGAAAACATGTATGGCGGAAGAAAGGAAGAGAAGTCGATGGTTTCTGCGAGGCACGTGCACAGACAGCGTCTTCCTATTTAGAGGAAGAGTGGATACCAAAAATCTCACCATATACGTTATTAATAAGGATTAGGTAGGACTTTAGGAGTACAAGGGAAACATCAGGTTAATGGTGGATACCCATTTTACAACCGTTAGACTTAGTCAGATTATTTCCTTCATGTTGGTCATATGCTTTGTAGCACTATAATATGCTAACATTAAAATGTGTACAAATATCGGGATGTAAAACTCCATATGAACCGGGATCATTTATTGTCTCTGCATCAATGATTTATTATCACCATTATAGTACTATATAATACAGTTAAAGTAGGAAACTGGCAAGAGCTCTGTATGATTTATTAACCGAAAGATTTTAGCCTTTAGTATGATTTATAAACACCGGTAGTAGAGATATTAATAATGAGTTTATCGAAGTGTATTTCGATGGTTGAATAGATCATCAACCATTAACTAGAGACAACTTGAAGATTAGCATTACATCTATTTTGATTTTGCTAGGTATGACATGATTAGAATTACAGCAAAAGTATTTGCATAGACTCGCATCATCGTTTGCCGGGTCAATCGTAAATGCAGACGATGGCGGGTCTCACACGTGATCTCGCACAACGTGACCACAATAATGATGTTCAATCCACAAGATCACGATCAAGCCTAGGAAGGGTCACCAACAAAGATACGAAAGTGGGTTATCTTTACATGCGCACGATACAAATCTGAAATACTACTTTGTAAATAAACCTAGTCTATCAAATTCAATAAACGCAGTGTGATTAGAAAAAGGTTGGATTGGAAGTGAGTTATATTCCAAGAATATTGATCATAAAAATCTATCAATTCGAAATCAGAATTTTGCAGTTGAAGTTCGAATTCAACGGATAATCTTCGAACGTAATCCCTGACGTATCATATGGCATAATGCAAGCCAGTTCACTTCCAAAAGAGCCAATTGATTTCTGATATTATGTGAACTAGAGTAGTCGACAGTTAGGTGGTTCAGAGTTTTAAAGAAAAAAGGGTCGCGTCGACAAGTCCGATGTTAGGACAAGTTCCACCTAGCTCGTGAACTATTCAAGAGAAAAGGAGCCTTGATTATGGCATGCATCACTAAAGTTTTTTCATGGATTTAAATGAAGAGAATGGCTTAGCATGGTCGTCTGGACATCTTTTCATCAAAGTAACTTCAAGATGGCAACATCGTGTCCAACTCCCGTTGATTTCGGGCCTTTCTGTCTCTCCATGCTTCTGTTTACTACGTCTCCCTCCCCTTCGCGTGCGAGTCAACATCTCTCAGCCACTATTTGCTTCTGTGCTTCCTTTCTGCGGGTTTCTCGCTTGCTTTGTGCTTCCTAACCACTGCTTTGAAGGGGAAAGCATAAAAACAAGTTTTACTCAAGATGCTAGTGTCCAAAGTTTCAAGGCTTATGTTGCCTTCCCTCTTTGACTCATTCCCTGCTTCCACTTTGTCATTTCGACTTGTTCCAACTTCTCAATGGCACATCTGGCGAGATGAAAAAAAGAACGGAAAATTTTAGTAATTTTTTTTTAAAAAATACATAGAATAATAGTCCACTTTAGCGTCGGTCATACCATGCAAGTCGGCCGGCGTCCACAAAAGTGATTTCTGACCAAAATTGACTAGAATGACTACATTGACAAATCGTTAAAAGGGTTAGTACTAAATTGGTGGGAAAAGTGCTCAATAAGTCCTAAACTTTTTGAGAAAATGCCAATTTAGTCCTAAACCATTTTTTGGTGTCAATTTAGTCCTAAACCTTTTGATATAGTGCCAATTCAGTCTTTGTGGTTGGAATTTGCTGACGTGGACGTTGGCCAGCTGGTGACCAGTCACTCAAGCTGACATGGATAAAATTTAATAATATTTGAACATTTTTTTGAATTTTTTTTCTTTTTTTCTTCTCCCTCTTCCTCCAGTCGGTCGCCGCTCTGGCGACCGGCCGGAGGCCAGAGGCTGGCAAGGTCGACCTTGCCGGCCTCGGGCGAGCCACGCCGGCCACGGGCGAGGCTCGCCCTCGCCGGCGACGGTGAAGGTGAGCCTCGCGCTAAGCTGGCGAGGTTTGCCCAGCCCTCGCCATGGCCGAGAGAGAGTCGACCTCGCCAAATCCGGCGAGGTTGGGCCTCGCCCAGCCATGGCGAGGCTCGCCTTCGCCATCGTCGGCGAGGGTGAGCCTCGCGTTGGGGCGAGGTCTAGCTAGGGCCGGGCGAGGCTCGCCAGTGATTGAGCGAGGCTCGACCTCGCCAGATTTGGCGAGGTCGACCCTCGCCCGGCCATGGCGAGGGCCGGGCGAGCCTTGTCGAATCTGGCGAGGTCGACCCTCGCCCGGCCATGGCGAGGGCTGGGCGAGCCTCGCCAGCCCAGCGCGAGCCTCGCCCTCGCCGGCGACAGCAAAGGCGAGCCTCGCTAGTGGCTGGCGTGGCTCACCCGAGGCTGGCGAGGTCGACCTCGCCGGCCTCTGGCCTCCGGCCGGTCGCCGCTTCGGCGACCGGCTGGAGGAAGAGGGAGAAGAAAAAAAAAGAAGAAATTTTTTTTAAAAAAATATTAAAATATTATTAAATTTTATCCACGTCAGCTCCGGTGACTGGTCGCCGGCTGGCCGACGTCCACGTCAGTAAAATCTGGCCAAAAGGACTGAATTGACACTATATCAAAAGATTTAGGATTAAATTGACACCAAAAAAAAGTTTAGGACTAAATTGGCACTTTTTCAAAAGGTTTAGGACTTATTGAGCACTTTTCCCCTAAATTGATAAATAGTCAAAAGGTCGATGACTAATTTGACATAATTGAAAGGTTAAGCACTAAAATGGTAAATTGTTAAAAGATTTATGACTAAATTGACACAATTGAAATGTTTAGAAATGAATTGACCGCCGAATAATAAGTTTGGGACTTTTTTGGACAATCCCCTCGAGAACTCAAAGCAATGTAAAAACCATCGTTTATATTAGCGTAAGTGGCGCGCGTACGTTTTATCTTTTGCATATGAAATTATAGGGACAATCTTCTTTTGGCCAAACGACGGTATGAAAGGAATTCCTGCTTTTCAACGTTCCCATTCGATTGTCTCTTTAGTCCTCGGGTGTCACTACAAAAAAACTGAATTTTTGTCACAAAAATTTGCTACGAAAAAATATTTTCGTCGCAAATTTGCGACAAATTTTCCAACGAAAAGTAAAATTCATCGGTAATTAGCGACGAAAAATTTTTCGTCGCAAACTTCGTTGGAAATTTCCAACGAATTTTGCGACGAATTCAAAAAAACCCGGTATTGTTTGGCAAATATTTTAGAAATTCGTTGGAAACTTTCAACGAATTTTGCGACGAATTCAAAAAAACCTGGTATTGTTCAACATTTTTTAAATTCGTGGGAAAATTCGTTGGAAATTTCCAACGAATTTTGTAACGAAAATTGTACATACTGAAATAATTGCCCGGAAAATTGAAATTCGTGGGAAAATTCAATGGTTTATAACCCATTTTGACAGGTCTAGTCGCAACGAGTATAAAACAATGGAAAAAATTAGCTAATGCACATTGGTCGATTTTCTTATGTACATGGACATAGGTGATGCTTGATCTAACAACCGTTAAGTAATTTGAAGCTGATGGTAATTATTAAAGAACAACGATACAAAAATAATAATAATAATATTTACAAGCAGGATGGTATCATATGGTTTCCAACACCAGCGGAAAGCCCAAAGCCGTTGGTTGGTGTTATATTGTTTATAGTACACCTGCTAAAGTAACAAGCATTTGACTGGAATGTTGTGATTAATATTGTTGCTGATGTTGAGACCATTGTCCTTCTGCTGCAAATTGAAAACGGGTTTTATTTCATCGAATTTTCGGCGTTTTGTTGGATTATGTCGAGCGGGTGAGTTTGCACGTTCGAAGGTCAAGCCGAGAAGACTTCCTTTGTTTGTGGTGCGCAGCCAGGTCCAACCCTGCTCGATGGGATGGGATCGAATAGATTGCGCATTGACCGCAGACATAATGAACGAAAAATCTAGAGGTCAATCTTTCAAAGAAAGCCACTTTTTTGTAGGAAACAACAAACGTCCGTATGCTCTTCTATTCCTCAAAAACCTTTACAAAACAGATTAAACAACAAACCCTAATTTGCCCCAACCGGACCCCCAAAATCACGACCTCCACGCTGCCGGACCCAACCACCTGCGACCGCCATCCCTCCTCTGCGCTTCTGACGAAGTTGTCGTTGCTATCTGCAACGCCATCCCTCCTTTGCACCTCTGATGAACTGTCGTCGTCGGCTTCATTCTCTATCTTGGTCTCCACCTCACGTTTGCTAGAATTAGGTGCATAAACACAACGAAATAGAGAATAAAAGCGAGAAACAAAAATCAAGATATAAGGTTTTATCTCGGTTCACTCTTAAAATGGGGCTATATTAATAGAGGACTCTACTGTAATTAGTATCTCATACCTGTTTGCTATAACTCTCAATTACAAGAGAAATAGATTATATATATAGCAATTATTCATGAGCTCAAATCCAAACTACCAATAAAATACAAGCTCAAACTATAAAAGCCCATTGACGATCTGGGGGCGCTGTCTCCTGTGACCCCCATCGAGATGCCCCTCGGACCTAGGTGAGCAGAACTCTATGCCTTCCTGTTGATACCAAATATAAACCACACCCCCAACAACCCCATCACTCTCAACCTTGACCCCTCCCTCTCCAGCTCGCGACCATGATGAGGTCGTTGACCTTGATTTGAGGTTAAGGGGGCGTTTGGCAAGTTGTCAAATAGTGAAATTTCTATTCTTTTGTTTCCAGAATCAGTTTGAGAACATAAATCTATTTGTTAAATTTTTTGTACCCGGGCATAAATTTGCAAAAAATTGTTTCTAAAATTAGTTTTGGGACAGAATCAAGAAGCAAAAAAAAATAGCTTCTTGATTCTTGAACTATTTTTCCATTTTTGATTCTTCTTGGTTTTTTTCTTCCTTTTTGGTTTCTTCTTCTTCTTCCCAGTCTGCCGCCGGCCACCGGCCAGGGTGAGCGAGGGCGTCGGGCCCTCGCTGCCTGGGCGATGGTGGCTCGCTGCGGCGACGGCGAGGCCGACCTCGCTGTCGCCACCCCCGGCGACGGCAAGGTTGGCAACGAGGGCCGTGATGCCCTCGCCGACCCTGGCCTATGGCCGGTCGCCGGCGCCAGTGACCGACCATGGCCAAGGAAGGAAAGGGAAAGAAATAAAAAAAAATAAAAAAATAAAAAAAAGAAATATTCAAATATTCAAATTATTATTAAAATATTATTAATAAAAAGAAATTTTGTGTAGTTAACAAACGCATTTTTGTTCTTTTTCTATTTTAAGAATAGAAATATTTGGCAGTTACCAAACGCCTTCAAATACTTAAAAATTATTTCCGGACATGGAATAAAAAGGAATAATTTCTGAACAGAATCAGTTCCCGGGTACAGAATCATTGCCACGCGCACCCTAAATTGCCACGGACGACCGCCATGGTGACCTTAAATCCGATGCCGCGGCAGTCATCCTCGACTCCAGTAGCCCCGCAAACAAGCATGGCAGAGAGAGAAAGAGCTTAGATGAGAAACATGGATTAAAGATCCAATGGAGCAGAGAGGAAGGGAGACGATGGAGGGTAAAGGTGATGCACAACGAGGGGAGCTACGTCAGACGGCGAGAGCGGTGGAGATCGGCTTAGCTATGGGCGGTGGCTTGGTGATGGCAAAACGGCTCGCAACGGCCGAGGTGGTGTCCTGCGGCACGGAAGCTAGTCGCAGGAATGTGTTGAGAGTTTCGGTATTTTGAATTATGTGAGATTTTGACAAGGGAAGAGCTGAGTTGCTTGTTTCGGGTCGGTTCGGGTACATGACTGGTACCGAACCGTCAAGATTCCCAAATAACTTTACTCATTATTTGAACTGGAAGGAGATCCGGCCCGAAAAGACCCAAAACTTTCGGTTCGGGGCGGGCGTTGTTGACACCCGACTCGCATATGGAGCAGGAGTTGTCAAACTGTCCTCTTCAAACAAGCAAAAGAGGGCGCGCCAATAAGCAGAGGACAAAAGAGAAAACAAGTTTCTCAGTATGTAAAGAAAGATCAAATACTGTAGGAGCGAGCAGCATCGAGCCCTTCGATTTCCTTCTCGCGTCCAAGCCTTGGAACGACAACCCTACCGCGACAATCACGAACGAACCGCAAGAAACCGGGCAATGTCAAAATTGAAGAGACGAGCGCTCGCTGAACGAACGTCGGACACATGATTGAATTGTCTCTCCATAAAGATTTTGCAGGTCGACCAACTTATCAAACCTGAGGATCCTAAGCAAAGCTTCACAAAGGGTGCGTGACAGAATGTTGGGGCTGTGTTTGGAAGAACCGGACTTCGAATCTCATGGTGATCAAGATAGATAAAAGAGATTGTGGAGAATCTGGCGTTGGCAATGGGGCTGCTCATTGGAACTTTGGAAGTCCTCATTCTGCTCGTTCTTTATTACAATTGAATCATACGCTGTAATTTTTTTTTTTTTAGTTGCGGCACACATTTCGTCGTGATTCCGTCAAAGACCGCCATTAAAAATCTTACGTATCGGCTTACGTGAACAACGAAAGACAAACGGTGCTAATGTCGCTGCCACGTGGCAAAATTACGCCCAACTCATTTTATGTTTTTCTTGCTCGGTTCATTGCAATTCAAATCTACCAATTCTTAACTCCTTTGAGTCCGAATCAAGAATCTGTCCGCCACCGCCACCCTTGCCATCGCCATCGCCATCGCCAGTACCGATTTCTCTTCAGCCATGCTCGACTACATCTATGATGGAGTCCACAACCACTAGAGGCCATGCTCGACTACATCTCGCTCTGTCTATTATTGTCACGCTCTCGGATCAACCTCCATTTCAGATCACGGCCAGCCTCCGCGCAGCCTCAGGTGTGGAGTTTGAGCCTCCAATCCGAGGTCAGCGAACTTCTCGCGGCCTCAACTCGTGGCTGCAACCTCCACTGAAGGTGTCGCAACCTCGACAGCCCGTCATCGCCCATTCATTTTCTCTCAATCCGAGCCTCTCCGCGCTCTTCGAGCTCGACACCGTGGCGGAGGTCGATCATGACTCCTAGGGTCGAGCTCGACGTGCGGCGGAGCTTGACCCTCAGATCTAAGCTTGAGGTCCTCGCGACGAGCGAAGGTCAAAGAGTCGACCTCAAAGTTGCGAGCGGAGCTTTGGCCCAAAAGGAGTCGCGCCCGAGCGGCGTGGTGGAGATTGCCCAGATCTGGGACCTTGAGCTGGCAGCCATGCTTGCCCCTACTCTCTCCCATCTAGTTTAAGGCTTTTCTTTCCTTTTTGTTTTCGGCTTTTTTCGGTTTTTCTTTTTCCTTTTATGTGACTCTCGCGTGGCACCACATCAACACTAATTATCCTAAAAAACATTGATAATTTCACATTAAATGCCACATCGGATTTTGTAACGGCAACCATGAAGTATTTCACTAATCAAACGAATATATATCTTATTTAAAAGTTCGTTTCTTGAACATGAAGTAGGATGTCTTTCCATTGTCCCCAATACACTTGCGACCTGTCGCCGAAACTTCCATAGGGCCTCTGCATCCTGTCCGTCTGCATTGCAGTGATGGTGGACTCCTTAGATATTGACGTAGCGTTCAGCCGAAACTTCCATAGGGCCTCTGCATCCTGTCCATCTGCATTGCAGTGATGGTGGACTCCTTAGATATTGACGTAGCGTTCAGCGAGTAATTCAAGCAAAATCTTGCTTAGAGAGAAAAATCTCGAAATTCAATATTGATGATAATGTTCTGTTACTCAAAAAAACCCTAAAATAAGCTTACATATCCTTAAACCAAACCCTACTAGGATTATAAAACATAAAATATCAAAATTGCAAAACTGCCCTTAAAATTAAAACCCATAAAAAATATTAAAATAATAGAAAAATCTATGTAAACGATCTCGAATCACTAAAATCCATCGTTAATCACGGCCGAAAACAGTGAGTTTCGTTCAGAACGCCGTTTCGTTTTAAACGATCGAATTTGAGCCCGATCCGATATCGTTAATCGGGTCTGCCGGTTCTAGTCGCATCACCGTTTCGCCTTTCGATTGGACTTATGTCTGTCCAACCGGTTCAGAAATGTACCACTAATAAATTTTACATCAGATACGTTTCTTATTTTAAAGTACCGATATTCACGCGCCTTGTGCTCTCAATTTCCTCTCTCTATCTTTGTGTTCCGGAGGAGGAATTAATACCCTCCGTGTGCTTTACATTTTGAAAATCCCGATATTCAAATGAAACTTTTCAAGAACATGCTTAGGTTCGAAGCGGGAAAAGTCCATTTCTTGAACAGGAAATAGGATGTCTTTCCTCGGTCCCCAATACGTTTGTACGTCTTCTTCTCAGTTCATGCATCTTTCTTTTGCCGCTCTTTCTGTCTGCCTTCGCCGCCATAGCCAAGATCCATCTCGCCTCCCCTGTTTCACGAGATTGAGAGAGAGAGAGAGAGAGCTTCAAGGCACAACCGGACGTGGGCCTAACGGCTCCGCCGAAGGCAAGACGATGGCGAGGATCATCTATAGAAAAGCCCCCGACAATGGCGATGGTGGTGTTGCACTTCCGTGACGAGGAAGAAGAATACCTCAGGCTCAACCCTTTGCGAAAATAATCGTTTTGAAGGAAGGGGTATCATCAAAACTCGCTTTTTCTACAGTACCAGGCGCTGCGAATGTGTAGGAACAGTAGAAGTTTGCGGCAGAGTGGTGGTTGCTCGTGAATGAGGGCGCTTCATTCGCTTGTCGACAACAAAGCGTCCGCTCTAAGCAAGGCTTTGATAGCCCATTGTCAAGCTATTGTAGCAGGGACTTTGAGGGATCTCTATACTGCCAATAACATATTAAGTGGGTATACGAAATGCGGAGAAATCTGGGTTGCTCACCAACTGTTCGACCATATGCGCAACAGGGATACAGTGTCCTGGAACACCATGATTTCCGGTTATGTTAATAGTGGTAAGTTGGAGAGAGCATGGAATTTTCTGGAGTCCATGAGACAATGTGGACTAGTCGTAGATGCTTATACTTTTTCAAGTATGCTGAAGGGAGTAGCTAGTGCTAGTAGACTTGATCTCTGACAGCAATTGCATTCCTTGATTTTCAAGCAAGGATATGCCAGGAATGTTTATGCGGGAAGCGCTCTTTTGGACATGTATGCTAAGTGCGAGAGGGTTAAGGATGCGTACATCATGCTTCAACACATGCCACAACGCAACTCTGTCTCGTGGAATGCACTTATCAGTGGATTTGTGCAAAGCCGTGACAGAGAGACCGCATTTGGGCTTTTAGATAGCATGGAGCATGAGGGTGTTAAACCAGATGATGGGACCTTCACTCCTCTCTTGACATTGCTCGACGACCATGAGTTTATCAAGCTAACTGCACAGGTCCATGCCAAAGTTATGAAGCATGGTCTAGAATTGGAAAATACTGTTTGTAATGCTGCAGTTTGTTCGTACTCGGAGTGTGGTTCCATTGAAGATGCTAAGAAACTGTTTGATAGCGTTGTCTTTAGAGATATAGTGACATGGAATTCAATGTTTGCTGCTTACCTTGTGCATGGTGAAGAAGATTCTGCCTTTAGGCTTTTTATTGATATGCAATGGCTGGGCATTGAACCAGATTTTTACACTTACACAAGTGTCATAAGTGCTTGTTTTGAAGAAGCACGCGAAAATCAGGGAAAGTCCTTCCATGCTTTGGTAATTAAAAGAGGTCTGGAGCAATCATTACCAATCTCCAATGCATTTATTGCTATGTATATCAAATTGGGTAATGGATCCATGGACGAAGCTATTAGTGTCTTTGAATCAATGGAATCCAAGGACCGGGTCTCTTGGAATTCCATGTTGACTGGATACTCCCAAGCTGGGTTAAGTGAAGATGCATTGGAACTTTTTGCTCAGATGAGATCTTTGAATACTGAGATCGATCATTATGCTCTTTCGGCAGTTCTCAAGTCTTGCTCTGATTTAGCAACTCTCGTTTTGGGCCAACAAGTTCATGCATCGGCACTTAAGTTGGGCTTCGAGTCAAATGAATATGTTGGCAGTGCCCTGATCTTTATGTACTCTAAGTGTGGCATTATTAAAGATGCTAGAAGCTCTTTTGAAGAGACCTTCCAAAGCAGCTCAGTCACTTGGAACGCAATTATCTTTGCCTACGCACAGCATGGTCTGGGACACGATGCACTTGATCTTTTCCATATGATGAGAGCAAGGAGAACAAAGCTTGATCACATCACCTTTGTTGCTGTCCTGACTGCTTGTAGCCACATTGGTTTGGTTGAAGAGGGCTATGGGTTTCTATTATCAATGGAAACGGATCATGGAATTCCTCCAAGGATGGAGAACTATGCTTGTGCAATTGATCTTTTTGGGCGTGCTGGGCTTGTGAATGAGGCTAAGGCCTTGGTGGATTTGATGCCGTTTCAACCTGATATGATGGTGTGGAGGACTTTATTGGGTGCTTGTAGGAGTAGCGGGAACATGGAATTGGCTTGTCAAGTTGGGAATCAACTACTTGAGTTAGAGCCCGAAGAACATAGCACTTATGTTCTGCTCTCGGACATGTATGGGCGCCTTCAAAAATGGGGTGATCATGCGAGGGTAAAGAGGCTTATGAGGGAAAGAGGGGTGAGGAAGGTCCCTGGCTGGAGTTGGATTGAGGTCCAAAACCAGGTTCATTCTTTTAACGCTGAAGACCGTTCCCACCCACTCTGCGAAGATATATACCCCGTGTTGGAAGGCTTGATGGATGAAGTAATAAAGGTAGGTGGGGATGCCAATTCAGAGGATCCGTTGCAACAAACGGAGATATGGTTCGGGATTCTTTGACAGTGACATTTATTCATATTCTCTTAGTCGATGGCAACGAATTTCATTGGTTCAGCTACAGGTGCTTGGATAATTTTTTAGGCAAACAGTTGGTGGGGCGAATAAGATTGATAAGCATTCTCCATTGTAATCATACAGAAACACAAATTTCAGGCAGCTTTCTTCTCATTGTTTATGCTCGATGAAGAGGAAGAGAAATTGGTTTACCGTGAATGTGAAGCATACCCTTATTCAATCGAAGTTACTATCTGAGGTCAATCTTTCAAAGAAAGCCACTTTTTTGTAGGAAACAACAAACGTCCGTATGCTCTTCTATTCCTCAAAAACCTTTTCAAAACAGATTAAACAACAAACCATAATTTGCCCCAACCGGACCCCCAAGATCACGACCTCCACGCTGCCGGACCCAACCACCTGCGACCGCCATCCCTCCTCTGCGCTTCTGACGAAGTTGTCGTTGCTATCTGCAACGCCATCCCTCCTTTGCACCTCTGATGAACTGTCGTCGTCGGCTTCATTCTCTATCTTGGTCTCTACCTCACTTTTGCTAGAATTAGGTGCATAAACACAACGAAATAGAGAATAAAAGCGAGAAACAGAAATCAAGATATAAGGTTTTATCTCGGTTCACTCTTAAAATGGGGCTATATTAATAGAGGACTCTACTGTAATTAGTATCTCATACATGTTTGCTATAACTCTCAATTACAAGAGAAATAGATTATATATATAGTAATTATTCATGAGCTCAAATCCAAACTACCAATAAAATACAAGCTCAAACTATAAAAGCCAATTGACGATCTGGGGGCGCTGTCTCCTGTGACCCCCATCGAGATGCCCCTCGAACCTAGGTGAGCAGAACTCTATGCCTTCCTGTTGATACGAAATATCAATCACACCCCAACAACCCCATCACTCTCAACCTTAACCCCTCCCTCTCCAGCTCGCGACCATGATGAGGTCGTTGACCTTGATTTGAGGTTAAGGGGGCGTTTGGCAAGTTGCCAAATAGTGAAATTTCTATTCTTTTGTTTCCAGAATTAGTTTGAGAACATAAATCTGTTTGTTAAATTTTTTGTACTCGAGCATAAATTTGCAAAAAATTATTTCTAGAATTAGTTTTGGGACAGAATCAAGCAGCAAAAAAAAGTAGCTTCTTGATTCTTGAACTATTTTTCCATTTTTGATTCTTCTTGATTTTTTTCTTCCTTTTTGGTTTCTTCTTCTTCTTCTTCCCAGTCTGCCGCCGGCCACCGGCCAGGGTGAGCAAGGGCGTCACGGCCCTCACTGCCTGGGCGAGGGCGGCTCGCGGCGGCGACGGCGAGGCCTCGCCTAGCCATGGCGAGGCCGACCTCGCTATCGCCACCCCCGGCGACGGCAAGGTTGGCAACGAGGGCCGTGATGCCCTCGCCGACCCTGGCCTATGGCCGGTCGCCGGCGCCAGTGACCGACCATGGCCAAGGAAGGAAAGGGAAAGAAATAAAAAAAAAAAGGAAAAAAAAGAAATATTCAAATATTCAAATTATTATTAAAATATTATTAATAAAAAGAAATTTTGTGTAGTTAACAAACGCATTTTTGTTCTTTTTCTACTTTAAGAATAGAAATTTTTGACAGTTACCAAACGCTTTCAAATGCTTAAAATTTGTTTCCGGGCATGGAATAAAAAAGAATAATTTCTGAACAGAATCAGTTCCCAGGTACAGAATCATTGCCACGCGCATCCTAAATTGCCACGGACGACCGCCATGGTGACCTTAAATCCGATGCCGCGGCAGTCATCCTTGACTCCAGTAGCCCCGCAAACAAGCATGGCAGAGAGAGAAAGAGCTTAGATGAGAAACATGGATTAAAGATCCAATGGAGCAGAGAGGGAGGGAGACGATGGAGGGTGAAGGTGATGCACAACGAGGGGAGCTACGTCAGACGGCGAGAGTGGTGGAGATCGGCTTAGCTATGGGCGGTGGCTTGGTGATGGCAAAACGGCTCGCGACGGCCGAGGTGATGTCCTGCGGCACGGAAGCTAGTCGCAGCAGGAATGTGTTGAGAGTTTCGGTATTTAGAATTATGTGAGATTTTGACAAGAGAAGAGCTGAGTTGCTTGTTTCGGGTCGGTTCGGGTACATGACTGGTACCGAACCGTCAAGATTCCCAAATAACTTTACTCATTATTTGAACTGGAAGGAGATCCGGCCCGAAAAGACCCAAAACTTTCGGTTCGGGGTGGGCGTTGTTGACACCCGACTCACATATGGAGCAGGAGTTGTCAAACTGTCCTCTTCAAACAAGCAAAAGAGGGCGCGCCAATAAGCAGAGGACAAAAGAGAAAACAAGTTTCTCAGCATGTAAAGAAAGATCAAATACTGTAGGAGCGAGCAGCATCGAGCCCTTCAATATTTCCTTCTCACGTCCAAGCCTTGGAACGACGACACTACCGCGACAATCACGAGCGAACCGCAAGAAACCGGGCAATGTCAAAATTGAAGAGACGAGCGCTCGCTGAACGAACGTCGGACACATGATTGAATTGTCTCTCCATGAAGATTTTGCAGGGTCGACCAACTTATCAAACCTGAGGATCCTAAGCAAAGCTTCACAAAGGGTGCGTGACAGAATGTTGGGGCTGTGTTTGGAAGAACCGGACTTCGAATCTCATGGTGATCAAGATAGATAAAAAAGATTGTGGAGAATCTGGCGTTGGCAATGGGGCTTCTCATTGGAACTTTGGAAGTCCTCGTTCTGCTCGTTCTTTATTACGATTGAATCGTACGCTGTAATTTTTTTTTTTTTCAGTTGTGGCACACATTTCGTCGTGATTCCGTCAAAGACCGCCATTAAAAATCTTACGTATTGGCTTACGTGAACAACGAAAGACAAACGGTGCTAATGTCGCTGCCACGTGGCAAAATTACGCCCGACTCATTTTATGTTTTTCTTGCTCGGTTCATTGCAATTCAAATCTACCAATTCTTAACTCCTTTGAGTCCGAATCAAGAATCTGTCCGCCACCGCCACCCTCGCCATCGCCATCGCCATCGCCATCGCCAGTACCGATTTCTCTTCAGCCATGCTCGACTACATCTATGATGGAGTCCACAACCGCTAGAGGCCATGCTCGACTACATGTCGCTCTGTCTATTATTGTCACGCTCTCGGATCAACCTCCATTTGAGATCACGGCCAGCCTCCGCGCAGCCTCAGGTGTGGAGTTTGAGCCTCTAATCCGAGGTCAGCGAACGTCTCGCGGCCTCAACTCGTGGCTGCAACCTCCACTGAAGGTGTCGCAACCTCGACAGTCCGTCATCGCCCATTCATTTTCTCTCAATCCGAGCCTCTCCGCGCTCTTCGAGCTCGACACCGTGGCGGAGGTCGATCATGACTCCTCGGGTCGAGCTCGACGTGCGGCGGAGCTTGACCCTCAGATCTAAGCTTGAGGTCCTCGCGACGAGCGAAGGTCAAATAGTCGACCTCAAAGTTGCGAGCGGAGCTTTGGCCCAAATGGAGTCGCGCCCGAGCGGCGTGGTGGAGATTGCCCAGGTCTGGGGCCTTGAGCTGGCAGCCATGCTTGCCCCTACTCTCTCCCATCTAGTTTAAGGCTTTTCTTTCCTTTTTGTTTTCGGCTTTTTTCGGTTTTTCTTTTTCTTTTTATGTGACTCTCGCGTGGCACCACATCAACGCTAATTATCCTAAAAAACATTGATAATTTCACATTAAATGCCACATCGGATTTTGTAACGGCAATCATGAACGGAACTGTGACGAGGGTATATGTGTTTTTTAGTGACACGGAAAAAATATTTAGGATATTGATGCCATAGTTTGAAGTTTTTGGTGACATTTGCTCGAATACTTTTTTTAGAAAGTTCGTGTTTGAAGTTAATTTCATAATTGAATTATTTCACTAATCAAACGAATATATATCTTATTTAAAAGTTCATTTCTTGAACATAAAGTAGGATGTCTTTCCATTGTCCCCAATCCACTTGCGACCTGTCGCCGAAACTTCCATGGGGCCTCTGCATCCTGTCCGTCTGCATTGTGGACTCTTCAGATACTGACGCAGCGTTTAGCGAGTAATTCAAATAAAATCTTGCTTAGAGAGAAAAATCTCAAAATTCAATATTGATGATAATGTTTTGTTACTCAAAAAAACCCTAAAATAAGCTTATATATCCTTAAACCAAACCCTACTAGGATTATAAAACATAAAATATCAAAATTGCAAAACTGCCCTTAAAATTAAAACCCATAAAAAATATTAAAATAATAGAAAAATCTATGTAAACGATCTCGAATCGCTAAAATTCATTGTTAATCACGGCCGAAAACGGTGAGTTTTGTTCAAAACGCCGTTTCGTTTTAAATGACCGAATTTGAGCCCGATCCGATATCGTCAACCGGGTCTGCCGGTTTTAGTCGCATCATCGTTTCGCCTTCCGATTAGACTTCTATTTGTCCAACCGATTCAGAAATGTATCACTAATAAATTTTGCATCAGAAACGTTTCTTATTTTAAAGTACCGATATTCACGCGCCTTGTGCTCTCAATTTCCTCTCTCTATCTTTGTGTTGCCGAGGAGGAATTAATACCCCCCTCCGTGTGCTTTACATTTTGAAAATCCCGATATTCAAATGAAACTTTTCAAGAACATGCTTAGGTTCGAAGCGGGAAAAGTCCGTTTCTTGAACAGGAAATAGGATGTCTTTCCTCGGTCCCCAATACGTTTGTACGTCTTCTTCTCAGTTCATGCATCTTTCTTTTGCCGCTCTTTCTGTCTGCCTTCGCCGCCATAGCCAAGATCCATCTCGCCTCCCCTGTTTCACGAGATTGAGAGAGAGAGAGAGAGAGAGAGAGAGAGAGCTTCAAGGCACAACCGGACGTGGGCCTAACGGCTCCGCCGACGGCAAGACGATGGCGAGGATCATCTATAGGAAAGCCCCCGACAATGGCGATGGTGGTGTTGCACTTCCGTGACGAGGAAGAAGAATACCTCAGGCTCAACCCTTTGCGAAAGTAATCGTTTTGAAGGAAGGGGTATCATCAAAAACTCGCTTTTTCTACAGTACCAGGCGCTGCGAATGTGTAGGAACAGTAGAAGTTTGCGGCAGAGTGGAGGTTGCTCGTGAATGAGGGCGCTTCATTCGCTTGTCGACAACAAAGCGTCCGCTCTAAGCAAGGCTTTGATAGCCCATTGTCAAGCTATTGTAGCAGGGACTTTGAGGGATCTCTATACTGCCAATAACATATTAAGTGGGTATACGAAATGCGGAGAAATCTGGGTTGCTCACCAACTGTTCGACCATATGCGCAACAGGGATACAGTGTCCTGGAACACCATGATTTCCGGTTATGTTAATAGTGGTAAGTTGGAGAGAGCATGGGATTTTCTGGAGTCCATGAGACAATGTGGACTAGTCGTAGATGCTTATACTTTTTCAAGTTTGCTGAAGGGAGTAGCTAGTGCTAGTAGACTTGATCTCGGACAGCAATTGCATTCCTTGATTTTCAAGCAAGGATATGCCAGGAATGTTTACACGGGAAGCGCTCTTTTGGACATGTATGCTAAGTGCGAGAGGGTTGAGGATGCGTACATCATGCTTCAACACATGCCACAACGCAACTCTGTCTCGTGGAATGCACTTATCAGTGGATTTGTGCAAAGCCGTGACAGAGAGACCGCATTTGGGCTTTTAGATAGCATGGAGCATGAGGGTGTTAAACCAGATGATGGGACCTTCGCTCCTCTCTTGACATTGCTCGACGACCATGAGTTTATCAAGCTAACTGCACAGGTCCATGCCAAAGTTATGAAGCATGGTCTAGAATGGGAAAATACTGTTTGTAATGCTGCAGTTTGTTCGTACTCGGAGTGTGGTTCCATTGAAGATGCTAAGAAACTGTTTGATAGCGTTGTCTTTAGAGATATAGTGACATGGAATTCCATGCTTGCTGCTTACCTTGTGCATGGTGAAGAAGACTCTGCCTTTAGGCTTTTTATTGATATGCAATGGCTGGGCATTGAACCAGATTTTTACACTTACACAAGTGTCATAAGTGCTTGTTTCGAAGAAGCACGCGAAAATCAGGGAAAGTCCTTCCATGCTTTGGTAATTAAAAGAGGTCTGGAGCAATCATTACCAATCTCCAATGCATTTATTGCTATGTATATCAAATTGGGTAATGGATCCATGGACGAAGCTATTAGTGTCTTTGAATCAATGGAATCCAAGGACCGGGTCTCTTGGAATTCCATGTTGACTGGATACTCCCAAGTTGGGTTAAGTGAAGATGCATTGGAACTTTTTGCTCAGATGAGATCTTTGAATACTGAGATCGATCATTATGCTCTTTCGGCAGTTCTCAAGTCTTGCTCTGATTTAGCAACTCTCGTTTTGGGCCAACAAGTTCATGCATTGGCACTTAAGTTTGGCTTCGAGTCAAATGAATATGTTGGCAGTGCCCTGATCTTTATGTACTCTAAGTGTGGCATTATTAAAGATGCTAGAAGCTCTTTTGAAGAGACCTTCCAAAGCAGCTCAGTCACTTGGAACGCGATTATCTTTGCCTACGCACAACACGGTCTAGGACACGATGCCCTTGATCTTTTCCATATGATGAGAGCAAGGAGAATAAAGCTTGATCACATCACCTTTGTTGCTGTACTGACTGCTTGTAGCCACATTGGTTTGGTTGAAGAGGGCTATGGGTTTCTATTATCAATGGAAACGGATTATGGAATCCCTCCAAGGATGGAGAACTATGCTTGTGCAATTGATCTTTTTGGGCGTGCTGGGCTTGTAAATGAGGCTAAGGCCTTGGTGGATTTGATGCCGTTTCAACCTGATATGATGGTGTGGAGGACTTTATTGGGTGCTTGTAGGAGTAGCGGGAACATGGAATTGGCTTGTCAGGTCGGGAATCGACTACTTGAGTTAGAGCCCGAAGAACATAGCACTTATGTTCTGCTCTCGGACATGTATGGGCGCCTTCAAAAATGGGGTGATCATGCGAGGGTAAAGAGGCTTATGAGGGAAAGAGGGGTGAGGAAGGTCCCTGGCTGGAGTTGGATTGAGGTTCAAACCCAAGTTCATTCTTTTAACGCTGAAGACCGTTCCCACCCACTCTGCGAAGATATATACCCTGTGTTGGAAGGCTTGATGGATGAAGTAATTCAGGTGGGTGGGGATGCCAATTCAGAGGATCCGTTGCAACAAACGGAGATATGGTTCGGGACTCTTTGACAGTGACATTTATTCATATTCTCTTAGTCGATGGCAACAAATTTCATTGGTTCAGCTAGAGGTGCTTGGATAATTTTTTAGGCAAACAGTTGGTGGGGTGAATAAGATTGATAAGCATTCTCCATTGTAATCATACAGAAACACAAATTTCAGGCAGCCTTCTTCTCATTGTTTTATGCTCAATGAAGAGTAAGAGAAATTGGTTTACCGTGAATGTGAAGCACACCCTTATTCAATTGAAGCTACTATCTTATCTAAATAGGAACTCTCTCTTTGTTGCTCTTCAAGGGGAAAAAGCTGTGGAAGCTGGGAGAGGGAGTCAGCATAGTGGAGGATGAAGAGGAGGATGCCTTCCAGTAGGTCATGATTTCATTAGTTTATCTATACGTAACTGAACCTTTGCACTGGGGAAGTCTTACCTGGACCAATGACATGGTTACGATGTCAAGGTACCTTTATTCATAGTGGGTTGTTGGATCCACCCGTTATTTCCTTCTACAACATGCTGTTGTCATCACCAAATTCCATGTCACTCGGTCATCTCTACCTCACTGCAGGTCTGTACCTCCGAAAGAAAGATAGGACTTCATTAAGGGGAGATGCTGAGTTAATTTGCTGGTGAACGAGTGTGCGAAACTCGATACTGACAGGGCAACCAAAGGCAACCCGGGTTTCGCCAGAGCAGGTGCTGTGTTCAGAGATGGAGGAGGAAATTACATTTGGAGGCTGCACAAGTTTGGCGGGGCATATGCTCTTCCACAACGGCAGAACTTTGGGCTCTATCGGCACGATCCCGAATTTGCACGACTATTCGACCCTCAAACGATGCTCATGGTTGAAACGGAATCGCCATTGGTTATAGAGTTGTTAAGGAACAAGGACAGGAATACGATGAAGCAGGATCCTTTTGCTGAATCGAATCAAACGACCGCGTTTTTTAATGCCATTACAAGAACGGACCAGCAGATGTGCTCCATAACTTTCTGCAGAAATTTACATTTTCTGCAGAAGCCCCGGGCAGACTGGTCCCATATTGTTCTTGGCGGTATATGCTAAAATAGGCGTTTCGCATTGGAGTTTTGGATTCTCTTTTGGCTTTTTAGCCCTTTATATCCAAATACACACAATCGAAACGGGGATACAAAAAAGAAAAAAAAAAGAAATTTAATGTTCGCTCACGAGCATCTTTTGTACTATGTTCAGGATTCCTTATTTCTTCTCCCTCTCTCTCTGTGGAAAAAAAAGGGAAATAAATGAGTAAAAAAAGAAAGAGTGATAATAATAAAATAAAAAATGACATATAGAATTAAATTCAATATCATAGAAAAGATTCCGTCTTCTTATTGTTGTTTTAATAACCAATAATAAACATTTTACCTATGATTTGGAATGGAAAAAAAAATGGCCAGGTTAGGTACTGACCAAGCATGATAAGAAAAAAGAAGCTTTTCTTTATCTAGATGGGATTGCTTTTCTCTTCCCACTTGTCACGTAAGTTTTGACTTGGCACTATGCTTCGTAATCGTGCATCCCCTTTTGTAGTACTTACTTTTTTTTTTGTCGGAATTCTAGTACTTACTTCAAGGCCCCTTTAATAGTACTTTCTTTTTTTTTTTTGTCGGAATTCTAATACTCACTTTCAGTCCCCGATAATTTCAAACGCTTGATCCATGAAAATAAGACTATGATCAAATGTTGAGATTTATCAGTATACTATAGGAGCACCATATGGGACCAGAGGATCTTCTCTCATGGGCTCTCTCTCTCTCTCGCCCAATCTTAATAAAGAAAAGTCGAAAAAAATTATCAGAAAAATCATAAACCCATTATATTTATTATCAATTTTAAACCTTTTAATTTAATCAATTTTATCTTAATTTTTTTAACGATTCGTCGATAATATCATTCTGGTCAATTTTAGCCGGAAATTACTGATATGAATGTCGACCATCCTACGTGACACAGTTTAACACTGACATAGACTTTTTTTTTGCAATTAAAAAAAATTTGCATCTTTTACATTTTTATTTTCTTTTGTCTTCTTCTTTTTTCACTATGGCCAGTGAGAGTCACCAGGGCCTTGTTGGCTGTTGGCCTAGGCCTATCCTTGCCGGCCATGGTCGAGGACCCGATGACCCTCACTGACCACAATGGGAAAAGAAAAAGTAAAAAATATAAATATAAAAATTTCAATTTAAAAAAAAATTGCAAAATTATTCATGCCAGCGCTAGCTATATCAACTAGCCTCCACATCAGCGATTTCGGATTAAAATTGATCAAAATGACTACATTGACAAATCGTCACAAGGCTTAAGATTGAATTGGCCAAATTAAAAAGCCTATAATTGAATTGACACAAATGCAATAGATTTACGATTTTTTTAGTAATTATTTAAAAAAACCAAGAAAAGGAAGAGCTTTGTCATAGTGTTCTTTTTACACGAGTGAGAAAAGTGAGAAGCAGGTGAAAGCGCCCCCACAAAGTATTCTTTGGGATACACAACCATTCTCTCCATATAAGCAAATCACCCTCGAAGACATTTTCTTAAATTTTCAATCTCAAAGCCCCCCACAAGTCAAGAAGTCTAAATTAGATAGTTGACCCAAACTAAAACTAGCCAACCCTTACTAATACTAATACTAATACTAATGATAATGATAATGATAATGACAATGCATCAATCAACGAGTCTAAACAGGGATTGAGTATGGTCCAATATGGCATGCCGACTTTCTGCCGACCTAGGATAAGCTTTAGCCAGACACAGCAAAAAACCCAATCGGCAACATCCACGTGCGAAACCCCGCGATTTAAAGGTCGGTCCATGCCAAAAAACAGAACCGCGAACGCCCGCTGCTGCAGCAGACAAAATGCATGTTCGCTTATCGATTGATGACTTCCCATCCCAAAAGTCAAACTCTCTTCATTCATAATCCACACCAATCCGGACAATTTAACAATAATTACATGCCACCCTTACTTTAATGCCGCCGCACGTTACTTTAAATATAAAAAAAAAAAAAAAACCCCGGGCACTCATCAAAAAGCAGCAGCGGTTTTCCCTGATTAATCCAACCCTAATCCGCCTCACGAAATTACAGAAATGCCCCTGATCCCATCGCCTCCCGTGGAGCCACAAAAAACAAACAGAGAAAACAAAAAAAAAAAAAATAGAAGGATTCGTCTCACCTGTTCGCACCGAACCGCACTGCATTTCTTCTGTGCGTCTTCTCGCGGGTTGACGACCCATCGGACGGTGCGAAATGACGGCGATGCCCATGCTCCGGACACGATCGACGGAGGGGGTGGGGAAACCGGCATCTTCACGAGGCGCCTCTGCTTAGCATCTCCCTGAGGCGCTTGAGCGAGTCGAGCCTCTGCAACTTCAGATGCTGCCTGAACCGGTTGATGAAGGCGTCGGCCTTCGCGTCGATCTCGTCTCCTCCTCCTTCCTCGGACGCCGCCGTGCCGCTGTTTTTCCTGCCCTCTCTCGCCATCTGGGGCCTCCGGCGCTCCACGAAGTCCTCCTCTTCCTCCTCGTTGTGCCCGCCCGCCGACCTCTCGCTGGCCGACTTCTTCATCTTCGCGGGGAGCCTGGCCGGCGCCTCGCCGGGGGCGGCTGTCCTCGGGTCCGACCTGATCCTCCTCACTCGATGGTCCTGACGGACCCGACCCGCGCCACTGTAGGGAGCTGAGTCGTCGGCGTCGTCTTCAGAACCGGAGTCGAATCCGAGGTGGTGAAGCGCGTCTGCGTCCGAGTCATGCTCGCTCGATCTGTAGAAGGAAGAGAAGTTGATGGACTTGACTCGCTCGAGGAGAGACGGCGCTCGAGCCAGCCGGGGCGGCTCGTCTCGGTCCCCGTACTCCGGTTCCGTTGAATGCTCGCCGTGGTCGGCTTGCGGCTGGTCGTAGCCCGGCGCTTGGAATTTGTAGAGGGAGAAGTCGAAGGACTTGAGCCGCTCGACGAGGGAAGGCGCCCGGGCGAGAGGCGGCGAGTCGACCCGGTGGGAGAACTGCGGCTCCGGGTACGAGCCTTGGGCGGGGACGTGGTCCGGTTCGGGATACCCGGCGGGGTGGTCGAACATGTGGAGAGAGAAGTTGATGGACTTGAACCGGTCGAGGAGGGACGGGGCGCGGGCGAGCGGCGGGGGCGCGTCGACCCGGCGGCCGGCGAAATCGTGCTCCGGGTAAGAGTGCCCGTACTGGGCCGGCTCCGGCTCCGGGTATCCGCCGGCGGGGTGGCCGAACTTGTAGAGGGAGAAGTCGATGGACCTGACGCGGTCGAGGAGGGAAGGGGCGCGGGCGAGCTGCGGCGGCGGCGGGTCGGAGTGGCCGAGGTGGTGGTCGGGGTGCCCTCTCCGAGGGGAGGTGAGGCGGGAGGTGAGGAAGATGGTGCCGATGACGAGGTTGAGGAAGAGGAAGAGCGAGCTGGGGGTGAGCCAGCCCTCCATGAAACCCCACATGGCCACAGGAAAAACGTTACTGCTCCGCTGCACCTCCTCCTCCTCCTCCTCCTCCTCCTTCTTCGCTGCGTTTCTGAGGGGCTTTCTTCGGTTTCGGAGTCAGCAAGAAATGGCCTGCGAAACTCAGATGTGGGAGGATATGGCGAGGGGATGAGACATATTTATGGCCGGCGTGAATGCCTCTAGCTCTAAGCATCCTAAGGATGGGGTGGAGTGACGACGAACTTCCTTCTTTCTTTGGTTTTATTATGCGACCGGGACAAGGGACGAGTAGGCGTGACGCACGTGGGATATTTCGGGGGTTGAAAAATCAAACGATTCCTTTCGACGACGACGACTCGACGGGTCAAGCCCCTTCGCTGCAATTATCGCATCATTTGTACAGTGAAATTTACGTCGGCCTTTTAAATACGAATGATTTATAAATTTTGATCCAATATACAATTTAATTTTTAAAATTTAAATTTATTCAATATTGCCCCGTTCTTTAGCCCAAACTTTTGATGCGTTCAATGTAGTCCTTAGACTTTTCGGTGCATGTTCAATTTAATAACTAAACTAATTGTCCCCGAACTTGGATTAATTGAAGAATGGTACTGAATATTTTTACAAAGTACAATGACTAAATTGAATACGAATAGAAAGTTCAAGAACCACATTGAACGCATCAAAAGTTCAGGGATTATATTTCACATTGGGTTAAAGTTCGGAGATCGCATTTAACGAATTAAAACTTTATGGATTACGTTTCACGTGGGGCCGGAGTTGAGGGACAATTTATGTGATTTTCCCCCAAGAAAAGCCTGGATTTTTAAAGTTTGCAGACTTTTGCCTTTTGGTGTTGTAGGTGTGAATCGACCGACGAACGCGCCAAAGAGAGGCTAACGGAATTTGACGTGCACTGAGAAGCGATCGAACTTCCAAACGGCTGGACCCCGCCCAATGGTTTCATGCTCGACAGCAAAGCGTACGCATGAAACTTTGATCGAACGTGGATCCTACGGAACCATGTCTGATGGAAAGCAAAATGGGAGAAAATTACACCGCATTAAAATGAGAACACATCAAAGGGAAGTGGAATACGAATTAGACTTTTGGCGGGGAGTGAATTATAATGATTGGCAAATTTAAACTATGTTTGTTTCGCGGAAAATATTTTCCGGCGTTCGGATCTCTTGGAAAAATGAGTCAACGAAAAATATTTTTTTAGTAAACGGAAAATCTATGTTTAGACTCTAGAAAATTATTGCCTCTTTAAAAATCAGAAATCATTTTTCAAAAATATGACTAAATATATAGTGCTTGGACTAAAAACTCTACGTTTTGGCACGACAACCCCAATGCTTGTTCCCGAGCCCTTGACAACGCGGCGGGAGTCGATTGAGGCCGAGCTCGAGTCCAAAGAGCGAGGCTCAAAACCCCAGTGCCCATCCACAAAAGGCCAAGTCGGGACCTCGGTGCTCGTGCCCGAATCTCTAACACCCATTCCCAGGTCCAATAAGGTGGGATAGCGTTATCGAGGTCCGGCCTAGGATCTCGATGCCTAAGTTCGAGTCCTCGACACTCGCGCCCAGGTCCACCGAGGTAAGGATCGAGACCCCAGAGCCCGTGCTCGAGTTCCCGGCGCCTGGGTCCATCGAGGTTAGGCACGGATCGGGGTCCATCATGGCCGGACCATGAACCCTAGTGCCTGTACTCTGTTCCTCAGCTACTTATGGTGTTCCGAATAATATATGCCTATTTAGAAACATATTTTTCTTGTCAAATAACGGATAATGTATTCCATTTTATTTTTAGATTAGAGTCAAACACCGAAAAATATTATCATTCTCCTTGAAAATAACTTCCTCAAAAATATTTTTTTTATAAATATTATTTTTTTCGTAAAATAAACGAGGTTTTGGTTGTAATCGATTTTGCAGATGGATATTAGCATTTTGTGTTGGTAGAAAGATAATACGCGGGCGTGAAACGTGAAAGGTCGCTGACGATAGAAAGGAGTCGATGCTTGGAGTAGTCACCGTCCATAACTAACAAGCCCTTGTCTCCATATGCCTCGCCCAAACAAATTTTGTACTCACAAAGATTAATAACTCCACATGGGTCTCCACTGTGTATGCTTTAAATTCGACGACCTCCTTGTTTCGATTTAGGGTGCGTTTGGCAACGTGCCAAATAGTAAAAATTTCTGTTCTTTTGTTCCCAGAAATAGTTTGGGAATAGAAATGCGTTTGGTAAACGCATTTGTTCCCGGGCACATTTTTGCAAAAAGTTGTGCCGAGAAACAGTTTTGGAGGAGAAACAAGAAGTAAAAAAAAGTTGCTTCTTGTTTCTCGGCACAATTTTGAGAATCAGTTTTTTTTTCTTTTTTTCTTTTCTTATTTTTGTGTTCTTCGTTGGGCTGGGCCGGCCGCCGGCGACCGGCCCCAGCCCAGGGCCGGCGAGGGCGTCACGGCCCTCGCCGGCCGCCGGCGGAGGCGAGGGTCGCCCTCGCCGGCGAGGGCGAGGGCTGGACCCTCGCCGCCTGGGCGAGGCGGCCCTCGCCGTCGCGACCCACGGCGAGGTCGGCTTCGCCGTGGGTCGCAACAGCGACCCTCGGCCTCGCCAAGATCTGGCGAGGCCGAGCCTCGCCGTCGCGACCCACGGCGAGGTCGGCTTCGCCGTGGGTCGCGACGGCGAGGGTCCAGCCCTCGCCCTCGCCGGCGAGGGCGACCCTCGCCTCCGCCGGCGGCCGGCGAGGGCCGTGACGCCCTCGCCGGCCCTGGGCTGTGGCCGGCCGCCGGTCGCCGGCGACCGGCCATGGCCAAAGAAAAAAATAATTAGAAAGAAAAAAAATTAAACAATTCAAAATATTATTAAAATATTATTTGGGAACAGAAATTTTGTGTAGTTTACCAAACGCATTTCTATTCTTTTCTACTTTAGGAATAGAAATTTTGTGTAGTTTACCAAACGCCTTAAAATACCCAGAAATTGTTTCCGGGCACAGAATCAAAAAATATCATTTCTGTTCAGAAATTGTTCCGGGGCGCAGAATGGTTCTCATGCGCACCCTTAGACTCCGACTGTTTCGTGAAATATATAAATATTTTTAAAATTTTATATTTTAAGAAAAGTGGTAATATTTTTCGATATTTTGCTGAAATCTAAAAATAAATAAGAAAATATTTTTCATCGTATAATAAGAAAAACTTGACTCGATTTTTCTAAATAAACATACACATCCGACCACAAGCGATGTGCACATAAACAGCTCGAGAACCGGGCATAGACACTAAAGCCTCGAGCTCAGATCCCGGCTCCCGGCAACGAATATGAGCACGAGCAAGAGTACGAGCAATGATCCAGGGTCCACATAAGCCGAGCTCGAGAACCCGATGGTCGTGCCTCACTACCTGGCATCTCGGCCCAGGTCCATGTCCCCAACACCCACACCTAAGTCCGTCGTGGCCATGACCAAGCCGACACCTGAGATTAGGTCCTGGCGCTCAAGCCTGGTCCGTCGAGGCCGGGCCTGAGACCCGATGCGAGTGCCCGGGTCCCCGTCCGCGCCTAACCCGTCGAGGCCGAACCCTGGACCCTGGCGCCCGGGGAAAGGATGGGGCGGAGTGATGATATCACAGTTTTGGCTGTCCTTTTCTGGAAATTCCCTTCTTTTTTGTTTTATCGTGGAGGAGAAAAGGACACGTAGGTGGGACACACGTGGGACTTTTCAGGGGTGAAAAACTGAAAAATCAAATGATTGCTCTAGACGAAGACTCGACGGTCGAGCCATCACAACAGAAGCTGTCAATTTGCGCTGTCAAATCTACTACGGCCTTAGAATTAGGTCATGAAATTTATATAAAATACAATAACACATTAAAATTTATCAAATTGATATAACCAAATTCGATTGTTAATTTCATCAAATGAGATCAATACTGATATGATTTTTTTAATTATTTTCTATCTCTATCGGGGCTTTTTTTTAAAAATATTTTTTTCTCTTCTACCTAGTATTGACCTTTAACAAACATGAAATATAAAAACGAAATCACGTCGTTTTAGCTTAATTCTTATTTCTTTAACCAAAATCTTAGTTAAATAAAATTACAAAAAAAAAAGGAATTTCGAAAAAAAAATGCAAAACCGCCACCACCCCACTGTTACTAGAAAGGGCCGAGAACCCTCGTCAATTGCAAGTGATGACCCGATGACCCTCGCTTAGTGGCGCCCTCGCCACAGTCTGGTCAAGGGCCTCCTAATCTGGTCAAGAGTCGTCAGCCCTCATTGAGCCCCCGCCAATGCTTGGACATTGAGGTGGCGGCAACAAGGGCCTACCACCCTTGCCCTTGCACTTTTTTTTTTCCTTTTTTGTGTTTTTTAAAATGCATTTTTTTTATTTTTAATCTAATTTAATTAAGATTTAAGTTTTTTGTCAGGAATTAATATTTAGGTTAAAAAATTATATGTGGATCAGAATGACGCCGTTTTTACCTTATCATTCAAGTTTTAGCTAAGCCACTGCCACGTATGAGAGAAAAAATAATTCAAAAAAAAATCACGTCGGCATTATCCATTAGCTAAGCTAGACGAAGATAATGGAATGGCTCGATTGCAAAAATTTTGAAAGTTTTACGACTTGATTGCACCTTTTATAAGTTTTAGGACTCAATTGGACTTTCGTGATAAATTTTAAAACTTTTAAGTCCACGGACTTTTTGCCTTTTGGTCATGTATCTCGGAGATTAATTTGCCACGCATCCCCCTACAAATTGTACAGATCCGCAGACGTGCCAAAGAGAGGCCGATGGAATTCGGCATGCATCGAGGCAATCAAACTTCCGGGCGCTTGGACACCGCCCCCCGCAGTTTCATGCTCGAGCACGAAGCGTACAGACTTCCACGGAGTATGGACCCGACGAATCTCCCGCCCGATGGAAAGTAGATTGCGAGAAAATTAAAACCCGCACCGAAACGAAACCACATCGAAAGAAACTGAGCACGAACGAGACCACAGCGGAGCGCGAATCGCGGTACCCCTTTCCCTTTCTCTCGCCCTAAGACAGTAAACCCTCTTTCTGAAGAGGTCAAAAGACGAAACTTAGACTGGCAAATTTAATGAGCCCAGAAATTGTCACGTCGAATCTGTAGAGATGGAGGTCAGCATTAGTTTTGGTTGGTAGATAATGATGTGGACATAGAACGTGAATGGTAGCTGAAGAAGATAAGGAGTCAATGCGTACTCCGCAAAACTCTAACCCCACGTCAAAGCTCTAAATATTTGTTTCTCAATGGACACGACAAAATGAATCCCCGAACTTAGATTTCACGTGCAATGTTATCTCGAGGCTGCTAATTTTGTCCGATGCGCTTCTTGAACTACTATCGATAAATGTTTGTTGCGGTCCTTCATTTCGCTCGAATGATGAATCGAACGATACACGGTGGCGTAGGTTATTATATGCCGAGTGGGATGTTTAAAAACGACGAGCCAGCGTGTCCATCTTTTCATCCGCCGGCTTTTAGGAAAAGAGAAAAAATCGGAATTAGGGCGTCGGCATGCCCATCATTATTTGGCGATCCTACCTGGATAATCCACGTGTAAAATTTTTTTTTTAGTCCGACGTTCATACTTAACGGATTTGAAGATACGTCAACAGATTTCATTAATTTAAATTGACGGAAGAATGATCATTGCATGTTTTTGCATAATCTAACGACGAAATTGCACATTAAATCGAAATTCGAGGACCATTTATATCATATTTTCGTAGAGGTGTCAAAATGGGTCATAAACCCATATATGAACCATTTAAAAATAAATGGGTCATATATGGGTCACTTTAATTTTAAAGAGTCAAGTTTAAATGGGTTTTAAATTTTAAAGCTTAAAGATAAATGGGTCTAAATGGGTTGAGTTTGGAACCCATGTCCAACCCACCTACTAAACCCATCCACACACTCTCTCCCTCTTTACAAAAATGTTTTAAAAAAATCGAAATTTAATTATTTTATTTTTTCTCTTTTTCTTTTTTTTTTCTTTTTTCTTTTCTCTTCTTTCTTTTTCTTTTTATTTTATTCCGGCCGGTGGTTGGCCACGGCGACCGGCCACCAGGCCGGAACGACCTCGCCGGAGGCCGGCGAAGCTCGAGCTCGCCGGCCTCGGGCGAGCTCGACCTCGCCGGATCTGGCGAGGCTCCACCTCGCCAGATCCGGCGAGGTCGAGCTCGCCCGAGGCCGGCGAGCTCGACGCTCGCCAGATCGGCGAGGCTGGAGCCTCGCCTGAGGCCGGCGAGGCTGGAGCCTCGCCTGAGGCCGGCGAGGCTTCGGCCTCGCCAGATCGGCGAGAACGAGCTTCGCCGGCCTCCGGCGAGCTCGTCCTCGCCTGTGGCCGGCGATCGGCAAAAAATAAAGAAAAAATAAAAAATAATTAAAAATTCGATTTTAAAAATAAAAAAATTAATTTTTTATTATTTTCTTGGATAATAACTTTATGGAAAATATTTTCTAGAAATGTCACATTTTTCGTAAAACAAACAGAATCTCAATTTTAAAAAAAATTATAAAATTTTTCACTAGCTTTGTATTGCATAAAATGTTTTAGCAGTATAATTTAAAAAAAAATCATAAGAAACAAGTATTCCTAGATTAGGTTAAATATAAAAGTGTTTTAGCAATATAGGTCGGGTCGGGTATGGGTTGGGTATGGGTCGGGTCGGGTATGGGTCGGGTCGGGTATGGGTCGAGATATTTACACTATGAATAAATGGGTCATAAACGGGTTAATGGGTCAATTTGGGTCGGACCATTTATGACCCGACCCAAATTCAACCCGACCCACCCGTTTAACGGGTCTATATTTTCGTAACGATAATATCAATCCAAGACGGTGATCTCGCCTCTCAAAAATTTTTTTTTTTGATAACCCAAGGAACCCCCGCACGGCCGACAGCCGGAGAGTAAACCCTGGGGGCGACACGTGCTAGCTACCACACACGTGCTACCGGTTAAGTCACCCTGCGGCGCCCGGGATTCAAACACTCAACCTTTTGCGAGAGGAAGAGTGCGCGCTCCAGCAGCGCCACCCAGGCAGGTGGTATACCTCTCAAAATTCGTTTCATGTTATCTTCAAATCCATCACGTAACCAATAATGATGATACTAGACCGATACACATACGTCAAAACAAATTTGGCGTGTTGTCTGAAAACAAAATTCGAAGTCGTGGTTTCACATTTTCAGTGATAGCACTCAGCGATTCGGAGAAATCGAGGCAGGGGGCGCGTCGAAAGATCAAAGTCGCAATCCGCAGACGCGGACGAAGGACACGCGTCTGAGTAATCTCTTGCAATCACGATCTTCCAAAATTCAAGACAGGCCACCGGTGACGGGCACGATGACGCCAGGGACTAGCATATTCGATGACGTCTCCACGGAACTTTTTTAGCTATTAAGTAAACAGTCCATTTCCCCCATCCAAAATGGTTTGCTCATGACGTACAGAAGTTGACATGGTGACAACAACGTTTCTTAATTCCTTTATAGCTTAGAAGAAATTTTGAAGATGATGATGGTTCATCTTCGAAACTTTTTGTTTTCATATGCATTGCGATTCGCATCTATCAGCTTTCCGACTTACGTGTTTTTTCGGTCACTGAGGGGTGAAAGAATAACCGGCGGGATGCCTCCGATCCTTCTAGAGATAATTTGGTAGAGTTAAGAGAAGGTTGTCGATTGGGTGATCGTTTTGGTTCAAATGGAGAAGCTTGGGAAAGAGGGGAAATGAAAGTGGGTGTCAAAAATGCGGGATTATTTTTTTTTTGAGGAGGTAATAAAAATAAAATTTTTAATTTGTATCAGTTTCTTCAGAATTTTTTCTGCGATGAAATACCTTTCACGGAAGTCGTTCTGCGGCTTTTAATTAAAGGAGGCCAGGGTCTTGTGCGACTTTGGACAGGAAATATGCAGGTGACCGAGGAATCGACAACTTTATAGACAACGTGACTATAGAGATGTAAATTGTGCCAAAATTCAATTGACAACACAACCCAGAAAAATACAGACTTGAGAACATAACCAAATATAAACAAACTATGCCAGAATTGAATTAACGAGCCTGAGAACATAAATAAAGACACTACGTCGGAATTCAATCGATTACGCTTAGAATAGAGATTAAACTCTAGAATTTAATTGACGATGCAAATCGAAAAGTTACAACTGTGGAAATAAAGTACAGTGTAAGAAAGTAAATTACTGAAGATAGTAAATTTGTTTGATTTGTAAGAGGGACTCTCGTTAGATGTGTGGAGGTATTTAAAATGATCCAATAGTAACCGCCTTATGACGGAACTCGGCCGCTGCATTTTGCTTCAAAATATGATGTCGTTAGATACAAATAAAAAGTTGAGCTCCAGAATTCACTTGTCGGTGGCTTTACCGAAAAATAAAGAAAAAAGGCACCGAATTTCGGAGCGGGGCTAAGAAAATTTAGATGGAAAATGCTCAAATAGTTAGAGCGTGCCTGAGTTGGCTTTTACTCTTTGCTTGAATCAAAATCTTGCAAATCGCGCATTTTGACTTTCTTTTTAATTCAAGACAATCTATAGATGCTGGCACATAAAATCAACACATAATTTTGTTCATAATTTTGATGAAATTTATAGAACAGTTTAAGTTTTGGTGGACCTTTTGCTTTCGCTTTAATGGCAAACAAAAACACGCCCTTATTGCCATTTACTTCTTTTGATTAGGCCCGGATCTTTCACAAGAAGGCCCATTATACTTAAGCCCAAGGACTCCATAGAAGGCCCATTACGCATAACTAGGCCCAAATCAGAGCCCAGCAAATGTCGCGAGGGTCCATAACCATCTCTCTCTCTCTGCTTTGCCATTTCTACTACTTGGCGCTGCTTCTCGGCCTTCCTTCCTTCCTTGATGCATGCTGAAAATATTCAATGTTATCCTTTCAATAGTTCAAGTTCATGGACAATATTAAAAATAGCGCAAGGACTAAATTGAACATGCATTAAAAGTCTAGATATTATATTGAATAAATTGAAAATTCAGGGATCACATTGAATTATAGGCTACAGTTCAGGGATCAAATTGTATATAAAGCCAAGATACAGAAATCATTTGTATTATTTTTCTATTTTATGACTAAGGTTAGAGAGTTCCGGATGAAAGAGCAGCAGATGCAAGAGGAACAGCTCTTGCCTTTGAACGGTGTGGATTTGTCAATGAAAATGGTAGGTTAGATAGATGATTTAGATAGTCCTTTTTCTAAGATCGGTTCATGCTATTAAGTAAACAGTCCATTTCCCCCATCCAAAATGGTTTGCTCATGACGTAGAGAAGTTGACATGGTGACAACAACGTTTCTTAATTTCTTTATAGCTTAGAAGATATTTTGAAGATGATGGTGGTTCATCTTCGAAACTTTTATGTTTTCATATGCATTGCGATTCGCATCTATCAGCTTTCCGAGTTTCATGTTTTTTCGGTCATTGAGGAGTGAAAGAATAACGGGCGGGATACCTCCGATCCTTCCTGAGACAATTAGGCGGAGTTAAAAGAAGGTCGGTTGAGTGATTGTTTACGTTCGGTCGGTGAAGCTAGGGAAAGAGGGGAGAGTGGGCGTGGAAAATACATGATATTTTTAATTTTTTTTTGAGGAGGAGATGAAGGAAAACTTTTTAATTCGTACATGTTTGGTTGTAATTTCTCCCGTGACGAAGTATCTTTCATTGAAAATCGTTCTTTGGCTTATAATTGAAGGAGACCAGGGTCTTGCACTGACTCCGGACAATAAATATGCAAGCGACTGAAGGAATCGATAACTTTATATAGAACGGGATTGTACATATGCAAATTGTGTTGGAATTCAGTTGATAACACAAACTTGGAAAATATAGAGTTGAGAACGTAACCAAATGTAAACAATTCTGCCAAAATGAATCGACGACACAGCTTGAGAACATAAACAAAGATATTACATCGAAATTTAATTAATAATACAACACCTATGATAGAGATTACACGGGGAAATTTAATCAACTACGCGAATCGAAAAGTTACGGCTATACAAATAAAGTATGGTGTAGGAAAGCAAAGCAGCGAAAGATAATAAATTTGTTTGATTTGTACGGGCACTCTCGTTGGATGTCTAGTGGCATTTATTTATAATGATCCAGTAGTCACCGCCTTCCTACGTTACCTAGCTATTGCATTTCCCTGAGTGGTTTCTACCGATGACCGTCATGTTCCTCCATTTCCGAAAGTTTGGTGTCCACGCCTTCGTGACGCTACATTTCATCTTTTAAGCCGTTGTTTTTGTCACGCTACATGATGATGGCCTCGCGATCTTGCCTTCAACGGTTATCATCTTTTTCATGAACGTATCTTCAAGCAGAAACTGTTCCATCCGAAAGTGTCGGTTCATTTATCCCTGACCTCAACTGCCTTGCTAATTTTGAACTTTCTGGTCGCATTTCGATGTTCTTCAAGTAAACATCTGCCGGTGGCTCCGTTACCCACGGTGCCCATACTCCTATGTTTTTATACTTCAAGGTTTAGGACAAAATTGAACAAAAAAAAAAGGTTTAGATTGAATTGGCACAATTACAATGGGTTTAAGACTTTTTTTGGTAATTTTCCGGAGATATTATTTGGTCTGAATCTTTCATAAACAGGTCCATTAGATTCAAGCCCAAGGACTCCCTAGAAGGCCCATTGCATATAACTAGGCCCAAAAGACGTCCCACAAATCAGAGCCCAGCAAATGTCGCGAGGGTCAGTAACCATCTCCCTCTGCCACCTTCGCCATTTCCAATTTTGTTGTTCTCACTGCTTCCTCGGCCCTTCCTTCCTCCGTCGCCGGTCTCCGATGGCTCCGCCGAGAATACTTCTCTGCGGCGACGTCCGCGGCCGGCTCGGCCAGCTCTTCAAGCGCGTCTCCTCGGTATCCCTCTCCCTCTCTCTCTCTCTCTCTCTCTCTACACCTCTCCCGTCGCGCTTCTTCTCTCTAGGGTTTTTGTGCCCCTCGTCCTCCTCCTCTTAGCTCGTTCCCGTGCGGCTCCCAGGTGAACAAAGCGGCTGGGCCGTTCGATGCCTTGCTCTGCGTTGGCCAGTTCTTCCCCGACGCGCCGGAGCTGCTGGAGGAGTTCGCGGACCACGTGGAGGGCCGGTCGCCGGTCCCGCTCCCGACCTACTTCGTCGGCGACTACGGCATCGGGGCTCCCAAGGTGCTGGCGGCCGCCTCGCGGAGCCACGCCAACTTGGGGTTCAAGATGGACGGTCTGGAGATATGCGAGAATTTGTATTGGTTGAAGGGGAGTGGCAAGTTCACGCTTCACGGTAATGTTCGTATCTTTTACGGCTGTTTATTAGCTTCACTCTTGGAATTAGATTACGCTACAGAATTGCAACTTACTCATGTCTACACATCGGCTGCAGCTATAGTATGGAAGAAGAATTAGTAAAACCAGCTTACAGTCGAATACATTCCGCGTGTTTTTGCTAGCATTAATGAGAACTTCTGCTGGAGGCGGCCTCTTCGATATGAGATCACGGGCCGATCATTTGTGGAGCTTACGCTTCAATTATAACGGGAAACTGGGGGTTTAATGTGTAACTTTTTAGGATATCCATATCCACGTCATATGTGAAAGATGGTGAATTTGTCAGGTTCTAAGTAATAGCCAAAATCACGGGTATTTGTTATGCTTGCTGAACTTCTTAATTGGTCCTGGACATGGCTGTCTTGTTTGATTGTTTTAAAGGCATCATTTTCACTCAATTGCGTATTGGCTTTGTGATGTTTCGGTCAGACTATGGAAAATATTTTAGTATATTTATCTCTGATTAGATGTACTTATGTTTAGGGTTATCTGTGGCTTACATATCTGGTAGGCACTCTTTGGATGGTCAACAATTGGGAACATATAGTCAAGATGATGTTGATGCCTTGCGAGCATTAGCTGAGGAACCTGGAGTTGTCGACTTATTCTTAAGATATCCTTGCTGATCCTTTCTTTTTTTTTTTTTTTAGTTGAACATATCTCGCTCTGTTTTTGGTTGTGTGACTCTTGTTGGCCTCCTTAATTGGCTTTCACTAATGAGTGGCCGAGTGGTATCACAAATAGAGCTGCAAAGACAGATGTTCCTCCTGGAATATCTGAGGCTTCTGGCAGCGACCCTACTATTGCGGAAATAGTAGCAGAGATTAAACCACGGTAGGCAATATTTTTTTTTTTTACTTCGTGAATGTCTTTGTTGGAATGTTATCATGAGACTGATGTTTTGATTGCTATTCGTGATAGTTACCATATTGCTGGCACTAAGGGCGTATTCTATGCACGTGAACCTTACTCTAATGCTGATGCTGTTCATGTCACTCGCTTTATCGGTCTTGCTCCTGTTGGAAACAAAGAAAAACAGGTCAATTACCCTTCTCTACTTTGCGTCATAGATCATTGGCGTTTGGGAACTTGTATCTGTAGTTTTCGCCTGACAGGCTAAAAATATTTCGGTGTTGCTTCTTGATCTTAATTTTTGTCAGGTAAATCATGTCTATCTAAAAAAAAAAATCATGTTTATCGGATATTTTTCAGTAGGTAGGATGTAGACTGAGTTAAACTAGACATGATCATTTAATTTGATTGTCCTCGACGTTAATCATGCAGTGAGATACTTGTTCTCTAAGGCATGCTTTTATGCATACAAGTAATGGAACGGTGGCTGTTTTATCTAGCTCTATGTTCTCTATGTTGTATATGAGATATTTTCAGGTGTTAATAGTATGCTTCTTTACGACTAGCTTACTCTAATAGGGGAGTTATCTGGTATCCAAATTGCTTTTAGTGCAAATATTTCTCTGTTCTTGTCTGTCTACTAATGTTTCCAATTTCTATTTTGCCCACATGCATCATAATCTTGTTTTCCTCTCAGAAATTTATCCATGCACTTTCTCCTACTCCGGCATCTACCATGTCTTCCTCTGAGATTAGCATGAAACCTCCAAACACAACCTTGTCTCCATTTGCAGCAGTAGAGCAAGCTGCTGGTGCAAAGGAAGCAAAAAAAAGGACTGCCGATGATACTAATGACACACAATATTGGAGATATGATGTTTCCCAAAAACGTCAGAAACATGCAGTTGGCGACAGTGATAAGCTATGTTTTAAGTATTTGTCTTCGGGGTCTTGTCCACGAGGTGAAAAATGCAACTTCCGACATGATATAGATGCAAGGGAGCAATACCGAAGAGGGGTTTGTTTTGATTTTCTTAACAAAGGGAAATGTGAAAGGGGTCCTGACTGCAACTTTAAGCACAGTTTGCAGGAGGAAGAGGAAAATGGTTCTCGAAATGGAAATAGGTCTAGAGGTGCTAATGTTAACAGGTCAGTGCCTTCTGTTTTTTGCTAATAATGTACATTCGTTCAAGTGGAATGAAATTATTGACCACTGCTTATGAATCCAATTTAAGCACAGTTTGTGATTGAAATTCAGGTCAAAAGAATGCTGGTTTTGTTTATCGAGCCCCAATGTGGAGTCTCATCTGATCATCAGTGTAGGAGAAAGATACTACTGTGCGCTGCCCAAGGGACCATTAGTTGAAGATCACGTGCTGATAATACCTATCGAGCATTCACCAAATACTCTTTCTTTGCCTCCAGAAACTGAAACAGAGCTTAACAGGTTCCAGAACTGCCTGAAGATGTATCACAAGAACCAACGGAAGGAAGTTATTTTCTTTGAGTGGGTTTCTAAACGTGGGACTCATGCTAATCTTCAGGTATTGTCATAGTGCAAAGAAAATTTGTAACATGTTGCTTATGGTATTACTTTACCTCCTTCATCCATCTTGTCATTTTATCTCTCTTTCTAAGTGCCTGTTAGTCACTTTCTTTTTCTCAATAGTTTGATTGCATTGCCTGCAGGCTATTCCTGTTCCGTTATCTAGAGCAGCTGCTCTTCAGAGTATATTTAGTTTGGCTGCTGAGAAGTTGGGATTTAAATTTAACTCGAGTAAGTTAAATTTGTCATTTCGCTTGTTTTTCTAGAATTTCATAATAAGACAAGGAACTTCAGTGACTATTTTCCTTAATCCTTGGTAGTGTCATGCTATCATGCACTTTTGGGCCTACGGAAGACAAATTCACGTTTTTTCTGGCTCGAGAAGTCAGAATGTAACTTCAGCACTTTTTTCTGCTTAGTCATCGCCTATGACAGACACTTTGTCAGTGTCTCGAGGCCATATAGCTCCAAAGTGAGAAATAAGTGCTCCAGTATTGACCTGTAGATCTGTGCCTCGTGTGTGAGATTGTTATCACCCATGCTGAGTGGCTGAAGGATTGACAGTTCATGAGAATGCTCTAGTTTGTTAGAGTGACAGGAATTGAGGACAGCTATTTTGTTTGTTGTTTCAACTGCATCTATCATACTCATATTGCGCTTCTCTTGATTTAGGCACTGATGGTAGAGAGATGGTGAGAACAAAGTTTGACAGTAAACAGAGTCTCTTTTATGTGGAATTACCTGAAGGAACTGTACTATCACATACAGTGGAGGACAACGAGACTTTTCCTGCTCAATTTGGACGCGAGGTAATTTATCTGGCTTTCTTAATCCATTTACTTTCATGGGTTTTCATCTTGGCTTACTGTTGGAGTTACGGTTTCTAAGTTCAGTTCGGTTTTTCAGTTATGGAAAATGGTATTGATTCTGTCCGTATGTATAATCAATGACAGATGTCAAGAATTTGGATAAATTGGTCTTTAGTTATGTCCATTTCAACTTGAAGGCTGGGACATCTATTGAAGTTTAAATTTAGCGGACCGGAGACTAAGCTTGTAACGTGATGCCTTTGAAAATATGCAGGTGGTGGCAGGTTTGCTGAACGTGGCAGATAAGGCTGATTGGAGGAATTGCGCACTAAGCAAAGAAGAAGAAATCAAATTGGCAGAAGATTTCAAGCGCCGATTCGCGGCATTCGACCCCAATACATGATTGTCGCACTGAGGGTCGACCCCAGTACGTGTCTTCCGTCTTTTCCCTTATTATAATGACCTTGGAATTTCAAGACAACCTCAGTGGGATGTTCTGCAAGCAAAAAAAAAAAACATTCATGAAGTCGATTCTTGCTGGGCCACGATCATCCGGTCTGGAGCATTTGCAGAGGGAGTTATTTATTTATCATTTGCAAATGAATGTGGCTAAGGGATGATTCTTGTTGCGGCAACCACTAAGAGACGGACAGAATCTTATGACTTCAGAAAGCTGTTGGGGAGCCAATTTCGCAGATCATTCAGAAAGAGACTTTGGAAGCGTGCTTTACCTAAAAAATGTGCGCGTCCTTCCAGCCCTTCGTGGAACCTGCTGTTTCTTTCTTGGTCAAAATGAATCCGCAGTTGGATTCTTTTACATATTTCTTTACTTTGATTTTCTTAGTTGCTTGACCTCTGTTCATGAAAAGGTGCAAAAATTGTATAAGCTCGTTTGGGGCGTTAATGCGCGACAGGTAAGGCGATTGTGACGTTCCCAGGTGCTGTTCTTCTTGAGCTCATGCGCTGATTTTTAAACATAAAGCGTTTCGGTAATCGGACAATAAAATATATACAAAAATAAATCGAACATCTGTATTTATGCGGTTAAGTCGACATGTCTTGCTTGAAAGAGAGAGTGGTATAAGATTTTACTATAGATGAAGCGTGCGATAGAGATTGCAACCACATTGGATTATTTCAAACTTTTGGTGTTTTTCAATCTTCATTTACATCAAATAACTCGCATGAATTTTAGCTCTCACGATTCCTTCACGAAATGAACTGTCTATGGTCCTTGCGACTCAGAGTACTTTGAAATTAGTTCCCGAAGTGCGTCTGCCCACCAAGAACAAGTCCACAGTAGACTTTCCACTTCTAAGTCCTCTTGTCACGGTCAAAGTCCAACCCAACTTCGAACTCCAAAGTCCAAAAGAATTCGGATGCACTTTGCCATACAACGTTGTGGGGGTGAATATTCGTGTCCAAATGCCATGAGTCGATTGTCAAACGACCCTTTTTGGTTGTGATCGTGGCATGGCGAAGGGCGAATTCCTTTTGGAATCGTTGTTGTTCAAGAATGACGAGACGACCCACTAAAGATGGTCATCGGGGTTTACATGAAGAAGGAGAAGCTAAAAGTTTTCTATTTGGTACTTGTCGATATTGATCTTCTTATCACAAGCAGATACGTGCACTTGAAATAATCGTGCGAGGAGAGTACGAGAGCTGATGTTCTCGTGTCTGATTAGTTTCATCTAGCTCGACAAAGCCCTAGAAATAGATGGAAACCCGCGATTTTTGTAGGACCACCGACATCAACATGGTCATGCATCTGGTGATGTGCGACCATGACAGGCCTGCCCATCTATCGAGCGGGGCTTCGATTAGATTAAGCTTGCTAGATTAAGTCTGACAATTATGCTTGTTTTGTAAATCTAGGAGCACAATGGAAAGATCCAGCTAGAGCACTTGGTACGCAGTTAGTGGGATTTGAACAGTTGACTCCACCTAGTGAAATTGATCCCTTCTCATATCCGACATGCCCGACCTAGTCAATCTCGTACTTCATCTAGCGATAGATTCAGTCCCTCCGTTAATCTCGGGTCACAATTTTAGGAGAAATTTCATATTTCTATCTAGATATCGATGGAAAATGCTGACTAAGTGCCAGAGAAACACACTGCGCTAGTGCTTATGTGGAATACAAAATAAAGATTAGTGTAGGGAACACATTTGTAACAAAAATGAAGTAGGACCTATTTTTTTTTTTTTGGTCGAAAAATAGATGGACCTAAATTGAGGTGGAGCATTATAAGGGGCCATTTTTGTAATTTCAGCTCAACATTTTATTTGCTTATTATGCGTTAGTGCCACAGTGTCCATAGCTGGTGCTTAGTCACCGTTGTTCGATGGAGAAGGGAAGATGAAACAAACAATCTTTGAACTTTGGTTTAATATGTAATTTGATCCCTAAATTTTTAATTTATTCAATGTTGTCCATGAACTTTAGTATAATATTCAATTTGGTCCATAAATTTTTAATTTGTTCAATATGGTTCATGAACTTTTAGTATATGTTCAATTTAATCCCTGAACTATTTGAAAATGTTTAATGTAGTCCTTCCATTGATTCAAGTTCAAGGACTACATTGAATATTTTTATATAGTTCAGGGGTTAAATTGAACTTGTACTAAAAGTTCAGGACTACATTGAACATATTAAAAGTTTAGGGACCAAATTGAACATTAGGCTAAAGTTGAGGGACTATATTGAACAAATTAAACATTCAGAGATCAAATTACACATTGGACCAAAGTTCAGTAACTGTTTGTGTCATTTTCCGGCAGGAGAACTCAAGCAAAAGTTTGCAGATTCAGTGCCCGGCATGGAGAGATCCCTTCTGTCTATATATACGTGCACCGCTCGACAACACTGGTCTCGCATGACCTCGTATTTGGAAAATCTCTGCTAGGGTAAGGTTTTTCCGATGGATGTGGAACATAGCCGAGCCAGCCCGGCTGTCGTCTTGGCCCACTCGAACCAAGAATACCCCATCTCCATCCCCACTGCCGCCGGCCAGCACCACCAGCTGCCGCCCTGGCCGATATGCGAGAAGTACCTGTACCCATGCTTCAAGATCTCCATGATCACCATCTCGGTCTTCGTCGGCACTCTCTTCGTGGTCATACCTGCTCAGGTGATCCCTGAGTTCCGGGTTGAACCGGCTTCCTCCTCTGGCTCATTCAACGTCTCCGCCTCTGCGATCTTCCTGCGCTGCGACGTTCAGATCAGTGTCAAGAACCCGAGCGGCTACTTCAGAGTGAACTACACGCGCGCGAGGGCCACACTCAAGTACGGCGGCAAGCGTTTGTCGGACGCTTCGTTGAATCCGTTCGTGCTGGGAAAAAAGGAGCAAGCGACGGTTGCCGCCGTGTTCGAGTCGAACGTGTTGAACAGTAGAAACAGTTGGCAAGCCATGACTCTGGACTCGAGCATCTCGAGCGGCGAGGTGAGCGTCGACGTCGACCTGGAGGTCGGCAGGAGAATAGGGTTGGGCGAATGGTGGATCAGTGCGCCTGGTTTGACCATCTCATGCGAGGACATGATCTTCAGGTCCCCGTCCTCCTCGGAGGGCCAGGATTGGACCTTGATCACTCCCTCCGAGTCGTGTAGCATTGGCTTCTTTGGTTATATTTAGCAGGAGCGAACCCTACCCGTGGAAAAAAAAACCAGAAAAAAAGTTTAAAGAAAAAAAATAGAGCGCATACATACCGCTTCAGTATAAAGAAAGTTCTGCATAAACGACCTTATCCTTCATTGATTAGCGTTTGTTCTGCTTGGAAAGGCTGAGCGATTAGGAAACCAGCATTTCTAATGATTGCATCGAGTGCACTTGAGCATCCGATGCAGCTTAGCTCCTGTGCATGATGCGTCCGATGCATCCAGCAGCGTCTTCATCGAAAGAGCGGTCGATAGGTTGAAGTTTCGTTTGTGTCTGTTGTCCATATTATTCCATGAATTTGGATACTCTCTCAGGTACTTGACTCGGTTTAAGGCATTCTGATCTTGACCCACCACCTCAAAAAAGTTGATAAGTGGCCGAAATGAAGTTGCAGGTGGATACACCTCAATCGTTACGATGTAAATCGAGCCAAGTTATTTATGTATAGTTCTTGTAAATAGAGGATGTCTAGATTTCCTTATTCAGGTACGGCAGTTGGATGACCCGTGCGTGTTTAGCAGTATCGGTTTGATTTGATCAGAAGGGTAATATATAGATGTGTGTAATGGTTATGAGTTGATTCTCTTCATGTTTACGATTGTAAAAATAAACATAAATGGATTGTTCATGGTATGATGGTTATTTCTCTATGTCTCCATGTGGGACTTCAGACAAATTGGGTGTTGTCCAGGATCTTCAGACAAATGAGAGGTCCTCCATTTACATTGCCATATAATAGGTTATATTGGTATCGCTGATTTCATCAGTTGCAATGTATTTAGCTTATACTTTTGAACTAGGGTTTTTAACGTGATAAGAAAGCTGGGTAACTGTTAGAATACACAAAAACGAAGTATGTTCTCAAAAGAGAGATGACCATATTTATCAAGGAGACTTGCGTTAGTTTCTTCTATAGCCTTTCCATATAGTTTATTGATCATCAAAAAGTTAGATATAGTTGGTCCTTTTCTTTTGTACATATGCCTACAAAGGAGGGGAGATCAGAGTCTGACATCATATGTTGAAAACAAGATTTGCAAATAGCCCCACTGATTATTTATATTATGAATTCATTCGAAGAGATTCAAATCGTTGTGCTTAGCATAGCATATTTAATGATTCACTTGTAGGAGGATTTGTTTCCTGTTCCAGCGGTGAGGAGCCTCAAGCTACGCCCCCCTTACTCGACCTTTATAGAAGAAGCCCCGTCCTTAACATTTTACATGATAAGTTGATAAGCTCCAGAGCTGTGGAAAGCCAGTCATCATACTCCACTGTAGTTAAGCTTAGATGAAAGAGGAACTTCATTTATCTTTGCGGCTAACTTTTATAGTGAGAAAAGTGTCAGAAAAGTCCTAAACCTATTACACTAGTGTCAATTTAGTCCTAAATCTTTCGTTTTTGTGTCAATTTAATCCTTTCACCTGATTTTGACCGGATTTTGCTGATGTGGCGCCGGCTAGCTTACGTGGCACCGCCGGTACTATTTCACCGACGGTGAGCCTCACCCTTGCCAGCGGTCGTGAGGTCGCGGCCTTCGACCTTGCATCTGCCAGCGGCTGGGTGAGGCACGACCTTGCCAGATTTGGCAAGGTTGGGCGTCGCCCATGGCTGGCAGGGGTCAACCCTTGCTAGCCCAGCGCAAGGCCATCCTTGCGACCATCCAGCGAGGTCGAATGGCCGCGAGGGCGGCCTTGCGCTAGGCTAGCGAGGGCTCGAGCCTTCGCCAGTGGTCGCGGGCGAGCCTCGCCAACGGCTGAGCGAGTCTTGCCATCGGCCGGTGAGCTCCTTGGTTGCCGGCCCGACGATCGGCTGGAGGAAGAAGAAAGGAAAAGGAAAAAAAAGAAAAAAATTTTAAAAATTCGAAAAGTATTAAAAGCTTATTAAAAGTTGTCCACGTCATCGCCGGCAGTGCCACGTAAGTCGTCTAGCGTCCACGTTAGCAAAATCTTGTTAAAATTAGCCGGAAGGATTGAATTGGCATAAAAACAAAAAGTTTAAGACTGAATTAGCACAAAAAAAGGTTTAGGACTAAATTGGCACCAATGTAAAAGATTTAGGACTTTTTCAACACTTTTCCCCTTTTATAGCATCACACATTACTTATATACAAGATTTACAATGGTCTTATGCACACACGTAGTGTCTCTCTCTGTTAATAGCTTAAACTTTAGGTCGAACTTTCTTATGAGGTTTGAAGCTCGACCTGAAAACCCTGTTCCTTCAAATCTTTCATAATAAGATGGTGTAGCGGATGGCCCCGACTTCTGGTTACGCTTGGTCGGGCCAAGGTGATCGAGATAAGGTTTTAAGGGCAAATTTTGTCCTCGCGGCATGCCAAAAGTGGTCTGGCCAAGCGAGAGATTTGCGTTGAGATAATGACCAAGTGGAAGGATATCAAAATTAAGGGAGAGGCGATTTATTGAGGTGCATGTACAAGGATGACGGAGGGAAGAGGTCCCCCCATCGGGAATGTAGTGTAAAGTTGAGTAATTAATATATATCCTAGTTGTCTCATAAATTATTAGCTTAAACTTTTAAGTAATGTTAATGGGTTTGGATTTGGACTTTCTCTTGACAATCTCCCGAGGTGAAGGTGTCGGGGTTCCACTACGCGTCCTAACAATAAGACTACCAAAGAAAATCATCCATACTCGCAGGATTTTCTGTTGCATTTGCAACAATATCGTCTCCTTTTCATTGCATCTTCCCTTAATAAACCCTGTGTTGGATTTAGCATGTAAAAGTATTTCGAAATTTCGCATCTTGTTTTGAAAAAATCTCGCCAATTTTCAGCGAAACATTAATATGAAATAGCCGTAACATCTCAAAAACCAGAGTAAATCAAAAGCTAGAAGCCACTCTTAACATCCATCCATGAACATGGTGAGAACCCTAGCAAAAGGGCAAAGTTTTTTTGCTCTCTCTACATCATCTCTTACGCACTGTGAATACTTTTTGTATCTTTACCTTTTAGTGAATATTCTGAGACTCATTATTATCCCGCTTAACGCAACGTGTGGGCACAACGGCATTTTAATGCTAGCTAGCTACTACTTAAACTCATATTCAACTGAGATTAATTGTATGATGAGTTGGGATCTATGCAACAAAGAGGTAAGCACTTGTAATATCGCGGAATATAATGGAGGGCACGATGCTTGCGTTTGGGCCACTCACACGGATACTCTTTCGTCGTGCTTTGCTGGCTTAAGACCACGAGATGACGTAAGTGGGTTTTCACGTAGCCAAATGCATCTAGGGATGCGCAAAAAAATCGGAAACCGCCTATACTGCCTAGAACTAAACCGGAACGGTGGTTCCCATAGGGACTGGTCCGGTTCCTGGCTCTAGGCATAGAATCGCCACCTGCTCACCCGGACCGGACCAGTAATACACACACATAATTTTTAAAGAAAAATTTCCAACCAAAAAAAGAAAAGAAAATATTTTAAGAAAAATGAGAACCTCAAAATCCTTAATCTGAATTTCAACGCTCATCAACCGAGCGTTCGTTTTGTCTCACTTTCACTTTATTTGAGTCGTCTTTTTATCTCTCACTCATGGTCTTGACTTTCAAGCTTAACGCCCATCAACTCATGGCCTTGACTCTCACTCCCAACACCTTAAGGCCATGCCTCCAGCCATTCATTGCCTCTCTCTCTCTCACTCTTGGTCACCCATTTTTGTGTGAAACTTGGTGGGATCGGTTCCATGGACTCGCCCGGGAACCAGACTAGACCGGCGGTCCGGTTCTTGGGTGGATCCATGGAACCAACACGTGGATTCTGGTTCTAATTTTTCGGAATCGGTCCTTAATGGGTGGTTTCCGGTTTCATGGTGGGAATTGCCCACCTTGCGGTCCAATTCCCGGACGGGTCCATAGAGCCAAAGGGTGGATTCCGGTTCCAATTTTTTGGAATTAATTCTTAATGGGAGGTTCCCGGTTCCATGGTGGGAACTGCCCACTCGGACTATGCTCACCTCTAAATGTATGTGTGTATATATTGATAATAGGTTATTTCACCAAATATACATGGGGTTAATCCTATCAAATTGAAATAAGCATATTGTATTCCGATGGAAACTCCTAAGTACTGGGAGCTTCAACTCAATTTGTGAAGATTTACTAATCCAGATTTGGGGGCACAAAAGGATCCCAGTCCACGTCCGGATCTGCCCCGCCTCGCCTCGTGCCGCTCCGTTCCCCTCCCCATAAGCACTGGAGATGAGTGGCGCCGGTAGTTTTTGGTTCACAAAGCGGTGGGAGAGAGTAGAGAGAATTGAATCGTACTTTTCCGTACAGACAAGGATGGAAGATATTTTTATGAGCAATACATTAAATAAAAACGTGGTGTAAACCCGACGGTGATTACAGGAGATGAAAACAAGAGGCTGGAAACAGTCCGTATTGAAATACGGTCCAAATTTTTGCACCATTTCAACCGCCTTATAATGATGATTATCCTCAATCGCAGATCAAACAATAGCTAATGTTTGAACTGTTGATGTTGTGCTATATCAATTGTGGAATGGGCTGGTGGTCGGTTTATAAGTGTAAAGGAAAACTTCATCCTTTGAACTAACTTTTGGAGTAAGAAAGGCCCAAGATCACCCAACACTAGTATCAAAGCTTAGGTTGCCAACAAGTCCGGACTCAATAGTCACACAAAAGAGATACGGGTTGTCGTTGCTCCGACTTAGGGCTCGATGTGTGAGGGGGAGATTGTTGATGTTGTCACACATCAATTGTGGAATGGGCTAGTGATCGGTTTATAAGTGTAAGGAAAAGTCTCGTCTCTTGAGCTAGCTCTTGTGGTGAAAGAGGCCCAAGACCATCCATCAAGAACTCTTACATATATACTCTCAATTACTGGTTCTTGTTTGGTCCATTTAACTGCTCATTACTTGCCGTCTACTACACCATGTTTGTCGTTCAGGAGTGTTTCACTGAAGAACCCTAGAAATTAACAGATATTTTTTCGTGCATACGTCTGCGTAACCAGAAAGATAGACTCGTGTAGAAACTTTGTGGGCAGTGACTCACTGGGACATTAGAAAAATAGAAAGTTCGTCATTTCCACGAAGTGACTCATTTATATATTTGGCACGTCGCTGCTATGCTCTCTGCTTTCATGCATGATTGCGGATATCTTTTGGTCTAAAACATCCGATACGAGCAAACCTGAATACTCCAGCTATTCGTGTTCGAATTATATAATCGATAAGTGGCAAAAAGAAGCAGCTTCCACCTTCCCCAGCGCACCACAAATGTAAAATCTGATGCATGCTTCTTCGTTTCGTAGCATAAAAGAGAAAAAGATGGCATGCTTTATTCATCGGTCTTTTTGAGATGCCAATTGCGCCTCTCTATCGATTTCGGAGAAGACAAACTTTAAGCGTTTCACGTCGTTCGCTGACGTGATTCGACCATGATTTTCTCGAATATGTTATTTGCATGGTTTAGTTTTTGGATTGGATACATCGCTCAACCACAGGATATTTCTTAAGTTTGCGAGGTGACATACAGATCACACTATTCCGTGCTGATAAATCCGTAAAAGTATTGGTAATCGAACTTGGACTGTCAACTTATCTAGTGCGTAATTCGTTTGTTGGTTGCTGGCGGGTATTTATTTGCACTTCCAATGTTACCGACTGCTTCAAAAATCACCAGCGTTTATTTTTATACCTTACTTATGTGTTAAAGTGTATTAACTTTTTTGATGAATAATTAACCAATTTTTCTCCCATTTTGTTTCCAATTAATTCTAGTCTAGCAAATATTCTTTGAGTCATTTGCCAATATTTATTTGATTATTTCAGAATTACCAATTGTTGTCATAGTTTCCTAACATTTATTTTCAAAGTTGACCAGCGTGCTAATGTCATTAAATTTTAGACAAAATTACCAACTATAATTCGGGTGTTTCGGCAATTTATCTCCGATAGAGTTACTAATTAATTTTAATGATACAAACACTCGGTTCAAGTTACTTACTATTTCGGTTGTTTTGAAAACTTTTCCCAGTATTTACCATGCGTTTGTGAAGATTATCTACATGTTCGAGTTACAAATCTTATTAATCTTATAATAGATTTAAGAGTTTTTTTGCGAAACAAATTATAAAAATAGTAAAATAAGGAAAGTCAAATACGATACTTTATCTGTTTTTTTAGAATGGTTATAATGGGATCCACAAAAAAATTATTCTTATCAAAGAAACACGCACTCAATATATAATAATTATCAGACCAAAAAAAAAAAATACACACACACATATAGACTTTATTTGTTAATATTTATAAAAATGTCGAAAGTACTTCTGCAAATAACTTTTCAAGGTGTACGGATCATCCCACTTCATTATATTCTAACTATAATCACGATTTTAATGTGATCTTTTGTATTATATATTAATTAGAGCAATCATATATGTGTATATATATATATATATATATATATATATATATTAGCAGTGTTGACTTTTCTTTGATCTTAACTGTAGCCTTATCACTGTCAAGAGGAACGTCGAACGTGGGAAAGGGTGTGTGGATTTGAAATCAACAACAATGATAGGTGGGGAATAATCATAACTTTCTTTTTTTTTGACCTTTGGGCATAATCATAACTTTCTCAAGTTAAACAAGAGTATTACACATCCATTTAAGGGGTGGAGACCCATTTCAAAGGTTGGCATTAAATAACTTCAAAGATAAATATGGTGTGTAAATCTCCAGTGATTTACAAACCCAAAGCATCCATTTTTTCCTACTTTTCCAAGCCATTTTATATCAGTTCTTATGATGGAATATAGTATCAACAAAATCTAAAGAGCAAGCCATACCAAGCATAGACAAGTGTGGCCAAAGTTAATGGGAGAGAACAAACTGGTGCGTGTGATCTTCACAAGCGAGTCTTATAATCGTGGGTTAGATGGAATTTCTGTAGACAAATTGAATCTGGTGTTGGACTTATAATCGTGGGTTAGATGGAATTTCTGTAGACAAAGCCATCATGCCCTTCGAGCCCTTCCATTCACGATCAACTGGGCGAGAGGTGATGGATGGCCGGTTTGGGCCGGGCTGGCCTTCAAATTGGCCTAACCTGTTGTCTAGGTCGGTTCTTCGACAATCGTTTTTCAGTTTGGGTGGACTTGGCTCGGTTCGATCCGGTCCGGGTAGGGTTGGCCCTTATAAGTTATAACTAGGGGTATCAACCGGCCAAATCGGTCGGTTCGGGTATTTTTTACACCCCTGTTATAACTAATGTGTCTTTGTTTAGAGGCGACTGCGGTGGTGCCAGGAGTGTAGGGGATGGAAAGACTAGGATTAGGTCTGGGTTTTCGGAGGTGAACTACTTGAGAGATGAGAGGCATTTTGGTCATTTTGGGCTACAGAAGATCGATATCCTTATCTCTATGTATCCATTGCTTGCTAGTTCGAGATTCAGTTGCTGCTATTCTTGTATTGTACAAAAACTCGTGTATTGCAATCCGTAATTTCTTATATAGTATACATGATTAATTAAGTATAAGGAAACGACTATTGTCACTTACAAATCATCATTTACAAAATCGCCAGTAGAATTTATCTATTTTCACATAGAGTGCACTAAATTATGAGCTCGAACACTAGGGAGGTGTTGGCTTAGATGGCAAGAGAATTTGCTCGTCTTATCCTGTAGTATACTCTAAGAGGAAAGTACGCCTTTTAAGATCGCCCGGATAGATCAGACAAGGTACACGAAAGCTGGCTTTGACGCCACCTGGTTGCTTAAACAACATAAAACGTCAAATGCAGGAACCCACCACGCGCCTAAGCCGAGCCGCCGACCGGAGCTCAAAACGACATGGACCGTCACTTCACCACACCCCAAACCCAACTCCAGGCTCTTAATAGAGAACTCGTTCGCCCTGGGCAAGGCGGAATGAAAATTGGCTCGAAAATTCGTCTGGCTCGCAGCTTTCTGAACGAAAGGACTGACCTTGGCGAGGGCCAAAGGAGCGGCGTCCCAGTAAATGGTGGCTTTCGTGTTGATGTACTTCACTGGGACAAGTTTGCTCGGGTTCTCCACGGAGAAGACGAGGGTCCATTCGGCAGGGATGCGGGAGTTGGAGACGTTGAAGGAAGAGAGCGATGAGGCCGGGTCGAGGGTGAACGTCGGGGACATGGTCGCAGGTATGGCTAGGAAGATGATGATGGGGAAGCACAGGGACAGTGTCACAGTTAGGAGGCACGGTTTGACCACCTAGCGACACCAACGAGAATGGTGGTGGGTCTCATGCTCGACCACGGGAATGGACGACACGGTTTGCTGCATGACTTGGCTTTGTACTTTGTTCTGCAGACGGCAGGCTCCAGTTGGGGTTCCTAACTTGGGAGCACCTCTGGGTTCTCGGTCTGATATTTGAGAATGGGGGAAGCCTTTTATATGGTCTTCCCCTCCGATGAGTCAGTCAAGGCACAAACTCGTGCGTGTGATCTTCCGCAGCGAGTCTATCACCTTCTGACAAATTGAATCTGGTGTTGGACTTATAATCGTGGGTTAGAATGGCTTTTCTGTTGATCAAGCCATTGTCCACTTTGAGCCCAAGCCCAAGGAACAGCCCTTCCATTCACAATCAACTGGGCTAGAGGTGATCGCTGGCTGGTTTGGGCCGGGCTGGCCTTCAAATTGAAGCCTAATCCGATGTCCAGGTCGGTTCATCGACAATCGTTTTTCAGGTTGGGTGGGGTCGGCTCAGCTCGATCCAGTCCCGGTAGGATTAGCGCTTATAAGTTATAATTAGGGGTATCAACGGCCGATTCGGGTACTTTTTACACCATTTATAACTAATGTGTCTTTGTCTAGAGGTAACTACGGTGGTGCCATAGGCATATGGGATGGGAAGACTAGGATTAGGTTTAGGTTTTCGGAGTTGAATTACTTGAGAGATAAGAGGCATTTTGGGGTAATTTACTGTAGTCCTACTGCAGAAGATCCATATCCTTTAACTCTATGTATCCATTGCTTGCTAGTTCAAGATTCGGTTGCTGCTATTCTTGTATCATACATAAAACTCGTGTATTGCAATCTGTAGTTTCTTATATGTTATACATGATTAATTAAGCATAAGGAAACGACTATCGTCACTTACAAAATCGTCATTTACAAAATCGCTAGGAGTATTTATCTATTTTCACATAAAGTGTACTAAATTATAAGCTCGAACACTAAGGAGGTGTTGGCTTAGATGGCAAGAGATTTGCTCATCTTATCTTGCATGTAGTAGACTCTATGAGGAAAGCGTGCCTTTTAGGATTTCCTGGGTAGATCAGGCACGGTACACGAAAGCTGGCTTTGACACCACCTAGTTGCTTAAACCAGCATAAACAAATAATTATAAGCCTCAACTTCGGTATCTATATATAACCGAAGAGCCCAAGAACACAGTAGCTTGTTCCTACGAGCAACGTCAGACCACCACCGTCAGATTCAGCAGTAAAGATCACGTCGTTGCATGTGACGGATACGTCAAATGCAGGAACCCACCACGGGCCTAAGCCGATCCTCCGACCAGAGCTCAAAACGACATCGACCCTCACTTCACCACGCTCCAAACCCGACCCCAGACTCTTAATAGACAACTCGTTTGCCATGGGCAGGTCGGAGCGACAATGAGCTCGAACATTCGTGTGGCTCGCAGCTTTTTGAACGAAAGGACCGAACTTGGCGCGAGCCAAAGGAGCGGAGTCCATGAAGATGGTGGCCTTCATGCGGGTGTACTTAACCGGGACAAGTTTGCTCGGGTTCTCGACGGAGAAGACGAGGGTCCATTCGGTGGCGATGCGAGAGTCGGAGATGTTGAAGGAAGGGAGCGACGAGGCCGGGTCGAGGGCGAACTTCGGGGACATGGTCGCGGGTATGGCTAGGAAGATGATAACGGGGAAGCAGAGACACATCGTCGCGATGACTAGGCACGGTTTGATCACCTTGGGAGACCAGCGAGAGCGGTGGCTGGTCTCTTGCTCGATCGCGGGGATGGAGGGCATGGTTCGCAGTATGACGGGTTCGAAACCCAGTTCTGCAGAACTTGGGAGCAGCTGTGGTTTTTTGGCATGAGCTTGATGCTGGGGGGAGGCTCTTACACAAGTCTTCCTTTTTTTATAGGTGTCGGCTACGGTCCCCCTGATTCTAACTTAGACGCGCAGAGAAACATCCGGCGTCAAGATCGAAAAAGCCCCAGAGGACGGACCATTCGGCCACAACGTTTTTTCTTCCGAAATTTCCAATGGAAAGCAGATCTGTGTGTGGGTCCACTGGGATGGAATTCATGCCGTCGTGTTGGTAAAGTTGACCGTGTAATGGAAAAATGGTCAATCACGAAACTTACTATGAAAAAGACGGAGAGGGTGCTAAAAGAGAACGTCGATTGCGAGCTCACGCTTTTTTCTTATTTCAGTGTTTGTTTTCCTTCTTTTAGGATGTTCAACGCCAATAATAATCGCGATTTCATCTCGTGTCCGATGACCCAAATTGACTTAGGTTGCCAACTTGCCATTTCTCTTGGAACATCTTGCACGTTCAATGGAGATTCTTGACAGAAAGTCATAGTTGAGAAATGCATTCCGTGCGTGGGTTTGGCGACACATGCAATCCGCATACAGTGTAAGGATTATAAATTGTTTAAGAAGACCAAAAGTCACTAATCTCCTTACATTATAATACATGGTTTCCAATTTTTTTTTCTTAAATCGCGGTTTTGATTATCTATGGTGCGTATCAATTCCACACAACGGCGCCGGTCTCGCCCAATTGAAGCGCGAAAGGAATATAGATTAAGTTTCTATAATTAAGCTTACATGGACAGTTGTGATTGATGGTCATGTTACGAAGATTGCACTGATATTTATCCGCACCGCCAATATTACCAATTGCTTCAGGAATCACCAAAATTTATTTCCATAACTTACTGACGTATTAAAGTCACTAACTTTTTACGAAAAATGAATTACCATTGGAATGATTAACCAATTTTCCTTGTATCAACTAATTTTATGTTCACAAATATTATTCGAGTCGCTTGGCAACTTTAATTTTATTATTTTGGAATTACTGAGTATTATCATAGTCTACTAACATTTATTACCAAAGTTTACCATTAAGGTATGGTAACTAAATTTTCTACAAAATTACCAACTGTTATTTGCCTGATCTGACTAATCTTTCTTTGATCGAGTAGCCAACTAATTTTAATCATAAAAGCTCTTATTTCAAGTCAGTTACCACCTTGGAATTTCGGTTGTTTTGAGAACTATTCCCATCATTGGGATTCTCCGCCTCAACTACCGCAGCGTGTCTCCTTTGACTCCCACCGCCTCCAGCCAATTTCTCTTGCCTGCTTGATGTCGATCGCACCAGGTAAGTAATAGAAGGCAAAGAAAAGAGAATGGAAAACGAAAAACGGAAACTTGCTCATCAGCCGCGGTTAGGTGATCCATAGGGGTGATTCGTTCCTGGTCCAATTCCCAATTCAGTTCCAAGGTGGAACCGGAAACCGGACCAAGAGGATTGGTTACCAAAATTGAGAACCGGTGATTGAACTGGACCGGTGGTTCAGTTCAATGGAATTGATTATTTTTTTTTTCTACTACTTGAAAATATCTTTTTGTGTTGAATTAAGTGATATGTATGTAATGATCCTTAAATTGAAAAGACGAATCAAAAAACGTGTTTCACTTAGGATTTAGTTCACATTTTATAAATTTTTTTGAAGAAATAAAAAATATATATAATCGGTCTGGTTTGGCCCGGTTCCACTTTTAGGAACCGAGAACAGGACTGACGTTCTCAGGAACCCAACCAAACCGGTTGGTCTAATCCGGTCCGAGCAGTTCTTGATTTGGGCAATCCGTTTTGCACACCCCTAATGATCCATGGTTGGAGCGCAAGATTTAACATAACCAAGTGATCTAGCAAATTATTAGTGGAAAAAATAATAATTTGTTCGAATAACAATTCACGCCATTGTTTTGTGTATCACATTTGTGCGGCAAGACTTAAATTGACACATAAAGGCAGAATTATAAGGGCGATGCGGATCCATGTTCACCAGACACGACCCAAGAGGAGAGGAAAGTACCAAAAAAAGTCATAAATTTATTACATTGATATCAATTTTGTCATATGCTTTTTAATTAGACCCAAAAATTATAAAATAAAAATTATATTAAAAATATCCACGTTAGCACCGGCTGCGTCATGTAGGTCGGCCAGTCCACGTCAATGATTTTCGGACAAAATTAGCACCGACGTGAAAAGGTGTAGGACTAGGTTTAAAATTGAATTAGTACAAATACAATAAGTCTAATTGGTAGACAAACGATGGGTCAAGCGAGATCCTTGCGTGCGCTTTCGAGAAATTTCAGCTACCTCGGAAAAGAAAGCATATGTCAGATAAAAAAGAATTGCCATCTAATTCTTGCTCGATGCAATACGCATCGCGTGGACCGACTTCCAATCTGTTTCCTCGAAGGCAGCCGTTTGGAGAAGGGTCGTGTGTGACTTTCGCCTCCAACGGCGACGACCAAGATTTCATTTTCGCCGAATTTGGGGTCGTTTGCTTTGTTCCCATTATCGAAACGTTTGGCGGCGACCAAGCCCACGCACATATCTGACTTTAAAAAAAAGTTACAAATTTGTTTTTTAGTTATGACGATTGCGACATATTTATTTGAAATTTTTTTGTGACATAAAATATTCCAAAGTATGTCCGATGGGACATATTTACCGTCAACTTATAAAAAACTCCAAATTGGTATTTATACGACACAATTACCTTCCGTCAATATTCCATTAAATGATTTTTCAGCCAAAACAACGTAGTCATGTGGGTGTCAAGTCAAAATTATTTGTTTTCTAGAATCAATGTTAGTATATTATTAACGGTTTCCATTGACAGAACTTTGATGAAGGGTAAGTGTGTCACGCAGATACAAGTTTAGGATTTTTTGTGACACGGAAAAAAGTTTAGGTATAAGCGTCATAGTAGGAATAGTTTAGAGATTTTGGTGGTTTTTGTACTAATAGAAATTATAATCATAGTGAGAGGTTAACATCGCTAAAATTCCTAGTATCTCCGTGTCATATTTATTTCGAATTAATTTTTGTGTTACAAAAACATTCCAAACTAGTAGGCCCTTGCCATATTTACCCATAAACTAAAATATCTTAAATTGGTATACGCATGTCGCATTTATCTCCAAACTCATTTTCGTATCACAAAAAATCGCATATCACCAAAAATCTTAGATTGCTTAATCCACTAGAATTTGCTAATTTTGCCCTCGGAGCTCCAAATTTCGAAAAATCTATCAAAATTTCTAATTTCCTGCGACAAAAAAATTAGTTTGGGGTGATTGTGACACGATTGTACCGGTTTAGGATTATTTTGTAATACGAAATTAGTTTAGGATAAACATGACATTGTGTATTGCTTTAAAATTTTCTGTTGTATTAATCCTTATAATATTAATACTAATCATAATTATGATAAAACTTCTAACTCGTTGATCACCAGTTCGAGGACGGCGGTGTCTCCTCCTCCACCAGCGGAGAGATCACTCCCCACTTGCCATGGTAAAGTCGATGAATGGACCCTTCAAGTTGCTTCTCTTAATTCCCACTTCTATCTGCTTGTGAATCACCATCATCCCCTTTTCCGAATTTTCTGAATTCATTTCTCCGTCCATCGTTTTGTGACGTTTCTGCTTTTATATATACAATGAAGGCTCAAAGACCAATCACCAGTCACTGTGCCAATCTCGTGGTACCCGACACTGTCTGTGTTGATGCTCGCGATTGGACTCGTCATCACGGCTTCTTTGTTCATGTAAGGCTCCCATCTGATCCCGAAGCCCTCTCGCCCAAAAGGGTTCTTTTCTTTTTCCGGGCGTACTTGCATTGAGGTCTTCGCTGTTCGGATCAAATGATAACACTTTTTACGGGTCAAGTGTTTTCTTGAGTTGATGCTATCAACGATTAGAGAGTTATGGCATATTGGGTTGATTGAAGGTGATAAGGGTTTCGTCATATGCCCCTTTTTGGAGGAGCAGTTTTGATACTCTAATTTGGGACGTAAAATTCTAGGAAGAGGGGCCTTTTGATATCTGCAAGTGAGTCTCCATTTACTTGCACGTTTGAGGGAGTGGCACTTACTGTGCTTAATCTTCGAGCCGATCATTTCTCCAGCAAGGGTCGACGATATCGGTCTTGTTGGCTAGTTTTCTTAAAGTCATTGGATGGTAGCATTAAGCCACTCTCCGGGAAGAAGGGTGAATTGGAATGCCGGCTGGTCTTTTACGGGTCAAACTAATTGCGGCTTTTAAAGATCAGTCAAATGATTATTATTTTTGAGTTGGTGAGGGAACTGGTATTTCTTTCCTTTTCCTAGAGGGGGAAAATTATGAGTTGCTATTTTCATTTTCCATGGATATGAAATGGAAGGGTTTTGTATGACATATCAAACGCTCAGATTCCCTCATGCAAATTGCAAGATGCAACTTATAACATTTCCATTGTTTGTCTAACTTGGTAATAGTTACCTGATGCCTCATTCTTCGCATTTACTGTCTTTGTTAGTTATAGGATTCTTCAGAACTTGAGCAAACAAGGCTATTTGTTCCGAGCCTCAAGCATCATTTATCGGGTAACTGTGGTGGTGTCTTATTCGTTTTATTTGAAGGCATAGAAATGGATGTGAGAAAGTCCCGTAAAAGGAATGTAGCACAGAGTGAGCAAACATAATAATTTGGAAACTTGCTCATCAGCCACGGTTAGGTGATCCAATTCCCAATTCTATTAGTGGAAACAATAATAATTTGTTCGAATAACAATTCACGCCATTGTTTTGTGTATCACATTTGTGCGGCAAGACTTAAATTGACACATAAAGGCAGAATTATAAGGGCGATGCGGATCCATGTTCACCAGACACGACCCAAGAGGAGAGGAAAGTACCAAAAAAAGTCATAAATTTATTATATTGATATCAATTTTGTCATATACTTTTTAATTGGACCCAAAAATTATAAAATAAAAATTGTATTAAAAATATCCACGTTAGCACCGGCTGCGTCATGTAGGTCGGCCGGTCCACGTCAATGATTTCCGGACAAAATTAGCACCGATGTGAAAAGGTGTAGAACTAGGTTTAAAACTGAATTAGTACAAATACAATAAGTCTAATTGGTGGACAAACGATGGGTCAAGCGAGATCCTTGCCTACGCTTTCGAGAAATTTAAGCTACCTCGGAAAAGAAAGCATATGTCAGATAAAAAAGAATTGCCATCTAATTCTTGCTCGATGCAATACGCATCGCGTGGACCGACTTCCAATCTGTTTCCTCGAAGGCAGCCGTTTGGAGAAGGGTCGTGTGTGACTTTCGCCTCCAACGGTGATGACCAAGATTTCATTTTCGCCGAATTTGGGGTCGTTGCTTTGTTCCCATTATCGAAACGTTTGGCGGCGACCAAGCGCACGCACATGTCTGACTTGAAAAAAAAAGTTACAAATTTGTTTTTTAGTTATGACGATTGCGACATATTTATTTGAAATTTTTTTGTGACATAAAATATTCCAAAGTATGTCCGATGGGACATATTTACCGTCAACTTATAAAGAACTTCAAATTGGTATTTATACGACACAATTACCTTCCGTCAATATTCCATTAAATGATTTTTCAGCCAAAACAACGTAGTCATGTGAGTGTCAAGTCAACACTACTTGTTTTCTAGAATCAATGTTAGTATATTATTAACGGTTTTCATTGACAGAACTTTGATGAAGGGTAAGTGTGTCACGCAGATACAAGTTTAGGATTTTTTGTGACACGGAAAAAGGTTTAGGTATAAGCGTCATAGTAGGAATAGTTTAGAGTTTTTGGTGATTTTTGTACTAATAGAAATTATAATCATAGTGAGAGGTTAACATCGCTAAAATTCCTAGTATCTCCGTGTCATATTTATTTCGAATTAATTTTCGTGTTACAAAAACATTCCAAACTAGTAGGCCCTTGCCATATTTACCCATAAACTAAAATATCTTAAACTGGCATACGCATGTCGCATTTATCTCCAAACTCATTTCCGTATCACAAAAAATCGCATATCACCAAAAATCTTAGATTGCTTAATCCACTAGAATTTGCTAATTTTGCCCTCGGAGCTCCAAATTTCGAAAAATCTATCAAAATTTCTAATTTCCTGCGACAAAAAAATTAGTTTGGGGTGATTGTGACACGATTGTACCGGTTTAGGATTATTTTGTAATACGAAATTAGTTTAGGATAAACATGACATTGTGTATTGCTTTAAAATTTTCTGTTGTATTAATCCTTATAATATTAATACTAATCATAATTATGATAAAACTTCTAACTCGTTGATCACCAGTTCGAGGACGGCGGTGTCTCCTCCTCCACCAGCGGAGAGATCACTCCCCACTTGCCATGGTAAAGTCGATGAATGGACCCTTCAAGTTGCTTCTCTTAATTCCCACTTCTATCTGCTTGTGAATCACCATCATCCCCTTTTCCGAATTTTCTGAATTCATTTCTCCGTCCATCGTTTTGTGACGTTTCTGCTTTTATATATACAATGAAGGCTCAAAGACCAATCACCAGTCACTGTGCCAATCTCGTGGTACCCGACACTGTCTGTGTTGATGCTCGCGATTGGACTCGTCATCACGGCTTCTTTGTTCATGTAAGGCTCCCATCTGATCCCGAAGCCCTCTCGCCCAAAAGGGTTCTTTTCTTTTTCCGGGCGTACTTGCATTGAGGTCTTCGCTGTTCGGATCAAATGATAACACTTTTTACGGGTCAAGTGTTTTCTTGAGTTGATGCTATCAACGATTAGAGAGTTATGGCATATTGGGTTGATTGAAGGTGATAAGGGTTTCGTCATATGCCCCTTTTTGGAGGAGCAGTTTTGATACTCTAATTTGGGACGTAAAATTCTAGGAAGAGGGGCCTTTTGATATCTGCAAGTGAGTCTCCATTTACTTGCACGTTTGAGGGAGTGGCACTTACTGTGCTTAATCTTCGAGCCGATCATTTCTCCAGCAAGGGTCGACGATATCGGTCTTGTTGGCTAGTTTTCTTAAAGTCATTGGATGGTAGCATTAAGCCACTCTCCGGGAAGAAGGGTGAATTGGAATGCCGGCTGGTCTTTTACGGGTCAAACTAATTGCGGCTTTTAAAGATCAGTCAAATGATTATTATTTTTGAGTTGGTGAGGGAACTGGTATTTCTTTCCTTTTCCTAGAGGGGGAAAATTATGAGTTGCTATTTTCATTTTCCATGGATATGAAATGGAAGGGTTTTGTATGACATATCAAACGCTCAGATTCCCTCATGCAAATTGCAAGATGCAACTTATAACATTTCCATTGTTTGTCTAACTTGGTAATAGTTACCTGATGCCTCATTCTTCGCATTTACTGTCTTTGTTAGTTATAGGATTCTTCAGAACTTGAGCAAACAAGGCTATTTGTTCCGAGCCTCAAGCATCATTTATCGGGTAACTGTGGTGGTGTCTTATTCGTTTTATTTGAAGGCATAGAAATGGATGTGAGAAAGTCCCGTAAAAGGAATGTAGCACAGAGTGAGCAAACATAATAATTTGGAAACTTGCTCATCAGCCACGGTTAGGTGATCCAATTCCCAATTCTATTAGTGGAAACAATAATAATTTGTTCGAATAACAATTCACGCCATTGTTTTGTGTATCACATTTGTGCGGCAAGACTTAAATTGACACATAAAGGCAGAATTATAAGGGCGATGCGGATCCATGTTCACCAGACACGACCCAAGAGGAGAGGAAAGTACCAAAAAAAGTCATAAATTTATTATATTGATATCAATTTTGTCATATACTTTTTAATTGGACCCAAAAATTATAAAATAAAAATTGTATTAAAAATATCCACGTTAGCACCGGCTGCGTCATGTAGGTCGGCCGGTCCACGTCAATGATTTCCGGACAAAATTAGCACCGATGTGAAAAGGTGTAGAACTAGGTTTAAAACTGAATTAGTACAAATACAATAAGTCTAATTGGTGGACAAACGATGGGTCAAGCGAGATCCTTGCCTACGCTTTCGAGAAATTTAAGCTACCTCGGAAAAGAAAGCATATGTCAGATAAAAAAGAATTGCCATCTAATTCTTGCTCGATGCAATACGCATCGCGTGGACCGACTTCCAATCTGTTTCCTCGAAGGCAGCCGTTTGGAGAAGGGTCGTGTGTGACTTTCGCCTCCAACGGTGATGACCAAGATTTCATTTTCGCCGAATTTGGGGTCGTTGCTTTGTTCCCATTATCGAAACGTTTGGCGGCGACCAAGCGCACGCACATGTCTGACTTGAAAAAAAAAGTTACAAATTTGTTTTTTAGTTATGACGATTGCGACATATTTATTTGAAATTTTTTTGTGACATAAAATATTCCAAAGTATGTCCGATGGGACATATTTACCGTCAACTTATAAAAAACTTCAAATTGGTATTTATACGACACAATTACCTTCCGTCAATATTCCATTAAATGATTTTTCAGCCAAAACAACGTAGTCATGTGATTGTCAAGTCAACACTACTTGTTTTCTAGAATCAATGTTAGTATATTATTAACGGTTTTCATTGACAGAACTTTGATGAAGGGTAAGTGTGTCACGCAGATACAAGTTTAGGATTTTTTGTGACACGGAAAAAGGTTTAGGTATAAGCGTCATAGTAGGAATAGTTTAGAGTTTTTGGTGATTTTTGTACTAATAGAAATTATAATCATAGTGAGAGGTTAACATCGCTAAAATTCCTAGTATCTCCGTGTCATATTTATTTCGAATTAATTTTCGTGTTACAAAAACATTCCAAACTAGTAGGCCCTTGCCATATTTACCCATAAACTAAAATATCTTAAACTGGCATACGCATGTCGCATTTATCTCCAAACTCATTTCCGTATCACAAAAAATCGCATATCACCAAAAATCTTAGATTGCTTAATCCACTAGAATTTGCTAATTTTGCCCTCGGAGCTCCAAATTTCGAAAAATCTATCAAAATTTCTAATTTCCTGCGACAAAAAAATTAGTTTGGGGTGATTGTGACACGATTGTACCGGTTTAGGATTATTTTGTAATACAAAAATTAGTTTAGGATAAACATGACATGGTGTATTGCTTTAAAATTTTCTGTTGTATTAATCCTTATAATATTAATACTAATCATAATTATGATAAAACTTCTATATCGTTGATCACCAGTTCGAGGACCGCGGTGTCTCCTCCTCCACCAGCGGAGAGATCACTCCCCCCTTGCCATGGTAAAGTCGATGAATGGACCCTTCAAGTTGCATCTCTTAATTCCCACTTCTTTCTGCTTGTGAATCACCATCATCCCCTTTTCCGAATTTTCTGAATTCATTTCTCCGTCCATCGTTTTGTGACGTTTCTGTTTTTATATATACAATGAAGGCTCAAAGACCAATCGCCAGTCACTGCGCCAATCTCGTGGTACCCGACACTGTCTGCGTTCACGCTCGCGATTGGACTCGTCATCACGGCTTCTTTGTTCATGTAAGGCTCCCATCTGATCCCGAAGCCCTCTCGCCCAAAAGGGTTCTTTTCTTTTTCCGGGCGTACTTGCATTGTGGTCTTTGCTGTTCGGATCAAATGATAACACTTTTTACGAGTCAAGTGTTTTCTTGAGTTGATGCTATCAACGATTAGAGAGTATGGCATATTGGGTTGATTGAAGGTGATAAGGGTTTCGTCATATGCCCCTTTTTGGAGGAGCAGTTTCGATACTCTAATTTGGGACGTAAAATTCTAGGAGCAGTGGCCTTTTGATATCTGCAAGTGAGTCTCCATTTACTTGCACGTTTGAGGGAGTGGCACTTACTGTGCTTAATCTTCGAGCCGATCATTTCTCCAGCAAGGGTCGACGATATCGGTCTCGTTGACTAGTTTTCTTGAAGCCATTGGATGGTAGCATTAAGCCATTCTCCGGGAAGAAGGGTGAATTGGAATGCCGGCTGGTCTTTTACGGGTCAAACTAATTGCGGCTTTTAAAGATCAGTCAAATGATTATTATTTTTGAGTTGGTGAGGGAACTGGTATTTCTTTCCTTTTCCTAGAGGGGGAAAATTATGAGTTGCTATTTTCATTTTCCATGGATATGAAATGGAAGGGTTTTGTATGACATATCAAACGCTCAGATTCCCTCATGCAAATTGCAAGATGCAACTTATAACATTTCCATTGTTTGTCTAACTTGGTAATAGTTACCTGATGCCTCATTCTTCGCATTTACTGTCTTTGTTAGTTATAGGATTCTTCAGAACTTGAGCAAACAAGGCTATTTGTTCCGAGCCTCAAGCATCATTTATCGGGTAACTGTGGTGGTGTCTTATTCGTTTTATTTGAAGGCATAGAAATGGATGTGAGAAAGTCCCGTAAAAGGAATGTAGCACAGAGTGAGCAAACATAATAATTTGGAAACTTGCTCATCAGCCACGGTTAGGTGATCCAATTCCCAATTCTATTAGTGGAAACAATAATAATTTGTTCGAATAACAATTCACGCCATTGTTTTGTGTATCACATTTGTGCGGCAAGACTTAAATTGACACATAAAGGCAGAATTATAAGGGCGATGCGGATCCATGTTCACCAGACACGACCCAAGAGGAGAGGAAAGTACCAAAAAAAGTCATAAATTTATTATATTGATATCAATTTTGTCATATACTTTTTAATTGGACCCAAAAATTATAAAATAAAAATTGTATTAAAAATATCCACGTTAGCACCGGCTGCGTCATGTAGGTCGGCCGGTCCACGTCAATGATTTCCGGACAAAATTAGCACCGATGTGAAAAGGTGTAGAACTAGGTTTAAAACTGAATTAGTACAAATACAATAAGTCTAATTGGTGGACAAACGATGGGTCAAGCGAGATCCTTGCCTACGCTTTCGAGAAATTTAAGCTACCTCGGAAAAGAAAGCATATGTCAGATAAAAAAGAATTGCCATCTAATTCTTGCTCGATGCAATACGCATCGCGTGGACCGACTTCCAATCTGTTTCCTCGAAGGCAGCCGTTTGGAGAAGGGTCGTGTGTGACTTTCGCCTCCAACGGTGATGACCAAGATTTCATTTTCGCCGAATTTGGGGTCGTTGCTTTGTTCCCATTATCGAAACGTTTGGCGGCGACCAAGCGCACGCACATGTCTGACTTGAAAAAAAAAGTTACAAATTTGTTTTTTAGTTATGACGATTGCGACATATTTATTTGAAATTTTTTTGTGACATAAAATATTCCAAAGTATGTCCGATGGGACATATTTACCGTCAACTTATAAAAAACTTCAAATTGGTATTTATACGACACAATTACCTTCCGTCAATATTCCATTAAATGATTTTTCAGCCAAAACAACGTAGTCATGTGATTGTCAAGTCAACACTACTTGTTTTCTAGAATCAATGTTAGTATATTATTAACGGTTTTCATTGACAGAACTTTGATGAAGGGTAAGTGTGTCACGCAGATACAAGTTTAGGATTTTTTGTGACACGGAAAAAGGTTTAGGTATAAGCGTCATAGTAGGAATAGTTTAGAGTTTTTGGTGATTTTTGTACTAATAGAAATTATAATCATAGTGAGAGGTTAACATCGCTAAAATTCCTAGTATCTCCGTGTCATATTTATTTCGAATTAATTTTCGTGTTACAAAAACATTCCAAACTAGTAGGCCCTTGCCATATTTACCCATAAACTAAAATATCTTAAACTGGCATACGCATGTCGCATTTATCTCCAAACTCATTTCCGTATCACAAAAAATCGCATATCACCAAAAATCTTAGATTGCTTAATCCACTAGAATTTGCTAATTTTGCCCTCGGAGCTCCAAATTTCGAAAAATCTATCAAAATTTCTAATTTCCTGCGACAAAAAAATTAGTTTGGGGTGATTGTGACACGATTGTACCGGTTTAGGATTATTTTGTAATACAAAAATTAGTTTAGGATAAACATGACATGGTGTATTGCTTTAAAATTTTCTGTTGTATTAATCCTTATAATATTAATACTAATCATAATTATGATAAAACTTCTATATCGTTGATCACCAGTTCGAGGACCGCGGTGTCTCCTCCTCCACCAGCGGAGAGATCACTCCCCCCTTGCCATGGTAAAGTCGATGAATGGACCCTTCAAGTTGCATCTCTTAATTCCCACTTCTTTCTGCTTGTGAATCACCATCATCCCCTTTTCCGAATTTTCTGAATTCATTTCTCCGTCCATCGTTTTGTGACGTTTCTGTTTTTATATATACAATGAAGGCTCAAAGACCAATCGCCAGTCACTGCGCCAATCTCGTGGTACCCGACACTGTCTGCGTTCACGCTCGCGATTGGACTCGTCATCACGGCTTCTTTGTTCATGTAAGGCTCCCATCTGATCCCGAAGCCCTCTCGCCCAAAAGGGTTCTTTTCTTTTTCCGGGCGTACTTGCATTGTGGTCTTTGCTGTTCGGATCAAATGATAACACTTTTTACGAGTCAAGTGTTTTCTTGAGTTGATGCTATCAACGATTAGAGAGTATGGCATATTGGGTTGATTGAAGGTGATAAGGGTTTCGTCATATGCCCCTTTTTGGAGGAGCAGTTTCGATACTCTAATTTGGGACGTAAAATTCTAGGAGCAGTGGCCTTTTGATATCTGCAAGTGAGTCTCCATTTACTTGCACGTTTGAGGGAGTGGCACTTACTGTGCTTAATCTTCGAGCCGATCATTTCTCCAGCAAGGGTCGACGATATCGGTCTCGTTGACTAGTTTTCTTGAAGCCATTGGATGGTAGCATTAAGCCATTCTCCGGGAAGAAGGGTGAATTGGAATGCCGGTTGGTCTTTTACGGGTCAAACTAATTGCGGCTTTTAAAGATCAGTCAAATGATTATTATTTTTGAGTTGGTGAGGGAACTGGTATTTCTTTCCTTTTCCTAGAATGGGAAAATTATGAGTTGCTATTTTCATTTTCCATGGATATGAAATGGAAGGGTTTTGTATCACATATCAAACGCTCAGATTCCTTCATGCAAATTGCAAGATGCAATTTATAACATTTCTATTTTTTGTCTAACTTGGTAATAGTTACCTGATGCCTCAATCTTCGCATTTACTGTCTTTGTTAGTTATAGGATTCTTCAGAACTTGAGCAAACAAGGCTATTTGTTCCGAGCCTCAAGCATCATTTATCGGGTAACTGTGGTGGTGTCTTATTCGTTTTATTTGAAGGCATAGAAATGGATGTGAGAAAGTCCCGTAAAAGGAATGGAGCACAGAGTGAGCAAACATATCCTATAGGGTTCCTTCAAGGCAGTGGAGGCAAATTGGTATCTAGATATAGTTGTGAACTTGCGAGAAGGTCCCTCAGTAAGATCTGTGCATATTGGTGCAAAGCCTGGTTTTGGGTTCCCGTGTGTCACGTGTTTAAGGTTATTTGCCACAGGCTTAAGTTGAACTAGTTGTTGCAATTTCAATGGCATATGGTGTAGCTGTTTTCCCTCATGCACAAGTGAAGAATTCCGTGATCTTGACGAGGGTCTGTGTTGCATGGTTCTTACTGCAAAGGTATTTAAACTGGACATTTTCTTTATGGATGGTCTGGCATATCTTCGTTTCAATGATAGTACACCGTAATTTGCTGAACTTCACGCATAGGTATTGCATTGTTATCACGATTATTTAGTAATTGGATCGGTTTATGCTAGAAACTTTCATATCGTTAATCAGTATACAGTTGTAAACATGCTTTCTTGTGTTTGAAGCAATGAAGCAACTTTTTCTAGGCGAAGTCGTAGCTTAGCCAAGGAGCTTTTGACAGGAGCCGTGGCATCCATCTTCCTGGTATTTCTCTTCATCTATGGTCTTATCATGCTGAATAAATTGGTTGCTCTTTCCAGATTGCTTCTATTTTTTCATATCCTATTCTCACTAACAGTCCTCAGCTTCAGTTAATTCATTCTAAATAGCCATTACGTTATCTTCTTCCGTGATCCTTCCGTCAATGGATTCTCTTATTATACTCAAGCAAGCCATCCTTTTTTCTTTTCAATTGAATTAGCTGGTTAGGTCAAAGATTGACTAGAATAATAATCGAGTAATACGCTGGAACTACTAGTGCACAAAAAAATTAATGTGAACTTATTGCTGATAACATGTTTTGCGTTTGGTGCAGGGTTTTGGGTCGTCGTTCTTACTCCTCTCTTGTGCCGTTTACGTGTGATTCTAAGCTCTGTAGCTCTTACGCAACTTAAATTCTGCAACAGATAGGTGACTTTCCTGAATCAGACAATCTTGCATGATTTGATGATTTGAAAGTAGGAAGTTGCCATAGAAGAGGGAGAGCCTACTTATTAATAATTTTGCTGTACGTTGATGGCTGTTGTCTTTCTTGTTGAAATATGCTTGGTGTTAATTTGCTTCGTTCTGTTGATTCTCGATGTGCAGCCCCTTTATATTCTGATCTAATATGGAAATTCGCTCAAAATTTCCGATGATTCGATACCCCTCTTAATCCCGGTTATATGTATCAGCGAATGGTTTTTTTTAATTTGTTATGGGCATGAATTGGGACATGATCTGATATATAGAATGTGGAAGATGAGTAGTTGGAGGATCCACATTAGCTGAGTTTGAGAAGCCCTCTTAAGTCTTCACTATGCACGAGGTCTTGTAAAACGCCACTCTCATTCTCATCCATAAGACATACTGTGCTTGAATGCACACGTGTTCATGGAACCAAATGCCCATGAATCGTGATCGATTGCCGGTCTCCATGACAAATTGTGCACAAACACGGCATACGACTCGAAAGTTCAAGAATCGCGCTCTCTTGGCCGAGATATCAAGCACATTTTTAGTTCTTTCACTCACTTTGAAACATCGTATAAGGTGGAATTGGTTTTGAACAGAAATAAAAAGGTGGAATTAATCAGAAAACTATGTTTAGTATAGTTGGTTTTTGGTCGCCGAGAAGACAAAAACGAAACTCCATAAAAGGTGGAATTAATTGAAAAAGGATCAAAATCCTTAGCCAAGAAAAGGAGGAGGAAGAAAAATCATAGAAAGATAAGCGTTGGGCCGAGGGAGGCCCATTTTGGCTCAAGATAAAGACCAACTCCAATGAATGCATGAGGCCCATGGAATAAAGAACCAAATAGTTTTTCGTCTTTTTTTATTTTTTTTTATTTTTGACTAATTTTATAAATACGAACTAAAAACAGGAAAGCTAATCCGGATTATGATCCTCGTATTTGAATCATTTAGTTCGTACAATCTTGATGATCAATCATAACTTTTCACGTACACTTTGTTATAGGAGCTTAATTTATATTTCTTTCACACTTTAGTTAGACGAAACCCACACATTGCATTGACTTAATAAGTATGACAAATAATCAAAACCACTATTTAAGAAAAAAATTTTAAAATTTTATAAATTATCTTGTAAGGAAATTCATAACTTTTCGTATTTATTCTCTCAAGCAATTTTATAATCCTCATATGATATATAGATTGCATGTATCGAGAAAGCTACACACATAATGCATTTCTCAATAATAATTAGTGTTTCCAATTACTATTTTTCCCGCGTGCATCGTCCTTTTCTTTTTCTCTCGGAATTTTATCAATGCACTTTCTCCTACGCCGGCATCTACGATGTCTTCCACTGAGATTAGGATGAAGCCTCCGAACACAGTCTTGTCTCCATTTACATCGGTAGAGCAAACTGCTGGCGCAAAGGAATCAGGAAAGAGGACTGCCGATGATACCGACGATGCATGCACAATCTTGGAGATATGATGTCTCCGAACAACGGCAAAAGCATGCAGCTGGTGATGGTGATAAGCTATGTTTCAAGTACCTGTCTTCCGGGTCTTGTCCACGAGGTGAAAAATGCAACTTCCGACATGATATAGATGCAAGGGAACAATACCAAGGAGGTGTTTGTCTGATTTTCTTAACAAAGGGAAACGTGGAAGGGGTCCTGACTGCAACTTTAATCGCAGTTTGCAGGAGGATGATGAAAGCGGTTCTCGGAAAGGAAATAGGTCTAGAGGTGCTCATGTTAAGATGCCAGTTTCCTCAATGGGTGCCTTCTGTGTTTTGTAATAATTTACATTGGTTCGAGTGGAATGAAATTGTTTACCGCTGCGTATAAATTCCATTCTAAGCTCAGTTTGTGATTGAAGTATAGGTGAAAAAAATGCTGGTTTTGTTAATAGAGCCCAAATGTGGTGTCTCATCTGATCATCAGTTTAGGAGAAAGATACTACTGTGCTGCCCTAGGGACCATTAGTTGAAAGATCACATGCTGATAATAACTATCGAACATTCACCAAACACTCTTTTCTGCCTCCAGAACCTGAAACAGAACTCAACAGATTTCAGAAGCACCTGAAGACGTATCACAAGAACCTTTGGAAGGAAGTCGTTTTCTTTGAGTGGCTCTCCAAACGTGGGACTCATGCTAATCTTCAGGTATTGTCATAGTGCAAAGAAAATTTGTAACATGCTGCTCATGGTAATACTCTTTCTAAGCGCCAGTTAGTCACTTTCTTGCTCTCAGCAGTTTGATTGCATTGGCTGCAGGCTGTTCCTGTTCCGTCACATAGAGCAGGTGCTTTTGAGAGTATATTTAGCTTGGCTGCTGAGAAGTTGGGATTTCAGTTTATTTGCTCGAGTAAGTCAAATTTGTCATTTCTTGGAGTTTCATAGTAGGAAAAGAATTTCAGTGACAACATTTACCTTTACCAAAAAAAAAAAAAAAAAAAAAAGAATTTCAGTGACCATCTGCCTTAATCCTTGGCATCACTATCATGCACTTTTAGGGCTTACAGACAACATATTTGTGTCTTCCTTAGCTGCACTAGCCATAGTGTGACTTCCTCATTCACAAACTACGCATTTTTTTATGTTGTCGAATCGTCTCTTTCCAAGGGGATCAGAGTGAAGGAGAATTTGTGTAATCATATTCTAAGGGGAGATCCCTTTCGAAAACATTTCTTTTGAAATACGAAGAATAGTTATCATGTTTACAAGCATTATCACTCCAATTAAATGGATTCGATCCCCTAATCCCATTCGAGCATTGCTCCAGCCTATTAGTTAGTGAATGATCAAACAAGAGGCCCCCAAAACATGCCTCACTCGCTTGGCTGAACGGAGCCTAAAAAGCAGAATGCTAACAAAGACTAGCTGCCCATGGCTGTGTGCTTTTTTTTTTTACTCGTTTGATTGATTCCCATAGGAGAAAGGATGCTTTAATCTCTACACTCTCTTCTGTTTTGCGTGTCAACAGCTTCGGTGAATCTTTCTCCTCTTTGCCGGAAACCGTTCGAAGGCAATTACTTCAGAACCATTATAAATATCACCAATAGTCAATCAGAAAGCCCTCCGTGCACAAATCAAATCCAATATTATCTTTGAATTATCTTTACTTTTCCTGCACTGTACTTTAAATTTCCTTAGCCGAAGTTTTCTTATTCGCATCGCTGATTAAATTCCGGCGTGTATCTCTATTCTGGATGTTGCATCGTCAATTAAATTATGGCGTAATGTCCTTACGTTCTTAGATTGTGTCGTTAATAAATTGCGGTCGAATCTAGTTACTTAATCAAGTCTATACTCTTCGGGTTTTGTCATCGATTAAATTCTGGCACAGTTTAAATCTGTACAACTCAATTCGAGTTTGAAGGTGTTGATTCCTTTCACTTGTGCCCGTGATATTTTTTATTTGGGGTTGGCGTAGAACCTTAGTCTCCTTAATTTAAAGCCGAAAAACGGTATTCGGTGAAAGATATTGCGTAACAGGAGGAATTCCAACGAATTTAGGGTTTAAGGAAAGGGCTGACCAAAGGAAAAACGATTTTAGGATTTCAGGAAAGGCTGAACAAGGGAAAAGCAAAGTGTACGAAGGATCTTTAAGGAGAAAAGGATTGGTGAGAGTACCTTGATGGAAGAGATTTAGAAAAGCGAAACGCTTCCACAATCATTACCAGCAGGATAGAGTTGCGAGGTAAATACGGTTGTAGTGGAGGAAGATGATGTCGAACCATGATGGAAAAGTTAGGGTTTCTGCTAAAGGGAATACGACAATGGTAGAGGGAGATCTACATTTAGAATCTCCTGTTCAAAAGTTAAAGAATGAACAATACCAATAAAAAAATGAAGGAAGATCGACAACGCATGCAAATAGGTTGTTTATGCCGGGCCCCGTATTTTAGAAGGACATCATTCTCCTTTTCTAAGGGAAGAAACATCTGTTTGCTTTCGGTGCTCTCATTTGTCTGAAGATCTGCACCACTGAACGACAACATTGCAATTTATAGTACCGCATTGAGGCTTGGTCTTCGTTTGTTTTGAGGAAATTGAATGATTTGAAAAATATTTTCCTAAAAATGATTATTTAAAATACTCAATCAATGAAAAAGGTGAAGGTGGATTGAAAGAGGAATGTATTTTTAGGAAAATATTTAAATATTTTCGTGGATGATGAAAGTATTTTTCGTTAATTCATTTTTACAAGAGATAAAAGTAATTATTTTTAAGAAAATATTTTCCAAAATGTGATGCGAAACAAACGAACCCTAGAGAAAAATCTGAGTAATCCGTTAGAGTTTACCATTATAAGAAATTATATAATTGATGGATGTTATTTACACTTTCACCGAGACTAAGAGAATCAACACATACCTATCACACATCCAAATATCACACTTCTAATTAAATCAATCCGATCCTGCAAATTATGCACAGGACATCCAACTGTATATGTACTATAGAATAACTTAACTCGACGTACGTCGCAAGATCAGGATGTACATCTCACCTGCGACTTCATTTGGGCCACTCATGAACTTTTACGGGTGATGCGTCGATGTCTTGAATGGAGACAAGTACCCGAGAACATCCAAACCCATGGGAGAACATGGACAACACACACATACACAAACTAATCAAAATTTTATCATGTGGTCGACTCTTTTGATGAAGACCCTGCTAGACACATGCTCAGAAATGCTTGTTTCCATATAGCTCAGCCTTTCCAAGTAGAGCAGAGCTAAGCACGCAAGAAATCGGTTTTCATAGAATCAGTTCACAAAATGATACGATAAACTCAAAATAGGGTGCCTTCAAGTAAAAGCAAGACGTATCTAAGTGCCTGAAAAGGAGTCTGTCATATCATTTATAAATCAATCCAGTAAACCAATCAAACTTTGCACACTTGTATATCATTATCTTGCTTGTAATTATCTATTTTTTTTAAAGTAATTACAGCATGCATCGCTGGCGTTAAAAGGGTTTTTCATAAATTGGTCTTATCTATTTATAATTCGATAGCTAGTGAGATAGTCGATAGTTATAACCGAACGGTGCATGTGCTCTGTGTTTGCTTTGCTTTCTTTTCAAGGGCAGGGTTTGCTGCCGCTAAATGTAACCAAAGAAGCCTATGCTGCAATACTCGGAGGGAGTGATCAACGCCCAATCCTGGCCCTCCGAGGAGGACGGGGACCTGAAGATCATGTCCTTGCATGAGATGGTCAAATCAAACGCACTAATCCACCACTCACCCAACCCTATTCTCCTGCCGACCTCCAGGTCGACGTCGACGTTCACCTCGCCGCTCGAGATGCTCGAGCCCAAAGTCATGGCCTGCCAACTGTTCCTGCTGTTCGACACGTTCGACTCGAACATGGTGGCAACTGTCGCTTGCTTCTTTTTCCCCAGCACGAATGGATTTAATGAAGCGCCCGACAGACGCTTGCCACCGTACTTGAGCGTGGCCCTCCCGCGCGTGTAGCTCACCTGGAAGTAGCTGCTCGGGTTCTTGACCCTGATGCGAACGTCGCAGCGCAGGGAGATCACGGAGGCAGAGACGTTGAACGAACCAGAGGAGGAGGCCGGTTCGACCCGGAAGTCGGGGATCATGAGAGCGGGTATGACCACGAAGAGAGCAAAGACGAAGACTGAGATGGTGATCGTCGAGATCTTGAAGCATGGGTATATGTACTTCTCGCATATCGGTGAAGGCAGCGGCTGGGGGTGGTGGCTGGCGGCGGTGGGGATCGAGATGTGGTGTTCTTGGTTTGAGTGGGCCTCGACAGCAGCCGGGGTGGCTCTGCTCTCTTCCACTTCCATCGATTAAACCTTCCCTTATTAGAACTACACAGACAAAAGGTTATGTAAGACTAGGCCATCGAACGGTGCACATATTTATGGAACTAAAAGGGATCTCTGTATATAGAGAAGAGTGTCTGGTCTGGGGCCCGTGTAGGGTATGGAATCTCAAGTTTTCGCTCCACTAAGCATCAACAAATGCCACTAATGCAAAATAAGCAAATAAAAGGCTGGGCAGAAATTACAAATATATATGGACCCTACAACTTTTCTGCTCAATGTTGGTCCTACTTCATTCTTGCAACAGATAGGTTCCCTACACTAATCTTTAGCCTTGATTTTAGGATGAATTTCGTATTTTTCCATCCAAATGGAAACAAAAGATGCTGATTAAGACCACCCGCCTGGGTGGCGCTGCTGGAGCGCGCACTCTTCCTCTCGCAAAAGGTTGAGTGTTCGAATCCCGGGCGCCGCAGGGTGACTTAACCGGTGGCACGTGTGTGGTGGCTAGCACGTGTCGCCCCCAGGGTTTACTCCCCGGCTGTCGGCCGTGCGGGGGTTCCCTGGGTTACCAAAAAAAAAAAAAAAAAAAAAAAAGATGCTGATTAAGTGCTAGAGATTAATATGCGACATTGGCTTGTTATAAGTAGTGCAAAATTGATGAACTGGTAGTGTTTCTCCATATATATATATATTTTTTTGGTAAAGGTTGTTTCTCCATATATGGTCTACACTTTCAACAAGAATTCGGCACATGTGGACCGGGCGAAGCGTTACAACTCTAGGCTAAATTGTCCCTCCGAAAACAAGTATTTTGCAATAAAAGGGCAATATTATGATAATGTGCTGGCGGGGAGCAAAAGCAAAGGTCATTAGATACCTAAAGGAAGTTCGGGCCAAAACCACGCATGCAAGTTTCCTTGCATGTGGCTTGTTCGACATAACTTGTGGATTTGCGTGAATTAGCAAACCGATTCGAGGAAAATATCTTGAAATCAGCTAGGATCAAGGATTAGGTTATGGACTATATATATCACAAAATAAAGTGCGGGAATCAAAATTAAACACATTGGCAATAGTATAGGGAACATTTTTGTAATTTCTCTTTAAATGTTTTTATTTTGTATTCCACCTTAGCGTCAGCGCCATGTGTATATCTTTCTCAGATTCCTTGTAATAGAACTAAGCGTTAATAGACATATCGATTATTGTTGATTCATTACAAAAACTTGATCACATAGATTCAATGATTGAGGTTGATTCATTTACAATTCAAAGATGAAAAAAGAACAAATCATTTCTTCCTCTTCTATATCTTACATCTCTAATATTTTTCCCTGGTGGATCTTTTTCTGATTTAAGAAAAGTCTTAAATCTTGGATACATTTCCCGACTGATATTTGGACTGAAACAAAAAATTTGTCCTAAAAACTGTGACTAGTTAATTTAGGGACTAAATCTGTCTGAAAAATTAATGGCGGCAATAGTAGAGAGACCCTTTTTGTAGTTTACCCAAGAATCTATACATATGATTGATTAAGTCTGTATATATGTATAAGGTTGATTTAAGTCTTGGTTTTTGTTTTGAAAATTGTCACCTTTACTCGTGTCGCGTGTGTACGATTTGCTCGTGATAAGAAGATCAATAAGGAACCCTTAGCTTCTCCTTCTTTTGTCATTTTATTAGTGGGACGCATGAAACCATGATTACCATCTATAGTGGGTCATCATTCTTGAACAACGACTCGATAAAGAAATCTTCTTGCGACGTCACGATAATACCCTACATGTTGCTGTCATTTGAGTTATGGTCACTCACCCAAAAAGCAAAAGGTCGTTTGCCACGTCAGGATCAAGACCTGTGGAGAATGAATTCATATTGTGGAGTATAGTTTGTATAACGTGATATATACTAACGAGACATCTTCAAACCCTTTCGGGTTCTTGCTTACAAGACCGTTTATCTATTTATGTTAAGGCTCGTGTTAAACAAGTTTTCCCACAGGCATTTCTTAAGCGTATTCATATGGAAGAATTGCTCAATATTCAAAGCACCGATCACACATATTTTAAAAAGAAATCGATGGATCGAAAATTGCAAACAATCCTATTTTGTTGCTCAAAAGTGACTCTATGGGAGTCTCTAAAAATCTTATCAAAAGGTAATTTAATTGATTGTATCGTGTAAGTATGCGGTACCATATAAATGCCAAAAACAATTAATGTTTTATTGAAATTGGATCTAAGTAGGTATCTAATTCACTCGGTCTTGAAATCCCTCTCAATAATATTTCCTTGATGATTGATCGGTTAGGGAACTCTCCAATGTTTCTCAACATATGGTATCAGCATAGAAATGCTTCTCAGCATACAGTACTGGTATCAATGACTCATTTGAGGATCCCACTTTTTGTAAAAGACTGATGAATATTTCAACAAAGTAATCTCGTTTGTGATCACTGTCGGCCGGACGAGGACTATATTCATGCTTTGTTTGTGCAAAGTGGTGCTCCATTAAGATCTAGTCCCGTCGGCTAAAGGTGCGACGAGACTAGATCCAACTGAAGCACAATCGATATGTTTAACAAGTGACACAACAAGAGCGTTCGTTAGTAAGATCCAACTGAAGCAGGCAACCTGGAAACTCCTGTTGGAAAACTTCGTTCCATGAGCTTAAGAAGAACAGCACTTGGGAAGTTGGAACATCACAATCGCCTCCACCTCTCGCGCACTCCACACGAGCTCAAACCTTTTTCGTTTCCTTTTAGCAAAAGAGCAATTTTTGCAAGCCCTTCCTGGAAAAAGGAGAAGTTTTGCGCCCTTTTTCCATCAAGACTCAACTGTATTGACTGGACGAGGTCACCCCAATTCACAACTGCAGACAAGCAAAAACAAAGGGGCTCAATCCACCCGGAACCAAGAGTCGTAATGTGCTCACGTTGAATCAAATCGTGCCGTCGTGACCAAACAAACTATATCAGACCATTTGCTCCCAGTTACATCGATTGGATTATGTGGCCATTCACTTTGAATGCCAACTTTAGCTGATTTGCAGGCCACAAAAACCTTGTTGGGTTCTTCCATCAAGAACCCCATGCCAACTCGAAATCTTGATGAACAGAAGGCAAGCGATGATCCAACAAGTCTGGTCAGTTCGACGCTTACTATATTTCCAACCATTTCTTAAGCCACACACCCAAAAAAGACCACAGAGCCGACATGTCAACTGAGGAAATCTACTGAGTACTTTTTTTTTGCTAGAAAAAATCTACTGAGTACTTCATATAAAGAAAGTAAAGGAAGATATTAGGTAAAGCCACCCCCTCCCGAGTGCAGATTCATTTGGACAAAAGAAGAGAGCAGATTCTCGAAGGCCTCGAAGCGCGCGCCCCCTATTTGTTTAGGTAAAGCCACGCCCTCCCGAGAAAATGTTAGGTATTTTCTCCTCCCTTTCTCTTTTCGAAGGTCATTTTTTGGAGGATCTGCAAAATTGGCACTATGCAGCTTTCAAGTCCTCAGATTCTTTCTGCCTTTTAAACATTCCCAATAAACAATTGATAGAACGGTTAACAAGTGATCAAGAAGTTTCTTCGGAAATTTCTTCAAAATTTGAGTAGGCATATTAAAATCCACCATTTAACTTAAGCTTTTGAACCATGATATGAAATGAGTCAACAAAGTCTAATTATTATATAAATGAGACTATAGAATAATACATGAGTGGCAAAGTGAGTGCGCAACATGTGACTTGCCAAAGTAAGATCTTATTATGCATAGCCTCTCCTGGGACAACCACTATGTATATGTTGTTTCCCATGAAAGGTATGTATCTAGTTAATATAATAAGAGGGTGTGGGTGTTTTTCCCTTAATAAAAAGGGAGAGAAAAACAAAAACAATCAAATAAACCAAGTAAAAAGGCTTTGCAAAATGATCTTTGTTTTCTTGCCTCAATTAGTAGTATCTCTAGAGTCTACTTCTGCCTCATACTACGAGTGAAAGAGAAAATGGAAAGACTATCATTAAAGCAGCCCAAGCAAGTCTTACTAGTCTATGTAAATTATGTTCCCTATCTCATTGAAGGAACATTGCATTATAAGTCACTGCTAATAGTGGAATCACGGGTGTAGAGGTAAAATGAAATTCTGAACCAACGCAATTGATGAAAGGCTGTGATAAATTTGCGTATAACAAATTTTTATAGGATAATATTTTTTCAGTAGAATCAGAAAACTTTTTTTCTTGGGTCGAAAATTCACGAACCTTTAAGCACAAGCAAAATATGCAACGACCCATATAAAATTTTCGAGAGAATCTTCCTAAGAAGCAAGAATAAAAAGGCCTATTCTTTCGTTTCTTGTCTTTATTTTTACCAAAATTAAAGGTATAGAAATAAGCAAATAGAATGTCAAGATAGATCGTTGTCTGTCAAATACTTTATTTCCCGTTTGATCTAACTATTACTGCCAAAGGATTGTCTCTATAAAACAATTGGAAGACTGCCTATTCCATTCTTGACTATGGTTTATTGAAAAGAAAGAACTTGTTCTTTCATTTAATAAATCTAATAATTAATGACATTGCTATTGGATATTAAGGACTTAAGTACTCTTCTGAGCATGTATAGCATTTTCACACCCACTATTTGATTTTCCGTCAGGCTATTCAATATAATTCAAACCGGTACTTAAACACTACATTAGTAATGGAAGAGAATCCACAGATCATGAAGCTCTTCCACCACTATAATTGATCGTTGACACTTACAGACAAGGATTTAGAACACTTTAGCTTTCAAGAGCTAAACTTCCAGATGTTAGAACCAAGTAAGCAGGTCTTAAGAGTCATTTTACTTAGTTCGCTTCTGCTGGGAAAAAAATCAGCAAATTTGGATTGGTTTATCATTTTATTACTCATAAATAGTTTTACTATTTTTTTTTGGAAAAAAGCAAAGAAACTTTTTGAGTGTTATTCGAAATTGGTTTTAGGGGAAATATCTACTCGCAATTAAAAAATATCACTATCAAAGAAACCACCCACTCAAATATATAATAATCACCATTTTAGACTTTTTGGGTGAATAACTGTTATTTTCAAGTTGCTAAGATGAAACAATATCATTCCGACCAAAAAAAAATAAAGATGAAAGGTGTAGTATTGGTCACCCCACTCCGTCGTATTTTAATATATAAATATGAATTTAATGTGAAAATTTACATTAACTATTAATTAGAGCAGTAATGGACATGTACAGTTATTTTTAGTAGCGTTAACTTTTCTTCAATATCCAACCAAAAAAAAAACACTTTTCTTCAATAAAGAGCAAATATACCCAATAGTCAAGCGATGTGGATATTTCAACAATCATGTTGTACAACTATCTCAATTTTGGTAAGGTTATTAACGACCTTTAAGGGTGGAGATCAACATCAAAATTGGCTACAATAGTAGTGTAGATAAATATGATACGTAAATTTTTTTTAGGTAAGATTTTTACAGTAGTTACGAAGCCAAGCATCCATTTTCCCACTTTTCTAGTCATGTTAAATTAGTTCATATCGTGGAATATATATCTTTAAAAATTTAACGAGCCAAATTTGGTGTTGGACTTATAATCTGGATTAGATGGAATTTATCAAACCAAGCCATCGTCCGGTTGGAGCCCAGGCCCAAGAAAAAGCCCTTCCATTCACAATCAACTGGGCTGGAGTTGATCAGTTGCCGTATTGGGCCAGGCGGGCCTTCAAGTTGGCCTAGTTTGTTGTCCACATACGTTCGTTCGTCAACCACAAAAAAAAAAAACACACACACACAAAGAAGAGAGAGATAATTACACAAATGGTCCCTAAATTTTGACCCAACGTGCAATGTTGTCTCTTGAACTTTCAATCTGTTCAATATTTTTCCTGTACTTTTGGTAAATGTTGAATCTAGTTCCTAGTTCATATATAAAAATATCGAATGTTAAACTTCTATTAATTAGAGTTAACGGAACTTGTTGGTTTATCTTCCAATTAGGTAAGTTTGAACGATGGACAAATAGATAACGTTACAAGTGATTTATTTACGTAAGATATTCAACTCAAATCAAGATATAATGATCCAAGTCATCATATAATGGATAATCATTTTTGCAAATTGAACGAATTAAATTAATTATTATATTCTAATTTGAGTTAAATATCCTATGTGGATAATTCATGTGTAACTTTTTTTTGTTCACCGTTCAAACGTACCGGATTGGAAGCCAAATTAGCGAATCCCGTTAATTTGAATTAATATAAGGATAATATTGAACATTTTCATAACACGTATAAATGGTTCATGAACCACATTGAACAAATTAAAAGTTTCGGAAGACATAATAAGTTGAGCTAAAATTTATGGACCATTTGTGTCATTTTCCAAAAAAAAAAGCATATAATATATCTCATATCAGAGGCGAATTACTCCAAAGACACAGGCATTTTGGTCATTTTGGGGCTAACATACGCCTACGCAGAGGACACGTATCCTCGCTCTATATCTCTATTGCCAGTTCAAGACCCATCTGCAGCTATTCTTGTATCATCAGAAATCTCGTGAATCCAATCCTTAGTTTCTCATATATACATGACGCTTAAATAAAAACGAAGAAGAAGCTATAAGCCCGAACTTCAGCATCTATATATAACCGAAGAGACCAAGAGTGCAATATGCGGTGCCGGCGAGCAGCGTCAGACCATCACTGTCGGATTCAGCAGTAAATATCACGTCGTTGCATGTGACAGATACGTCGAATGCAGGAACCCACCACGCGCCAAAGCCAAGCCGCCGACCGGAGCTCAAAACGACATCGACCCCCACTTCACGACGCTCCAAGCCCGACACCAGACTTTTAATAGACAACACGTTTGCCCTGGGCAAGTCGGAGCGACAATGAGCTCGAACATTGGTGTGGCTCGCGGCTTTTTGAACGAAAGGTTCGACCTTGGCATGAGCCAAAGGAGCGGAGTCCATGAAGATGGTGGCCTTCATGCTGGTGTACTTAACTGGGAAGAGTTTGCTCGGGTTCTCGACGGAGAAGACGAGGGTCCATTCAGTGGCAACGTGAGAGCTGGAGACGTTGAAGGAAGGGATCGATGAGGCCTGGTCGAGGGTGAATGTCGGTGACATGGTCGCAGGTATGGCTAGGAAGATGATGATGGGGAAGCAGAGACAGAGCATCACGGTCACGAGGCATGGCTTGGCGGCGTTGCGACACCCGCGAGAACCGTGGCGGGTCTCTTGCTTGATCACGGGATCAGAGGACATGATTTCGCTGTGTGGCTGGCTTGTGCTGGCTCTACAGACGCTGGTTTTTGGTACGAGATTGACAGTGGGGGAAGGATCTTATAAGCCTTCCTCTTATATTGGTGTCGGCTATTTGCCCTGATTCGTACTTAGACGTGCGACGTCCGGTGTCAAGATCTGAAAAAGAATGGAACGAAATTGAAGGTCCCGCAAAAGGACAACATGTTTGTCTACGATGTTTTTTCTTCCGAAATTTCGTAGAATATATTGGAGAGCATCGGTTGAGAGACGCAAATAGATGACGTGTGCGAACCACGTCAGCTGAGTTTATAGCGACTTTCCTCGAAGGTAGCACATGTCAAATGATGACTAAAAAAGCATATTTTATGTCAAAAAGGAGCACACTTCTCCAATCTGTTTCCTGATATATAGTTTTTATTGATTAATATTCACGGTTCAATATTGAAGCTTTTCAATCTGCAAAATCACGAAACTTACTATGAAAAGGACAAGCTTTACCCATTGGCTCTTTCCTCATCTCCAATAAGGAATCATGTTTAAGAGTTTTGTATGTATATCCAACAATGATGGGTTTTGGTATGATGTCATGAGACACGGAGATGGTGCTATAAGAAAACGTAGATTGCGAACTCATATCTTTTTTCTTATTTTAGCATTTGTTTTCTTTCTTTAAGAATGTTAAACTCCAATAATATTGCCATTGCATCTCAAGTCCGATGACCCAAATTCTCAATATTGACTTTGGTTGCTGCTTCTCCTTTTCATTCTTTTCTTTTTCTCCCCGCACTTCGCTTTTCGGCATTTTTTTCAAATATCTACTAAGTCCATATATCGAAAGGATTATAATTTGTCTAAGAGAATAAAGACCAAAAAGTTACTAATTTATTCACGTTATAATTTTATAATTTCCAATTTGTTTGTTAGATCATCGCTTTGATTATCTATGATGCAAATTAATTCCACACGACACACTGGTTTCGTCCGGTTGAAATGCGAAAGAAATATAGATCAAACTCCTATGATTAAGTTTACGTGGAAAATTGTGATTCATAAGATTGTACAAACTGAAGGGTTCAAACGTGAGGTTCATAATCCAGATTAGCTTTCCTGTTTTCACTTTGTATTAATATAATTCTTATTAGTCAAAAATATAAAATGAAAAAAATTATTTGGTTCTTTATTTAATGGCATTCACATGCACCGAAGTCTAGGGGTAACCACGGGTCTAGGGTAGACTTGGGAACCTGACTGAACCCACCATAGGAACCGGTTCGGTTCCAGGTTCTAGCAATTATCATTTTTAGAAAAAGTGAAATCGGTGCTGTGCAGTTTAGTTCTTGGTTCCTGGGTAAGAATCAAATTAGGAACTATACCATATTTTCAAGGGTCTCGTGTTGTTTCTAGATCACGTAATATTTGTACTTCTACACTTTTTGATCGAGAGATAGTACAAAGGCAACACAACATAAACATCACATAATGCTCCATGAAGCAATCATTTGTTATTGCCCAAAGTATATGCATAACCTTTTTATATATTTGTGAAATGCCAAAACATCTAACGATGATGGCACATCAATTGTTCTAAAGGTCTACCAGGACGAAGGCGCATTAGAGGAACTGGGACAAATGCTAGAGAATTGGCCTATCAATTTATGGAGAACTGGTGTTACCGTGGTAAGTTTGTCAGAATTGGCTGGCTCTTGAGTAAATCTTGAAATTGATTGATAGGGTAGGTTTTACTTTACATGGTATGCATGGTGGATTCCATGTTCTAAAAATTGGGAAACCCTTTCTGACAGTGATGAACCTAGATCCTACCCCAAAACCACTCATCCGTACTGGTGTCGTTCTAAGCTTGAGCCAAAATGGGCCGAGGGTGGCCAAAAGGTTATATTTCTATGGTTTTCCTTCCTCCTCTTTTTCTTGGCTAAGTTTATGATCTTTTTGATTAAATTCCACCTTTTATGATGTTTCGTCTTATCTTTTTTGTGTCATAAAAAACGTCGTGAATCAAATGCTACAAAATAGTTAATAGTAATTATTATTATTATTATTATTTTTTGATAACCCAGGGAACCCCCGCACGGCCGACAGCCGGGGAGTAAATCCTGGGGGCGACACGTGCTAGCCACCACGCACGTGCCACCGGTTAAGTCATCCTACGGCGCCCGGAATTCGAACACTCAACCTTTTGCGAGAGGAAGAATGCGCGCTCCAGCAGCGCCACCCAGGCGGGTGGTAGTTAATAGTAATTATTAATTTCCACGTGAAGTGCAAAAAATCATAAGCCTTAATATTATTGCCTTAAATGACAAGTCTAATAGTATTGGTTCAAGTCTTGCTGGGAGCATTTTAAGAGAACTTCCGAATGCACTTAAAATTATCCAGGAAGATGGATCGTTGAGGTACATGAGAATTGGAGAAAACAAGTCATTTTTTTCATAGAGAACAAAACAAAAGTTATAAGCCTAACATCTATACATAACCAGAGAAACCAAGAATGCAATGGAGCTTAAATGACATCGACCCTAACTTCACCCCGCTCCAAACCCGAGACAAGACTGTTAATAGAGAACGTTTGCCTTGGGCAAGGCAAAGCAAAAACTAATGTGAAATTTTATGGGATAATTGTTAACTTTTTTAAACCTTAAATTGTTAGATGAAGGCGCGGTTTAATATTTATTACCTTCACAAGTAGGCTGGACTTTGTCCTAAGCCTAGGTGTGGAAATATATAATTAGGGAGGCAAATAGGAGCCTGAAAAGATTTTAACTCAGGACCTCTTACTTTAATATCATGTGAGATTTTGTGAGATCACTGCCAACTGTTCTAAAAGTTTAAACTGTTATATGAATACATGATTTTATATTTAATTACTCTAACAACTAGCTTGAACATTAGTGAGGCTCATGGCTTTTTGAGCGAAAAGACTGAGCTTGGTGTGGACCAAAGTGTTGACTGGGTCCACTTTTTATGTGGGGCCAGCTTGCATAAAGCAAATAAAAAGAAAAGGAAAAAAAGTCAAAATAGAAAAGAACAAAAAGAAAAGGGCAACTTCGTGCGTGTACCCAAGAAGAAGAGAGAGAAAAAGCAAAAGTGAGTCCCACCGAGACTCACCGAGAGTGCAGGGGAGAAGAGGAAGAAAGGGGCGCATCTTCGCGGTTCGATTTCGAAGGCCAAACGTTGTCGGAATTGGCTCAAATTTCAGTATGTTGTTCGTGAGACCGAGAGCTACAAGTTGATCGGTTTCGTTCGTTGAGAATCTCCTCCGAACTCTCCAATCGCGGTTAGGATTTCTCTCCTCATTTTGTGTAAATCCACCTTTGTGGTGAAGAAATGGTATTGAAATATTGATGTTGTGCCTCTAGTGTGTGACTAGAGAAGAATTTGGTGTATCCTACTATTCTCGGTGATTAGTGGAAGTATTTGGGGGCGGTCCGTGATTTTTCCCGCTTTGGGTTTCCACGTTAAATATTGGTGTCGATTGTTGCATTTGTTTCCTTATTATTGTGTGGTTATATTGCTGGAATATTGTGGGTTGTTGTTGGAATTAAGTCGATTTTGGTAGATTTAGTTTCGGAGGAGATATTGATCATGGATTGGCTTGGTTCTTAGTGAATGGTTGTCCGTGATTCTCCCCAACACAAAGGAGCGGAGTCCAATTAAATGGTGGCTTTTTTGTGTGGGTGTACTTAACTGGGACAGGTTATCTTGGGTGCTCGACGGAGAAGACAAGGGTCCACTAGGTGGTGATGCAACAGTCAGAGATGTTGAAGGAAGAGAGAGATAAGGTCGGGTCGAGGGTGAACATGGGGGACATGGTCACTAGTATGGCTAGGAAGATTATGGTAGGGAAGCACCGATACATTGTTGCAGTTACGAAACACGGTTTGATTACCTTGCAACACCAACAGGAATGGCAGTTGGTCTCTTGTTGGATCATGGAAATGGAGGATATGGTTTGTTGCACGATTGGCATGTGCTTTGTTCTACTAGTCTATTTGGGTTGTGACTAGACCTGTCAAAATGAGCCATAACCTAATTTTTAACCTACATTTGATGGACTAGGTCATTATATTGTTAGTTATGTTCAATAAATAGGTTTAGAATGGCAAAATCCAAAAATAAATTGGTATTAAATGAATTCATAGTTTATTAAATAAACTCCTTGTACTGTTTCAAGTTCTAAGGCTACGTTTGGTGGGCCGGATAAAACTTCGGATAGGATAATTTTTATCCTATCCGGTATTTGGAGTGACTCGAAATTTGGATATGACAGGATATAGCCCGAATATAGTTCGGATAAAAAAATCCTACCTAGGGGTCGGGATAGACCATGATAGGATATGTGACTTTGGAAAATTAAAATTTTCTCTGTTCCTCCCCATCTCCCTTTGTTGCTACTGTTAAGATCTGGCTGGAGCCATGGCAACCACGGGAAGATGAAGCCAACCAGTTCTAGCCGGTGATGCCGCTGGTCCATGATCGACGAGGGGAGACTTGGAGCCAGGGTCCATGGCCGAGCCACCATCTTAGTTGTAGCTGCTCACATTCGTTGGCCGTCCATGGCCGAGCCACCTCTTCGTGGTTGCTTGCATGGTAGTGAATCTTAAGCCTTCGCATTGCAGATTTCATTCTGGGTCATCCATTGAGAGCGATATAGAAATTGAGAAAAGCTATGAATAATAGAAAGGAGCAAGCAAAAAGCTCAGAGGTTGTCTGAGATTGTTTTCATCATCTCTAAAAAACCTGCCCCCGTCCCCTTCATTTCTTTAAATCCCATCCCATGTTCTCTCCTTTCTATTCTACACACCTTAAAGACCTCGATTTGAGAATATCGTCCTTAAATGATCAACCCAGTAACTTGACATCTCCGGCGAAGTGCAAAGCTAGGATTTTTCTCGAGTTCAGTTATTTATTGAAGATCCACACAATTGTCTATCTCCAGCAAAGAGATACTCGGTTCGCCTCACTTCCCAGCAATTTTTCTACCTAGTTTTTAGAGTATTGTTTTCTCTATGGAAGCTGAGTTGAGCGACACCGGCTTCCTCTGCTTCACGGCCTCCTCCTTTGCTTCACGAGGAAGAGGGGTTGTTTTATTTCCATGTTTTTTTTATTTTAATCCGACAAATCAAATATTTATTTGGTTAATATTTACTTGAATCCATGTTATATTCGAATGTCAACAAACATTAAATGGGATATTTAAAATTCTATCATATTCTTATCCTATTCGACATCATCCTATCTGGCAAAAATATCCAGATAATCAAACGCAACCTAAGAAGACTTGGTGGGCTCGCAAAATGGGCCAACTTCACCATTGTTAAAAATATCAAGATAGCTTCCTTTTTTCCCAATTATTTTTTATTTTTATTAATCTTGTAAGTTTCGTTTGTTAGTCATTGGAGTATATATTTCCTTGATTGCATTTGTCATTGTTTATGTAATATTCAAATTTTAATTGTTGTCATTGCAATATGTGGTCAGCATATATCATCTTCTTCAATATATTACCTTCTCCATGTTATTTGTTGCCGTAATTTTATAAATTCACTATCAAGTACTAACTTTTTTTATTCTTCGTAATTCTATGCAATGTTGAAAGCCAATTTTTTAGCATTTTATAATTGAAATAACAATTTTATACAAATAACATATATTCATGAAGACTTTAAAGTGGGTCAACTAAGTGGTAGACCCATCAAACGAGTGGGTCGGGTCCGGTGAAAAATGGTCTGACTAAAATTAACTCATTTAACTTGTTTGACCAAACTTCATTCAATGCAAAATTAGTAGTTTATACCTGACTCAAAACATACCAACATGTACTCAACTTTACCTATATTATTAAAACACATCTGTATTTAATCAAATCTAAGAAAACTCATACCCAAACTAAGGTGAGAGTATGGAGTGAGTAAGCGCGAAATTGAGTAAGAGTAAAGAGAGAGTCATAGAGGTGGATATGGTCGAAGTAAGCTGTGATCCCATTTAATACTCATATTATTTTGGATTTTTCCATATTACATCAATTTATGACTCATTTATTGAATATAATTAACTCATATAAAAACCCAACCCATTAAATATGGATTAAGAAATGAGTCTATGAACCATTTGGACAGGCTTACAGGTGTAGATATAGGTTGAATAAATAATGATGTATTTTAGCAAATGGTTGGATACAGTTCCGATTGAGTATGGCTTACTAAATTTATATTGCATATAAATGGGTCAAAATGGGCTAAATGGATCAATTTGGGTCGGAGATGGTTCGACCTAACCAAAAATCTAACCTGATTCACCATATAATGGTCCTAGTTATGACTCAATGAGGCTTTCAATTAATCTAGTTCCTAACTTGTGAGCAACTCTAGTTTTTTGTCTGATTTGATAGTGGATAAAGGTGACAAAATGGGTCTCGAACCCATATTTTAATCCATATATTAATGGTGTGGGTCATAAATAAATTTACTTAAGTTTTGAAAACAAGTTTAAGCGGTCATATATAGGTTAGTTAACATCTGAATGGTCTTAAAAAGGTTTTAAATGGGTCATAAATTGGTTCGTTAAGTGAGTCATAGATAGACAAGTCATTTTTTTAAAATTTTAAATTTTCTGATTTTTCATAATTTTTATGTTTTAATTTTTTTCTTTTTTCTTTCTAGGAAATCCAACAGGGGTAGCCGGCTATAGTCATGGCCACGGGCTAGTTTCGGCCAGGAACCGGCCTGGTCAAACTTGGGCCCGGGCCCGCGGTTCGGAATCGGAATCAGCCCGTGGCCTACAGGCCCGGTTCCAGTTCCAGTTCCAACAATTTTGGAATCGGCCCGAAACTGGCGGTTCCGGGCCCGATTCAAAAAAAAATTAAAAATTTTAAATAAATAAATTTTTAAAAAAACCTACAGTAGGGCCTGCACATCTGTAGGCATTGCTACGGCCCGTTGCCAGGGCAGCCTTTGTAGGCTACCTTGGCAACAGGCAAAAATAAAATAAAAATAAAAAAATAAAAAGATAACCAGAAGTCCCTCTCTCTCTCTCTCTCTCTCTCTCTCTCTCTCTCTCTCTCTCTCTCTCCAAACCACAATGAAGCATCGAAACTCAGAAGCGCGCGAGCACGAGAGAATCGAAATCGGGCCATCATCGGAGAATCCACGGCCGCTCCACCGGCGATGTGACGATCCGGCGAGCGAAAAAGAGAGCGTGCGAGGTAGGAGCAGCAGAAGAAGAAGAAGAAGAAGAAGAAGAAGAAGAAGAAGAAGAAGAAGAAGAAGATTCGACGCGCCGTCCCGCTGCCGGATTCGATGCACCCGTGCAATCGGTTCCTGAGCAGCGGACACTCCAAGTGCGGAACCGGTTAGAACTGGAACCGGTTCGGAACAGAAACCGGCCCGGAACTAGCAAGTTCCGGTTCATACATGACCACAAATTGAAACCGCCGGTTCCAAACCATGGCCATGACTAGCCGCCTAGTCACCAGCTACCAATCTCTGGTCATTGTCGAACGCCACCAGTAGTCACAGGAAGACGTCGATCATCGTCAGTCATCGGTCGTCACCAGACGTAGAAGAAAGAAAAGAAAGGAAAACGAAAAAGAACATAAAAATATTTTTAAAAATCATATTTTTAAAAAAATTATAAATATTGTCCGCAATGTTTTAGCAATATATATTTTTAAATTCTTATAAGTAACATGTTGAAGTCTTTTTAGTAACATGAGTTGGGTCAGATCGGGTATGAATCGCTAGAATTGTATTGTATGGAAATTAGTCAAAATGGGTATTATGAGTTAATCTAAGTCGAATCATTTTAGACTCGAGTCAAATCTAATCCGACCCACCCATTTGACATATCTAAGTAGCGGGGGAAGCTTTTCTTCCGGTTCGTCGGCTTCGCAGAAAATTTGGCCCGCCTAGTCTCTCCGAGGTTGGTGATCGACGATTACTTTTGTTTTTGGGGGGGTGGGGAATTGGGCTGGGGAATTGGGCCCGTTGCTTGTGTTATGAAAATGTTTTTGGGCCGGCGAAGCCCGCACTTATATATCCAACTTCTGGCTCGTTCGTCGATCGCCAGTCAGTTCGAGACCGAACGGCGGCGTCACCTTCTCTTCACCAGCGGACAGACCGCCTCCCCCCGGCTCGGCCATGGTAAAGTCGACGGATCCCACCCTTCAAGTTCCATCTCTGAGTCCCCACTCGTTTCCGCTTGTGAATCACTATCATCCCCTTTTTCCCGAATTCCCTTTGTACTCATCTCTCCGTCCTTCGTCTCGTGACGTTTCTTCTGATGTACAATGAAGGCTCAGAAACCCATCACCAGTCCCGTGCCGATCTCGTGGTACCCGACGCTGTCCGTGTTGATGCTCGCGATCGGACTCGTCATCGCGGCTTCGTTCTTCGTGTAAGGCTCCCGTCTGGTCCCCAGGCACTTACCCACCAAAAGGGCTGCTTTCTTTTGTTTTTGGGGGCGTGCTTGCATTGAGCTATTCTGCTGTTCGGATCAAATGAGGACATTTTTTTCCATGAGTCGAGCGTTTTCTTGAGTTGATGATACGAACGATCAGATGATGGCATTTGGGCTGATTGAAGGGCCGTGAGGGTTTTTCACATGACCCTTTTTGGAGGAGTAACTTTGATGCTCTAATCTGGGAAATAGAACTCTAGGAAGAGGGGCTTTTTGATATGTGCAGGTGAGTTGCCATTTACTTGCGTATTGGAGTAAGTGGCACTTACTGTGCCTTAATCTTCGAGCGAATCATTTCTCTAGGCAACGGCCAACGATGTCGCCCTTGTTGGCTAGTTTTCTTGAAGCCATCGGATGATAGCATTTAGGCATTCTCTGTGAAGAAAGGTGAGTTGGAATGCAGGTTGGTCTTTAACGGGCAATTTAATCGCGGCTTTTGGGGATCGGTAAAATGATTATTATATTTGAGTTTGCGAGGGAACTGGGTGAATAGTATGAGTTGCTATTTTCATTTTCCATGAACACGAAGCTTTTGTATCGCGTATCAACTGCTATATAGATTCCTACATGCAAATTGCGAAATGCAATGTGTATCAATCCTGTTTGTTCAATAATTTGGTAATACTTACCAGATGCCGACATCTTCTGCATCTCCTTTTGTTTTTTGTAAAAGGATTCTTCAGAACTTGATCAAAACAAGGCTATTTTTTCTGAGCCTCAAGAATCATTTATTGGGTAACTATGGTGGTCTTTTATCCTTTCTATTTGAAGGCACAGAAAACGCTGTTTAAATTGACTCAGATATGAGTGCGCGGAAGTCCCTTAGTATAAATTGAGCACAGAGTGAGCAAGCATATCCTGTTGGGTTCCTTCATGGTAGTGGAGGCGAAATGGTATCTAGATATAGTTGTGGACTTGCTAGAAGGTCCCTCATTAAGAGCCGTGCATATTGGTGCACAGCCTGGTTTTATATTCCCTCGCGTCCTCGGTTTAAGGTTATTCGACATAGGCTTCAATTGAACTAGTTGTTGCAACTTCAGTGGCATATGGTGCAGTTGTTTTTCCTCATGGACAAATTGAAGAATTCCCTAATAATGATGATGGTCGGTGCTGCACGCTCCTGACCGCAAAGCTGTCTAAATTTGACATTTTCCTCATGGATGGTTTCTGACATGAGTACACTGTAATTTGCTGTACATCATTCATAGTTATTGTACTGTATATGCTAGAAACTTTCGTGTCGTTAATCAGTATAAAGTTGTAAACATGCTTTGTTGTTTTTGAAGCTATGAAGCAACCTCTTCTAGGCGAAATCGTAGCCTAGCTAAGGAGCTTTTTACAGGAGCCGTGGCCTCCATCTTCCTGGTATTTCACTTCATCTTTGGTCTTATTATACTGAATAAATTTGTTGCTTCTCCCACATTGCATAAAATTTCTCATATCCTATTCTCAGTTAACAGTCCTCAGCTTCAGTTAATAAATATAATTAGCCATTACATTGTCTTCTTCCGTCATCCTTCAATTGAATTGATGGTTATATCATTCGATTGCAAAGATTGACTATAATGGTAATCCGGTAAAATACCGGAACTACTAGTTCTTATTGCTGATAACATGTTTTTGCATTTGGTACAGGGTTTCGGGTCGTTGTTCTTACTCCTCTCTTGTGGCGTCTACGTCTGATACAAAGCTCTGTAGGTTTTACGCAGCACGTATTCTGCGCCAGATGGGTGATTTTCTCGAAGCGGACAATTTAGCATGAGTTCATGATTTGGAATGAGGTCGTTGCTGTAGAAGAGGGACAGCATACTTATAAATAATAACTCGTCTATATGCGGATGGCTGTTATCTATCTTGGTTAAATGTGCTTGGCGTAAATTGCTTCGACCCGTTGATTTTCAATGTGCAGCCTCTTTATTTGCTAATCTGATATGATAATGCGCTCGAATCTCTGATGATCCGATACCCTTATCAATTCTGGCTATACGTACTGGGACATGATCTGATATACAGAATGTAGGAGATAAGTGGCTGGTAGTTTCTAAAATAGCTGAGTTTGAGAAGCCTCTTAAGTCTTCACTATGCACGAGTTCCTGAAGAGCACCACTCATTAACATGCAGTGACATAGTCATTCTCATCCTCAGGACACACCGTGCTTGTATGCGCACATAGCCAAGGAACCAAAACGCCCATGAATCGTGGTCGCTTGCTGGTCTCCATGACAAACCGAGCAAGAACACAGCACAGACCTCAAGAGTTAGACAATCCCGCTCTCTCGGGCGAGATCTCGAACTGATTCTGCCTTCTTTCCTTGGCTCCGAAACATCATTAAAGGTTGTATTTATCTTAAAACGAAATTGAAAGAGGAACTAATTAGAATCTATATAGATTATATTTGGTTGTGGGTCGCCAAGAAGACATGAAGAACACCATTCATAGAAGTATAAGATCTTGGGCCGCGCTTGGCCCATTTTGGTTCGAGCTAAGAACAACTCCAATGCGTGCATAAATGCCATGAAAGAAATAACCAAATATCATTTTTCAATTTTTTTTTCGATTTTGACTAACAAGGATCTTGTTTATACGAACTAAAAACAGGAAAGCTTCGCTTTCGAATCCTCCGGTTTGTACAATCTTCATCTTATGATGATCGATCACAACTCTCCACATAAATTTAATTATAGGAGTTTAATCTGTGTTTCTTTCGCATTTTAACTGTACGGAACTCACGCATTGTGCTGAATTAATAAGCATTATAGATAATCAAAATCACGATCTAAGGAAAGGTTTGAAAATTTCATAAATTATCTTGCAACGACATTCGTAACGTTTGGTACTTATTCTCTTAAATGATTTTATAATCCTTGCATGATATATGGATTGCATGTATTGGCAAAACTACACATAGAATGAATTTTTCAATAATAACCTTCTTGCTAATAATGTTCACTGGACATTGGAAGATGTTTGGGAGAACAATTGAAGAGAGAAGTGTGAAAAGAAAAAAACAAGAAGAAAGAGAAATAGCAATCAAAGTCAATTTTGAGTATTTGGGTTGGACTAAAGATACACTTGCAATACTATTGTGATTTAATATTCTAAAAGAAAGAAAATAATTACTACAATATGAACAAGTTTGAGTTCACAATCGAGGTTAAGATTAATAGATTTCTTTTATCGTTGTCATATATAGATAACTTCATGGTTCCGGATATAATTTAAAAAATATATTTGAGCCAAAAAGTAGATTGGTAAAAAATTTATGACATCATACCAAATTGTAGCTTCTTCAAACGAGCAAGTAAGGAAGGAAATCTCCATTGTTAGCCATGTTATGCAAAACTCTGAATACCGGTTAAAGTTAAACTATATATTAGGAAGCACATTAGAGAAAGCGCTGAAAATGTTGCCATTAATTGGATTAATATGGGAGACATTAGTGGAAATTAAACAAAGAAACGAAAATTGAGCTATACCATTTAAGTCCACGACCTTTTAATTAATCAAATCCAGGTGCTCCGCAAAATTATCAAATGCCCAGAACCTGCACAACTGTATCAAAACCCTTCGTGGCACCCTTAGAAAGTTTTTTTTTTTTCTATTTATTCTCAAATGATTAAGAGGCGGATCGATGCGCTAGCTTCGTAGATATTTAGAGACGCCGGCATTATTTTCCAAAAATAAAAACAAGATCAAAGATCATTTCCTTTTTTATATTTTGGATTTTCTTTTTCCATACCCAAAGGTAGGTGAGAAACTTGAGTGCGCAATTTAATTGGGGGCATGTGTGTTCGATACATCGATTCCCACGTGGCGCATCGATCTTTTTGGTCATGTAACATTTTTCTGTCTGGATATTTATTTTATTTTATTTTTGTTTCGATTTTTTTTCCTACCCCTTAGTTTAAATTTTCCTTTTGATTTTTCACCCTCCTTGGCCAATCATGTTCGGTTGAGGCTGGGAATGATCCAGCAGCGATGTAGACCTCATGATGGACCAATCGACCATAGTTGGGTCCACGGACATTATTGTGGGCCCCGTCGATTTTTTTGGTTGGGTCCATCGTCGGTTTTTGCAAAAAGTGGGAAGTTAATGACGTTATCGCTTTCCAATATCTAATCGAGGAGAAAAATTTTGAGTCAGTTCAAGGCTCGGGCAAAGCTACGTATTGTGCTGCCCGCGCCGCCCGCGCGAGAGCATGTGACTACAGATTCTACGAGAATTTGACTGAAGTCGACAACAAACACACGTTGAATATAGTATATAAATGATCTATGATCAATTTGTCTTTCATAACTAGTCACGTGCACTCACTTTGCCAGATGTATAAGAAAAATTTAGCTAGAGCCAATGCTAGGAGGCACATGGCCACTGATTTAAAAAAAAAACTCGAGGCAAATCGTGAAAATTGACATGGCGTTGCCCACAATCCCGAAAATCTTGAGGAGGGGAGGGGACCAAATGTAATTCTCCCTTCTGTTAATTTTGGATCTAAGGATCTAGAACAAGATCCAATCTAAATTATCTTGTATGGTTTTTCATATCATTGTCGATGAAGACTTTTCTTATTGGTAAAAGTATTAAGCATAAAGGAAAAAAAAAAGGAAGAAGTTTGAGTGAGAATTTTAGGATGTGTTTGGTAACTTGTTAAATGGTGACTGATTCTATTCTTTTGTTCCCGAGAACAAAAGAAGAACTGAAATCCGTTTGGTAAATTTTTGTTCTCGGGCATAAATATGTTCCCAGAATCAGTTTTGGAACAAAATTAAGAATAAAAAAAAGTTGTTTCTTGATTCTGGAAATAAAAATCAAAAATGGAAAAGAAATTTCTTCTTCTTCTTCTTCTTGGTTGGTCTTCTTCATTTTTCCTGGCGGCTGGTCGCTGGCGCTGGTGACCTGGCCATGGGCCAAGGAAGGGAAAGAAGAAAAAAAGAAAAAAAAAGAAAGAAATATTAAAAAATTTAAAATATTATTAATAAAAAGAAATTTTACGCAGTTACCAAATACGGTTTTGTTCTTTTTCTAATTGCAGGAATAGAAATTTTGGATATTTACCAAACGCCTTCAAATGCTTAGAAATTATTTTTGAAAATGGAATAGAAAAATCATTTTCTGAGTATAAATTGTTTTCAGGAATAGAATGGTTACCAAATGCACTCTTAGGCTGCGCATGACAACGATTCTGTGCCCGGGAACAGATTCTGCTTGTAAATGATTCTTTTTTATTTTGTGCCCGGAATTGATTCTGAGTATTTTAATGCGTTTGTTAACGGCCCAAAATTCCATCCCTGGAATAGAAAAAGAACAGAAATGCGTTTGGTAACGCCACAAAATTTATTTTTATTAATAATATTTTTAAATATTTTAATATTTCTTTCTTTTTTTCTTTTCCTCCTTCTTGGCCATGGCCTGCTCGCCTGCCATGATCGATAAAATATTTTTTTATTAATAATATTTTTATTAAAAGTATTTTTTCTTTTTTTTGCCATGGCCTGATCGCCGGCCATGACTGGTATAATATTTTTTTATTAAAAATTTTTATTAAAAATATATATTTTATTTTTTTGCCATGGCCTGTAAAATATTTTTTATTAATAATAATTTTTATTAAAATATTTTATTAAAAATATACATTTTTATTTTTTTGGGCCATGGCCTGGTCGCCGGCCATGGCCGGTAAAATATTTTTTTATTAATATTATTTTTTATTAAAAATATATTTTTTCTTTTTTTGGCCATGGCCTGATCGCCAGCCATGGCCTGTAAAATATTTTTTTATTAATAATATTTTTTATTAAAATATTTTTATTAAAAATATACATTTTTATTTTTTTTTGCCATGGCCTGGTCGCTGGCCATGGCTAGTAAAATATTTTTTTATTAATAATATTTTTTTATTAAAAATATATTTTTTCTTTTTTTTGGCCATGGCCTGGTCGCCGGCCATGGTCGGTAAAATATTTTTTATTAAAATATTTTATTCTCGTCAGATCCGGCAAGGGCGGTCCTCGGGCCGAACATTAGAAGCTACATTAAAAACCAAGAAAAGGAAGAAGAAAAAAAAATTGATTCTCAAAATTGTTCCCAGAATCAAGAAGCTACTTTTTTTTTATTCTTGAAAACTGATTCTGGGAACAATTTTTGATAAAATTGTGCCCAGAATCAAAAAATTAAACAAACGAATTTCTGTTCCCAAACTGATTTTAGGAACAAAAGAACAGAATCAAATACTATTTGGCAAGTTGTCATGCGCAGCCTTAGTCACTCAATTTCGACTTCTTAATCCTCTCAACGCCCAATATATAGTCACACAACTTGTCCCTTGAAAAGGACCTCTTTTTTCACAACTTTTCTTCATTGGTGATGGACTTGAATCCGACGATCTCCTAGCAAAAGTCCATTTACCTTCATTTTAAGAAATTGCAAACAGGAAGTATAAGTTCGAGCTTGTCAAGATATCCAGTTAAACACATCTTCATGCAAAAACTTAAACCAATAAGTAATGGGTCAATTAAGATATATTAACTATTTTATGCCATACTAATTATTCGATGAGGGACATTTTCAAACATAGCTTACACGTACATCTTAACAATCTTACCTTCATGTGTGATCTCGGTGTCAGATCTGCTCTCCCTTATTTCGGGTATTTTTCTACATCAACATGTCTCAACTTGAATCTTCAATACCCACCTTCACCCATGATATCTTTCTTCAGACCGTACTAGGATTACATTACTACACCACAATGCTCTGGCTACCCGAGAACCACTATTGTGACCTGAATTTTCCATAATTTTGAATCTCGAAAGGATAAATAATATAATCTTAGCTAATGCACACACTTTTTTTTTTCCTTTTACGATACATAACCAAAATTCCAATTACAAAATATAAACTTCTACTTTTGTTGCACACTTTGATTTAGTCCTCGAGATATGTGGAAGCGATAATCTTAATTAATATCCATAAATTCCAAACTCAACAAATCTGTAACATTTTTGGGTGAGCTAAGCTCATCAAATGCAAACTCTAAGTCTAATGAAGGAAGTGTACCAACCAATCGATCTAAGAGCAGAACAACATAGTAATTGAGTTTATACTTATTCCCAATTAGGCAAATAACACTCAAATGTATGCCAATTTACAAGATACATCCCACCAAGGGCACTTTTACACCAGATTGATATTACACCAAAACCGTTTAGAACTTGATCAAGAGTAAATCAAGACAATATTCACTCTTATTATCATATTTACATCAATTTTCTAAAATTCCAGTTTAACAAAATTGCAAGATTAACCCAACATAATTTCTCATTTTATGATTACACTTCCTATCTCAATTTTCTCTTAATCTAACTCTATTAATCAAATTAATTAGCTAAGACCATTGATTTGCTATTTGATCCATATGAATATCTTATTGATAGATACATGTCCCAGAATTTGTAATATTACCAAAACAACCACCTTTTAAATAGGAAAAATATCACCAAAAACCCCAAACTATGCCATTTGTGACAAATTTACCCTGAACTTTTTTTTGTAACACAAAAAACCTCAAACTATGTCACTTATGACAAATTTATCCTAAATTTTTTTGTGACATGAAAAACCCCAAACTATGCCACTTGTGACACATTTATCCTACGATACTTTGACCGATGGCATTTTCATCTTTTTTCTTTTTCTATTTTTTTCCTTTTTTTTTTCTTTTCTTCTTTGGCGAGTGTAGCCCTCATCCGCCCAGGAGAGGGCGACCCTCGCCAGATCCGGCATCGGGCGACTTCGCTCGACTCAGGCGAGGGCGACCAGTGAGGGTCGCCCTCACCGACGCCGGCGAAGGCTACCCTCGCCAGAGAAGAAAAGAAAAAAAAGGAAAAAAATATAAAAAAAGAAAAAGACGAAAATGCCAATGGGCCAAAGTATTGTGGGGTAAATATGTCACAAGTGCCATAATTTGGGATTTTTCGTATCACAAAAAAAAAGTTCAAGATAAATTTATTACAGGTGGCATAGTTTGAGATTTTTCGTATCACAAAAAAAAGTTCAGGGTAAATTTGTCATGAGTGTCATAGTTTGGGGTTTTTTTTTATGGTTTTTTCCCTTTAAAATACTTGTGCAATTAAGTCCAAATTTTGACTAATTGGATAAATTGCCTAATTAGGCAAGTAATTGTATTATTAAGTAAAAACCATTATAAGCTTCCTCAGTATGTAACAACCCCCAAAATTTTCGGTTTTAGAAATATGAGACTTCCAACTTTTAAATAGAGCACATTCTACTATACTTAGATTTTTTTTAACTCAATTTCATTTCCCTTAATTAATCTACCTTAATCACTAACCAATAATTATTTTAATTAACAACCATCACCATTCACAGAACAATTTATATGCTTTGAATTTACGTTTTTACCCTTGTATTGCTCAAAATTACTATCTGCCCCTTTATATGTATAGTTTCATCTCTCTAACAGTACTTTTGCTCATCAAAACCAATTAAATCCTCTTGAAATCACCCGATCATGTTTTCATTCATGAAATATAGTCATGATATATAGAATGACTCATAACATATTCTAATGGCATCATGAACATAATAGACATTTCATGTAATATTAATAAAAATCTCATGACAAAAGCACAGGTAAGCATCAACAAGCATCATTCTCATCTTAAATCAATATGGCATCACCCATGATACAAAATCATGCAAAATCACTCATACATAGTCTTGCCTCTTATTATCTCATCATGTAATCATTAATTTCTTTGAACAATATGGGTATACAATGTTATTCATACTTTAAGCTAATATTGAATAAGGATCAAGAGTACTAAGAGGATCAAACCTAATATAGCACCTAGAGATTCACTTACTGTGGATGGAAAGGTTTGAGTCAACATAGAGCTTTACCTTAAAATCAAGTGATACAATCTCGAACCAACATTAGTCAAGAAAATCAAACGCCTAATAACAATATTGAAGTAACTGAAACTTTGAGTGAGAAAATCTTACCTCAAAGAATCTTGTTTTGATTTAATAGAGAACACTAACTTGAATATCTTGAATTTAACTTTCATGTTTCTGAAAATCAAACGATTTGGAGTAAGTTTAAGTAATAACGCTTCTACTTTTGATAGAGAAGAACAAGAATGGGAAATAAGTTAAGTGAAAAAGATGATGGTTGGAAAGGAAATGAGAAATAAGTTTCCCATTGCTTACATTCAATGTATTAACTAACCAAGGTTAAAGTGATGTCATAGACGCTGCCATCTCATGGGCAAAACATATAGTTGAGAATTTAGGAGATGTGACAACTTAAATGAGTGATAAGTGACTATCTTTAATTGGCAAAGCTTGCGGTTATAAGAGAGGCTCGACCAAGGTAATGGCATGAATGACGAGCTTAGTTTGATTTGCAATCATTTGTGATTAATGGGCTAGAGTTAAATCATGATGCCATACATCATGTAATTTGAAAGTAACAAATTAGGTGAAAACCTAAGGAATGTGTCGTACTATATCAGTGGCAAGTGGTTGCGCATGTAGGTTTAAGGACAAGATAGTAGTTCTTCAAAAGATGTTTATGATTTCGATAATAATCAAGGAATTTGTTATCCGTTCTAAGCACTCATAAGTCAAAAAAATATTTTGAAATTATCAAAATTAGTAACAAGGCCTATAGAATGCCCAAGTAATTTTCAGTAAGTTAATTGTCACTTTTCATAATCACCCTATGTACTTTTCGAGGTATATCGATCCTGCCTGATAAATAATTTGTTAACCCTTTTTTCATTGCCAATCTCTGATAACCACTTATATGCTAATTTCTATTCATTTTTACTACTGAGGTAAGTAAAATTCTACTACTTATTATTTTTCTCAGTTATGACGTATTCAAATTATGCGAAAACAAATAAATTATGCGTTCTTATAAAATTAGAAATGTTCATAAACTGTCAAAGCATTTTCATCAATTTTACCTTTGTGTCGCCCGTTTGTGACACTTTAAAAGATTTAATTACCCTCTGCTAAGTGACATACTTAAATATCACGGCTCTAAAACCAAAAATTTCAGAAATTTTCCTAACTTAACAAATTTAATAAAAGAGTCATAATTTGTCAAAGTTATCGAATAATTCATTCAAACAATTAATCATTGTAATATCCTAAATCATATTAGGAAATGAAGAAATTTCAAGATGTCACAATCGCATTTGAGATTACTAAATACCGATACACATCAAGAGTGGGCCACACCTTCATCAAGGGGAGACCATCAAGTGGGAGCCTAAGTCTAAGCCTGTCAACATATCTAGTTAGACTAACTTTCACTCAAAAGTTTAAGTCAATAAATTATGAACCAACGAGGACATATTAACTAGATACCTTACCAATTCTCAAATGTAAGATTTTTTTAATACAACTCACACGTGCATATCAACAATCTCTATCTCATGTGTGAATTCAGTAATAAGTTCTTTACCCTTTAATTTAGATATCCTTCTACATTAATATGTCTCAACTTGAATCTCCACTAGTGTCCACCTTCATCCCTAATCTCTTTCGCCAAACCGAACCATGAAGATTGCCAACCCACCAAACATCGATACACATTGAGAGTAGACAACCAATCAACTATCAACTTTAAAACCATTTGTTGGGAGTGTAGTAGAAGCCTGTTAAATTCACCAAAGAAGATTGCCAATAGAGTACCCAAGTTGGACTCCATCCACATATCCTGTTGGAACTGCCTTTATTAAAAAAGTAAAACCAATGAGTTGTGAGCCAATTAAAATAAACTGTCTCATATTACACTGATAATTCGATGCGGAACTTCTTCTAACTCAGCTTACACATACATCTCAACATATAATCAATGTTGACTCATGCTAAATCTTAACGAATGAATTCTAGAGACCCTTTGGTAAGCAAGAATGCAGGCTACCAAACAAAGAGAATAGAATCTAGCGTAATCTCATCGACCTCAACCTCATAAGTCATAACTAAGGGTAACACTACGCCTCAATTAAGATCCCTAGCGAGTTCGTGACTTGGAAAAGGTTTTGAATCGAGAAATCAAGTGAGTAAGGCTTCCAACCTGTATGCAAGTTCGAGATAATATTTTTTTTTGGCCAAAAAATAATTTAAGTCATTAGAGTTAGTGGCTCGAGAACTTTAATCAATTTTGTACTCCTGGCTTAACGTTAAAAACCCAGACTTAAAATCCTACTTCCCTCTCTCTTTACTCCGCGCAGGTCAATCCTAGAGAGAGAGAGAGAGAGAGAGAGAGAGGAAGCTTTTGGGTAAAAAATGGGAAATTTCTTACGGGAAAAAGGGCGGTCAAATTGCCGATCCGGGTAAATAGGAAAGCAACAAAAACAAGTGTCACGTTATGCATGGCCAGCATTGATTTGCCCTAAGCAATGCAATCCTCGCATAATTAGACCATATGATGAAAAGTGGATCCCAACACATAATATCAAATGATATCCACCTACGGCTTGCTTTTTCTCCTTTCCCATCGCATCCCATCATTCTCCTATCAACATCCCTTTCACCATATTATGAAAAAGACCCACAAAAAGAAAAAGAAAGGAAAAGTGAACCCTCGTGTTTTCTTTTCTTGGTTTTAATTCCATAATATTCCGGATTTTCTAGTCATTATTTTTCTTTTTTTTAATTACTAGAAGCTATATACGATTAATCTAGACACATCTAGCAATGATAGGTTAAATTATTCACAGAATGGGAAAAAAAACAATGACACCCTTCATGTGGAGATGGTTGCGGGTTGCTCAAGGTGAGCTTGTCACGAGAGACGATAAGGAGGAAGCTAGGAACTCAAGGATTTGAACTGTCTTTTATTACAAGAACAAGGGATTAAGTAGCAAACCTAAGCATGCCTATGAAACTACATTGTCCTCCAATAGTTTGCAAGATTGATCACGATTATCAATGTGCCAATCATTTAATAAGCCCTTCAACTCTTGCTAATTATGACCTCCTAATATGTTATTATTAAGCCCATGCTGATCTTCATGCATTAACATGATGCAGATTTATTAACTAGACGATTAGGGTTAGCAGTGAGAGTTAGATGGCGGGGGTTTGACCGAGTTTCATCGATTTAAATATATCATCACATGAAATTTTAAGTTTCCTAGAACTTTCTCGCGGTGCCCGGTAATGATTCAATGCCTCGGTATTCAATACATTAAATGCTTGCAGATTAAGCTGGAAAGCACAATAAACTAAGTTCATTGTACGAAAGTCTCTGAAAAAACATGATATTATTCAATCTGGGAGTATTCAAACTCTAGATGTCATTGATATTGCAGATCTTAGGCAAACCAATGTATTAAATTAAAGATCGCATGATGCTTAACCGAAGACAATCAACAGTATTAGGATAAGCAATTTCCATCCTCAACGATTGAGCATTCTTCATTAATCTATTTATTGTGATCTCTAGGTTAAGAAGTCTTACGCGAGTACACTCACGGTTTGGAGTACACTTTGATCCAACAGTTCACTTGGAATCATTGGTTTCGAGATCACCTAATGTATTGCACCATTTTCAAGCTAGAAAAAGTGATTGTCAAGGGGCTAACTTATCTTTCGCGAAGTGTCGTGATTAGAATTTTAGATAGTAACGTTACTTCTTCCTTTTTTTCTCTAGATCTAGACATGATTTAGCTCAAACTGAAGTGTCCATATTTATCTCTTCCACTTGAAGTCCTTCCATTTCCCCTACTAAGATCCTAATTGATGCTCTGGGTAAAGCGATAGAAAAGTCTTCTCTCTTCTCAATTACATCTGCTCAGAAATAACTAAACTTCTGTAACTAAATCTGGTCCAAATCTGCACTGCCTTTAAAGAAGATATTGCATATGAAGGTTATCTTGGCATTGGATATCTTTATATAAAATTATTTTCATAGATCCTTGCTTAAAGCTATTCAAAAAAACTTTGAACTTTTCATAGTTTACTCATACCATTAAACTAGAATATTAGCCATGGGTCATAGTAATAAACACTCTCTCTCGGTGCCTATCTCCATCAAAAATCATGACCACCTTTATCTCACATCACAATCTGCATTACCAACTAAACCTGTTGGTGGGTAGCTCAAAAAACATATTTTTCTATTTTTTATATTCCATTTTCGTTGAGGCCAAAAAAATAATGTATATAATTAGGAAAATCTAAAGTTACTTATGAACGAAGGAAGGAAGAAAAAATGATTTCTTTGGCCCACAATTTCTGTCCTTGATGTCAGCTAATTTGCTCTATCTTCGCAAATAAAAATGAAAATAAACGATGTAATGTGTATATGAAATTAATGATTTACAGCGAACGAGTTTTTGCATGCAATGTGAGATCAACTTCAACTGTCAATTTAGCGAAAACACAAATGAGTTTTGGTTTGTGGCATATATATAAGGAAAAAAGAAGACCAAATTTTTCAATAGCAACATTATAGGATAAAGAAGTGAGGCTTTTTGGGTGGTTGAGTCTTTACTAGGTTTCAATCAATCATTTGAAAGCATGAGAGGAATTTAAAAGGGAAAATGTCGCTCCAGCAATCTTGTCCCGTGAAGGGAAATTCTGAATATCTTCTGGCAAGTGCGTTTTGAAGTGATTTCTGAAAGCAAGTACATGAAGTTTGGGGTTGAGTTCAACAAAAACTAATGTACATAAGAACTAGTGTACAATGGAGAAGGCATACGAACGATGTTTTGTATTTATCATGGCATCGTCTAGCATAAGTAGCATTGCTCGAGCGTAAATTGCTGCTTGTTCTGGCGCCTTGTTTTAAATGAATTTTCCGAAAAAAAAAACGAAAAAAGAAAAAGTGGAGTCGAAGGATGAAAGTGGTAAGCAAAGCAGCTCCATTCTAGGTGATGGTTCATTGGGCTGATCAGGACCATTGACTGATTATAGGGTGGGCCGTCGTTAACCAGTTTTACATGTGAGAGGTTGGTGAAAGGCACTATCAACCTTATAAATGTTCCCTGGCCATCCCCAAGCAGTTCTTGGCGCCCCTGGTTGACCGACTCTGACATTACATTCAACCACAGTAAAAAAAAAAACGTACACCCAAGAATCAAGAAGCTTCATAGAATGAGTAACTATAGTGACTGTCATGAATGGATGGGTATATGTGGTGAAATGGGGTTTTAAAAAGAACACGAGGTGTGTGTGTTTGTGTGTGGTGTTTGTGAGGGAGAGAGGGATTTTAATAGACTTATCTTTTGGGTACGAGTTATAACGCTATGTGGTAGAGCTTCAATAAAAGTAGAGCCCTGTCTTCATTAGACCAATAAACAAATACTGTGAGAAAGGGACTTGGCTCAACCTCAAGAAGCCGACACTCACACTCTTACACTTGCACCATACCCTCGTTATAAATCCCTCTCATCAGTAACTTACAGTTCCACCTCTTACTTCACTTTGTGCATTAAACCTCTATTTTCTTGCTTGTTTGTGGTGTTGCTGAAGCTAGAAACTGTCAGTTCTTCAGGTAGAAGGCGTCAAGAGCTTTCAAAAATGGGGGCTAAGAAGCCTAGAGTTGTGATAATTGGGGCAGGAATGGCTGGCCTGACAGCTGCTCACAGGCTCTACACTTGCGCAGGCTCGAGGGACTTGTTGGAGCTATGTGTGGTTGAAGGAGGGACAAGGATTGGTGGGAGGATCAACACTTCTGAATTTGGTGGAGACCGGATTGAGATGGGTGCTACTTGGATTCATGGTATTGGAGGCAGCCCAGTTCACCAATTTGCCCAGCAAATCCATGCCCTGGACTCTGACCAGCCATGGGAGTGCATGGATGGGTTCTTGGATGTGTCCAAGACAGTGGCTGAGGGTGGGCTTGAGGTGAGCCCTTGTGTTGTTGAGCCAATCTCGACCCTCTTTAAATTGCTCATGGATTTTGCACAAGGGAAGCATCTTGAGGATGGAGCAAGCAGTGAGGAGAGAGAGCTCCACAATCTCGCAGCCGAGGCTTTCAAGGTCTGCAAGAGCAGCAATGGTGGGAAGGTCCTCAGTATCGGGTCTTTCCTGAGGCAAGGGCTTGAGACTTACAGGGATGTGGTCAAGGACCGAGACGAAGAGGTCCAGGGGGGCCATGGGAATTGGAGGAGGAGGTCACTCAAGGAGGCCATTTTCGCAATGCATGAGAACAACCAGAGGACGTACACATCAGCAGGTGACCTCTCGACCCTGGACTTCAGTGCAGAGAGCGAGTACAGGATGTTTCCTGGTGAGGAAATCACCATAGCCAGAGGGTATTACAGCATCATTGAGTTGCTGGCCTCGGTGCTACCGGATGGCCTAATCCAAGTGGGCAGGAAGGTTAGGAGGATTGAATGGCATCCTGAGGTTCATCAGGGCATGATCTTGGGAAATGGCCATTCCAATGATAGGCCTGTGAAGCTGCATTTTTGTGATGATTCTGTTATGTTGGCCGATCATGTGATCGTCACAGTCTCATTAGGAGTGCTCAAAGCCGGAATTAGCGAGGATTTGGGTTTGTTCAGTCCTCCCTTGCCAACTTTCAAGACTCAGGCCATATCAAGACTTGGTTTTGGTGTGGTAAACAAGTTGTTTCTGCAGCTTGACCCGGCCCATGACCCGAAAGGAAATTGTTTCGACAATTTCCCAGTGTTGCAAATGGCTTTTCATCGATCGGACTCGGAGTTGAGGCACGAGGAGATACCGTGGTGGATGAGGAGGACGGCATCTTTATGCCCTATTTATCACAATTCAAAAGTCCTATTATCTTGGTTTGCAGGGGAAGAAGCTCTTCAGCTTGAGACACTTACGGATGAAGAGATCATCGAGGGCGTTTCAAGTACAATTAATTGCTTGTTATCACAACCTGAAGAACCACAGATGAAGTCTAGTACACCAGAATTGTGCAATGGCAACGTAAATTCTGTGCAAAGATTCGTTGGAAGTGATATGAAGTTTGGGAAAGTGTTGAAGAGCAGATGGGGCACCGATCCCCTATTCTTGGGATCGTATAGCTACGTAGCTGTTGGTTCGAGCGGCGATGATTTGGACACGATGGCCGAGCCATTGCCACGGGAAAGTAACGAAACCGGCACTTTGCCGGAACTGCAAATTCTCTTTGCAGGAGAGGCGACGCACAGAACACACTATTCTACTACTCACGGTGCTTATTTTAGTGGAATTAGAGAAGCCAATAGGCTTCTTCAACATTATGATTGTGTTTGAATATTATATCAATTAGAGGCAATCCTACTCTTTTAATTTTTTTTCCTCTTTAAAATGTGCTTATTGTTCTGATATCTTTCTTGATCTTCATATTGGAACACCCGTCTCTCTCATTTTATAAAAGTAGGCAAAAATTGAGAGGAGTGGGAGGAAAGAAAAAATAGGGAAGGTTGAGAGAGAGAGAGAGAGAGAGAGAGAGAGAGAGAGAGAAGACGGGACATTCTTAGATGTACTGCATGAATTAAAGAAGCTTCTTTCCAATTTTCTATTTCTAGTTTACTTTTTCTGTTCTCTTTTCTGTTTGATATCATGACCTCCAAAGGTAAACCAGTTGCAGATTATGATTCTTTAACTACTCAACAATTAGAAAGTAAAAAAGAAGAAGAGCTTTGTATTTTCTCTCTCTCTCAATCTCTCTGGGCCTTTTGTTTTGGTGATGCATAGTGGACAGGATCCTGTAAACCCGGCTCTTTCCAGCTTGCAACATGTCCATCAGTTCCCTGCAAATTGGCTTGTTTCTCTGCCCATGATTTAGTGTTCAGTTCTCGAGTACAAACAAAACCCTTATCACTCTCCTAATTTAATTTCTGAGTCAGACCCTTAAAGAAACTTGGGACAATGAGTGAGCTGGCCCCAGTTGCGTGTAAATCCCTAGAGAATGTGCCTAGCAAAAAGTTAATGAAAGTTCAAAAGGAAAAGAAAGAAAGAAAATGATAACAAGAAGGAATCCCAAGAAGACGGATAGAACCATCAATCTGGTGCACTTCCTCAATGTCCTTTCTTAACAATGAGACACAAAACAAAACACACGGATCAGTAAATAGCCATCTGATTGCTCTGATCTTTGGCGAAGAACCTTTGGGTGCGTGGTGTGTACTCATCATTGGACTAACCTGTCTAGTTTGAAATGCAAATACATTACAGTTTTGTGTTAGATATGTCTCCGATCTCACAGCATCTGATCCCGAGCTAAGTCTTGTGCAATCTCAAAATGACACAACACCTTTTCAAAACCGTGACTAGAGTGACCAATATTTTGTTGGCGTCAGATCCAAGTGGGGCAGTCTACACTCACAATGAAACGGCTCTTTGCTAAGAAGACATCCCCCAATTGGCCTACCCACTTGATAACACTAGATTTCACCTCAGAAGCAAAACTCAATACTAATGGTGGAGACAGAAAAGGACTGTCCATAGACAACAATATCAGACCTAAATATCCACCATGGTGTTCTTGTCTTGGCACATCTGATGCATCTCCAATTCTGCTTTCATTAGCCAGCAGCAAACTTCTTAATCAAAGATTTGTCATTATCTGCCTGCTATGGGGCCCTACAAACCTTAATAATTGATTTCTCCCCCATTTCCTACCTCCATTTTATTCACCTCTTATTTTCTGATTTGGTATCACCTCTCCAACAACAAGAAGCCACATGTATTAATTAAGAAAAAAAAATTAAGTAAAGAAATCACATGATTCGGTTCATGCGACTTAAGTGAATCTAAAATCTGATAAAGCTCCATTTACTTAAATAGATTTTGAAAGGGGCATAAGAAGATTTTTGCTGGGAGGTCCTGATTGGTCAAATCGATGGGAGCTGTTCATGGAGACATCTCTCTATTATTGTTGAGATTGCTACTTTGCCAGGTCTCTCCCCCAGAAAAACTGGAGTGGCCCACCTGCTGTCTCTTTTTTGCCTCTTGTGGGCTTCAATCACTCTTTGATGATTGTGCATATCACAGACCAATCTGTCACCATGTCCTTGTCTGATTCATCTATTTATCATAAACAAACAAATGAGAATCTCTATAACTATACTACCCCCAAAGAAACCCCAACCCCACCTCCACCTAATGGCTCCCTCATCCTTTTGATTACTTTTTCCTTGGCCCTCCTTTTGCTTATAATCATGATTATCAGGAAAAGAGTGCACCATTAACATGTTTAGATGTTTTTAATGTCTCAAAGGGTAGGTCAATGTATTGGTCATTGAAAGCAGCTCTGTTCCTTTTTTAGCTTTGAGCTTTAGGTATGGACCATTCATTTGACAACTTGCGCATAGCGGGTGGCCATGGGTCTAGGATGTTACCTATCATCCCTTAATGTTTTGCTCAGTTTGGGCGTCCTCTTCAAAATCCTCACAGATTGCTACAAGTTTTCCAATTTGAGGGCCTAATCTAGGAACTTGCACATACACGAAAATGTTTCAAATTGACTGATTAGATAATCATTGAATGGAGGATGTAAGGTCGATTGGGGAAAGGGAAAGGGAAAGGAGATGAAAACGACGTGGTTTGGAATAATTAAGTGAATTTTAGGTCAACTTATTAATTTGGGTTTTGGAATTATTAAGTGAATATTAGGTCCGCTGATTAAGCTGCACTACCCATTTGAGTTTTCTTAGCCATATTATTTTTTTGTTACCATTTCGTCAAGCTATATCTTCCATTGTTATTATCCTCAATTAAAGATTACACAATTTGGGTAGGACCCTTTTGGTCCATTTTGATGAAGGTTGTTTCAATTATTAGAGGTTAGCAGCTGTAACTGTAAGTACGATCAAAACTGTTTACCATACTTTTAGTCTGTTCAGTTGAATGATTAAGAACTATTTCATATGATCTCAATGCAAATGTATCTTTGCCTTGAAGGATGCAATTTTCCATTAGTCTAATGACCCAAGCAAGCGTTGCTTTTTTGCACAAAATCTTTGATTAGAAGCATCATGATGTGTTTGAAACTTTGAGGAGCTGTCACCTTTATTCTTTCTTAAATGAGAATAAAATTTTCCCCTTCCTTTTGAGAGCCAACAATGCCAGAGATAGAAGATGACCGATTTAATAAGTTATCACATTGGTATCTTTAAGGTTGCTTTATGAAGGCCTTTGATGATGATACAAGACCCTTTAACCAAAAAGAAGCCATTGGTTTGTGTGTGTCTAAAAATCTGTGTTGAAAGAATCTAGGGGTATAGTATACGGCCCTATGGAGGGTTGCCCAGCCCTAAGATCTTACAATTAAGGCTCGTGGTCCATGATAAGATCTCCAACTTATAAATAATATGAGTCTTGTTAAATAGTGTTTTCAGAGTGTTAACTAAATGTATCTAATACATATATTAATTTTCAAAAGCATTGAGTAACATAAGAAAAGCAGCGCATTAGAAATAGTAAAGTTTCCTAATTTGATTAAATGTCTCGATGATTCCTTTAATGTTGATTGAGAGAAGCAATCTTTTCTGAGGATTCTGTTCCAAACTATAATGCAGAAGCACTTTCTAGAATGGTCCAGCATCTTGAGACCCTTCGGCTTCAACTTAAGAACTGAAAAAGGACAGTTCTAACTCATTGAATGGAAGGGGGTAACCAAAATCTGAGGACGACTGAGCTTGGGGAAGGTGTATGGCCATACAGAAAGGGAATGAAACAACTGGATCGACAAGTATAGAGTCCAGAATAAATCTAGAGTGCAAGGTCTTTAACTTGTGTTTGTGTGTGTGTGTGTGTGTGTGTGTGTTTGAGAGAGAGAGAGAGAGGGGGAGGGGCATAAAACATCAACTTAATTTAACACTGCTGCATCAAAGCATAGCATGTCTTTTTTAATTAATGCTACCGAGGGCTGTAATTAGTGCCATAGCTTAATTGACCACTAAAGCGTCCTTAACAGATATGGATGGTGTTTACTAAAGTTTAGACATTTGAGATCCTTCGTTAGACATAAGCTGGAAAAGCTAAATGATGTTTTTGTTGTTTTGTTGGGTGTGTGCTTCCTCCTTTTGTCTCTCTGCAGTTGCTTCTAGCGCAAGTAAATCATCTAAAATAATGTAACAATCAAGTCTTATATCCACACAGAAACAGCTTTTTGAGGATAATTAATGTTGCCAGCTTCCATGCACATCATCTGTAATGCTATAGTCATGATCGATGATCTTCTCTGTTGTCTTCAGTAATCTAAGTGAATCGAGAAAAGCAAGTTGTCCTTGGGCGATCTGATAGAAAATCTACGCTGGTGTGGACAATAATAGAAAACTGAGAAATTACATGGTCCAGTCAATTTTGACATGTTGGTTGGTCCCAAAATTCAAAATACTCCTCTTGGTTGCCGTACTATGGGACCAAATAGGTTCACAAGATTGATTTACTCATAAGGAGCAGGGCTTTCTGAGGTTACTGAAGACTGCTGCTCTTTCTTTGTTTCTTTATTTCTCTCTTTTTCTTTCTTGATAGTTGTAATAAGGGAAGCAAACTTAAGATGGTCATTGTCCGACTTCTAATGGGTGATTAGCATGTGAGTTCCTACAAAAGCATCACTGTTAACTCACCGAGCAATATATGATGAATCCGATCGAGTGAACCTAGTATTAGTATAGTCATTGCTCAGTGGACGCAAACCATGACATGTCTGCTTGCAAAAACTTCCTAATATGCAGGCCTCTTTGTGATTGATGTGCTGAACATGAAAAAACCCCACCCGCTAGTTGATCTAGCCCATTAGAGGATTTTGGTGAAAGAGGGAGGACTAGGCCGTGTATACAGAAACATTTTTGGTCTCTCTCCAAATTGAGCATGTACCGTGCAAATCTCAACCATTCCATTTTCCTCCACTTCATTTTTGCAAACAATCATCAATATCAGTAATGGCCAATTCATGTGAGTAGTTGTGCATGTACTCTAGATATGGCAAATTTTTTTTTCCTTCTTTTTGGTGCTGTCAAGACTACTTTTGTTGCCCATCTTTTCTAATCTTCTGCAGATACAGGTTACAGCAGAGATAAAATTGCCTTAACCCAACTATGCAAACACTAGCTTCACTTATTTGGCAGGGCTGTGAACATGTACTTGATTGAGGATGATTCTGTGCATTTATTTGTTATTATTGCAGTATCTCAAGAGTCCAAAAATTTGTACTGTTCCATATGGATGTTAAACTCAACGTCCCAAAATTTCCATGCAGAGTTGCATCTGTCGTGTAAAGTTTCTCTTTTTCTTGATACTGAATTCCAATTATGTTCCATTTTTGGATTGGCAAGTCTTAATTTCATTTAGTTTCCCTGATCTTCATGCTACGAGTAGCTGAGAATTTCTAAAGATTATGTGCTATTCATCGACGCTAGCAGATTGCTTATATGGAGCAATCTCCCCACTGTGGGGGATTCTACAGCCCAAATTCAGAAACTATACTTGCACATCAAGGACAACCACGAGTTACTGGCAGTACTTTTCTTTCTCCGTAACAGGTATATAGTTGCATTATGAGATGATTAGAGTGCAGAAAGCAAGAAGAAGAAGGTGAAAGTTTAACACAGAAAAGTTCTGTTTATTCGGATGCCATCCACATGGCTTGGCTTATTGACTTTCAATAGGGCGCAACAATTTTTGCTATGCAATCGGAATTCTCTACCGGGATTCTTACAAGTGTATCATGAAATGGTGAAACCAGGAGGCTTACCCATGTAAAAAGAATGACTAGCTAAAATCCAATGTATAATCGGCATATGCCCTTCGTATGGTCTGGAGGTATATGTGCAATACCTGTTCGTTTATGTATGATGTCCAAAGACAGCTTTTCTGCCATTTGGTGTAGTACTGTGGTAAGTTGGCCTTTTTGGATGTCGAACCAATTCTTTGTTTGAGCAAAGCTATGAAGAGAGACAGAGTTTATGTACCGTGGAGGCGGCATTCTACCATCTCGGACACCATAGAAGCCGCTTTGTGTTGGCTACAGATTGCTTCGACTGAAAGTTTCTTCACGCTATCAGGACATGGATCTCCTCCAAAAACCTCCGGAGCCACGGTGACAGAGCAAAGTTGTTTCCCAATGCAATTCTGCATGAAAGATCCATGTCAAGCCTAAAAAAATTACTAAATGAACACTGAAAACTCATAATCATACAGACCTCCAAGCTACATTTTTTCATCCATGATTTGATTATTTCAGATTATCAAACCATGAGCAGAGTCCAACCAAAAAGTAAACAATGATCATTTGCTCTAGTATTCCTACGCTCAGATGGTGGGGGGTCACAGACCGAGTCTCAGAAGAAACAGTATTAATGATGGTTTTTGAAATGTGAATTTCACTGAATAAAATTGATTTTAAGTTCCTCAAGTATCCTAGCAGAAGGCAACTTAGAGTTAGTCATGTACCTTCTGAAGAGCATCATATGATTTGTGAGCGTGACAACGTCCTTCTTGATAATTTCCACATGTTCCTTGTGACAATCCATAGCTAGCAAACTTTATCTCGGAGATTTCCTGCCCAGGAGGACACATCAAGTGGGCTTTTGGATATGTATTGTTGGTTTCACCCGACGAAACCGAACGCCATTTCTTCAGAGTAGGCTGTCCGTCGAAGATATCCGCACAGACACTTCCCGTCATTCTTTTCACCAAACAAATTCCTGCTGGTTCTCCACCCCATTCCTCGAAAACCACTAGTAAATTTCCAGTGGGGTTCAGCCATGAGCGAGGAACGTGATACCTGAAAGTTTTGGAAAGCTTTGTCGCAAATGTTTGTAGTGAACAAGCAAGAATAAGCAGAGAAGTTCATTTCTTCCTCACCATCTTTGAGATGGATCTCCGCAGTTAGTTCTACATTTTCTCTCGTTGAAAATTCCAGCATAATTGCATTCACCGCAGCTTCCCTTTGCTACATAAGCAGGCCAGTGTCGCCCAATGCTCTGACCATTTATCCACATTTGACCTTTTCCCATGCTGCTCATATCTAAGGCTAATGGGTCATCTCCTTCTGGCGCGTCAAAAGAAGTCTGAAATTCATAACTGGTTTACTGAGTCATAAGAAGAAACCAGAACTGTTTTAGTAGCTTCCAAAAGAATGACTTTACCTTGTACCAGGTCAAGGGCTGTTTTAGGATCACCGATGATCCTTTCATCCATTCAACAGAGGAACTCCCGCTGATGGTATTCAGACCTAAAGCTTCACCTTTTAAACCAACCTGTTCAGATGCAACGATTCAAACAATTCTTAAGCTTCTGTACTCAGTCATAAGGGCAAAATTCTCTACGTTCAACACAAGAGAACCACGCCTTGTATTTGCTAACTCTACACGGCTGACATTCTAATATTTACAAGTTCTAGATTTCTGCACTACCACAATTCTTGATTCAAAACATGCATTTCATCGCTAACATCATATTGCAATTATATTGCCAATCCAGCATGTTTGCTTATTTTATCCAAATTTCAATTTCTTGAGAGCCAATTTCTAGTTATCATAGAGAAGGAATGAGCGCACAGGGTACAAACCTTGTAGGACCATTTCCAGTTAGTCAAATTCCAAGTGCCAGAGTTAAGACCCTTCAAGGTGACTGGTCCAAGGACCCCAGCATTCCAAGTCTCGAAATGGAGACCAACATTCTGAAATAAGGATGACTTCATTTTAATGCGAATTGTGATTACCAGAAAACTGAAGTGAGATACTGTTATTTATAGAAGCCTACTAAAGTAGCGTCGCTCAAAACGTAAAGCCTATCAGGAAAGGGGTAAACCGACCGGTAGCCCAACAGCAATGCTTAAGAGAGACAATTTGTTGATCCCCGCTCTTAGCTTCAAGTTGTCATTGAATGTTAGCTTTGGGTTTTCGAGTCCTCCATATACAGTCCCTGTGCAAAGCCATGATGATCAAGAAGAGTTTCCCCCACATCGACTAGCTAAAAATCTAAAAGAAAAATCGTTCAACCATCGCACTGATGTACCTGATAGTTGACCATTGATGAAAACATGCAAGGCATGTCCTGCTGACCATACTGTGAGAACAGGATACTGACCATTCTTTAGAAAAGCTTCATCAGGTTCTATCACAATGCTGAACAAGCATACAAATTAATGTCAGGCAAAGATGGATTGACATATGCATCCATCTAATCTTAGTTCACAAAGTTGTCGGTGTTCTGTTTAAATCTTGATCGTGCCAAATATTACTTACTCTGTCATGTACCACAAATAGTCTGAAGCATCTCTGGTAATATTAATTTGTTCCAGAAGCCCTTCCATTGTGGTCGTGTCGCTGTCCTCAGCCGAGGGAGTTTCTTCATTATATGACTGCCACGAGAAGGTATTATCTAGAGGAGTCATCTTCATAAGAGAGCTTTGGGCACCGATCTGTACAGAGGTTGTGTCATGGTGTTAGACTCAATCTTGGGAATTCTCCAAGGAGAGCACCATTTCCTATGCCCCAGTTAACATTGTTGCTTTAAAAAGATATGCAAAGTTCAGTTCCGTTTCAGTTTAATTAAATTTGACAGATATTGCTTTCATTTTTACAATGGTCCATATTGTAATCAGATGATGTTTAAGATGATACCCTTGCAGTGTTGAAAACTACAGTTTTGCAGTCAGGTAGAATGCTGACGGACCAAGGCAGCAAATCATACTGTCTGCCTCCAAATGTCACCTTGACTGAGTAATTTGGATCATAGTTTGCAAGGAATGCCGCACAGGCCCCGGATTTAGCTGTGAACACGTGAGCCTACCCAAAATCATTTAAGATGAGTCGGTCTTGAATTCAACACGGCAAGAAAAAAGCACGTTGAAGTGCAGTTCATACACAATTAAAATAGGTTATCACCATACCTCTTGTTTATTTCCAAGCGAGATTACGGTTGCATTGGAAGAAACTAAAGCTGATTCGCACAGTTTGATGGCTTTATGTAAATCTCTCAAATGACGCCATTTCTGTTCATTCGGTAGACCTGGCATTGGATTGAAAATCGCAATGACCTACTCAGATTACATCATTGTCATATTTATTTTCCCTTTTAAGATAATTTCGTCAGCATTATTCTCATAGGATTCTAAACGTTGGTAGCTTAACAGTAAAATTCTCCTTTTGAAGCTTATCCAAAATATATTCTTTACTTGAAGAAGTTGGGCATCTTTTTTTTTTCAAAGTTGAGAAGGAGTGATTTTCAGCGGCTCAGCCCTAGCATCACTAGGAATAAGGATGTCACGTCACATACCAAATTCATCTATAGGAGCATCATAATCGTAGCTTGTGGCAATGAATGGACCACCTGATGTCCGACCGAAGTTAGTTCCTCCGTGATACTGACAAGAGAACGGAAAAAATTAGAGGCAGAACATAATGCTGTCCAAGGTCATAGGATGTCGGCATTTAGCCACGCACAGGAGAAAACATCATCCTACAGATTAAGATGAAGTACAGTTTCAGTTACCATGTAATAATTAACAAAGGAGCCGCCATTTTGAATGAACCTCGCAACGGAATATGCCAAGTCTTCAACTGGTCTATGTGGTATTGCTCCACCAAATTCTGTATACCAGCCGGTCCAGGCTTCAGTCCACATCTTTGGTTTGTAATCCTGGTTCGGTTTAAAATTCTCGCAGTAGTAGCCATTGCAGGTATCGATCTGTCACAGAGTCAGTAAATTGATGATAAATGATTACAGCAAATCCATCTATTGACAACTACTTATCAAGTCTGTTCTTGCCAAACTCTGTCCACCCCAAAATGAATTCAAGCAGCGACTTGTGATCAGAGAAGTCATCTGCGAGATACTTGGGATTCGGCTTGTAGTGCAAGCTCAAGAACCGGACAAAATGTAAGAAAAAGACAAATCTTCATGGTTGCTCATCTTCAACCTCTAGTAAAAGCATATGAGATAAAGATTTGTCATTATAAGACGACTAAGTACCCATACAAACCCCACCAAGAAAGGAGGTTGTAACTAACGGAAGGGAGGTTCTAAATTCCTACAGGCGAAAGGATATGACAAATAACAAATGACTACAAAGTTTCAATGAAGACAGTGATGAGAGTTGCTTACAACTGGATCAGGGGCGTCTTCCTGCTTGCACATAACCCACGGGACCCCGGTGTCGAGACCAACGGCCATATCAGCGGCCCATTTGCTGTATGCCTTGCCAGGTGCACCGATTTCCCATTCCACCGGTCCATATTCATTCTCAATCTGCCAAAACACAATTCTAATGCTTCCCTTAGCAAGAAAAATGACGCGAAAACAAAGGGTACTGAGAAGGTGTCCAAGGTCGGAGCGGATTTAAACTTCTTAAAATTATTTCCCCTTTCGAAGGCGACAGTTTATATCGACAAATTAACATCACACTGATAAAATATATAGTCGCAGCATTCAAATAGTCTAGAAGTCCTTACCTGAGAAAGAATAATTGGACCTCCATTAGACTCGAACAGATTTTCGGCCTTCATCATGTTCACTATTTTCTCTGTGAACCCACGCATTGCCACCTTATGATAGTTTAACAACAGATGCAAATTATTGAGCAGGAATTAATCTGAAAATAAGATGGTAAACACATGGCTACAAAACCACCTTGAACGGATCGTTGTCCGTCCTGAAAGCGATGCCTGGTACGTATTTTAGCCAGACAGGGAATCCCCTGAATCAGAGGAAAAAACAAGAACAAGGCACATCGGCGTCAAGGCAAAGATTTTGGCATGTACTAAAGTTAACAACAAAAAGAAAATAATTATAAAAATTAATTGTATAATGACGGAAATTCTCACCCAAAGTTCCACTCTGCACAAACATAAGGACCAATGCGGAGATGCACGTAAAGTCCTGCTTGCTGTACCAGCTTTATGAACCGGACAAGATCATATCTGTCCTCAAAATAATACTGCAAAATTATGACAAAAAGCAGTGTGTCAGATGATTACCACATGAATATTCAAAATGATAATCAGTATATGAGCCAAAAAAACTAAAGGAAAAGGAACTCTTTTTTATTTATTGAAGTTTTACTTTTCCTGGAGAAGGTTCGTGTCCATTCCAAAAGACATACGTTTGGATAACATCCAAGCCTCCATCTTTGGCCTTCTGAATAAGATCAGGCCACATCTGCACAATCCCATGCCATGACCCAACAACAAAACCAGTCAAGAACATGTAAGATATGAGCTCAAACACTCCTGAAGAATGCCAAATGAGAAACACCCAATTGTTCAAATGCATTGAAATGTACGAAAAAAAAAAAAAACAGGGACAAACACATGAAGTGCAAATTGGCAACATGGGTACCTCAGGAGTGCTTCTTGGGTAGTGGATGGACCCAGAAATGAGAATCCTCCTCTGCCCGTTGACGATAATGGCTCTGTGGTCATAAGTCACAGAAGCCGTGACCGAAGAAGAAGAAGCCCACGAGAGCAACAGTACAAGCATCATCACTATCATGCTCTTGGCTCTGCGCAAGGTCTGCACGTGAACTCTTGAACCGGAGCCCATGACCCTCTCTGACTCTGTATCACAAAAGCAACGCTCTCTTGTCTTCGTGTGGGCTTACATTAAACCTCGCATCACCAAAACCGAGGAAGGAGGAAACGCAACATACTCACTGGGGTGTTTGGCACAACCTTTTCTCTTTTCTTTTGGGCCTTGAGAATCGTTTTCTTCTCCTTTATAGAGACGAAATCTGGCAGCAGAGGAAGAACAATCAGCCGGGTTCTGCAACTACTTTATAAGCTTTTGAAGAACGGAACGCGTGGGACCCAAATCTTTGGCTCCCACATCAACCTAGATGACACGGCACTTGGTTTTTTCTTCTTTTCTTTCCCAGTTATTGTTAATCTCTTTTAGGCTTTGGATCTGGTGAAGAATTCAATGCAGGGGCATATTTTTTGAGAAAGTTTTCCATTCTGTGCGTCACTCTCAGCTTCTGCTCTGGCATTGGCAAAATATATTTTAAGTTGGTGATTCAAGACTGTGTTCAACAGTTCTGCATCAAAAATTCAAATGGAGACGACTCTGTTTTGCCTTTCAAATGTTGTTTACAGTCCAGTAGAGAAGTTGCCCCCTGCCCAATATCTTATTATTAATGGAGAGTTCATTTATTCTTTCTTTCTTCTGCTTTTCTCCCTTTTCTTCTGGAGAGAATCTTTATCAATTTATTAGCCACACGTTCTTCTACATCTGTTGATTCAAATGACATTTTTTTTTAATTATAAAGATGTACTTAGGCGGTGTCATTTATTGACATTAGGTACATCGTCCCTCGTTCCCCAAAATTCGTTGCAACTACTCCATCCAATGCATAATTTATCTTCCGAAAAAAGTCAAAGTTTTGGAGGAGTTCTTCAAAAACTGAAAAATCCCGAACTAAACTTTGACATAATTTAAAGCACCCTAGGTCGGAAATCAAATTCGCCAACAGCAGCAGAAAGCATGAGTACATTAAGCAAAAAATTTCACTCAGTTGCGAGTCTGCGACTTAGCGATAAAGTTGAAGGCAAGGCAAGAGCCTGATGCGAGATGCGATTGAGTGCCAAAGGCAATGCGCAGGGCGAGAGTGAGATGTTAGATGTAAGGGAGGGATGGAGGAAAGGCATGAGGCGATTGCAAGTTTGCGACAAAGTTGAAGGTGTGGTGAGATGAGGTTAGGGTTTCTTCCTTTTGTTTCTATTTTGAGGACCGTGAGATGCGAGCAGGCCTATAGGGTAAATTGCAAAAAGCAAGTGAGAAAGACTCGCTTTCACATAAAGTGAGCTGAAATTTTTTTAAAATATATATACCTATCCGGTCCACATGGATGGTTCCATGCCTAGAACCAAACCGGTCCTCTTATAAACCACCAGTTTTGGGCTAATCAGATTTGGTTCCAAGAGGTCCGAGCGGTTTCCGATTCCATTACACACCCCTACATATCACCGCGTCCTCAATCGATACTCGTAAATTGCACAGCGCAAAGTGAATTTAATGCCTTATAAACCCTTGAGGTTTCATGGAAAATTACGAAACCCGCATAATTCCACAAAAGCGAAATTGTTAATGCCATGCCATTGATTTATGGAAATGAGATTTGTTATCAATAATTGACGTTTTCATAATACATATTGTTATATATTGTATGCCGCCGTACTATACAATATCGCGAACCTAACAAATAATGTACAAAACATATTATGTTCTAACTCAATCATTTATGCTTTTTGGACGGCACAAATTAAGTGCTTTGATGTGTCCATGAGAAGCTCCGCCCCTTAAAGAGCACCGATTGGAAAAGTGATTCTCGAGATAAATTCTTGCTTAACCGAACGAGATGGGAATATATTACGGTGTCTTTCCCATGTGGGTCGCTTTAATCATCTTTATCCCTTGTTCTGTTCCTTGGCAATTATGTTATGGACATTTTTTTCCCATGTGTCTTTCAGTCATAAACATTTTTTTGCCAATTGAATCCTAAATTTTTTGCATTTGTACCAATTCAGTCCAACCGGTCAATTTTGGTCAGAAAATCATTGACACGGACTGACACGATTATGCTGATGTTGACAATTCTTAATAATATTTTAAATATTTTTTCAAAAAATGTATTTGTTTTTCTTTGTCTTTCTTTTTTTTTCTTTCCCTTCTTCCTTTGGCCTTGGCCGGCAAGGCTCATCCTCGCCAAGCAACGGCGAGCTAAAACGGTCAATTTTGGTCAGAAATTATTGACACGAACTGACACGATTGTGCTAATGTTGACAATTCTTAATAATATTTTTTCAAAAAAATATTTTTTTTTCTTTCTCTTTCTTTTTTTTTCTTTCCCTTCTTCCTTTGGCCGGCAAGACTCATCCTCGCCAAGCAACGGCGAGCCAAAAAAATAAAAGAGAAAGAAAAGAAAAAGAAACGAAATGAATAATTTTCAAAAATATTAAAATATTATTAAAAATTATTCACATTAACGCCGGCCATGCCATGTCATCGCCACGTAAGACAGCCGACGTCCATGTCAGAATTTCCGATCAAAATTGGCCGAATAAATAAAATTAGCACAAACGCAAAAGGTTAACGACTCAATTGGAAAAAAATAAGGTTTAGGATTGAATTGACACAATTGTGACGGGTTTAGTACTTTTTTGATAATTCTTCCTATGAAAATGTGTGTATGTTCTGCAATTAGGTCAGGCGAGAGCCGCCATATTTGTGAACGGGACATACCAAATTCAATGATCAAGATGCATTTGAGCGCATGTACCCCCCCGGTTCACAGAATAATTTCCTCTTCTTCTTGTTACTAAATGGACACCGAGTCGGGAGCAAAATAGAAAATAAAAAAGCACGCGCTTACTAACCCCCAGCCCCCTTGCCAACTCCTGCATCCTTTCACCAAAGGTTGATCTCTGGTTCTTTGTCACACGGGTTTAGCGGTAATTCGTACATGTCATTAAAAGATTGACAATAAATTTTAAAAGTCGAAGGCTTTAAATGACAGGACTTTAAAAGGCATTCATATCGATAAACCGAAAAAAAGGCGCATCGAGGAATCCATTCTTGATGATCGTGGATCCTATAACAATTACATGTCGCCATATATGTAATTCCTCATTATAATCGCCCATTAGCAGCTATCATGTTAAGTACGGTCATAACTACACTTCGGAGATTCTAGGACTCTCCTGTTTGCACCCCGACCTCATCCGCAAATGGTTTCAACTCCCCAGGCCGCTATGCCACTCAATCGTCAATCGATATCTTTGTCTTCAATCCGCATTATAGTCTTCATGTTCTCCTCTCTATCTAACAATTAGCTAGATTTAGTTGGCCAATCTGTTGCGTTCTTCGTCGGCGGCGTGTCTTGTTGATTGCCCTTTGACTACTTGTCGATGGCTATGTTATCGATGTAGGTATCCGGGCCCTTATTCGGCATTTTCATTCTCTCCTTTCTTTTTTCTCGTGTCCAACACTAAGCCATATTTATAGTAAAATTGGCCTGGTTATGTTATCGAAACAAGATGTTCGTCAACCACACACCACCGTTCATCAATAGCTGTATGCTTATCAATAATTATCATCCACAGTTATCAATGAGCTTTTTATAATCTTTGATAACCGTCTTATGTCATTGTATCGAATCACATAGCTCGTCAATATTAATTCCATCTCTAAACTCTTTGGCCAAATCGACTTCATGTCGATTCTAAAGAGTTAGCCTTTTTTTGTTTTTTTGTAAACAACTTGCTTTCTCATCAATGAAATGAAAACCAAATCATTCGACAATTACATCTTGGGTACGTTGGAAATGGGATAGGTCCACGATGTTCTTGATTGTATTTTATTTCCAATGGTAAACTCAAATTCAACTATGAAGATCCGACCCCATTTGAGGCACTCCCCTTGCGTAAAAGCAAGAGGGATGGTGTCCCCCAATTCCCCAAGAAAAATCACCAAAATTTATTGCTTTAAGCTCCAAGTATATCATTGCTTTGTAGTCACGATAATTACTCGACTTCATGCTTTTGCTTGTGTAGTCAAAAAATGATGAAGCAATCCTCCATTGCTTTCACGCTACACATGTAAACCCCCGATGACATCTTCATAGGGTAATAAATGCAGCTTCGACATAACATCATTTAACATCTTAACGCCATGTCGAGCCCATCGGCCCTTAACTCGAGTAGCACAACTCCTCTGTACCCCTAAATACGAATTGAATTAAATTAATCGTACATAAGCTTATTCGCTCTCATCTCCACAGATGTATCACCAAGAACTTTAGGAGCACCTAAAGTGTCAGGGATAACTATAAAAAAAAAAAAGAATCATTTCCGTATTTGTCACCCTCCGGACTTTAAAACCCTAGAACTTTTGTACCCTGTAAGATTCCGAAAACCTTGTACTTTTCAGATTACGGTCTAACACCAACGTTAGGGACACGCCCTCGAAAGTTTAGCAAATCTTTTTTGGGGAGTTGAGAGCGGGGTCACATCACACGGACTTTGATATGAAACTCCCCAAGAAGATCCGTGGAGGCTCTTTTCGCTGTTCATTCGTGAGACCTTGTTGCCTCGGTGATCATTCCCCCTCGAGCAAGGGCTGACAATCTGTGACGCCACCAACCCAGCTAGTTTGTCGGCATTAGGAGCAACCCTTCACGAGTTATTCACACGAGGGAAATATAACCGAAGCTTGGCCAAAAATTTGTCGGTTTAGGGTTTGTTCATTGAGATAATACCACAAAAAATCTCAAACTGATATATTTATGACAATTTTATCTCGAATTAATTTTTTGACCATCAAAAACCTCAACTCGGTATACCTATTAAAAATTTACCCAAAACTAATTTTTTTATCACGAAAAACCCCAAACTAGTACACTTGTGATAATTTTATCCCGAACTAATTTTTTGACCACAAAAAATCTCAAATTGTTACAACTGTGACAATTTTACCCCGAACTAATTTTTTTACCATAAAAAACCCCCAAACAGGTACACTTGTGACAAATGTACCCTTCGTTAAATTGGATTATTATCACGAAAAACTAAAATTTGTAATTTTTAAAACCCCAAACTGGTACACCCATCAACTATCATGTGTCATCAAATTCAGCAATTTGAAAGTAAAATTTAGCAAAAACTAACAGAGGGTAAATTTGTCACATGTGTACCAGTTTGTAATTTTTTATGGTCAAAAATTAGTTTGGGGTAAAATTATCATATGTATACCAGTTCAGGATTTTTTGTGGTAAAAAAAATAGTTCGAGGTAAAATTGTCACAAATGTACCAATTTGAGATTTTTTGTGGTCAAAAAATTAGTTGGGGGTAAATTTATCATAAGTGTACCAATTTGGGATTTTTAGTAGTATTAACTCTCGTTAATTTCCCTTACCCAAAAAAAAACTCTTGTTAATTTCGAAAATTATTTTTTAGAAAATTATTTTTCATGGAAATAGCTTCTCTTTTTCAGTTTACGAAATTCATCTTCCTAATTATAGGCGCGCATATTTTCTTTGACTGTAAATAAATTTCCGTTAACTAATCATTTTCAGCAAACTAAACACGCGAGAAAACTAATTAACATAAAAAAATTTCACTCAAACAAACACAGTGTTTGTGATTGTTGAGATAACCTCGTTGAAACAATTAGGAACAATTCTACCTATCTGATTTGAAAGAAAAGGAAGGATTTTATTTTCCAGCGACAATGGATAAGTCTTAGAAGTCATTGGTAACTATTTAGAAAATGTTACTAGTCACCTAATATCCCGATAATTTATTGATATCTTACCGACTCTTTTTTTACGGTATGTAAATTATCTAACCTTTCTTATATTTTATCAACTTTCATCCGTCTTTCTTGCCAACGCCTTAAATTTGCCAACTCTAATCTGAATTGCCCAATCTCTATTTGAGGGACTTACCGACTTTTTTTCCAATTAAAATACCAATTAATTTTGAGTTATCAATTCTCATTTGAATAACTTTCCAATGTCTATTCAGTTTCTTAAATTTATAATTTTTTTATCGTTTGCAAATTTTAATTTCTCTTTATTATATGGGTTAATACCATGAAAAATTCTAAACTGGTACGGTTGTGACAATTTTACCCCAAACTATTTTTTTGACCATAAAAAACCTCAAACTGGTGCACTTGTGACAAATTTACCCCGTACTATTTTTTTGACCACCAAAAATCCTGAACTGATATACTTGTGATAAATTTACCCCAACTAATTTTTTAATATTATTTTTTATTTTTTCGAATTTTTTTCATTAAATTTTTTATTTTTTCTTTCTTTTCTTTTCTTTTTTTCCTTAATCTTCTTCATCTTCAATTTCTGGCTGGTCGCCTGTCCGGCAACCGGCCGAAGGCGGAAGCCGGCGAGGGCTCGGCCCTGCCGGCCGCTGGTGAGGCCAACCTCGTCGGTGTTGGGCGAGGCCGACCTCACTAGCGGCCGGCGGGGCCGACCTCGCTGGCTTTCGCCTCTGGCCGGTACCGGTTCGGTGACCGGCCAGAAATTGAAGATGAAGAAGATTAAGGAAAAAAAGAAAAGAAAAAATAAAAAAATTTCGAAAAAATAAAAAATAATATTAAAAAATTAGTTGGGATAAAATTGTCACAAGTATACCAGTTCGGGGTTTTTAATGGTCAAAAAAATAGTTCGGGATAAATTTGTCACAAGTGTACCAGTTTGAAGTTTTTTTGTGATCAAAAAAATAGTTTGGGGTAAAATTGTCACAACCGTACCAATTTAGGGTTGTTCGTGGTATTAACCTTTCTTATATATACCTTAAATTTATCAACTCCTGTATATTTACCGATCTCTATTTGTGCGACTTAATAACTTTTCTCCCATTATGTCACCCATTTATTTCGGTTTACCAAGTCTTATTTAAGTTGCTTCTCTACGTTTATTTGCTTATTTTTAAATTTTCCAACTATTATAATGATTGACTAACTTTAATTGCCTCAATTTTCAATACGTTCTTTCTAAATATTATGGACCTTAGTTAGAGTGATCACCGGTAGCATTAATTGCCATTAGAGAAATGGTGAAAAGTCAAGGTCGATTCTTTCGCAGCAAAAATCAAAACAAGTCGATAGAACCGCTCGTGCTTGAGATTTATTGCAAATACGAATGATTTTCTAAGGCCGAGTATGTCCGAAAGCCAAGAAAAAAGATACCTCGAGCTCTGAAAATGGGGGGATGCCAAGAGTGGGGAGCTCTCGAGCTCGGTCTTTTATTGGGACGCGAGATGAGCGTTCAAAGCCGTGAGGAAGGCCGAACATGAATTGCGATTGGAAAAATGCTGCTTGAAATTTTAGATGATGGAGCCGAAAACAGGAGTCTCGATCGAAGCACACCGCGGCGGCAAGCGGCCACGAAGCGGCCTACACTAAATAAAAGTTGGAGGTTTTTTTCAGACGAATAAATTCAGGATAAAATTGAGACTGAACCCAAAATTTGATGATTTTTCTGTATAGAATTAGGTCCCAGGCGCCCCATATTTTTTCCAATGGACTTTGGATGCTCGAAGCCTCAAAGACTATCTACACTGACACTCGCCTCGCCGATCGCGCATCTTCATCTCCAAAACCCTTGTCGTCCGGGCCTCTCCACCACTGATCAAAAGGCTTGCATTCCCCGATGACGCGTGGGGCGACTGGTGTGAGGCGCGAGAGAGTATTTGAGTGGCGGCATTAGTTTTTTTTCCTCTCATCTCGAAGCATTGAAGTGCGCGGCCCCGCTTCGAAGAGCGTCCCTTTCGGTCGTGACACGGCCGGCTTCGACAGCGGTGCGTCGATGACGAACCCGATCGAGACATCTTAACTCTCTATCGTCCTCGCATGGCGGGGAAAGATGAGGAGGAAAGGGAGTGTTACTGCTCTCGCAGCTGCGGAGAGAACGACGAGCTCGACAGCTATGCTCCGGGCCAACTCGATGGACCACTACCTTTCGTTTCTTGGAAGGAATGGTTTTCGAGAAGTGGTGACGCCGACTGGCAAATTTATCATGGGCCCAAGAGAGCTCGGGCAAGGGCTAATCGGGAATGGAAGGAGGAAGTAATGTTCTATCGTATGGTCCCTGGAGAATGATCAACTGATGGAGCACCAAGAAATGGGGATTTCGATTTTGATGTATCGTTGCGGCGGAATAAGTTACCAAACCCGAGAGAAAACACGTTGTTGGTGGCTAGGTTTGCTGCCCGACGTATGGGGGCGAGTTATTTCGTGTCGTGTGTTGAGGGGATCGATGGACGGGCCTAGCTTGGGCCCAGCCGGACCGGGCCTTATAACTTGTTGCCCGCCCAAGAGTGCCGTCAGGCGCTTGTGGCTACAGGGCCTATAAGCCGCCAAACCCACGATGAGATCTAGTCGTGGGCATACCAAGTTTTTGGCCGGGAGTACTAAACGAGGAAGGTATGGCATTAGTTTTGGCCCGAGTGTCAGAAGGGAGAACAATCATTGCTGCTGTTTCGGATTTATTGCGACCATTCTAAGACTCGTAAATGTCGGAAGGAGTTGGGGGCAAATTCATGGAGTCAGGAAGGAGCGTGGAGTTCATAACGAGATGTTTTATGTGCCTCTAGGTAATCGGATTTCTATGTCCGTGCCTCTGAGTTACCCAGAGATAGGTAAAATGACGATAAGCAGAGCGTACCGAGATTTAAAGGGCTCGAGAGAAAAGAAGTCGGGAAGGAGCGTGGAGTTCAAAACAAGGGAGTCAATGATTCCCGCCAAAATGGAATTCGAAGAGTAAGGGAGACCAAACTATAAAATTGAAAGTTGAAATTTCCTTTAAAAAATTAATGTAAATGCTTTTGTTTCCGATTTCAATTTCATGTTCGGTTCCAAGGCTTTTAGATCAAGTTTCCGATTTGGATTTTGCAACCATATCTTGTGAGTAGGCCCGTTTCGTTTCGATTCCCAATAATTTCCAAGCTCTTTAAATCTCGATGTGCTTTGATTATCGTCAATTTACCTATCTTTGGGTAACTTAGAGGCACGGATGTAGAAACTCGATTACCTAGAGGCACATGAAACATCATGTCAATCCCACGAACCAGTTAAATACAGGCTTTTTGCCCGTGCAAGTGACTTTGACAATTTGTGCACAATTTTATGAGTTTCAAATCTGTGAAGTCCGGTATCTAAGTCGGGAATTCCTCAACAACCAACCGATTGTGCAACTCAAGAGTCGTTATTTTCGATCTCCAATCCAATTCTCAATGGTTTTTTCCTTTCCAGCTCATTTGATTAAGCCGCTTCCGTTGGATTTCTAAGAGCTTAGTCCACATCGCGATTGAGTTCGAATGAATTCCGTTCGTCTCGTCGACTCTAACCTGCTCTAATCGGGGTCTCAAACGTTGGAGCGCACTCATAGTTAAAGGGAGGGGCAAGGCTGGGGCTACCTTAAAATACTCAAGTTCGTGTTGTCTCTATTAAGCTCAAATTGACTAATGATCCTCCGCACTGGAAATAACTCTTTTGATCAGAAGATCGCCTTTGCAAGTTGCCACACCAATGCATACAATCTCATTATAGAGAGAGACAGAGACAGAGAGAGTGGTCCAACATGAGGATGACTGTCCGAAGGGGACATGGCCCCTCGGATTTGCAATCCCCAGTGGAAAACAACGTAGGTTTGGAGTCTCCCTCGCTTGCTGACACCCTCCATCATGGCCAAATTCATCTTGTCCCCATCACACTGTCTCTACCTATCTGCACAACTCGCAGCAGTGATCCGTATCTGGCACACGTAGCCTTTCTCGGGATCGTACATATAATTTCTTCCGCATTTAATTTACTTCATTTTTTTAAGCTTATTGGACTTTCCCGTTGAAGTGAGCGGTTTTAAATTCCTAACGGATTCCACTTGGAATTTGGAATTTACTCTTGGGTATAAATTCCTCAGTTTTTGGAATCTGGAACCTATATGTCGAAATCTAGCACCTGAAATCTGCCCATAATAGGTTCTAAGGTAGGTTGCATGGTCTAACGGGATTTTTTTTTCATTTTTAATTAAACAAAACAAAAATAAATGAAATAATACTGAACAAATTTGTCATTCACCAAAAAAATTACAAAAGACTAATTTTCTTAGCATTCCGGTTCAAATAAATATAATTAAAATGAAAAGTCATTGCGTGAATTAATACTAGAGATGAGCGGTTCTATGTTCCATACAGGTTTCACCTAGAACCTACCCATGAGAATAAGTTCCTCATTTTTTGAAATCTGGAACCTACCTTATCACAGGTTCCAAGTTGGTTTTAAGATCTACCCAGGTTTCACTTGTATTATTAACTAAACAATTATAGTAAATCATCACATTTAATGACCACCTCTTGCTGCTATGATCCATTGACCACAACTTATATTTAGACACATAAAGAATATGAAACATTAATGAGTCATAAAATGAAAGTTCAGACTAGTGATTCTAAATTATATACTCATCATCTAACACCATAAAACACCGTAAAATCATGCGAAGACATAGACTAAGAAAAAACACAAAAAACTTGTTTCGGTTTCAGGTTCCACCTGCCTAGAACCTGGAACCTACCCATCGAAATAGATTCCTCAGTTTTTGGAACTTGGAATGTACCCTGCATATCTCGGAACTTGGAAGTCAGGTTCTCAAATTCCAAGTTATACCTTGGAACCATTCTCACCTACCTCCTCGCTCGATCCTATGAAACCTAACGATAGTTTGTATCCACATTAATTTCTAAATCACTATCTCCATCTATTTATCTAACAATCGCGAAACCTGTGTTTCTTCTCTTCTATGATTGCTTCTGCGGTCTAGCTTGTGCATGGAAAAAAATCATATGACAGCAATCTAAATGCTAGATCATGTCTCTGTTGGGAGCGTGTAACCTCCATAACACATTAATTCTTCGACGAGAGACTTCTTTAAAATAACCCCCTCACACGTGTGAGCTCACCAACTAAAATAACCCCCTGTCACGTGTGAGCTCACCAACTAGACAGGGCTTTGATAGATATCTTCATTTGGGGAGATCTTGCAAAAAGAGAGCATAAGTCCAAGCCCGTCAACATATCCAGTTGAATCCAACTTTACTCAAAAGCTTAAACTAATGAGTTATGAGTCAACCAAAATATATTAACTGCTTTATACTACACTAATTCTCCAATGTGAGATTTTTTAAACACAATCCACACGTGTATTTCAATAATCTCGACTTATTGATCACCACACAAAAAACAAATAGGAGTCTTTGGTGAGATCCAGTGCCGATCGTACTGCTTTATAAACAAAACTAATATCCAGTTGCTCGAATAAGTGAAAGTAGCAACTTCTACATTCCAAATGATATATGCAAAAACTACTGTTTGGGGTAACTTGTTTTGATGTGTAGATGAAACCAATGCTAGCTGAAGCGAGTTCTTTTCCTTATCACAATGGGGCATGCATCTTCTTCTCGCTGTTTGGAATATTTCAGTTGGCGAGTCAAAATCGTCTAGTCACGAGTTTCAGCGCATCCATTTGGGGATGCGACGGATACAAAAGGGTATCCCAGTTTTGGGGTTAAATGGGACATCACAGTCCTTAAACTTAAAGACATGCCCTTGCCACACATGTCGCTGTTAATGCCGTTTGGTAAGAGCTCGCAAGACATATTCCAAGACGAGGATCACTTTCATCAGGAAGAACCAGCGATCGCATGATCACATATAAATTTCCAAGAATCAATCGAAGCCAGTTGATCCCTTTTCGATTCTCTTCATCAACTGTTTATTACAGTAGCAGTAGTGTAATGAACCTCTAAAAGGCCCTCGTGAACATAATCCATGTTTCCCACAACCTTACTATCCTAGTCAAAGCCTAATCTAATCTCGCATATCAGAGATTAAGTAGAGAATAAAACGAAAAGGCTAGGAAGGTGGGCGCTCTGAACCCCATTCCAGTCCAGTATGTACGATGAACTTACCGTCATGTTCTATTTCCTTTTTGGACAGCTTATCACTTCGTTTATTTTTCGATCATTTAGCTAATTTTGCAGCTAAAGGCAGGGAGAAAAAGAGAGTGATCTACTGAAAACAGAGAAGAATCCAATCCACATCGAGAAAAAAGCTGATGAATTGTCAAACACTGAAAAGTTGAAAAGGTATTTCAATGTGTCAACAGCGGAAAGACCGACTTGAAATGATTCTTCCGTTTCGTTATAAAGTTACGGATTTTTCTTTTTTTCTTTCGGTGTTGATAGATGTTTGAAGGACTTGATGAGTGTTAATAAACTGTCGCTAAAATTTGCTATCGAACACCTGGTTTTCCGGTAAGAATCCGCTATCGATCACCTGGTTTTCCAGTAAAAGCAAAATCTAGGATTCCTGTTTTTGAGGGAACAAAAGGGTAGATAAAATTAGGTGCCAGGAGAAATATAGGAAACACGCAACGATAAGAAGTGTTGTGTTTTTGCGTTTGCTCTGTTGTGCCTTGCCTATTATGTCTCTTCAACACTGCACAAGCATTCAATGAGTTTTTGGCAAAATACCAGCTGCTCAGTATGATAAACCACTACCAAGGTCCATGCAATGCAACTCTCTCATCCATCAAATTCTTGGATTTTTGTTGCCTAAGATCGATTATATTTAAATCAAGCTTACCTAATCACTTTTTGAAGATATTATGATGAGTCTTACGGGATTTCAACACAATTTTTCATGTTGTGATCAACTGAGTGACTAAGTGCACCAGATGAGTTGGTGGTCGCAGTGACGGTCCAGCAATTAAAGAGATATTAAAGATGAGGTGTGGATAGAACTCGCTCCATAACTAATGATATTTGGTGATGAGCCTAACCTTCATTTCGCACTATTACAAAACTTAGTTAATGCCCCAATGGCACTACTTATCAAATCTTTCAGTTATATCTTGAGTATTAAATAATTTACAAAGTAATGTATCTCAAGTTGCTTAGGGGGTGTTTAGTAACGTTTATATTTCCCTGTTTTTCTGTTCTTTTCTTCCCCTGAACAAAGCCATCACGAGGTCGCCCTCTCCATGATCGAGCAAAGCCAACCTCAAGGTGAGGTCAAAACTTGCTGCAACCACGCCTAGCCACTGCAAGATCGGCTTCGCCTAGCCATGGTGAGGCCGATCAGTGAGGTAACTGGGTGAGGTCAACCTCGATGGCCCACATCTCTAGCCAATCGTCGGCCATCACCGAGGCTCTTTGACCAGCTAGATAGACATGGCCACGGGCCAGTTTCGGCCCGGAACTGGCTCGGGTCAAATCAGGGACCAGCCAGTTGACCAAGCCCACGGTTTGGAATCGGAACCGGCCCGTGGCCTACGGGCCTAGTTCCCAAAAATTTTTTTTATTAAGTTCAAGCCCCATCTCTTTCTCTCTTTTTTCCCCAAATTTGATTACAATGTACATTTTGATTGCATTTTATATTGAATAATTCATTATTTCATAATTTGATAATTCATTATTTTTTTATTTCATAATTTATTTTTTAAATTTTTACCGGCCGGTTCCGAACTGGCCCGAAATCAGAACCGGCCCGGAACCGCTGGCTTCGGTTCATACATGGCCACAAACCGGAACCGCCGGTTCCGAACCGTGGCCATGTCTACAGCTAGAGGAGGAAGAAGAATGGAGGAAGGAAAAAAAAATTAGAAAAATCTCATAAAATTATTTTAAAAAAAAATTCACGTTAAAGAAAAATTCTAGGGACATACCAAATGCTTTTCTGTTTTTTTTTCTATTTTGAGAATAGAACTTTTGACCAGTTATCAAACTCATTCTTCTACTCAGAAATTCATCCGTAAAATAGAAATAGAAAAAACTATTTCTAAAAAACAGTTGTTGAAATATTACTATACGCACCCTTAATTATCAAAGCAAACTATTTGGAATCGGTTTAATTATGCTCTTGTAAAAGTAATAAGCATTTGACTTCCAAGGTACACATTTATTATTGATTCTATCCATTACATCGCTTCGTGATTTTTTAAGATTTAATTTTAGCTGCACTGCGATCTCAAGGACTCACGTGAATGACCTGTAGAAATTTCAGTGCTTAAGCTTTCCTTTATGTGTCCAATTCTACACCGTCACGCCTACCCTTTTTATTCTTTTGCTTGCTTCTTCTCTTTCACAACATTGGCTCCACATTTTGCAGGAAAACATAAGAACACCCTCTCTCTCTCTCTCTCTCTCTCTCTCTCTCTCTCTCTCTCTCTCTCTCTCTCTCTCTCTCTCAAATGGCCCCAGATTATCATACAAGAGAGCTTAACGAATATCGAGAAGAAAGCTTAACTTCAAGACCTCAACCTCATCATCATCGTCAAGCTACATCCTCATGCTTTTCTCGTATTTCAACCCCAAATCATGTCTTGCATAGCTCAGTTGAAGAACAGGGTGGATGTTTCCATGGACCATCACAGCCTTCAGATCGTGGACTGGAGGTAAATTGATAAAGCTATCATATGTTATATTGTTGAGCATGATGTATATTTACTGTTTGATTCGAGCTTGAAATTCTCATTAACTAGATCAACCCTTTTCTGATGATAAGCAGGCTTTGCCGGCTCCAATCGGCATAACTACATACCAGGAATTAGAAGATCAAAGAGTTAACAAGGATCGTCTAAAGGGACATCATGAACATGGCTCTTCATCATGTTTGCCATCGTTTGAGGGGACATCCTCAAAGATGAGGATGATGAGGAAGATGATGATCTCAGAAAGGAGACCATCGCCTAACAAATCATCGGCTCACAAGTCTGAAGACCAGTCCTACGCTGACTCAATTACCTCGTCATGTCCACAAATGGTTAGTAATGGTGGCTGCAGCGACAGCACCACAGTTAGGGTTTGCGTCGACTGCAACACATCAAAAACCCCACTCTGGAGAAGTGGTCCCAGAGGTCCCAAGGTTCTTTCCTGTTCTTACCCTTAACATTTTTTCCTCTCTTAATCCTCACTTGGTGATATAATCACAGATCATTCATCTGGGTTTAAAAGCTTACTGATCCTCCCACGAATATTGTATTCTCTGAAATTTTGTTTTTGTGATGAACTAAACTTTTGGAGAATGCAAGAGAAAAGAGTGATCAATTTGTCTTCTGAGATTTTTTTTCGTTTTCTGTTCCAAATTATTGGTCTTGAACTGGGATTCTCATAATGTTTAGTGATTGTTAGGTTTAGAACAATTAAAAGTCATTTTGAGGTTTTTCACATATAGGAAATGTTCTTGAAGTTTTGTTTGCCGAAGTACTGCCGTGACTCCTTTAAGATAAGCTTCTTTGAGAACAAACAATAATCAAAGACTCTTCTATGGGACATTTAATTAACTTCGTCCTTTTATCTCGAGGCACAGACGCTTTGCAATGCTTGTGGGATCCGGCAGAGGAAAGCCAGGCGGGCCATGGCGGCCACCGCCACTGCCGCCGCTAGTGTTGCAATTGTTCCTCCTCCTACTATGACTTTGCCTGCAAAGTGTAAGCTGAAAAACAAAGACAACAAGAGACCGGGAAGTAAAGCAGCTATTGATCAAGAATCGGAAACAATCAAGAAAAGATTCAAGCTTCCCTCTCCAACATCGGTATCTGACAGAGAGACGAAGGAGCTTTGTTTGGAGGACTTTGCCACGAGATTGAGCAAGCGTTACTCGGCGAACCTCCAGCGGGTGTTCCCACAAGAAGAGAAGGAAGCTGCCATCTTGCTTATGGCCTTATCCTGTGGCCTCGTCCATGGTTAATAGAACAACTGGTAGAACAGACAAAATGGTTGTATGGTCATTGAACCACATATCTTCTCCACACATTTACCATCCCAATGCGGTCACGTGACGATGTACCGGGCATTGTGGCACCGGTTACGTGCGGCAACTCCTGAATGGCTTTCATGATCATTGTTTGCTTCTTTAGGTCACTTCCATCACAGATATAATCGATTATGGATGATAAAATGGAAAATCGCTCCTGTAGTAGCATTGAAACGCTATATGTATGGTCTCCTCAAATTAGTTTCATAATGAGTGCGAGGTTTTTCACTTAATGCATCGAGCTCCGTAAGCTTGCAGCGCGCATTGTGCTCTCTCTCTCTCTCTCTCTCTCTCTCTCTCTCTCTCTCTCTCTCTCTCTCTCTCTCTCTCTCGTCAATTATTTACCCTTCTTTTTCCCAGTTAACATATTCGTTTTGTTGTCTCTGATTCTGCAATTTGAAGACAGGAATTGTTTCCTATCTCTCGAGAAGATAAGGTCATATGTATAACATGCATTGTTGTCGTAACGCTTCAACATTATTCTAAAGTACCAGGTAGACACACATACGAATGAATACTGTTTTTGGCGCAATAAGCACTGGTGGTTCAATTCCATAAAAGTCTGAGGGTAGAAAAAATTTTATGGGGACATAAAGATCAGCGAAAAAGAAAATTTTCCGAAGAGCAATTTTGTGAGCACGATGAAAGTTTCTTTCAGGAAATGAGCATGATTTGTTATTGCATGTGTGCCTAGGTTAGAAGGTCGCTTGGATTTTCTAGTTGAAGGCAGTATTTTTAAAAGAAGTTAAGAAATCAGAATCAAGTCACGATGATATGGGTGAACCCCTTTTTCTTGCGCCAAAGATCCTACCATTTCCAAACAATTCCTATCACGAAGAAGTTTGAGTGGGCAGAATTTTGAGAGTGAATATCCCGTCGCTTAGGCATCCTTTTCGGGGCGATTTTTTTTAATTTATTCCGCATGATTTTTCGAGAGTAATCAACACGAAATTTCTAGGAAACAAGGTTTTTGCATCTCTTTTATGCACCTCATCACGGGTTTAATTTCTTTATCAGGGTGACCTGTAGTAATATGAAGGGTTTTGCGAAAAGCGTTTTCAATTTTTTTTTTTGGTTGAAAAAGCTTTCTCAATTGATTAGCTACGTATAGAGATGGATCTAGAGCAAGCGTGTATGGAAGCCAAACTAGTTTAGCAAATGCATAATGATTATCGTTGTGCGAATCGAAACTCAGTTCTTTTCAACCACCGACGAGTATTCACGAAAGCTTTCTCTTTTTTTTTTATCATTAGAAAGATGCTGTGCTCCAAGAAACCGACAGCAAAAGCATACTTAACTCTTTCAATAGATTTGCCCCTAACTCAGTAAGGTTTTAAGTACGTACAATCAATTTCGATATTTCTTCCTGCATTACTAGCTCCTGACTTTTCAAGGACTATCAGCGCTTCAGGATACTTTCCTTGAGAATCTCTCATGATAAGTCCAACTAGTCTCTGAGAATTCAATGGATGTTTCACAGTTGAGTCGCCATTAATGCATATTATAGCTCTTCATTTGGAAGTTTTTGCTAACTAATAATACTTCCTCGAATTGGGAATGTCAAAAACTTTGGTGGGGGCATGGTTTTAGGGACGAACATGTGAATTTTTCAAAAAATTAGGGGCCTAAGCATAAATTTCGGAAAGGTTGGGAGCGAGGATACATACGTTGAATTACCGACAGTGCCTACATACGTTGGAAAAATTGGCTAGACTAGAGTAAAATTGAAGAAACTAGATGTCCTTTTGGTGTAATTTGGAGAGTACATTACTTGAAAGCTAATAAATGCAGGTGTTCGTTCACGGTTTGCTAGGACAAGACAAACAATCTCCCGTTGTATAATTTGTTGCCTTGCGGAAAGGACCGTGTAAAGATTCAAAACTGAGATACTACCGAGGCCAAAAAAAGACGGAAGGCATCGACTGCTCACTTTTTACTTGTATCCGGCTTTTTAAGCTTTGGGACGTACCTAGAACTGCGTTTAACTTATTTAATGTTTGATAAAAAATCGGACGGATTAGATAAAGATGAAAATCTAATAACTTATACAATGTTTAATTAATATATAGATATCCAAGCTGAATTGAATGTTGACTGATCATACAGATTGAATGTCGACGTAATGGTTCTTGCTGCTATCAACCCCTCGACGTAATGGTTCTCACCGTCGGCAAATCACACCTCACTCTCCTTGCTATCCTCCACCTCATTCTCCTCTCCGCCCATGCCGGATGGAATGTCAACCGTTCGGATCTCTAAGCCCTCATGAACGTCCAAGCTACCTGAGATCTTTAGCAATCATCAGTCTCCCCTTCATCTTTATTGCTGGCTTGCAATTTTCAATAACCATTAGTCCCGTCGCTAGCCTTATCCTTGCGACCAACGCCAAGGTCGAGGTCTAGCAAACGAATGTGCATCTGATGAAGGTGCGGTTGCTCGTGCTATGAAGGTGCGTGAGACAAAGGGGAACAACGGCTGTTACTCCAAATTTGGCCATGGAGGGGAGCGACGACCAGTACTCCAAATCTGCCCATGGAGCTCCTCCATGCTCCATGGCTGAGGTCGAGTTGAGCTCAACCATGGAGGCGATGCGGTTTTGGCCTTGGAGATCCGTGGCTGAGATTGAGTTGAGCTCATTGATGGCAACAAGACGAAGCTCGGTGGGAGGCGGTGGGTGGTGGCCAAGGATGGGTAGAGGGGAGAGAAGATAAAGATGACTGCGAGACATATCTTATCCACCTTTATCCCACATATCACATGGGATTACTTTATTCTTGTTGTATTGTTCTTATATTTGGCCTTGTACTATCTTGGACAACACCCAACATAGAATTGGATATCATTTATCATATCTTAACTTTAATCCTAGCTACTAAACATAGCATAGTATCAAACTACATTATATATATAGTCTCTTTTCTTCTTATTAATAAATGTTGGGAAGGAGCCAATGGCGCACTACTTTCTCTGGGCATTACAATAAGGGTCTCATGCCACTATGGAATGTCCAGTTTGAGACATCTGGTCCTTCCATAGGCATACGAGTCTGCACGTGTCAGAAGTTGGGAAATCTCTCCACACGAAATAACAATGTCTAAGGCATAAGTTAGGGAGAAGTTTGCCCATGATAAGACTCGTACCTGTGACCATGATGGTCTCTATTTGACCAAATGGTCAAATAACTGATTTAAATGACGTAAATTTCGTGTTCAAATCCCAAGGTTCCTCTTCAGTTGTTCTTTCTACCACCTTATTGGACTTCGAGGACTTTAAGGCGGAGTACTAGGAGGGATAAGGGTATATATTGCAGTCCTTCATGACGCCAAAATTTGATCAACTCCAAAGTGTAATCAAACTTTGGCTCGCTAGCTATGCCTAACACCTTGTGGATGAGGTCTTACCCGTGTGTATGAGAGAGGTAATCTGCACACATCCGTGTAGTTAATCGAGTCGAAAATTTCAAATACATTGTTATCGAATATGGTGAGAGTACGTTAGGACAATTTTACTAATCTATATATTAAAAGAACAGATTTTTTCCCGTGTTAAGAGATTTTTAAGATAGTTGGTAAGTGTCAAGTAGCTATTTGTAAAAAATTTACCAATAGCTTGATATTCCCGTGACTTGTAAGTGACTCACCGAAATTTTTATGAAATAACCAACTTTTTGTTACTATTTGCAAATTACTGGCTTTTCTTGTCTTTTATTGATTTTTATTTTTCTCTATTAGCAACACTTTAAATTTACCAATTTGATATGAGTAACGTAATAACATTTTGTAATTAAAATTCTAAATATATCATCTGTTTATGAAATTTACCAACCTTTACATCATGTAAGTTACTAGTTTTTGTCTCGTTAGATTACGAACTAGTTTGGTTTACCAATCCTCGTTTGAGTTGCTTAACAACGTTTACTTGTATTATTTAATTTGGCGATTTTTTTGTTGAATTACTAACTTTTATTTGTCTTAGTTATCTACCTGATAAATTTACGAACTCTTTTTAGAAATTATCGATATTAATTAGAGTGATTACCAATTTTCTCTGACTAAATTACCAACTAGTTTTGCATTATCTATTCTTATTTAAGCTAGTTACCAATGTTTATTGATTTATTCTTATTACCGACTTCTCTTATCTCTAGCAAGAACAACTTATCTTCTTTCAATAATGCTTACTTTTCTCATCAACGCCTTAAATTTATTAAAATCATATGAAATTACCACCCTTTATTTGAGGAACTTGCCAACTTTTCTCCAATTAAATTACTGACTAGTTTTGGGTTACAAACTCCCAGCTGAGTTACTAACTAATATTTATTTGGTAATTTTTGAATTTATCAAAATTTTCGATTTATGCTCTTATTAGATATATGTGGTTATGTTAATGAGTGCCTTAGAGAATATCTCAGCATTTACATTTAGGTTGCTGGTTCGTGTAGAGGGGCAAAACGTGTCTTGATGACAGTAAAATTTTAACAAATAACTATTTGATTCTTCAATTACCCCGTGTACATTCATCACGAGAAAAGAATAAAAAGCATCGAAAGCGGGAAATTTCCTTATTTGGTCGTTTAATTAACGAGTATCGTCGCGGTAAAGAATACGACATACCCATTTATCCTTTTCAAGATATGATGAAGAAGGCACGTTTGCATTTTACTTTGTGAACAGGATGTGTAAAGATTTTTATGCAGACTGGTCGAGCATATTATGGTGAAGAGGAAGTGAAATTAGAGTTTAAAAAAAAAAAAAAGATAAGGCAAAAAGCAGGAAGAAAAAAGTTCCGTTGCCGGGACTTGAACCCGGGTCTTTCGGGTGAGAGCCGAATATCCTGACCAACTAGACTACAACGGAGTTGATGTTAGGCGTACCAGCAATTTTAACTTAAACTCTTATTCTATGAAAAAGGGGCGTCGCCCCATTCCACATGGCGAACCTGGCGATCTTTCGTTTTTCTGTTTTTCCCATGAATAGTACGATTTCTCATGAATTGGTGATGACTCTCTTAGTTCTTGTATGGATTTTCTTTGTTCACCCACGCAGATAACTTCCCTCCCTCTGCTATCGCGGTCACTAAACCAGTGGAAAAAGCTCGACATCTCAATCAACAGTCACGAGCAACCAAGGATCCACGTTGGGTTCTATGGAATTGAAACGCAACACAAGACCAGTCGACTTTCAGCTTGTATCAGCAAGACCATAATTTGGATCCTACTGTGTTCTTGCCTCCAGGATGTTAATCTATTCTTAGAGAGAGAGTTTGTATTCAAACAACAGCTAGATAAGCACAAAATTGGATGTCGATTAAACGTAATGGCTCATTACGTTAACTGTTTGATCCATGGTAAAAAGTTTAAAAGTGTTACGACAGTCTAATCTAACCAAAAAACAGCTCCTCATATTTCCTTAACTAACGAGATGGAGAGACCTGGAATATCTCCCCATCCCACAAGCCTAACAAATTACCGCTGAGGTTATTCAGCAGGTCATTTAGAAGGAAAACTGACAAAAAAAAAACGATTTGACACTGGCAAAGAGAGTATGATTGTTGATGGCGCTGGGAGGGAGACCATTCCCTTCACCGATGGAGAATCAGGAACATGAAGAAACACACTTCCCACACTCGGGATTGGATTGTGACATCAGATGTCTAGAGTTCCTCCTGCCATTGGAACTGCAACATCTCGACTTGTATTATAACCATATACACCATCTCTATGCATTCACAGGCCTTCCAGTCAATTTGGGGAAAGGATCTTGCTTGCTCAAGACCACCACTTTGCTTTTGTGGGCGAAGTAACCTTTCACGAGGTTCTTGTGTATCAAAATGGCAACTATGCACTCCACCTGCCAATTCCACCCACCACTAGATCAAGCTAGCTGTTGGATGAACATGATGAGAGAGAGAGAGAGAGAGAGAGAGAGAGGTGAATATGCATGGGTAAGGCAGATTAAAATGTACCTCATCCAAATCCATGTCGATCTCAAGCCATTTCAATGCTTTGATAATAACTTCCAACTTCATCTGGTGGGCTTTGCTTGGGTCCTTCTGCTTTTGAATGATGTAACTATCCAAGAGAAACAACAATGAAAGAATTCTCAGAGACTATTTATTCTTCTTCCTAATTTTACCATAATTTCACAGGGAAGAAAGAGATTATGAGAGCTTACATTTTCTTCAGTAGTCTTTGATAAACTTGGAGCTCCAACTTCTCTAGAACAAGATATACACCAGATCTAAGGAACCTGACAAAAAAACATTATTAGTTTCAGTATTCGAGTTGTCCCCACCATCTTTATCAGGTATAATTGCAGGAAGCACACAAGAAATAGTGACTTTCTTTCTATTGCAGAAAACCAAAGCAGAAGTACCTGTCTTCATGCTCTTCTAGGGCACTTCGAAGAAGTCGAAGGTCACCCCTCTTTAGAGCTAGCACAATATTCCTGTACTGTAAAAGTACATATATCTTGTCACTTGGGAATGGGCTACTGGGATATTAATGTTTACCGTATAACAAAAGACAACTTATAAATCGAATAAACTGAAAACTGATCGTCAACAGGTAAGAATAACAGAACTACTTAGTTGTGCTGGCTCTTTCATATTATTTCCCTCCTTCAGAACTTATAACATCCAACAAAGAAAAGTTAAGCTACCAGCAGACATAAACACCACTCACTGTCATCCAACCTAATGCAGCACAAAGCACAGGAATACTAAAACGTAGAACTCATCAGGAATAAGCAGACAGGCAGATCATACCTCAACCAAGTTATATTTCTCCAGGAGCCAATCTTTCGGTAAAATTCCAATTGAAAGCTTCACCGGTATCAAGTACTTCAATATCATCCTATCAAATGCATATGAAGAATAGGTTTCTCACCATAATGTAGCTACAGAGATCATCTTGTAAATAAAGCTAAGTATATGATGCAAAGAAAACTATAAACAGAGACTCAGGAGGCAAGAAGTGCACAATGCAATAGTATTGTTGCCAAAAGCCAAGGGAAGAGAGAAAAAGTAGACAATTCAAAATGAAACTAAAAAACAATAGTTCATCAAAGGATATATAATTTTCTAAAAGTCATTTTAGTACTAAACAAAAAGGATAAGGAACTAGTTCCTCCTCTACATGTCAGAGAAGTAATGCCCATTAAGCCAATTGACTTTTATAAACTATTCTCGTCCCAACATTAGAGACATCCAATTTCTCTGGTTCTGCCAACCAAAAAGTAATTTCCCTGGAATAAGTTGGAATCCAGTAAGAAGTACTCAAACTCAGGGTCCATTGACTGGACGTTGGAAAAAAAATTATCCAAAATCATCCGAACCAACAGGAAAACCAGGTATGCATACGCACAGCATCTATCCGCACATGTGACGTTATGTAGGTCTCATACAATTTAGTTAACGTAACGCAATATTGCTTATATCAACATCAACTTGGAAACCGAACTCTTGATGATATTAAGTGTGAAAAAAACCACTCTTGTCAGAAGAATCCCTCTCAGTTACCAAGAAAATGTAAATATTAATGCAGCAAGACATCTGAACAAACCTTATATTTGCTTCACTATGAGGATTGCAATGTGCCAAGGCATAAGATAATTTTTGTTCAGCCTGCCAGGAAAGAGGAATATACATCGTGAGTCCAAGACAAGAACAGCAAGTTACAACTTTGCATCAAATCAGTATGCCAAATAAGAATGGAATATAATCACATAAAGATCATAATGCCACAGCAGGAGCAATCAAGCACAGAGAAGATGCCAGCAAAACTTGTTTAAAACAGTGAGTCACTTTTTTATCGCACAAGTGAGCCATGTGTAGAGTGCTTAAGTGGTGTGTCCATGCTCCATCCTCAAGAAATAAGGGGTTAAAGCACAGCGTATTTCCTTGCATTGTGCAAGTGGGCCACTGTAAAGTGTTTAACCGGTAGATTCATCCAACATTCACAAGAAATCAAGGCCTAGAGCCTCAGAAAGCCCCATATCATCAAAGCAAATTACTTAACTTTCATCTCAACAAAAAATGAAATGTCACCTAAACTGTAAGGCAATAAGACTACTTACAGCTGTAAAATTTTCATTGTAAACTTCCAGACGTCCTGTATAGTACATGTATGTCACCTGGCAATGCATACCGTGACAGTCAAATGCTGTTTATCTAGCTGCGAACAGAGTTGCAAAAGAGGCTGAAGGAATAGCATCAGCAACACAATCAGCATAAGTTTTGACCTTATCTCTTTGAGGAAATTCTTCGAAATCAAATATCCGCGCAGTCTCAATGCTTCTTATGACACTGCGGCAAAGGTGAACTGTACCCAGCTGTAAATTAAAAAATGCTAGCACCTCTTAGATTTCATGCAAAACAAACATCAACTACTTCTAGAAGAAAGGTTTCAGACGGGTTTGGATATAGGACTTATAACATAGAGGCCTAGTATTTGCCAGACTAGCTTTCGAGTTGCATATTCCACATTATCCGAACAAGAAATAGGAATGGAGACACAAGGACGATAACCGTAAGCAACAGACGATTTCACAAAGCATTTCACCTTAAAGTAAATTTTGAACAGCTGGCAAGTCACGTATAATGCTCCTACGCGTTTGGGCCCCTTCCCCTGGACATAAAGAGATCTCCAATATCAGTTGATGCAAAAGCAAGTACCTGTTCTACTCGGAATCAGAGTAGCAGGAAAATCCAATAATGGAGTAAGCGCATTCGTGATAAGAAGATGACGCAAACGAGTTGAATGGTGTCCATAATAGAGACTCACGGCCAGGACCCCGAACACTTTCATCAAGAAGGAGCCGGCCGCCTTTAATTTCTCCGGCAACTTCCCATTGGCAGACAGTTCTCTATCGGCCTAGCGAAATCAACCCGCAAAAAAATCAAACACCCGACAGACAATTTCAATACTTTACTGCAAAAGTACCAAAAACCGCACGACGGCGAAACATATATGACTTGGAGAAACGAGCAACAAAATTACCCTCTCCGCAAGAACCCTAATTTCGTAAGCAATCACATACAATGCCTCCAGTGCCCAAGCCGAGTCCCAGTTCCTAAACTCCTGAATGAACGCGCTGCAATCACCAACCGATTCGCACAACTATCACGCTCCTGGCAACTCAGATTCCGAAGCGCGAGAGCTTCAGGGGAAGGTAAAACAAAAGGACGCGAAGGGAGATTTTACTTGGCAGCTTTCTCGTAGGCGGGATACGCGTCGGCCAAGTTGCTGAGCCGGTAGCTCTGGAGGCAACGGAAGAGAGGGGCGACGATCTCCGCGAGCTGGGACCACTTCTCCGACTGCTTGATCAGCCTGCTCGCGTCCTGGAAGAGAACGCACCCACACGAGCCGCTTCGATGAATATTGCGATCGAACGGAACGGAACGGAACGAAACGGAACGAAAACTCAAATTCTTCCCGGGAAATCGGCCCGTCGGATAGGGGAGAGGGAGGGGGAGGGAGAGACCTGGAGGAGGTTGAGGGCGTCGGCGAGGGAGAGGAGGGAAGGGGAGGCGGAGGAGAGGGAGAGGAGGGGCTTGAGGGAGGCGACGTCCTGGGAGGAGACGGCGTCGGAGAAGCGGCCGAGGTAGTCGGTGACCCGCCGGTGCGCCTCGCCCATGCTCGGGTACGCCATTTTCCGGCCTCCTCTTCTTCTTCTTCTTCTCCTCCCCCTTCTTCTTCACGGTCGTATCAGACGGATCGACGACCGCTGCGCCCGGCGCTGCATCAGCCGCTGGAAAGTCCTCGCGTTCCTCGAGCTCTATTCTTCAGTCGCACCTGTTGTCCGTCTCGTTTCCGACTTCGAGCTGGCCTCAGATACTACTGACTCGGTCGAGCTACAAATCGGTGGGACTCGGCAATGCCATGATTTGTCTCATAAACTTTTTTTTCGTTTGTTAATACCACGAAAAATCTCAAATTAATATATCGATGATAAATTTACTTCAAATTAATTTTTTGATCATAAAAAACCCTCCAAATAGTACACATGTGATAAATTTACCTTCCGTTGAATTGAATTAATATCGCGAAAAATCACAAACCGATAAACATGCGACGAACGGAAGGTAAAATCTCAAACTGGTACAACCGTTAACTGCCACGTGTCATCCAACTCAGAAATTTAACGGTAAAGTTTAAAAGAAACTGAAGGTGCGTTTATTTCACGGAAAATTCAATGATAAAGGAAAATGATTTTCCGGAAAGCATTTTCTAAGAAAATGATATTTTGGAATGATTAGTTATCTTTCGTTTGGTAATATGTAATCGAAATCGTTTTCTAACGTTTGGATTTTATTGAAGAATGGTTTCAATCTCATAACTTTATCTCCAGAAAAAAAAAATCGATTTTTTTAAAATTTTTGTTTAAAAAACGAATTTTTTATTATTTTAATTTATTTTTTATTTCTTTTTAAAAAATCAAAAATTTTATTATTTTTTATTTTCTTTATTTTCTTTTCTTTCCTTTTCTTTCTCCTCCTTCCTCCACTACGATCGGTCGGCGACACCCTGACGACGACCCCAGGCGAGCTCAAGCTTGCCGCCCTTGGTCAAGTCGCGAGCCCGAGCTCGCCTGGATCTGGCAAGCCGCAAGCTCGCCTGGATCTAGCAAGCCCGAGCTTGCTTGAATCTAGCGAGCCACGAGCTCACCGGCCTTGGCTAAGCCCTAGCTTGCTTGGATCTGGCGAGCCTCAAGGTCACCACCCTTGGGTGAGGTTGAGGCGAGGTGGAGGCGGCGAGGTCAGGCCTCGCGTGACGCCGGCGAGCTCGAGCTCACCAAATCTCGGCGAGACTCAAGCTCGTCGTTCTGAGGCTAGCGAGACTCTAGCTTGCTAGGATCTGGCGAGCTTGGCCTCGCCTGAGGCAAGCCGCCACCAAGGCCGACGACCGGCGGAGGGACGAAGAAGGAAAAAAAAGAAAATGAAAAAAGAAAGAAAATAAAAATAAACAAATTAAACAAATTTAAGATAATCAATTTCGGAAAGTGTTTTCACATTCTTAAAGTAAAGAATTCACTTTCCTAAATTTATACATGAATGGTTTTCTTGACTGAAAAGTGTTTTCGATTAACCAAATCATTTTCGGATAACCAAACAGATGAAAGCCCGGAAAATACTTTCCCGAAAAGCAATTTCACCAAAACAAACGCACCCTAACATAAGGTAAAATTGTTAACGGAAAAGGTTTTCCTACCAAAACTTAGATTCAAGAAAAATGATTTTCTCTTTGAAAAAACCAGAAAACGTTTTCTGAAATATGACTAGGTATTGCTTAGACCCAAAACTCTACGCTTGAGCATGAAAACCCTAACCTTGGTTGCCACTCCCAACATTCGAGATTAGGTCTCTGACGGCTGGCTCAGGACCTTAATGTCTCGGGCCCGAGCCCCCGACACCCACACCTAGATCCGTCGAGGGTGGGCCTTGGTACCCATACTCGATGCTTCAACACCCAAACTCGGATCCATAAAAGCTGTGCTTGAGTCCCCCAACTCTCAGGCTCAAGTCCACAAAAGGCCGTGCGTGAGTCCTTGACGTTCGAGCTCGGGTCTTTGATTAATAAAACGTTTTGTTTTTATAAATATGTATTTTTTAAAATTGTAAAAATTATTCATGTTAGTGCCGATCGTGCCACATAAAATGGCCGACATCCACATCAGTAATTTACGGTAAAAAATGATCAGATTAAGACTCAATTGGCATAATTAAATTGTTTATCCCGGGAACAACCTATCTTCTCAGACCGAGAGAGGGAGAGACAGATGGCTGTCTTGATTTTGGTAGTGGACTTTGGAATTGACGTTTTCGATTTAGCTTCTGTTGCTTTTTACATATCAGCAGGAGATGGAGGAATCTCGTCCGTTGTTTTATGCGGAGCCAACATCACGGAAGGAAAACCCGCGATTCCTGGACGAACGAGAACCACCCGGGACGCGAACTCCTCTTTACTTTCCTTTCGTTTTCCGGGCAAAGTTTGTCCCGATGCGGAGGAGATTCCCTTCGGAGGCCGCTCCATAGCAATCGGAGAAAAAAGTGAGAAGCTCTTGCTAGAAGAACCACGTGGCCCACGACCTCGTCAGTCACATCATGCAAAGCTCGGGCACAGGGACGGAGGTAGAAGACCGCAGGTCCACGGCGGCGGCGGCGGCGGCGGCGGCGGCGCGCCGTTCGGATTGTCGTTTCTGGTACGTGACTTTCCGGCACGCGTGCCATGTGTGTGTATGGCCGGTCGACCAGCACGTGCTCGTCGCGCGCGCTTTACTGGCCCTTCCCAAAGGCATTTTGGTCCAAAAACCACGGTATCTAAACCGAAATTCGAAACCCCTCAATTGATCTGAGGGCATAGTGCTCGCGCATAAGAAAGCACCTACTTGGATTTGTTCCGATAGAAAGGACGTTCCCATTAGCGGGGGGCGACTTTGGGGGTTTTAACGTTTTGTTTACATGCAACGGAAAGGAGAGAAATGTATGTTTTTTTCTCCCGAACTAAGATGCCCCGAGCAAAGTAGAGGTGAGCGGTTCCCGGTCCGATCCGGTTCCAAGGTGAAATCGGGAACCGGACCGAGAGAACCGGTTCCCAATTTTGGGAACTGCGGACCGGACCGGTTGGTTTTAGGACCGGGAACCGGTTACTTAGAGTTTAGGAATTTTTTTTTTATCAAACACTCACTGTTTGATTCACATTTTACTAATTTTTTTCAATAAATTTATATCAATGAAGTTCACTTAGGGTTTAATTCACATTTTACTAATTTTTATCAATGAATTTATGATAATGAAGTTCACTTAGAGTTTAGTTCACATTTTATTAATTTTTTTAAAAAAAAATAACAAAAATATATATTAAATAGTCGGTTCGGTCCGGTTTCCCCTTGGAACCGGGAACCGGGAACCGGACTGCCCGGAATGATAGTCCCAAGAACCGGACCAAACTCGTCGGTCCGGTCTAGTCTGGTCCGGTCCCGGTTTGGGCGGTCCAAGTTGCTCACCCCTACGGCAAAGGGGGCAAAACACGCACACCGTATGCGCACGTGTTCACTATCAATGGCGATGAACCCTTTAATTATCGGATCAAAGCCATCGGCTTTAAGGTACTTTGGAACAAAATCGAGTTTGAATTTCGAGAAACGACCATCGGCTCGAAAGTTGTTGAGCCAAAGCAATAGATTAGATCCCACTTTAGGGATATTCTTGAATTTTGGCTAGGTCATAATATATCCGCGAGAGCCGCCGTTCGACGTCGTGCTTCGGTTCGTCGAAACCAACGTAAGAACGTCCGAGCGTGGAGCGCTCGCGCTACTGTCGGCCGTTCGCTGTGGTTCGCATGTACGTTCCGCGCACGAGAGAATTCACCCACCATCGAGAATTCAAGATACTCTTCGCCCTGGGGCTTCGCATTACGCACGCACGCACGAACGCAAGCGCTAGCGGAAGAGGAAGAGGAGAAAGAGACGAGAAGATAACCCCCAAGAGCTTCCTCCTTCGACGCTCTCCCGTTCCCATGTCTCCTCCCTCTCTCTTTCTTTGACATTCGTCTCGAAGCGCGCGTAGAGCTGCGTTTTTGCCCCCATCTTTCTCGGCACCCAGAAGCTCCGAAGGGAAGGAAGAGTTGATACGCGGGCCTTCGTGCTCATCTCTTCTTGGGTTTTTTTGGGTTTTGGTTGAGCCTGGGCTTAGATGGCGGATGTGGTTCGATTGTCTTCATTGGGCTTCTCTTCTTCTACTTCTTCTTCTGCTCTGACGCCGTCCTCTTCGCGCCAGCATGCCCTCTGCCCTCCTCAGAAGCTCCACAGGAGGTCTGGTTTTTCTGCGAATTGTTCCCACGGTGGGGGTGTGGCGGGTCTTGGTTTCGGACCCCGAAAGCAATTTGCCTCGTTGAAGGTAAGGCTTTTCCCTTTTCTTTTATTTTCTGGGGAAATTCTTGCTTTTGGGGGATATAGTATTGGATTATAGTGAACTTGCGGGGGCTCATTTGAATGAGCTGCTTGTCGCTGCAATTTCTGTTTTTTTGCGCATTACCCCGGCAAGATCATCATATTTCGGTTTCAATTGGATTGGTTTTTTTAGTGATTGGGGACTGTTCTGTTGTGTATGATTGTCAAAGTCCGTAGGATTACAAGGACTTGATGACTGACCATCATTAATTTGGAGCAGGAGGGCTTGTTAGGAACTAAATGAGTAGGGAAATCTCTTCTTGCTTAGGATTTCTGGTGTATATCCCATTTGTTTGGTCTTGCTCCATCCTGTACTTTGGTAGGAAATTTGGTTGCTCTGGATGGTCAAAGAAAACCAAGAAATCTCAGCAATGCTTTGTCAACGGGTGCTCTGGCTTTGTTCAGTTTGTACATTGATCCTTTGAGGTTGAACAAGCAGGTGATTTCCAATTCAGTGGTATCCTGAGCCAAAAAGAGAACAGCAACAGCCTAGAGCTAAAAAAATGTTTTACAGGCTAAGATCAAGTATAATGCAGTGTACATACACAGAATTGTGCAAAAGTTTACACTTGCGAAGGTGCAAATTTTACAGATTATTGACTTCTATATGATCCTTTTATTGGCCCTTGTTTGACTCAAGAGTAGGGGATTTTGACAAAACGAACATGGTACCAATGATGGAACCTGATTTCATTGGTGGATACCAGTTGAAGCCCCTACCCTTTTTGTTATTCTTAATATAGACACATATAAATTTCTGAAAGTTATTGATAGATCATTCATGAACCGTTTTACTAGAAGTAGAGAGAGAGAGAGAGAGAGAGAGAGAGAGTCTGATTAAGCTAGTGGGCTTGGGAGTAGGCTGTTAAAATGATGCTTCAGTGTTTGATAGTACAGGTCCACCATGAGGAGGAAAAAGGAGGAAAAAATATTCCAGTGTACTCTGTTAATATGTACCCATATATACTTTGTGTACAAAATTACCAATACACACACGTAAATCCACATATGAATAAGATTTCTGTTTCATGACTCTGTTCTGTTTATGGTTTCTCCCTTGTTGGTTGCTCTCCTCCAGGCGCATGCAACTGTTACTGAAACGGACCAGCCAAAATGGTGGGAGAGGAATGCCGCACCCAATATGGTTGACATTCATTCTACACAAGAGTTTTTGAGTGCGTTAAGTCAAGCTGGAGAAAGACTAGTAATTGTTGAATTTTATGGGACTTGGTGTGCTTCTTGCAAAGCATTATATCCCAAGGTGAGTGTCCCATCTATTATTCTTTTCATGGTTCAGTCAACATCGAGGTATTGTCTTGATACATTGATTGTACATGTCCTTTCCCTTTGGCCAGGTTGATCCCCACCCATCAATAATATTGTATAGGCAGCTCTTCTACAGAACATTATTTACCTTAAAGTATTCTCCCGATGACATGCATTACTCATCTCATATTGTGGTGGCTGATTGTATAAATGGCAGGAGAAAGAAACTATATGTACTTTATGCAGGCGTCATTTTAGATTTTGCATTTTTCCCAATTTTACTGTCTTGTTTTCTGCCTCGGGAATTAGGGTTGACCTTTATACACATTGTACTGAGAATTATTTGAACTGTGGCACGTTGAATGAGAAATTATATCTGCTCAATTCAGTGTTCCAGTTCTGGCAGGTATGTAGGTACTCTGTTGCTTGATTGACTGAAACAACTGAAGCACAAGTCGTCTATATGTGAAGTAGTGTTAGTTTGTACATGGAATACCTAGAATTTCATGTGGCAAAGAGTGTTAGGTACTGTATGAACGACAGCTTGAGAGGCAAAAATATTTGGTAATGACAGAAGTGAGGTTCTCTTGTTCTCAAGAATACAGAAGCTAAAAATCAGAACTTCTAAACTATTTGCCAACAGAGTAGCGTAATATTAACATCCCGCTGGAATAGGCTATGGAACAAAAGACCTGTCAATAAAAGAGCTAGGTCATTGTTTAACTTGTGGATTGCTATGTTAATACCAATGACAAATAGAACTAGCAATTGCTCTTGTTCGTCTTTCTTTTCCTCTCGGGCATTTCAAGTAGCTAATGCAAAATGGGAGCAGCATGTTTATGTAGTACTATAGTTTATGAAGTTTATTAAAACTCAATGGCTTGGTCATAGTATGCAAGTTTTAATCATCTATAGTTTGCATCCGTTACATGTGATTTCCCTTTGTGTTAGCCTTGATTTGTGTGGTCTTTTGAATCAATACTGGCATTTGTGACGAAAAGATATGCGGATTGTGCTAAATGAGTTGCTGATCATGGTCACATGTCATCCAGAATTGTGTCTCCAATGGGGTGGTTCTTTAAGGCATCCAAGTTGCTATAAATTAGTTAATTTTTGTCAAGAAAATATGTCCCTAAGAAGGAAGGATTGACTATTTATAAATAAATAGGTGCAATGCTGATAAACCCAGTTTCATATATCAAGGAGAAATTAAAATTGGCCATGGTTAAGATATATCAACTGAATTTTGGAACTTGTTGCCATCACTTCCTTGCACTTTTCTTGGAATTCTTCTTGTTGTGTTAAGCCAATACGGGTTTTGTGCTGACATTTTCTTGTGGTAATCCATCAGCTCTGCAGGACAGCCCAGGAACACCCCGAAATCTTATTCCTTAAAGTCAATTTTGATGAAAATAAGCCAATGTGTAAAAATTTGAATGTGAAAGTGCTTCCTTATTTTCACTTCTATCGCGGTGCTGATGGACAACTGGAGTCCTTTTCATGCTCACTTGTGAAGGTAAGTCTCTCAAATAATCTTACACGTGTCTCTGCAGCTGGTTTCGGTGAGATACTTGTTGTGCTACGTTGGTAGAACTATCGGGAATTTGGATCGATGAAGTTGAGATGGGATAGTTTGACCTGCTAAAGGGGAACAAGAAAATTGGGTATCAAGATGGGACTGCAGGATATTAAGGTGGTATTTGAGTCTGGATTAGTCGGTTAGATTTTCCTTCCGAAGTTTGGACAGCAAAAATAGCTCAGGAATAGTCTGTTCAGTGGCTGCTCAAGGTCTACTCTATTCAGGCCTTCCAACTTTAAAACCTGGTAACTAAATAGCTTACAGTCTGAAAGTAAGGATTGGTGATCTTCTAGGGTTCCTGAAATCATGGACTGGGGCTGGGTAGTCTGAACAAGTAATGAGTTTCATGTGAATGTGGTCAAACAATTTTAAATCTTCACATATTTAGGTGACGATGGTGTCTATGGAGAAACTTTAATTGCTACATCTATGATTGTTTGATGATACTTATGAAGCAGAGTTGCTGTTTAGGCATGAGGCCATGTTTCAGGAATCTTCTGTATGAATAATTGATCATGTAGCATATAATTAGGTGTGTTTTTTTATCATGCAAACTTAAACAAACAGCCGCGTCTGATCTTGTATTTGGTCTCACTTTGTTCTCCTGAATTATCTGTAGTTCCAAAAAATTAAGGATGCCATCCAAATGCATAACACTGAGCGTTGCAGCATTGGACCACCTAAAGGGGTCGGTGATCTTATTCTAGAACCTGCTTCTCCTTGGAAGGATAAATCGGCAGGAGCAACTTCTGCATAAAACTCTTATCATAAGGATCTGTCTAAATCAGCTATAGTGCAGCAAGCAGTCTCAATATGTATATTTACGCCAACACGGTGAAGTGACATTCGTGAGTTGTTTTCTGATTGCATATTTGCAATTCTTGAAGAATTTTTGGCTTTGTCTATTGATGTATTTAGTTTGAAACATCAAATAGAAATGTAACTCTTGCTAGTATATTTCCTCTGATGATACCTCAGTAGATTTTCCTGATCATTTTCTTGTCGTGAAGGGGGAGTTTCGGTGCATTTTTCTTGTCCAGACATAATTTCATTGAACATAGAATTGTCGAAAAGGAACTGGATAAACGAAAGGCTCATATATCTGTGACCCTTCGGCACGTTAGTAATTAGTATGTTCATTGATCTTTTCTCTTTTTAAGGAAGACAAACTAATGACTCGCTGTCCTTGTGTCTTCATCCATCAAACACGAAGGTAAACTGGTCAAGTCAGGTCTTTAGTGATGGCAAATCCTGCCGAGCATGAGTTCCTAGTTGAAAGCACGACCCTTTTGAAATTCTTTAAACTCTGTCCTTTCCGCTCTTTGTTTAATGTCAATGAGGATAGATAGCGAATGCCTGAGCAGTTTTGACCGCTGCGGTCTGGTGGTAGTTGAAAAGCACAACATCGAAGACTGCTGTCAATGGATAACAGAAGTAGGTCAAAACACGCTATGCGATGTTAATTTTTAGTACTTGGATACTATCTTTTGTTGCTCACTCCGTAGTGTGTCGTGTATTTTGTCCCCTCTGGTCATCCTCGGTTGTTTGTTGATTTTTCCTTTTTTGAAGACCATGTAAACACGTATTGTTTGCTTCTGTTTTTGTCCGATCTTGTTTGCTGTCTGGTGTTTTCAATATCAGATCTATTCACTATCTTCTCGTCGCTGAATTTGATCATAGACGTGGACAAGAGGTGTCATCTCTTCGTTCGGCTTTTATTTTGGGCTCTCCAAAATCTCCCATGGTCTTGACGAAAAAAAAAAAATCTGCCATCGAGGAGCCTGAATCAATCTCCAATTTAGAGTTTTCTCCATGAATTCGCACCAGTGCAAATCAAGAATCAACATTTGGCCATGTACCATATGAAGGCCAGCAATTCTCAAAGTGAGATTTCTCTGATCAGATTCACCCTTCACTATAACAAGCTTGAATGTGTTTCTCAAGCAAAAACACATACTTTTTGACTAATCTTGCGCCATGTTTGGAAAAACGAAAATTAGGTATCCCTGTTGGAAAAATAAAATTTGGAATTGATATTCAAATATGTCTTGAAGGATTACATAATATTTATAGACCCTTTAGATAACTAGGACGATTAAAAATTACCTTGATAACAAGCAACAATAAGCAAACACAATTTCCTAGATAATAATTTCCAAGACTCTAAGTCTCTAGATAATAATTGCAAGGATCTAATTCACAAGATGAGTTTGGATTACGAAAAATCTTTTTTATTTCCAACAACCTCTCTTAAACCGAGCTCATCTTGACCATGCTTTCTCTCGAGTTTAAGGAAGGAGTCCGTCTTCAACGGCTTAGTAAACATGTTAGCCACTTGGTCTTCCGACTTGCAAAATTGTAACACAATCTCCTCGGACTTCACTAGATCTCGAATGAAATGATACTTTATATCAACGTGCTTGCTTCTTCCATGAAAGACAAGATTCTTTGCAAGGGCAATTGCTGACTTGTTATCACAATTAATCACGGTTGGATGCTTCTGCTTTTGACGTAATTCAGCAAACATCAAACGTAGCCAAACTGCTTGAGTAGCACAATAAGCCTCTGCTATGTATTCCACTTCCGCACTAGACAAAGCAACCACTTGTTGCTTCTTTAAGAACCAAGAAAAAAAATTCCATTTCCTAAAGAGAAAACATAACCGGAAGTACTATTCCTTTCTCTAATATCACCTCCCTAATCACCGTATGTATATCTCATAAGTTGAAAATCATTAGAAACAGTGTAGAATACACCATCATCCACAATACCTTTAATGTACCGTAGAATTCTTTTTACTGCCTGCAAGTATGATTGTCTATGAGTCTCCATAAATCTGCTTACCATCCAAACACTATAAACAAGATTTGGCCGAGTAGAAGTCAAATATTGTAGACTCCCGACTAGCCTCTTGAAATATGTGGGATCGACTTCGGAGCCACTTCCATCTTTTGTCAACTTCAATCTTTCCTCCATTGGAGTGCTAATTGGTTTACAAGTAGCCATCTTCAAATACTCAAGAATATCCTTGGCATACTTTTGTTGACAAATAAAAATACCATCCTCCGATTGTGTAACTTCAAGGCCGAGAAAATAATACATGAGAACCATGTCCGCCATCTCAAACTCACGAGTCATGGCCTCCCTGAAGTCAGAAATCATCTCTTGATAATTTCCGGTAAATATGAGATCATCAACATATAAGCTGTTGATACCTAAATTTTAACTAGTCATTTAGGAACAATTGCATAGAAAATTAGGGATTAATTTTTTAACCCCTAAACAAAAAATATAATTAGATGGCATTGCATATAGATATTAGGAGCATTCCATTAATAGTTAATTAGGCCCATATAGTTTGCATATTTATCGGATCGACGGCGAATGAACCCAAGCGAATGGTTCCGAGCTTAAATGAAATTAATCGAACCAAGCCCATCACCAAAATTCACATGTTTTGCACGTGTGATAATTCAAGCGAAGATTTTCTATCACAAAGCAATGTCTCGTGCATACATTTTAAGCCAAATAGAAGATCAGGAGGGAAGGAAATTTGACATATTTGATTCCATTCTCTTCTATAAGACAAGACACTTTGCAAAGTGATTGGGGCCATATATCGTGAAGATATCTGCAGTGGGGTGATAAAAGCTTATTTTGAGCCATATTCAAAGCAATGTTATATTCATCTACATTAAAATAAGCAATAAAATATTGCAGGGAAGAGGAGGATAAAAGGATTGTGCACGAAAAGGGAGGAAAGAATAAAACAGAGATTCCAAAAGTGCACACAATAGGAAATAAGATTTGACCTCTTTCCTAGATAGCTTTCGTCCCCTCACCTATAAAAAGATGTTCGTGGACAGAAGCTGGGACTTTTTTCTTCTCTCTTTTGATCAATAGCGTTATTCACAGGTGAGAGAGAGAATTGTCTTCATTTAAGGGGCTCTCATAATTTCCAGAGCAGAATTTTTAGAGAGAACGAGAAACGCACGCAAGCGAGAGCAAGAGTAAGAGAGAGAGTCGATCGTGTACGCACCCACCCCACCGCTGTGCCTCCTCGCGACCACACCGCCTTCATCGCGCCACTTCGCTGACACCGCCGCACCGACGATCCTGCCTGAGCCTCCCATTGCTGCTGCCCCGACGGTCGCGGTTGCTCCTCTACCGCCATTGCTGCTCCTCCACCGCCGCGTCACTTGCACCCTTCAATCGTGATCTCCAGCCAGCTTGCGAGACAGCAAGCACCAAGCTACACTTGACTTGCTTCTCCGACGACAGAAAAGAGAAGAAATACAAGTTCTGTACATCGGAGGCTCCACAATTTCATATACGGCTACGAGAAAGCGAGAGGAATGCGCCACCTTGCCGCCATCGTGACCTTGCACCAGTAACGCAAAAATACCAAAAAATCCAGTAGTATCGGCTATCATCAGTCGATCACTCATGCTTTCCTTGTGTCTGACGGCATCCTATCGGCGACGTTGCTGCCTAGGTTTGCCTCAGCAACGAAGTTCCAGCGAACGCCTAGCAACTCTCACCCGATACCAGTGGCGCAAGTGAGAGTTGAGCAATCCCATTGGTGTCCAGCTTCTCGACGCTGATCCGAACCACACCGGAGCTTCTCCAAAGCGACAATACTAGTTTCGGTCTCCTTATTCAGTGAACCTGACGAAGTCAACAGTTTGTGGTGCCCAATTTTGTGTCTTTGCTAATTTCTTTTGACTTGCTTACTACTCTTCCAATATGTCAAGTTCAGTGTGATTGTCAAGCATCTCCAATCCGCACACGAGACAGGCACCACCGAGAGGTCCATCTAATTTGGCCACGACTCATCACTGTGAGCATCCACGGTCGAGAACCCCACACCGCGAGTAGCCCCGTTGCTGAGTGCCACCATCGTGAAGTAGCCGTCCTGGCCACGAGCCTCGCCGCAGCCAGCTTGGTTGAGCAAACACTGCCCGCCGTCGGACACCGGCCATTCTGCGATCTCGATCCACCGGTGATTCAAATTTGGAAAGTAATCCGCAAATCAGGTAAAAATCTCTATCCGGTATATTTTCAAAATATTTAAATTCTTAGTTTGAATATTTTGAATATTCCGTAAATATTTGGTTGATAGCTAGATATCTTAGGATAATTTTATGGTATCCGCAATATTCAAAAACACCCAAAATTAGGAATCATGGCAACGTATCTGGACGACTATTCAACCTTATCCTTAAGGTACGATACGTGACGTTACGGAAAATCTCTATCTTATCCATAATCACTTGAATACTATAATAGATTTTATTCGCTTTCCAAATTCGAATAATCAACTTTCCGTCGATATCTATAACCCTATAGATATGACTATTAGTTTGATTTATTTTCCTAATCCAAATTTGATAAGAAGAATTTTGCGGATTACGTGGATTGTTTGAGTGCGGTTGTTATCTTTATTTGATTGCTTTCTTTTTTAAATAAAGAAAATCCAAAAATATGTTAGTTAGAATTTAAATTAAAAGTTTGCATGCTTAAAGAATCCTAAATATATCCAAGAGAGTAAGATAATTATTTTATTTAAATTGGGATTTAGAGTAGCATATTTCCTAGTTTAAATTAGAAATTGTTTTAATCTTTGTGGATTATTTAGGATATTTAGATTTCGAATTTTCCATGAAAATCCAAAAAAAATGAGTCACTTTAGGACAGATTAAGATAGATTACATGTTAATTTAGACATTTTTTTTAATTCCGAATTTCGTTGGAAAAAACACATCGTTTTCCGTCATTAGAATTAGGTCACGTCGTCGCATGTCATATAGTTCGCATGCTAGGTTGCATTAATCATATGTCATATTTTGCACGTCATTGCATATAGGTTAGTTTGCATTTTAATAAAGCGCAAACCCTAAAGAACACATTGAGTGCCTTGCCTTGTTAATTATAAATCATATTAGAATTGTTTGTATGATTTTCTACTAATAATGCAGATGCTTGCGTTGCATTAAGGTATGTCATTCTCCTAATCTTGCAATTTATTTATTGCTTTCTTGGGTGTTAAATTGGTGGTTTGCGCACCCGTATGAACACCTCACATATTAGTGATTAGGTAATAAAATGGATCCAAACTGCCTACATAAACATTTTTAAAAAGAAAAGGTACCGAAAAGGCGTTAGACTAGATCTAGCGTAACCAAGTCCCCGAACTTAGAATCTCTGGTTCATAGAAATAAAACATATCTCTCTATGTTTTATCTAGGTTTCTAATCGACCTACCACAAATAAATTAGTGGCGACTCCAAGCATGAAAGTTTTTGCATGTTAAAAACTTAAACCTTAAGTTGCGAATTGGTAGGGCTTGGGAGGGCCCGAGTTAAGCTTAGTCTTAATAATCCATTAAGCCCGAGAAATTTTAGGTCACAATAGCTTGGTGACTCCGCTAGGGAAATTTGATGGTAAAAAAATTGATGGTCAAAATCCATTATCAAAATCGCTTTGGCTCGGTGGAAATCCATATACCTAACATTCATTGCATGGTCAAAATTTAGGTATCATTTAGTCTTTGAAAGCAACCTCTTTGAGCTCACATTCAAAGAGGAGTAGTTGTTAACACCTAAATTTTAACTAGTCATTTAGGAACAATTGCATAGAAAATTAGGGATTAATTTTTTAACTCCTAAACAAAAAATATAATTAGATGGCATAGCACATAGTTTTTGGGAGCATTTATCATATAACTTGATTGCATAGTGATCGGCTAGCGTCAGATGGGTCTAATTGGATAGATCGGATATCCTGAGCTTATTGGACCGCTACAAGTATAGTTTTGAGCTCAATTAGTTTGTTTGGGTCCATGAAATAGAATTAATTGAGCCCATGATCGGAAAATATATTGCACTCAATTCAGAAATTAATGTTACTAAAATTCTGGTCAATTAGCATAATATTTCGAAATGGGCATGATCTTTTGAGCACTCGTGGCACTCGATTCTCTCGGCTAGGGGGAAGAAAAGAAGCAAAAAAAGAAAAGGGAGGAGGATCAGTGAATTGTATTTCCTTTGTATCTCCGTGCAAAAGGGAAACAATATAAAAAATACAAGAGAGGAAAGTGGAATCCGGTCAATATAGGGGCACATATTCTGATCAATATCTTGCATCCATGGGCGTGAACAAAAAGGCCAAAATAATGAAAAGAGCCAAAATATAATATGAGGAAATTTGATTTATTCTCTTTCCTTGAAAGCTTAAGTCTTGCCCACTTATAAAAGGGACCCAAAAGCGACAAAGAAGAGGGTTCGGAGAATTTCCAAAAGACATTTTTGAGAGCACAAGAGAAATAGCGAGAGTGAAAGAGAGTTGTTCGTGCGTGTGCCCGGTGCCTCCCGTGCCCGACCACCCGTATCCGCATGCTTGTCTGAGCCCGCTGCTATCGGCCCCCTTGGCCGAGCTTCCCTTAGCCCCGGTTTCTGCCACGCTGTGCCCATGCCGAGCCGACTGCCCGTTGTCCCGTGCCTCGCCCCGCCACCACGCCACGCTCAAGTCACTGCCCGTGCCGCTGCCGCCCTTGTTGTAGCTCCTCTTGCTGTCCGTTGCCGCGCCCTCTGCTCATGGCCAGACCTATGACCGTGAACCGTCGTCCCTCCTTCCATCAACGACAACGTTGTTGTGCCCTCTAACTGCAAGATAACGAAGTAGGCCGTTGTTCCGAGTTTGACCGCTGACCAACGATCAACGTTGCTACTGTTGCTTCTCACAGTATTCTCGGTGGTGTCTCTGCAGTGATGTATTAGTGGGTTCCCAGTCACCACCAAGTCCAGAAAAGTCATGTGTTGGTCCAATTCACATTTATTCTTTCTGACATTCATCAAGCAACATCCAGCGAGGCCCCACCGAATACTTGCTGTTGCAGTGAGCCGTGACATCTTTGCTGTGTCACTACCGTGAACCACCATCGAGACGAGCTGCTCGTGATCCATCACCGGTCCACCTGCCGTCAGTCATCCCGATCCGCAATCCCAATCCGTGAGTTCAAATTTGGAAGTATCCTGAAATTAGGTAAGAACGTTATACAATATTTTTAGAATATTTGGTTTCTTAATTTTCGGATGTTTGAATATTTTGTGAATAGTGCGTCAATAGCTAGATATCTTAGGATAATGTGTGTTATATGCGCAATATTCGAAAATATCCAAATTCCTAATTTTGCAACGTATCTGGACGACTATCCGACCTTATCCATAAGGTACGATACGCGGCGATATGGAAAATCATTATCTTATCCATAATCACTTGGATACGATAATAAATTTAATTTGCTTTCCAAATTTAAGCAATCAACATTCTGTCGATATCTATAACCCTATAGACACGACCGTTAATTCGATTTCTTTGCCTTATATGAATTTGAAGAATCCTGTGAATTGCGTGGATTGTTTGAATGTGGTTGTTATCTTTGTTTGATTGCTTTCCTTTTAAATAAAAAAAATCCAAAAATTTGTTAGTTAGATTTAAATTAGAAGTTTTGCATGTTTAGGGAACCCTAAATGTATCTAGAAGATAGGATAATTATTTAATTTAAATTAGGACTTGAGATAATTTATTTCCTAGTTTAAATTAGGCGTTATTCTAATCCTAATAGATTATTTAGGTTATTTTAAGATTCCAAATTTCCATGAAAATCCCAAAAAAAATGAGTTACTTTAGGATAGATCAAATCATTTTCTCTAGGATAAATTGCATGTTAACTTGAATATTTTTAATTCCAAATTTCAGTGAGAAAAATACCAAAAATAAATCATTTGTCCGTCATTATAATTAGGTCACGTCGTCGCATGACATATAGTTCGCATGCTAGGTTACATTAATTGCATGTCATTTTTTGCATATCATTGCGTATAGGTTAGTTTGCATTTTAATAAAGCGCAAACCCTAAAGAACACTTCGAATGCCTTGCTTTGTTAATTAGAAATCATATTAGGATTGTTTTTTTTTTATAACCCAGGGAACCCCCGCACGGCCGACAGCCGAGGAGTAAACCCTGGGGGCGACACGTGCTAGCCACCACACACATGCCGCCGGTTAAGTCACACTGCGGCGCCCGGAATTCGAACACTCAACCTTTTGCGAGAGGAAGAGTGCGCGCTCCAGCAGCGCCACTCAGGCGAGTGGTTATCATATTAGGATTGTTTGTATGATTTTCTACTAACAATGTAGATGCTTGACCCACCCATCGGTGGCCGCATTGTTTTGCGCTCAGTTCCTTTCACGAGAGGTCCTGGGTTCAAACTCGCCCATCGGTGATTTAAGTGGGGGGTCGTGGCGGTGGGATGCTGCGCTAGCCCCCCTCGAGAACTAGTCGGGCATCACTGCTGGTTTGAGCCCTAGCTCGCCGGTCACGCGGACACCTCGGTTATTAAAAAAAAAAATAATGTAGATGCTTGCGTTGCTCTAAGGTACGTCATTCTTCTAATCTTGCAATTTATTTATTGCTTTTTTGGGTGTTAAATTGGTGATTTGCGCACCCGCATGAATACTTCACATGTTAGTGATTAGGTAATAAAATGGATCCAGACTGCCTGCATAGATATTTTTTTAAAAAAGAAAAGGTACCGAAAGGGCATTGGACAAGATCTAGCGTAATCAAGTTCCCGAACTTAGAATCTTTGGTTCGTAAAATAAAACATATCTTTCTATGTTTTACTTAGGTTTCTAATCGACTTACCACAAATAGATTAGTGGCGATTCCAAGCATGAAAACTTTTACATATTAAAAACTTAAACTCTAAGTTGCGAATTGGTAGGGATTAGGAGGGCTCGAGTTAGACTTAGTCTTAATAATCCATTAACCTAAAAAATTTTAGATCACAACATAGGCAAACAATGAGCATCTCACCGTTCAAGCCAATCTTCACATAGAAAGCATGCTCATAAGGACATTGGTTAAAACCATGATTCATGAAATAAGAATCAATTCCGGTATACCATGCTCGCGATGCTTGCTTGAGACTGTAAAAGGCTTTCTTCAATTTGTAGACAAAACCCTCTTGTCCTTCCTTGACATACTCCTTGGGTTGGAAATAAAAAAGATTTTTCATAATCCAAGCTCATTTTGTGAATTGGATCCTTGTAATTTTTAACTAGAGACTTGAAGTCTTGGAAATTATTATCTAGGAAATTGTGTTTACTTATTGTTGCTTGTTTTCAAGATAGTTTTTAATTGTTCTAGTTATCTGAAGGGTCTATAAATATTATGTAATCCTTCAAGACATATTTGAATATCAATTCCAAATTTTATTTTTCCAACATTTGGTATTAGAGCCAGTTTTGTTTGAGTTTTGTGAATTCGGCTTATAAAATCTCATGTCATATGGCCTCTGTGAATTGTGCCAGGACAATCCAACCTCAACTCCCAAGGTTCGATGGGAAGAATATTGAGCTTTGGAAGATCCGGATAGAGGTGCTATTCGGGTTTTAGAAGCTAACCGAGATTGTGGAAGAGGGATTCGTGGAGCTAAAAACGCGGACAGATTTGACAACGGAGAAGTAGAGGATAATAAAAGAAAATCACAAGAAAGATCGTAAGGCTCTCTTTTACATCTTTCAATTAATAGATTCGTCAATCTTTGAAAAAGTGACGAATTCGAAGGCGCCAAAAGAAGCTTGGGACTCTCTCATCAAAATATACAAAGGTGTTGAGAAGGTCTAGAAGGTTCGACTTCAGACTTTTTGTCGACAATTCGAGCTCCTTCAAATGGAAAAGTCGAAGTCCAATTCCAACTATTTCTCACGGACATTGGCTCTTGTCAGTCAAATGAAAGCCAATGGTGAGACAATTGGAGACTAACAGATCGTTGAGAAGATTCGTCGGACGCTAAATTTGCAGTTCAAATATATTGTGACTTCCATTGAAGAGTCTCGGGATCTCTCTATTTTGGCCATCAATGAGTTGATGGGCTCTCTACAAATGCATGAGCAATGACTCAAGGAGAAATCCAAGACGGTACAGGAAGCTCTACAAAGCTAGTTGGTGTTGCCCGATGAAAAGAAGAAACTTTCTAATCAAAGGAAAGATAAAAAGTGGCAAGAGAAGCATCTTGGACAACGAAAAGATAAGTCCCATATTCAGTGTTTTAATTATAAAAAGTATAGGCATTAACAATCTGATTGTCGAAGCAAGAAGATTGGTGGTCAAAAGTTTCATGCCAAGATAGCAAGATTTATTGATAGCGATGATGAGCATGATAATGCTCTTTTATTCACGTGTGATGCTGCGGTGGAAAACCAAAAGAACATTTGGTACTTAAACTCCAGACGAAGCAATCACATGTGTGGCGAGAAGGAATTATTCTCAAAACTTGATGACACCTTTCGTTCAGAGGTGAGGTTCGGGAATAATGTCAAAGTTCCTATCATGGGAAAGGGGACAATTAAAATCAAGGCGAAGGATGGGTCGGTTCAAAGCATTTCCGACGTTCATTATGTTCCCGGTCTTCAAGAAAATCTCCCAAGCATGGGACAATTGTCCGAGCGAGGCTATCACATGACCATTAAGGATGAGCTTTGCACGATTCATAATGGCAAAGGAGGGTTGATTGAGAAGGTAAAAATGGCTCGAAATTGACTTTTTCCTTTGTATATTAATTATGCTACCTCGTGTTTTAGTGCCTTGGTGCAAGATTCTTCATGGCTTTGGCGCAAGCGGTTCGGGCATGTGAATTTTGATAGCTTGAAGCTATTGTCTCGAAATAAGATGGTACGTGGACTACTTGAAATTTCTTCTCTGAAGGGGATATGTGAACCATGTGTTATCGGAAAAAAGTACAAAGAAAGCTTCCCTTCGGGACAATCATGGAGAGCTTCAAAGCCATTGGAGTTAGTGCACTCCGACCTCTGCGGACCGCTCGGTGAATCGTCAAATCGGGGGTACAAGTATTTTGTTACCTTCATTAATGACTTTAGCCGGAAAACATAGGTTTATTTCTTGAAGCACAAGTCCGACGCCATTGATGCTTTCAAGGAGTTCAAAGCCTATGTAGAAAAACAAAGTGGGCACCAAATTCGAATTCTTCGAACTGATCGTGGCACAAAATATTTGGTTGGTGATGGCTTTTTCAAACAGTTCGGCATCAAGCATCAATTGGTAGCACGGTATACTCCTCTACAGAACGGAGTAGCGGAAAGAAAAAATTGCACTATTGTTGATATGGTTGATACCATGCTTTGTTCCAAATAATAGCCTAAGCATTTCTGGGCGAAGGCGATTGCTTGTGCTGTTTACTTGTTGAATCTGTGTCCTAACAAAGGTCTTGAGTTCAAGACTCTGGCGAAGGTGTGGAGTGGTCGAACCCCTTCAATTCAGCATCTTCGCATTTTTGGGTGTATTGCTTATGCCCATGTGCCAAATGAGCTTTGCAAGAAGCTTGATGAGAAGAGTGAGAATTGCATCTTTTTTTGTTACAGTAATGAGACAAAGGGTTATCGGTTGTATAATCCGATAACAAAGAAGGTGGTTATCAGTTGAGATGTCACCTTTGATGAGGAAGGTGAGTGGACTTGGAGCACGGAGGAGAAGAGGCAGTTTCACTTTGTCCTGGAAGAGGAGAAGTCGGTTCAACCCGATTCAGATAGTCAATCTAAATTAGTAGCGGCATCGGTGCAACCTAATCTGGTAGCAGAGATTCGATCGGATTTTGCTGAAACGTCCTCACGTCCATGGTGAGAACGAGTTTTACCAGCTCGTTTGAGGAATTGTGTTTTTTCCAATGATGATAATCCTTTTGATGAAGAAATTGTTAATTTTGCTCTCTTTGCAGATTGTGATCCGACAAACTTTAAGGAGGCTTCCCAAGATGATGGTTGGGTCCATGCTATGGATGATGAGATATATGCAATTGAGAAAAATGATACGTGGGAGATCACTTCTTTTCAGGAAGGCAAGAAGTCCATCTGCATGAAATGGGTCTATAAGACCAAGTACAAGCCTAATAGTGATGTTAATCGGTTGAAGGTTCGCCTTGTAGTCAAGGGTTACAAACAAAAACTCGGGATTGACTATTTTGAGGTATTTGCTCCGGTTGCAAGAATGAAAACTATTCATGTGATCTTTGCATTGGCTTCTCAAAGACGTTGGAAAATACACCAAATGAATGTCAAGTCCACATTTCTCAATGGCATACTTGAGGAGGAGGTGTATGTGGATCAACCCGAGGGGTATGTCAAGAAAGGACAAGAGGGTTTCGTCTACAAATTGAAGATAGCTCTTTGCGGTCTCAAGCAAGCACAGTGAGCATGGTATACCATGTGTTGACAATTTTGTGTCAAGTGTCGATGTCCTAGTCCCTCCCCATTGAGAGATCACAACTCTGCAAAATTCTACATAAGCATTGTCCCGAATCACAAATCCAAGTTTCCATTATGTTTTTTTCAAATGGGTAAATAACTCAATACTCGGTGACTTCAAACATTACATATGTGACTTCTTAGATAGCAAAGCCCACGGATTCCATGAAAACCGTCCTTGCTACCGAAATCAATCTATTCCAAACCTTGGTACGCAAACCGAACCGTCATCTGAAATCCTTGGCCAACGTTCTCTGCGTGTGCGTGCGAGAGAACTCCAAGGGGGATGCATCCAAAATATGGGTGGGGGTTGTTCTTGACTTTGCAAATCCCAATCAATCAAAAAGAGAGTTTCCTGAAGAAGTCGCAATGTTGGAAGTCCAAGTCCCACACTAACTCTAATCCCACACAGGAACAAATAGAGACGGTGGACCATTTTCACTTAAAATAATCCTGGGATTGCTGTCGATACTGATCCTGTGCTCGGGGATAGCGGAATCTTTGCTGCTTTTAGGAAGGTTCGTAGACGCATTACTCTTAAACAAAAGAAAAGGGAAAAGAAAGACGGGGTCACTTTCGCCCTCCTTTCGTGCATCTGCAAGATTTACAAACCAGCACAGCTCAGACATCCATGATCAAGCCCACCACTGCTCCAGCTAGTCAACTTCGCTGCTTTGCAAAGAATATTCATTCATGTGGATGACCCAATTCAACTGACATTTGCTCGTTTCATAGAAATACAACCATGAAGAAAATGTAGGTTATGCCGAGCGAGGAAGGAAGGATGTGTTGAGAGTCAAGGCTGCAGCCCAAAGGCGAGACAGCCCGGAACTGACACCGTGGCCCATGGGGGGCACAATCGTAATTTTGGAGGAGCGAAAACCCTAATCCTCCGTGACCGAAAGTATATGAGAAAGGAGAAGAGCCCTCTCTAATGACGACTTCTTCCTCTCTTCTTTTTTATTTTTTCTGTCTTTGTGTGTCTGTGTATACGGTGATGATGGAGGGCTTTCAGATGAATTTTTACCGAGTATAAAGAAATGGCTATGGTGATGAGGTTTTCTATTGATCTGGTTTTTGTGTAGTTTCATCTCTTCATTACTTGTTGCTTCTCATGGTATCAGAGCCTTTCTCTGAAAGCCATTAAACACACACATGGCAGCGAGAGTTCCAAAGTTTCCATTTCCCATTCATGTAAATATTTGCAACTTCGTTACAATCAAGCTTGCGGAGGACAATTTCCTTCTTTGGCAAGCACAGTTTCATAGATTTCTCAGAAGTTAGGAGCTCATTGGGTTTATTAACGGTGAAATTAAATCACCACCACAGATGGTATGTGTTGAAGTTGAGGGAAAGGAGATTGAAGCTCAGAATCTGGATTATGCAGATTGGATGAGGACGGATCAGTTGATTTCATCTTGGATAAGTGGAGCTGTTTCAGAAAACATTTTGGGCATGATCATCGGTCTCGAGACTTCTTTCGAGGTATGGTAGACTTTATGTAATTGTTTTAGTCAGAAATCAGTGGCTAGGGAGTTTGAATTAAGGGGCAAAGTCCAAGCGTGCCAAAAGCGGGATCGATTATTGTCTTATTATCTTAGGGAATTTAAACTAATTTGCGATCAGTTAAACGCAATTGGTAAACCCGTGGATGAGATAACGAAGGTTTTTGGCATTTTGGAGGGGTTAGGCTCAGAATATGAAAATTTCAGAACCACAATTTACTGCTTGAAACCTCAACCTGATTATGATGAGGTCATTTCACAGCTTGAGAGATTTGAGTCAAGGCTGCAAAATTACTCCTCTAATCAGTTTAACCCCAATTTGGCATATTATGGGCAGAGAACTATTCAAGGTGAACAGAAAATGGATTTTAACATTGGGTTTAATTCATCAAATTATGCATTTGTTAGTCAAAGGGGAATAATCGGTTTTATGAAGGCAGAGGTGGAAGGAGTAATGGCAAAGGACGTGGCTATGACAGTGGCAGAGGCCGCGGCCTTGGTTATCAAGGGAGAAATCGGGGCTACAGACCCTATGGTATGAATCAGGAGGCACAAGGGTTCAGACAATAGAATTTTTCTTATGGCTCAAGTCAAGGGTTTAAACCCTATGCAAGTTCTTCACAGAGGTACCAAGATGTTAAGTCCTACCCCTCACCCAATGCACCTGAGAACAAGAATTATCAAGAAGAAAGAGCATATGAGAATGCGAGAGTTGCTTGTCAAATTTGCAAGCGTCCACGACATGACGCACTGAGGTGCTGGTATCGATTCGATAACTCCTTCCAAAGCGAGGAAATCCCAACTGCACTTGCCGCCATGCATCTTGAGGACCCAAAGGGAAGTGAATGGTACCCGGATACGGGTGCCACAGCTCATATCACTGCAAATCCCGGTATAATTCACATCCCTTCAAAGTATACTGGTAATGATAGTGTTATGATAGGTGATGGATCATGCCTTCCTATCACATTTACTGGTAATGCTTTCCTTCATACTTAGCTTGATATATTACCCCTTAATGACGTATTGGTGGTTCCGAAAATAACGAAAAACCTTCTATCAGTCTCAAAGCTAACCGATGATTATCCTTGCTCTTTTGTTTTTGACAAATATGGTGTTTATGTCAAGGATAATCAAACCAACTCGGTAGTGATGCTCGGAAGGAAAATTGGGGGACTTTACAGAGTTGATCAACAAGCAACTGAGGCTCTTTTTACTCAAAGACACAAGGTAGTGGGTGAAGAAGTGTGGCACCAGAGGCTTGCTCACACTAATGCACAGACACTTAAAGTTATGCAGAATCAGAAACTTATTCAATGGAATAAACAAGCTCAGGCTGTGTGTGGGAGTTGTCGCATTATAAAGAGTGCTAAGTTGTCATTTCCTTTATCTGAGTCTGCAACCAATTTTCCTCTAGAAAGGATTCATTGCGACATTTGGGGTCCATCGCCAATAAAATCCTTTCAAGGTTTCAGATTTTATGTCATGTTTGTAGATGACTTTCCCCGTTATAGTTGGGTATATCCAATGAAGTTAAAGTCAGAGTTTTATGATATCTTCATTCTCTTTCAAAAAATGCTTCGAAAATCAATTTGACCGCAAAATCAAAGTGTTTCAAAGCGACGGAGGGGGAGAATTTACTAGTACGAAATTCCAAAAACATTTGCAGAACTGTGGTATAAAGAATTACATATCATGTCCATATACCCCGGAACAAAATGGGGTTTCGGAAAGGAAACATCGCCATCTCGTGGAGCTTGGGTTGTCTATGCTTTATCACTCGAGAATTCCACTGATTTATTGGGTCGATTCATTTTTTACTGCAAACTATATCATCAATCTCCTTCCAACCCCAAATCTATAGCTGGACAGTCCTCATAGTAAGATTTTTGGGCAAAAATCGAGATATGATTTTTTTTCGAGTGTTTGGTTGTGCTTGCTATCCTTGTCTTCAACTGTATGTGCAACACAAATTTGATCCCTGTTCTCTCACTTGTGTTTCTTGGTTACAGTGAGAAGCATAAAGGGTACCGTTGTCTTGTACCAACAGATGGGAGGATTTATATCAGCAAAAACGTTACATTCGATGAAGGTCTCTTTCCATTTGCTCAGAAGTTGAATGATGTGTTCCCTCAATATACGGTTTTGTATAAGAAATGGGTTGAAGAAGTGAAGTTCATGGGATCTGATCGAGAATCACAGCCGAGCAATACTGCACATGATAATTCGGGTCTTTTACAAGATAATGATGTCCTAGAGATTGGACAAATCAGAGTGCCTTACAAGGAAACACCTATGTCACAAATGTCTCCCACTACTGAGTTGGGACATGTGTGTTCATGAACAATATGAAGAAACTCGAGCAACTAACAGTTGTGAGCCACCTGTATCGGATGCGGTGACTGCTGAGCAGCCAAGAATCACTTCTACTCACCAAATGCTGACACGGCTTAAATCTGGGATTGTAAAGCCCAACCCCAAATACACGTGCCTAGTTGAATACCGGGTTCCTGCAGAACCCAAATTTGTAAAATCAGCACTTGCACATGAAGGTTGGAATAAGGCCATACGAGAGGAAATAAATGCCTTGCATGAGAACTAAACCTGGATTTGGTTCCACGCTGATCAAATGAATGTAATCGGGTGCAAATGGGTATTTAAAACCAAGTTGGCCGCAGATGGGAGCCTTGACAAATTAAAGGCACGCTTGGTAGCTAAAGGCTACTACCAAGAAGAGGGGATTGATTTTCTTGAGACATTTAGTCCTGTGGTGAAACAGGCGACAATTCGCATTATCCTTTCGGTAGCTATGGTGCAAAAATGGTCGATACACCAATTGGACGTCAAGAACGCCTTCTTGCATGGTACACTTAATGAAACGGTATATATGGAACAGCCCCCAGGATTCTTGGAACTCTCTAATCATGTGTATTTGCTCCGAAAGTCTCTGTATGGTTTGTGTCAGGCTCCATGTGCATGGTTCGAGAAATTCAGCAATTTCCTCTTGGAATCGGGCCTTTTCTGCAGTGCTACTGACCCATCTCTTTTTATCTTACACAAGGGTCAAGATACAATCCTACTCTTGCTATACGTCGATGACATTGTGTTAACTGGAAGTTCAAATCAGCTGCTCATTGAGTTGATCAAATCTCTTAGCTCCAACTTCCATATGAAAGACTTGGGTTGTTTACACTATTTCTTGGGTATCAAGGCCAAGTACACATCTGAAGAATTATTTCTCTGTCAAACAAAATATGCCATTGACCTCCTGGAACGAGCAAATATGAAGGAATGCAAGCCCATCTCCACACCCTTCTCACTAAAACCAGTTCACAACTCTGGTGATGATGTTTATCTTGACAACCCGTTGGAATACAGAAGCTTAGTGGGAAGTTTGCAATATCTAATGATAACTAGATCAGATATTGCGTATGCCACGAACGTGTTATGCTAGAAAATGCAAACTCCAACAGTGGGTGACTTAAATACATTGAAGCGAGTATTGCGCTATATCAAAGGGACCGTTAACTTGGGACTTTTCATTCACTCAAATAGCTCGTTGAATTTATATGGTTTTTCGGATGCCGACTGGGCTGGTTGTGCCAATACAAGACACTCCACTACGAGGTTTTGCACATACCTTGGTTCGAATATCATCTCTTGGTCAGCAAAGAAACAAACCACAGTGTCACGGTCATCGACCGAAGCAAAGTACAGAGCACTCGCCTCTGCTACTGCCGTTCTTACATGGATTGCATTTATCCTGAGAGACATCGGGATTCACTTAACCTCACCGACGGTATTGTTTTGTGATAATCAATCTGCAATTTCTCTTACATCTAATCCTATCTTACATGCCAGGACAAAACACATTGAAATCGATTTCCACTTTGTCCGTGAGAAGGTTTCATTAGGTTTACTCAGTGTGCAGTACGTTCCCAGCCATCGTCAAATTGCGGACATTTTTACCAAGGCCTTGTCCAGATTTGATCATTGTTCTCTTAGAATTAAACTGGGTTTAGGTTTCAAAACCACACCCAGTTTGCGGGGGGATGTTGAGAGTCAAGGCTGCAGCCTAAAGGCGAGACGGCCCGGAACTGACACCGTGGCCCATGGGGGGCACAATCGTAATTTTGGAGGAGCAAAAACCCTAATCCTCCGTGGCCGAAAGTATATGAGAAAGGAGAAGAGCCCTCTCTAATGACGACTTCTTCCTCTCTTCTTTATTTTTTCTTTGTGTATTTGTGTATACGGTGATGATGGAGGGCTTTCAGATGAATTTTTATAGAGTATAAAGAAATGGCTATGGTGATGAGGTTTTCTATTGATCTAGTTTTTGTATAGTTTCATCTCTTCATTACTTGTTGCTTCTCAGGATGGACAAGAGGGGGGCAGAGATGCCCATCATTCTTCACTTGGGAACGAATCTTTCCTCACCACTTTGGTGCAGAATACTTAAAAAGAGAGACTCTTTCTTTGAGCCAGAGATTTCTTTCCCTGTGCTTGACAGCTAAAATTTGTGAATTATATGATATTGTAATCTGATCTGATCCTGTCCCCTCGCGATCATATCCAAGATTTCATTTTCATCGCTCTGATTTCAGATCAGCATGCTAATAATTTAGCTAAAAAAGGGAAACAAGAAACACAGTCGAGAACGCTAGTTTTTCTTTCCTTTGGGGAGGCCCCCAAAGCAACACGGGTCGAGTTCGTTCGCCATTTGCACATCAATATCAAGATTCAAGATTCAGACAGAACCCACCACCCATCTCGACCCGACCCGCTAGCCCGACCTGCAGTGGACCACCCGGAGCTCGCACTTGGGCGACACCATCCCCATCAGGAGCCTCGCCGTGTGCTCCTGCCGCACCACCGCGCCCTCCTTCTCCACCAGCACGGCGCCCGCGATCCCGTCGTACCCGCCGCCCCTTCCGGCCACGTACGCCACCAGCGCCGCCTGCACGGGGCCGAGGCTCGGGCTATACGCCGCCGACTCCGCGTACGAGCCCTTGTACACCTTCCCCTCGCGGTCCGCGATCGCCACCCCGGACGGGCACTTGCTGTACGGCGCGTGCGACTCGTTCGCCGCCTCCAGCGCCGCGGCCGCGAGCTCGTCGGCCTCGGGCCCGTCGCAGAAGCCGTTGCAGGTGGACCCGCGGTCCGGGTTCGGGCTCCGGGTCAAGAACGTCAGCCCGTTGTGGTGGGGCTCCAGGAGGAGCGGCACCTCCTTGTCGAGGAGATCGTCCGGCCCGAACCGCCGGGGGAGGAGGCTGGACAATGGGCCGAACGCTGGGTCCGGTTCTTGGTCCGGGTCGTCCACGGGGAAGACCCGGATTTGGATCTCGGAGGCGTCGCGGATCTCTTGGAAGAACTGGCGGCAGTGGCCGCAGGGGGTGGAGGAGACGGCGAAGGCGAGGAGGCGCCGCTCCCGGTGGAGCGCGAGGTTGGTGGCGAGGAACTGCTCGGCGTGGACGGAGTGGTGGAGGGGGAGGCCCGGGAACTCGAGGTTGACGCCGAGGAAGATCCGGCCGGAGGGGCCGAGGCCGACGGCGCCGACGTCGTAGCGGGAGATGGGGGTGCGGGCGAGGGGCTTGGCGGCGGCTACGAGCGTGGGGAGGAGGTCCGTCAGGGCGAGGCCCGCGTCCTTGGCCATGGCCGTGGCCTCGCAGGCTTCGATGACGAATCTGGGCGGGTCCATAAGCCGGGTCGGGTCCGTCGCCGGAGTTTTATGGTGGGGAATAAGAGAGAGAAAGAATGGATTTCCCCGAGAACGAGGAAGAGGAAGAAGAGGCGGAGGAGGAGGGGGAGGGAATACGACGTAGAGGGCCACTATTTATAGATGATGACAAGTCATATTTATTTATTTATTATAATTATTTTGAGGTATTCAAGCACTTCTTTGGCACACTCAATAATTACAATATTTTATAAAATTTTTAAGCATGGACGAATGATTTTGCTAGTGACCAAATAGTGGGAGGAGATTTTACCATATCCCCCCTCCTCCCAATTGGGAGGCGGGTAAATGGCGAGTTTTGACCGCAAAGCTGTTCATGAGATAGACAGCTCAATCGAGGTTATCGAGCCCGATCGACAAAAAGGGTAAAATGAACATATGCGGGCAGGGGATTCTCTTCAGGAGGCTCGACTTGATTGTCTTGGCTTGCTTAGGGCGATTTCGTGAGCACGTGTGTGAGAGAAATTGAACGAGTTTGCACATCCACGGAGTGCAGAGCCCTCCGTCCACCGCTGCTATTGCTTGGGGCATGAGAGAAACTACTTCATTGTACTCATCCAATTTGGCATGCACAATTTTTTTTTGTGGTGTTGAACATCTAATTGGGATGAAAGTAACACTAGACTAGAGTCAAATTCATTTCAAGATTCCAGTGGGAATGTGGTGCATAGACTTGTCAAAATGGCGGATCGGGTCGGGTTTGAGTCGAGTAAAAAATGGTCTATCGGGTCGGGTTTGAGTCGGGTAAAAAATGGTCCGACCCAAATAGACTCGTTTCCATGTAATGAATATCTAGTGACCCTGCTCCACCCATATCCGATCGAACCCATATTACTAAAACACTTTCATATTTAACTCACTTTAGGAAAACTCATACCCAAATGAAGATGAGAGTACAGAGTGAGTAAGCAGCGAGAGAGATAAGTTGAGTTTAAATAAGTTGTAAAGCCATTTACAATCAATTTATGACCCTTTTGACACACATATTATGTTTATATCAATTTATGACTTATTTAGTGAATATAACTAACTTATTTATGACTCATTTACTAACAGATGGGTTAAGAATTGAATTTATAGCCCATTTTGATAGGTCTAGTGGTGCATAAATGTCAAAATGTGGCGATGTGAACATTCTTTTGAACATTTCCAAAGAGGTAACCACACATCCTCATAAGAGGACATCTAAAACTTTACCTAGAATAGAGTGAAAGAAAAGAGATAAACTGAAAACTTAGAAAGCAATACCGCTTTTATTTGTTATTTTATAATCTTCAATTAGTATATAACTATCTCGAAAAATACAAAAGAATGTAATACCAATGTTAAAAGTACAAGGAAAGAGATAAGCATGCCCTCGTCGGATTCATACCACTTCTTGAATGAATGGTCTGACTAGATCTCAATCGCAAAAGGCATTATAAAATGTCTGAAAAGTCATTCGCCCCCCACGACCATTGCACCAAAGTAGTCCAAAGTTGATAATAATGAAAGTGCACAATGGCTCGGATTAGGGTTTCTTCCTAAGCCAACCTACAAACACACATATCGCACAAGATTATTATCCAATTGATCCTCAATTTATTATGCAGATATCAATTCGGTTATCAACTTTCCAATTTTTCTAATTTAGTTCTAAAACTTTGCGTGAAATTACAATATAGTCTTTCCGGCCAATATTTACCGAGAATCGCTAATGTAGTAGTGTGCCTCGTAGAATGACTGGCAATGACTAAAATGTCTAATTAAAGGGACTACATTAAAATTTAGCATAAAAATTTAGGATTAAATTGACATAATTGAAAAGTTTAGGATTTAGGATTGATTCGGTAAGTTTCCCCTCGTCACACTTACATCATATGCTTTATTGCTTCCAATCAATCGGCGGAATTTCTTCTAGTGTTGCAGAATTAGGATATAGTTAGGATTGGGGCATCTAGTTCTTATGTTCCACATTTCGCATCTCATTCATGGATAGTGCAATGGTCACACGTAGCATCCTATAGCAAGAATGTTTTGTACTCTTTAGAATATGCTTTGTGTCGCGCGTGTGTTTGTTTTAGAAAATATAAAATTAACGGTCTAATGTTTGTTTCGTGGATTTTACGCTAAATATGTTGCACTGGTTAATGCAATAGCAAAAGACACTACTAACACGTGAAATTATGTGATTATGATAGGCAAAGCAAGCGTCGTTCGTGCAATAAATTTTACTGTACCTAATCTAATTGAGTCCCCCGATTAAAGTCCAAATCACGACATCTTTTTCACAAGGCGACAACAAAGAGTTTTGTTGAGTGAATGCACGAACTTTGGCAAAAGAAGACATGTCCCGATTCATGATGACCTTTAATCATGGAGGATGTGCGACGCACTTACGTTTCTTCATTTGGCATTTTTATAATTGTTGTAGAGCATAATGGAGAGCGACGGATACCTACACGTTTTTTTATTTTAAAGTAATGGTATGGAACAATAGTCGTGTCAACTTGTTAACACCAAAAAAATAGCCGAATGTTTTGGTCGACGGTTCAATTGATGGGTGCCGGTTAGCAACCGACGGCGAAAGCGGAAACAGGCATTGGAGGTGGACGGCCGATGAAGTGAAACCGGGTTTCAACAAGGAGACAAAATGTTGGTCGACCGAGATGCTAAGAATGAAACAGTTTAGAGCTAAAGCAGGGGGTCGACAAACATAGTATATCGGTCAACTAAAATGAGTGTAGGATGTAATTGTCAAGATGTGGAGTCGATAATCTCGGGAGCTATAACCATATGTAGATAAGGGCTGCTGAACAATGGGAGCCATGTATGGCAAGTTTTTTAATACTTAGTAACTTTCTATATGACCGTGACCACATATTATGAATACTTGAGATGTATTCTTTATTGGGTTAATATCACGAAAACCCCTAAGCTAATGCACCTGTAACAAGTTTACCTCAAAAACATATCACTAGTGTACCAGTTTTGGGGTTTTTGATTACCCAAAAATTAGTTTTTGGTAAATTTATTACAAGAATACCGGCTTAGGGTTTTTTATGACCCAAAAATTAATTGAGTAAATTTGTCACGTATATATCAGTTTGGAGTTTTTCGTGATATTAATCATTCTTTGTAAAACCGATCAATCAATCCAAGAATACATGATGCTCATCTTTATTCTCAGTGTGTTTCACATTTCCGGTACACTATACATTGTCGAAAACTACTGTTTCCAATATTTGTGCCTTCAAATTCTACACCATTTACATTTCCTGTCCAAGAATCATCAGGACCCTTTGAACCTTCGTTGATCGGACCTGTTCATTGCTTCACAAGATCTTTCGCTCTCCCAGTGAAATGCGACTTCACGCCGCGGGCCACCGCCCGAATTCAAAAACCGAGTACTAGGATGCGATATCTGACCGCAAAATGGAGCCCAAGAGAGATTGAGATCCTGTAAGTCTCTTTCGTTGGGACTTTGGAGATGGTTTGATTGTCCAGGGTTTCCCATTAGTCAAAAGAAATTACGTATAATTCATCAGCATTCACGTTTGCTTTCCATTTGAAGGTCAAATCAACTTTAAGCATGAGTACAAAGAAGCAACGCAAGGGCGTTTTTTAGAAGCCTTCCCCCTCTCGCATGACATGAAGTATTTTTTTTTTCTTTTTTTAGTGGTGATGATTGAGCATCTATGGATGAATATGCACGACGTACTTTCAATAGGTAATAATGGGGTTAGAAGTATCCTGTAAACCATGTGAATTGGTCAAATTATAAGAAATAACGAGGTTAGAAATATCCTGTAAATCACATGAACCGGTTAAAATCAGACGTTTAGCATGTGCAAACATAAAATTGGTGAAATTCAAATGAGTGAGCTTCGGTTCTCGAGCTGAAAATCCCTCGATGCCTCAACCAACCATAAAAATAAAAGAATCGTTAAGGGTGTGTATGTTTCACTAAAACTTCATAATAAAGGAATGTATTTTTCATGAAAGTTTTCATTTGTTTGATAGGTTTAAAGAAAGTGATTTCCTTATTGCCAGAAGAGAAAGTTGTTTTCTCTCAATTTAAATTTGTTATTTTCAGTCTATGGAGAACATTTACCGTAAATCGATTAACTTTTCATCATCCAAACACCAGAAAGACGGAAAATAATTTTTTGTAAATAGTTTTTCTTTAAACAAACAGACCCAAGTCACGGGTTATTTTTAGAATGATTACTATTGTACCAAATAAAAGTGGTTGTCTGGATAGCACTAACATGTCGAAAGAAAAAAGGGGAATCCATGTCACAATTTGATCAACTTCTCCAAACGCAGGGCATAAGGGACATATGCTGTAGCCAACTGATGATGACATTGGATTCACATTAAGAAAACAACAATCTGTACTTGTAGTTGCTGCTAGCTTGCAAGCATTTGTTTATTGTTCTTGTTTTTTTCTGTATCTTATTCACTGAGTTTGGAACTTGCCATGCAATTGTCCATCTCTCTAGAGCTCTGCACTTGGCCCCACTCTCACCTACCTCTCTCTCTCTCTCTCTCTCTCTCTCTCTCTCTCTCTCTCTCTCTCCATGAGTCCAAATGTATGACTGCTTGAGTTTCTGTCTGGCTGATTCATGTTTAACACGCTGTAATCAGAGAAGTTGTCTGTATGCGATGGGAGATGAAGATATTGGAGGAACCACATGTGAAGGTGAAACTTGATTTCCATTTCATTTTCCAATGTGGCTTTGATTTGCATGTCCCTCTAAATATGTAGCTAGGGTTCTTCGGTTAGCAAATTACGCGTGCTAATCGAAGGTTCGAGAGAGGATCGCCTCGCCTAGCTTGCCTTACAAAAGACTAGCCCGTCTCATGAACCAATATGCTCCACACCCGCTTGCAAAACATTCGACTCATATAATACCCATTCGCACGCTCTATAATTATCAATAATTTCGCTTTCTCATAATTAGGGTTTGCACTAATCCATGTAATAATGTACACACACTTGCCTATGTACTCACATCTTTCGTACGTCCATGCACTCACGTACAAATGCAACGCACAATTTTATAATCACCGACGCAGTATCTGGCATCGGCTTTTTGAGGACCATAGTATTATAAATTGCCCTCAATAAGAGAAGCTACCTAAGTTAATCACCGTTGACCTTGGAACTTTGCATGCACGTCTGCCAATGCATGATTCTCCAAAAGCAGCTGCATTGTGCTCCCACCTACCACTCCAGAGTGTGCAAGATAGATCTGTGGTTAGCTTGGCTGCTTTGCATTTGATTAAACAAAATCGTTGCACAGGAATACAAAAAGGGGAGCTTCGTGAAGATGTTGAACTTTTTAGTTTAAGGTGCTTCTTTGTGTCGGAATGTGTGGTGGAGAGCATCGTTCGCCCCACTTCTGCTTGTCGTGTTCTATTCTTTATGTAGGTGGAAAAAAGAAACTATTTCCTGTTGGGGGAACCAAAAAAACATGCTTTGTTCTTGTTCATCAAGTGAAAAAGATCATGAAGTATTCAATGCATTTTCGAAAGGATTTATACCACGAAAAATCTCAAATAGGTATATCTGTGATAAATTTTTTCCAACTAATTTTTTTATCATCAAAAACCCCAAACTGGTATGTCTGTAACAAATTTACCCTCCGTTGGTTTCCGTTAAATTTTACTATCAAACTGCTATGTTAAATGACACACGATAACTGGTGAATGTATCAATTTTGGGCACACAAATGTACCAGTTTGTGATTTTTTGTGATATTAATCCCATTTAAATTTGTCACAAATGTATCTATTTTGGATTTTTGGTAGTTAAAAAATTAGCTTGGGGTAAATTTATCACAGATATACCTGTTTGGGGTTTTTAGTTGTCAAAAAATTAGTTTGAGATAAATTTTTCATATGTGTATTAGTTTAAAGTTTTTCGTAGTATTAACCCTTTTATTTTTTACTTTTTGCATCTTTCAAACAGTGGCAGTGCACTCACTTGAGTTTTTTCTATCTTAAACAAAATTTCAAATATATAAATATCAACACGTAAATTCACGAATAGTTTTTGAATTTTTTTAAGCCAAATAACATTTTAAATTATTGGAATGAAAGCAAAGAATAGTAAAGAAATTAATAAATAACTTAAAGAAAAAGAGAAACTTACCTCTATTGTGAATCTCGGACGACCTCTATCGATCGCTTAACCATTGCGACAGGGGACATATTTGGTGTGAGAGAAAGAGGACCCATGAGTGAGGCCCAATGAAGTGGCCACCACATCGCGATTGCGTTCGCTGTGGTGCGAGCACCGTTGGGTGGTTGCCGAAGCAAGGCGGCCAACGATTCCGGCGATGGTTTGAGGTGGCCAAATCTGCCCAGATATGACCACCACACGCAATCGAGAGAGGAAAAAATTTCAGGCGACTATTTCCTAGTGTTCGCTTGCATTGGTCAAGCAGTGGTCGATAGAGATGCCATGGTGGCGATGCCGATTGGCAGGCTATTCTCTATTGTTCACATAACTTTTTTTTTTATAAAATTAATCCAAGTTGGAATAAAATTATTCCACCCCTAGGGCCAAGATAGATTATATCCGACTCTTTATCCACGAACCTTTACGAGTTTATTCAATCCAAGTGTATTGTCAAACGCTAGATATGATCATCGATTATATCCTATCCGGCCTTTTGTTCAGGTCATGAATGCAGTACGATCACTGGCTGACCCACCCAATTATTTCAGAGACAAATGGGCTAATAGACAACAAATATTGTTACCCAAACCAAAACTGCTTAAGCTTAAATCCAATTAGTGTACTTTCTGGCCCAACCAATAATGAATGCACTCCCTTCTTTAGCAAAACCATGTGAGAAATGTTACTAAACACACTTATGGAACAGTAAGTGCTGATGTGTTTGAATACTGGAAAAAAGAAAATTAACAGCTGTCTGATTGTGCCTGAAAACTAGAAAATAAAGATTGAATAGTGCGCATTACTAGAAGGTTTTGACAATATAGTTGATAATATTGTAATCAAGAATCATCAATTACAAAGAGAAAGAAAGCGCAATACTTTGGCTTGATTATACGAAAGAATTATAGAAAAAACTTAAACCGGTACACTTACGATAAATTTACCTCAAACTAATTTTTTTATCATCAAAAATCCCAAATTGCATTGTACCCTTTGTTAAATTGAATTAACACCACGAAAAATCACAAACTAATACACATGTGACAAATCGAAAGTAAAAATCCCAAATCGGTATACCCGTCAACTGCCACGTGTCGCCAATAAGCATGCAATCCTGCTGGTAAAGTGATTGGGGGATGAGGATGCTAGTATTATAAATGCAGGGTAAGAAGCAGGAGAGTTAGAGATAGGATAAAATATGTCACATGTTATCCAATTTAGAAATTTGACGGTAAAATTTAATCGAAATTAACGAAGGATAAAATTACCACATGAGTATCAATTTTAATTTGTTATCAAAAAAGGAGTTGGGTAAAGCAACCTCCCTTCTTGGACGAGCACGGGGCCTAGTAGAGTAGAACCGGGTTGCGTTGCTTGATGCTCCGTTCGAAAACAAATCAGTGATCGGAGCCCAAATGTCTTCAATGTTCTATTGTAAGGCCACGAACGTGCAACTGCTACCGCTCTCAAACGAAGATGGAGATGGCCAATTATCTCCAGCTTAGGCCACACCCAAGTGCCCCTCGCATTTCGGCGGGTGTTCGTTCGCTCCCTCCTTCTTCGGCTCCGCTTCTTCCGACCTCCGCTATCGATTCGACTCGTAACGCATTCGCCGAGCGCAAGACCGCCTTCAGACTAGCCCGGCGCTTGGTCTTAGGCCTCGGAGCTTCCTTCTGGGCTCAGTCCGTGGCCACGTCCGGCGCATTTGGCGGGAAATCATTCCTCGCCTCCGCCAGGCCTTCTTCGAGCGTCGAGCAGGTGATGGCCCTTTTTCTTGCACCGGGGCTTCTGGGCATCATCCGGGGTTGTTTCTTGATTTTTCTTTGTTGGGCATTCCGTTTCTTGGATTTTGATCGTGGTTTTTGCGAATTTTGGAGTTCGTTTCTTTCATTTCTTGATTGCGGTACGTTTTGAAATTCTGGGTTTCTTTAGAATCTGTGGTTTTGGTGGTTTCCTTGTGAATGAAGAGATTGCGTCGTCGTAAAAGAGTCTATTGAGTAGCTCAATTTGGTGGTGCTCACGAAGCTTTGCTTGGACAACCAGCCTTCTGCTCATGGGGCTGTAAGAAAGTTGTGGTCCATGTTGTTGAGGAGGGAAAAGTGATCTTGCTTTGGCTTAACTTGCTATTCGAGATGGTGACCGCCCGGTGTCTGAATTTTTCTTACCACACAAATTAATATACTCCATAGAGTTGGTAATCTTCAATATCCCAATGAAACCTTTTCTTAAACTAGGCTGCTTGTCAATGATGCACTGTCTTTTGGCTTCTTTTATCTCCTTTCTCTGATCAAAATTTCGTCTTGATTGAAACGAGGGTCCTATAGGTATTGAAGAATGTGGAATGGCCAGAACAATTTCCGTTCAAAGAGGAGGATTTTGACCTGCTAAAGGGGGACGAGAAAATTGGGTTTCGAGATGGGACTGCAGGATATTAAGGTGGTATTTGAGTCTGGATTAGTCGGTTAGATTTTCCTTCCGAAGTTTGGACAACAAAAATAGCTCAGGAGCAGTCTGTTCGGTGGCTGCTCAAGGTCTACTCTATTCATGCCCTCCAACTTTAAAACCTGGTAACTAAATAGCTTATAGTCTGAAAGTAAGGATGGGTGATCTTCTAGGGTTCCTGACATCATGGACTGGGGCTGGGTAGTCTGAACAAGTAATGAGTTTCATGTGAATCTGGTCAAACAATTTTAAATCTTCACATATTTAGGTGGCGATGGTGTCTATGCAGAAACTTTAATTGCTACATCTGCGATCGTTTGATGATACTTATGAAGCAGAGTTGCTGCTTAGGCATGAGGCCACGTTTTAGGAATCTTCTGTATGAATAATTGATCATGTAGCATATAATTAGACGTGTTTTTTTATCATTCAAACTTAAACACACAGCCGCGTCTGATCTTGTATTTGGTCTTACTTTGTTCTCCTGAATTAGCTGAAGTTCCAAAAAATTAAGGATGCCATCCAAATGCATAACACTGAGCGTTGCAGCATTGGACCACCTAAAGGGGTCGGTGATCTTATTCTAGAACCTGCTTCTCCCTGGAAGGATAAATCGGCAGGAGCAACTTCCGCATAAAACTCTTATCATAAGGATCTCTCCAAATCAGCTATAGTGCAGCAAGCAGTCTCAACATGTATATGTACGCCACCACGGTGAAGCGACGTTTGTAAGTTGTTTTCTGATTGCATATTTGCAATTCTTGAAGAATTTTGGCGTTGGCTATTGATGTATTTAGTTCGAAACATCAAATGGAAATGTAATTCTTGCTAGTATATTTCCTCTGATGATATCTCATGAGTTTTTTTCCTGTTCATTTTCTTGTCGCAAGGGGGAAGTTTCAGTGCATTTTTCTTGTCCAGACATAATTTCATTGAACATAGAATTGTCGAAAAGGAACTGGATAAACAAAGGTTCGTATATCTGTGACCCTTCGGCAAGTTAGTAATTAGTATGTTCATTAATCTTTTCTCTTTTTAAGGAAGACAAACTAATGACTCGCTGTCCTTGTGTCTTCATCCATCAAACAAGGTAAACTGGTCAAGTCAGGTCTTTAGTGATGGCAAATCCTACAGAGCATGAGTTCCTTGTTGAAAGCATGACCCTTTTGAAATTCTTTAAACTCTGTTCTTTCTGCTCTTTGTTTAATGTCGATGAGTATAGATAGCGAATGCCCGAGCAGTTTCGAACGCTGCGGTCTGGTGGTGTGAGAAAAGCATATCGAAGACTGCTGTCAATGGATAATAGAAGTAGGTCAAAACACGCTATGCGAGGTTAAATTTTAGTACTTGGATACTATCTTTTGTTGCTCACTCCGTAGTGTGTAATGTATTTTGTCCCCTCTACTCATCCTCGGTTGTTTTATGATTTTTCCGTATTTGAAGACCATGTAAACACGTTTTGTTTGCTTCTGTTTTTGTCCAATCTTGTTTGCTGTCTGGTGTTTTCAATATCAGATCTATTCACTATCTACTGGTCGCTGAATTTGATCACAGACAGAGACAAAAGGTGTCGTCTCTTATCTTACCAAAAAAAAAAAAGGTGTCGTCTCTTTGTTCTTCTTTTATTTTGGGCTCTCCAAAATCTCCCATTGTCTTGACCAAACAGAAAATAAATATAAAAAAATCTCCCATCGAGGAGCCTGAATCAATCTCCAATTTAGAGATTTCTCCATGAATTCCCACCAGTGCAAATCAAGAATCAACATTTGGCCATGTCCCATATGAAGGCCATCAATTCTCAAAGTGAGATTTCTCAGATCAGATTCACCATTTCACTATAACAAGCTTGAATGTGTTTCTCAAGCAAAAACACATAATTTTTTACTAATCTCACGCCATGTTTTGAAAAACGAAAATTAGGTATCCCGAACAAAACATGTCGTGTTGACAATTTTGTGTCAAGTCACGATGTCCGAGTCCCTACCCGTTGAGAGATCACAACTTTGCAAAATTCTACATAAACATTGTCCCAAATCATAGATCCAAGTTTCCATTATGTTTTTTTCAAATGGGTAAATAACTCGATGCTTGGTGACTTCAAACATTATGTACGTGACTTCTTAGATAGCAAAGCCTGCGGATTCCATGAAAACTGTCCTCGTTACCGAAATCAATGTACTCCAAACCTTGGTATGCAACCCGAAGTCATCTGGACTTTCTTGGCCAACGTTCTCTGCGTGTGTGCATGAGAGAACTCCAAGAGGGATGCATCCAAAATATGGGTGGGGGTTGTTCTTGACTCTGGAAATCCCAATCAATCAAAAGAGAGTTCAATCAAAAGAGAGTTTCCTGAAGAAGTCGCAATGTTGGAAGTCCAAGTCCCACGCTCACTCTATTCACACACAGGAACAAACAGAGAGGGTGGACCATTTTCACTTAAAATAATCCCGGAATTGCTGTCGATACCGGTCCTGTGCTCGGGTATAGCGGAATCTTTGCTGCTTTTAGGAAGGTTCGTAGATGCATTACTCTCAAACAAAAGGAAAGGGGAGAAAAATGCCAAAACTTATGTACGATGCTTACTTTAGTGCCAAAAGTTTCTTTTAGATCACTTTAGTGCCAAAATTTTTGAAAAACGATCACTTAAGTGTTAACTCCGGTCAATTTGGCCGGAAATCCGACGTGACATTTTTTTATTAATTTTTGAGGCCGATGTGGCTCGCCGGAAGTTGAGTTAGCATGCTCAATCAGCATGCTCAGTTAGCATGTACACTTGGATTTTTTAAATATTTTTTTTGAATTTTTTTCTTTCTTTTCTTTTTTCTTTTTCTTTCTTCTTCTTCTTCGGTCACCGCCGGTGCCCGGAGGCCGGCCACCAGCCACGGCCGGCCGCCTGGCCTCAGCGACGGCGAGGCCAACCTCGTCGTTGCTGGGTTTGGCGATGGCTAGGTCGGCCTCACCATGGCCGGGCGAGGCTCGACCTCACCGGATCTGGGTGAGGTCGAGCCACATCGGGCCATGGCGAGGCCGGCCCTCACCCAAGCCACGGTGGCCTCGCTGGCGGTTGCCCAGGGGAAGGCGACCCCCAGCGAGGCCAGGCGGCCGGCCATGGCCGGTGGCCAGTGACCGGCCAAATGAAGAAGAAGAAAAAAAAAAGAAAAAAAGAAAAGAAGGAAAAATAGAAAAAAAATAATTAAAAATTCGAAATTTACACGTGGAAATGCCACGTAAAACTGAGAAATTAAACATATACATGTGAAAATGCCACGTAGATTAAAATTTTAATTAAAAAAGTCACGTATTAATTTGGTCGGAATTTCTCGCCGTTGACACTTAAGTGATCGTTTTTCTTCGATTTTGACACTTCAGTGATCCGAAACAAACTTTTGGCACTAAAGTTAGCGCCGTACATAAGTTTTGACACTTCTAGTGTTCTTCTCTCAAAGGAAAGGGAAAAGAAAGCCGGGGTCACTTTCGCCCTCCTTTTGTGCATCTGCAAGATTATAAACCATCGCAACTCGGACATCCATGACCAAGCCCCACTACTACTGCAGCTAGTCAACTTCGCTGCTTTGCAAAGAATATTCATTCATATGGATGACCCAATTCAACTGACATTTGTCGAAAATTTCCTGTAATATGGGCTTACATTAATTAATTGATATTCTATTTTAAATACTCGGATTAATGGATATTCCAATATATGTATTGTACCCTTTAGTGATCTTATTGAATTGGGTTTCGGCATCTATAAATAACAAGTCTAGTTGAGCAGCAAAGTGTAGGCAATTGTGTTTAACTGAAGCCTGTGATGGGAAAGGCCCAGTTAATGCACTAATGATTAGGTTTGCTAGGTCCCTTCTCTAGCCTATAAAAGGGTAGGTTATACCTATCGGTTGCTTTATCCCATTAAAAGCTACTATATCGAAAATAGGCCAAAGAGAGAAAGATCGGCATTTCAGTAGATTGTTGATCTATTTCTTTTCTTAAAAAATAACAATGATTCAAACAGGTACGCTTTAATTCCGCTGTGTGTATTATTATTTTTTTTTAATTATGATGTTTTACATTCATATATGGATGTGATTGTTCTTTAAGAATTAGTGTATATATATTGAGAAATTCTTTACATGTGGTATCAGAGCTTGGTCATATATGATTGTGGAATCCATAAAATTAATAAAAATAAATTGTATTTTTACTCAAATATTCAACCAGTTCTTGATTACTTCCGATTCTAGGGTTCATGTTTTTTGAATGAATCCTAAGATTTCGATTTTCTTTCGATTGAATGTCGCTATCTACATATTTCTGAACATCTTGGTTGCATAAAGCTGAGATCTGATTATCTGATTATCCTAAGATAGTTTTTAATTGTTCTAGTTATCTAAAGGGTCTATAAATATTATATAATCCTTCAAAACATATTTGAATATCAATTTCAAATTTTTTTCCAACATTTGGTATCAGAGCCAGTTTTGTTTGAGTTTTGTGGATTTGGCTTAGAAAATCTCATGTCATATGGCCTTTGTGAATTGTGCCGGGACGATCCAACCTCAACTCCCAAGGTTCGATGGGAAGAATTTTGAACATTGAAAGATCCAGATGGAGGTGCTACTCGGGTTTCAAGAGCTGACCAAGATTGTGGAAGAAGGATTCGTGGAGCCAGAAACGCCAACAGATTTGACAACGGAAGAGCAGAGGATGAGAAAAGAAAATCACAAGAAAGATCGTAAGGCTCTCTTTTACATCTTTCAATCAAGAGATTCGTCAATCTTTGAAAAAGTGGCGAATTCGAAGACGCCAAAAGAAGCTTGGGACTCTCTCATCAAACTATACAAAGGTGTTAAGAAGGTCCAGAAGGTTCGACTTCAGGCTCTTCGTCGACAATTCGAGCTCCTTCAAATGGAAAAGTTGGAGTCCATTTCCGACTATTTCTCACGAACATTGGCTCTTGTCAATCAAATGAAGGCCAATGGTGAGACAATTGGAGACTAACAGATCGTTGAGAAGATTCTTCGGAAGCTAAATTTGCAGTTCGAATATATTGTGACTTTCATTGAAGAGTCTCGGGATCTCTCTATTTTGGCCATCAATGAGTTGATGGGCTCTCTACAAATGCATGAGCAACGACTCAAGGAGAAATCCAAGACGGTAGAGGAAGCTCTACAAAGCTAGTTGGTGTTGCCCGATGAAAAGAAGAAACTTTCTAATCAAAGGAAAGATAAAAAGTGGCAAGAGAAGCATTCTGGACAACGAAAAGATAAGTCCCATATTCAATGTTTTAATTATAAAAAGTATAGGCATTACCAATCTGATTGTCGAAGCAAGAAGATTGGTGGTCAAAAATTTCATGCCAAGATAGCAAGATTTGTTGATAGCGATGATGAGTATGACAATGCTCTTTTATTCGCGTGTGATGCTATGGTGGAAAACCAGAAGAAAGTTTGGTACTTAGACACTAGATAAAACATCACATGTGCGGCGAGAAGGAATTATTCTCAAAACTTGATGACACCTTTCGTTCGGAGGTGAGGTTCGGGAATAATGTCAAAGTTCCTATCATGGGAAAGGGGACAATTAAAATCAAGGCGAAGGATGGGTCGGTTCAAAGCATTTCCGACATTCATTATGTTCCTGGTCTTTAAGAAAATCTCCCAAGCATGGGACAATTGTCCAAGCGAGGCTATCACATGACCATTAAGGATAAGCTTTGCGCGTGGCAAAGAAGGATTGATTGAGAAGGTAAAAATGGCTCGAAATCGACTTTTTCTTTTGTATATTAATTATGCTACCTTGTGTTTTAGTGCCTCGGTGCAAGATTCTTCATGGCTTTGGCACAAGCGGTTCGGGCATGTGAATTTTGATAGCTTGAAGCTGTTGTCTCAAAAGAAGATGGTGCATGGACTACCTGAAATATCTTCTTCGAAGGGAATATGTGAAACATGTGTTATTGGAAAAAAGTGCAAAGAAAGCTTTCCTTCGAGACAATCTTGGAGAGCTTCAAAGCCATTGGAGTTAGCGCACTCCGACCTCTGCGGACCGCTCGATGAATCGTCAAATCGGGGGTACAAGTATTTTGTTACCTTCATCGATGACTTTAGCCAGAAAGCATAGGTTTATTTCTTGAAGCACAAGTCCGATGCCATTGATGCTTTCAAGGAGTTCAAAGCCTATGTAGAAAAACAAAGTGGGCACCAAATTCGGATTCTCCGAACTGATCGTGGCACAGAATATTTAATTGGTGATGGCTTCTTCAAATAATGCGGCATCAAGCATCAATTGATAGCACGGTATACTCCTCAACAAAACTGAGTGTCGAAAAGAAAAAACCGCATTATTGTTGATATGGTTTGTACCATGCTTTGTTCCAAACAATTGCCTAAGCATTTTTGGGCAAAGGCGATTGGTTGTGTTGTTTACTTGTTGAATCGGTGTCCTACTAAAGGTCTTGAGTTCAAAACTTTGGCGGAGGTGTGGAGTGGTCGAACCCCTTCAGTTCAGCATCTTCGCATGTTTGGGTGTATTGCTTATGCCCATGTGCCAAATGAGCTTTGCAAGAAGCTTGATGAGAACAGTAAGAATTGCATCTTCCTTGGTTACAGTAATGAGACCAAGGGTTATCGGTTGTATAATCCGGTAACAAAGAAGGTGATTATCAATTGAGATGTCATCTTTGATGAGGAAGGTGAGTGGACTTGGAGCACGGAGGAGAAGAAGCAGTTTCACTTTGCCCAGGATGAGGAGAAGTCGGTTCAATCCGATTCAGATAGTCAATCTGAACTAGTAGCGATATCAGTGTAACCTGATATGGTAGCAGAGATTCAGTCGGATTCCGCTAAAACGTTCTCACATCCACGGCAAGAACGAGTTTTACCGGCTCATTTGAGGGATTGTGCTTTGTCCAATGATGATGATCCCTCTTATGAAGAAATTGTTGATTTTGCTCTCTTTGCAGATTGTGATCCGACAAACTTTAAGGAGGCTTCCCAAGATGATGGTTAGGTTCGTGCTATGGATGATGAGATATATGCGATTGAGAAAAATGATACATGGGAGCTCATTTCTCTTCCAGAAGACAAGAAGTCCATCTGCATGAAACTATTCACGTGATCTTTGCTTTGACTGCTCAAAGACGTTGGAAAATATACCAAATGAATGTCAAGTCCACATTTCTCAATGGCGTACTTAAGGCGGAGGTATATGTGGATCAACCCGAAGGGTATGTCAAAAAAGGACAAGAGGGTTTCGTCTACAAATTGAAGAAAGCTCTTTATAGTCTCAAGCAAGCACCGCGAGCATGATATACCACGTGTTGACAATTTTGTGTCAAGTGTCAATGTCCTAGTCCCTCCCCATTGAGAGATCACAACTCTGCAAAATTCTACATAAACATTGTCCCGAATCACAGATCCAAGTTTCCATTATGTTTTTTTCAAATGGGTAAATGACTCAATGCTCGGTGACTTCAAACATTATGTATTTGACTTCTTAGATAACAAAGCCCACGGATTCCATGAAAACCGTCCTCGCTACCGAAATCAATCTATGCCAAACCTTGGTACGCAAGCCGAACCGTCATCTCCTTGGCCAACGTTCTCTGCGTGTGCGCGTGAGAGAACTCCAAGGGGGATGCATCCAAAATACCGGTGGGGGTTGTTCTTGACTCTGCAAATCCCAATCAATCAAAAAGAGAGAGATTCCTGAAGAAGTCGCAATGTTGGAAGTCCAAGTCCCACGCTCACTCTGATCACACACAGGAACAAACAGATAGGGTGGACCATTTTCACTTAAAAAAATCCCGGAATTGCTGTCGATACCGATCCTGTGCTCGGTAATAGCGGAATCTTTGCTGCTTTTAGGAAGGTTCGTAGACGCATTACTCATAAACAAAAGAAAAGGGAAAAGAAAGCCGGGGTCACTTTCGCCCTCCTTTCGTGCATCTGCAAGATTACAAACCAGCACAACTCAGACATCCATGATCAAGCCAACCAGTACTGCAGCTAGTCAACTTAGAATATTCATTCATATGGACGACCCAATTCAACTGACATTTGCTCGTTTCACAGAAATACAGCCATGAAGAAAATGGGGGTTATGCCGAGCGAGGAAGGAAGGATGGACGAGGGGGGGGGAAGAGATACCCATAATTCTTCACTTGGGAACGAATCTTTCCTCACCACTTTGGTGCAGAATACTTAAAAAGAGAGACTCTTTCTTTAAGCCAGAGATTTCTTTCCCTGTGCTTGACAGCTAAAATTTGTGAATTATATGAAATTGTAATCTGATCTGATCCTGTCCCCTCGCAATCATATCCAAGATTTCATTTTCATCGCTCTAATTTCAGATGAGCATGCTAATAATTCAGCCTTAAAAAGGGGAAACAAGAAACAGAATCGAGAACGCTAGTTTTTCTTTCCTTTGGCGAGGGCCCACAAAGCAACACGGGTCGAGTTCGTTCGCCATTTGCACATGGATATCAAGATTCAAGAGTCAGACAGAACCCACCACCCATCTCGACCCGACCCGCTAGCCCGACCGGCAGTGGACCACCCGGAAGTCGCACTTGGGCGACACCAGCCCCACCAGGAGCCTCGCCGTGTTCTCCTGCCGCACCACCGCGCCCTCCTTCTCCACCAGCACGGCGACCGCGATCCCGTCGTACCCGCCGCCCCCTCCGGCCACGTACGCCACCAGCGCCGCCTGCACGGGGCCGAGGCTCGGGTTGTACGCCGCCGACTCCGCGTACGAGCCCTTGTACACCTTCCCCTCGCGGTCCACGATCGCCACCCCGGACGGGCACTTGCTGTACGGCGCGTGCGACTCGTTCGCCGCCTCCAGCGCCGCGGCCGCGAGCTCGTCGGCCTCGGGCCCGTCGCAGAAGCCGTTGCAGGCGGACCCGCGGTCCGGGTCCGGGCTCCGGGTCAAGAACGTCAGCCCGTTGTGGTGGGGCTCCAGGAGGAGCGGCACCTCCCTGTCGAGGAGATCGTCCGGCCCGAACCGCCGGGGGAGGAGGCGGGACAATGGGCCGAACGCCGGGTCCGGTTCTTGGTCCGGGTCGTCCACGGGGAAGACCCGGATTTGGATCTCGGGGGCGTCGCGGATCTCCTGGAAGAACTGGCGGCAGTGGCCGCAGGGGGTGGAGGAGACGGCGAAGGCGAGGAGGCGCCGCTCCCGGTGGAGCGCGAGGTTTGTTGCGAGGAACTGCTCGGCGTGGACGGAGTGGTGGAGGGGGAGGCCCGGGAACTCGAGGTTGACGCCGAGGAAGATCCGGCCGGAGGGGCCGAGGCCGACGGCGCCGACGTGGTAGCGGGAGATGGGGGTGCGGGCGAGGGGCTTGGCGGCGCCGACGAGGGTGGGGAGGAGGTCCGTCAGGGCGAGGCCCGCGTCCCTGGCCATGGCCGCGGCCTCGGAGGCTTCGATGACGAATCTGGGCGGCGGGTCCATGAGCCGGGTCGGGTCCGTCGCCGGAGTTTTGTGGTGGGGAATTAGAGAGAGAGAGAGAGAATGGATTTCCCTCAGAACGGGGAAGAGGAAGAAGAGGAGGAGGAGGAGGAGGAGGAGAGGGAAGGATTGCGATGTAGAGGGCCACTATTTATAGATGATGACAAGTGATATTTTATTTATTTATTTATTTATTATTATTATTATTATTATTATTTTAGGTAATCAAGCACTTCTTTGGCACACTCTATAATTAAAATATTTTATAAAATTTTTCAAAGTGGAGAAGTGATTTTGCTAGTGACCAAATAGTGGGAGGAGATTTTACCATATCTCCCCTCCTCGAAATTGGGAGGAGGGTAAATGGCGAGTTTTGACCGTAAAGCTAATCATGAGACAAGCGGCTCAATTGAGGTTATCAAGCCCGATCACCTGGCAGGGGATTCTCTTCTCGAGGCTCGACTTGATTGTCTTGGCTCACTTAGGGCGATTTTGTGAGCACATGTATTAGAGAAATCAAATGAGTTTGTAGGTCCACGGAGCGCAAACCCTCCCCCCCCCCCTCGTCCACCGCTGCTACTACTCGGGGCACGAGAGAAACTACTTCATTGTATTCATCCAATTTGGCATGCATAGTTGTTTTTTTTTTCTGTGGTGTTGAACATTTAATTGGGATGGAAGTAACATTAGACTAGAGTCAAATTCATTTCAAGATTCCAGTGGGAATGTGGTGCATAAACCTGTCAAACGGTGGATCGAGTAGGGTTTGACTCTGATCGAAAATAATCCAACCAAAATAAACTCATTTACATACAATGAAAATCTAATGATCCATACTTGACCCATATCCGACCCAACCCGTATTACTAAAATACTTTCATATTTAACTCAATCTAGAAAACCTCGTACCCAAATTAAGATGAGAGTGCAGAGTGAGTAAGCGATGAGAAAGATAAGTTGAGTTTAAATAAGTTGTAAACCTATTTACGATCAATTTATAACCCATTTAACACATATATTATGTTTATATCAATTTATGACCTATTTAGTGAATATAACTAACTTATTTATGATCAATTTACTAATATATTGGTTAAGAACTGGATTTATAACCCATTTTGACAGGTTTAGTGGTGCATAAATGTCAAAATGTGGCGATGCGAACATTCTTTTGAACATTGGCAAAGAGGTAACCACACACATCCTCATAAGAGGACATCCAAAACTTTACCTAGAATAGAGGGAAAGAAAAAAGGTAAACCCAAAACTTAGAAAGCAATACTGCTTTTCTTTGTTATTTTCTAATCTTCAATTAGTATATAACTATCTCGAAAAACACAAAAAAATGCAATACCAATGTTAAAGTACAAGGAAAGAGATAAGCATGCCCTCGTCGGATTCATACCACTTCTTGAATGAATGGTCTGACTAGATCTCAATCACAAAAGGCATTATAAAATGTCTGAAAAGTTATTTGCCCACACCGACCATTGCACCAAAGTAGTCCAAAGTTGATAATAATGGAAGTGCACAATGGCTCGGATTAGGGCTTCTTCCTAGGCCAACCTACAAACACACATGTCGCACGAGATTATTGTCCAATCGATTCTAAATTTATTGTGCAGATGTCAATTCGATTATTAACTTTTTAATTTTTCTAATTTAGTCCTAAAAATTTGCGCGAAATTACAATGTAGTCCTTCCGGCCAATAATTTTCGAGAATCGTTGATGTAATGGTGTACCACATAGAATGGCTGGCAATAACTAGAACGTCTAGTTGAAGGGACTACATTAAAATTTAGTATAAATGTTTATGATTAAATTGACATAATTGAAAAGTTAAGGATTTAGGACTGATTTGGTAAGTTTCGCCTCGTCACACTTATGTCATCTGCTTTATTGCTTCCAATCAATCGGCGGAATTTCTTCTAGTGTTGCAGAATTAGGATATAGTTAGGATTGGGGCATCTAGTTCTTATGTTCCACATTTCACATCTCATTCATGGATAGTGCAATGGTCCCATGTAGCATCCAATAGTAAGAATGTTTTGTACTCTTTAGAATATGCTTCGTGTCGTGTCTCATGTGTGTGTGTTTGTTTTAGAAAATATAAAATTAACGGTCTAGTGTTTGTTTCGTGGATTTTACGCTAAATATGTTGTATTAGTTAATGCAATAGCAAAAGACACGACTAACATGTGAAATTATGTGATTATGATAGGCAAACCATGCGTCGTTCGTGCAATAAATTTTATTGTACCTAATCTAATTGAGTCCCCCAATTAAACTCCAAAGCACGACTTCTTTTTCACAAGGCGACAACAAGGAGTTTTGTTGAGTGAATGCACGAACTTTGGCAAAAGAAGACATGTCCCGAGTCATGATGACCTTAATCATAGAGGATGTGCGACGCACTTACGTATCTTCATGTGGCATTTTTATAATTGTTGTAGAGCATAATGGAGAGCAACGGATACCTACACCTCTTTTTTATTTTAAAGTAATGGTATTGAACAATAATCGTGTCAACTTGTTAACACCAAAAAAATACCTGAATGTTTTGGTCGACGGTTCAATCGATGGGTGCTGGCTAGCGACCGATGGCGAAAGTGGAAACGGGCATTGGAGGTGGACAGTTGGTGAAGTGAAACCGGGTTTCAACGAGACAAAATGTTGGTCGACCGAGATGCTGGGAATGAAACAGTTTAAAGCTAAAGCAGGGGGTCGACAGACGTAGTATATCGGTCAACTGAAATGAGTTTAGGATGTAATTGTCAAGATGTGGAGTCGATAATCTCGGGAGCTATAACCATATGTAGGGCTACTGAACAATGGGAGCCATGTATGGCAAGTTTTTTAATACTTAGTAACTTTTTATATAACCATCGACTGCATGTTATGAATACTCGAGATGTATTCTGTGTAGGGTTAATATCATTAAAAACCTTAAACTAATGCACTTGTAACAAGTTTACCTAAAAAACATGTCACTAGTATACAAGTTTGGGATTTTTGTTGACCCAGAAATTAATTGAGTAAATTTATCACGTATGCATCAGTTAGGTTTTTCGTGGTATTAATCATTCTTTGTAAAGCCGATCAATCAATCCAAGAATAAATGTTGCTCATCTTTATTCTTAGCATGTTTTATATTTCCAGTACACTATACATTGTCGAAAACTACTATTTCCAATATCTGTGCCTTTAAATTCTACGCCATTTACATTTTCTGTCCAAGAATCATCAGGACCCTTTGAACCTTCGTCGATCGGACTAGTTCGTTGCTTCACAAAATCTTTCGCTCTCCCGGTGAAACGCGACTTCACGCCTTGTGTCACCCGCCAGAATTCAAAAACCAAGTACTAGGATGCAATATCTGACCGCAAAATGGACCCCAAGAGAGATTGAGATCTTGTAAGTCTCTTTCGTTGGGATCTTAGGAGATGGTTTGATTGTCCAGGGTTTCCCATCAGTCGAAAGAAATTACGTATGATTCATTAGCATTCAAACCACGTTTGCTTTCCATTTGAAGGTCAAATCAACTCCAAGCATGAGTACAAAGAAGCAACGCAAGGGCGTTTTGTAGAAGTCTTCCCCCTCTCGCATGACATGATGTATTTTTTTTTCTTTTTTTAGTGGTGATGATTGATCATCTATGGATGAATATGCACGACGTACTTTCAATAGGAAATAATGGGATTGGAAGTATCCTGTAAACCATGTGAATTGGTCAAATTATAAGAAATAATGAGGTTAGAAATATCCTGTAATCCACGTGAACTGGTTAAATTCAGACGTTTGGCATGTGCAAACATAAAATTGATGAAATTCGAATGAGTGAGCTTCGGTTCCCAAGCCGAAAATCCCTCAACGCCTCAACCAACCATAAAAATAAAAGAATCGTTAAGGGTATGTTTGTTTCACTAAAACTTCATAATAAAGGAATGTATTTTTCATGAAGTTTTCATTTATTTGACAAGTTTAGGTAAAGTGATTTCCTTATTGCCAGAAGAGAAAGTTGTTTTCTCTCAATTTGAATTTGTTATTTTCAGTCTATGGAGAACATTTACCATAGATCGATTAACTTTTCATCATCCAAATACCGGAAAGTCGGAAAATAATTTTCTGTAAACAGTTTTTCTTCAAATAAACGGACCCAAATCACAGATTATTTTTAGAATGATTACTGTTGTACCAAACGAAAGTGGTCGCATGGATAGCACTAACGTGTCGAAAGAAAAAAGGGGAATCCATGTCACAATTTGATCAACTTCTCCAAACGCAGGGCATAAGGGACATATGCTGTAGTCAACTGATGATGACATTGGATTCACATTAAGAAAACAACAATCTGTACTTGTAGTTGCTGCTAGCTTGCAAGCATTAGTTAATTGTTCTTCTTTTTTTTTTTATCTGTTATCTTATTCACTGAGTTTGGAACTTGCCTTGCAATTGTCCATCTCTCTAGAGCTCTGCGATTGGCCCCACTCTCACCTACCTCTCTCTCTCTCTCTCTCTCTCTCTATGAGTACAAATGTACGACTGCTTTGAGTTTCTGTCTGGCTGATTCATGTTTAACACGCTGTAATCAGAGAAGTTGTCTGTATGTGATGGGAGATGAAGGTGACGGAGGAACCATATGTGAAGGTGAAACTTGATTTCCATTTCATTTTCCAATGTGGCTTTGATTTGCATTCTAATAGAAGGTTTGAGAGAGGATCGCCTCGCCTAGCTTGCCTTACAAAAGACTCGCCCATCTCATGAACCAATACGCTCCACACCCGGTTACAAAACATTCAACTCATATAATATCCAGTTTGCACGCTCTATAATTATCAATAATTTCACTTTCTCATAATTAGGGTTTGCACTAATCCATGTAGTAACATACATGCACCTACCTATGTACTCACATCTTTCCTACGTCCATGCACTCACGTACAAATGAGATGCTCAATTTTATAATCACCGGTGTGGTATCCGGGGTCGGCTTTTCAAGGACCACAGTATTATAAATTGCCCTCAATAAGCGAAGCTACCTAAGTTAATCACCGTTGACCTAGGAACTTTGCATGCATGCCTGCCAATGCATGATTCTCCAAAAGCGGCTGCATTGTGCTCCCACCTACCACTCCAAAGTGTGCGAAATTGATCTGTGGTTAGCTTGGCTGCTTGCATTTAATTAATCAAAGTCGTCAAAAAGGAATACAAAAACGGAAGCTTCGTGAAGATGTTGAACTTTTTAGTTTAAGGTGCTTCTTTATGTCGGAATGTGTGGTGGAGAGCATCGTTCGCCCCACTTCAACTTGTCGTGTTCTAATCTTTATGTAGGTGGGAAAAAGAAACTATTTCCTGTTGGGGGAACCAAAAAAACGGCCTAATTCCAAAAAAAAAAATATCAACTTTAGGTCGATGGACAATTCTGACCCGAACTTTTTTTTATTCCATAAAAAATACCAACTTTAGATTGAGGGACAATTCTGACCCGAACTTTTTTTTATTTCATAAAAAAGTACCAACTTTAGGTCGAGGGACAATTCTAACCTGAATTTTTTTTTATCCCATAAAAAAGCACAAACTTTAGGTTGAGTGATAATTCCGGCCCTAATTTTTTTGTCTCATTAAAAATAACCAACTTTCATCGTGATCCCAAATCTGGCCCCCTATTGACTTTTATCATTGTTTGAGAAAAAAGGTTATGGTGATGAGCTTGACGAATTTCGTCCATAGTATTTGTCGACAGGTAGTGATCAGTTTCAGATTACGTTTAGCTAGAGAGATTCAATCTGGAGAAGTGAATGAGATTAACAATTTTACCGTTATTCTTCAAATTGTAGCTTAGAGAATAAGATAATAAATATTGCTTTAAATCCAGTTAGCAAGCCACATGGATTTATTGCTAATGTGGAATAGTCAAGTTAGACAATCAATGATTCTAAGTCAATGGGGGCCAAATTTGGGATTTAAGTCAAAGTTAGTGCTTTTTTATGAGACAAAAAAAAAGTTGGGGTCAGAATTGTTCCTCGATCTAAAGTTGGTGCTTTTTTACAGGACAAAAAAAAGTTCGGGCCAAAATTGTCCCTTGACCTACAATTGATGCTTTTTTATGGGACAAAAAAAAGTTCAGGCTAGAATTGTCTCTAAACCTAAAGTTAGTGTTTTTTTTTTAATTAACCCCAAAAAAAACATGCTTTGTTCTTGTTCATCAAGTGAAAAAGATCAAGAATTATTCATCACGTTTTTGAAAGGGTTGATACCATAAAAAATTTTAAACCGATACATTTATGATAAATTTATCCCAAACAAATTTTTTGATCACTAAAAATCCCAAACATGTACACCTATGATAAATTTACATTTCGTTAGTTTCTGTTAAATTTTACCGTCAAATTACCCAATTAGATGATATGTGGCAATTGATGGGTATACCAGTTTAGGGTTTTACCCCTCTGTTTATCACAAATTTATCAATTTATGATTTTTTGTAGTATTAATTTAATTTAACGGAGAGTAATTTTGTCACAAGTGTATCAGTTTGAGGTTTTTTGTGGTAAAAAAATTAATTTTGAGTAAACTTGTCATAAGTGTATCAGTTTGGAATTTTTTGTGATCAAAAAATTAGTTTGTGATAAATTTGTTATAAATGTACTGGTTTAGAGTTTTTCATGGTATTAACTCTTTTCAAGTTAACTTTCTAAAAAAAAGTCAAGGAGTTGTTATTTCAATTTTTGAAAAGTCGAGATTAAAATTTTTTAGAACTTATATGTGAATTCATAGTGAAAAGCCAGAAGTAAAAATCACTCCAAACAAGCAACCTCTATAGTTGTTTGCATGTTTGAAAAGAATTGGTGACTTGGGCCTGTCTTAAGTGATTTTTATTTTTTATTTTTTTGCTTCTTTCAAATCATGGTAGTGCACTCATTTTAGCTTTTTCTATCTTAAGCAAAATTTCAAATATTCGCTCTTGTTCACGTAATTTCTTTTTATATAAAATTAATCCAAGTTGGAATAAAATTATCCCACCCCTAGGGCCAAGACAGATTATATCCGACTCTTTATCCACGGACCTTTACGAGTTTATTCAATCCAAGTGTATTGCCAAACGCTAGATATGCTCGATTATATCCTATCCGGCCTTTCGTCCAGGTCGCGAGTGCAGTACGATCTCCGGCTGACCCACCCAATTATTTCATAGAGAGATGGGCTAATATACAACAAATATCGTTGCCCAAACCAAAAGTGCTTAAGCTTAAATCCAATTATTGTACTTTCTGGCCCAACCAATAATGAATGCACTCCCTTCTTTAGCAAAAAAATGCGAGAAATGTTACTAAACACGCTTATGGTAAAATAAGTGCTGATGTTTTCAAATACTGAAAAAGAAAATCAAAAGCTGTCTGATTATGCGTGAAGACAAGATAATGAAGATTGAATAGTACGCATTATTAGAAGATTTTGACAATATGGTATATAATATTGTAATCTAGAACCATCAATTACAAGAGAAAGAAAGCGCGATACTTTGGCTTGATTATACAAATATTAATATTACGAAAAGCCTCAAACTGTCACATCTGTGACAAATTTATCATAAACTAATATTTTAACTGTCAAAAACCCCAAACTGATATATTTGCAACAAATTTACCCTTTGTTAAATTGAATTAATATCGTAAAAAAATAAAAACCGATACACCTGTGACAAACAGAGGGTAAAACTCCAAATCGATATGCTTATCAACTGTTACGTACTATCCAACTTAGAAATTTGACGGTAAAACTTAACGGAAACTAACGGAAGATGAAATTATCATAGTTATACTAATATGGAGTTTAATTTGAGATAAATTTATCACGAATGTACCGATTTTGGGTTTTTCGTTATATTGACCCATATATAAAAAATGTCACTTGGCTCGAACTCGATTGAGCCCAAGTGTCTTCAATGTTCCATAAGGCCACGAACGTGCAACTTCTACCACTCACAAACGAAGGAGGAGATGGCCAATTATCTGCAGCTGAGGCCACACCCAAGTGCTCCTCGCATTTTGGCGGGCGTTCGTTCGCTCCCTCCTTCTTCAGCTCCGCTTCTTCCCACCTGTTGTGCTCTTGATTCGACTCGCAACGCATTCGCCAAGCGCAAGACCGCCTTCAGACCAGCCCGGCGCTTGGTCCTAGGCCTCGGAGCTTCGTTCTGGGCTCAGTCCATGGCCACGTCCGGCGCATTTGGCGGGAAATCATTCCTCGCCTCCGCCAGGCCCTCTTCGAGCGTCGAGCAGGTGACGGCCCTTTTTCTTGCACCGGGGCCTTCTGGCCATCATCCGTGGGTCGTTTCTTGATTTTTCTCTGTTGGGCATTCCGTTTCTTGGATTTTGATCATGGTTGTTGCGAATTTTTGGAGTTCGTTTCCTTCATTTCTTGATTGGGGTACGTTTCGAAATTCTGGGTTTCTTTAGAATCTGTGGTTTTGGTGGTTACCTTGTGAATAAGAGACTGCGTTGTTATAGAAGAGTCTTTTTTTTTTTTTGGTCAAGAAGAGTCTATTGAGTAGTTCAGTTTGGTGGTGCTCATGAAGTTTGCTTGGAGAACCAGCCTTCTGCATTTGAAGTTGCAGAAATTTCTAAAGATTATTTGTGGAGGATGAGGCTGTAAGTAAATTGCGGTCCATGTTGCGTTATTTTGCTTTGGCTTAACTTGCTATTCGAGATGGTGACCGCCCGGTGTCTGAATTTTTCTTACCGCACATATCAATATAGTCCGTAGAGTTGGTGGTAATCTGCAACATCCCTATGAAACCTATTCTTAAACTAGGCTGCTTGTCAATGATTCACTGTCTTTTTTCTTCTTTTAGAATTGTTCTCGGATCATGATTTAGTCTTGATTTAAACGAGGATCCTATAGGTATTGAGGAATGTGGAATGGCCAGAACAATTTCCGTTCAAAGAGGAGGATTTTCAGCGCTTTGATGAGTAACTTCTTCAACTTGAACTTCTGTTGGAAGTGGATTCTGTTCTAAATCAGCAGATATTTTCTCCTTAATGCGCTTATTGATTTGCATTCATTTCATACTTCAATTTCACCGGTTTCGTTATGTTCTGAAGCTGTTTTTTTATGCTCTCTGAGTGTGAGCAAGAATTCTCACTAAGCGCGATGGAGATTCTTTTGTTTCTTTAACACAAAAGTATCCCCACACGATGATTGCACTTTGAATGATAAGACAAGGTTCAAAGTGACTGCCATGCAGCCACATCAGCTTAGAGACATAATAATCACAATGTTATGATTATAATGTGGACTTATTGCTGACTTGAGACGGTTCCCGCTGGGTCTTCTATCTTATTATATCAGCACACTACTAGGTCATAGTTGCATGTGCAATATGTGAAAATGCAAGAATTTTTTTTTTTATCAATATCCTTTTTGTGTAGTTATGGTGCTGGCTTTTATAGCTTTTTGTACTAAGAAAGTTGCATCTCTTTAGGGCAGATCTTCAGATTCTTTGTTCTACGAGGCGCCTCGTTTTGTGACACATATAGACGATCCTGCCATTGCTGCACTTACTAAGTTTTACTCGAGGGTCTTACCACCTAGCAACAGTCCTGGAGTCAGCATCCTCGATATGTGTAGCAGTTGGGTAAGACATTCTATTTCAAAACCAGCCTCTCAATGCATTCTTATTTCTAACCTGACAGTCCTTTATCTGCTAAACATCTAGATAAGCCATTATCCAGCAGGATACAAGCAAGAGAGGATAGTAGGAATGGGAATGAATGAGGAAGAGCTCAAGCGGAATTCGGTGAGGCTTTATTGTCTAGTCGAACTATTTTTTCTGGATAAAAAAGAGGGGTTGTTTTGTGTTTTGGATACTATGTTCTAATTGTGTATAAAGAGATCATCTTAAGTCCAGCCACTGGTTCTGTAGGTCCTGACTGAATACATTGTCCAAGACTTGAATGTTAATCCTAAACTTCCATTTGAAGATAATTCCTTCGACGTCATCACCAATGTGGTAAGAAATATTCCTCCTTCTGGAGAATAATTCAGAGAGCGAGAGATTGCTATTTAATGTCTTTTAGAATTCCACTATGACCTAAGTAAATATTTGGACCAGCTTTTGTTAATTTTCTGCAGCATTGAACCACCATTTGTTAGTCATCCAACTGCAGGCTCTGTATTTGGGTTTATTCCTTCCTTTGTTAGTCGACTTTGCTTGATCATTGGAGTTAACTTAGATAACGAATTACCTCTTCCAGTTTAGAATGACAAGTTACCTTTTCTTGGATGTGCACCTCTGTCATGGTATCCAAGTATAAGTTGCATTTAGATGATGGATTCCGAATGGAGAAGCATCTACGAGAAATCTGCATCCCAGTAACCTTTACCCTGTTGTTAAGCTAACCTAACTTGGTCACTGTGCAGGTCAGTGTCGACTATCTGACTAAGCCTCTCGATGTTTTCAAGGAGATGTCTCGGATTCTTAAGCCAGGCGGCCAGGTGATAATGAGGTGATGTATATCTTCACAAAGAGTTAGTTATTCAGGAGCTTCTTCTGAAGTTTCAAGTTCCAACTTCCAAGGATTTATCATACTCCAGCATTTGCAGGATTTGTTACTGCATTGGTTGTAGAATGTGCCAGCACAAATTTTTTTATCCTTTAAGCAAAACATGGGAAAAGGCCTTGATAACGTCATGGTTTTAGAATGAGCCAGCACCAATATATTCGTCTTTTAAACTGAACTCAAAGGCCTTATTAACCCCATTGTTCTGTAAAGATATTCTAACCATTTTTGTCAGTTCCTCCTTGCCTGTGATGAAGCACTTCTGATATCTTTCTTGGTGAAACAGTTTCTCTAACCGTTGCTTTTGGACCAAAGCAATCTCGATATGGACATCAACAGGTGATACAGATCATGTTATGATTGTTGGGTCATACTTCCATTATGCAGGAGGATTCGAGCCTCCTCAGGTAACATTTATATTACCTATTAGTATCACTTGCTATTATGTAGCAATACTTATCTCTTGAAAAGCAAAATAATTATCACATAAATATAATGAGAGCATGTCATAAGCAAAACCAGCTTCTGATGGCTCTGTCCACTAGCAATGTGGTTCTTGGTAACTATCCTTGTCCTCATATCTCATACACTGCGGATGGAAGATAAATTTTCAGGGACAGTGTCAATGCCGTACCATATGTATCCATTTGAGCTTTAAAGAGTAACTGCTTACTCCGGAAACTGGCTTCAATGCAATTGATTCGTGTCGGTGGCATCACGCATGGAAACTACTAATTCTGCCCGTTTCCACCAGCACTTCTTTTAGTGAAAATATCTGTATAAAAGCAGAATGATTTTTTATGCTGCGCCATATAATGCTTGTTAACTGTGGTTCTGTGGCTAGCTATCTTCTGATGCAAAATTCACGTAGGCGGTCTCCTCCTTTCCATTGCAGCTTTTGCTTCTCAGAGCATTTTCTTTTCGTTACTTGTTGCATAGGTCTAACCCTCGAGACACCGTGGTTAGATATGGTGAGATAGAATGAAGTGAGGGAGTGAATGTACCAAGTATGTCGATTCTTGTGTTTGGATATCACACAGAAATAACAGTGGAACGAAGAGCTTGTGATTCCGAATTGTCGAAACTGATCTTACATCGTCCGTTCTTGTTTTTATGCATGTTCTGTATTCGCGGCTATCTGTCTGTAGGGATTTGATGAGTCGAATTCATGCAACATTTCCATCTACAGGCTGTGGATATTTCTCCAAACCCCGGGCGATCGGACCCGATGTACGTCGTGCACTCGAGGAAGGCCTTGACCGCTTGAGATTTGAGGGCGCGGAAGCGTCGCCCTTTCCAAGTAGGGAAGAGAAGTTAGATGGTCTTCAACCGACGCATCTTCAGATGCTCCTATGCTATGACGATGGCCGCTCGTTGTACTTCAGAACTCTTGTATAGCAGTTTGGGAGTGGTGGGTGCACCTAAAATAGGTGATTTAGGGGCCAATTCACGCTTGGCATTTTTTTAATTAGTGATTATTAACTCTTGTTATTCGAGTTAATGTTTCTTATTGAACATAGAATAGTGCGAATTATTGGAAGAGTCTGACCATATAATTGGCGAGATTTTAATTTTATTGTATATTTCGTTGCTTAATCAATTAGTAAGTCCTTCCTTACTTACTCTATTATGCTGTTTTTTGCTTGAAATAATCGATTAAATTGTATGTATGTAGAAGTCATCAAGGGCACCTGACTTAACACGAGTGCTGAAAATTAAACTTTCCGGCGTTTAATGGGGTTATCAAGGGCACCCTATCTTCTAGCTCATTGAAATGATGTCGCTGCTCTAGTGCATTTAAATTGAATTGCCTTGCAACCTAACACAAGGGCTGGCATTTATGACATGGACTAACATGAATATGTGGCAAGCCCGAAAGTGACACGAATTGACTTGGACTTAACAGACATAAATTTTATAGCATAATTGATAAAAATAAAAGTGGTTTTTAATGATACTACTCGACATGGTTAGAGAGCCCAATTCTAACATGTGACTATGAATTACCAGCCCTAGCATTTACCTAACAGCCAACTCAGCTCTAACTAAAATTGTTTAAAAGGACATCAAAAAATAAAGGGCAAAAGTCACCAAGAACTCTAAACTATGTCCACTGTGATGCATGTACTTTAAATATTTTTTTTGTGACACCAAAAATCTTAAACTCATACCTATGTGACACATTTAACTTATGTCAAAGACCGTTAAAAATATATATAGATGAATTTCAAAAAGTAAACAGTATTGACATGGTGCCTAGATAGCTTAAGTGAAATAAAAACAACATTACTTTGACTAAAAAATCTTTTAATGGAACTTTGACGGAGGCTAAATTTATCACACAAGTATAAGTTTGGGGTTTTTTATGTCACAAGAAAAATTTTAGGATAAATGTGTCATAATTAGCATAGTTTAGGATTTCTTATGAATTTTTCCCAAAAATAAAATTCAAAACCATTTACTTAGACTTAACTAAAAGCAAAAGATACTTGTTTATTTTCCTACCAAAACTTAAATTATTATTTGAATTTCAAAATATTATAAAGAATTATATGTGAATCTGCACATCAATATCTACACATGGTGGAAGTTTCGTAACCTTAAGTTTGGGAAAAGTACCAAAAAATCCTAAACCTATTGTACTTGCACCAATTCAGTTCTAAATCTCAATTAAGCCTTAAACTTTTTTTTATCATCTGCCAATATAGTCCATTCAGCCAATTTTTGCCAGAATTCGCTGACATAAACGGCAATCGTCCTATGTGGCATGTGCGGTGTTGATGTAGACTATTTTGTAAAAAACTTTAATTTTCTAAAATTTTTATTTTGGCTTTGTTTTTGTTTTTTTTTTCTTTGCTTCCTTTTTTTGTCCTAGCTATGCGCCGGCAAGGTTGTCGATTGACCCTTGCCGGCCACGCATGAGGTCTGGCCCTCATTGGCCACGAGCAAGGGCCTCCATGCCCTCGCCAAGATCCAAACCAGAGCCCCGACGCTTTCTCTTGTGGCAAGAGATGGTTGGCCGGCAAGGTGTAAAAGAAAAACAAAGAAAGAAATGAAAAGGTAAAAATAAAAAATGATCATAGAATTATTTCGCCAGAGAATTATTTGGGGCTGTAATTAGGGAAGCATCAATTTCAAAAGGAAGTTCAATGTAATTGAGTGATTGAAGATGGGCATCGGCGAAGTTTGCGCACTTGGGTCGCTCGATCATACAAGACACGATCCTCGGCTCGAACTCGATTGAGCTTGTTCGTTTTCAAAGCTGAGTTCGACTCATCCGAGTGTCTTGTCACCCGATGACCCGCGACAGCGACCACAGTGTCCTTCATTGTTCTGTAAGTCCACGAACGTGACGACGCCCCGTTTGGTTCAGCATTCCAAATGAGCATTTGGCCTCTAAAGTCCCTTGACCAAACGCAAATGGCGTTTGGCAATTTTTTTCTCACTTTGGGAAGATGCAATTACATTTCCAATGCTCCCCAAGGGACCTTTGGTCAATGCTCCTCCGGAGATGCTTTGCGAAATTGCATTTTCGGAATGGAACTTGCACTGTTCATGAACAGTAGACTGAGGCTTCGGCAACCGCCGCCTGAGGGCTCGCCCGACCCCGGCGACCACCGCCTGGGGGTTGCGCGACCCCGGCGACCGCCGCCTGGGGTCGCCGGACCCCGGGCGTCGTGTGACCCAGGCAAAGCTTGGCCTGGGTCGCGCGATCCAGGCGACGCCCGGGGTCCGGCGACCCCAGGCGGCGGTCGCCGGGGTCACGCAACCCCAGGCGATGGACGCCGGCGACCAGATCTAGCCGTCGGTGGTTGGCCGGCGACCAGATCTAGCCGGCGACGGTGGCTGGCGCTGTAGCTCCAGTGGAGCTATTTTTTTTTGAAAAAAAAAATTAGCAAAAGTCCTTTTAACTCAAGTTAATTTTAAAAAATACTTACCAAACACCACTTGTATTTTGAAAAATCCTTTTAGTCCAAAGGTATTTGCATTCTCAAAGTTGAACCAAACGGAGCCAACTTCCGCCGCTCCCAAACAAAAAGGGTTTCTCCAACTTGGACTCCACCCCAAGTGCGCGCATCTTGGCGGGTGTTTCGTTCGCATCCCTCCTTCTTCGGCTCACCTTCTTTAAGGCCTGTGCTCTGAATTCGACTCGTGACGCATTCGCTAAACGCAAGGCCACCTTCGGAGTTCAGACCAGCTGGGCGCGCTTTTGGTCTTAGGGCTCGGAGCTTCGTCCTGGGTTGAGTCCATGGCCACGTCCGGTGAATTTGGCGAGAAACCCTTCCTTGCCTCCGCCAGGCCGTCTTCGAACGTCGAGCAGGTGACGGCCCTTTTCTTGCACCGGGGCTTCCGGGCACCATCCGGGGGTTGTTTCTTGATATTTCTCTGTCGGGCATTCTGTTTCTTGGATTATGATCATAACTGTTGCTTTCTTTCATTTCTTGATTGGGGTACGTTTGAGATTCTGGGTTTCTCTAGAATGTGGGGTTTTGGTGGTTTCCTTGCGAATGAAGAGATTGCGTTGTCGTAGAAGAGTCCATTGAGTAGTTCATTTTGGTGGTGCTCATGAAGCTTGCTTGAATGACCAGCCTTCTGTTCATGGGGCTGCAAGTAAATTGCGGTCCATGTTGTTGAGGGGGGAAAATGATCTTGCTTCGGCTTAACTTGTTATTTGAGATGGTGACCGCCCGGTGTCTGAATTTTTCTTACCACACAAATTAATATACTCTACTGAGTTGGTGATCTGCAAGATACCATTGAGAACCTTTCTTAAACTAGGCTGCTTGTCAATGATGCATTGTCTTTTGCTTCTTTTATCTCCTTTCTCTGATTATGGTTTTATGTTGATTGAAACGAGGATCCTATAGGTATTGAAGAATGTGGAATGGCCAGAACAATTTCCGTTCAAAGAGGAGGATTTCCAGCGGGATGATGTGTAACTCCTTTAACCTGAACTTCTATTGGAAGTGAACTCTGTTTTAAATCAGAAGACATATTTTTCTTAATGCGCTTATTGACTTGCACACATTCATACTTCGACTTCACTGGATTCATGATGTTCTGAAGCTGTTTTTTCCATGCTCTCTGAGTGTGAGCAAGAATTTCACTAGTCGCGATGCAGATTCTTTTGTTTTTAAAACACAGAAATATCCCCGCACAATAATGTCACTTTGAATGATAAGACAAGGTTCAAAGTCACTGTCATGCAGCCACATCATCTAAGAGACATAAAAGTCACAATGTTATGGTTATAACATGGAGTTATTGCTGACTTGAGATGTTTTCCCGCCGGGTCTTCAATCTTATTAGATCAGCACCTACTAGGTCATAGTTGCATTTGCAATATGTGAAAATGAAAGAATTTTTTTACCAATGTCCTGCTTGTGGAGCTAAGGGACTGGTTTTTTATAGCTTTTTAAACTAAGAAATTTGCATCTCTTTGGGGGTCAGATCTCCAGATTCATTGTTCTACGAGGCTCCTCGTTTCGTGACACATGTAGATGATCCAGCCATTGTGGCACTTACTAAGTTTTACTCGAGTGTCTTACCTCCGAGCAACAGTCCAGGAGTCAGCGTCCTAGATATTTGTAGCAGTTGGGTAAGACATTCTATCTCGAAATCAGCCTCTTAATGCATTTTTATTTCTAACATGACAAATCCTTTATTTGCTAAACATCTAGATAAGCCATTATCCAGAAGGATATAAGCAAGAGAGGATAGTAGGAATGGGAATGAACGCGCAAGAGCTCAAGCGGAATTCGGTGAGGCATAATTGTCCAGTCGAATTATTTTCCCTGGATAAAAAGAGGGCTCGTCTTATATTTTAGATACTATGTTCTAATTGTGTATAAGGAAACTCCTATAGAGTCCTGCCACTGGTTCTGCAGGTCCTGACTGAGCACATTGTCCAAGACCTGAATGTGAATCCAACACTTCCATTTGAAGATGATTCCTTCGACGTTATCACCAATGTGGTAAGAAAAGTTTCCTTCAAGCACAATTCAGAGAGCTAGAGATTGCTTTTTAATGTCTTTAGAATTCTACTATGACCTAAGAATATATTTGGACAAGCTTTTGTTAATTTTCTGCAGCAGGGACCCACCATTTGTTAGTCAGCCAACTTCAGGCACTGTATTTGGGTTTATTCCTTCTTGTACGACTTATCTTCAGTCTTAGTGGAGTAAATGGACTTTGCCCGATTATTAGAGTTAACTTAAATAATAATTTACCTCTGCCAGTTCAGAATGAGAAGTTACCTACTCTTGGATTTGCTCCTCTGTCATGGTATTCAAGTATAGATTGCATTAAACTGATAGAATTGGTAGTAAAGAAGTCATCTATTAGAAACCTGCATCCCGGTAACCTTTACCTGGTTGTTGGCTGAACCTAACTTGGTCATTCACAGGTCAGCGTTGACTATCTGACTAAGCCTCTTGATGTTTTCAAGGAGATATCTCGGATTCTTAAGCCAGGAGGCCAGGCAATAATGAGGTGATGAACATGTTCACAAAGAGTTATTCAGAATCTTCTTTAATGTTTCAAGTTCCCACTTCCGGGAAAACTCTATTATACTCCAGCATTTGCAGATTTTGCTTTCCATGTTCATCACAATAAGTTCCACGACCACATGATTCCGTGGTGTTAGAAATCAGCATAATAGCCTATTGTAGTGGTTATAGAGTGTGCCAGCACCGTTATATTTGTCTTCTAATCTAAACTTGAAGGCCTTGTTAACCTCGGTGTTCTATAAAGATATTTTAACTGTTTTTGTTAGCTCCCAAATTCTTGTGCTTTGCCTGGGGTTAAGCACTTCTGACATCTTTCTTGGTGAAACAGTTTCTCCGACCATTGCTTTTGGACCAAAGCAATCTCAATGTGGACATCGACAGATGATACAGATCATGTTTTGATTGTTGGGTCATACTTCCATTATGCAGGAGGATTCGAGCCTCCTCAGGTAATATTTACATTACCTATTAGTATCACTTGCTATTATGATAGCTGTACTAATCTCTTGGAAAGAAAAGATACTTATCGCTTTGATATGAAGAGAGTATGTCATAAGCAAAACCAGCTTCTGATTGCTCTGGCCACTAGCAATGCTGAGCTTGGGTAACTATCCGTGTCCTCATATACCATACACTGCCGATGGAAGTTGAATTTCGGAGACGGTGTCAATGCCATCACATATGTTTGCGTTTGAGCTTTAAAGAGCAATTGCTTATTCAGGAAACTGGCTTCAATGCACTTGAAACATGTAGATCGCATCACAAATGGAAACTACTTTATCCGCCAGTTTTCACCAGCACTTCTTTTAGTAAAAATATCAGTAGCAGTAAAAATATCAGTAGAAATGGAGAATGAAATTTTAAGCTGCACCATATGATGCTTGGGAACCGTGGCTCCTTGGCTAGCTAACTTCTGATGCAAAATAAATGTAGGTAGTCTCCTCCTCTCTACTGCAGTTCCCAAAATGCCTTTTGCTTCTTCGCAGAGCGGTTACTTTTCCTTGTCGCATAGATCTAAATCTTGAGACACTGCTATTACATCTGGTGAGAGAGATTGGAGCGAGGGAAAGAATGGACCGCGTATTTCGACTCTTGTGTTTGGATTTCACACAGAAATAACAAAGGAATGAAGAGTTTGTGATTCGGAAATGTCAAAACTGTTTCTAGATCATCTGGTTTTTACTTCCATTTATGTTCTATATTCATGATTATCTGTCTGTGGGGGATTGATGTGTCTAATTCACGCTACATATCCATCTACAGGCTGTGGATATTTCTCCAAACCCTGGGCAATCGGATCCAATGTACATCGTGCACTCGAGAAAGGCCTTGACAGCTTGAGATACGAAAGCGCGGAAGCATCGCCCTTTCCAAGTAGGGAAAGGAGTTAGGTGGTCTTCAACTAATGCGTCCTCAAATGCCACCCATACCTTAACAATTTGCCCTCTATGAGGTATGCTGCCATAACATAGCTGCGCATTGTACCTTAAAACTCTATATAGCAGTTTGGGAGTGGCTGGTGCACCTAAAATAGGTGTTTTTAGGGGCCACTAAACTCTTGGTATTTTTACTCTTGATAAGCGATTATATTACCTAAAAGACTCGATCAACTTTGTACAAAAGCATGCATTGTTTATTTGCAGTTCATGTCTTCAAGATTGTTTGTGCTCGCTCTGAACATTAATAAGAAATAAGTTCCCTTCAGCATCCTAGTCTCCACCGGCGGAACTCCATTCTATCTCCGATCTCAGCTCGGGTGTCTTCTTCTCTACGACGATGAAGCCGCCTTAGACAGGTAAACCTTGACGCGATGAATTATCCCGGTCTTCCTAGGCTCTTTGAAGGAGCTTGCCTTCCATCGGCTAAAGGCAAAGAAAAGCTTGCATAATACATATTAGAGACACCCACCACATAGGAGAAATTCCTAGACATAAAAGCGCTGTCCTTCATTGTCGGTGGCTGGTCGGCGCCTTGGATATGGTAAACACATATTAGATAAGACAAAATAGAAAGGACTGCATAAGCTGACAACATTATGTACCCTAACGCGTGAACCTAGGCATCACCGATCAAGCCGGTGACAGTCCAATTCAATTCTATCTCCCTCTTTCTCTCTCAGTGCAAAAGAAGTCAATAGTCAAAAGAGAAATATAAGGCACAAAAGCCACAATGGTACAGCAGATTCTAAAATGACAAAAGGCACAATGAGGAATATATACGCTAATGGTGACAGAAACGCAAGAAGGAACCACCACCACCAAGAAAAAACTTCAGGAAAAAGAAGGAACAATCAAAGAAAAGCAAAAGGCAAAGTCATCTTCTTTTTCTCTTAGGAGGAAAACATTTACAGAATCACTACTTATGGCCTCCCGTGTGAGCGTTCCTGAAGGCGCTGCACGCGATGAGGTAGACCCAGATGAGGACCACCAGAGCCACGATGAGGATCACGTTGGCCTTCCTCCATTCCCTCCTCAGGTTCCCGAGCATACCGGCCTTACAAGAGTTGCAATCGTAGCAGAGTTGGGTCTGGCTGTTGCTCCACAGGTAGCAGTCCGGGTCGGCTGTCGGGTTTGTCGGGTTCAGCCACAGCGTCGGGTTTGCGTAGCTGTAACCGCAGATGGTTGGCGGCTTGCAGCATCCCGACTGGTCAAACAGAGGCACCGCATGAAAAAGAATTTAGTATGTCGATAAAAATCAGAATTTTTTTACGAAGTACACAATTTCAACCAGGTTTGGAAACAATTTAGGCTTTAGCCCAAACGATTCAACTTTAGGTTAATATTGGTTCACAAAGAAGAACAAAAAGCACCCCCCACCAAAGTATGTTATTACACGCGCACCAGAGCTGGCAACCACAACATTTATTCTCAATCTTTTCCTAGACAGAGAGACAAAAAGACAAACTATAGACCTTGATTTCTTACTGTTCTGACCATAATTTAATCCGAACTTCATGATTATAAATTATTTGAGCACAGGTGGGCGGATATATGCCCATTATAGCACAAAAGAGGGACCCAAGATTTGACTCAAGTCCTCTAAAGCAAATTCCCCGTGTTGATGCAAGATATGTGAGATCTTAACCAGTGTCCAGGTGGTTGGACCCCAATGATTAGTCAATGGGGCCAATGAACGTGGGATGTTTTATAGCCCTACACACAGGATATATACCTAAAACCCGATTAAAGAAAGACCCTTCTTGATTTCGACTCAAACTAGACCAAAAGTGCTAACTCGTACTAAATTCCAGTAACTTCAAGCGACCACCTCAACTTCTCCAACAACACAAATCACCATCAGAACTCGGGAGCTCCCAAAGAAAAACACAAACAGCTGTCTCCGTCAATTATAACTTATATTCCCCAAGTTGCGTGGTTGATTGCCCATCGATGTAGTTAATTGATTCTCACGCGGAAAGGGTATCGTTCATATGGGCATTTTCTGTTCAAGTTCGTAAGAGACGAGAGAAGCAAAAGACATCAGTTCCTGTTACAGAAGGACTCTCTGGAAGTGCCGGTAATGACTTTCCAGGCGTTCCATAGTGCTTGTACAGAGGTAAAAGGCCAAGAAAGAGATATCTCAACCTTAACCGATATCGATTCCGTTAAAAGCAACGAATAAAGACAGAAGAAACACGCATCAAAGCACTGTCTTTTTCCTGGAAATGGAAACACAGGACAAACAGGGGAAAAAAGTGGAAGACGAACCCAGAGAGAGAGAGAGAGAGAGAGAGAGTTGCCTGAAGAGGAGAGATGTGAGCAGCGAAGTACTGGTCGGCAGTGGCATAGTCCCGTGCCAACTTGGTGCAGACGTCGGACTCGGCAAGACAAGTCCTGATCTTGACCCAGTTCTCGGGGTCGGTCACATGGTCCCTCAGCCAAGAACTGTACCCGCCAAGCCTGTACTCCCGGTACCCCCTCCCGGCCACAGAGTAGCTCCCGTCCTCCCTCGTGACCGAGTACGCGAACACGAGGACGATGAGGAGGAGGCCGATGAGCATGGCCATGCAGAAGAGGTAGAAGGCCAGGAGCCCTTGCTTGTTCCAGTAGGCCCCAACGAAGCCGGCGAGGGAGACGAGGAGGACCAGGGTGCCGAGGATGACGACCGGCCACCGGAAGTAGTGGGTGCACTCGTTGTCGGCCTTCGAGGCCAGCCAGATCCCGGCGGCGATGATGGGGATGGAGCAGAGGAAGGCTATGAAGTTGAGGACCGAGGTCACGTTGTTGCTCACTCCCATGGCGGATTCTTTGCTTTTCGCGCAGACGCACAGACAGAGACAGAGACAGAGACAGAGACAGAGAGAGTTTCTTGAGGTTGGTCTGGTCGGAGATGAAGGATCAAGTAAGTTGGAGGAGCTCTTTGGGGCCTTTCTTGAGCTGGGTTTTGTGTGTTCTTCTTGGCCATGGCCATGGTGACATGTCAGCTTCTGGTTTGAGAAATCCTGGACCGGATGGACATGGAGACGTGGCAAAAGTATGGGGAATTTTGTAATTTTTCGGGGATGCACTCGCGACTTATTATTATTCTAGATCAGACCAAAAAAAAAAAAAAGAAAATTTATTCTGGCACGTCGTCATATGAACCGTCGGATTACGTGAAACTTACGTGGGATTCAACGGCTCGTGTCAAATGAGCTTTACATAGGTCGAAACTAATCCAAAGATGGGGCACGGCGGGAGAGACGTTAAAAGTTACGTGGGGAGACCCTTTGCGTGGGTACGTTACTATATTTGGGGCATCTTGTGCTTTTGGAGACACCAATTATGCATCAAAGAATTCATATGCTTTAGCGTGAGCGATCCCATCACGCTCTAAAAGTGATTTTTCTTTTGGTACTGCACAATCGTTTAACAAACAAATCAAGAAATGATCCATATTTTGTAATTGAACTGGTGATCGGTTCACTAAATAATAGCGCGACCATGAAATGAAATACCTTATCTTATTTTAAAAGCTTTTGTTTTTTTAGGTAAAGCAAGCATATCTTCTTATGAAGCATTCATGGCCACTTCATTAGCTATTGCCTCACACATCATGTATTCAGAGAAGAGGATGTTTACTTTGATACACAGGACTTGTCATTTTTTCCGCGAGACAAAAAGACTCCAAATTTAACAAAATTCGATACGATGAACTTAGGTTTTGAAAAAAAAAAAAAGCATGTTTTCTTCGTAATTTGAGCATTGGACCTCATATAATTATAATCAATTCTAGAAAAAACAATATAAAGACAATTGTTCATAAAAAAAGAAAGGGGTATTGATATAAATAGTTTATGAACTTTGAAATAACGTGCAAAGCCTTAAACTTCTTAATTTGTTTAATGTAATTCATGAACTTTTACTTTGCTCAATGTAGTCTCTGGACTTTTGGTACGTATTCAATTTAACCCCAGAACTATATGAAGATGTTAATTTTTATTTCTGAACTTGAATTAATAGAAGGACAATAATAAAAATCGGGGATTAAGTTGAACATAAATCAAAAGATTATGAACTACATTAAATAAATCGAAAGTTTAGAAACCACATTGCATATTAGACGAAAATTTATGGATCATATTGAATAAATTAAAAAATTTAGAGATTATATTGTACATTTGACCAAAGTTTAGAGATCATTTATGTCATTTTCTCAAAAATAAATTAATTAATTTTAAAAATACCGGTGACATAAAGTATGAGAAATCATAAACTATCCTAAACGACACGAGTACACAATTTGTGACAAAAATTAGATAATTTAATTTTGGCAAAACCCATTTTTCCCGGAGACAGTTGTTGCCTTGCCTTTTCGTCGCTCCCCAACCGAGAACCGACCCACCGCCCCCCTCTCTCCCCGTCGCCGCCGCCGCCGCCGCCCCCGCCGCACTCGCCCGCCGCGTGCGAGGAGGCTAGGCCGTCGCCGCCGGCGCGTGTGCCTCGCCCCCACGCGCGCCATCTCCGGCTTCCGTCCGGCGGCAAAGGAACCGAGGTCCAATCCCCAGCCGCATCGCGAGAGACTCGCGGCACGCGCCGCTCAACGTCCCCGTCTCTTGGCCCGCCCTAACATTCAGCTCTACGAGTTTCCCGCCTTGCTGCGTCGCAAGAGTCTTGCAGAAACCAAGAGAAGCCGACGGAAAATGGAGCCGTGGACTCCACTGTTCGACGTCTTCCTCAACTCTCCGACGCCCGAAGCCGACGCGTCGCGGTGGCTGCAGGAGTCTTTCCCGTCGTCCTCGACGTCAGCCGCGCCCATCACCACCGCCTCTTTCCTCTCTCTGCTCTCGAAACCTTGCGACGCCGCCATTGCCCGAGGCTACCCTTTTCCTTCATCTCCTCCGCCTGCTCGGACCAAAAGGTAAACCCAGTCGATTGAAGCTAAAAAGAACGTTTTTTGTTTGCTGGGTAGTGTTTGGTTTGTTGGATAGACTTTGGTTGACGCCGTTCGTTCGTTGCTCTGTGTAGGGTTATGTTCATACAGACTTTGCCCGCCATGGTGCAGTCGCGGATTTTGTCGTTCCTCGCTATCGAGCGCCAGAGGTTCTGCGCCAGGGGCTTGTCGAGCCTCGCCCGTGGCGTTTTGGGGGGTGGCGAGGAGGTGGATTTTTGGGTGGCCAGGTCTGCCCGGCACCTGCTCGATGTAATGCCCGAGTCGAATTACGGGTGGATCTCTCGAATGGGTTTGGATTCAGGGGAGGAAAGAACAGGCGATGAGTTCGAGTCGGTGCCGGCTTGGCTGAAACATGAGGCGGCTGCCGCTCTCGTGCTTCTGCCTTGGCTTCCTGTGTTACTGGATGAATTCAACTCGGCAGAGTCTTTCCCGGGCAGTGAGAAGAAGGAGGAGTTGTCGAGCGAGGCTGGAGAAATTGAAGCGGAACCTATGGATGAAGATGTGGAAGACATTGAGATTTGTGAATCCTTGGGAGTTCCCCTAGAACCTGAAATTCAGGACAAGGCAACGAGTTTGAGGGCTCAGATTGTGAATTTCGAATCTACTGGCAGAACTGTTGCCTTAGCGAATGCAATCCGCGAAATCTGCTTGGGAAAAGGGTTAAATTCTGTTCGAGTTCTGGAATTGATCGAACCTTGGAAAGCAGATGACGAGGCTGCTTCAGTTCTGATTTCCCACCTCACAGATGGAAGCGAAAAAGAGATTACTTGGCCCAGCCTTGTTCTCTGCTCCATTATCCTTCCTAGACTATTGGTTCTTGAAGTTCCAGTAACTCGTGTGCTATTAACTGCGACGATAGAATACTGCAAGCTTCATCAGAAGGCTGCAGAATACGCACTGTTATTGCCGCTTGTAATGCGAAAGGAGGGCATAAATAACCCTGCCTGCGAGGCTATTACTAGGATCATCAAGGAATGCTTGCATCCAGCTCATGTCACGGCCTTCTGCCACAAACTGTTGTGTGATGGGAAAAATAACGAGAGATTCGTATGCTTACCTTCTCATCAATGCCTAATATCCCCTGAACTGGTATGGACCGAATCCTTGTTTAATCTGTTTCAGAACTTATTGAATCATAATATTCATCTGACCCAGGAGTCAGTTGATTGTATTATTGACTCGGTGCAGAAGTTGTCTTTGAGGTTCTCAAAATCTTTGAAGTTTGGAAATTTTTTACTATGTTTAGTCACCAAATGCTCTTCATCATTGAAGTCCCATAAGCAGTCATTGACTAAAGCAGTTGAATGTACCGATACTCTCGTGACAAAGTCCATTTTGTCAAAGTTATCAAACTTATAGGCCTTTTTTGTATTTTCCTGTATGAGTTGCACCGTTACTGCTGATTAGCTGACAAATGGACTCCACTGATTCTAAGATTCCTGCTTAATTTGAATAGCATATAGCTTCATAGCTGTTTGGTCAATTGCTAGATATCATCGTGCATACATGCAGTCTTCTTCTTTGGAGCAGATTTGCACTTTAGGCCCACTATCCACCCTCAAATGAGAAACAATCATTTAACCCCCAAGAAGTGACTAAGGTATGCCAGAATTAGGATGCCATTACTCGGAATTTCTATATTGGTAAATAGTCAACTGCATGACCCTCCCTGTATCTGGATTTTGTCAAGAAACTTTGTGGAAGTAAAAAATCGTATGCTTGAATGATTCTGACGACTAATTCCAATAAACCGTAACAAGTAACATTACCATCAAATAATTGTCTTGGGGCCGTTTGATATGGTCTAGATCAGAATGAAAAGTATGCAATTTCAAGTCTGCTAATCCAGAATTTCAAACAAATGTACAACAGCTTGCTTTGCAGCATGTATCTGATTTTGATTGGTGTAGGAAGTGTGAAAAGGCCTAGTGCTCTAAGTACGCAGTCTCTGAAGAAGCTTATCGACCTTGTGGGATGACAGTAATGTAATTACCCTGATTGCTTTCTCGATCACTTGCTACTTTTCCAACATGGCTATTTCTTTAGTTTTCCATGTTACTTTTTGCACGTGAGATAGCTGACTTCATGAATCTTCATATCATCAATAATAGATAGAAATCAGTCAACAAAGGATAATTTTATATGCTATTCTTCGTGGAATTACATCACACGTGGTTTGAGAATTGCAAGAAACCCAAACTGGTAGGAAATACATTTTAGACAAGCATACCACAAGGGCCAGTGGTCATTTTCTTTAAGGACTCAAATCGGGGCTCCTTGTCTAGAAACTTTGTCGTGGAGTAAAGTTTTAGATAATCTCCAAAACTAAAATGATTGGGGTATAGTAGTTTTGGAGCTGGAGATATGATGGCATCAGTAGCAGGATTATAGAAGGTTGCAATGGAGAGTCTGCTTCCATTTTTCTCGGTCATGACCCTGTGCAATGCACTTTTGTACCTTCCATTACTCAAAACCTCCAGTTGATCACCTGTATTCACAAAGATGGCATTGTTCTTAGATGGTGGAATCTGTATCCAGTTTCCTTCTTTGAAGAATTCAAGTCCTGGGACTTGGTCATCTTGGAGCAAGAGTATGATCCCACCGGCATCAGTGTGCTCTCTGAGTCCCCTTACACGTTCAGGATGGGGGCATTGTGGGTATTTCGCCACCTTTGTCCCCACAGAAGGACCTTTTTCTCCGGAAAAAACTTTCTTTATGTGATCTTTATCCAAGCCAAGATTCTCACACATGAGCTCTGAGAGCTTCTCGGCTAGCACGATTAGTTGATCTATGTAGTCATCCATTGCCTTGCTGCAATTGTGCAGTGCTAATTACTCAATATGCATATATATAAGTGATGAAACTTTCTGTTTCATGAATTGTACGTGTTCATTTGTTATGAAAATACCTGTGAACTTACCAAAGATCTTCAGAAAGGTTTGGAAATACATTGATGTTGGATTTTGGACGATGTGAGATGAAGAAGCTGCTCTCCCAGTCTATGTCTGTAGTATGTCCATTTTCCAATCTTTTAGCTACTTCTGAATCATAGAAAGTTTCCTTCAAATTTTGCTCATAGTGTGAATTGACAAAATGCTTCACCTTCTCTGTCAACTCTTTGTGTACTCCATGGTTATCAATCTGCAAACATAGCTAATACCATCAACTGAGGTATATATAGTAAGGAACATTTCTAGGTTTATCTGCAGTAGCTTGACAGTTTCTACCTTAAAGAAGCCAAATTTCTCGCAAGCATTGTGAAGTAGTGCCATAGTCTTGCTCCTGTTCTCTCCATCGAGCTGGCTGAAGTCTATTACAGGGACCTCCATCTCCTTCCTTTCTGTGTTTTTCTCTATACTAGTTTGTGTGGATAGGCTGATTCTTGAGGAGTATTTATAGGGCTAGACTTCGGTATATGGATGATTTTCTTTTACTGTATTTTAGTTATGGGTAGTTAGACTAGAAGAGAAGTTAGTTACTGATTAACTGCAACCTTGTTTGAAGGGAAACTGTGGTGCCTCGAATCTAGCATGTAAAGTCCAAGTTCAGTTAATCAACACCATGTGATTGCACGATCTCAGTGTCTCCCATTTCTTGTGATCTATGACTGAATAGTTTCCATCTTGAAATGCAAGAAAGTTATTTATAATACTTATGGAAAATTTTCCTGATTGGGTGATTTTCTCCTCGTAAGACTCATTCCTCTCTCTCCCTCACATGCACATGCATAAACACAAGCATAAGCAAGCATGATGGTATTCTATGCCAGCCAGGTTATAGTTTATTCTCTTTGGGAGGCACATTCACATTGGTGGTTTCTTTAGTAGCATCCATCAAGGTCAAACAAAACTAGGTGCTGTGTGGCGCCGAGCTGTTTCAAATAGCCTCTTGAAACAGGAAACTAGGAACATTAACTTGGAAACTACCTATGGGTGATTTGACCGAGAATCTTTTGAATATCATCAATTGTTGGTAAGATTTTGACAAATACTATTGCGGTCTCAATCAAATTTCTCTAACAAATTTAGCTCGAGATTGGAATCAGGTGCTTTCAATTTGGTTGTTGATGATGTATATCTGGTCTCTGATCCTACGAAAATCTATTGGTGCTTTGCCCAGATTGACTTTAGGTGAGCGTTGGTGAGATTCCAAGAGGTCTAATTATATACTTGCATTATGCAAGTTTGAGGTGCATTATTGGGACATGATGACGTTGGAATTGTTCTTTGATTGAGAAATCTTAAACTAAGAACGGAATTAGCGGAGTCGAATCACTGCATATGCTGGTATCTGACACAATGCTAAATTTAAATGTTAGAGCCCTATAGTACAGGCACATTGTATTAGAGTATGATTTTTTGGCCTTTGTTGTTGGGGTACTGGTACTGCACTTTTGGCTGATTAGATGCTGCAATAGCGAGTGCTAAGTGATTCTTCCTAGTTCAATCAACTATTTTCCATGATGCATGTCTGGCCATTGATTGAATGCCTTGCCTGGCGTTAACATTCCTTATTTTGTTTCGATAACACCTTGAGATTTCAATAGTTCATCTCTAGTACATCGCACTGATATTTTGTGTTGTCTGACATTTCTAAGGCTAGCGAGTAGAGTGGTTTCTCCTTTGTTAGGCTAAGTTTGATCAAATGTTAGTCTCCTATTTTGAGCTTCTTCTTTTTTTCCTTTTTTTCTAAAGACGCGATCCGATGGCAGTCTATATTAACCGTTTGCGTAGAAGTAGATTTCAAGCATCATTACAATTCTCTCCTCACTGATTTTCTGAAACCGAAATCAAGCTGGCGAGTGTTGGAAAGTCCTACGAATGCGATGCAAATGGGGCTAACGAGGGATGGAGGATCTGCATCCAGCGCTCGACACTGACTTGAGCTGGCTTGTTGATCTATAGTAGTATTCCTCTTGCTCTGTCGAAGCAACTGACATTTTTCTGAGATCTAAACTTTGCATGCTCCCGCGAGGTTGGAACAACATCAAAAGGCTATGATTCTGGCATGATAATCACTAATCATCCTTCACGAATCGCGATTAGGTGAGTTAATTGAGGACATGCTTGGGGTTTGGTGGGCTTATGTCTTTTTGCCGTGAAAAACCTGGCACTACTACTGCTGGTATTGGTAACATGTTAGAAGCAGCTTCTGCGAAAATTGATGGACACATGCAGTCCAGTTTTCTCAGTTGTATGTTTACTTATTTATTTTTATTTAGCTGAGCATTAAAAACATATTAAAGCCTGCATTTGTTTTGGGTGGGGTGCATGGGATGGGCAATAATCAAAGTCACATGGAAATCTGGATTTGTTTTGGTCCTTTCGACCTTTGTACATCTGTGTGAATATATTAAAATAATCTTCTCGATGTGTTGTTGCCTCTTTAAGTGTGGCACTTTAGGATTGGAAATTGCTAGGATCTGACTCTTCTCATGACAAGAAATATTTTTTGATGCTTTTCCAACAAAATTAGAAAAACATAACTTTCTTCATTATTTAACTATTCAAATTGAAAATATTTTTAGATATTTGTCAAGGAAAAGGAAACTAGAAGTGTCATCACTTTAGTGCCCTAATTTTTCGTCAGATTACTTCAGTGTCATATCCAAGAAAACTATTATTTAAGTGTTTCCGGCGATCCAATCGAGCAAATAATATTACTGTGGGTTTTTTATTAAAAAAAAAAAGAAAATGCACGTAAATGATGAAATGTCCAATGATCACAAAGCCACTCTACACTAAAACAACTTAATCTCTCTGCTCCTCTTGAGTGCTTGCGCTCTCTCTCTCTCTCTCTCAAGCTTCAATGCTTCAATGGCAATTATCCCTCGTGAAAAGAGATATATATATATATCTTTAACCTCTACGCGTCGCGTAAGGAGAGGAAGTTCCAATCGTCATTGATTTTCTTAGCTATTGGATGCTTAATCTCAGTCCGTGGTTTCATTTTGCTGTCAACCGCCATGTCGAAGACCTTTATGTCAATATGAGGTCGTGCGAGATTGCGGACCATTTCGTGGTATATCTGCTCCTTCATGGAGATGCTCTTCGTTGGTGAACCTGCATTTAAGGCTCATTTAGGAGTGTCGCTTTGGAGTAACCTGAAGTCGCTGTCCATCCGCAACTCAGAGGTGACCAGTGAGGTGATACGTGATATCTTGAAGGGTAGCCATGTTCTTGAGTACGTTAGGGTTGGAAAGATGCTATGGTTTGAAGCAAAACATCAAGCTTTGTTTGAGAATTAGGGTTTCCCCTCGATGATTTCGAGTCCTCTTTTGTTGTCGCTGCATTTGAGAATTAGGGTTTATGCTTGGGCAAACATGTTGAACGATGCCGTTGAGGGCATTTATGTTGACTTAGAGCGTCAACAAGCCACGTCGGTTAGACAAATGATAAAATATTGTTACGTTAGATTTTCGGTGTCATCTATCAATGATGGTGCTTAAAGTGATCATTTTTTTTTATCAAAGTAGAACTTAAGTGATCCGAAAAAAAATTTTGATACTGAAGTGAGTATCGTATGAAAGTTATGATACTTTAGTAATCTTTTCCCTATTTGTTAGTATACAAATATTTCTATTGTTTATATGCATCTAAGAGATAATACAGTATTTTCGATATATATAGAGTATTTTATATTGCATTTGTGACATTTTAATTTTATACTAACTAGTTGCATTGAAATATGATAGAATGTTTAATATTGTTGACACCAAATGTTTAATATTAAAGGTAGTAACTGTTGAAGTAGTTGGGGGTGATGCAGCTCCAATGGAGTCGATGATTTTTTAAATAACTGTATGGCTGCATTTGGTAGTCCGGATTTCTAAACAGGATAGGACTGGATATGATAGGATAAGAAATCCTGGGATTTCTTCATATCCTGTCCACCGTTTGGTGGACTACGGATTTAAAGTCGGATAGGATAATTTTTATTTTATTTTTTTGCTATTCACGGGTCCAGAGGAGTCGGTGAAGGAAAAAAAGCCGAGAAATTTTTTTGGTGAAAGCGCACAAGGTGTGGGGATGAAGATGACGGCGAGTGGAGCGTAGGATTTCTGGAAAAATAGGTATTAGAAATCCTATCCGGGTCTATCCTACCCCTCCCCTCCGGATTTTTTTATCCGGGCTATATCCGGTCTATATCCGTCCTTATCCGATCCTGGACCACCACCAAACACAGGATAGGATAAAACATATCTTATCCTGATTTTTATACGGTCGACCAAACGCAGCCTATGTGTATAAGTAGTGATGGATAGTAAGTACCAAAAAAGTACTAAACCTATTGCATTGGTACCAATTCAGTCATAAAATATTTTAATTGGACCAATTTAGTCCTAAACATTTTTACATTGATACCAATTCAGTTTATTCAGCCAATTTAGGCTAGAAATTGCTGACATGGACGCCGATTGTCCTACATGGCATGATCGCTGCTAACGTGAAAAATTTTAAATAATTTTTTTCTTTTTTTTCCTTTTTTTCGTATGGTTTTTTTTTTCGTTCCTTCTAGTGGGGGAGGGTGGCTCTTACTGGCGAGGGCAAGGGTGGCCCTCACCGAATCTAGCAAGAGCTAGGCCCTCGCAGCCTAGACAAGGATTGCCCTCCCCCAGGCCGTAAGACGTGAGGGCGACCCTTACCTAGGCCGCGAGGATCTAACCCTCACCAGATGCGACAACGGCCACCCTCACCTAGGCCGCTAGGGTCCAGCCCTCACCCTTGCCCTCGCCGGCGAGGGCAACCCTTTCTTGGCCAGTCATCGACCCTCGCTTGTGGCTAGTCACCAACCATGGTCGAGCACCAGCCACAGGTCCAAGGAAGAAGAAGTAAGGAAAAAAAATTAAAAATTCAAAAAATTATTTTAAAATTCCATGTCAGCATTGGCTATGCTAGTGTCCAAGCCAGTGATTTCCGACCCAAATTGGTCGGATGGACTGAATTGGTATCAATATAAAAAGTTTAGGACTGAATTGATCCAATTGAAAGATTTATGACTAAATTGGTACCAATGTAATAGGTTTAATACTTTTTTGGTACTTTTTCCCGAGTCATGTATAGCATGTGTAGCTTTCTTAGTACCTACTGTTAACTGTCAAATTGTAGGTATAAATACTCAAATTGTAATCTGTACAAGAAATGACTAATCAATCAAAGATTACAAGTTATTCATCTTTACTTCCGATTTAGTTTTACATTTCTAGTTTTTTTTTATATAACGTGAATGATTGTTCCCGATCTCGATACTATTATTATTTTTTTCCTTCCTTCTCGCGGGGGAGAGCGGCCCTTACTAATGAGGGCAAGGGTGGCCCTCACCAGATCTGGCGAGAGCTGGACCCTTGCAACTTGAGCGAGGGTTGCCCTCTCCCAGCTGCAAGCCGCGAGGGTTTAACCCTTATCAGATCTAGTGACAGCCGCCCTCACCTAGGCTAGGGTCTAGCTCTCACCCTTGCCGGCGAGGGCGACCCTCTCCTGTGGCCAATCATCAGCCCTCACCTGTGGCTGATCACCGTCCATGGCTGAGTACCAACCACAGGCCCAAGGAAGAAGAAGTAAGGAAAAAAATTAAAAATTCAAAAAATTATTTAAAAATTTCACATCAGCGTTGGCTGTGCTAGTGTCCATGTTAGTGATTTTCGGCCTAAATTGGTAGGATGGACTGAATTGGGATCAATACAAAAAGATTTAGGACTGATCCAATTGAAAGGTTTGTGACTAAATTGATTCCAATGTAATATGTTTATGACTTTTTTGGTACTTTTTCCCGAGTCATGTATAGCATGTGTAGCTTTCTTAGTACCTACCGTTAACTGTCAAATTGTAGGTATAAATACTCAAATTGTAATCTGTACAAGAAATGACTAATCAATCAAAGATTACAAGTTATTCATCTTTACTTCCGGTTTAGTTTTACATTTCTAGTTTTTTTTATATGACGTGAATGATTGTTCCCGATCTCGATACTATTATTTTTTTTTTCCTTCCTTCTCGCGGGGGAGAGCGGCCCTTACTAATGAGGGCAAGGGTGGCCCTCACCAGATCTGGTGAGAGCTGGACCCTCGCAACTTGAGCGAGGGTTGCCCTCTCCCAGCTGCAAGCCGCGAGGGTTTAACCCTTATCAGATCTAGTGACAGCCGCCCTCACCTAGGCTAGGGTCTAGCTCTCACCCTTGCCGACGAGGGCGACCCTCTCCTGTGGCCAATCATCAGCCCTCACCTGTGGCTGATCACCGTCCATGGCTGAGTCCCAACCACAGGCCCAAGGAAGAAGAAGTAAGGAAAAAAAATTAAAAATTCAAAAAATTATTTAAAAATTCCACATCAGCGTTGGATGTGCTAGTGTCCATGTTAGTGATTTCCGGCCTAAATTGGTAGGACGGACTGAATTGGGATCAATACAAAAAGATTTAGGACTAAATTGATCCAATTGAAAGGTTTGTGACTAATTGGTTCCAATGTAATATGCTTATGACTTTTTTGGTACTTTTTCTCGAGTCATGTATAGCAGGTGCAGCTTTCTTAGTACCTACTGTTAACTGTCAAATTGTAGGTATAAATACTCAAATTGTAATCTGTACAAGAAATGACTAATCAATCAAAGATTACAAGTTATTCATCTTTACTTCCGGTTTAGTTTTACATTTCTAGTTTTTTTTATATGACGTGAATGATTGTTCCCGATCTCGATACTATTATTTTTTTTTTCCTTCCTTCTCGCGGGCGAGAGCGACCCTTACTAATGAGGGCAAGGGTGGCCCTCACCAGATCTGGTGAGAGCTGGACCCTCGCAACTTGAGCAAGGGTTGCCCTCTCCCAGCTGCAAGCCGCGAGGGTTTAACCCTTATTAGATCTAGTGACAGCCGCCCTCACCTAGGCTAGGGTCTAGCTCTCACCCTTGCCGACGAGGGCGACCCTCTCCTGTTGCCAATCATCAGCCCTCACCTGTGGCTGATCACCGTCCATGGCTGAGTACCAACCACAGGCCCAAGGAAGAAGAAGTAAGGAAAAAAAATTAAAAATTCAAAAAATTATTTTAAAATTCCACATCAGCGTTGGCTGTGCTAGTGTCCATGTTAGTGATTTCCGACCTAAATTGGTAGGATGGACTGAATTGGGATCAATACAAAAAGATTTAGGACTAAATTGATCCAATTGAAAGGTTTGTGACTAAATTGATTCCAATGTAATATGTTTATGATTTTTTTGATACTTTTTCCCGAGTCATGTATAGCACGTGTAGCTTTCTTAGTACCTACTGTTAACTGTCAAATTGTAGGTATAAATACTCAAATTGTAATCTGTACAAGAAATGACTAATCAATCAAAGATTACAAGTTATTCATCTTTACTTCCGGTTTAGTTTTACATTTCTAGTTTTTTTTATATGACGTGAATGATTGTTCCCGATCTCGATACTATTATTATTTTTTTCCTTCCTTCTCGTGGGGGAGAGCGGCCCTTACTAATGAGGGCAAGGGTGGCCCTCACCAGATCTGGTGAGAGCTGGACCCTCGCAACTTGAGCGAGGGTTGCCCTCTCCCGGCTGCAAGCCGCGAGTGTTTAACCCTTATCAGATCTAGTGACAGCCGCCCTCACCTAGGCTAGGGTCTAGCTCTCAACCTTGCCGGCGAGGGCGACCCTCTCCTGTGGCCAATCATCAGCCCTCACCTGTGGCTGATCACCGTCCATGGCTGAGTACCAACCACAGGCCCAAGGAAGAAGAAGTAAGGAAAAAAATTAAAAATTCAAAAAATTATTTTAAAATTCCACATCAGCGTTGGCTGTGCTAGTGTCCATGTTAGTGATTTCCGACCTAAATTGGTAGGATGGACTGAATTGGGATCAATACAAAAAGATTTAGGACTAAATTGATCCAATTGAAAGGTTTGTGACTAAATTGATTCCAATGTAATATGTTTATGATTTTTTTGGTACTTTTTCCCGAGTCATGTATAGCACGTGTAGCTTTCTTAGTACCTACTGTTAACTGTCAAATTGTAGGTATAAATACTCAAATTGTAATATGTACAAGAAATGACTAATCAATCAAAGATTACAAGTTATTCATCTTTACTTCCGGTTTAGTTTTACATTTCTAGTTTTTTTTATATGACGTGAATGATTGTTCCCGATCTCGATACTATTATTATTTTTTTCCTTCCTTCTCGTGGGGGAGAGCGGCCCTTACTAATGAGGGCAAGGGTGGCCCTCACCAGATCTGGTGAGAGCTGGACCCTCGCAACTTGAGCGAGGGTTGCCCTCTCCCAGCTGCAAGCCGCGAGTGTTTAACCCTTATCAGATCTAGTGACAGCCGCCCTCACCTAGGCTAGGGTCTAGCTCTCACCCTTGCCGGCGAGGGCGACCCTCTCCTGTGGCCAATCATCAGCCCTCACCTGTGGCTGATCACCGTCCATGGCTGAGTACCAACCACAGGCCCAAGGAAGAAGAAGTAAGGAAAAAAATTAAAAATTCAAAAAATTATTTAAAATTCCACATCAGCATTGGCTGTGCTAGTGTCCATGTTAGTGATTTCCAGCCTAAATTGGTAGGATGGACTGAATTGGGATCAATACAAAAAGATTTAGGACTAAATTGATCCAATTGAAAGGTTTGTGACTAAATTGATTCCAATGTAATATGTTTATGACTTTTTTGGTACTTTTTCCCGAGTCATGTATAGCATGTGTAGCTTTCTTAGTACCTACTGTTAACCGTCAAATTGTAGGTATAAATACTCAAATTGTAATATGTACAAGAAATGGCTAATCAATCAAAGATCACAAGTTATTCATCTTTACTTCCAGTTTAGTTTTACATTTCTAGTTTTTTTTATATGACGTGAATGATTGTTCCCGATCTCGATACTATTTCTTGTTCAATAATCAACAAAGAATCCTTCAAAATGTTTGTCGGTTCGTATCAATTGATCCACTTTTCGAAAAGACATTCCGTGGACATTTCAGTGAAATAAATACCAGTAATGCTAAAATGTTTTCTGCACAATTTCAATTATGTTTTTGAAAGACAACGTGTGGGTTAACATAAACAGATTATTTTTTTTTATTTTTTTTTCATTTACAGTTCTCTATACCTCTTTGTCGTGTGGACCCTTTAAATGTCATTTGCTAATATTTAGGGTGCATTTGGCGCAATTTTGCCAAAGGACTTTAGCCTCTCAAAGCCCTTGTGCTAAAGCTGAGGTGTTTGATAACACGATTGCATCTTCTAATCTTCCCCTCGCTAGTAATTTCGTATTCTAGTCTTGCCCTCATGAAACAACCGCTTATCTTCTCCCTCTCTAAAACCGACGCTCCAGGTCCGTATCCAGATCCGGGTGTCAGACCCGAAGCTCCGTCGAGGGCCGTGACGAACGCCAACGGTTGTCGAGTTCGGCCGTGGGTCGCCAACGGTCACGGAGGATGTGGCGGGCCGAGGCGAGATTCGGGTTCCCCGTGACTTGGGCCGCCGAAGCCGCGCGACCCCCGGCCCCTCCTCAATCTCCAACTTGGGCAGGTCAAGAGTGGGAAATGGGCCTCTAGAGGCCCATCTAAAGCGGGCTTCCTCCTCTGCTCGTGCGACTCCGACAGATCGCACGCGTGCTTCGTAAAAAGATTCGCAAGAATTGACCCTCTTTCTTCACGAAGAAAAAAAGCGGGATCCTCACCGTGCAATCATTTTTCGGATCCATATTTTAAAATAAAAAATTCGCATTTCTGCGTAAATAAAGGGATAAGCGCATTGAAAGTCGTAAAATATGTCACGAAAGTGCAATTGAGTCATAAAACTTTCGAAAAGTGCAATTGAATCTTAAAACTTGTCACAGAAGTATAGTTGAGTCTTGAAACTCATCGCGGAAGTGCAATCGAGTCCTGAAACTTGTCGAATTAATTCGATCAAGTCCTTTCGTTGACTGTACTTTTTTAAAGTTTTAAGATTCGATTGCACTTTCTTGATGAGTTTCAGGACTCAATTGCACTTTCGTTACAAGTTTTAGGACTCAATTGTACTTGAGTGTGATAACTTATGTACGACGTTTACTTAAATGTCATAACCTTTTTTCCGATCACTTAAGTGTCGTGTATAACTTTTCAATCAATCACTTAAATGCCATGACTTTTTAAAAACGTTTACCCAAGTGTCGAAAATCCAACGTGACATATCACTTGTGTTAAACGCTTTTAAAAAATTATGACACTCAAGTAATCGATTAAAATTTATGGCACTCGAGTGATTTATTGAAAGTTATAACACTAAAATGAACGTTTTGCAAAAATCATGATACTCGAGTGATAAAAAAAAAAAGTCACAACACTTGAGTGATTGATTGAAAATAATAGCACTCTAAAAGTAATAACACTCAAGTAAACGTTTTATAGAAATCATAATACTCAAGTAATCAGGAAAAAAAAGTTATAACATTTGAGTGAGCGTCATATAAAAATTATGACACTTATGTTATTCTTATCTTTATTTCTTTAATTTCTCTGTTTAATTGTTGCTTTTGCGTTTCTTCGACCTTCTCCTTTTTGGTGTTTTGACATTCAAAGAAAAATTAGAAGGGAAGTTTGAATTACGCAATATGACTTAAGCTTGAACTCAAGGTTAAATATGACCGTTAGCCTAACAGCGTTGGGTAATAGCCTATTACCCAACGCTGTTAGGTAAACGGGTCATAAACGGGTTAATGGGTCAATTTGGGTCGGACCATTTATGACCCGACCCAAACCCGACCCGACCCGACCCACCCATTTGACAGGTCTAGTAATAGGATATCTTGATCGGACCGGTCGAATCGGTGATAAAGTTATGGGCGAGCTCAATATATTTGCGCAACTTTGTCATCTTTGATACAACTCTTCCTTTGATTTTGTCTTGCAAAATGCTTCTTCTTTGTTAGAATAAATTTATCAATGCTTTTTCTCTATCCACAACATCAAACTCAAGCCTCTTGCATGGATGTAACCTATGATTCACCTAATGCTCACCAGCTTTCAATAATTACAAGAACCTTCTTAATTTAATGAAATTTCTTTTGAATCTAACTGCACACGAATATTTCAAGCAACATGGACATTCATTTCGGGAAAAATCTCTTTCTTGTTAGTTCGGACCCATATCGAGAATTTCGATTACCGCGAGTTTTCGGGCAGCAACGTTTAAAGCATGAAGAAAGAGAGAGAGAGAAATAGAGACATCGGACCCAAATTGACCAAAAGAGCTCGGAAAACTATACCTAATAAAGATTTCGCTTTATAGTATTGGAACAACTACTTAACATGACAGCCCAACAAGAATCTAGCAAAAAAATGGGTATTCGATATGCAACGCTATCTTTAACATCGAATGACTTATTCATTAATCATCCGATAACTATTTATATTTTACGCACGCTTTAATTCTTTGATTTGATCGAATATTGAGTTTGCATTTTTATCAAGTCGTCATCCCTAATCTTATATATATCTAACCACGAAAATTTGCATAATTACCGAAATTTCTACACTTTTTTTTACCCACTATTTTTTCCCCTTTTCCCAAAAAAGGAGATGGAAAAACAAGCGAGAAAAAGAGAAGTTCATGATCAAGATGAGGGGAAGAGTTAGCAGCAGCAGAATATCCTCCGCGCCGCGCGTGAAAGGCGAGCGCGTGGGGATCGCAGTTCCCTCGGCAGGCGGGCCCCACCCACGGCCGCGGAGCCGCTGGACTCCTGGAGGGGACGGGAGGAAAGCGAAGCGAAGCGAGGCGAAGCGAGGAGGGCTCTTCCGTACTTTCACCTCGGACCCCCAAATTTTTTTTTTTTGCCCCCGAAGCTTCAACTCCGCAAAACCAAAAAAAAAAATAAAAACCATTTCCCTCTCTCTCTCTCTCTCTCTCTCTCTCTACGCCTCTCCACACTGTTACTGAAGAGGACGACGCAGGAGCAGGAAGCGGAAAGCGGAAGGCGCCACTCCCTCCGCCGCCTCCGTCCGGTGTCGCTCCGGCCACCGCCCCCCCACCTCTCCGCCGGCAATGAGGCTTCGATCCAATGCGCGCCTCTCGCCGCTCCTCGCACGCGCCAGCCTCCTCCTCCTCCTCCTCCTCCTCCGGTTCCCGGCCTCGCTCGCGGCGGCCGATACGACCGGCGGGGCCTCCGACGCCGGCGCCTTCGCCGACGAGATCAACGCGACCGCGGCCGACCTCAATGCCTCGCTGCCGAGATCCAAGGAGGACAGCTTCGCGGACATGATCGATCGGGCCCTCGAGAAGGAGTTCACCGAGAGCGACCAGAACGAAGGTTCGTGCTGGATCTGATCACTTGGACTCGCTCCCTCGGACGGTCCTCGCGTTTTGTTGCCCGGTGATGTAGTTGGGCTAGGGTTTCGGATTCGCCCGGGGGGGGGGGGGGGGCTAGGACATTCGTTTGGAGTCGATGCTGGCGAGTGCCGTGGAGGAATTGATTTGCTCTTTTGGTTGAACGATTAGGTTGAAGCTGAGAGTCGATTTCTCTTGCTGCATTTTAGTTGATCTCCCGATGGCTGCTGATTTTCAAACTCTTTGGTTTAACGCTCAGATTGTCCGTACTGTACGGTCTAGTTTGTAATAAGCAGTGTTAAGTTGGATTAGCTTTCACCTCCAGATTTTTCCTTAATTGCAGTTGGACGAAGGATGAAAAATATGGAAGTGATTGAGAAACTTGCTTTTGCAATTCTTTGGTGCTTTTCCTTTCTGAAATAGGAGAAAATGGTTCTGCTCGGGGTAGTCATTAGATTAGCGATGCGTGTGGGCATCTTACCATCCCGTCTTGTTACTTGCAGCTACAGACCCTGGAAGCTTCAATAACAGTGTCGCAGGGCAGCAGGTTAGCATCTTTTGTATGAAATGTTGTCCTAGAGACTGATCTTCATTGATGGGGCTTTTATTTATTCATTTGTTCTTGATAATATCTATTGCTTGCTAGGTGGCAAGTTCACCAAAATCTTGTACAATTTTGAACTTTTGAATCATCAGAGAACTTAGTAGATAGATAAATATTGTAATGAATGTAGTAGTCTATGTGGGATTCTATTTGTAATAAGTAAATGCCCGATTAAATCATAAAACTGGCATAACAACTTTCAGTTAGAAAAAGACGTCTCTCAGAAAGTTCGGCTAACTACCTGCAGTCTGGGCTGGAGCCATTGCAGCTTGTTCTGTTGATCAAGCCTAGAAGAGGAAAAAATTAGTGATTCTTCTGTTAATGATTCAAAATTAGAATTACTATTTGTATTATGTGTGTATTATAGTAATGGCCTCTTGAATGGGCTCTATGGCTTGAACATACATTGAATGTGGTATATTGTGTTTTATCAGGCAGTTTTGGAAACTGTTGCTAGAGTAAAGTCCAAGAAGAATGACACCAAGGAGGATAAGTATATCTTCTTCTCTATTACACGGTTCTGTCAATAATTCTCTCTGTACTAGGGTAATAAATTGATGAGATCTCTCAGCCATTTATCGAGCCTTCTGTCAGGTCATTCCAACTACATACTGTTTTCAACCTGGATAATGAGAACCGAGCGGAAGACACACCAATGCTGATTGATCGGAAGGTACGTAACTCGGGAAATATATCGCGTCTAAATCATATGTATGGAATACAGATTTCTCTTTTGTTCTGCTTTTCTTATCCCATTATGAGGAAACTGCCGTAATCCTTTCCACAAATGGAGGTCTTCTTCTCTGTGTTGAAGCCTCTCCTTTAGTGAAAAAATAATTTCATAACTCAATCATGCGGGACATTTATGTTCAGGACAATGTCTTCATCATATCAAATCCAAAGTCGAAGTACCCTGTGCTACAGTTAGACTTAAGGTTAGTATACGATTATATGCTCAAGCCATGTTTTCTAGTCTCTGGAGGTAAGTTATGTGTTGGCTGATTCAAACTTTTGGTATTTCTATACTTTCAGGTTGATATCAGATCTTGTAGTTGTCATTGTCTCTGCCACCTGTGGTGGCATCGCATTTGCTTGTGCCGGACAGCCGGTATGATTTTGCAAGCTCTTCTTTTTTCTTTATCTAGGTTTTAGAGAAAGCCTATTGCTAAGAATACCTGGATTGTGGTCTTACTTAAGTCTTAATTGGGTCTCTCAATTAATGTATCATCCTTTAACTTTGCAGGTGATTACCGGGTATTTGCTTGCAGGATCTTTCATTGGACCTGGCGGCTTTAGCTTTGTTAGCGAATTGGTGCAAGTATGATGCTCTATGTCTATGCTGAGCGCTATATCAAGTGCAATAAAGCTTCAGATTTTAGCTGAGAATATGTGCTAAATGTTGTTTTTTGTTGGTTCTGTTAAATCATTGAGCTTGATCATGTATGCTTGTCATCCACATTAATATCTTCCGGGGTAAGGTCTGGCGTTTATGATAATTGAGAAAAGGTCTGCGGAAGGTCATATGGAGTTTTGCAGTTTTAAAGGAGGAAATTTTAAACGTCTCCATCATGCTAGCTTAACTTTGCTTGCCTTTTTTATTACATTTCGGTAGTACCTGTGAGAGGGAGGGTTATGTTTAGAATGATAGATGCATGATTTGCCCCTATAGAAAACTAGTCCGTACATGTTGTTGGAGCAGTTATCTTGAAATTGTTATGTGGTCTTTGACTAGAAATGGTTGTTTTGCAAAGGCAGTGGTTGCCCTACTTCACTGAATCATTCCTTCTTAATATTGATTTTGTCATTAATACATGCACACAGGTTGAAACAGTTGCTCAGTTTGGTGTAATTTTTCTTCTTTTTGCGCTGGGACTTGAGTTCTCAGCGGCTAAGGTTGGTTCGACTTACCTTCCTTATTTCTTTGTGCTTTCCCTTGCTTATTCATCTTTTATATTGTATGTAGTTAGCAATTGATGCTAAATCCTCTTGCACTACATTTTACAGCTACGCGTTGTTAGAGCTGTCGCTGTTCTGGGAGGTCTTCTCCAGATTTTCCTTTTCATATGCTTGTGCGGCATAACTGCCTCGGTATGCTAATCATTTTCTGCATGAGCTGATGTATATCATTCCTGATGGAATCACATTAACTGTGGACTCATCCTTGGGTCAAGGACTTGATTTTCACTTGATATTATTAGGACATTTGCATTGATTGTGCATAAAAATGGGTGCCCTACATGCAAAATCATCCTGATTGTAAAATGGATGGGAAAGATCACCTGTAGGGCTTCCAATATGTGAAGGACCTCTCACTCATAGATTGTTCTCTATTGAGAGAATATTTCTTAGTCGTACCATGAATTTTACAGAATCATGTCTTTTTAGATAAGATCATTCAGGATGGCATTAGCAATAGGAGGATTCTACTTATGACATCTAAATCCTTTTTTTTTGGACTCTGAAGAGAAGTTATCTCGAAAAATTGTTTTTTTTCCCATTTTGTAAATGTGGCACGGATGTATTTAAGACAAGGGACCTCATGTGTATGGCTTCATGCTTTTTGCAGTTATGTGGTGGTAAACCTTCAGAGGGGGTATTTGTTGGTGCATTCCTCTCAATGTCTTCGACTGCTGTGGTAATTATTTTGAAGAATCTTATTGCATATCTTAGCCCTCTTGTACTTGGAAGCTGTAATGGAAAACTCTCATTGGCTGTTGCTTCTTTATAAGCAAAGTGCTGGTTATTGTTCTTTTCTTTCACTGAACTTGCTATAAGGCCGAAATATGAAGTTCTCTTTCTGAACTTTCTTTGTTTCTTTCTGTTTCTCATAAATGTTGACTTTTTTATGTTCTGTATATGTTAATTATCATGGAGTTAATTTGATTGTGAGAAGACTAGACCTAATTGTTGTTGCATGCAGACAGCAGTGTCTGATATTTTTCTGCTAAAATTCTCAAAAGCAAGATCCGAATGTACTCTTTTGAAACCTAGAACAAATGCAATCTCAATCTGTGGCCTTTTCTTTTCCTCCTTTTTGATGAAGGTTGGAACCTTCTTGAGAATCTCCACTACTGGCTTCCACAAAGCTGATACCTCGTTATACATAACATTCTTGTGATGTGACCTCCTGTTTCCTCATTTCTTCTTTATAGCCTTAAGTCAGTAGGATGTCTTGGATATGGAAGCTTCATTGTGAAACAGATTAACTTAAATGATTATTTCAGGAAATTTTTTAGAAGCATTTTGGAGATTGATGCATTGTCTCTCCTAAATTCGCTTATCATTAATGTGGAATTCTACTCTCTCTCTCTCATGCATCTGCCCACTGAGAGGGAGGGAGGGAGGGAGATGAATCCTACTTCTAGTTAGGTTTTGTGATTGACTCTTGCACCTGCTGAATAACTTGCAAATGTAAGTAGTGCTTTTTAGAGGCAAATATATGATTACTGATGAAGTATAACCTGTTTTATCTTGGGGCTTGCAGGTTTTAAAATTTTTGATGGAAAGAAATAGTATAAGTGCTCTTCATGGTCAAGTTACAATTGGAACCCTTATTTTGCAGGTATGCATATTTTTTGTTTGCTAATTGAAGTTTGTTGAGATTCTTTTGTTACTGGCGTCACATTTTGAGCTTTTTGGTATCCAGGATTGTGCTGTTGGCTTGCTGTTTGCTCTCCTTCCAGTCCTTGGTGGCACTTCTGGCATCCTTCAAGGAGTGATATCCATGACTAAATCGTGAGCATTGGATCTGCTGATTTTCAACTGGTTTTATATGAATGCAAGCATATATGCACGATTAATACCACAGATTCGCAACCTTTATGCCATAATGACAAGAATCTGTTTTGTTTGCTGGAGTGTGCGCGTGTTTTAACAGGTGTTTTGCTAATGTTATTATTGACTTTTGTTTAAACTTGCACTTACTATATGTTATCCCCTATTTGAAAAACATTTGGTGATATGTAAATTGATATGTTGAATGATCTCTGGCATAAGTTCTTTTCATTTGTTAAATTTTCTCGCTATGCTGATTTCTGATGTTATAATTCTTTATAATTATGCTTTTGATCCTTTCCAGGTTGGTGATCCTAATTGCATTTTTGGCGATTTTGTCGATATTATCACGTACATGTGTACCGTGGTTCCTTAAGCTTATGATCAGTTTGTCATCACAAGTAAGCATCTAGTTCCTTTTCAAAAATAATATTCTGTTGTTGGATATTGTTTGACTGGAACTTATGCTATGCAGACTAATGAACTTTATCAACTGGCATCGGTGGCTTTCTGCCTGCTTGTTGCTTGGGTTAGCTTCATTTCTCTCTTTTTTTTTTTTTCTGTTTTATGATTGAATACTCATCTGGAAACACCTCCACAAGTACCTGTACATGTCACTTTGTGCAAATGTATTAAGTTCAGCTTTACAAGTGATGGAATCAAGTCATCTGCAACATATACTCATATTTGTGCATCCACGCCGTTGATATGTGATATGATATGTCGGCCTTGTTTCAGTGTAGTGACAAGTTGGGCTTGAGCCTTGAACTGGGCTCATTTGCTGCTGGAGTGATGATATCAACGACTGATCTAGCTCAACATACTCTTGAACAAGTATGAATTTCCCTCTTAAAATAGTTTTAGGAAACACAGCAGCTGATGACATTCAATATCACTTCTCGCTTTTTGGGTTCCCTTTTTACATGTCGAGAGACAATTCTGCAATTGGCATCTGTCCCTATGATTCTTTCCTTTTCCTTTTCTTACTAGTCTCTGACTCTTTTATTTTCTTTTGCTGCTATATTTCTTCATGTTTTCTTCCTTTGTGGGTCCTCTTTTTGTTTTTTTTTTTTTGGGGGGGGGGTGGTGGGTGTGTGTAATGTAGAATTTCGAGCAAAAAGAAATGTCCATAGTGATGAATTTTTCTTTTGCAATGAATGTAGACTGCACTAAATGTGACTGAGAGAGTTGCTTCATGGACTACAACATTCAGAAAAATATTACTGAATAGCTTGCTAAACCATGCATGCTTTTGGTGGCATTGATACCAGTTGTAACTGTTGACTTCAATCAGTAACCATGTTCTTCCATATTTCTGTTGCAACCGTGTTTAGGCATTGTTTTTCTTGTTATACTTTATCTGTTGTTATACTCTTACATTGGTCCTTTTTTCTTAGGTCGAACCTGTCCGAAACTTCTTTGCTGCTCTTTTTCTTGCCAGCATTGGGATGTTGATACATATTCATTTTCTCTGGAATCATGTTGATATTTTACTAGCAGCTGTTATATTGGTGATCATCATAAAAACAGTAGTGGTGGCCACAGTTGTGAAAGGATTTGGATACAACAACAAGACCGCACTTCTTGTAAGACTTTACCAGATAGCGTTTCCTTCTCTCGTTTGCTTCACCTTAGGTATTTGCCACATTCCTTACCCTGCCTTGACTAATCTTTCATCTGTAGGTGGGAATGTCTCTGGCACAGATTGGGGAATTTGCTTTTGTCCTTCTCAGTCGTGCTTCTAATCTTCAAATAATTGAGGTCTGTGCTTCAATTTATTTTATTTTGAAGTCTGTGTTTGTAGCACATGTAATATTGTACCTAACTTTAGGGGGTCTCATTGCCAGTGTACTGGTCCCTAAAGTAAAATATAGAAAAATATATTATATTTTAAAAGAAATGGACAAATGATAGCTGGGAATATATGCAGTATAGAGGCATCATTTTTGCCTATATTTTGTCTATTGAACCAGTCATTGGCACATTCACACTGGGTACTGCCCCAAGGTTGGGGTTGAAAAGTTTCCTTTATGGAGGTGGGGGTGGGGTTTGGAAACCTAGGACTGCAAAAGTTCTGCTTAGCAAAGGAAGAAAGAAAGAAGACTATTTTGATCATTTGTAAATCATAGAGTATAAACTCTCAAAAAAGATGATTGTGCACATATTTGTTTTATGTGTTTTTTAAGCCAAGCAATTAAAGATGTTTACTTTTGTTCGTAGGGTAAACTGTACCTCTTGCTACTTGGTACCACAGCTCTCAGTTTGGTATGTATCGACTTTACTGTCTGTCTTTCAATATACCCTGCGTGACTGCATATTATTTTTTTGGTGTTGATGAGCAATTGCTAGTTCGGACTTCAAGAAGATTGAATCCTGTAAATCATTTGTAGTGTCAAGATAATGAGGATGTTGCAAAAAAGATGGAAAAGAACTGTCATTGATGGTGAATCTTCTTGAATCTTGGATGACTCCCATGTCACAGTTATCATACCAGAACTAGAAGAGATGGTGCATATTTAGTAGTGACCCATTTCGATCAAAATTCCATAGTGTCTAAAATTGCGAAGCACGTTGCTCAATCCTATCTTGCAACCACTAGGCGCATGTTTATGACCATTTCAATGGGGCCTTTTCAGGTGACCACGCCATTGCTGTTCAAGCTGATTCCTGCTGTTGTACATCTTGGAGTGCTATTGGGCTGGTTCACCCCCGACAGTCCCAGCGAGGTAAATCCCAAGCACCTGATTGTACTCTCTTTTTCCTTATATATTTATATTGACCGGTGCGAACCGTGCAATTTAAAAGAACTTTTGGCAAATTTTTGCTGGAGCAAGTGCTTCGAGGTTATATTGAATATGGTTTCTGCTCCCAGATTGGATATAAAGGAGATAGCCTTCGTGCAGAAAGTGCTAAGCGTATTACCTTCATGGTCCAAGGCTCTCATGATTCATGATATTAAATAAATCGCAAACCCACAGAAATGCCAATTTCCCGCCTTTTCCTGATGGGCTTCTTATGCTCTGGGGGGACAGGTGCCTAAGACCGCAAAGGAGGTCGACTGAGCATGCAGTTTCTTCCTTTTGTGATGAAGCTCTTCTTGTGTTTGCCTACTTCCGGTACATATTTTCTGATCAGAAATGAGAGCAAACAGCACGCCAACCATAAGCCAAGTAAAAAAAAAAAAATGGGGGAGTGTATATGATTCACACGCAAAAACATACTGCTAATTTTGGATCAAGGTCGTCATTTTTAGTCTCTGTGGTGGCCTCTAGTGTAACATATTGTCCATGGAAATGTAGGTAGAAAATTCATATTCTCTTTCCTTTCATTTTAGCAAGTTGATTGATTCATTTTTTTCCCTCTTCAAAATTTTGAACTTCTCTGCGTGTTACTTTGGATACAAACTAACGAAGATCTGATGTAGCGTTCTAACTAGTGTATCATATTCACGCTTCCTTCATTATCGTTTGTGCTTCCTTTAGTTTCGCTATATATATTTCTTTTGCCTTTCATTAAATTTGGCATTTTCCGCTGCCTCCTCTAGTCGCATTATGTATTTTTTAGCCCCTCTAATGCAGCAGGCGTTGCGTTTGAAAGGCTTTTTTCAAGGAAGAGGATGAATTCTGAGAATACAAGTGAGTCGAAGAGATACACAGTTACATGTACTTGAACCTTCTTAGGAATCATTAGCACGTGAAGCAGTTCAAATCGTTATGGGCCAGCCAGATGGTCGCCCCCATATAAGTTGTTGCAAAATCCATTTGTAATCAATGCTTTGGATAGGTAGCTCTCTCAGGTTGGTCAAAGGCCTTGGAAAGCAGACGAGAGTGGTTCGGGGGTCGTATTCTTTCTAAAGTGACTATTAAATGCATCATGTGATCGACGATTTGCTTTGTCTGGGCACACGGCAGTGCAGAGTATTGGGGGACGGAGATTAGACTCTTAACGATTCAGATGATTAGGAATAGGTCTCGAAAAAGAAAGAGCGCTAAGAAAGGCAAAAATCGTACTGAATTGTGAGAGGATAAGGTCAAGGTGAATGATTAGATCTTCTTCCATAGTTTCAGAAGGAGAAAATGATACAAATTGTCTTTAAAATTTCGATTTAATATGTGAGGCAGTTCTTGAATTTTATTCTAATATTCAATATGGTTTATGAATTTTTAAAATGTAATGGGGTCTTTGAATTTTTGGTACATGTTCAATTTGGACCTCGGATTATATGAAGATATCCAATGTTGTTCCCGATCTTGAATCAATGGAAGGATATTATTGAACATTTTTATATATTTCAAGGATTAAATTAAATATATATCAAAAGTTTAGGAATTACGTTGGAAAAATTAAAAGTTCAGGAAATACATTGCAGTTATGGCAAAATTTAGAGTTACAATGAACAAATTACAAATTCAGAGATCACATTATATATTATATCAAAATATAAAAATTGTTTGTGTCATTATTGTTTTTTTTTTAAGGGAACAGAGTCGGATCCTTCACGATATTCTTTCTGAAACATCCAAAATCAATGCACAATCGACATTTATGAGATTCTTGCTTAGCTTGTTGAAAGGTCTCCCCCTTTCATTGGAAAAGTGATTCTTCAATGCTGCAAAATCTCGCTCATGCATGTGTGGGGACATCCTCACCCAAGAAAAATTTTTGGCACCAAAGAAGAGGCTACTCGAAGCTCTTGATCGGTATCCAATTGGTGGCCATTCAAGGCCAAGTCAATGTCGCATTAAATTCTCTGCCAGAGATATTTGGTACTCTATTTCGAATCGACTATGAAACGTTGGGCCCATTTGATTTGACTTTGAAAAATGCTTTTGACAAAATGCTAAAAGGGTATTTTGAAATGCAAACAGTATTTGGTAAATGTATTTTAAAATTATATTTGAAAGTAACTTTTGCCTAAATACCATTTGGTAAAAACTATATTTTGTAAGGGGCTTTTGTTGATATTTTAAAAAAAGAAAAACTTGAGGTGGAGCTCAACCATCGGCCACCGCCGCCAGCCAAATCTAATCGCCAGCCAACCGCCGACGGCCAGCCTCGCCTGACCTCGGGCGAGGCGGCCTGAGGTCGCTCGAACTCAAAGTGTCAGCTGGGTTGCGCATCCAGGCGACGCCTCCTGGGTTGCCCGACCTCGACGACCATTGCTTCTAAGAATTATACTCGAAGTTTGAGTTTGAGTTTTTTTGCTTATCCTTTAACTCTAGGATAGCGTTTGTATTTAAAGAGTTTTTCTTTTAACTGTTACATTAATTACATGAGATAAGAATGGACTAATTCAAAATATTTGAATTTTGAATTAGTCTGTTATAGAAGTAACTAGAGTAATAACTACATCCGTTATAGTAATAGCTATAGTAATAACTAATTAAGATAAGAATGGACTAATTCAAAATATTTTGAATTTGAACGAGTCACGCATTGCTATCCTTAACAGACCCCCGCAAGTTGAAAGTGGTCTTCTAGATGATCTTCAACTTGAATCTGAGCATATCATGACAACACCTTGTAAGAGGCTTGGTGAAGATATCCGCTATTTGGTCACGTGTGGATATGAAGCGAACTTCAAGTTTGTGTTGTGATACTAAATGGCGGACGAAGTGAAAGTCTACCTCGATATGCTTTGTTCTAGCATGAAAAAGTGGATTAACCGTAAGATACGTTGCCCCTAGATTGTCGCATCAAAGGATAGGAAATTTTGATTGAGAGATACCCAATTCTTGTAATAGTGATTGCAACCATACCACTTCTGCCGTGGCGTTTGCCAATGCCCGATACTTAGATTCGGTTGAGGAACGTGCAATGGTATGCTGCTTTTTGGCTGACCAAGAAATTAGATTTTGACCCATATAAATTGCATAACCTCCTGTTGAGCGCCTATCAGTGGGACAACCGGCCCGGTCTGCATCACTGTATGCATGGAGTTCTGTGGTGGAGTGGGAACTGATGAACAATCCATGCGAAATGGTTTCCTTTAAGTAACGTAGGATCCGCTTTACTGCACTCCAGTGGTCTTCTATTGGTTCTTTCAAGAATTGACAGACTTTGTTTACCGCATAAGAGATATCTGATCGAGTTAGAGTGATATACTGAAGAGCTCCTACTGTACTCCTATACAAAGTAGCATCTTCGAGTGGCTTACTCTGATTAATTAAATTGGTATTTGTAGCCATGGGCGTGTGAACAGGTTTAACACCATCCATTCTGGTTCGGTGGAGGAGATCTGTAACATACTTCTGTTGTGACAGGAGGAGCCCCGATGGATGTTCGATCACCTCAATTCCCAGGAAATAATTTAGTTTGCCCAAGTCCCTTATAGAGAACTCCTTGTTTAAGCAGTTGACAGTGTCTTGAATAAATGCCGCGTTGGACCCTGTAATAACAATGTCGTCAACATAGATGAGCATGTAAATGGAGAAATTGGGCCGATGTAGTATAAAGAGGGAAATATCGGTTTTTGATCCAATAAATCCCAGTGATTCTAAAAAGATGCTCAACCGATGGAACCAAGCTCGCGGTGCTTGTTTCAATCCGTATAAGGATTTTTGTAGCTTGCATATATGGTTTGGCCTTTCTTTATCAATGAAGCCCTGGGGCTGAGCCATGTAGACTTTTTCAGTCAAGTTACCATTTAAAAATGCATTGCTAACATCCAACTGCCTGAGTTTCCAATTCTTTGTCACAGCTAATGAAATAACTGTACGGACGGTGGTTGCTTTAACAACGGGACTAAACGTTTATGTGTAGTCGATACCCTCCTGCTAATTGTAGCCCTTGGCCACGAGGCGGGCTTTGTACCGATCTATCGAACCATCTGCACATGTCTTGACTCGATAAACCCATTTGGAGCCCACGACATTTGCTTTGGGATTCGATGGAACCAAAACCCATGTTCCATTACGCAACAAAGCATTGAATTTTTGAAGCATCGCATCCCTCCATTTTTCATCTTTATTAGTTTCGGTGAAACATCGTGGCTCTTTCTTAGAGATTATTTAAATCAAGTTCACATCTGGCAATGGATATTTAGTGCTGGGCCTCGAGTTTTTACGCAACTGCATTGAATGTATTCTTAATTTTTGATAAACCGGTTGTGGAGATATCACAATAGCTTGTTGTGAGAAGGCATCTGAAAGAGCCTCATTAGAACCTGCACCAACATTAGACGGACTAGAAACCAACGTGTTAGATGTTGAAGCAGTATTAGTATTTGATAATGTCCGTGATGATTCTTCAAAGGTGGGTGGAGAAGTGTTAAAGGGTGGGGTAGGAGGTAGAATATTACCATTAACACCATGATTTGCTTGGGAGGACATACCAGCTGTGGAGATCATCAACCAAGGATGTGATGGTGATGGTATTTTAGAAGGGTGGGAACCAAGTGCGGCGAATGAAAAAATATTTTCAATAAAATGAGCATGTCTTGCAAGATATATATGTTTAGTTTTGTAATCTAAACAACGATAACCAACATGCAATGGACTATATCCTAAGAACACACATTGAGTAGAACGGAGTGAAAACTTATGCGAATTGTATGGCCTTAATAAAGGGAAAACAGTACAACCAAATATTTTTAAAAACTTGTAATCCGGTTCTTATTGAAAAAGTGTTTGAAAAGGTGAGATATTGTTTAAGAGTGGTGTAGGTAATCTATTAATAAGGTAAATTGTAGTTTCAAAAGCATAAGGCCAATACTGAAGTGGGAGAGATGCATGTGCCAATAATGTAAGGCCGGTATCAATAATATGGCGAATTTTTCGCGCAGCTGCTCTGTTCTGCTCGTGAGTATGTGGACAAGCTACACGATGGAGAATTCCATGGTTTGATAAAAAAATATTTAGGGTTCTGTATTCCCCACCCTAATCAGACTGGACGGTTTGATGGATTTTTCAAATTATTTCTCAGCCATGATTTTAAACTTTTTGAAAATGGAAGGAACCATAGATTGATTTTGAATAGGATAGTACCAGGTATATTTGGAAAAATCATCAACAAACAGAACAAAATACTTATAACTGGAAACAGAATTAATTGGAGTCGGTCCCCATACATTAGTAAAAATTAAATCGAGAGGTGCTTTGCTAATACTATGAGCGGGGGGTAGGGGTGTTTTATGAGATTTGCCTAACAAATAGGAAACACATTTGCTGAAATCAAATGTAGAACATGGCAAATTGTTTGAACGAATTAAAGAGCGAACTTTGCTTTATTGGGGATGACCCATTCGAGCATGCCAGGTAGTGGCAGTGGCGGAAGTATCAAGTGAAATTGTGTTGGTGGATGGAGATGTGGTATAAAGACCTGGTAGCTGGTATAGTCCATCCTTAAGCGAACCTTGGAGTAGTGGTGTTTTGGTCTGCAAATCCTTCACAACAAAGTGAAATGGATGAAATTCAAAGAAGTAATTGTTATCTCTTGTAAAATTATGGACAGAAAGCAAATTACGTGTAATGGTAGGGACATGAAGGATATTTGAGAAATGGAAAGATTTGTTAATAGGGGTTTTGAGAGTGGAAGAGCCGACATTAACAATGTCTAAACCTGCTCCATTACCTACACGAAGAGATTCATTACCGTTATGTGGTGTAGAGATCTGCAGATTTGCGATGTCAGGCGTCACATGGTGAGTAGCTGCAGTATCTGGAAACCAGTCTTGTTGCGATGGAGTAGGAAGAATCCCAGCCATATTAGCAATAGGCTGAGGTGCACCGTTGTTAGACTGCGAGTACCTGAAATAACATTTCGCAGTCGTATGGTTATATTTCTGACAAATTTGGCATCGATCTTTCCTGTTTTTAGATCGATTGCCTGAGTTTCCATAATTGCGCTGATTGCCTTGCCAACGATATTGAGGGTTTTGGGTGGTAGATAGTTGGAAATCGGAAATCGATTGAGGTTGATTAGTAGGGGTGGATGATGAAGGGGTGTAAGTGGTAACATTTGCCTCTATAGGTACCGTAGCAGATTTCATTCAAAGCTCATGATTGAGGAGCAATCGATGAAGTTCAGGAAAGGTTATCGGATTAGGTTTTGTAGCCAAGGCAGCAATAATGTTAGAAAAATCAGAACCAAGATTACGAAAGACAATGGCATTTAATTCTTCATTCCCTAGAGGGTGATTGGCAGTAGCCAATTGATCCGAAATGTACCTTACCTTGCGAAGATAAGTTGAGACAGACTTGTTACCTTTGGATGTATTTTGGAGTTGCATATGAAGCTGAAGAATGCTTGTATGTGATAGAGATCCAAAAGCAATTTCTAGAGCCTTCTAGACATCGGCAGCAGTAGCTAATCCAACCACATAGGGTAGGACATTAGGTGAAAGAGAAGATATCATCCAACTAAGAACAAGTTGGTCTTTTCGAATCTATTCATCATATGCAGAGTTCGGTGTAGCAGTAGTGAAGCCTGTGGGGGTGATGGTTGGAAGAGGACATATAATGCTGTCGTCAAGATATCCTATTAACGATTGGCTACGAAGCAACGGAAACAACTGGGTTTTCCACAATAGAAAGTTATCACCGGAAAGTTTGAGGCTAAGGTGGTGTTGCACAGCCGGAGTGGATGTGGGAGATGACATCGTGAATAGAAGAGATCGAAAAAAAAAATGGAAGAGAAAGAAGAGATAGCAGAGGTATTTCCAAGGATCTTATTGGTCGTCTGATACCATGTAAGAATTATACTTGAAGTTTGAGTTTGAGTTTTTTTGCTTATCTTTTAACTCTAGGATAGCGTTTGTATTTATAGAATTTTTCTTCTAACTGTTACAGCAATTACATGAGATAAGAATGGACTAATTCAAAATATTTGAATTTTGAATTAGTCCGTTACAGAAGTAACTAGAGTAATAACTACATCCGTTACAGTAATAACTAATTAAGATAAGAATGGACTTATTCAAAATATTTTGAATTTGAACGAGTCACGCATTGCTATCCTTAACAGCTTGGGGTCGCGCGATCTCAAGTAACCTGCTGCTTGGGGAAGATGAACAATGCTATCAACAGTGTGATGAATAGTAAACTTGCATTCCGAAAATGCTACTTGCCAAAGTACCTCCGGACTTGCCTTGGGTTAAAGGCCTTTAGAGTCATTTGGCAATGCAATTACATTTCCTTAAAGTGCTCCAAAAAAATTAACAAACACATTTGCATTTAGCCAAGGAATTTTTGAGCCCAAATGCTCATTTCAAATGCTGAACCAAACAGGTCCGTTACGCAGCACGTGCATTTTACATTTGGCTAATTAGATTCAAATAACACCACCATCAAGATTAACATTTTCATCGTGTTACACTCCAATTGGTTATCCAAGTCAAGGCTCGTTTTTTCCGGATATCTACTCTGTTAAACCCCGTCTCTTCGCAAAGTCCGATGTGCCAATGCCGCCTTTATTTCAATCCATGTCGCGATCGTGCGAAAGATAAATTTGTCCATGTTGCCTTGTATCTCCTCCGTTAGTGATTGAAACGGGATCTTAAACTCCCCAGACTCTCACAAGACGTGCTGATGTTTAGTCTCGCCGACATGCTCTTACGATCCGGGAAAAAAATATCAAAAAAAGAAGACAAAAAAAATAAATAGAGGTCCCCTGCTTCTTATCTGGCCTTACAAATGTTCCCCCGCAAAGATACAAAACGAGATGGATTTACTCCATCATTGAACATGGGATGCCGGCAACGACTCGATAAAGTGGCTTCCTTCTGAATCAAGTTTGTGGACAAGATGCATTTCCTCCTTATCTTTCTAACCACAGCCAACGTTTCGAAACGTGTCACTTTTCTAGTCACGCAAAATTCTTGTTGCTTTGTATACCAAAAATGAAATTGTCTCCTCGTAACTATCGGATTGGCAACCCCTTTTACATAAATTAACGAATTCGCTCCGGTCGGATTATCGAACGTTTTATTTTATGCAATCAAGTCCTTTAATTTGTTGGGTTTGCGATTCGATTTGCGATATTTCTCCTTTGCATAGCATACTCATCCACAATTCAGTTATTGACTCCAAAACCTCTGCATACTCTAACAAATCGATTCTCGTATACATGCATGAATCATCAGTTTACATTGTATCAAAGAACAACATCGTGACAAGAAAGACAGCAAAAAATCTTAATCAATCTGAACATATTAATGGCCGGTCATCAGGAACAGAAAAAGCTTTCTCGACGAAGGGTTGTTCGTGAATTCATTCATCGTTCTGGTTCCGGCAAAAGGACAATCGATGTCGATTTGCGAGGAGTAAAGATCGAAGTGGTCCGAGGTTTTTTATACCTCGAGGGCAACTAAATTTTCTTTTTGTCCCTTTTGTTGTCCTCCTGCACGTATTATAGTACGTATTATGTGAAATTTATTGTGGTCGCGTCGAACGTACGTATATGCTCTTTGTTGAAAAAGTGCACTGGTCCTTTCATTAATGCTTCTGTTTTTGGATTGGACAGCAAGCGAAAATTGCAACGGCAAATGATCTAATAATTGCTCTCCCCGACAAAGGATCTTCTTGGGTGACTCGTGTGAGTCAGAGATGACAGAGCATGGATTGCTGTTCCTCTTCTCAGAGCCACTTAAATTTTGGAAAACCCAAATTTTAACTCGTGACCGGACAATCGCCTTACATGCACACGATTCAAGTAAAATCTTATTTGAACAGACTAAACCGGATAAAATTCCATTTGTACGTGAGAATAATCTTTTATATCATTTGAAATAATTAATTAATAAAAAAATTTTCATTATTAATAACAAATTATGTCTAAAATACTTCGTAGATAATGAATAAATTTTCCTTTTATTTATTTATTGAACGATATAATCGATCATTTTTTAGATCATATTTTTTAACTAGTTCGTTTTTCGTGATACAAATAAAGCTTAAATATTATGGAGTATTTAAATGTGTGCGTGTTATTAACCCATATTAACCCATGTAAACAAGATTTTACCTAGGTTATAAGCGTATTTTCTTGTCGCCAACTAGCACCAATAGCAAACTTGACAACTAACCATTAATGATTTCGACAACGAATGTGGTTCTGTTCACGAGGAATATCTCATTCTTATCATCATTGCTAATGCCATTAATTCCTAAAACTTTTATGTAGAAACTGATCGAAGAAGCTCCGGTTAAGGTGTGAACTTCAAAAACTCATGTCTTGGACAGTCATAGACGCGAGAGTTGATCAAAATCCACTTTCACAATGTGCTGATCACCCTTTAGATCTCTGCTTATCCACTAATAACATGCTCTATCAGTATGAAAAGGGAAAAAGAAAACAGAAGTATCTGTAACATGAGAAGCATTTGCACTTTTGATCTTCTTGATCCATTGAGACTTGAGAGAGAGAGAGAAACCACATGCATACATGTTGCTTGATCAGGTCACACGAATGGTTCCAATGAAAAGAGAGGAAGGTGAGGTTTCATTCTGGTCTAATGGCATTGGAACAGCCAGTGTGAGCTCTAGGTCAGGTGCTGTATGAGACTTCGGTGGTTTCATTACTGGGTTTAATGGTGATGATGGTTTCAGCTCCAAGGGATTGGCCAAATCATAAAACGAAACAGGTCTTGAAATTGAATCATGTGGCTCATGATCATCACTCTCTTCATCGCCAGGCCTGAAGGAGCTCATTGCAAGAAGAGGCATCACTTCATATGGAAGCGAGCTCTTCGTTCTGATCAAGCGTGGTCGTTCGTTTTGCTCGTTAGAAATAGAACAGCTTCCGATCTGCCACATCACAAGCGAACGAGTTATTCGTCATTCTTTAAATCTTGAGACTTTTGAAAAGGAACCGAATTTTCTTTTGGCAAGTTCCGTGCCCAATTAATGTACGGATATGTGCCGTGGTTATCGAAAACTGACCATGTCGAAGAGGCTGGACCGTCGCTTCTTCTTATTAAGACTAGCCTGTCGGAGGAAGTACTTCTGGGCGTGGCTCGCGACTTGGGTTGGGGTTCTCGTGGTTACATAGTTCCTAGAGATGCCTCTCCAATCGCCTTTCCCCATCTTCTCTAGCCCTATTAAGAATGTCCGATGCTCTTCTTCCGTCCACGGGACTCCTAATAGTTTAATAATCCGATAACACATTAATACTAATACTCTCATCATAAAAAGAACTTAAGATACAATCGGCAGAAAATGAAATTAATGAATCATACACAAGTTGAGGTACTAATAAAGAGATTAATATACTATTTGTGGTCAACATATACAATCTTAAAATAACTGAGGTTCCAAACTCTCACCTGTTCTATTCTCTTGGGATCTAGCGGCGAGGCCATTAGAGAGATAACCGGGGGAGGTCTTATCGCAGCGTTCATCGGCAAGAACTCTAGGTGAGGAGAGAGTTGAAGATGGAGACGACGCGGCTGAGGAAGAAGACAGACAATCCACGCTGAGGCTCTTTCTTATGGCGAGCGAGTAAGGATAGGCAGAACTACAAGATGCTGCTGATGATGAAGGGGAAGAATAAGGAGATGGGTCGAGCTGAACACCAAAGAGCTTGAGCCCACAAGCACTTGCTGCCCCCATGAAAGTCGTGCAAGTCCTTGAGTTATGGCCTATGTTCCCACAGCGCGAGCACTTCCTTCCCATCTTTTGTCCAGACAGAGAAGACCAGAAATGTCAGAGAGAGAGAGAGAGCGAGAGAGAGAGAGAGAGATGAGTGATGGGGTTTGGTGGGTGGACGGTGGAGAGGTATATAAGATGACGAGGGAGGGTCGGGTTTCCAAGAAATGGGATGCACTCCAGGAGGGGATGATTGGATGGACATTGTTTATTTTTGGTTGGATATTTCCCCTCAAGTTCTGTTAAAAAAGATGGGAATAAGTAGACATCTCACTCATTTGTCGAGTCTTTCTCATCTTATCATAGTCTCTTTTTTTTATGGGGTATCTTTCTAATGATAGTATCTTCCTCTTGCTCTTATTTTTGGGGGCAGTTGTAGTTTGAAAAAATGAGTCAAACCGAGCGGGATTAGTTGGTGACTAATCCGATTTCCGATAAGGTCTTTTCTCGGCCATTCGAACTTGATTTGAATCAGCACCATCTCAGGATCCGGTTCGATCTTCAATATGATTCCGAAAAACACTATTGAGCATGTCTCAAAAGTATATTTGCATATCAAACATCAATAAAAGCTTGAAATAATTGATTTGTTCACTTCGTTGGAAAACTATTTGATTTATTCGTCACACTGACTATGTTGATAACTATACTTAAATAATTTTTGGCTTAGTATAGGCCACTCTGTTTCTGGGAATGGCTTCGTGTCCTAAGATAAAATCTTAATATTAGGTAAGCAAGCCTAATTCTGTCGAATTACGAAATTTGTCTATTTATTGTAGTTAGATAATTGCTTGGCAAGTAGCCTCTAGAGCTGGCTCCAAAAGAATCACCTCTCGACTGCACTCCTAGAAATCCATTGTCATTTCTAAGAAAGTGTTAAAATGATGGATATTTATCTCCTTTGAACTCGATTAAATGTTGTAAATTCCCGATATTAGAATTTAAGGCTGGAAAGAGTCATTGATTGAGGACCCATTTTGCAGTATATATGCCACAGCCAAATGTGGTTTTCCCAAGTAAATTAGCTATTTAGAACATCAGATTAGTATAAATAAAACCCATTGAGAACATCAAGCGAATGCACTCGAAAATTGTTGCATGGACATTGATTTTGTAGGTGAATCAGGAAAACATATATTAGTGTCTCAAAGACAGTTCATTTTTCTTGTTTTTCCATTATGAAGATAAACAAATAATAGGGAGAAAGTCGAAATGAATCGTTTCCCAATCGTTTGGAATGAGTTGTTGGCCTTGGCTGACTTGCAAAAAAGGGGAAATGAAAAAGACCCCCACAAAATGAAACGTCCAAAGTCCAAAGTTGATCAACCAACTCCTACCCTTTTCTCGGAAATTAGGATCAACGTACAAATAATTATGTTATTTATTTGTCATTGTATTGGATCAAACCCAGAAGTACAAGCAAGAAAAGGAAGAATACTCAGAGAGACTTCCCCCACATATATTTTTTCAACATCCAAGGTAGTTGTACCTGTACTTTTGTTATTTTAGTTTTTGGATGAAAGCCCCTAGTTAAATCATAAGTGGGACCCGATGAGATTCAATGAATTTTGCCCTAAGAATCATTCAAAATTCTCATACTCAAAATTGACCTAAGGATTATTAGATAATAAGCAGCAATAGTCACAAGTGTGTACACGGTAATGAAAGAAAAAACAATATTTAAAGGATGTGATCATTCGATCCATATCCTTTTGTAAATTGATTGGACTTCAAGTTAGGGATGGTGAGCTCCGGAGTGGATAGGTTTTAAACCAAGAATTGGGAAAACCTGCCCTGGCAGAGTCGGTTTCCGGGAGAATCGGCCTACTTTAAAGTAATTTAACTATGGTTTCAAGAAAACGTGCCATGGGAATAATTTATGGTATAGTGGTTAATGATTCAAGGGATTTCCTAATGTTCCAAGTTCCAAACCCATTTCCAACATATCTATCTTCAAAAAGCTAAATAGCAGTCCTCGGTTAATGAGAACTAAATCGATCAAGACCAGTTTTCTAAATTTTTACGAAAGTACCTGGACCTTGTGTGTATCAATTTAGAACGGACCGGGTAAGATCAGTTTTGTTCGGTTATCAGATTGAACTAGCTCGATCGTTGGCCTCTATTTGTACATTGATTTAGGACGGAAAGGATAATGTGCCTCGAATGACAAATTATTATTTCATGTTCTTCACCTTTTCTGTTCTCCTTTTTCTTCCTAATTCATATCCGAAATTTGCTTCCCTCCTAAGTATGAGGTAAAGCTACTTGGTCTGAGGTTTCGTGCGTATCTCGGTATCCTTTGGACGTAAAACAATAAAAGGGTATTCCCTCCTCCTGGGGAGATAAAGATATAAGGGTATTGGGAAGAGTAGGGCGCGCGGATATAATACGTTAAAATAAGGAATGCAGTTTGGTAACCCGCTTCGTTAGAGGACAAGCATTGGGTTTTTTTTTGGAGAATTGGTTCTTAATATTCTCAGTTTGTCACTGTGCTGAGTTTTTCATGGCAATTCATACAACACAGTTCAAATTCTCCATGGACGGATTTTCTCATACGTCTTGCCTCCTCAAAGCATTACACACCTGGCATCAACCATTCTCTCTTTTTCTATTCCTTTATCACTTGATGCATTCCACATCATTCAAAATCCATAGTTAGTGTTGCCTGAGCAGTGACATTAGCAAAAGATACTCTTTCATGTCAATCCAAATTGGAAACCTTATGGTAAAAAAATAATATTAACTAATGTGTTGTGCATAAATGAGGATTCTTTTCCCCATAGATAGCAAGCAAAGAGGATAAAAACAAAGTGGCCCTTGAAACATATGTAGATGGAGACAGTGACATAATTTGGTGGAGCATACATTTTATTTTTAACCCGACTATCTATTTTTCTTTTGTCATGGTGCTTTAATTTTTGGAAAAAAGTCACAAAAAACTCCAAATTGTGTCCACTGTAACACATTTACCATGAACTTTTTTTGCAACATTAAAAACCCGAAACTATGACCATTATGACATATTTACCCTCAATTTTTTTCTGTGACATAAAAAACCCCAAACTTGTACCCATATAACACATTTACCCTCTGTTAAGGTTCCGTTAAATAATTTTTTAGTATTTCACTTAAGTTACGTGGGCGCCATGTTAACATTGTTTGCTTTTTGATGTCCATATAAGCTTAATTATAATGATTCTCATTGACAGAATTTTGAAGGAAGATAAATGTGTTACACATGTACAAGTTTGGGATTTTTAGTGTCATAGAAAAAAGTTGAGAGGGTAAATGTATAACAATGATCATAGTTTAGGGCTTTTGGTGGCTTTTGCCCTTTTATAATTATATATAAACGGCCAACTTGTGCCCTTTTATATTCCTTTTCAAGAGTAAGTACCTCATGATCTACCCATTTGTGAGTTGGGAGGTGAATGATGTGGAGAATTTGGATTTTCTTGTTCAGGTTGGTCTTGTTGGTAAACAGGCCTGGAAATACTAGATCTATTGTCAGGACCACTCATATTGGCAACTACAGGATTGTTAATTTGGTGGATAACTGTTTTTATATATAACTTGGATTGTATATATTACAAACGTGTAGACGTCTATCTGTGTGTGCGCGCGCGCGAGAGCATGGATGCCAAGTGGAAGGATAGTTTCATTTCCCAACTGTTTTTGAACTACAAATGATTTGAGACTTGCTTTTCACATCGAAATATTTGGCACTGTTTATCCATGGAACCTTCTATCCACCAACATTTTGGAAAACACAACCGTCACAATAAAATAAGATAAAATTAAAGAAAGCGGACTTTTCCCAAGAGTTATTTCTCACCAAGAAATACAAAATTTATGTGAGTAAAATCATAGGTAAAGATATCAGTAAAAGACATTACTATTCTCAATTCATTTTTTTGCTATTTTACATTACTTTCTATTAAAAAAGAAAACATTTTCATGGGAGCACCATATCAGAACTATGCAAGCACAGTTTAGCATTGACCAATCACATTCCAATAGGGTCCAGCCTCCAATCAACAATGATAAATGTTCATTAGGCAGTTGACTCTCTCTTTCTCTGTATTACCTGCTTGAATCCCCAACTAAAAAAAGTCCATGCTGAAACAAGAAATTAAGAATTGAGTGAGGTAGCAATTTCAACTACATTTATCTTAATCAAGGCTTACTATACAGCAGCAGAAATGCGCATACACAGGACGACATCCTTACTATATGAACCCATTACAAACATATAGTATGGTGCATTTGTGGCCTTTTCAGGCAATGCTTCCTCTACTTAATTGCAGACACAAGGTCGCCATCTCACTGAATATAACGTTGGACAGGTACAATAATTGTCGCTCAAAACTATATGCTGTCCGTTGCATCACGACTTTCTTCCGCAACAGCAGATAAAGGACAAAAGGGGAGAATAAAGGACAAGCGAGAGGAAACAGAGAGGAAATATAAAGAACGAGAAAAGTTGGAATGTAGAGATTGCTTGAGGACATAAAATAATTCTATCTTTTTAAGCTTCTGTCGAATCATAACGCCAGCAACTCTTTGCAATCAGGCCGGCTCGACCTTGTTGACAAGCTCCAGTGGGCGACAACATAAGAACCGAGCATGTAAATGACAAAAGACTGCTCGATATTTGGTTCAGAGCGTTCGGCATTTTTGTTTCGGCTAGGGAAGGAAAACCAAATGTGAGGGAAAAAAAAAAACTAGCCTTTTCAAGGCATGTCATAGTTGAGGTCGACACATAATAGACAATAACTAGGATAATAGCAAAACATCCGGATGCTGCAGTAAAATATATATCAGAATTAACTGGTATCGTATCATCGCAATAGATATCGTTATCTTAGCATGTCGAGTACAGGACAGTTTCTAGCATCATTCCCGGAAATCACAGCTCACGCCTTAAATTTAAAAAAGAACAGAGAGCATAGAGGAGAGAGTAAAATGTATAATAATAGGCGACAATTTTTAAGAGACGAGTGCAAAAAATGAAGTTGTCGTACGAGTTCGAGTGCATTTGCCCATGATAATTCCAGCTAATTCCTCTTTGGCAGGAACTTCATCTCCTCCTTCGCAGACTGACTGCATGTTAGAGTTGAGTAGATGAGAGAAAGAATGTAACACTCAATGTTGAAGATAAGACTGATGTAAATACAAGCAAGCAAACATCATTCTACAATATAAAAGCAGAGACCCATTATTTATGGACATCCAACATTTCAAAGAAATACAATGATTAGCTGATGGGCTAATAGCTTTCTCAATGATACACTATTTAGGTGATAGACCCTAGTTGATTATAGCGCAGACAACAAAAGATAAAAAAAAAAGACACTAAAAGGGGTTTAACTCTTACGTTTGAAGTGGGGATGAAGTTCCCAGCAATACCACCTAAGATTGTACTAGCAATACCACTTAAGATTGCAGTTACCGCAAACACATAGACACGAATAACCAGATTATGTACTGAAGTGAGAAGGTTAGAAGTTCTCTATTTATATCAGAACCGTCCTGCGAGAGTAACGATAGAGAGGGGGATGTCAACCATTTATTTGACTCAAACCATAGCAAGAAAAATGATTCAAGCGATTTCTTGCATAACCAATCAAACCACATGAGTAGTACCTATTATCGTCATCAAATTTCATTGACAATCTAGACATTTCGCGCTCTTTTCATCTACTTAAAGGCCAAACATGATTAAGAGGGTTTATTCTTAAAGACAGACCGATACCCAAAATGTGACGACAACAACCAAAAAAGAAGAGGTTTTGTTCTCCAATAAGGTGACAATTCCAGGACATTCATAAACATAAGCTGTTACTCCATGAAGTAGTGAAGAAAGAGCAGCTTCCGGCTAACAGTACAACCAATGATCAAGAACCACACACATTAATCAAACTGAATCCACAGTGTATCTTTTCAACTGTGGTAAATTGCTACCACAGATGAACGACACTGGAATATAGTTATAACTGCAATCCAACATCATGATATTGAAAAGGAAACAGAACTCTTTGAATATGAATCACCTACAAAGTTAAAGAAACTTACTCTCGAGTCCTATTACATGATTCACCCAATGCTGTGGCTTCAGTTCAAGCCAAGATCGAGGGTTCTCTTGCCCCTCATGGCAACTGGTACACAACAAAGCTTCATGAATAATCTCTATGAAGCTGCACAAATTGGTTTCAAACAAGTTTAATGAGCTATATGCAAGAGTCGAGCGACTGCATACGATACAATTGCCTCAGTCCACAAGATAAGCTGCGTGTAGGAACCAAGTATTTGATAAAAATAAGGCAAATAATCGGGTAACATCTATTATTTGGTTGCATTGAGTCTCTGCTGATGATTCCACAATTTCAGAAGCTAGACAAAGATACAAATAACAATACAGTAGCACGACTCTACAACTAAATCAGCAAAAAGAAATTAACAAAGAGCATCAAAATGTACAGTGACTTACGTCTAGATTGAAGACATTTACCCAAAAATTACTGTAGCAAAGCTAATCAGCCATTCCAGTGCCTGAACTTGCATATTCCACGGCGATTTTCAGCAAAACAATCACGAATGGACTGCACCATAGACCGTACAGAAGAAACTTGTGCCAATACTTCATGTTGTTCCTGCAGAGTAGATTTAACCCCACTATGAGCATTTCAAGTTCACTTTAATATAAGCCCAATATACTTCATGGTGTTGAGTACCACTTCAGCAAGACGTTCCTCAAAACCCCCAGAACTGGCATCTGATGGCATGAATATCCTCTGATAAGCTGTCCTTAGGCTCCCCATCTAGATCAATCAATCATGAATCACAAATCCACATCTAAGTGTTTACGGACGATGGATGTTGCAATGCAGTAGAAAGACCACGTAGACAGATCAGTATGTCATTCAGGCAACAAGTATGACACAGTATTCACTTCGATCAGGTATCTCAACTTTTACCAATTGTTGTGCTCCAAAAGATGCACTTGAGCTAATTATAGATCTCACTCTCCACTTAAAATGAGTTTACATGTTTGCGTAACACCAGCCTCTTTATTCGTGACTTTTTCTAAGTTCATTTTACATGGTCTCTTTCCACATGATTCCTTTTCATAAAGTAACATTACATGCCACTGCTTCTTTCTTACAAGATCTCTTTTGACACAAAAATTTCTAGGTACAAACAGAATAAGTCAGAATAGTAAATGAACGATATCATTGCTAGACCATAAATCAATCTTTCACCCATTAAATCTAGGACCTTTGGAAGATGAAAATAAAACTGAGTTTCATGCCAACCTCTTTGGTTGTGAATCCATGTCGCCGAAGACCCTCGAGATTTAAACCTCGAAGTTCAGCTCTTTCTCCAGTCACCATCATGTATTTGGGTACATCTTGTGAAATCTATGGACATACAGAAGCAAATTTGGATGATGAGGTTTATACAGCATAATATACAAATGTATTGACTTAAGCAACGTATCTTGATACAAACCAGTTCATAGCTCTATCCTCTTGTTTTGAGGGCAATGCCATACAAAGCATTTTATGACTAAACAAATGCAAAACAAACTGCTTGAGAACTTGATGATTTCGGGAAAATGACATACCGCAGAACCACCACCAATGAAAGCAAACGAGCCAAGATGGCAGAACTGATGAATTACTATGGCACCTGCAGTATGAACATGATCCTACATTTGCAATGCTTCAATAACTTCAGGATGGATGTTGCAGTCAAGATATAATATAGAATATGATGACAAGTTACTCAAATTCTGTGAAAAGAAAAGCTTGTAACTTACTTCTACAACTACATGGCCTGCCAGAAGAGTGTTATTTGCAAAGATGTTATTGTTTCCAATTTTACAGTCATGTGCAATGTGACAAGACCCCATGATGAGATTGTTATTGCCAATCACCTGGTAAAAATGCAAGTAAGGGTTAAAATACAGGGTAAGTATCTACGGTTCCATATTTTGCAATGCAAGTTATTAGCAAGAGTACTACAGTTCTATCACTTGATTTTGAAGATCGGTGGATGGAGGCATATTCTCTGATCTCGTTGTTGTCCCCGATGTGAAGGAAACATTCATCCCCTGTCTAAAGCCACACAAAGAAGGATAATTTCAAGCAATTAGACAAATGATTTTAAGAAATCCAGCATTGATGTTCACATTTGGACCATGGTAGCGGAAACATTGGCTTCCACTATTAACAACTAACAAGATGTTGATGAAGCCAAGAAAGAAAAAAAGAAAAAGCTTCTTTAAGACATACAAGTGAAGCTGGTGTTTCAAGCTTGGATGCCAACAAGTCAATCTTATGACAGTTACTTCAATCAGACGCCAAATGTGAAACCAAGGCATGCAAAACAATAAGCATTGTTCATACTGATAGAAAACAATAACATGGAATTAGCATGTCCCGATCAAATATTTATTCCTGTGCAATTTTCAGTTGAGTGCTCTGTTCCATTTACTCTTGTGGAGAGAAACTATACCAAACCAGGTTCATCCATAAACTAGATCTCTATTCTATTTACTGCCGCAGGACAAAGATAAAAGGAAATGAAAACCTGGAAATGGCTTGCTTGCTTAAAGTTTGAACCTAGAAGTGGTTCTTTGATGCCAAAGAAACTGAGAAAATAGTCAACCTAAAATTGTACATGTACTGCAAAAATAATGGAATTGGATATGATTACGGAAGATTATTAGTAGAACTACCAGGTCACAACATTGATCTACTCCTTACCCAAAAAAAAAAAAACATTGATCTACTACCTAATAGATGCCGTGTGACACACGAGTCTTATGATTATGACATGATATGGCCAATATGTTATCTATCACATGAATAACTGCAATTACCTTGTACTTCAAGTCTTGGCATTTCACACCAACCACAGCATGATAACCAATTGTGTTATTGCACCCAATTACTGTTTTCCCTGGGAGATCATCGCCAACCACAGCACCACTGCCTGACGCAATTCAATATTTTTATGTAACTAGGAGAGGGCGTTACACATAACTCACACATGAGCTACCAACCTATGTAAAGTTAGAACTCACGTCAGGAGCACACAATGCTCGCCCAAGATGGTGTTGCCGGAAACATGGCTTCCTGGGTATAACCGACAACGATTGCCGAGCTTAGCTGAAGCCCCCACGGTGCAAAAAGGACCGATTGAAACACCCTGAAATATCATGACATGGATATGATCAAAACGAGAAGTACCCTCTCCAGGAACAGGGGTTATATAAAGACAAGACTTGCTCAAACAAATTAGCCACACAAAGTGACATGTGACCGACAAATCGTTCCACACAATCTCAACCCAGAAGCCAACTTCTATACAAGAAATATCCCCTCCCCTTTTTTTTCCCTCCCCAAGCTAATACCCATCAGGATGATCAAACGACACGAGCCAAAAGGGCACGTTCTTGAGAAGCATTAAGTACCTGACCAATAACGGCGTTTGGGTGGACGACCGCAGCTGGGTGAATGGAACATGGATCTGTCTCAAGTGTAGGTTCTGCCATTTTGTGCTCTGAAACCGAAACACCTGCATAATATAAACGAAGCATCCACAAATATGAGAAGCTATTCGAATTAAAGAGCACGCACGTACAAAGCAGAAGCGAGGAACGAGATATATACTCGAGAGAGTTCTGGAGAAGCGATGGAGGGACGAAACAGCCTTGCGCACCCTGAGGAGCGGACTCATGGCTCTGGAGCTCAGTGTCTGCGACAGAGAATGATTCTTGCGTTGAAATTTCGAACTCTGTTTCGGACTAATGCTCGGACATACGACGTTTGAGTGGGCTGCGCTCGTTACGGGGTGAAAGTAGACCTATGGACCTAATGGCCCGTCGTACCGGAAGCGCAAATGGGCTCGGGTAACTTCCCTGAACCCCTTTGCTCTTCCGTGGACGGGGCACAGTCGCAGCTGGTGACGGTGGCCGGATCGGTAACAGAGGCATTCTACGAGTGGTTCTTGGACCGACAAAAGAAGAAAAAATCTCGTCCTTTTGTCTTTCGAGGTGACCCGGTGGATGCTGCTACAACCCCTCGATTGCCAAGATTTGGCCTGATCATCGTGCGCTCATCTCATGTTGTCGGACACCACGTACTTTGTCGACTTTTGTCGCGTATCGATTCTGGGAACAAGTTATTGAAAGGATTTATCTTGCTGCTGAGTTCAAAATCTTGTCTTCCGAGTAAGAAGTGGAACCTCGTAGGTCGTCGTTTTTCCCATTACAATTTGCAATTCTCTCTCGTTTAAGCTCGGTTTTTTTTTTATCACATCAATTTAAGCTCTCAAGAATTCAGTCATTAGCTACCTCAATCCACTGAACCATCGTGAAAATGTCATTACAGTGAAAAATTAGCAAAGGAGAAGATATGAGCTACCCATTCTACACTAATGTACACAGCTTCAAGAAAATGACAAAAGGCTCCTGCTGAGCAAGAAGCTTCCTGAATTTGCTTGGCTGGCCACGGGGTACCCCACGCACAACTTAGCCATGTGAGCCTCTCGTTACAGTCACTGCACATGCAACACGAGAAAAAGATCCTGGCAGATCACATAAGTCTAGAAAAAAGAAGCTCTTGAGCTGATTCTGAAGTAACTCCGTCACCAACATAGTTCCTTCCAAACAACTACATTGCAAGTCATCGTACTCCGCTGCTGCCCGAAAAGATCCTCCTAGAGCGTGTCGAGAAGCAAGCATCAAGTTTTAGCGGCCTATTTCTTCAGATTACACGCCAGATAAAAGCTCCTACGGTAGTGCTAGAAATGCAATCACATTCCAATTTAGACAGTGAAGAAAGAACTCAAGCTGCAAGTACTTGGAGCGTCACGGCATAGGCATCTGCTCACTCATTCTGCTGCTTCGTGAACTAACGCTGAAAAGTAGTGCTTCTTACAAGAGTTTCCACCACACCATCTCTTGGCAGTTTGCATTCCTGTTGACAATGTAGTCGAAGAAAAATTCCCTGTATTCCATCTGCCTCTTCGTTTGACATACCCCAAATATGACATTCTACAAATGCTTTTGAAAATGAGGACTTTCATTCCATTTGTCAGATTGAATGCTTAGTACCTTGGTTCCAACATCCATATCTGAGCACTGTTATACTAGTGTTGCCATCAGTTACCATCCACGTGTGATGCTCCATTGATATTTTTTATAGAGCGTCTATTGTTGCTTCTCTGTTTAGTTCAAGGCAGTATCGCTCTCTAACATACGTAGTACCTAAAGCAAAGGCAAAGGGGGCAATGAGCAGGTAGTAGAAGAGCTGAAAACCATCATTGCCTAAAGTACGTACAAGTGAATATTTTGAAAGCAGACACAGGTGCTATATGCCTAAAAGTCCTAAGGAAACATGCACAGAAACTTGAAAAATGTTCATTTGAGCGTGCATGTGTCAAGAAATATGTATCACGTAATCAGGCACATGTGCATGCTCTTTTACAGTTGCAATGGACATTCCATTAGTGCTTTACTATCGCTGTCAAAGAGATTGGGGAAAATCAGTTCTAGCAGTAAATTCACAAACACTTTTGGAAACAAGTTGAGATGTACACAACCTGAGACATGCGAGGCCTTAATTGAGGATCCCGCCGGATGCACAATGAAGCACACCGCAGCATTCGATGAACCTCCTGCTCTGAGTAGCAATTTTTCAAATTGGGGTCAATCAATTCACTGATTGAATGTCTTTCTAGTATTGGCCGTGCCTGCACCAAAACTGAACAATGAGAAAAATCGCCCACATATATTTGAAGACGAAATCATTTCTTTGGAAGAACGTTTCTAAACCATACCCATTCAGCGAGGCATTGCTGACCCTTGGGACGTTTTATATCCATTGCCTTTCGTCCGGTAACAAGCTCTACGAGTACCACACCGAATGAATATACATCAGCTTTTTCAGTGATTTGACCACTTTGAGCGTATTCTGGAGCCAAGTACCTGAATAATGGCAACTCATCCATGTTAGATTTTGATTAATGTGCGTGATGTGGAACGAAGCTTAAGAGAGAACACGAAAGTACCCGAATGTTCCTATCACTCTTGTTTCTACTCCCAGGTCTCCATCCGGTTGCCATCTCGCAAGTCCAAAATCTCCAACCTAACATCCAGCGATGAGAATCACCTCTAAGATATCCGGCCAAAGCATTTGGAGATAATATTGAATGAATGTTATTAAGAAGATGAAGCCACAAGTGCTAATTGACTGAATTGGGCAGAGACAAACACATTAAGAACCATATGAAGGACTGTCAACTATATACAGTTCAGCATATCATACCAATGGTTCAAAATCATGCGTGAGAAGAATATTGTTAGGCCGCATATCACGGTGTACAATGCAACCCACTCTACATTCTTCATGAAGGTATCTCAATCCTCGAGCTGCTCCAACTGCAATTTTTTGTCGTGCACACCATGATAGAGGGTCCCGATCATGTCCTGAAAAAAAAAAGGTAAAAAAACTACTAAGTTAAGGACATGACTGTGGATCCAACATCAACTTCCACACTTCATATTTTACAAGCACGTTTTTTATTTGGTGAGTAGTCACCATTATCTCTGTATTCTTCATCCTATTGGTTATGCTTGCAAATTTCAAATGACACATATGTGACAGAAGAACATGTACCATAAAGATGTGAATCCAGAGAGCCATTGCAAATATATTCATAAACCAGCAGTCTTCTTCCATCCTCAACACAGAACCCAATCAACGTCACGAGATTGCGATGCTGGGCACAGCTCAAAACCTCAACTTCTGCACAAAATTCTACATCACCCTGTGAACTTGCTGACTTATGCTGTTTCACGGCAACGACCTGGCCATCAGGTAAAACCCCTCGATGGACAGAACCATATCCACCTTCAGCCAGAAAATTTGCTCGAGAAAATGCACCAGTAGCAAGTTCCAGCTCAGCATAAGAGAACCACCTTGGGGGATTCCCAAAAACAGGTGCCTTATGTCGACACACTGAGCATAGAGGAGGAGGACTAGGAGGTGCATTTCTGGACAATGAAATTGCTTCCCTAACGCTTCTGCTTAAGTCCATGTCAAGCTTAAAATTGATTCCACTATCAGGGTCCCTGTCTAAATTAGAAATTTGATCCATCAAAGATTCATAGTTGCAAAAGAAAGCTTTATCGTTGGGCTTTGGTGATTCATCCTCCAAAGGCTTGACAGTATCTTCCATCCACGACATGGCAGGTGGACCCAGAATTTCACTGTCTACATCAGAGTCGGAATATTCAAAATTCGGTTTCACTTCAGTTTTACATATGTACTCATTCTGTAGTTTTCTGTGAACTTCAGAGAGGAGAAATGGAGAGTTCCCTTGATCTGAACTTGATATAGATGAAGTTCCAATGTCAGTTGTGGTCAACGGTGACTCGTGGTCTGGACTACTTGCAGGAGTTACAAGAGGCCCTCTGATCATACTTTCATACTCAAGACTAGCACACACATGAGATACATCGATCTCGAGCAATGATGGAGATATTTCTGGATCAAGCGCTGGTGATCCAATCAAATTCAGACGCAAGACCTTTGCTTTAGATCGGTCCATGACCACTAGATTGCACTGCAATTCATCCATGCAGACCCGTTTCTCATGTTTAAGCCGCCTGTCATACAATTGCAACGGATCACTTTATCAGACAAGTCGATGGAAAATGGGTTTTAGAAGATTAGGAAAAAAAAATAGTTTTGCTACATCAACAGCTATGCATCAGTTCCTTAATTGACTACATTATAGGATATGTAACCATTACTTATCCAATATAACCCAGTTTGAATGTACTCTTTTGGCTTCAGCAGCAACCACTCCACATGGCACGCTGGAAACAATTTTCAGCCGAACCTTGACCTGTCAAGAAGAGCAACCAGGTGGAATAAATGGAATCCGAAAGGTTGAATAGACAGATGCAAAGAGTGGGAGATAAAAGTACCAACCTTATCTGGGTCATAGACATCGTGGAGTCCATACATCATTTGAGAGCATGAATTTGCAATGTCGTCCTTCTCATCCAAACTGATCTCTGAGATAGACCGGTGTTGACTGGTGGTGCAGTCACTTGCAAACTTCGAAAACATCCACATCTTTTTGCCTGAAAAGGAAGTTAACACCGGGTAGTCAGTCGCAAAGATTACCTCAATTCCAATCATTGCGGTGCTATAGAACTGAAACCTCAAGCCAAAAGAGTGAAAAAAAAAAAAACAAAGATCAATCGAAGAGGAGTCCGCTACTGCAAATTCAGTTTTTTTTTATAAAGTTCGGTCTTCGCCAGATAATGATTCAATTGTGCTCTTCCTGAAACTCACCCCTTGTCGAAGAGAGACTCATAAGAGACTGCATCGTTGTGAAAAACAGAGAGATCTCTACAGACAATCAAACTTAATATCATGCTTCATGGCAGGTAAAGATAATGTTTCTGACGAAGATCAGGTTCTTACACTAGTTGCCCAACTCAGCAGCGAAGAAAACAGGGGAATACACAGCAAGCATACATGGAAACAGGAATCATGTAAAATCCCATGAACCAAATCACAGGTCCACATCTATTCCGCCTACTTTGTGAGAAAAAAAATCCCCTCTTACTTCAACATAGGAGGAAACGAATTGAAACATATAAAAAGGAAGAACGAACGAGAGAAAAAAAAAAGGAATCTGAGTTTACTTGACGAGTGGGGAATAACCACAAGCAACTTGATGCAATCCCCAGCTTGAGCAACATGAGTCAAAGTCCACACCAATGCAGCTCTTGGTATTTCCCTTGAGGCTTTCACAGCAACAATCACCACCTTCCCGTTCCCAACTCCATCTGAAGAGCCCTTCTCTTTCATACTTAACTCTCCAAAAGGATCTGAATTATTACTGCGCACAACAATTATTATTGCGCATCAGCACTTATACCAAAAACCCATCTCAAGTCTTCTTTGGTCCAGCTTTTAAGCGACACCAAAAAGGGCGACTCATCACTGCAACAACACGGCGATGGACCCCAAGACGATGGCTTTTCTCAGCTAAACCCAAATGGAAAGCCGAAAGAGAGAAATAAAAGCCCGAAGAGGACGTGCACTTCAAGACACTTTCCTTTTCATCTACGTGAATCTGATCACCTGTTGCTCTCCTTTATTTTCCCATCTCTCTTTTCACAAAGTACATGTGAAACAGCATGCTCTCCCTTTCTCTCTCTCTCTCTCTCCCACTCTCAAACCTGGTCCGACATTTTTCTCATGTGAGACCACCCTCTTACGGTTTCAGGGAAAGCAAAGCAACGCAACGCAAGGCGAAAGGAGCAAAAGCTGAGAGCAAGAGCTTCGTTCCGAAGCTGATCATTTTGACACGGTCATGCACGTTAGATCCCAAATAAAGTAACGCCAAAATAGAAAGGCCCAAAGAAACAAACCAAGAAAAAGAGAACAACCCCCCTCCATTCCAGTCACGAATAACGACACCCACCGATCCCCAAAAAGCAAATGCTGAAAAATATAAAGGAGAAAGCAGAAAGGAGAAAAGGCAGATGAATGGATGGAGCCAGATGGGGAAAACACCCATTTAAAATAATCCCATAAAACTGCGAACTTTAAAGCGTTCGCAAATGTCTAGAACTCGGTCTTCGCCGTTTGAGGGACGTGCCTGATGATCTTCGATTATGTTAAAGTGGGGTCAATCGAATTCTGGGGGTGAAAAACTGCATGTCGTACTTCAATATCTTAATCCTACATTTTCTCATCATCATTGTTGTAGACATCGAGCAGTGTTCATTGGCCAGCGAAAGCCTCTTGCCTTCGCCTGCCTGCCCACCCACCTTCCATGGGTCTTTGCTCTTGTGCTCGATTGGTGTCCCCTCTTTTCTTAGGATAAAGTTAGTTTTTCTACTAACATCCCGGTCATATTGCTCGCACGATATGCATTCAAAAAGTTTTAAACCTGTTGTATGACGATCAATTCAATTTTAAATATTTCAATTATGTCAATTGAATCATAAACCTTTCGATAATTTGTCAATTCGGTCATAAATAATTTAATTAATTACCAATGTAACGTAACGGCCCAATTAGCCCTGGGCGTCCTACACGACACGATATGTGTTGAAGTGGATATTTTTTAATTTTTTTCAAAATTTTTATTTTTTTTATTTCTCTCTTCCTTTTCTTTCTTTTTTTTTTTTGCTTTTTTTCTTCACAAGGCTGCCGTGGCTACCGGTCATTGGCTGAGAGTCGGTGACCTCTACCAACTACTAAACAAGGATAGGCAACCCTCGCCGGCCCCAAGGCGAGGACCATGAAGCCCTCGCTAGCTGTGGGCGAGGGTCACAACCCTCACCGGATCTGACGAGGGCTTGTGTGCCCTCTCTACAATTGGCGAGGGCGCCATGGCCCTCATCTAGGCCCTTGCTAGCCATAGCGAGGGCGGGTGAGGGCTACGATACCCTCGATGTGGCTCATGAGGGCTAGTGAGCCCTCACCAGAGGCTCGAGGGTCATTGGCCCTTGCCTTGGGGCCGGCAGTGAAAGAAAAAAAATGAAAAGAAAAATCAATAAAAATTCTGAAAAATTTTAAAAATACAAAAAATGTCGACGTCGTCGCTGGACGTGCCATGTATGGCAGCCACACCGACTATACCGCAACGTTAGCGATTTTCGGCCAAAATTAGTTGGAATGACTATATTGAGAATTTGTTAAAATGTTGAGGACGAGTGCGTTTGTTCACGGAAAATAAATAATTTGGAAAAAAATTTTCAAAAAATGATTGCTTATATCGTTTAGAAAAATTAGTCAACAGAAAATGTTTTCATTATCGATAACAATTTATGCCTAACTATTTTTATAGGTGATGAAAAAAATTTCCATTTGTTTTTTTTTTTTGTAAGTGATTATTTTTTGGAAAACGTTTTCCAAATCACTTATTTTTCACAAAATGAACGCACCATATTAGCAAATCATCAAAATGTTTAGAATTAAATTAGCACAATTAAAAGATTTATAACTAAATTGAAAAATTTTAAAAAAATTTAGAACTAAATTGGCATAATTGAAAGATTTATGATTGAATTGGCCGCCTTACATAGATTTAGGACTTTGTGGATAATTTCCTTTGCATTTCTAGCCAACTTTTATCTTTGTGTATAACAATTTCTCGTTGACAAAAAGCCTATTTCATTACTCGTAACCGACATATATCCTAAACTTAGAAAAAGCGAAATCAAACACTAGCAATTCAGTCAACCTAACGAAGTGGCACATGCAAAACAAGGGAGCTTTGCAAATGAAACGCCTACTTTTCTAAATTGCACTATCTAATCATTGGAAAGTGCAAAGAGGCAATGCACAAAATCAGTTTAAGAGTAACTCCCCATAGCAATGACAGCAAATTGCGATGCGAGGCATTGAAAGATCTGTCAAGTCGCTTACCGCCTATTCCCAGGTCAAACGCTAAGCTGGTCGAAAAAAAAGAAATCAATGAATTCGAAACAGGCTGATGCATGTTCGATCAATTATTGTTGGCAATAATTGATTTCCTATTTTTACCTATGTCTGGCTACTCAAGAACATTATAGAAAACTATTCACCAGATTCTTAATAGGGGAGTATACCCTTTTACCATGTTGAATTTGCCCCCGAAAACGAACATTTTTGCTACTTATCACTGTCCATCAATAGCGTTCTTTATAAGCGTACCTTTTTCAAGTTTCTTTTTTCGACTGTCTTTTCGCTTATGGCGTTCTGATCTCACCAAACACGCCGATTCAAATTTCACTATTTCCTGAACATATTCAAATCGCTTTAATTATCGTCGTCGCTTGTTAGAATTGCTTTTTTCAACGACGATGAACAGTAAAACATTCTTTCGATTTTCGCGGATCATATGGTGCCTTCCACCAACATCTCGATGTGAAATGCTTAACAGTCTTGATTGAAATTTGAATCAATCAACGAAATGACAGAGAAATATGCATATCGTTGCCATTTTTCAACGGGACACGATCCATATAATGCAACAGAGCGGGCCTCCTCAGGAACATTATTCTTAGTTGGCCTGTGATTTCAATCTGATAGCTGGAAAGTAGGAAAGCTACAAAAACCCTAGTATCCTCATTCTCAACTAGCTAAGCTGTCGTTTCATACATATATATATATATATATATATATGTATATATATATAACGTACATTTATAAATATAGAAAATTTTCTTATTAAAATCTGAATATCTGTCGATCCAAAAAGCAAACGTTTTGATTTGGCACATCACCAAAGTGAATTAAGGGTTCTCTTTTACAAATATATAAACATACATATTTCTATTTCCCAACACATGTTAGAGCTTGTCCTAGGCTGCTTAAGATTTTACAAACCGAACCGACCTGAACTGCGATAGAAAAATTTGGAGCAAAGCCTGATTTTTCGTTTTTGCCTAACTCTTTTGGAACATCTTTCAGCTTCTAATCAGTTTTTTATTAGGGCTAGAACCGCGCCAGGTTAAGCCGATGCTCGTCGATATCTCCAGCTCGACGTAATCGGAATACCAAGAAGTTCGAATCTCTGTTCGAGTTTGGTCGAGTAGTTTTTTTGTAATGAAAAAAAAATGCCAAGTGCAATTCCTGAAATTTTTCTTTAGAAGAGTTGAATTTGGCAATCCGACAAGTCCCATCAACCTTTGATAAAAATAAAAATAAAAAATCCCATCAACCCTCCCCCCACCCACATGCTTTGGCTGTAAGGTATTATTAGGAAATATAGGGCATTAATTAATCAGAAGCCTCTTAATTAAGAAATGAAGCGACCAAAACATTGATTTGACTGCACAATTTTTAATATCCAGCCGACCTCCGCCTAGTTATGATTGTTTTTATCTTCGGCTCCCATCGTCGTCGTCATACAAGGTTGGTACAATTCCTATCTTCTTTTCCACGTGGTACCACCGAGCGACAACGATGTCAGTCTTTTCGCAATTCAAGGCGCGATCTTGATGGACCGGCTCTCCGGAAGAGCCGCCGTGACCCTCCGCTCAGATCCGAGCTCCCCGTGATAATAAGAATCGAACCGACGGTCATCATCGATTCATGAACCGAAAGAACGGGAACATCGATCCCCGTCAACGGGTCAATTCCGATTAGGTCACATGGTTGTTCTTCAATAAGCCGAATGGATATGGAATATTAGATGGGAAGCAACTAACAGCAGCGGGCATCATGAAAAGGAAACCCTAGTTTTGTATTTTTCCCCCATTGCTGGGCCATGTAAATGTGACTAAGGGAGGGCTCCTAGCTTTTCCTTCTTGTTTTTTAAAACTTTCGGGTGGCCCGAAGCTGAAAGTTTCAAAGTATTAGGCGAAGTTTTAGGTGAGTGATGGACGGAAGCAGAAAAGACATAAAGTCAAAGAAAAGTCTCCTTTCATCCAAATGTATATTAAGACTGGGACCCCGGTAGATGCTCTTGTGATCCTTCATAGATTCCATTTTCTTGCATGGGCATACCGAGTTGACTCACCTGGTTATGAGTTCACAAGAACTTTCGGCCTTTGAGCATGAATTGGCTTATCTTTTTTTTTATCTTATGTCCAACTGGGGAAGCCCCCTCCAGGCCTAGCTTGGCCTGGAGTTCACTGCCACTGGGGCCGTGGCCGCCAGATCGGCAACTGGAGCAAGCCGCGCTCATGCGTTTTCTATTTTAATGTGCTGATACCCACATGTTTCAGTCCCTTTTGTTGAGTCAATATACTTTTCTTGCCCCAACCTCGACAATACCCAACTTGATTTTAACTTCTCGTAGTCCAAACGAAGCCTTTTAAGAGCCTGCTTATGTTCTAGCCTTTGAGCATGACTTGATTACCTTTTATCTTATGTTTTCCAATAGAGAGTATCACAACTTGATATTGTCATTCGAAAGCAAGACTCGTATTTGAGCACTTAGCACGATATGCTGAGCCAAATCTTGTTAATGTTGCAGTTAATTTAGATTGAGAAAATTGTACAATTTTCATATCAAATACGATAAAATCATTCTTTCGTGACGGCTTACGATGAAAACATCAATGTCAACTAGTGATCTATACTTTTCACGGTCAATTGATTAAAGATTGGTTAAAGGAAGTGAAGAAAGCAACATATTACGACGTATTTTAAGTGACAGATCGAATATGACCATTTTCAGTGTCGTTATCATTTGTGTTAGGAGATATTATGGGTCTCTCTTTAAACTTTAATTATCTAGGATGGAGAACAAACTTATTCTTCCTTTTTTTTTCTTTATTATGATCTTATCGAGTTTGTTTAAAGTATGCTTCCTATTTTCATCTTTTCTAATTTTTTTTTAAAAGCGTTTGAAGTTTGACATGCACATCACGTCAAACATTAAAAACAACAATGCAAAAATAAAAACATCAAATTTGTGGAAACACGCGGCTCTTGACGGACTGAGTCATTCATTTACCTTTTCAACAATTCTTAAAAATTTAAAACACTTTCTATTATGTTCTTGATTTGAAAACGTTGAAGGTATAACATCTCTATATCAACTCACTCGAAATATTATTTACTTTGATCCATCCTATATCAAATTTTACGATTTTGTTCTTTGATATACAAGTAGGCGCTTTTCCAAGAAGGTCACAATGTTCTAACCTACACTCGCTTAATTTTGAAATTTTAAAATAAAGCTTGCCGTTACATAAAAGGCGTTTTTGTAAATTAATTTTAGATTTCGAGTAAGCATGCCACTCCCCGCTCTTGTCAGACCGCTGGTTTCACTAGGGACAATGAAAAAAAGGAGCTCCTTTGAGCTGAAAACGAGCAGACCCTTTTCTGCATATTTGCATGGCGAAAAGAGAAAGGAGCAGCTTGGTGCGCCTCTGCAATTATGCATGGGAAAGAAGATAAAGGATAGAAAGTAACGAAGCACAGACGAAACGTATGGGCAAAAGACAGGCATGGTTGAAGGCCGCCAAGAGAAGCGTGCACGTGCACGCAACGCAGAAAAGGAGATTCTGCTTAAAACAAGAACAGGGTGATGATGATGATATGCGGTGATTGCTTGGCGCGTGTTGCGATTATCCGCCAAAAGTTGGCGTAAATTCTGTCGTCAGCGAACCTCACGAGCAGTGAGGTCGGTGCACTTTTTCCGCGGGCGTGCTCGAGAAAGAAAGCAAGAATCATAGGATACCCTCTTGCGAAAAAGCAAGGTTTGAAGAGATGGAGCGAAGAACGAGACAGAGAGAGAGCTTAAGCCCACTGGACTCTTTCATGGCCGAAAATGGGGAACTGGGCTTGAGCGCTCCTCGAGGACCCGACCGGTAATTACACCCCGGGCCGCGAGGTCGAAGTGGTCACTAGATTGATTTTGTCCGGAGCGCTCTCTGACTTTAAGAACGCTGTTTTGGGTCCTCACCGTTCGAACTCTGGCGAGTTTGGAATGGGAGGAAGCAGCGATTCGAACGTTGTCGCCCCGAGGTTGAAGAGGGAGGACTGCCCACGAACCAAACACGACTCTGCGTTCTCCACTTGGAAGGTATCGTCTTTTCTGAACATGGGTTGTGCGTTATGATCGTTCTTGTTTCCGAGGGAATTGGGTTCCGAGCAGTTGAATTATTATCATGGAGGGGTTTGATCGAAGCACTTTTGGTGAGGAGATTCATGGGGGCCGGTTTCTTGAATTGTGACGAATCGGATCTTGAATTCTTGATATCGAGGTGCAACTCTTTTGGGTCCTTAGGTGCTCGTAGGACCTACTGATTGGGAAGATTATTCACTGGGGAAGGAAGGTGCCACCAGGTACAGGGTCCATAATCTCCCGAAAAGCCCCGGGCCGGGGATATACGAGCTTGGTGTAGCCGCTTCTCGCGCCAAATCGGGGCGTGAGATCGCCAAGCTCGACCCGGGATTTGTGGTTGTGGTTTACCTTGGACAGGCGGACTGTGTCAAGACCAGGCTCCAGCAATACGGTCGGTCAGGTGCTCACTTGGGCAAGTGCTCGTCAGCTGCTTGTGAAACTGACTGCAAGACATCCTCTCCCACCAAACAGCTTGGATTGTTTGAGGAAATATTGTCAGGAGGCTACCCCATTGTGTTCCGATGGGCTTCGGTAAGTTTTTTAACTAATTGCTGCAGTTGCGTTGTTCTGATCGCCCTAGTAGTATGCTTGCTAAACCTATCGGGAATTGCTAGCCATAGGAAAATGTCCTCATCATATGGGGAATCATTGAATTTGGATGCTAGCATAGTGTAGGCCATGCAGTTGAATCTACAATGCCGGAAGAGGGATTTCTGAACAAAAGTTTGCTCGATGTTCGAGTTTTCTGAGATTATAGTTCTTTGAATGGCTGTGCTAATTAACTTGGATAAATACATCATGTGGAAAGTTGGAGTCCATGTTGATCCATGGAATAGTCCAATCCCATCATCACATTGATGATAAATCTCCTCATGCTCTGCCATAAGAACGTGCGGTCCGTGTCATGGTGTAGGTAGGGTAATGCTGTCTTCATCAATAAGGAAGGGGATATGAGAATTAGATCGTTTAGAGAACCACTGAGAAGTAACCCACCCACAGAATTTGAAGAACTACAGTAGCACGAGTCATGCTTAACGAAGCACCTACATGGCAGTGCGGCTGCCAAGCATGTTTTTAGGCAAACTCTTGCCTCTTAATTTGATATTCTAAAATTATCCTTCATATTTAATTTTTGGATATCTGCAGCTGAACAACAAGGGAGATGCTCAAAGAGCAGAACTTTCGCTTCTGAACACATTTGATTATGCATGGAACAAAGGCGGTAATGGTTCACGGCGGCCCGGTGATATTTTTCAGAAACTTGATGAAATCGCTTCAAGCACATACCACATTTCCAGCATTGCAACGAAGCTTCTCCCTTTCCGTCCCAGGCAAGTGGGCATCAGAATCAAAGGAAAGCTGCTTACAGAGGAGAAAGATTCCTTCCCCCAAACTGGAGGAGAAAGCAGCTATTTCTCTAACGGGATTTTCAAGTTCAGCAAATCACGGCCAAGACTAGTTATAAAAGATTCCCATGCTAATGACGCTGCGATTTCGGGTACCTCCCCAGCTAATGAGAGCTTCTCTCCTTTATGTGGGGTCATCTTGGACGATGGCTTTCCCTGTACAAAACCACCAGTACAAGGGAGGAAAAGATGTAGCGAGCATAAAGGGATGAGGATTCAAGCGTCAAATTCTGTATCAAGCAGAAAAGGACCATCCAATGACATTCACAATAAGCTGACAATGATGTTGCGGGATCATACGGCCGAGATGCAAGAACTGGGAAAAACGGTAGAAGTTTTCCCACGGCAGGCGAACGTCAAAAACGACCACGGTACCATTTGTGGAGTGGATTTCGGCGATGGCAATTTCTGCACAAAGAGACCTGCTCGAGGAAGAGTTCGGTGCGAGCAACACAAAGGGATGAGGGTAAACCAGGCGAAAAAGAAACATGTCGGCAGCTGAAGACGAATGCAAAATTCTGCGAGTCATTGAACTATAACATACAGGACAGACAACGGCACCGGGAAAATTTTACCGACAGCTTGCTTCTGTTGACGGAGCGGAACTAATGTAATGGTCTCATGGTACCGGGAAACTAACATAAGGAAGAACAGACACAGAGTACTTAACATAAGGAAGAACAGACTCACAAAGTACTTTCCCTTCTGTTTTATTCGGAGAGCTTAGTAATGTAGTAGTTCCAAGTGCGAGGAATCTGGTTTAAGGAAGCTGCGCATTTTCTGTTGACTCTTTCTAACATTCTGGTGCATGATTGCAGTGTATCTTAGATATTGGTTCTCATACATAGCTCTTCTAGATTAGCTGCACACATTGGGGATCAGAAATGTGCGCGTCATTTATCAGAACAGATGTACAACTTCTGAATGATTTATATATTATGCTGATTGTCGTGACCATTGAGAGAGCGTTAACGGATTTGAGTTGATTGGAAATCAAGTATGCCACAAGAGCTTGCCTTGTTTTCACAAACTGGAGATTCTGAATACAGGGACTTAATTAACGCCTAGCGATACCCTTTTTTTCTTTCTGAAGAGCTTTTTTCGTGCGATCTCTTAATCGATGTTATCGCGAAGTCACCAATGTGCAAAATTGAACATGCACGGTGCGCAAGCCATGACAATCACACTAAATAATCAAAATGCAGTAAATATATTGCAAATAAAGTTGAAAGAACCTAAAATGCGCCAATCAAGCCTAGGCGAAGCTCATCGTCAAGCCTTCAAAGAGGTCCTACGCACTGAGAATCAAAAGGTGATGATGTAAATGGTATAATTTATGCATCGCCTAGATAAGACGCCTAAACGTGAGCGAAAGAAATTTTGGCGTTCTTCCACTTGTTTGGTTTATTGAGAATGATCGGTCAACGAAAATCCATTTACAATCAAAGAAAATATGCATATTTTAAGTTAGGAAAATGAATTCCTCAACCCGAATGATTTCCTAAAAAGCAATTCTCGTTATCATGAAATTCTCCTCGAAACAAACACCATAAAACGCAAATATGAATTCACGCGAGAGGATATGATCTAGAGCGACTAAACAACATGCAAATTCATGAAGTATAACCTGAGAAATCCACGTTTGGACTCGGATACTAGTATCACCTGACTTGTGTCTCTGTGACAACCACTAGTGTCAAAGCTATTGCTAGTGTCTAGTATCAAAACTATAGCCGCGATGATGTTTTCCGGCGGCCGAGAATCCAAAGTTCTTGTATGGATTCGCTTCAGCATATCCTACGACTCCGTTCCAGAAAATGCACGAGTCCAGAACACAAAAGCAAATCAAATGCGAAAGAATCCGGATATGTAAATCAACTCTGAAATCTGAAATTGGAGTAGAAACGACCAGGCGTTACAAGACGTGCCGGTGTCGGGCCACCCAAGTAGGCGGCTGAATTCCGGTGATGTCCTGGAGGTTCGCCGGCGATGCGTTCGTATGTCTTGCGAAGCGGAATTGAGAGAGAGAGAGAGAGGGAGGGAGAGAGAGCGGCGGCCGATGGTGGCGTTCCACCTCCGGCGACGGCGAGAATCCTGAAGACGGGAGGGCCCCCCGCGTGGCATTTTTGTATAAGGATCCGCCGAGAATCTCTTCTTCATCCGTGACTGACGCTCTCGATCTTGGAATCTCCACCAAAAATTGCTCCCAAAAATCCGCCCGATGAGATTTCAATCAATCAAATTTCCCCCGGTCAATCAAACCGGAACCCAAGTCATTTGCCACGCAAATTTCTTGGATCGATTTTCGTCCAAATTTCGTCCCAATATCGACCGATTCCCCGCCAAATCTCTTCGAGTCCTAGCCGAAATTATCCCGAAAGATTGAAATGGTTCGTCCTTTCTGGGGGCTTGGTCTTTAGGAACGAGGTTTTTGGTGGCTCTTCGAGCTCGTCTCGCGTGCCGGACCATCTGTTGGGCTAATTTAAGTGAAATTCGTGCCCGAGCCTTTGTTTCATTCCCCTGCGAAACGCTATTCCTAAACCCAATTGTCCGTAATCTCTCGACGCAATAAAGAACGCGGCATCGTGCGAAATTAATATGTTTGTTTAGGGGTCTAGTTATGCCAACATCGACGACGAGTTTGATCTCTGTTTTTAGATCCTTAAGTGAAAAGGTGTCGACATGGATTCGGCGGCTTTACATATCGACTGAACTTTGGCTCGCGGTGGCCGGCGAGAGATGAACATCGGTCTAATGTTGTTCCGGGTGAGTATCTGGGACTGAGTGTGCAAAATTTAATGGATATCGCGTTCGGGCATCGTTCTCTCTTCATGGTGCGTTGCGCTTGCAGAGAAGGGTGGACGGGACATGTAGCCCTTGCTTGCCATCGAGGTTAGTAAAAACACGCGGCGTCCCCTCACGGCGTCCGAGTCTCCCAGGTACGCGCGGCTCGAGCCATCACTGCTCTCGCTCGCTTGCTCGATGCACGGACATCCGAGAATGACGAGCCGAGAACCGCAGCCCCACCGGCAATGCCGGAAACCTCTTCGCACGAGATGACGGCATTTCCTAAACACGAATAGCCCGAGGAGATCTCCATTTGTACCGGACAAAAACAGGGAGACGGAACGTGTCTTTCGATTTGAAACGCGCTCTTCTTTGTTGGCAACTTGGCAACCTCAAAAAAGCTTTGTTTGTGTTCCCTGAGTAACGCAAGCGATTACGTTAGCCGACACGACATGGCATTTATAAAACTGCGCAAATCGTAACTCCCTGCGCACTTGAAATGTGGTCACTTTACATGGGAAAAAAAAAATGCTCTTTTCAAACTCATCAACGAGCGCTATTAGAGCATATATCTAAGTCGCCTGCATGTCGCTGTCGAAACGGGACGGTTGCTCTGTACGCGCGATTTCATATATAAAAAAGAAAAAATCCTTTCGAACTTCCTTAAGACGGGAAACGGTGCGCTCGCGACGACAGTCGAATTCGTCTTTGTATCGGGAAATTTATGGGGTCGGGAAACTCGAACTGTTCATTCATTTTGGAAAACTTCCTAAGATGGACAAGGTTTATTTCTAGTCAAAGAGCAATTGAGCACGATGAACTGATCATCTAATATGCCGCACAAAAAATAATTAGATAGAAAGAAATTGCACATTCCACTCCCGGAGTGGATGGAGAGCGAGCAATACCATGGGCTTCACCTTCATACTATGGGCTATGCTCAGCTGACTAAACCGAAAAAAAAAAAATTTCGACCAAAAAAAAACAATTGATTTTTTTGTTTTTTGGGTTTTTGTTAATTACGGGATATAATCGATTTACATATTTTCTCCAAAATCGTGAACGACCCGAAATTTGAGATCGTTTGAATCGACGAGTGAATCGAATCGAGTTACAAGTATCGGGAGATGCGTGGCAGCCACGAAATGGGATCTTTTTAATCCTGGTCGGCATAGAGATTACCGAGCGTTTTCGATAATGACTATTGGGAAATAAATAATCCTTTTCGGAAAGAGATTTCAGTAAGGGATTCGTATACCAATTTTTGTTTAGCTAGGCCCACGGCGCACATTTCTTGTCTGTTGCTCGTCGCCGTGCTATAGAACCTATGACTAAAATACCTCTAGAAGGAGGGGGATAGGGCCTACAACCCATACCTATCTGCACCTAATTCACGTATTTTTTAGTAACTTCCCGACGAAAATCCTCTCGAATAAATACCACTCGAGCTCGCCGCCCTTGGGCGAGCTCGACCTCGCTGGATCTGGCGAGGTGGAGCCTTGCCCGAGGCTGGCAAGGCTCGGCTCGCCGGGATCGGGCGAGCTGGAGCCTCGCCTGAGGCCGGCGAGGCCTCGGCCTCACCAGATCGGCGAGAATGAGCGTCGCCGGCCTCCAGCGAGCTCGTCCTCGCCTGTGGTTGGTCACCGGCCACGGCGGCCGACGATTGGCCAAAAATAAAGGAAAAATAAAAAAAATAAAATAATTCGATTTAAAAAAATAAAAAATATTATATATTATTAAAATGAATGCACAAAGTAAAATCAAATCAGATTTTTTATGCCAAATATCAAAAAATATTTTCTAGTTTATTTTCAAGTTTCAGCCAAACGTCAAAATTTTTTTATTTTCTTGGATAATGACTTTATGGAAAATATTTTCTAAAAATGTCACATTTTTTGCAAAATAAACAGAACCTCAATTTACAAAAAAATTCTAAAATTTTTTCACTAGCTTTGTATTGCATAAAATGTTTTGGCAGTATAATTTAAAAAAAAATCATAAGAAACAAGTATTCCTAGATTATGTTAAATATAAAAGTGTTTTAGCAACATGGGTCGGATCGAGTCGGGTATGGATCGGGTCGAGTATGGATCGAGATATTTACACTACGAATAAATGGGTCATATAAACGGGTTAATGGGTCAATTTGGATCGGACCATTTATGACCCGACCCAAACCCGACTCGACCCGACCCACCAGTTTACCAGGTCTACTTATATAGCTTGCAAAAACGAACGAACGAAAAATAATTTCATCGTTCACAGAAATATTCGAACACAAATTATTATCGATAACAAAAAAATATATATCATTAGCTAATTATTTTATGCGGTATGAGCAATTGTTTTTAGGGAAATATTTTTTAGACAATTAATTTAAAAAAAAAAACGAGAGAAATTGGTCGAGGCTCCACACGTCATCACAAGGCCAATCCATAAAATGACGGGCCATTTATCGGGCTAATTTGAGCGAGATTCGTGCCCGAGCCTTTGTTCCATTTTCTGCCAAACGCTACTCCTAAACCTTAATGTTCGTAATCTCTCAATGTCAATGCAAATAAGGAATGCGATAACTCGCGAAATCAATATGTTTGTTTAGGGGTCTAATTCTATTTTTAGATATTTAAGCGAAAATTCGGGCGTCGACATGGATTCAGTGGTTTTACATATCGACTGAACTTTGGTCTAACGTTGTTTCGGGCGAGTCCGCGCAGGCCGGCGTCTTGGGACTAGGGGGGGGGGGGGGCCAAAATCACAAGCTAGCAAAAATTCGACGGATCTCGTGTCTGGACATTGTTCTCCCGTCACCGTGCTCGCACTCGCGGAGAAGGGTGGATGGACGCGTAGTCCTTGTTTGCCACCAAGACGAGTAGAACGCACGGCGTCCCCTCACGGCGGCGCGGGGGGGGGGGGGGGTCCGACCCGGTGTCCACGTCGCGCGTCACCGCCGGCGCGAGGCCCGGAAGATCCGAGAACGGTGAGCCGAACACCGCAGCCCCGCCGCCAGCACGGCGAGAAATCTCTTCGCATTAATTTCCAGAGCACGAATTAGCCCCGGAGATCCATCTGTGTCCCGGGACAAAACAGGGAGATGGCAACGTGCGTTGAACCGGTAACCATCCTTCACGATCAGGACGAAAGATAACGACGATGCGTTTTCTTCCGGGACGTGTCTTGAATTGGACCGCACTCTCCTTTGTTGGCAACCTCAAAAAAGCAAGCTTGTTTGTGTTCCCTGAGTAGCGTAAGCGATTACGTTAGCGGACGCAGCGTGGGAGTTTGCGAAGTGCGCAATTGTAACTCCCCGTGCGCTCGCAATGCAGTCGTTTCACATGGAAAAACGTACTCGAGTCCGAACTCGGTCACCGAGCATCATTAGAGCATATCTGAGCTGTCCGCATGTCGCCGTCGTCGAAACACGACGGTTGCTCTATACGCTATTTCGTATTTAAAAAAAAAAAAAGAAGCCCTTCGAGATTTCTTTAAGACGGGTAACGGTGCGCTCGCGACGACAGTTGAATTCGTCTTTATATCGGGAAATGAACGGGGTCGGGAAACTCGAACTGTTCATTCATTTTGGAAAACTTCCTAAGATGGACAAGGTTTATTTCTAGTCATTGAGGATGATGAACCGCTCATCTAATGTACCGCACGAAAAAAAAAATTAGATAGAAAAAAATTGCGCATTCCACCCCCGGAGTGGATGGAGAGCGAGGAATACCATGGGCTTCACCTTCAAACTATGGGCTATGCTCAGCTGACTAAACCGAAAAAAAAAAAAAATCGACCGAAAATAAAAATTGATTTTTTTGTTTTTTGGGTTTTTGTTAATTACGGGATATAATCGATTTACATATTTTCTCCAAAATCGTGAACGACCCAAAATTCGAGATCGTTTGAATCGACGAGTGAGGCGAATCGCGTTACATGCATCGGGAGCTGCGTGGCAGCCACGAAATGGGCTCTTTTCATCCTGGCCGGCATAGAGATTACCGGGCGTTTTCGATAGTGACTATTAGGAAATAAATAATCATTTTCGGAAAGAGATTTCAGTAAGGGATTCATATCCCAATATTTTGTTTTGCTAGGCCCACGGCGCACATTTCTTGTCGTTGCTCGTCGCCGTGCTATAGAACCTATGACTAAAATACCTCAAGAAGGGGGCAATAGGGGCCTACAACCCACATCTATCTTCACCTAATTCACATATTTTTTTAGTAACTTCCCGACGAAAATCCTCTCGAATAAATACCACTCGATTCCTCCAAAGAAGTCCATTTATTTCTCTTCACGCGTGACCCGCTTGCCTCGGCGTGTGGCTCGACCCTAGCCATGGATAAAACGGACGAACAAAAGATGATTTCATCGTTCACAAAAATATTCAAACACAAATCATTATCGATAACAAATATATATATATATATATACCATCGGCTAATTATTTTATGTTGTATGAGTAATTATTTTTAGGGAAATATTTTTTAGATAATTAATTTAAAAAAAAACGAGAGAAATCGGTGGAGGATCCACGTCATCACAAGGCCATGCCATAAAATGACGGCCCGAGACCCTGACGCCGTTCCTCGATTCTCTCCCGAAGATCTCGCCACGCTGTGATTCCCTCGAGCTCTCCGGTGTCAGCTCACGCCAAGCTCGGCTCCGCCCCGCCGCGCCCCTCCGCCATGCCAGCCAGCGACCTCCGCCCCCATGCGGCGGCGGCGGCGGCCCGGCCGCAGCAGCAGCCGCAGCACCACCAGCAGGCGTCGGACTACGAGCGGGAGGAGGAGGAGTTCGTGTGGACGCAGATAAAGGCGGAGGCCCGGCGCGACGCCGAGTCGGAGCCGGCCCTCGCGAGCTTCCTCTACTCGACGGTCCTCTCCCACGCCTCGCTCGCGCGGTCCATCTCGTTCCACCTGGGCAACAAGCTCTGCTCCTCCACGCTGCTGTCGACGCTGCTGTACGACCTCTTCCTCGTCGCCTTCTCCTCCGACCCCGAGCTGCGCGCCGCCACCGTCGCCGACCTCCGCGCCGCCAGGGCCCGCGACCCGGCCTGCGTGTCGTTCTCCCACTGCCTCCTCAACTACAAGGGGTTCCTGGCTTGCCAGGTTAGGGATCTTGGGTCGGCATCGCTCGATCGCGATTGTGTCGGGGTGGGGGCGGGGCGAAGGGAAGATGTTTGCTTGATTCGTGGGTCGTTTGATTGAGTTCCGATGATTTGGTTCGCACTGCTTGTGTTCTTGTTTCTGTTTCTTTGGGCTCAGTTCATGAGATTAATCCGATGCTTTCCTTTATGTCTTTTGGGATTCAAGAACTGCATTTGCCCTAAATCTCCGGTTTAAGATGGGCCTTCTCGATTGATACTTTGCAAACCTTCGATGGGGTTTTTGCTTTTGAAGAGAGAGGGTGTGTTGGGTATTCTGAGCTGTACCGACATCCCATCTCCTTCCATTGTTTCCGTGTGTGTGTGTGCAAGCTCGAGCTTTTTTCACTTGTAGGAAGGCAATAAGAAATGACTTCACTGATCTTTTGCCGTGTGGCTTGGCTTCTGGGCTTCTCCTGATAGTTGATTTAGAGGTTGAACTACGAGGATGCTGATCATTGTTGTTGTTTGTCTGCTCCTGCCAGGCGCAACGAGTTGCTCATAAGCTGTGGAATCAGTCGCGTCAGCCACTGGCGCTCGCGCTTCAGTCTCGTATATCTGATGTCTTCGCCGTCGACATACATCCGGCTGCTAAAATTGGGAAAGGGGTCTTGTTCGATCATGCGACAGGAGTGGTGGTCGGCGAAACGGCTGTGATTGGGAACAACGTGTCCATTCTACACCATGTTACTCTCGGCGGAACGGGTAAGGCGGGTGGCGATAGGCATCCTAAGATCGGGGATGGGGTCCTGATCGGAGCAGGTGCGACGATACTAGGGAATGTGAAGATTGGAGAGGGAGCGAAGATTGGGGCTGGATCGGTTGTGCTGATTGACGTGCCGCCTAGGACAACCGTAGTGGGAAACCCGGCGAGGCTGGTGGGAGGAAAGGAGAAGCCAAAGGAGCACGAGGAGGTTCCTGGAGAGTCCATGGATCACACTTCCTTCATCTCCGAGTGGTCAGGTTACATAATCTAACATATCGGTTCCTCTATTCTGTGCGCGTGATGGTTTAGTTGCGGACGATGGTATGAATGTTTTGCTCGCTATGCCGTTTTAGCACTCTTATGTTTTGTTTATGTTGGCCGAGGAATACTGCACAGATCGTGTCGTGAGCCTTGGCATCGCTTCTCCGCATGTATGTGTATTACCATCAACATCATCCTGTATCAATCAATCCCCCCTGGCTTGAACTTTACTATTGTTCCTGGTTTCTGTTGCTGCTGATGAGTGATTGATGAATAGAACCGACTGCAAGAATCAGGTTCTGTTCTTCCTTTTGAGTATCGAGTTGCTTTGTAGCATTGAGTTTGCTGAAATGGAGATTGGGTTTGCTTCCGCATGCACTGCTGACACGAACATTGTTCTCCTGAAAATAGTAGTTTGGGCCAGTTTTTACCTCGGCAATGCCGAGGGTTGACTCATGAAGGCATTTCGTAAGGCGAAGTTGCCAATAATTCTAGCCTTGATGGATTGACCAGAGGACACCGTTGGCTCATCCTGCATTTGGACACCTCCCTGTGCCAGTTGTTTAAACCACCTGAGCTGAACTTTTTAAAATCAAGCTCTCCAAAAGCCCATGGAACTGTCGCAAACATGCAACGCGTGCAACTTTGGATTTTACCTTCGGACGTATGTGGGCGTGACACGGGTCTTGTCAAACCGTGACACCAGAAATCTGGGAAAATTAATCAAAGAGTTCTAAACCTGTTATATTTTTGCCAATTCAATTTTAAAATTTTTTAAGTATGTTAATTGAGTTATAAGTATTTTTACGTTTTGTTTGATTTAAGTCTTGATCGGAAATTACCGATGTGGATGTCGGCCGTTCTATTTAGCATGGCCAGTTTAGAAAAATCTTACAACTGAATTGACAAAAATGTAATAGGTTTAGAACTTTTCAGAAAATTTTTTCCTGTAAATCTTGAATTACTGATGGTTCTTCTGTCTTAAACTGAAATAAAAACTTTTCCCTGGCATTTTTAGCCCATTCATTCATCTACCAAAAGGGCGAAAAAGAAGAAAGAAGAAGAGGAGGAGTCAAATAAATAAACATGGGCATTTGCGAGTTTGACCAATAGATGATAGAACAGACATTTTTAACTTTAGCCCGTCAAGCTTTTGTGGGTCGACTTGTGTTCGTCGGTAGGGCTGGATTTAAGCGGTCATTTTGCTTCTTGAATTTGTCACTTCCTTAGGGCCAAATCCCAAGAAAAGCCCCAACCAACCTTTGGCATCCGAGACAAAATAACATAACCTCTCAAACGCCTAAAAAAATGTCTAGCCTCTTTCTTTGCATGTTTGACTTTTATATAATGCAAAACGACATAATCTTTTTGAGATTATACTTATATTCCCATATAGAATTTAAGATAATTATTCGTAATATTTCCAAACTTTAGATTTTTCTTTGTTTTATAAATTTGATGGGATAAGTTGCAACAAACGGATCAGTTAACGCGTTTTGAAAAATGCGATTAACGGGTCAAATCAAATTCAAAAAATTAGAGGGAGATTAGCACTCAGATAACCTTTAAATGAAAATTCAATAACCCGATTGCTAAATAACGAAATTTAGTATAGCCTGGTTAACTAGTTCGTTGCACGTTTATAAGATCTCTAATTTTACTTAAAAGGAAGTAGCATGTTGATTACATAAATCCCAAGTGACAACAAAATTGTTAATTCATTGTGGATAGGGACACTATTGATGACATAATAATCTCACTATGATATGCTTTCATGAATCACTTATCAATTGAGAAGCTTAACGCAAAGGCAGAAAAAGGGATAATAATAACTTGGTCTGAAGTCTTTCAATGCGTAAATGTTCACAAGACAAATCAACAAGAGGCAAGAGAAACTCTCTATCTGTGGTGTGTTTGTTTTGCGAAAAATGGATGTATTTGAAAAATATTTTCCTAAAAGGATCGTTTATATCGCATGATATAATTAGTTAATGAAAATATTTTCATTCTCGATATCAATTTAGTAGACGATGCAAATATCTTATTTATTTATTTATTTATCTTTATAAGCGATACAAGTAACAATTTTTAAGGAAAAATTTTCCGAATCATTCATTTTCAACAAAACAAACGCATTCTTAACCAATCTTGGATTAAGATTGAATTGACTGGAATTTTCGTGAGAGTTTTGGCTTTTCCCGAGCTTCAATAATACTCTTAGCCTTCCTTCTCGAAATAAAAAAAAACCAATTGCAGTCCTTGATGCAAGATGAAGCATTTATGAACCTAACATATATACTAAACTCAATTTGAATCATCAATTTTGGTGAGATCCGCGTGAAATCGACCACCATTATTCCCGGTCCGGATTCCGTCCGGTTTATTTACTACATCCGTGGACCACTGCAAGCCTGCTAGACTGAATTCATCAAAAGCAACTCCAATCAAGAGAGTCAACCCATGCACATGCATCAACTCTCCACGTATAAACCCAACATACCCTATACTCTAGAGAGAGACAGAGAGAGAAAGAAAGAGAGAGTTGTTCCTTTCTATGATTGATTGCTTGTCCTTAATGAATATGAAAGTTCTGGTTCATTTAGACAGCCCATGTTCCTTTATGATTGACTCTACAAATGAATGAATTGTGTGTTTTGCCCTAGACTTCCTCCACCTCCACCTCCACCACCTATCTACATTGCCCTCCCCACTTCCCCAACTGACCTTGTATACCCTTCCCATTCCGAACCAATCAAAAATCAAAGAAACACGAAGAAAAAATATCGAGCAAGCGATAACTCGAAGAAACCCTAATTCCGATCCGATCCTACCCCCACTTGGTTCAATCCGAGTCCTCGAGAGCGACACGAGTCTTTATCGGTTTGAGCTTCAAGCCCATGCTCTCGGGAGAGAGGAGCTCGGGAGAGATGCAAGACGGGCTGAGAGGGCTCCTCGGGCTGTCGCTGAACTGGCACGGCCTGTACAATCCGTACCCCATGAGGAAGAACTCCATGGGGATCAGCATTGCATGTGGCTGCTCTTCTGTCACCATCGATCCACAAGCCTGGACCTGCACACCAGTTTGAAAACAACACTCATTAATAAGGGCATTTGACCATCCACAATTTCCTCGGAACGTTTATCAACCATAAATAAGAATCGTCTACAAAAAGAAGAGTAAGGGCTTCATGATAATTCTTATGCAGGTGAATGGCGAACAGAAGTACCTCAACTAGGGCACTGTATCTCCTATCCAGCTTTGACATCATATGGATAGCCTCGGAGTGAAAAGTAGAATGCTCGCCGACAAAAATTAGCGTTCGGCATTTCAGTCTCTTCGATCCACCAGTAATATCACGTCTTCTGAAAGTAGTTGAAAGGGATACTTGGAATCACTCGAGGAAATAAGTTAAAAGGGAAATGGCAGACATGCCAAAACATTCGGACATAATCAACAATTTTTGTTTCTGCTTTTACCCGTTAATTGCCTCCAGAAACCTCGATACGTTTGCACTTTGCCTCTCATCAAGCAACTGAAGACATAAACATGAAAATTATGACAAAGAATATATCGTGTGCTTGTGAGAGAGAGAGAGAGAGAGAGAGAGAGAGAGAGATGGGAATCGGTTAACGAGCTCTACTTTTCTACAAGCTCTAACTATGTCCGATTCTGGAACTTCACTGCTACCTCGAACTTCCTGTTATGATTTAAAAAATTTCACTTTCAGTAGACCAGGAAAAAGCCTATAATACTAGAAAAAGAAGATTAGAAGATCATAACACCTTGCTGAAATACCGCTGGAGCAAGTACTCCTTCACCAATCCACACATGCCGTAATAATATAGCAGGTTTGACATAACCTAAAAAGTCATAAGAAGCTTTTTATTTCCAGGAACTAGCTGACATCCTCAGACTACAATAAGAAGAAGGTTAAATGGGACCTTATTGTAAAACCATTCACTCCAAGAAGGAACTCTGCATAAAGGTGATACCAATATTAGCCCAAGAACACGCTCCCTATATTTCATCTGCAATACAAAAGCGAGTCTATAAGCACCATGTGTGTTAAAGTCCCTTATAATTACTTTCATGTGAATACATACAGCAAATAAGGTGAGGATGTAAGCACCAGCAGTGACCCCCATGCACATAACTGCACCGAGCCTAATAATGAGATAAGCTTTGATCAGCAACAAAATCATAAATACAGAAGGAAGAAGATGCTAAAAAGAATAACAGGACATAGCCCGGAAATACCCTTCTATGTCTCTTGCTATAACTAGCAATAATTAAGCATGTTAACAAATATTCACCAACCCCAAAGACTGAGAGATTATTCAGTTTTCAGCTATAAAGATAGAAAGGAAGCAGCAAAAAACGTCACCCATAATTACCTAAAATAATTTAGGATCTCAATAATCTGATCAGCTAAACCATCGAGAGAAGGTACGGGGTCATCTGGACAAATTGTAGCGGCTCCCAACTGCAAAACACTTGTGGAAGTCCAAATGAAGGAATCACGTTAATAATGGCACTAAGAAAATCAGTGCAATACATATACAGATAGAGCAAAATGAAGTTACATAATGAACATTTCATCTCCCAAATCAATAAATTTACAGACCTCGTGTCCAGGAGGACTTATATGATAGACACAAAAGTTGTGGAGAAGCAAAGAAGCTGCTTCAGGACAAAAGAACAATCCTTGGAAACAGGACATATCTGATACAAAAATCCAGGGAAAACAAAAGCTTATTAAGAAAAGAGGAATTTCAAAGATTGGATATAAACACCTTCTGAAGAATAACTACATAAGAAGAAAATAGATGCAACAAGTATAATATGGACTCAGGAAAACTTCTGCAACAAAATTTACCCAGGATGTTGCACCAAAAATCGGTATATCTTAAAACTTACAAGGTGCCGAACAAATTCACTAGAATTAATGGATAAGAAAACGAACGATCCATTCAAGAAAACTGAGAGAGGGAGTCATAAACACAATATTAAGACACGAGCATCTACGCACTGCACCTGCATTATGGGTGCATTCCAGACCAAAATGTTACATAAATAACAAGCATTGAGAAACCAAAGCAGCACTTCATCTTTACTCTTGACACTTCAGTAACGGGGATAATTTTCCAAAAGAGGTAAGATAACGTTTAGATCATAATAAATGAAACAAGGAAAAAACACATTAACAAAATAACACTTACAATTAAGAGCTAAATCTGGATAGGTGATTAATGCTGGCTTATCCGGATCTCCATATACTATAACAGAGACTGAACCGCAACCAGTTCGAATGAGATGTTCCTGGTAAAAGACAAATAGAATTGCCAGGAATGTTCAGAGTCGGACATAGACAAACTATTACCAGTTATAGAACTAAACAAAAGTTTGTAGAGTAATTGCTCAACAACAGATAAAAGGTCGCTTCCGTTTAGCACAAGAACAAAAAATGTCACCATTTCATGTTCTCGAATCAGTAAATTAACTTTAGCATTTAAGTCAATGCACCGCACTGATGTGAAATCCTCAAGTAAGAAAGAAATCTCTTTTGTCCATTTCGCCGGCCCCATATAGAAGGGCTCCCTACATAGTACATGCAATTATCCGGTGGATCGCATCCACATAACAACGTAGAAGAAACAGCTGGCACAAAATTCTAGCTGTAAATTTCAATCCAAAATAGACCACTTTAGCATAAAAGAGAATTTTCAATGGTACTAATGCAAAAAATCACCAATGAAAACTGGGAAAAACAAGTCCAGAATCAGATCAGAAGCAAGCTCCGAAAGGGCTATGGCAGATATCAACATCAATACAATGGAAAAAAATTAGAATCCGAATGTAAATCCACGAACGAAGAAGCCCTCCATTCTAATCGGCGAAGAAAAAAGAAGAAACACGAAGCATTGCTTCAATTTCACGACTTGAGGTTAAGAAAGAAGAACAAAAGAAGAACAAGCTTACGAAGCGTGGACTTTTTTCTCTCATCCAGTTAACAAAGCCTTTGAAACGACAAAAAAGTTCCAGGCTGTGTTCATCTCATCCTCCCATATTCAGCAATCAAAAACGCGGCAAACACCAGCAAAATTCCAGATGCAGCCCCCCCTCAAAGCCTTGCTTTTTCGACAAAGCTCGCGACACCCACAAAAAAAAACAACAGAAAAACATCCGAAGCGGCGACGCCCGAGGAATCAAGATTCCGGACGAAGGAAATGCAGGATTGGGTCGACGCCCGATTCGACAACAGGCCGGAATCCGACGACCCATTTACGAAACGTTCGCGAGTCCGGGACAAAGACGGTACCTTTCCACCGAGATAGATCTTCTCCACATCAACGGGGACGGACTCGCTTGACCCTCCCATGACCCCGGGAGGCCCTCCTCTCTCCCCTCCCCGTTCAAACCCAAGAACCCAACACCGAATCTCCCTCTCCCCCTCTCCCTCTGTATAAATTTTCTCCTTCAAGAAAAATTTTTCGCCTTCTCTTCAATGACTTTGTACGCCCAATCTCTCTCTCTCTCTCTCTCTCTCTTCTCTCTCTCTCTCTCCTCTCTCTTCTCTCTCTCTCTAAATATGTCCCCGCGATCTTACGCGCCCGTCCCCCCCCTCCCTCACTCCACCGACGCTCCATATGACCTCGATGCAGACCGAAATTACGGCACCTGCCCCCACACCCCCCGCCCCACCACCTCGTGACCTTTCAGCTGTCGTTTTCTCTTTCTTCTGGTCAAATTTCGGAGATACGCTTCGGTCGGGTTCTTTCACCTCGTTCCCTTGAACAATAGATATAGATAAATCTTGGATCTGCTACGGTCGTTTGGGAATGCTGCGAAGCAAGACAAGGAAGTAAAAATGTGTTCTTGCTCTTGCTGCGCTCACGTTCGAGCCAAGGAGAAAAATCTCCCCTTTACCAATTTGAACTAAAATCACCGAAAGAGTTCGCCTTTTAGCAACTTCATTATAATTATAATTTCCGCCTTAAGATGGTTCATTTAACTTTATTTGCTTTCCTATGCAAATAGCACGTGCAATCCAACTCCTACTTCTTCTTCTTATTTTTTTGAGAATATATCGCGAAAATGAAATCGAGCGCCCTATGTAAAAAAAAAAAAGAGGGCAACGTCATCATTTTTCGTGCCTAATGAAAATTACGACACTTGTCGCAGTGAAGATTGCAATCCCGCAATAACATCTTTAAGGAAAAAAAATCTTAAAAACTTCTCGAGAATTCGTTAAATTGACATGGTGGGAAGGGCAGCTTCAAAGGCCTCTTAACTGATGGCTTCCCAAGCCGATTCTAGGGAGGAAGGCAGGTATATTCAGTCAATCTAAATGAAGCAACGAGGATCTCTCAACAAACAGTGGTTGCAAGAATTCCAACAGTGGAGGAAAATTAATCTAAGCATGCATTTTTCCTTAATTAAGAAAAAAAAAGGGGTGTTTATTTACGGGTCAATTTAGGCGTGAGTGTGTTTGTTTTTTTTTTACCCCTTCAGAAATATGGAGGGTGCTCAAGACGGTTTCTTTTTACACAACTTTTGACTGGAGCAAATGATGGAGCTGGGCATGTCCTATCATTAGGTTTGACTTGACGCGCTTGTCTTTTTTCCTTTTTTCTCTCTATTTTTTACCCTGTTGGTTAATTTGGTCGCTGGATTTTTGCCTTTATTTTTTCTGTACATCTGTCATTGGATGCCATTCGAGGTGGGGCCCAGTGTGGCCCACGCCGCCCCTTTATTCCTCCTGACACTTCACAGGTCTCGATTGAGCCTCAAGCAACACCACTCCCCAAATTGGGAGTTTTGCTTGCCCTCATGGATGAGCAGTTCCCGATCCCATCCGATTCCAAAGTGAAATTAGGAACTGGATAAAAAAAAACGATTTTTAATTTTGGAAATCGCGAATCGGACTGGTTGATTTTAGGACCGGACCTTCGATCTGATCCGGTCCAATGAAACCGGTTACTTAGAGTTTAGGATTTTTTTTATCAAATACTTACGGTTTGGTTCACATTTTATTAATTTTTTTCAATAAATTTATATCAATGAAGTTCACTTAGGGTTTAATTCACATTTTACTAATTTTTATCAATGAATTTATGATAATGAAGTTCACTTAGAGTTTAGTTCACATTTTATTAATTTTTTAAAGAAAAAAATAACAAAAATATATTAAATAGTCGGTCCGGTCCGGTTCTCCCTTGGAACCGGGAACCGGACCGCCTGGAAATCGGTTCCACTTTTAGGAACCGGGAACCGGACCAATAGTCCCGAGAACCGGACCCAACTCGTCGGTCCGATCCGGTCCGGTCCGGTCCCAATTTGGGCATTCCAAGTTGCTCACCCCTACTTGCCCATTCATATGACTCAATAAAATATTCGGGCGATGACGGAACCTTGGCGGTCCAATGTGTGCTAATTCACACAATGTGATTTCTAAGCAATTGATAAATATTTAATGTAGTAAATTTCGTTTGCTCAAACGATAATTAAAACATAATTTGATGACGTGTATTATTATATACTGAGATGGACTTTTGAAAATTACGATTCAGTATCTTCATCATTTGATTTATCTACTTCAGAAAAGGAAGGAAACAAATTAGGGACTTTAAATTTATTCCACGTAGAAATTTTTGTACCTAATTTGAGATGAATATCTCACGTGGATAATTCATGCGTGAGATTTTTTTTTTCGTCCACCGCTCAAGCTTAATGGATTGAACGCCACACAGTAGATTCCGTGAACTTAAATTTATGAGAGGACAAATTTAAATAATTTCATGTAGTTTAGGGATTATATTGAACATATATCAACAGTTCAAGTTCGGGAACGATATTACATATTGGGCTAAAGTTCAAGGATCGTATTGAACAAATTAAAAGTTCAGCGACGACATTACATATTAAACCAAAATTTATGTACCATTCGTGTCATTTTCCCTAAAAATATAGCATAAAAGAATAAGCGTGCTTAGACAGGATTGAAGAGATGCAAAATGTGATTTCCATTCTTTTTAATATTTTCGTTCTCGAGTGAGATTCATGTGAACGGGTGAGATCAATTGAGTTTACATGCACTGTTTCATGTGATAAATGTTCAATCCAGAAATGATAAGTCGTCATCTCAAAGAGAAAACAAATAAATCATTTCATATTCCAAATTTAAGTTCATTAAAATGGTTTGTTAAAAAATGGATACTAGAATTAAATAAATATATTAATAAAGTTTCGGAGGATACCAGATTTCTTGAAATTACCGGCTAAGCATACAATATGCGTGGAAAATGTCGAACATTGCAATTCTTGAAATTAGAAAGGCCTGGGTTCAGTTTGTTTCGTGAAAAATGAATAATTTGAAAAGAATTTTCCTAAAAATGATCGCTCGCATCGCTTGGAATAATTAGTCAATAAGAAATGTTTTCATTGTCGATAACAATTTATGTCTAAATATTTTCGTGAACTTGTGAATTTTTTTTTCCGTTCATTCATTTTTACGAATGATTAAAGCGATCAACTCTAGGAATTTTTTTTTCAAATAATTTATTTTTCGCGAAACAAACAAAGGTTGGTTGTGCTTGCGTAATCATTCATTTGGTATGCTTTAGTTAGCGCAGAGACAAAATGTTTAACTACCCATCCAATTGTAGGATACTAAAGAACACAAGCCCTCTACGCAGAAATATTCTCTTTGCCACATAATTAAATTAGCTTAGCAAGAAAGTTGCTGGTGAAGTTGTTGAACCGATCGATGTCTATATGCGTTCTGGTGTTATATCCTAATCAGAATCTCATACTGTCTGGAGCATCGATCCCATCATGGACCATCGTCACTTTTAGCTCAATTCTAGTGTTGTCTGGATAGATTCCAATCTCGCATACTTGATTGATAAGAGCAAAGTTTGGTGAGGGGAAGTAATATATAAACAAAACAATCAACAACTCGAAGAGAATTAACGGCTCTCTGATAAAGTTACCAACATCATATATTAGTTATTGACGAGAACTTTTATCCGGAGAAAGTCATTGAGTAATAATATTTTTCGGATGTAACTTTTTTGGATAAGTGTTTGCTAGATAATAGAAAATCGTGTCACTCGTAATATGATAAGATTTGAAAGTTATTTGTCTTTTCAAATGGTACATATATACTGCCTTATGTAATTGTCGGTAGAGGGTTGAAAATACCCTAGTGTACTCTTTGTAAATCCCATATCAATTACGGAACTCGATATTCTTTACAAATTTATCTCCATCTTTATTTTTTCACAATTTAAATGCCCGGTCGCAATTGCCGTCGGTTTTCATACCTTTAAACACTTGTCATATTCGACCCAAAAAAAAAAGACACTCGTTATATACTTTCCTATCCAAAATCAACGGAGGACCTTTCGCAAAACTTTGTCGATTCACTCGTCGATCTATACAATATTCGAAAAGTAATTCGCCGTTAGATTCAATTCCGGCGGAACATCTTTTCGATTATATTGAAACATATTTCTTCGTCAATTCAATTCCGGCGAAATAGAAATGGTAACGTATAAAGAATCGCAAAGAGAAATGCAAGAGATGCAGAGTAAAACGCGAATCTTTTTACTGGCCACGAACGTGTATCGAGCGGACTTCGCGAAGCCCCCCGAGCCCCCCTCCGCCGCCCCCGGAACAGCTTCTTCACGAGCAGAACGACTCGAACGCGAGAGCCTCGCGAAAGTTACCGAGAGAAGAGGCGACACCTTTGACAGCATTCAGCATCGCGTGTTTCTTGTTTCGCTGCGGAATTTCGTCGAACGGATCACGCGCAAGGTGCTCCAGACGAGTGCCCGACGAAGAAAGGGCAGAAGGAAATGCCCGAGTAAAATATGATACTTCCTTGCGCCGAAGGGTGGAATCTTTCGCAAGTGGGTCCCGCCCCCGTGACAGGTGGACACGGAGCGGCCAATCAGAATCGGCGGAACACGTAAAACCCTTGACTTCTCCGAATATACACGGTCGGTCTCGCGCGCGGCCGTTCCCGTCACTCGCACGGCTCCCCCCCCTCCCCCAACTCCCGCACTCCCTCTCGAAAGCACGCCATCGAAGCTCCCCCTCGCTACCTCTCGACCGGAGGAGCTTCCGTCGAGTCGGGCGGGGGAAGATCCCGGAGCCTGCTGGGCCGTCGGAGTTGCGCTGCGGGCATGGCGAAGGTCAGCGCCGCCGCGTCCGTCGCCGCGGTGCTGTGCATGGTCCTCGCGTGGACATGGATGCCCGCCGCGGAGTGCGCCAAGAAGCCGGCCTCGGCCGCCCGGAAGGAGGACGTCCCGTTCATAAGGTGCCAAGTCTGCGAGAGGCTCGCGTCCCAGCTGCATCGCGAGGTGCAGCAGAAGCAGGCCCGGATCTCTCCCAAAAAGGTACGGGCTCTGTTCTTGTTTCTGGTGCTGGGTGGTCGCTGCTTTCGCGGAATTTCCGGAGGTGGGTCTGGCTTTTTTTTTCTTTTGGTTCGGATTGATTGGCGTTTGATTGGTTCTTTTGGGTTTTTTTTTTTTTGTGGTTGGTGATTGGTAGATCTCGGAGTATGAAGTGATTGAGATCGCCGAGAACGTTTGCAATTTGAAGAAGGAGGAAGCTGATTGGATGCTCAAGATTGATATCGTCGAGCAAGGGGATAAATTGGAGGTATACACTATACGGTCGTTAAAGCGGATGCTTGGTGTCCCTCGCTCTGCTGTTTATGCACGTTTCGGCATCAGATATCAGCATTATACATGTGGACACCGGAATAGCACTAGGACTAAAACTTGGTAGATGGACGAGATTATCTGTTGTCGTTCCTGAGAAATCTCCGTGAAGTGAGAGCTAAGGCTGCCGCGAAATAGAACCCCATTCTTCTATGGCGCTTTGTTGGCACCTTGACGAAAAAGCAGGCGAACAAATGCCCGAGTTAAGCGCGATTGACTGCAATAACAATTTATAAGGTGGCGGATGTTGCATGTTAGGACTAGAGGTCATCCTGTCATTCGCATAAAGAGAAAGTGACATACCAGTCGGCGCGTTTTATTTCCTCTATGCTTTTCTATGTTCTTGCCAGTTTGTTTTAGTCGTGAGCTTTGGTCATGAATGTGGCTAGTTCAACGAACAAATGTAGTGCAAACAATGTTGATGTGGTTCTTTCTTTGCATGCCGAAATGTGGACTGAGAGAGTGTTGGACATAACAGCAACATTTTCATCTCTATTTCTTCTATTTCAGCTTGTAGACCAAGATACTGAAGGGATATGCAATTCCGAGTGCAAGACTATCGAAAGAGCTTGTCAAGAGGTTAGACTTTGGTGCTCTACCTACTCATTACTCAAGTCATCGTTTCATACAGAAACTTTGCTTTGGTGGCATCTTGTCAATCAAACTCAATCGACCTGTTTGGCCCATGTGATATTGCACAAAAATTGTTTCCCTGTCCCTTGCCTTTTATATTGACGGAAGATAGCTGGATGAACTTCCTTTGTTCTTTTCAGTAATTGGATTGCTCTGAGTGGAAATTCATGCTACTGAAGCATTGGTGCTTTCACTTCTGAATCGCACTAGAAACTAGACCAACATTAAAATTGTTCCCTCAACTCGAAAATGCAGGTCATGGGTTACTCTGATACTGATGTTGCTGAGTATTTATATAACTCAAAGCCCCAAATTGATTCACTGGTTGATTTTCTCTGTAAAGACCTCAGTAGAGCATGCAGTTCCAAGCCCCCTCCGGTTCCTAAGGTACATTTTTATCATGCTTTTAGGACTTAATTTCATGGTTTTAGCTATTCGAACAAACACATTTTCGATGTTTTGCTATTTTGTCTCTTGCTTTCCGTGTTAATCTTCTGGCTTAGCAAATGAAACAATATCGTGTCGACATAATGTTCTACCTTTATTTGATAAATCACGTAGACAATTCAGACCTTTCAATATGAATGTCAATCACCTGAACAATTAGACTGAAGTTTCAGAGAGTCCAGTCTCACATATGTTAGTTCAGTGCAGAGAAGCAGTGGAGCTAAATCTACGGTACATAACTGAAGAACCACATTCTCATATATTCCATAACTATTCACAAAAAATGGTGTGGTGATTTTGATAGAGTGAATGGTCATCATTCTTGTGCAATTTTACTGCTCCCCAAGGGCGATGCATTCATGAGATCGGTCTTTAGTTATAGATCCATCACGTGGAGACTAATAAGTTGAGGAATAAGGTGTGATGGGGATCTACGAGGAATCGACTGATTTTCATTCAAAGTGATATGCAAGAACTCGTTCCGTTTCAATGAGGATTGAAGTGTTCCCCATAAAAATCTTATCATCATTTTATTTAATTTTTAATTAAAATGGAAGGTATCTGTTTTTTATTTAACAGAGACGTTTCGTATTTTATGCTCTCCTAAAATGGAGATCTCGTATGGCCCTTGATTGAAGATTAGCCCGATTATGATAATTTTTTTATACTTTCCACAACTTATGTTCACATAGGAAATACATAACTAGCCAAACCTGCATATATGTGATGACATTAGACTTTCATCCATACAAAAACCCGATTCTATCATCAGTTAGTTAGCAATGGCCATATAAGGTTTAGATTTAGAACATTTTAAGTGGTGAGAAAGCAATGGAGTTAGCAGTATTCGAATAATCTCTTTTGAAAATGCAGAACTGCAGTGGTTTGGCTTATGTAGATGGTCGAACTCAAATAATATGGATGGATTTGTCCTTTTTGTCTAATACGTACTATCCCCTATTTGTCTTGTCTTGCTTCTTACACGAACCATTCTGCTTTTCAAATGCCTTGTCAACGTCATTGCACATCATAAGATCACGAGGATATTTCACATACGTATGGTACTAGAGTGCACATTGACTCATGCTCCTCTCAAACAGTGATGATTAATCGATACCACTATCTTGGAGCTTATTCCAAAATATAGGACCTCTAGTTTGGTTTGCAAATTGATCCTTGAATAGGATTATACATATTAATCCTGAATATTGTGCAATAGGATAGGACTCCCGGAGAAGCTTTTATGCCCAAACCAGCTAAGGATGCTGAGATGGAGAAGATCATGAGATCGATGGAGGTAATCATTTTCAACAACCCTGAAGTCATACGCATTGTTTTACCTTTTTTGCTATATTCAGACTTTATGCCGGTTATGTTCTCTACAGGGTATGCCGGGAGCACCCAACATGAAGATGTACTCAAGGGATGAATTGATGAACATGAAAAACTTAGGTGAGGAAGACGACGAAGAAGAAGACGAAGATGAGGATAGACACTTCCCCTCAAAATTGGTATGCAGATCTTTGAAAAAGTCCTCTTCCTTCTGCATCCCAAGAAAGACAATGTTTATGCTTATTACCCTGAACCATCTCTTTCCCAGGGAAAAGTTTTGAGAGAGAAGGAGAGCAGTAAGGGTGATTGGAAGCAGAAACTAAGAGAAGGCATCAAAACTACTGGGCAAGTATTAAAGAGACATGCAGACAAAGTCTCCTTCCGATTACAGAAATGGTGGAGAGGGATTAGAAGACCAGACTCGAAGAAAAATTCAAAGACCGGCAAGTCAGAACTCTAATGCCCGAATATCAGACCTTTGAAGAAAGCAATACTTGAGCCTCCAGGGTATAATCTTCATGTCCGGCTGGTGTATCGGTATATAATGTACAAGGCCCTTAAGAGCCGAAGATTTGAGTTGTTCCAAGAGGTTGAGAGCGCAGAACATGTTCTTTTCTTTTCCCCTTAAAACTGCTTCGGTTACCTTCGGTACTAGCAAAAATGCGGAATTTTGATCTTGTTTCGACAGCCTCTTGAATTTTGAACATCTTTACACGTTTAGAGCTCCTCAGAGAATTGTGTAGTCACCAAAACTTGCGGTCACTCTGTTCTGTGTTTTCCACAATGGCTCTTTGCCATGGTGAAGTCCAGATTCCACGCAGGTGGAAGAGTTTTGAAAATTCCAACTATGAGTTGCAAATTAGGTGTATCTTATTATGGTCTATATTCATGAATATGTTTAATATTTTCTTTTAATAAAAACCGCTTTGTCAAGACTTTTTTTCCATTCTTCACATTCGACAAGCACTTTCTTAATTTGTTTTTTCTATATAGAGAAATCTTTAGACAAGAATTTCTATGAATATATTAGCAAAATGTCTGATTTACCATATCTATGAATGTATTCTGATAGCTTTGTCTATTCATTATCAAAGATGAATATATTTTCTGCTCACTTCTCCCGAAAGAATTTAATGGCTAACAAACTAATAAGTGGGAAGGGGCATATTGTCCTTTTGTCCATCTTCTGTCATGGTCTATTGTTGCCATAATTATTATGTTTCTTTATTTTGAGATGGAAAGTAACCGTTTGCATTAACAAGAGAGCTGCGGTACTAACTTTGACAATGGTGTATATTTCTAGAAAATACTTTCCACAAAGTCATTTTTAGGAAAATAAGTTAATTTTCCGATGTTTGGTTAAAACATAAATAAGCCGAGGTCGGAAGGAAGAAGGAAAAAGAAAACAAAAGAAAAAAAATTAACAAATTTAAGATGATCAATTTCGAAAAATGTTTTCACTTTCTTAAATCAGAGAATTCACTTTCCTAATTTTATGCATGAATGTTTTCTTTGAACCAAAAGTGTTTTCACTTGACTTATTATTTTCGGCAAATCAAATGAGTGAAAATTAGGAAAACAGATTCTCATGATACACTTTCCCTCAAACAAACCAGGATTGTCCAGTTTTCTGTGCTTTCCAGTAGAAACTAGCTTTCATCCTCAGCTAATAGCATCAAATTAGCCCGAGAATCAGAAGCACTACCAACTTCGTAAAAAATGAAGACTTCTCGGTGCTCTTAGCCTTTGACTAATTCATACACCCTATGCCGCACACTCGCAACATGTGAGGAGACAGGTTTAAGGCTGTCAAAGTCCCCCAGACCAGCAATTGACCAATGTCACCATACGATTAGGTAAATCATCTGAGACTGTTGGTTTCTGAACAATTTCAAATAAACATTCTTTTGAGTCTAACTCTGTACCTTCTGGGCTTTTCCTATTGATCTTCACAAACAGCAGTATACCGTGATAGGTACTTGTTCAAAGGAAGGAGGAAGAAGGAATTGGTGCCTCCTTATATCATACCATAGCAAGCTCATTTACTACCTATCATATTTGCAGCTGTCTTAGATAGGAGCAGTGTTGAGCATGGCATCTTAAGTTGGAGACTGTAGGTCAGTAGAGTGACTTGTCTTCATGTGGATTAGGCATAACACAAACAAAAAGTGAACTAGTTCTCACGTCCGAATATATGCTACAACCTATTACAACACAGGCAAAATTGCTTCTTAACAACTCAAGCACAAGTACCATTTTTTCTTGATGCATGGTGATTGTGATCTTTCTCTCTTTCATCCATCAACAAACTAGCCCAAAATAATCAGTAATCTGTATTTGCCCAATCAAGAATCAAATATCTTGAGGTAAAACGTATATCAGAAAAGAGATGGATATTCACATACCGTGAAGATGAAATTGTACCCCATCTCAAGAATAGAACGCAAGAAATCAATCCTTCTCCACATCATCTTCAAATAATCAGGGGTCATGAAGTATGCTTCTTCCGAAAAATCAACTCCCTCAGTTATTAGAGCAACACAGTAAGTATGCACAGCAACTCACCATAGAAAGGCCTTCTCGTCCACGACTATAATCACCAGATGTTCTAAGAGCCTGCGAGTTCCATCTCCTATTCTAAAGCTTTCCAGGAAGAGATCGAGAATGGAGTCGGGAGCAGCCCATGCTTTATTTAGAGTTGTCAAAATAACAGTTCTGTCTTTCATTGCAGCATCCTTCAAAACTTCTTCGAGCCCGTATTTCTCGGAATACTAGATACAATAGTTTTACGGAGGAATAAAGCACATTTAAATCCGTCGGTGCAAATGTAACAAAGTCACAGGACATAAGAAGAAAAAGAAAAGTGTACTAATTTTTTTATGAAAGCTCATGTGGAACAGTGCTTGTTGGACTTTTGTCACAAGAGTTACTTCCATTTTGGCATTTCTCACATCAAGCTTATCAACACCTTCAGCATACCGAGATATGCTGAAAATGCGTCTATTGATGTTCGGGGAAAACAGAAGGTCGAGGTGACTATCGAGGAGTTCCAAAGAGTATGCACGCAACACTTCAAAAATTTAGCTGCCAAACTAGCACTGAACTGCATCATTTCGCCATGAAGAGGAGCTAAAGGATGGACAACTTCAAGCAAGATCATCAACTAAATTGCTGTCCAGCTGGTGGGGAGCTAGATAGCAGCGTACTTCAACATCACTAGGTGAACTTCTGTTCAAGCAAGATTATCAACTAAATTTGCATCCCGATGTTCCTTCATCAGCCTTCTACATTTAGTACAGATATTGCTTAATCACATACGCCTGAACTTTGTGGCATATAAAGCCACTTAATCCTATACTGACGCAATAAGAAAGGAGCTGCTAAAATATTATCTACGTTATGCACTGACGATTCCAGTTGAATTCTTAAAAGCAGAATGTAGCTATTCACCACTGCGATCAGTTGAGTTAATTCTTTTTATAAAATAAAGTTTCATTAATAGGGAAAGCTGTTCAAGTACATCGCAATCAGTTCGCTGATATTCATACCATTTCATTTCACAATCACAAACTGAAACGTTTGAATTGAAGAAGAAAAGCCTCTGCCTAATGCACTAACGTTTGAACTAAAACTGTGACAATGCATCCCAACAACGTTTGACCATCTCTTCTTTTTCCTGCCTTTGCTGGATTTCGAAGTTCCAGTACCAGTGGTGGACGCTGGCTCTTGCTTCTTGGTCCGTCCAGCATGTCTTGGAACCAACTCTGCAACATGAAGCAGGAGCTGTTTTCCTGCGGCACATTGTTCAAAGTTACGACATCTGCACTATAACCATGAATATGAATCTCCTAGACTAAAACCAGAAACAACCAGGACCTTCTCTTTTCGGAAATTAAAACTTCCTCAAAAACTGAATCACTAGGCATGATAGGCGATAAACTCCTCAACATGACATACATTTGGCTGTGGCTAAGATAAACTACTCCTGTTCTGTTAAATCCATGTCAACAGCAAGAGCAACTCACAGGCACTAGTGATGCAGAGCTCTGTGACGGTGTGCATGTTCAGCACACCAATTCCAGACGAACTTATGTCCAGGTCTAATGCAGAAGCTCATCAAACTTACTGGAAGATATGGCTGGATTGTATGGAGTCCCATCCTCCCTCTTGAGCAAAACCCTCACTCTCCCTCTCTGCATGAAATCTCACGGATACGTCTTATCGATCTGTAACAATCCATTTCGATGTCTCTAAATCACACCAAAAACATTCCCAAGCATAATACGGAACAAGAAACAAAGCCACGATCAAACGAACCTCGATTGCAAAACGGAGCTTGAGATGGCTGCAGCAGTCCCCGATCTTGATGCAAGTGGGGTTCTCGCATGCTTTCGTCGTGCAGATCCGCCTGCCCTCGGCGATCGTCTTCTTCGAGTTGATGTAAACCGGGTAGAGAATGACCCACTTCTTTATGTTCGGGATTTGCTCTTCCATTTGTGACAATCGAGACCCCAGGCAAAGAAGAAATTGGAGTTATGAATCGCCTGAACAGATGGGAAGACGGATATCAAACAGGTGCATCATAGCAACATCACACCTCGCTTGTATCAGACAAAGAAACAGAGAACGTGTTCTAACTATTTCACGCACATACATAAACAGAGCAAGCAAGAGCACAAGCTTGATGCACCTATACAGAAAAACAGAGGAATCAGAAAATAACAAAATTGAAAAGCGACATCACCAATATGTCGAAGACTTATCTGGCTACCTACTTTTGAAGTGCAGTACCCTTCTGCTGCAATTTGTCTGATGTGCTCTGTTCAATGCAGGTCACCACCCTTTGGCCAAAGAACCTGCAATGGAAATCACCCAAATCCTTCTGCTCGAAGAATGACCCGATTGAGAAATGTGCTGAATGAAGCATTTCGAGCACACAGCAGGCTATACTGTTAAAGAAGTTTGATCACGGGTCATTCAGCAAAGATGCATAATTAGAGAAACACGAAGACGCGGGCGACACGACCTACTATTTAGAATACGGTGAGCACAGTAACCTTGATTATTGTGCAGATAACAGCCAGCTGATAGCTGCAGATTCACCGGAAAGCAACCAAGCAGACCGAGAGAATCGACTTCAACACGATGAATTGGGAGCAGAATCAAGTTACCAGAAATCAAAAACAATGCAGCAACACCATCATCAGAAGCTTCATGAAATGATATGAAGTTCTAAACCTCTACCCAAGCTCCCACTAAACAGTGCTCTGCAATTTGCTAAATTCACGTCAATAACTACACCCAAAAAGCACGGGGAGTTGAAATCGGACGCCGAAATTTAAAAATGCAGCCGGAACAGATTGCGGACCAAATAATACACCGTAGGAATCAGAGGAAGAGAGTGGATTCGACCCAACATTTAAGCTTTTCCGGGAACTATCAGAACCGGAGAAGGAGGAGGAGAATTGGCAAAGGTATACCTCGCAAGACCGACACCAGGGTGGCACGAAGTCGGCTATAGCGGTGGAGGTGGCCGCGAATCAGATTCAAAGGTGTTATTAAAGGAAATTCCAATGGTCTTCCTTTCACGTTCCTAGAATAACATTTTTTGAATTTACCTAAGGGAGTGGGTGGTGTAATTCCTGAAGTCTTCCTCTTAGCTTTTTTTGGGTTTGTTGTCTTTCCCTACCATGGATCCCTTAGTAATCTACATTGTCACTCAAGTATGGATATGCAAGAAGTTCTCCAACATGATTTTAGGCAAAACCTTCGTATCACTCAAAAAATTCAAGAAAAAAGGGTAGGTCCTCTTAGAGCACCTATATGTTTACTTCAAATTTTGTTAGTTTCCTATCTTAAGGAATTTAGTCTAGATATGAAAATCCTAAATGTCAAAACAAAGAGGGTCATCCTATTTTGCTTTTCTGAGATGATGAAAAATTCTTCTCATATTAGTCATTCTCCGTATGATTCAAGTTTTTGAAGAAAGTTGAATCCTATGGCATGTTCATTGGTTAGAAATTCTGAGGTGTGCCTTACTAACATGCTTGACAACCCGATCCCACTCTTGGGACTAATGGGGTCTACATCACATTACCTTTTAAGGGTAGTCCGTGTGACGCTAGAGAGAGAGTGAAGAAGTAGGAGGTAACACAAATGATAACTTAAATGGATAGGTCACTCACCATTCGTAGGTAATTAGTGAAAGCAATACTCACCACCTGTAAGAATCCACCTAAGGGATAAGAGCAAAATAAAAATCGAAAGCTTGTAGCTTGCAAGGAAGGAGATTTCGTTTGGCTACATCTTAGAAAGGAAAGATTTCCTCGGGGTCGTCACGGAAAGCTGAAGCCTAGGGCCGACGATGGACCTTTCAAAGTATTGCAAAGGATTGGTGATAACACCTACAAGATTGAACTGCCTGGTGAGTATGCTGTTTTAGCAACGTTCAATGTTGCAGATCTTTTTTCCTACCATGACGATGAGTTTGAATTGAGAATATATGAAATTTTCCTATGTGTGGGTGAATATCTTTGGAGAGTGGATAACTCCTAACCCGACATTTGTATCCTTGAAAGGTGGATTCTTCCTTGGTGGTAAGCCAAAGAAGCATTGTATCCTTGGCTGGCGAAATTCTGTAGGTCTTGGTAGTAAGCTTCTCCTTCCTCGAAATCTTGTATCCTCGGCTGATGATTTTGTGTAGGCCTTCATGATAAACTTCGTCAATCCCGATCGTGATTCTTGGTTGGTGGCACGTCTTATATACCTTGGTTTTGGTCATATTTTATCATACTTCTATCCCATCATATATCGACACCCATTCTAAAACACTCTGATTCCATTGACATCACTCAAAATGACATTCGCCCATCTTGCAACCACATCGAATTGGTATTAAAGCTCAAGGTTGAACCAATTTGAGTGATTCCTTCTCTAACCTAACTTGCATTCCATTCATACTTCCACTCACAAAAAAAGAAAGAAAGAAAGAAATGATGGGTTGTCGTCAATGCGGACCAAATGTTGAGTCTCCTCTGGCACGAAAAAGAAGCCTACGAGACGTGGAGTTGGTTGATTTAAGGAGACAGTTGCAGCAAGTGCAAGGGTGTTTGCTATGCTTAGAACTTCGACAAGTGGAATAGAAATGAGAAGTTAAAATATTCTATTTTTCTATTTCTGAAATGGAAACAGAAATAATAACTCTCTTTTATTGCTCGCTCTTGCCATCCACCGCTTGCCGTCTGCCACCGCTCGTCGTCATCACCCGCCGCTGCCCCTCGCCGGCCACCCGCCACTGCCCCTCGCTGGCCACCCGCCGCTGCCCATTGCTGGCCACTCACCGCCCGCCTGCAGCCGCCGTGGCGGCTCAGCGGCCGGCAAAAATAGAAATTTTGTGTCATTATCAAATGAATTTCTATTCCGGGAATAGAATATTGTGTCATTATCATACATTACTTTTTGCTCAGAAACTCATTTGAGAAAGAGAAATTTTTTCGCAGAAACTAGCTAGAAATAAGGTCGAGGAAGAGAAATATTTTCATTATGCCATCACGCAACTATATTATTATGGATGGTGAATATCCAGATAAATATGTTGTGGCACTACAAAGTTTCTAACTCCTTAAAAGGAATGTAACTGAAGCTCCTATTCTTGCATTTTCCGATTTTAATAATGTCTTTGAAGTTGATTGTGATGCTTATAATGTGGGAATTGGTTCAGTTCTTAGCTAATGAGGAAAGCCTATTGCATTCTTTAGTGAGAAGTTGAATAATTCCCGCAAGAAATACTCTACTTATGACAAGGAATTTTATGCTATTATGATAAAATATGATGAGAACCAATGCCTACATAAAATTACAAGCCAAGAATATAGGACTTTAGGATAGGAGAAGCTCACCACCAAAGCGACATTCGCTCGTATCGCGACCTTTGCCCATCTCGCAGCCGCATCATCATGAATATTGTGCATTTCAAAAGATTCCACCATCCCTCAAGCTGTGGTTATATTGTTTTAACTATTACAAAGAAGTTGTCCAAAAGGACCTCATTGGGGAAGGAAACGGTTAAAGGAATCATCAACATGTGGTGGAATTTCCATCCAACACTATCCTCATGATCGACAAATTAGAGCTCTAAGGAGATACACCATGCATCGATGGATTAGATACATCATAGCATTGAACCTGAGCTCAAGATTAGCATTCTCAACATCCTCAAGAAGCTGACTCAACAACAAGTCATATCTGATTGAGCTTTTAAGGAAATGGATGAAGTTTTAGCCGAAGTAGAACGTTTAACCCAAGAAAAGAAACGTATTCATCGGATGCTTTAAGCCATTTGAGGATTAGACGTATTCCATTGGAATTTCTTTTTCTATGAATTTCCAATTCTTTAAACTCGATCTATACGGATTTTCTTATAAGCATTTTCAGTAATGATGTATAGGAATTTCGTTTCACTTCTTACAGGATGTATAGGGAATTTCTCCACAAATTTTGATGTGAATAGTGAAGTTTCTTTTTTCATATATTTTCCAAGGGTTCTAATGGAATATAAAAAGGACATTTTGAGTAATTACCAAATGTTATCTCTTCAATTGTATAATTTTTTATGTAGAAATATGTATAAGCAATCATTCATATGAGATTGGGATCATATGAATATCTCTTATCTCAGTTTCATTGTAAGAAAATATAAAATATACTATCTCGACTGAAAAGGGTAGAGGCATGCGGGAGAGTATGGGTAGAGAGAAAAAGTATGGACAGAATGAAGAGAGAAGTGTGTCTATATAAAAAGAGGCATTTTGAATTTGGAGAATACAAATGGGATCTTGGACACCTCCTTTAGCTGCCCAACAGCCTCCAAATGTGGTAAATATTAGCGAATAACTCTCTCTCTCTCTCTCTCTCTCTCTCTCTCTCTCTCTCTCTCTCTCTCTCTCTCTCTCTCTCTCTCTCCTTACATCAAGAAAATCCAATGTCTGCAATCCAAATTGTGCTGAAGGTTCCATTGCAGAGTGTTATTTGATAGAGGAACCTTCGAATTTTTGTTCCCAATTATTTAAACGGTGATGAGGCTAGTGGATCAGTGCAGAATGATGGAGACATTAGTTTTTTGGAACTGAGGTTATTTAAAATCTCACAATGGGTGATCCAACAGAAAATGATGAACTGTCATTGTCACGACTTTTCCAGAGGTGAACCATCAGGAGATGGCTAATGATTCACTAAGCTTGACGCTCAGCACGGGCTCTCCCAAACTTGACAAATCGTAACTTGGTACTCGATTTAATCACGATAGAGCCTTTTGGAGCAACCACTAATTGGTTGTGGGTTGATTAGACACCCCCACATTTTACTTCTGTGAACTAGAGATTTACGAGTACGGGCAATTGATTACATTAGATTAGTTTAACGTACTTTCGGTACCTTTCCTCTCTATTTCAAAAATGTTTTTTCAGTTAACCTTAGTTGATTCATCCCATGTTACTAACATGTAACCGATGACCATGCGGGAACGCAATCAATAATAAAACATTCAATAAATTTTTTAAAAGATTAAAGAACCCGGAATGCATGAGCAAACATAAATGGATCCTTATTCGTCATTCATTGAGAGAAGGGTTCTACAAGCTTAGACTCAGAATACAAATATGCAATGATGAATGTAACTTTTATTCATGAAAGTGATGATGGGTATGACTAATGCATGACCTAAGCTATACGAAAAAAACTTATATTAATACCTAAGATGCAATGCCAATTACCTACTAGTGGGACCGACCCACAATGGAACCGACCAATCCCAACGTATACCACCTTGAAAGTTCATAGGGTTTCATATAATTTCTTCCATAGCTCTTATCCAAAGAATTTATGTGTAATAACATTTTTTTTGGTTCAACATATTATTTACGAGAACATTTTTACAAGATCCTTGTATATTCTTTAGAGAGGCATTTCTCTTTCGATAGATGAATTTATGTGAACAGCTACAAGATTCTTGGTTAGTGTTAAAGAATTTCTTATATCGCAAATTAGATATTTTCCCAAGAGAACCTCGATTGAACAATTATTTTCAGATTTATATATTTTAATGTTTTTCTACTCATTCTATTCCGTTAATTTTTCAATCTTAATACAGATATACACACACACATACGTATAGTAATCTCTCTGCCAAGCTTAGGAAGCTCTCAGTCCTTTGCTCCATTCTTCGTGAAACTATGCGTAAATAGATCTCTTCGAAATTATAGGAACAATAGCAATTCGAGCTATTTTCTGTCGCGCTGGAAAAAAAGAATAATAGGATATTGATAATAGCTACACATTGAATGACGAATTTCAGCTTCATTTAGAAAAATAGGATATTGATTATTGCTAAAATACAGACAAAGAGGGAAATAAGGAGTTTTTGTTTTTTAAAGGAAGTGAACCTAATTATTTTTGCAACTTAGTAAGTTGGAAGTTCCAAGTGGATTCTACCCATAGCGCAAAGTTCTCAGCAAACGCCACAAATAGTATGAAGATTTCAAAGCATATGAAACCCTCGGCATCGTCGTCATGCAACGACACCCGTTCACACAATCCTAAGAGAGGTCAAAGATTCAAGAAATTTACGAGGAGATTGCAACTGCAGGGCACCCAACAAAACCAGAAGGGGAGAAACGAGACAAGTCAAAAAGATTTCAAGAGCACGTCGTCGTCGTCGTCGTCATAGACGAAAACGAGAAGCACCCAGGAGAGAGACTAGATTTCCAGGTACTCACAGAACGAAGCGCGCCTCAGACATCCATCTAGCAATGCCCTGGGATCTTCCGGCCCATGGGCCGTCGCTTGGCCGCGCATTCGAGCCCGGCTGCAGTCCCCTCTCTCTCTCTCTCTCTCTCTCTCTCTCTAGGCGCATCGTCAAAGATAACCGGCCACATGTAGAGCCGGATCTGGCTCGGTGGCCGCTCGTTCGACCGTGCCGGAACGAAGATGAAAGCACGGACGGAGATGAAAAAAAGACGAGAGGACAGGAGGAGGAGGAGGTGGTGGTGTGAGCGTTAAGGCGTGAGGATTCGAAAGCTGTGTGACCGTTGAGCAAGAGAAAGAGAAGGAGAGGAGGGTTAAGAAGGTAACTTCACGCGAAGACCACCTCAATTGTATTAATTAATTCATATATTGACTCTGACAAAAAAAAATTGATATATTGATAAATTGAGTAAAAAATTGCACTTCAAGTTTATGCAACTAACTTAGACCTCCAGAGTATTTATAACCCAATGTTAAAGCCGAGCCATAAATAAAGACTTACATGCGCCGGTCCGTCTACTTACGTGCAACTAACGTGTCATCCAATTAGCGACACGTCAGCCCAAGAAATAAAAAAGAAATACAAAATAAGGGAAAATAAAGGCTCTGTCTGTTTCATGAAAAATGAATGATTTGAAAAATATTTTCCTAAAAATGATCACTTATATCGCTTGAGATAATTAGTCAATAACGAAAATTTATGTCTAAACATTTTAGCAGACGATGAAAATATTTTAATTTCATTCGTTATACAGGTAATTATTTTTAAGAAAATACTTTTCGAATCACTTATTTTCTGTGAAATAAACATACCCAAAAAAAGGAAAACACGAGAAAGAGTGTGTGACAGAGAAAATTCGTTTAGTGGGCTTTTACGTAAAATGGCATTCCTATAGTAAACTATTATATTCATGGTTCATAGGCCCCTTGAGAAGGCCCAATGTCATAGAATGACAATGCCACTTTTCATAGTCCAAAAATTCTGAATTATGGCCCAAAAATTCGAACAGGTCAAAGTCAAAACTCGCATGGCTGATCTCCTTTCTAGTTACTTTCACCCAACTTTAGTGGTAAAAGAGTCGGCATAATTTACCTCCTCTTTGTGATCAATTATCGTGTCGACGGAGACTAATGTACTCCGATATGCTTCATCATAGGTACTACATAACGCGAGGTTAGATATACTTAACGTTTCAAAATTTTCGGAACTCGTCTTCCATGAAAACGGATGTGTGCACAAATCCGTGATAGGGTGAAAGACAGCGCCCAAGGTATTTGATTCGAGTGCAAGATGAGGAGGCATCATAATTTGAACTAGTCAAGAAAAAGCTCGGTGAATAAGAAAACCGAGATACTATCTTGTGGATTATGTCATTAATAATTAAAATTTCCATAAACTCCAATGTTAATCTCATTGGAAGAGTGCTTGCTTAAAACAAAATTTAGCGGTGATTATTCTTTATAGCTCTCCATAGACTTGTGGAAGGGACTTTACGCAATTGATGACCTCAACAACAACTGAATTGAGTAGGTAGACGAGTATGTCATCGTGTTGGATTGAGAGTTGACCCAAAGGAGATCAAGCTTGGTCTTTGAACACTAGTAGGGTATAGACTATAAGCAAAGGCTCCTTTCATATGTTCTGGAATGCCCATATGTCTTACATTAGTGTCGTTTTCATTATTTGTTTTTCCCTATTTGATGACACTAATGAATGCCCATTTATCTAACTTTGAATTTTTTTCCTTAGATGGGCTTTTCAACTGTGTGCTGCCTCTTAAGAGGGTCACAGCTAGCATGCAAAGATCTTATGATGAAATCCTGAAGAAGAGAGCATATTGATGTATACGTATAGTGTGCACTTTTCATTACAACTCACTTATTCCACCTACTACAGCACATCCGCACGCAAAATGTCGTGATTTTGGAGGAGGATGAGCAACGAGGGAAGTTTCATGGAATTTGGAGGTGGCTCTTTAAATTTCTTTTTCCTTTGAAAATGATGTTTTCGAGGATGATTCACAATGACGGGTTGAATTTCAATTCATTGAGAAATGCTTTTATGTAAGGTGCTTGTTAAGCTAGGGTGAAATATGTACCAAAAAAGAATGATTGTTGTATGCTTAGTTGTCTCATAATCTATAGGAGGCCAAAGCTTTGTTCAGAGAATTGCTCGTTTTTCATTTGCAGCCTTGTGCCACATCATCTGGATGACTCGGAACAATATCCTTTTCAGGAATCAACCCCTCTTTGTGCCGGCCCTCCGGCAACATCTTGCGAAGCTCACCAGGGATAGAGGTTTGTCTTTCAAACCTGTTGAAGACAATCCCCGCAATCGAAGGATCCAAGTTAGCTGGGGCATCTCCGATTCCATCTTTGATTAATCCCTTTGGGGCTGTGTTGTATCTTCTTTGTAGTCTAGTGGCCGTTTAGTTGGCCCTGCTGTATTTTGCTTTGTTGCTCTTTGCTCCTTACCGTTACACCTTTGCACCTATTGGGACACCTTGTATGTCGCTTCAGGTACGAGGTTTTTGTGTTTCGGTCTCATCTCATGTACGCTTGCTTTGAAAAGTCAATATACATCTTACCTTACAAAAAAAAAATGCATTTTTCTCAATTTCCAAGAGGCACTAGTACACCGCGACAATTGTATTTGTGATCTTTTTAGTACTTTAGAAAATCCCAAGACCATTTTCCACTTCTTCCATGCCGTTGGCGACGCTACTTTGGTTAGCTGCGAGGATAAGACTATATCCGAGATATAATTTATGTCAAATAATGATGGTATCTCGTGAAAAGTTAAAGTTACCATTCTAATATAACGATGATGTGGCCGGCGATACCACGGCACTAAATGGTAAATAGTGTACACTTTCTCGTAAGATCAGTTACTTCATCACACTTCCTCAAAGCTCCCTTTAAAAAAACATATGCTTTTCTTACAAATGTCAAAGCATCTGTTTGAAAATCGTGAGATCTCCTACTCTGACAACAGCATTACATTTTCCGCTTTTCCATGAGTTCCAGTGTCAGCTGGCAAGTGTGAACTGAGAGAGCGTGGAAAGTTTTGCATGGTTGGGAAAAGCTGGATTTTTGCACTTATTAATTAGGGGGAGAATAAGATCAAATCTATCCAACTCGAAAAAATAAACACAAACAAACAAGTACCAATTAAGTAGCAAACACTAGAGAAATTAAGAATTAGGTCTGACAATGTAATCTTATCCCAAGGCCTATGTGGATGTCCTTGGATCACAATTTTAAGAAACATGCAACTCTATTGCAAATTATTAGCGAAATAGAAAATTGGGTATTCGAAATGTGAACGCCGTCTCGGAACTTGACGCGTATAGTGCAGGAACACTTGTATTAATTATATGATCACTTATTTCCAATGTAGACACATACTAGAACGTATGCATAATCATATACATATATAATTCATGAGGAATGAGCATATTTTTTTGTCTATATAAAAGACAGGAGTGACAACGTGATTGATGTGTGCAAGATTCTTCTCGAGAAAAGGCAATTTTTGGCGCATATGTAAGATTTGCCATTTTGGTGCCTTTAATCATGAGGGAGAGATTGGATCAAAAAAAAAAATCATGAGGGAGAGGGAAACAAAAGCAAAAACAAAATAACAAATTGAAGAGAGAGATAAAAGAATTTTAAAAAAAGGAATTGACTAGTAATATTCATTTCCAAGAGGGTGATTGGAAAATGATTGCGAATGGGCTCGAAATGTGATCGGTAGTCAAAGGCTTTTTGTGGAGGTCCAAGAAATCATATTCTGTAATTTATAAATCATGGTACAAACATAAGGGTGATCGGTTTTAGGATGGACTGGTTTCCACCTTGAAATTAGCAACCGGACTAGAGTAGTCAATTTCTAGAATCGAGAACTGACCCAACTGATCTTGGGACCAGACCGAACCTATGGAGGTATCGGACGAGCTGTTTAATGTTAGCGTCATAGTGGAAATAAATTGTGACATCACTAGGACATAAGAGAATCACTGGAAAACTTGCAATAAGAGAATAACTTGCCGATCTCATTAAAAATATTGGCCAATCACTATTCAGGTTTGTGAAAGAGGCACGAGTGAGCGAGAGTGAGTAGTGCATGACAAAGGGTTTTCTTTTTTCAGATTTGTAAGAAATAAAAAATATAAAAAAATTAATTTGATTTAGGTGGTCTGAGTGGGCAGTTCCATGCAAGGAGTCGGGAATCGGACCGAAATTCATTGATTCCAATATTATGGAACTAGGCATCGGACCAGTGCTTTCGGGAACTACCCAGAAAGGACTGGTTCAGTCCTGTTCGGGTGATTCCCGGTCTGAACGGTTTTTTTTGCTCACCTCTATTCAAATATTAAAGAAAGTTGAAACAAAGAACACCCATTTGTGCTTTTTTAAATGTTGGATCAAGAATCTTTACATCAATCGGAAGGAAATTTCCAAGACAAAGATGATATTATCGGTTTTATTCGTTTTTTAAATGGCTAGGGCATTGTACCGTCTCGCCCTAGCTAGCATTGCTCGAAGCGTGTTCGTACCAAGGACATACACGTCATGGCGTTACATAAGAAAATCTCTATACTACTTGATTCAATTAACATAAATCTCAATACCAGAGTATATTACCCTCTTGAATGGATCTTAATTCTTTCTTTTACTTCTAATAAAGCAGGGTACGAAACCTTTTAGACTCGACTAAATTTCATGAATGCATGCGAAACACCTTGCCAACATGTATCGAGTAAAGTTTCGCCCACAATAAAAACATCTTGGCCCCTAAAATGAGTATAAATGGATGGAAGGCGTCGTAACTTGAACATGAAATGTATTGCGCTCGAACCCTCATCCTAGTATGTTTCGATTTCCACCAAATAGGATAAATCTGACTTTAATTGCCTCATGAATCAATATGAATCAGAATTACGAATTCCGTGATATCAAAATCTCTTTAAAAGTAGCCAAATGATTATGCACTTCGATGGTTTCTCTTCCTCATCGATATTTATTTAAACTTGGAGGAGGGAAAATGGAATAATTGTGTAGAGAAAAATATTAATTGCTGAAACAGCTCCGATTAAAGTTTCTGAATGTATTTTGATGTCCAAAATTTTTGTTCGTATCTAAGTCAAGGGTTTGTTCAAATCTTTCGTCCACGTCGTGTTGCCTGTTGGTAAAACCATTGGCTGATGACGTCGCATTGATACATGACTTATATGACAAAATAGTATTATGTTTCAATAATGTAAAAGGAAAATTTAAACTTTAAGTTGGCATAGTTGGTTGAGCCATCAGAGAGGGATTTCTAAATCGGCATCTAGAGGTCACATATTCATATCTTAGCAACGTAGTGTAAATCACATATTCATAATTTATGCACCGCTGGGGAGTTTGATCGGGATTCTTCGCTCTTGCCCTTGGATTATTAGATAAATAAAAAAAATACCCAAAGAAAAATACATAAAAGAAAAAAAAAAGAATACGAAAGAACAATAGATAAGATGATTATTCAATTCACCAAATTTACAGTTTCACTAGCTTATGTCGGGAGTGGTAAGATTAAAAAGATGGATTAGGAAGGCAAAAAATTAACATCTTTAATTCACCGTCTTAAAAGGATTTCTATTAACTGTGTGCAAACTGCTATGAGTCATAATCGTTTACATAGGCTAAATGCCCAAACTTCATCGGTTCATGGGACTAGTAAAGTATCCTGTAAACCCCTAGGTAATTGGCCTCTGCGCTCATACTCCCGCATTATAAGAAAAAGATAGGATGAGCATAATAAAATTGCATCTTCTAGATTTGATCTTCCTCCTTTTTCTTTTTCTTTTTTTCATTTTCTTTTCTCCTTTTTTTCCACCTTTTCCCCTCTCCTCTTCTTCCTTCATTTCGCCATTGATGACCACTGCCTCCTCTGCCATTGTCATTTGTCATTGCCGCCAACCTATGGAGCCTCTGTCTCAGTTGCATGACACCCTTATCATATGTCGCCCATATGTCTCTCTGTGCGTGCGTGCATAGCTAAATTGAATGAGTTGCCTTTACCTATGCTAAAATTGACATCCTGCTTAAGATAGCAAATTCTATCAATGTGGAGCTAACAATCCCATTGAGATTGCAACCTACTTTGGTTATTTGAGGTAGGAGATTATATCACATATGGAGGGAGGGAGGGAGGGAGAGGAGCTTACAACGGGCAGCAACGATGGGGCTGGCGTGACAAGTTCACGGTAACAACGAGAGAGCAACAATGACCGTGAGGCGCGACCGAGGCAAGGAGAGAGATTTAGGCTTTAGGGTTTTGTGGTGATTTTACAAAAAAATGTCAATTTAGCGGACTTGCCCTCGATAGTAACCAGACAAGATTCCAATCCTAGAAAGGAATAAATTCAAAGAGAAATTAAGAAAAGAATTACAGTTGAAAATATAATAAAAAATATTAACAGAATCCTTTATTATTTACGTGAAAAAAATATCATTTGGTGTTCTTCAATGTAAAGAATAGAGTTTTGCTATGTATCTTCTGACATATAATTAAGTTGATTGATATCTGACCTACTCCAAAGTCCAGAATCCATACACCATTCTTAAGTTATCTTTAAAATATTTCTAAGGGCGTGATGATTCTAAAAATTTCCAACGTGGCAATTTTTCAATTGGTCACAAATCTCCCAAGAAGATGCCTGACCAGTGAGGGGCCGCAAACATTGCTAATTGTGCCTATTTTTGACTTCCTTCATATCACTACTCCCACAAAACTATGTAATGCTTGATTGCATGGCCTAAACGCAATAGCTCTTTCCACACATATTTTTGTCTTTTAGATGGCAACATGAATTTGTTTAAGTAATAAATCAAGAAGGGTCCCTATTTATGTACAGAAAAAGACCACAAAACAAGGAAAAAAAGACCAGCCTTTGGTGCCTATTCTTGCATTTAATTCCCATTGTAAATTAGGCAAAGAATGCAAGCTAAGATGGCTCAGTGAGGCGACACAGCAGCAAATCGAAGCGGATTTTGTAGTGCGAATGCTGAGCAGGCGAGTGACGAGGATGGCCCTTCTACTAGGAGCAGATGTTGACACAGTGAGCTGTTCGATAACTATTTTCGAATTTCAGACAGTCTTTATACAAACCAAAGCTTAAATTTGGTCTAAATATGTCACTTGAAAGGGATCCTACAAGGCTAGCTCCAGTTGTACTTTTGTTTTATTACAGACACAAAAAGAATTAAAGAAATGGGATCTTGAGTTCTCATTAGTTTCTAGGGTACTTCCTTCGCATGCTCCAATTAAACAGTTGGCACTTGGCAGAGTTCCACGTAGGAAATTAATACAAAGTTTTGACCAGTTTTTTTGGTCCCTCCAAGTGATTAAGGTACTACGATTTCTGTGGGCACCTAATCACTTTACACGTTTTGTGCTCACGCTTGTCTAATGTATGAGGTTATAATTTGATAATCTTTCCGATTTGGCGGATAATCTATCCGGTTCCCGCGATTCCCACATACCCGAATAAACAAAGCGGGATAGGTTCGAGACTAATCCGAGCGATTAATAACGGCTTGATCTTGTTTCAATCAATCAAATGATCTATTAGAAAATTTCCTTTTGCTTTCTTGAAGTGATCACCCCCATTTGACTATAAAGAACACCCCCCTAGTCTTCTAGCTAGTAATAGAAAATTGTGATTATTAACCTTTATCCTGGAGCTCGAGGAGCATGAGGTTAATATTTTATTATATTTGTAGTAACCTATTCAATGACCCACCAGAGAGGATTTGCGGTCCATTGCTGTCAGTTAGAGAGCAATCCCCATTAGAAAATTGTACCTTTTTTAACCGCATCAACATTGTTTTTTTTAGGAATAAAACATTATTTTTTTTAGAAAGGAATAGAGGAAATTCAACCTTTGTTGGGTGAAGAACATTACTTAAGTCATTTGGTTCTCTTCCAAGGAACAACGTTTGTTTAAGTGATTTTATGGAATTAGAGTTAATATAGAGATGTATGCACTCCTAGCAATGACGGATCCGATGGGGCAGCCATTGTCCCTTGAGGCTCGGTGCAATTTTTAGTAGGTACAAAGTATAATTTGTAAGGTATCACGTAAAATTTCTATACATCGTCCTTTTTTTGCCCGATTATTACAAAATTTTCCTATGAATAAACCCTATAATCTCTCCCTCTCTCCTTCTGTTCTCTTTTATTTTTATTTTTTGGTTTAGTCCTTACAATTGTGCATAATGTAGACTCAACTCAAGGCCTCAGATTTGGTGAGAATGTAATGATTTTCTTCCTTCTCATTAAAGAATGCAATCTATTCATCACGGATCTTTCTGTTGAAATTCTGGGCACATGGAACTTTTCTTGATCTTGAGCAGCATGTCCAAGATTTGAACAAGCATCTAATTTCTTATCTCCATTGGCCTTCCAATTTTCTATTTCAAGCTTCACCCTTTTCGCTCTGAAATCATGTTGTTTATTGCCGTCGGTCAGCAAATCGAATCCACGCTAACTGCACAATCCGAGACAAGTATTCTGACTTATAAGCCTTTGTGTTCATAATGCAACAAAACCATTTTCATCATCTCCTGCACGTTAACCTGTTTATGGACATGTGGAATGCAGCTGAGGTCTGTAGGATATTCAAGATTAAAGATATATCTTTTCTATCTTGACATTGCATTATTAAAACAATGCATTCCCATGAAAACCCAGTTTTTTTTATGTTCTTGACAATACCAACCACAAAAAACCCTAAATTGCCATAAATCTTGTTAAAGAACCAAGAGGTAATAAATGTGCATGGAAGTGGGGTAGCGATATCTTTCTAGAGTTTCTAGCTTGTCTCCACATTGTTAGAATGAGAATCTTGATGACATTGTGCAATTACTGGTATCTTTGTCACTGTACCAGAACAGTACCGTTCTTTATATATATGTAGATGCACATGTATTAGGCATGTGGAATGTTACGCCTTCTTGCATGTTTTGGGCCTTTGAGGAACTTTAACTTTTTTTGCTTGTACTTTTACAAGCTATGGTTTCGCAAATTAAAGATTGAGTAGAGGGACTTGCACAAAGAGTAATCAACAGCCTTTTAACGGTAAAAATTTGCAATGCCTATTTTAAGAGGGACGAGATAGGAAAGTTTTATATAAATTTTATAGAATGCAACATGTATTTGATAAAGTAGCACTAAGCACCAACCAGCCAAGAAGGCGACGGCCACCGCCTCTTTCCCCTCTGCCCACCTCTCTCCAACTTGGTCCGCCACTGGTGAAAGAGGCAAAGGGGGAGGGGAGAAAGAGAGAAAATGAGTTTGGGTCCTTGTCTTGTTAGAAAAATTCATTACGCAGTTTACCCTAATCATAAGGTATTTATATTCCAAACCGTGAGAGTGAATTCAGAGAACGATTAAAAAGAAATATACTTCTATAATTTGACAAAAATGGAAATGAAAATTGACATCATATATAATACTAAGACTAACACCTGCCACACCCACACCCTTTTCAACCACCAAACTGGTTCTGGAAATTGGATCTTAGGGAGATTTTCAGAGAGAAATAAAAACTTAAAAGAAAAGGCTTGAAAAAAAATGATAGGAGCCAAACAGTTGTCACTTGAGATTAAGACTGTATCTGTGAAAAGGTTGGGAGAGGAAAGAGCTTTGATCATGTTTCCACAGAGAATCAATCATTGATTTTTCTTTTTTCTTTTCTCTTTCTTTTGCTCCATTTTCTGTGTCAAACCCCTTCCCTATATTAGGGATGTCTGACATAGCTTCTCTTCATTCAAACAGTTCTCTTTTCTTCCTCTCCATTCTCTCTCACACACACAGTTGCATCCTGTTCTCAAGATACACCAGAAAGCATCACATCGATTAATAAATCTACATCATCATCTCAAGAGCTTATCACGAATGGCTATAGAGATTGAGGCTGCACCTTCTGTCCAGCTGTCGAGAGTCGCAGATTCCGAGACACACGGTGAGAACTTGGCATACTTTGCTGGGTGGAAGGCGTACGATGAAGACCCTTACAACGAGGCGAGCAATCCTTCCGGGGTCATCCAAATGGGATTAGCAGAGAACCAAGTGAGTATACATCAGCACCAAATAGACCATTCATGGTTTTTGAAGTTTGAATTTTTTGATGATGGTAGTAGAAGTCACTTGTGATTCATATGGCTAATGATTCTTTCAAACAGGTGTCATTTGACTTGCTTGAAGAGTGCTTGGAGAAGCATTCAGAGGCATCTACTTGGGGCAAAGGAGCTCCTGGGTTTAGAGAGAATGCCTTGTTTCAGGATTACCATGGCCTTCTCACTTTCCGAAAGGTACATACTGAATTCTTTCAAGTCCTAGGAACAGCGAAAAGCGAGGTTCGCTGAGCTGTGAGAATTGGAATTAATCAGCTAAGTGATTCTGCATTTTTCTGCAGGCGATAGCGAGTTTCATGGAGGAAATCCGATGTGGGAGGGCAAAATTTGACCCCGAACGAGTAGTCTTAACCGCTGGTGCCACCGCAGCTAATGAGCTATTGACCTTCATTTTAGCCGACCCTGGCGATGCTTTGCTGGTCCCCACTCCTTACTATCCTGGGTAAGAATGGGTTCTTCCCGACTCACCAAAACAGTCTAATGCCAAAGTGGGTTAAATCAATGACTCACATTAGTGTTCACTCCAACCTTCTGCTAACGAGGCCCTCCTATTTGGGAATTCTTTTTCCCAGATTTGACAGAGACTTAAGGTGGAGGACTGGCGTGAAGATTGTGCCCATAATCTGTGACAGTTCGAACAATTTCCAGATCACTACTGAAGCTCTAGAAGCAGCCTACGAGCTCGCAGTATCAATGAACATCAGAGTGAGAGGAGTCTTGATCACCAACCCGTCAAACCCGTTGGGTGCGACCATCGGCCGGTCAGTCCTGGAGGACATCCTCGACTTTGCAACGAGGAAAAACATCCACCTTGTCTCTGATGAAATCTACTCGGGGTCCGTCTTCTCGTCCTCCGAGTTCATGAGCATTGCTGAGGTCCTCGAGGCACGTGAGTACAAGGACTGCGAGCGGGTCCACATTGTGTACAGTCTCTCTAAGGACCTCGGCCTCCCAGGTTTTCGGGTTGGCACGATTTACTCGTACAATGACAAGGTCGTGACCACGGCGAGACGGATGTCCAGCTTCACACTGATCTCTTCTCAAACACAACACCTTCTCGCCTGCATGCTGTCCGACAAGAAGTTTGCGAAGAACTACATCGAGATCAACCGCACCAGGCTGAGGAAGCGGTACGAGAGGATCATCGAGGGACTGAGGAGCGCCGGGATTGAGTGCCTAAAAGGCAATGCTGGGCTGTTTTGCTGGATGAACTTGAGCCCTCTTCTTGAGAAGCCCACAAGAGAAGGTGAATTGGATCTTTGGAGGACCATGCTTCATGAAGTGAAGCTCAACATATCTCCAGGATCATCATGCCACTGCTCAGAGCCAGGTTGGTTTAGGGTATGCTTTGCTAACATGAGTGAGCACACACTAGAAGTCGCACTCGAGAGGATACACAAGTACATGGAACAAAGAACTTGACACACTCTCTCTCTCTCTCTCTCTCTCTCTCTCTCTCTCTCTCTCTCTCTCTCTCTCTCTCTCTCTTCTCTCTCTCTCTCTCTCTCTCTCTCTCTCTCTCACACACACACACACACACACACACAGAGCTAGAAAAAATTTGATTTTATTCTCTTCAAAATTAGTGATCATTCTTTATGCGAGTGAAGAAAAATAAAGGGCGAAGTATAAAAACCGTACTGTGTCGAATGTTTTGTCGGGGAACCAAACCTGCGTCATGTGTAACTCCAATTGTTGTTCTTCACACACCGTGTATAAATCAGTTGCCCGACTCAAAGATTGTGCAACAATTTTTTTGTTTTCTTGCTTTGTATCCAAAGCAAGTTCTTATACAATAACATCTGTAACCCAATCTGGAATCAAATTAGTGCTGTTTGAACGTCCTCTTCATGTGTTGTCACCTAATCTTGCCGTTCTCAGATTTGTTACGCATTTGACTAGATTAATTATCACGTCCTGTCTCTGATCTAAACATTTCACTTTGTGGTTTCATATCTCATGAAGTAGAAGGCCATAACTAATTAAAAAAAAAGAAGCTAAAGATGCTCATTTGCATTTTGCAAATATTCTACTTATGGGAGAACATGGGTCGCTCATAGGGCAAGGTAGAACAATTAAATAAATGTTGAACCAACATTGTGCGTCTTTCCGAAGTGTAAATAGGACATTGATTGCATTGACTTTCGAGAGCAATGGTTTCTTTTTAAAAGAACTTTTCCTTGTTTTGTTCCCTTTTTATGCCGAATAACTCCAAGTATCTTCATCGAATGGAGTGACTTAATACACAACCGCAAGGTTCTCGTCTTACTTGTGGTTTAATGAAGAGAAGGTGCAGACCGGCAATAATCTCCTATTTTTTGTTCGCGTCGCTAAAATATTAGGAGGATGATCATCAATATAAAGAAAAAAATTGGAAGCAAAAATGTTAACTAAACTGCAGAAAAAACTATGCATAAAATTAACACAACCATACATACAGCTGAGCTCTTGATTTCTTCCTTTTTGGAACCTGTTCACTTCTTCCTTCATCTATTCACGTACCAATTTCCTAATTTTGACATATATATGAAACCATTCTTTTTTTCTTTTCGTACGATGTTGTTGTGTCTCCACGCGTCTATGAGCACCAACTCATTTCGTCGGGTCACACGCCACACTGATGTTGGTGTTAAGTTCTTGAAAGGGAGAGCATCATCGTAAATGGATGGACTCTCTTGACAACATTGAGACATGATAGAACATTACAGAAGACCAAAATGCAGGGTTGATTGTTACAGGAGGAATTATATCAGAAACAGCTAAGGACAAGACCAAAAACGTATGCTTCTGTCCTAGTTAGGTTTGCTAGATGAAGAATATCCAAAACCCTTTTTGACATTTGAGCAATATGTCCCAATCGTGTCTTTGTCTTGTTCAAGAACACAGACAGGCCTTGACAGGGACAAGTTTTTATCGAACAAATTGTGTTTTGCTTTCTTGGGGTCTGGCATCACCATATCATAACACTTTGGCTCCCAAAGAATATTACATGACTTTGGATAAATTACTTCACTGGGACGTCCTTGAATCAGATTAAAAAATTCTCCAAAATTAAACTAGTATTAATCCCAGTTGACTTGGCAATTGTTTATCTTACGAACAGGTAAAGAATACATATATTTCTACAAAGTATACGCTTTAATCCTACACATACAAGAAAATACATTCGTACATGCATATATTTCTACATAGTGTATGTATATATAATATACTAGGATCAATTTTTTCTTTAATAAATCTCATATTAAATAACTTATATGGATTGACCAAAAAAAAAACTTTCATGGAGGTTCAACAACTTGCCATACTTGAAAGGTTGAACCCCTTCAAAACCCCTTTGTTCCGTGATCAGAATTAAAGCAATTCGGATTAAGTTGATATTTGTTGGTCTAAACATAGTTTATTATGTCAAAACGTCACCACTGATCACTTGAGAAGGAGTAGAATTATACGGTTATTGACTTTAGAGCAGTTTAATTAGTGACAAGTATTGGTTGACTTTTGGCCTAAACAACCCTTTTCTCTAAGATGTCAACTAAATCCCAAACTAACAAAGCATTTATTGGAATTTTTAATGCAAAAGAAGAGCTTCAGCTTTTCTCATCTTCCGAACAATCATTTCAATAACCATTTGAAATTCCTCTCTCGTTAGGCATGCCTGAGTTTGCAGGGCACAGTGGTCAACCCCTCTTGGTTTTTGTCTGGTTCTTGATGGGTAAATTCCGAAATCGCAAGGTTCTGTTGGGGTTGAATACCTTGAGAAGGTCAAGCACACCGTCTTTCTCACCACAAGCGCACGGTCTCATATTTTTATGTCTGAAAATTTAAGAATTTCACCCAGTGAGGCCATCTTACATCGGTATGCAAACAAGCTTTACATCAGCTTAGTGAGACATTAAAGAATATAACCATATCACAGTCCATTGTCGTGAGAGTTAACTCTAAGCACATTTTATAGAAAGGGGTTGACTCGAGTCCTAGAGATCATCCACCCATTCGAAGTTCAAGCCCACGCGTGCAACCTATTTACCTTACAGCATCTTCTGGGTTGTGGATGAATTGTATGCTTTTGACTTGTCCAAGCTGGTGGATCAGTAAAAACTGTATGTAAGCTGATTTGAGAACAAAAGGAATCACATAAATTTGCCGAGTGAGTACGAATCGTAGAAGAAACGACTTCTTTGATTGTTCATTCAGTTGACAACCCTTTAGTGTGGTCCAATCCGTGTAGGATATCTGTCAACACTTATCATCTTCACCATGTCTCCTTAATTTCCAAAAAGTCTGTGGCACGCGTCAATATCTTAAGCATGCATGAACGATATGAATTGGGACACACTCAAGGGACAGAAGATCCCAAGCGATTAGATCGAGGGTCACGAAGCTCTCTTAATCAACATTATTTTTCATGTATGAGCAACTTTTTGCATGTGAAACGCGATGCAATCACGCGTTAGTATCTGATATTATCATTTTTTGCAAGATGAATTTGAACTTTCATAATATGAAATCTCGATACGTCGTTGAACGACAGTTTGCGACTGTCCTGATTTTGCGAGCTACTTAAAGAAAGGGAAACACCAAACCGGGATCGTTTTGTTTTCTTACTAGACATATCAAGCCATATGTTGACTTAACATGAAGAGAGAGGGCACCCAGATGGCTCCTCACGTGTGTGAACGTGGTTGCTGAGATCGTGATAAAGTTGTTCCCGTGTAAGAGCTTCCCGTTGAAGATTCCCATCGCACCCGAAATAGTATTTAATGTTGTAATGTTGGACCTGACCGCCTAGTTGGGAAAAGTGTAAGAAAGTCCTAAACCTTTTGTATTGATATCAATTGAGTCATAAACCTTTTTTTGACGCCAATTGAGTCATAAACCTTTTGTCTTTATATCAATTCAGTCCTCCCGGCTAATTTTGGTCTGATTTTGCTGACATGGACACTGACCAGCTATCGGCATTGATGTGAATAATTTTTAATAATATTTTAATAATTTATTGCATTTTTATATTTATATTTCTTTTCTTTTCTTTTCCTCCCTTTCTTATTCCTCCAACTGGTCGTCGGTCCGACGACCGGCCAAAGGCCAAAGGTTGGCGAGGTCGACCTCGCCGGCCTCTAGGTAGCCACGCCGACCTCGAGCGAGGCTCGCCCTCGCCGGATGGCCGTGAGGGTAGCTTCCCGCTGGGCTGGCGAAGTTCACTCGTGGCCGAATTCAACGAGCATCAAGCCTCGCCGACCATGGGCGAGGCCCGACCTCGCCAGATCCTACGAGATCGTGCCTCGCCCGACCCTCGCCAAAGGCCGCGAGGGTGAAGGCCTCGCGAGGGCCAGGTGAGCCTTGCCATGGTCGAACAAGGCTCAACCTCACCGACCTTTGGCCTTTGGCTGGTCATCGGTCCGGCGACCAGCTGGAGGTAGAGGGAGGGGAGGAAAAAAAATAAAAAGAAAAAAATTCAAAAAAATATTAAAATATTATTAAAAGTTATCCACGTCAGCGTCGATGGCCGACCGGTATTCACGTTAGCAAAATCTGGCCAAAATTAGCCAAAAGGACTGAATTGACACAAAAACAAAAAGTTTAGAACTCAATTGGTACCAATAAAAAGTTTAGGACTTAATTGACGTCAATGCAAAAGGTTTATGACTTTTTCAACACTTTTTCCCCGCTTGGTTATGTCCCAGTCAAAAAGTCAACCTCTCCTCCCTATCTCTCAATCAAAGCCAGTCAAGTTGCTCCACCTGGCCGTTGACGACAGGTCCTAGTCGCCACATAAGCAATTTCATGATTCTTAAATAAGGGCCATCTCGAGATAGCCAACCACTTGATTTGGAATCTAGTCATCAAGCACTTATGAGCAGGTGTGCATGCGCATCATATAGAATTGAAGCTTTGATGATGACTCTCTCTGTATAGGGTTTTTTTTCGCCTCTTGATCAACGTATAGATCAAGATATAACAGGAACAGAACTCATATTGAATTCAACCGTGAGAAAGTTCGATGAACTTTTTCTTTGTTGAAACTATTCTAGATAGTAATGTGTGCTGGACAAGATATAACAGGAACAGAACTTCATATTGAATTCAGCTTCTACCATATCATATGAGATCTAATAATATCATTTTTACTTTGCTCTACCATCTTGTCCCTTAGCGAAGCATCGCAGACTTTTGAAAAAGTATGATTTGTTTCCCGTTAGAACTAACTCTATTTTGTTCGTTATATTGAGAATATTGTATCAATTAAGGCCGCAACTTTGACAGAATCGGTTCGTTATTTTTCATTACCACTAACACAATTATGTGGTAATATTGAGAATATTGCATCAAACCATAGTTCTAATCTTTATCCAGAGTGTCTAGCTAAGATTTTTATCCTACGACAAGTAGGACCAAGTATAAATGGGAAAAGGGTTAGTATGCTACAATAGTATGTTTGCATGTATTGGACCTTGCGAAGAGGGATTAGAACGAAGTTGAGGTTGGTCTGCGTACTGAACTTTTAGCAGCAACAAAATAGGATGGAAAAGGATGACCATATATAATGAGTTGTTCAAAGGGAAAAAAAAGCTGCAAAAAATATCCAACTAGAGGCCACCCAGGAAATCATGGAATAGATTGAAAAGTTGTGGAGGCAGAAAGAGATGTATTTGGGTATGAGATCACAAATCAATTGGCTTAAATGGGTAGATAGGAACACAAAGTACTTTCATGCCACTGCTACCTGTAAATAGTGTAGTTGGCTATGTTCGGCTAAGTTCGTATACCAGAAATCGAAATCAAATACGAGAAGACTAACTTGAAAGCAGCACAAAAAAGTAAAGCAGAATGTTGATCCGAGTCCGATGAAATAACGTCGTGTCCTTAAGACGAATTTGGCCCCTCAATCAGTACCCGAGGATATCGGACAATAGTCTCCCAGGATAGAACGGATCTCGTTCCTCCGAAGTGGTACGTATTCGGAGGACTCCTTCAAACGCAATTTCGCAGGCTAATCGCACAAGAAATGATAATGACGAAGTGAATATGCGTAAGCATTTCGGGAAAATGTCTCGCAGGAATGCCAATGTCACGAAGTGTCACATTTCCGAGCTTAACTGTTCGGTTATATTGAAGAGCTTTCCGTGAACAGAAGCGAAGGTTCGCTTGAACCGGTTCGGTTCGTGAACAGTCACGAAGGGCTTCGGTTTTTTGTTCGGGCGAACCGAACCTCACGAACAGACATGTTTGTTTGTCCAAAAAAATAAAAATAATAAATAAATAAATTCTAAACAACGTGTCTGTTCGGAAAAAATAAAAACTGATAGAGGTGAACCCGGACCCGGTGCCGGCCGGCCGGACGGACGGCGGCGGCGGCGCGCGCGCGGGGTGTGGACCGACCTAGCTTGACGTAGGTCCTCTCTCTTCCACAAAAGTGGGGTACCCCTTGGGGCCCAAACCCATTTGTGAGGTTCAACTATTTGAGCCTATCTCCCATCTTTCTTCTATCCTATGTGGGACACTTTCACCCACACACTTCTCATTCAATTCTATGGGATTTTGGTGCCAAAATCCCAACAATCCCCCACATGAATGAGAAGTTCAGATATCATGACTCTTCATGTATGCATGAGATGCAATGTGTGATTATTCCATGAGAAAACGTTGCATCAGGATAAGTAGTCTGAGACTTTGAACTTTCCTTAGTGAAACCTATCGAACTTACTCGGTCAATCAGTAGACTTGATGTCTTTGAACTGTCGACCTTTCGTGTAAGCCTAGACAATAGAAATCACACAACTATTTCTCGAACAAAATTGGTTCTCACTGTTGTGTTCGTTTTGGCCATGAACACCGCCTGGTCTCATGAGTGCTTTAGAGAATTCGGCCTTTTCAATTCTCATAGAAGCGGCCCTCACTTCACACTCACATAGGTGATTTCTGAACATATAGTATATCGCATACTCAATTCAGAATCATTAAAAGCTTTTGCTTAACCTTCATATATTAGTACTGTCTTCATCCGGGAATGAGTAAAAATTTGACAGTACTCTGCACTGTCTTCATAACTTAGTTGTCCCTTTGAACCTAGATTTTGGGATCTCCAGTCAACTAGGTAGGGTTTCCGCTATGATGACTTGTTTATAGGCCTTAAACCCATTCCTCTTGATGTTTTCGCAACCATCTCTCTAGTTAGGCCTTTTGTCAATGGATCCGCAACATTATCTTTTGACTTCACATAGTCAATGGTGATAATTCCACTAGAAAGAAGTTGTCTTACTGTGTCATGTCTTCGACGTATGTGTCGAGACTTACCGTTATACATGACATTCCTTGCCCTTCCTATTGCCACTTGACTATCACAATATATACATACAGCGGGCACTGGTTTAGGCCAATTAGGAATATCTTCCAAGAAATTTCGAAGCCACTCTGCTTCTTCACCGGCTTTATCCAAAGCAATAAATTTTGATTCCATTGTGGATCTAGCAATACAATTTTGTTTGGATGATTTCCAAGACACTGCCGCTCCCCCAAGTGTGAATACATATCCACTTGTCGATTTTGTGTCTTTAGTACCGGTTATCCAATTTGCATTACAGTATCCTTCAAGAACCGCCGGATATTCTGTGTAATGCAAAACATAATCTTGAGTATACTTTAAGTAGCTCAATAAACGTTTCATAACTTTCCAATGATTTTCATTTGGACTAACTGTAAATTGACTTAGCTTGCTCACAGCACAAGCTATGTCCGGCCTAGTACAGTTCATGACATACATTAAACTGCCTAGTATACTAGCATACTCATTTTGAGCCTTACTTTCACCAGTATTCTTTAAAAGATGTAAATTAACATCTATCGGAGTCTTTACTGGTACAATATCCAGATTCTTGCACTTTCCAAGAATCGTCTCAATATAATGAGATTGTGATAGAGCTAATCCTCCAGATGTCTTATGGATTTTAACTCCTAAAATAACATCTGCAACCCCCATATCTTTCATATCAAATTTACTTGTGAGCATGCGTTTGGTCACCTTAACAACCTCTCCATCGCTGCCCATTATAAGTATGTCGTCTATATATAAGCACAAAATGGCAAAACCATTATGAGTGTTCTTAACGTACACACATTTATCACACTCATTAATCTTGAAACCATTCGACAACATGACTTCGTCGAATTTAGCATGCCATTGTTTTGGTGCTTGTTTCAATCCATAAAGTGACTTGATAAGCCGACATACTTTCTGCTCTTGTCCCGGAACAATGAACCCTTCGGGTTGTTCCAAATATATTTCTTCTTCCAAATCCCCGTTTAAGAAGGCCGTTTTCACATCCATTTGATGGATTTCAAGCTTATACACCGCTGCTATAGCAATTAGCATCCTTATAGATGTAATTCTAGTAACAAGTGAATAAGTATCAAAATAATCAAGACCTTCTCGTTGCTTGTATCATTTTACTACAAGCCTAGCCTTATATTTATCAATAGTACCATCCGCTTTCATTTTCCTCTTGAAAATTCACTTACATTGCAGTGGTTTATTACCAGGAGGAAGATCAACCAATCCCCATGTATGTTTTGACAAGATGAATTCAACTTCACTATTGATAGCTTCTTTCCAGAACGGGGCTTCTGACGAAGTTACAGCTTCTTTAAATATCCGAGGCTCATTCTCTAACAGATACGTTAAGAAATCAGGTCCAAAAGATGTGGAAGTCCTTTGTCTTTTACTACGTCTAGGTTCATCCTCCATTGGATCACTTTTAGATATAGTATCTCGAGACCTCTTATTATTATCAATTGGCTCATATACTATGTTATACGGAAATATATTTTCAAAGAACGAAGCGTCCCTTGATTCAATGATCGTATTGACATGTATATCTGGGATCTCTGACTTGTGAACAAGAAAACGATATGCATTGCTATTCTGAGCATATCCGATAAAAACATAGTCAACAGTCTTTGGTCCTATCTTAACCTTTTTAGGCTTAGGAACCGCAACCTTAGCCAAACACCCCCACACTTTGAGATAATTCAAGTTAGGCATTCTGCTTTTCCATTTCTCATAGGGAGTTTGTTGTGTTTTTCTGTGGGGTACTCTATTTAAAATAAAATTCGCCGTCAAAACAGCTTCCCCCCACAAATTCTGTGGTAAACCGGAACTATTCAACAATGCATTCATTGTTTCCTTTAAAGACCAGTTTTTCCTTTCCGCCACTCCATTAGATTGTGGTGTATAAAGAGCAGTCATTTGGTGAACAATACCAAACTCGGTACAAACTTCCTCAAAAGGAAATTCATATTCACCTCCTCTGTCACTCCTTATGATTTTAATTTTCTTGTTAAACTGAGTTTCAACTTCGGACTTATAAGTTTTAAAAGCATTCATAGCCTCATCTTTGCTACTAAGTAAATAAACATAACAATACCTCGAGCAGTCATCTATAAAAGTAATAAAATACTTATTACCACCTCTTGACGGTATTGATTTCATATCGCATATATCTGTGTGTATTAAATCTAAAGGTTCTGAGACTCTATTGTCTACAGAATGAAAAGGAGGCTTAGAAAATTTAGATTCAACACACACTTGGCATTTCTCACTTGGACAGTCAAAATTCGGCAACAGTCCCATATTCATTAATTTCTTTATCGACTTATAGCTAACGTGTCCTAATCTAGCATGCCATAAATTAGGAGACTCAAGCACATAAACAGAAACAACTTTATTCATAACATCATTGTGTACAATAGTCATTACATTCAGCTTGAACAAACCATCACTAAGGTAACCCTTTCCTACATACATCTCATTCTTGGAGAGTACAAACTTATCAGACACAAACACTAGCTTGAAACCATTCTTGCTAAGAAGAGATCCGGACACTAAATTCTTGCGGATGTCTGGCACATGTAACACATTGTTTAGTGTCACAACTTTCCCCGATGTCATCTTTAGAGCAATCTTTCCAACACCTTCCACCTTAGAGGTTGATGAATTACCCATATAAAGTTTTTCATCACCCCCCACAGTTGTGTAGGACGAAAACATCGATCTGTTTGCACAAATATGACGAGTTGCTCCAGTATCAATCCACCACTCCTTGGGATTTCCCACCATATTACACTCGGATATCATAGCAGTTAGATTGATATCGTCAACACCATTGGAAATTTCTTCCACCACATTAGCCTGAGTTTTCTATCTTTTCTTGGCTCTGCAGTCTTTGGCTCGATGTCCAGACTTGCCACAGTTGAAGCACTTACCAACGAACTTCTTCGGGCCTTGGGTGAATCCCTCTCCAGACTTGCTAGGCATTTTCCTCTTTTTGTTGGGTTTCGATCCTTCTTCAACAACATTGGCCTTTGAGACCTCTAGGTTCTTCCCAACTTTCTTCTCGGACAGCCTATTGTCTTCGTCGATCCTCATCAAGTCTTCAAGTGACAACTCCTTTCTCTTGTGCTTGAGATAATTTTTGAAATCTCTCCAGGATGGTGGCAGTTTTTCAATGAATGCAGCCATTTGAAATGTCTCACTTAGAGTCATTCCTTCAGCATGAATATCATGCATAATCACTTGAAGCTCTTGAACCTGACTTAAGACGGTCTTTGAGTCAACCATCTTGAAGTCCAGAAATTTACCAACAATGAATTTCTTCAATCCAGCATCTTCGGTTTTATATTTCTTATCCAGATTATCCCATAACTTCTTAGCCGTTTTTAGCGGACTATAGACGTTATAGAGAGTATTGTCCAGACCGTTGAGGACATAGTTGCGACATAAGAAGTCAGAATGCTTCCATGCATCCACAGCAGCCAACTTTTCTTTATTTGTCTCTCCAACGTCCAATTTAGGACCATCCTCACTGAGGAATCTAGCCAAGTTTAAGGTCGTGAGATAGAACAACATCTTTTGTTACCATCTCTTGAAATCCGTACCATTAAACTTTTCTGGCTTTTCTCCATGATTCGGAATAAGGTTAATCGGAGTTGAAGCCGAAGCCATTTCTGAAATATAAAAACATAACATATTCACGAAAAGAATCGGTAATATATGACTACGAACAGAATCGTTTGTTCATGAACAGAATTATAAATTTTAATATAAAGAGAAACGAAAAATCTGTTCACGAATAGAATCGAAAAAATTGTAACGAAAAAATTATATGAACAGAATCGTATTCTGAATACGAAAATTTCCGAGTATTGTAATAGAATTTTGACACAAGTAGAATTGAATGATGTGATAGAAATTCGTCAAAACTAAGCAACCATACGAACAACAAAGGTTCAATTTAAAGGAATGGCAATCCGATATTTGACAGAAAAACTCAATGAACAGAATGTTGGTATACGAACAGAACCGAAGCAAATTCGTCTTAAGATTGTAGTTGGCTATGTTCGGCTAAGTTCGTATACCAGAAATCAAAATCAAATACAAGAAGACTAACCTGAAAGCAGCACAAAAAAGTAAAGCAGAATGTTGATCCGAGCCCGATGAAATAACGTCGTGTCCTTAAGACGAATTTGACCTCTCAATCAGTACCCGAGAATATCGGACAATCGTCTCCCAGGATAGAACAGATCTCGTTCTTCCGAAGTGGTACGTATTCGGAGGACTCCTTCGAACGCAATTTCGCAGGCTAATCGCACAAGAAATGATAATGACGAAGTGAATATGCGTAAGCGTTTCGGGAAAATGTCTCGCAGGAATGCCAATGTCACGAAGTGTCACATTTCCGAACTTAACTGTTCGATTATATTGAAGAGCTTTCCGTGAACAGAAGCGAAGGTTTGCTTGAACCGGTTCGGTTCGTGAACAGTCACGAAGGGCTTCGGTTTTTCGTTCGGGCGAACCGAACCTCATAAATTCTAAACAACGTGTCTGTTCGGAAAAAATAAAAATCGATAGAGGGTCAACCCCGAGCCGAGCCGAGCCGGCCGGACGGACGGCGGCGGCGACGCGCGCGCGGGGGGTGGACCGACCTAGCTTGACGTAAGTCCTCTCTCTTCCACAAAAATGGGGTATCCCTTGGGGCCCAAACCCATTTGTGAGGCTCAACTATTTGAACCCATCTCCCATCTCTCTTCTACCCTATGTGGGACACTTTCACCCACACACTTTTCATTCAATTCTATGAGATTTTGGTGCCAAAATCCCAACAAATAGAAGACAACGAAATAAGATCTCAATGTTGAAAATCGATGAACAAAATTGGTGCCGTGAGCCTAGCATGTTGAGACAGCGCATCGTTGATTTCTACTAGTCGCTTTATGACACCGTGAGATCCCGAGATTTCTAATCAATTCTAGACCAATGCTCTTGTCTTCTTCGAGATGGCACGAATGAGGCTTTGACAGCCCCGGTGACTTTAGAGGAAGTGAAAGAGGTTGTAATCTGGATGGGAGCATTGAAAGCTCCAGGTCCAAATGGGCATAGTGGTCAATTTTATTATTGTAACTAGGAGGATATTCAGCTAAGTCCCAAATCCAAAGAGTATGAATCAATTTAGGCCCATCAGCCGGTGTAATTTCGACTATAAAATTATATTTAACGTTATAGCAAATTGCATAAAACCTTAGCTTTCTGATCTGATTACTAGTAAGAAAAGTGTCTATGCTAGTGGAAGGCAAATTCAACACCATAGTTTGATTGTCTAGGAAGTTCGGATCAACTGAGGATAAGGAAAAGGAAGAAGAATTTCAATATGTAAAAGCTTATGATAGGGTGGAATGGAGCTTCCTCAGCGCATGCATGTTAAAGACGAGATTCCGTGATAAATGGGTTTCTCTAATTATGCAATGCATTTTCACTGTCTCTTTTAGTGTGAAAGGTATGTGGGAACCTCTACGCTACTTTCAGCCTTCACGTGGAATTAGGCAGGAAGATTCATTGTCTCTTTACATGTTTATTATTATGGCAATATTCTTTCAAATCTTTGGAAGATAGTAATATCAGAGGACTTAAGCTGAATAGATTCTACCCAACATTATCTCATCTATTATTTACAAACAATACTATCTTTTTTATGGATGGAATGGTTAGGAAATGTCAGAACCTGGCCTATATTCTGAATCATTATTGCTTTGCGATAGGTTAAGCCATTAATATGAATAAACTAGAGGTCACGCTTTTTTCATTCCCTCTTTGACTAAAACACTTCTTAACACAGTGTTTTGTCAATATTTCCCTCTATAGATCTTACTTTTTAGCATCTCTTTATCCTTTTTTTTATTTTCTATTTGTTTTCTTGTGGGTTTTACGGCCACTTTCCTTAATCTTCTTCCTTCTCTCTCTCTCTAGTCGAACTTCGTTCTCTCTCAAGAGGCAAAGAAATGGAGAATCTTCATGTCCTTGTGCTCGAATATCCTAGCAGGGCCACGTAAACCCGCCACCAAGTTGTCGACGGAGCCCTCCTCCTTGACCACCTCCGTCTCCACTACAAAAAAAATGAATTTTGCGACGGAAATTTGCGACGATGAATTTTTCATCGCTAATTTGCAACAAACTTTGCGACGGATTTCTAAATCCGTCGCAAATTTGTGACGGAAAATTGGTCGTCACTAATTTGCGATGAATTTATTTTCTGTCGCAAATTTGTGCAACGAATTTACTATTTTGCGATGAAAGTAGCGACGGATTTTTTATCCGTCGTAATTTGCAACGAAAACGGATTCGTCGCTAATTTGTGACGAAAAATTTCTTTCGTCTTATCTACCCCACCCGTTAATTTCTCTCTCTATACTGATTCCTCACATCCCGCTTTTCTCTCGCCTTCTCCCTCTTTCGTTTCTCTCAATAATCCGTGTGCGCAAAAATCAATCTTGGTAAAACTTTTCTACCGGTAAGTATCGTAGCTAATTTCGTGACTAAACAAGTGACAAATACGGTCCTGTCCTTTCTATTCATCATTGGATTCATTTTTTTTTACTTTTTTTTCATTTTTTTTAAACTTCTTGGCCGGTCACCGGTCCTGCGAACGGCCACCGGTGAGACCTCGCTGGCCTTGGGGGGAGACCGAACGGCCTGGCCGGCCATAACCGAGGCCGCTCGGCCTTCCCCTATGGCCGGCGAGGCCGCTCGGCCTCCCCCCTGGCGGTGGACCTCGCCGTCGCCCAGATCTGGGCGACGGCGAGGTCGACCGCCGGCCATGGCGAGGCCGCTTGGCCTCCCCCAGATCTGGGCGAGGTCGAGCGGCCTCGCCCCATGGTTGGCGAGGTCAACCAGCGGCCTCGCCCAGGTGTGGTCGTCAACCTCGCCGTCACCCAGATCTGAGCCCACACTTGGGCGACGGTGAGGTCGACCAGTGGCCATGGCGAGGCCGCGCGGCCTCCCCCATGGTCGACGAGGCCACTCGGCCTCCCCCCATGGCCGTCGACCTCGCCGTTGCCCAGATTTGGGCGACGGCGAGGTTGACCGGCGGTCATGGCGAGGCCGCTTGGCCTCGCCGGACCGGTAACCAGAGAAAAAATAAGAAGAAATAAAAAATTTTAAAAATTCGAAAAAAATAAAAATTATTAAAAAATGAATGTTAAGTGATTTTGCTTTTATTTAGGTACGTATCCAATTGAAGGTCTCGCAATCCAAGTGAACATTCCATTCTCATCAAATTGACCACTTTCTGCTACCAAGATTTTAGTCAAATATTTGGGTAAGTCTTCTTTACATGGTAATTTTTTCAATTTCAGAGTAATTGTTGCATGAAAAACAAAATTTGAATTTTCATAATTTTATTGTTTTAATTAGGAACAGTAGATATTATATTTTAAATATTTTACGAGATTTTTTTATTTTAATACAGACACAATGCAAAGAGACAGTGTTTGGATGTATAATAAGAACTTACCTGGACATCGAGGATTGACCGATGAGTTTCGTACTGGGTTGGAACTATTTTTAGACTTTACTAGTAGTAAATATGAGTTCATGGATGGAAATAAGTTAAGGTGTCCGTGTAAAAAGTGCAGTAATGGTAAATTTAAATGTGTGATAAAGTTAGAGAACATCTTTATAGATTTGGATTTACTCCAAATTATTATAATTGGACTTGCCATGGTGAATCATTTATATCTGATGAATGATATCGAAGAAGTGACTAATTTTTAATTGGGAAAGAATGTAGCTATTATGACCAATTGAACCCATACGAGAGGATGGTGATTGATACAGCTGGTCAGAATTTTGTTTCAAAATCGAACCATGCAAGTACTAGTTTTACTTCTACACTTGAATAAGTGGGTACTAGTCATGCATCACAATTGGAAGAGATAGAGGTAACGGGTTTTGATGAGAATGTGTGTAATGGAGCTTTTTCATCTAATCAGTTTTGGGAAGTGTTGAAAGCAGCAGATGAACCTTTATGGGCAGGTTGTGAAAACCACACTGAGTTATTAGTGACAGCAAGACTGTTAAATATCAAGGCAGAGCATAATGTGTCTGCAGATTGCTTCAACTCTTTTGTTGAAGTAATGCGAGAAACAATGCCTCGTAATAACATCATGCCAAGTGATTTTTACGATATGAAAAAGCTAGTGGATAACTTAGGTCTTCCGATTGTAAGGATTGATATATGTAGTAGGGGTTATATGTTATATTGGAGAGATGATGAAAATGCAGAATCTTGTAAATTCTTTAGCCAACCTAGGTATAAGATTAATAGGAGGCAGGGTCGTAATCAGAAGTGTAGACCATGCAAGTAAATATTTTATCTGCCCTTAATCCCCAGATTGCAAAGGTTATATGCGTCTCAAGTCATTGCCGAACACATGACTGGGCATGCAAATTATGAAACAGAAGAGGGTCTAATGTGTCATCCTTCAGATGTAGAGACATGAAAATATTTTGATAGAACATACCCTGAGTTTGCGATAGAGCCTCGAAACATCACGTTAGGTCTCTGTACTGATGGATTTGCTCCATTTGAGAAATCAGGAAAAAGTTATTCATGTTGGTCAATTATCTTAACGCCGTACAATCTTCCACCTGGTATGTGTATGAAGACATCTTATATGTTTTTGACATTGATCGTGACTGGCCCGCAAAATTCAAAAAGTTAATAGATATTTATATGTAATCATTGATTAAAGAGTTACAACGGCTATGGAAGGAAGGTGTCCTTACATATGATGTTTCTACCGATCAAATATTTGTAATGAAGGCTGTTCTTCTTTGGACGATAAATGACTTTCCAGCTTACGGAATATTATCTGGATGGAGTACAACTGTGATTTTAGGATGTCCGATATATTTGGAGAGATTAAACTCATTTAGATTAAAACATGGAAAGAAACCCAGCTATTTTGACTGTCATAGACAATTTTTACTAATAAATCATACATTCAGAAGAATAAAAAAGAGCTCATCAAGAATAGGGCTGAAAGAACACGTCCACCATTGAGGTTGACCGGCGATCAAATTTGGGAGCGGGTGCAAGACTTTCCAACTGTTGTTTAGAATCCTCACGGCACGACTTTTGCATACGGAAGTATACATAAGTGGACAAAACACAGTATATTTTGGGATTTACTATATTGGAAGGCCCATCTTATTCATCATAATCTTGACGTCATGCACATAGAAAAGAATATTTTTGACAATGTCATAAATACTGTGATGGATGTCACCGGAAAAACAAAAGACTACTTGAACGCAAGAAAAGATATGAGAGATATTTGTGATCGACCAACACTAGATGTGGATGCAAGCAACAGGGGACCAAAACCAAAAACAGTTTATACATTAGATAAGGAGCAGAGACGAGTTATTTATCAATGATTGAAATATGTGCGGTTTCTAATGGATATGCTTCGAACCTTGGGAGATGTGTTGATTTGAATGAATGAATGCAAGTTGACAGGTTTAAAGAGTCATAACTGTCACATATTAATGGAAAGACTAATTCCAATAGCTTTCGAGAAAGTTCTACCGAACTTTGTATGGGACGCCATTACAAAGTTAAGCAATTTTCTGCATGATATTTGCTCGACAATGTTAAAAGCATCGCACATGGAGAAACTAGATAGAGATATTCCAATTATTCTTTGCAACTTAGAAAATATATTTCCTCCATCGTTTTTTGATTCGATGGAGCATCTCTTAGTTCACTTGCCTTATGAAGCCAAAGTCGCAGGTCCCGTCCAATTTCGATGGATATATCCATTTGAGAGGTAATTTTTTTTAAAAAATAAAGTTCAAATTACTTTATTATATATTATGTTTTGATAAGCTTCTTTCTATTACAACTAAATTCTTATATCATTTGAAGAAAAAAGTGAAGAATAAGGCACGTGTTGAAACTTCAATTTGTAATGCATATATTGTGAAAGAAGTGATAACATTTACATCATGCTATTTTGAGCCGCACGTACAGTGCAAGAGGCGAAAAGCAGGCAGAAATGATGAGAGCCCTATTGATCCTAATTGCAAAGCATTCTCTATTTTCAATTATCTGGATCGACCAAGCGGCGCATGTCAGTTTCGTTACTTAACAGACAAAGAATTGCATGCAGCCCATACATATATTTTACTGAACTGCCCAGAAGTCGAGCTATACTTCGAATAAGTGTAAATTTGCAAATATATGTATTGTGTGTCAAATATTTGCTAATATATAAATGGTATTTATTATTAGGATTTTCCAAACTTCAATATATGGACTATCACCAAATGAGTTTAACTGTTTGTGCGATGAATAATTTGCAGCGTGGATCAAAACATATGTAAGTTGCCTATGGACCAAAACCAAGTTATTAAAATTTTATACATCATTTATTAAAATATATATTATTGACTTTGCATGTGTAACCTTAGGTTCACAGTAATCATGATAAACTTGAAGAGCAAGAATTGCTATATCATCTGTCATGGGGTCCACAGTTAAGAGTGCGAAATTGGCCAGCATATTTCATAAATTGATATAATTTTCACACTCAAGAATATGAAATGGGAAAAGCCACAATGAATAGTGGTGTGTCTATTCGATCATCCAATGGTAGCAGTTCAAAAGATGATTTTTATAGCTTATTGGATGAAATCATAAAAATAGAGTATTCTGGACCATTAATGATGCAGGTTGTGTTATTTAAGCGTAAGTGGTTTGACCCCGTCAAAGGAATGAAGGTACATACGAAGTTTAATTTGGTTGAAATAAATCATAAGAAACAGTATATGAAACATGAACCATTTATCTTGGGACAACAAGCAATTCAAATATGTTATGCATCATATCCTAGTTTGAAATGTAATAAATCTGATTGGTGGGCTGTATGTAAAATCAAAGCACGGAGAAAAATCGAGGAACACTGGAAGGACAGAGCCTATCAACAAGAGGAAGTTTGTAACACGGTTGAAACTGAGGAATGTAACATTCAAACTTTACGAGATCCATGTGGAGTAATGATAGATGTGGATCTAACTGAAATTTGCGAATTAAATGTACAAGATTGTTCAGAATCTAATTTTGAGACAGATGATGAAGATGAAAATCAAGACGAGGACGAAGACGAAGACGAAGACGAAAATGAAGATTAAAATTTTTGTCATAAAATACTAATGATGCGTAATTATTAGTGCGACAAGTGTTATTTTGGTTGTCATAATTATTATTATTGTTATTGTTATTGTTATTATCATTATTGCTGTTGTTATTATTGTTGTTGTCGATTATTCTTATTAATTTAATTGATCGTCGGAAAATTTGTCGCTAAATGACGACAAGTCAAATATTATTCGTGCGATGACATTTGCGATATTCTATTTTCCATTAGATTTGGATCGTTGCTAATTCCGTCGGTCATTTTATGACAACAACTTATTCGTAGCTACTATTCATCGAAGAATTGGCGACGAAATGAAATTCACGGCAATTTTCCGAATCCGTCGTAAATTTGCGACGGATTCAAAAATGTACTTTATTTTTGGAATTCGAAATAAATCCGTCGAAAATTTGTGACGGAAAAATAATTCCGTCGCAATTGCGATGGAATTATTTTTCTGTCGCAAATTGGGATGGGAAAAAAATTCCCTCTCAAATTTGCGACGGAAAAAAAATACGTCCCAAATTTGCGACGGTCAAAAACTCCGTCGCAAATTTGCGACGAACAAAAAACGTCCGTCGTAAATTTGCAACGGACAAAAAAAATCTGTCGCACAAAATTTCCATCGCAAATTTGGAATAGGAAAAAAATTCCCTCCCAAATTTGCGACGAACTTGCGACGGACAAAAAAAGTCCGTCGCACAAAATTTCCATCGCAAATTTGGAACGAGAAAAAAAATTCCCTCCCAAAAACAAAATTTCCGTCGCAAATTTGGGACGGGCAAAAAAAATTCCCTCCCAAATTTGCGACGGATTTTTTTTCCGTCGCAACCACATTCACGCACGTTTCAAATTTTTGCGCCCGTCTCTCTCTCTCTCTCCCCCCTGCACGCGCACGTGCCCCTGTCAGCCTTTTTCTTCTTTTCAAACTTTTTCATCCTTTTCTCTTTGTTTTCCTCTCTCTTTTTCTTCTTCCTCCCGTTGTCGTCGCCGAGTACCTTGGATCGCCATTGCCGTTGTCGCCTGCCCACCTGGCAGCTCGCAATCATCGTCGCTTGCCCGCGTGTGTGGTCGCCGCTCGCCTAGCGGAGCTCGCCGCTGCCCAGCTCGCCCGCGCCCCTCGCTCACCCGCCTTGCAGCCGACTAAAGCCGTCACCGCCAACTAAAGCCGTCGCCGCCCAACCTCGCCGAGCTCGCCGCAGCCCAGCAGCTGCTTGACGCTGTCGTCGCCCAGCCGTCGCCCAGCAGCCGCCGCCCATTAGCCGTCCGACGCCATCGCCGCCCAGCCTCGCCTGAGCACTTGTCGTCGCCGCCGCATGAAGCAGTCACTGCCCAGCTGCCGCCCGATGCCATCGCTACCCAGCTCCACCGTCGTTCGCCTGGCCATGACCAAGCGCCGTGCCGAGCGCCTAGCCGACTAGCCACCACTTGGGCCCATGCCGGCGCCGAGCCCGCCATTGGCCGACCGGCCAAAATATTATTATTGTTTGGTTTTTCTTGGCCTTGAATCAAGTAAGCAACTCCCTAAATCCTACCTAATATAATGAGTATTAGTCGAACTTGTTTAGGGATTGTTTAGTGTCTGATTGGTTAGCTAAGTTAGGGGTCGATTTCAGAATTGCATGTGGCTTTGATCGATGTTTGACTGGTTAATTTGTCCATTATGTTGCCGATTAAGCATCAATGATGATCGGGTGATTGATTAAGCGTTTTTTCAGAAAATGCATTAAAATTGAACAATTCTAGAAAAATTCATAAAAATTTCGAGAAAATTAAAAAGTCAGATTTTGGGAAAACATTAAATTTGGTGAATTTTTTTTAAATTTAAAAAAATAAAAATTTCAAAATATCACAAAATGGCAAAAAATAACTGTGGTCACCCACTTTGAGTGAAATTTAAATTTTTTTAGGTGCTCAAAAAAAGAATAATAATAAAAAATTCAAAAACTTTCAAAACTTTATAAAATGGCGTAAAATACCTGTGGCCACCCATTTTGAGAAAAATTTTAATTTTTTTAGGTGCACAAAAAATTAAAAAATAATAATAAAATAAAAAATTTAAAAACTTCACAGAATGGCTTAGAATACATGTGGTCATCTACTTTGAGCGAAATTTAAATTTTTTAGGTGGCCAAAAAAAATTGAATATTTAAAAAATTTCAAAACTTCACAGAATAACTTATAATACCTGTGGCCACCCACTTTTAGTGAAATTTAAATTTTTTTACATGCCCAAAAAATTTTAAAAAAATAGAAGAAATTTTTTTTTAAAACTTTACAGAATGGTTTAGAATACCTATGGCCACCCACTTTTAGGAAAATTTAAATTTTTTAATGTGCCCAAAAAAATTAAAAAATTAAAAAATTTCAAAACTTTACAGAATGGTTTAGAATACTCGTGGCCACCCACATTTAGTAAAATTTAAATTTTTTTAGGTGCCCAAAAAATTTTAAAAATAATAAAATTAATTTGATTATAAAACTTTACAGAATGACTTAGAATACCCGTGGCCACCTACTTTGAGTGAAATTTAAATTTTTGTAGGTGCCCAAAAAAAATTTTGTTGGGCAAAAAAATTCAACAAATCAAACAGATTTCTCCTTCACAAGTCAATTTCTAGCAAGAATGCGAACAATCAATTTCTAGCAACATTTTGATTTCTGGAGCAGAATGATTACCATTCGCACCCTTAGTTGTTTAATGCCAACGTATGGTTAATTAGGTTAATCGTGTGGTTGCTTTGCTTAATTGTGGTTGATTGGTTAACTATGGCCCGATTGTGTTGGTTGATTGATGATCGTGTGGCCGAACAAAGATCATGTGGCTGAAATTGATATTTCATGGTTGATCTTGTACTTGATGAATTATCGTGTGGTTTGAAAGTAGATCGTGTGGTTAATTATGGCTATTGTCGACTTAGCATGGTATATCGTGCTCATATATTGATGTTTGATATCAAAATAAGTGCGATTCATATTATATTTGTTCGTAGGAAATTGCACGTCATAAACACTCGACATTAGCTAATTAAGAGGAAACATTTTCTGCTTCTGAAACAAAATGGTAAGCTTCGTCATGTACGTCATTATGTATCCGTAATGCGTGTTAATATTTTTTTACATATTTGTCTAACCTTCTTACTTGTCAGTATAAACGTGGTGGTCACGTGCATGGAAGACCAACCTCTTCCTCGTCCTCATCCTCGTCCCCGTCCCTTTCCTCTTCCCCTGTCCTTTCATATAACCCTCAATCATAATATGCTGATGGACAATATGGACACGTTGGCCCTTCCTCCAACGCTCAAGAATATGTTAGGGGACTTGGCCACATGCGACCTGAATCTCCTCCAATTCCATCTCCTTTAGCTCCCTCTCCTTTCGTTCCACCTTATTATTCAGCGTAACATTCGAATAATGACGGAAACACAGGTGAAGAAGATAACCGATTCATGATATGCCCATTTGGAGATTCGTAAGTAATTCATTTTTTTTAGTATATGTAATATTTATGGCTTTAGATATGGATGTCAACTGAATTGTCGATGTTGCATAATATTCGTATGTTTGCAGATTCATGGATACTCCGTTTGTTATGAGGGAACTGAATAAAATAGTCAAAAACTATTGAATGGGGCAGTATATTACAAGAAGTGAAAGATTTGTGGTGGAATGAATTCAAGGTAAGTTTTAGATATTCTATTTTCTCACCAACTAAGTTGGGTGTAGTATATTGATGATCAAGAATGATGTAAAGGGACCAAAACAACTCTTTAGTTTTCGGTACTAAAGGGACTAGATATTTTCCCCGAGATGAACTTTACAAAATTTATCGTCGAATTGTCTGGTGCATGGTAATGGATATGTGACCATCATAATAACTTTCAATTTTTTTTGTATTGATTGTAGCGGAAGTTCGGGTGGGATGAAGAGGAAGAGAATGAAGTGAGAAGAATTTTTCAGAAGAAAGTCGGTAATCACATACGAAATGCGATGAATAGAGCGAAGATCAAGTAAGTGAAGCCAACTTTCATTATCGATGACAATTGGGCAGAAATTAACAGAATTTGGAAAACTGAAAAGAGTTAGCAAATCAATGAACGGAATAAAAAGAATCGATCTTCTAGTTCTAGTGAAGGGTCTACCACATATGCTAGGGGCTCTATCAATATTGGGGAGCATCGCAAACAAATAGTAAGTCTATTAAATAAGTTATAAATTAATTTAATTCAATTACTCATGTTTACATTTTGTAGGCACATGAATTGAGGACTGAACCGATATTTGCAACTACATTTGAATGCACATTTCAAAAGAAAGATAAGACATGGACTGGTGATCGAGCAAAAGCTATTAAGGTATGTAAGGTTATACTTTGGGCTTTATGGAAACTAGAATGAAAACCATGAATGCTTTTAATATTTATAGTAGATATATATATGAAGTTTTTTTATTTTCATCTATATTGTTAATGTAGGAAAAATATGATGAACTTTTAATGAGCAATGCTAGTGGTAGTGATGGTTGTGCTGCATCTCAGCCATCAGCTGACAGTATGGCATTATGGGTGGAGGCAACGGGTGGGATGAAAAAAGGAAAAATATTTGGGATGGGATCCTTGTCAAGGATATACATACCGAATTGTGCTGGAACTTCATCATCTAATGTGACTGGTCGAAGGAGGTCACAACATGACGAGCAATTAACTCAAGAAGTGAATCAACTGAAAAATATACTTGTAGAGAAGGACGAAGAAATAAATGACTTGAAACAACAAATGCAAATCGTTATGCGACACCTCAACCTCAATCGCGATGAGATTCCTCCTGTACCTCCCGCCAATCCAATAGGTGATGGGCACAATGATGAGCGACACAATGATGCTGAGATTGCTGATGATGATGATGATTTTCTCGGTCCTTTCTAGTTAAAATTCCCAAAATTGGGGATAAGCTTGCTTCACAATCTTTTATGACATAAGTGTAGTTTCACCCAATATATTCCTGCCCTACAATTACTTTTTGTGCAACTAGGTTCTTTGCTTGCAAAAAACTGAAAATTTAAAGATCCCAGGATGACATGCTTGTTAAAAAAAAGTCATGATATTTGAACATTGTAGAAATACATGCCTTAATTGACTTTGAGTCCTCTCTTCCTGAGAATTGGTGTTGGTAATTCACCTCTCTAAGTCATTAAACTGTTGAATGCTGTTTGGACAAGGATCTAATTTTCCCTAGGTGATAGAAATACGGTTTACAAGGGTGAAAAAACTACAGTGGATGTCAAAGTTAACTCATATTCATATGTAAGAATATTGACGTTTGTCCTGAAACATTTTTTTGTTAATCTTCTTACTTGTTTTTTTTTTTACCTAGTTTCATATCTATGCATAAACACTTCTTTTATATTCTAGACCGATTGAATATCTCTATTTATGTATCCACATTTCATCAGGTGTCGACAAAAGTGACTGCTTTTAGTATCCTGCCGAGTAGCAAAGCTGCCCAATCTTGTGTCTAGTTTGTCAATGTTTCGTTTTTTAAGCAGAATCTATGGTTGTCCCAACTCCTATGAATGTTTTGAATGTATTATAAGATTGGATATCAAATAGCATCATGTCAGACTTTGCAACTTTGCATATATCATTATTTTTTGCGAACTAGCATCTTTCCTTCAGTTATATTTTTCAATTATATGGCATTGTGTCTGGTTTGTTCGTTTTCTGTTTCTGAAGTGGAATCTATGGTTGTCTCATGTCCTTTGATTATTTTGAATGTATTACATGATGTTCATTAATGCGTAGCTACTGATATGGATAAGATTTGATGGCCGAAATGGTGTAAAATTTGTGCCGAATATTTAGAGACGAATTTTGCGACCATTACAGTTCGTGGCTAATTTGCGACGAATAAGTAGCGACGAATCAAGTTCGTGGCTTGATTCGTCGCTAATTTGCGACGAATACATTTTGCGACAAATTTTGCAAAAAATTTTGCGATAAATTTTGCGACGAATAAAGTTCGTGCTAAATTTGCGATGGATTTTGCAACGAATTTTATGATAAATTTTGCGACGAATAAAGTTCGCGACGAATTTTGCGACTAAATTTGTGACGAAATTTGCGTCGAAATTTGCGACGAATTTTATGACAAAATTTGTGATGAAATTTGTGCTGAATTTTGCGACGAATAAAGTTCGTGGCTAATTTGCGACAAATTTTGCGACGGATAGTGTTCGTGGCTAATTTGTGATGAATTATTTGCGACAAATTTTTTTCCATCGCAAAATTTTGCGACGCCCTAATAGCAACGGAATTTTTTCCGTCACTAAATTCGTCGCAAATTCGATTTGCGACGAATTTTGCCAAATTTTTCATCGCAAAATTCGTCGCTAATCCCTTGTTCTTTTGTAGTGCTCCGTGGCTACCGATTTGACTTGCTCAACCTCAATATAATTCATGCTCTTTGCAAGGAAATTTAACAAATTGATCGGTGGCTATTTTTGACAGTTAGACGGGGAGAAGGCGAGGAATTTGATTGTCAGGCTCTATGAGGTAATGAAAATGCCTAGAGGATTTGATTTGTGAGCAACGCTGCTTTTACGAATTTCATTGATTCCTTGTGTAAAGATTGGTTTTTCGATGAAGTATTTTAGAATGCGGATAGTATGCCTCAAAGCCGCCGCCTTCAGCCTCTCCATCACCCTTCTTAGCTCCTCTTTATCAGCGCAAACCACTCCATTATTGCCAGGCTCATCAAATATAGAATGCACAACCTCCTCATGCCTAACCAGTATGCACCACTCTCCGCGAATACCATCCCCTTGCTACCGTCAGTAGGGGTGTCAAACGGGTGGATTGGGTCGAAAATGGTTCGACCTATATTGACCAATTTAACCCGTTTTGACCCATATTCACATAGTGTAAATCTAACGATCCATACCCGACCCGTATTCTATAAGACTTTAATATAAAATCCAATTTAAAAAAAAACTTGTTTCTTAATATTTTTATATTGCTAAAATGCTTCAATGCACTATAAAATAAGTGAAATTTTTTTATAATTAAAAAACATTTATTTTTATATATCTTTATTGTTTATTTTTTAAAATGAAAATTTTAATTCTTTTTCTTTTTTTTAAATTTTCCCTTCTTCTTCGGCCGGCTACCGACGACGGCTAATGATCGGCCTCAAGTGAGCTTAGCCAGATCGAAGAGCTTCGAGCTCGAAGCTCGCCAATCTAGCTGACCTCGAGCTCGTCGGAATTCGGCAAGCTTCAATCTAGCTTGCCGTTCTGGCCGAGCTCGAGCTTGAAACTCGTTGATCTGGCCGACCTAAAGCTGGCCAGAATTTGGCGAGCTTCAAGCTAGCTTGCCGATCTAGTAAAGCTCGAGCTCAAAGCTCACCGATCTGGCCGAGCTCGAAGCTCGCCGATCTAGTGAGCTCAGAGCTCGCCTATGGCCAGTCGCCGGACATTGTCATGGTGGGCAACTGGCCGAAGAAGAAGGAAACAGAAAAATAAAATAAAAGGAAAAAAATGAAAATAAAAAAATAAAAAGAAAAGAAAAAATAAAAATAATTAAAACTTTGATTTAAAAAATAAATTTTTAATTAAAAATAAAAAAAATTAATGACACTTAAGCTATTTACCCTACAAGGCTGCAAGCTAAAAACTTAAATGGGTCGAATATGGGTTTTCATGGGTTTGTTGAAAACTCATATTCAATCCATATTCGACCCATATAAACTTAAGCTTTAATGTTGCAAACCCATTTTGACCCGTTTTCAAAATTTCAAGTGACCCATATTTAACTTGGGCCCACTAAAAATGAGTTAATAAATGGATTATTGATCCATATTACCACCTCTAGCCGTAAGACATGTGGCCAAGCCTTCACTCAGGCAGCTCGAGAAGGCGTTGTCGTGGGTCATGAGGGCTAGCTCAGTTGCCTCCATCTACACAAGCGTGGAAGTTTCCATTTCTCTACCACTCTATTACTGTAAGTGGAATACTTTTTTAAAACATTGGCAGAAGAGGAATGTTTAAAAAGTGGGACTCACAAAGGGCAATATAGTCAGATTATTATATTGATGAGTGCTTTAACCAAAAAAGAGTGGAAAAAGTGTGATCCTAAACTAGGAATATATTTCATTAGTGGCTGCCCACAAAACCTTATGAGGAATATGGCGTAAGAGTGTTGAGAGTGCCACTTATCAGGAAGACGGAGAAGTACCTTAGCATACCTTCAGATTGGGGTCAGTCAAAGAAATAGATGTTTGCCTGAATTCTAGCAAGGGTTAGTATGAAGCTAGAGGGTTGGAAGGAAGCTGATAAGGATATCCGATTAAAACAGTTGCACAAGCCATGCCTCAATACGCAATATCTATATTCAAGATCCCTATCTCTGTTTGTCAAGCTATTGAGCATAAAACAACCTCCTTTTGGTGAAAACAAAATGAATCTATATCTAGTGTTCATTCGAAGAAATGGGAAGTCCTAAGGACCAGAAAAGATTATGGAGGACTTGGCTTCAGAGACTCATCACCTCCAATAAAGCTGTTTTGGGTAGGTAGGCATAGAGACTTTCACAATCCTTATAAGCTCTATAGAGTCAGTTATCAAGAGGTATCTCCGTTGGAATCCCGTCCTTGTGAGATAGGCAAAGCTTGATAATGAGTAGAGATGTGCTTTATCCCGAAGTTAGGTGGTCGTGGTCAGTGGATGATGGAAAAACTATCAACATTCGGGAGGATAAATGGTTATCAGCTGGTTTGATAGGCGGACTAGCAAATCAATGATTCAGATAGTGGCAGACTTGATTAATCAGGAAGTAAGAGGGTGAACTGAATAGAAGCTGAATGACCTATTCAAAGAGCAAATAGTGAAGGAAATCTTAACGGTTCCACTCAGCTTTAATCCAAGGGAAGATAAACTAATGTGGACCAAGAATAAATCAGGATCCTACTCAGTGAAAAGCGAGTATAATAGGTTGTATGTTATCTAACATTAACTGAATTCGAACCAAGCATTCTCATCTTATGAAATACCTAGGACTCTATGGGAAATGGAAGCTGCACATCTATCCAAAGATATGACTAGTATATGTCAAAATGCACTACCCACAAGAGAGAATCTGTTCTGACCAAAAAAAAAAAAACACGAGAGAGTCTGTATAATAGGAAGGTCTTACCTGATCCTATTTACCTTATGTGCTTGGTCTGAAACTATAGAACACCTTTCCCTCCTTTGTCACCGGAGGAGAAATCTGGTTAGATTCGAGATAGAACATCAAGATTTCCCCCCATGTATCGCTAGAATGGACAAGTGGGTGCTTGAATGCTTTGATTCAACTATGGACTTTCCTTCAAGGGAAAAGCTTGCTGGAGTTATTTGGTTTATTTGGAAAGCATGAAACACTTTTATCTTTAAATCTCGCAAACTAGATTCGACCTCAATTGTTGATGCCGCTCTCACAATGAACAAGAACTTTGTTAGATGGAACTTAGGAACGGTGAAGCAAGTTAAAGGTCGAGGTAACCCACCTGGAAAGTGGACTCCGCCGGAAAGGGGGTCTCTGGAGCTCAACATCGGTGAGTGAAAAAAAAAAATGAGGACATTTCCATGTCAGGTTCATGTTAATGGGTCGATTTCGTGTGTAGACAGATTCATTTCGTGCCATGTTAGGTCATGCAATCTTGTCAACCCATCAGACTATTATCGAATCGCATGCTACCCGGATTCGAATCTACTTGAACTTCGATTTCTCAAAACCTCTTCAAACTCCAAATAGTGAATTCCTCCTGTATTGAATGGAACGTGAGTCCAGATTTATTAGCTTTTTTACGGTTGCACTTGTATGTATGGGCTTTGCTGGTCTCGAACTCTTCACAAGACAAGAAGGCCAAGAAGGCCCACAGTTGTCCAATCCCAATCCACATCGGGAATTCCCACTTTTTATTTTCGAAAAAAAAAGGACCAATTTCCTACCGCTCTTTTCTCCAACCAATTGACACCATTTTGAAAACAACTTGAAATCTATCCTGTCAGAGTTAGAACCGGCTGTTTCGAAGCCGATTTTAGAATCGAAACCCGTCTTTAATATCTATGGTTCCAATCGGTTCTACCCAAGAATTGACGGTATGAAATCGAGAGAAAAATTTTGGTAAAGGCCACATTTCAACTTTTTATATCTTGGGCTCCGTCGTTTCGCGAAAAACGAATACTTTTAAAAAAATATCACCTGTATTGCTTACAAAGATATACGAACGAAAAATATTTTTATCATCCATGAAAACATATAGATATAAATTATTATCGATAATAAAAATAGTTTTTATTTACTAATTACTTCAAGTGATGCAATCGGTCATTTTTAGAAAAATATATTCCAATTCATTCATATTTTGCAAAACAAATGGTGCCTAGAATTCGATTCGGGATGGAATCGGTCCCCTAATTCCTCATCCGAAAAGAAAAATACGACAGAACATAAAATGATCTTGGAGTACAATAGATAACACGGTTAAGCCATTCATACGAAATCACAATTCAAATTGGGAAAACGATACAAATGGTGTATGATTTTTGATCCAATATGCGATGTTGCCCCTACACTTTTGATACATGTTCAGTTTAGTTGTTGGACTATATAAAGATATTTAATGTTGTCCATGAACTTAAATTAATGGAAGGATAATATTAAATATTTTTATGTAGTTCAGGAACCAAACTGAACATGTACAAAAAGTTTAAAGATCACATTGAACCAATCAAAAATTTAAGGACCACATTGCACGTTGGGCCAAGATTTAGGGATTACATTCGGACAAATTAAAAGTTCAGGGATCATATTGCATATTTGACCAAAGTTCAGGGGCTCGTTATGTCATTATCCCGTTGGAATTCGATGTATAATTGCGTAAAAGTGTACATGTATGTTTTGGGCTCGAAAGAATCAACCGAGGAAAAAAAAAAGGGAAAAAGCCACCAAAAACTCCAAACTTTGCCACCTGTGACACATTTATCCCGAACTTTTTTTTATAACACCAAAAATCCCAAACTTTGCTATTTGTGACACATTTACTCCAATGCATTTAGTCCATGGGCATTTTCATCTTTTTTACTTTTCTTTATTTTTCTTTATTTTTCCTTTCCGGCGAGGGGGGCCCTTGCCAACGTCGGGCGAGGGCTGCCCTCGCCGGCGTCAAGCGAGGGCGACCCTCGCCTGGGCGAGAGAGGGCGACCCTCGCCCAACGCCGACGAGGGTCGCCCTCGCCCGACTCCCTCGCCGGAAAGGAAAAAAAAGGAAAAAAGAAAAAGCAAAAAAGTCGAAAATGCCCGTGGACTAAATACATTGAGGTAAATGTGTCACAAATAGCAAAGTTTGGATTTTTTTTGTGTCACAAAAAAAGTTCGGGGTAAATGTGTCACAGATGACAAAGTTTGGGGTTTTTGGTGACTTTTTTTCAAAGGAAAAAGAAAAAAAAAAGCAAAGAAAAGAAAAAAGAAAAAAAAATTAGCGAGACCGGTCCTTCGCAAAACCCTTCCCTTCCTCTCGCTTCGTTTCTTTCTTACATCTTTTCCTCGTAGCCTCGCCTGCAGCTTTTCACGAACCAGCAGCAGCGGCGGGAGAGCCGAAGCCTCTTCGCCAAATCTCGAAGCTCGGATTCGCGGAGGTGATCGATCGTGCGCTCTCGCTCTCGTCGTCTGTCGATTTCATTCCTCCGATTTTGTGCGCAGCGCCAGTTTGCTTAATCTGCGTCCGTTCTGTGCTCCCCGCTGTCTCTCTCTATCGCTCTTGCTAGATCCGGCCATCCTCCGACCGATCTATCTCGTCGATGTTCGCTGTGGTCCGCTTGCATTTCTTGTCGGTAGTCGGTTCCGTGGTTTTTTGGAAATGCTAGGAAGGAGCCCTTTTTGGCTGTTTAGGGTTTTAGTCCCTTTGAATTGTTGTTGACTGTGGCTCTGTTACTTAGTCGGTGTTGGGTGTTGGGATTTCTCTTTATTTGGGTCGAGAGAGAGAGAGATGAGAACGAGTCGGCAATAATTATGGATCGATTGCCGGAGGTTGTCTGTGTTTCGTGCATTTCTGGGTTCTTTGGGAGTGAATCGCGAGAGAATTGAGTATGGAGATGGTTTCTGTCTTGATGGAAATTGGGCTCTTTTGTCGAATATAGCTTCTCCAGATTCGACCCATTTCTCCGGTGTCTGGTTTCTACTTAGACTGGTCTGCATTCCGAGGTGCGCTCTGTAATGCTTGGACTGCCCCCCCTGCTGATGCTGATATATGTCTCGGCTGCGTGTGTACATGCCGCGAAAGTCGATCGAGGAAAGCTTCTCCTCCTTTGAAATCTGCATTCGCTTTTAATCGGCGATGGCAACGAACTAGGCCTTACTCCGAATCCCATCTCATCACTGGAGCAGCTGAATGCCTTTGTTTCATGTGTCCAAACCTCCTAGCACGAGATTCTCTCGTTTTATCTTTGATTGGGCCTACGCTTACTTTTCTTCAAATAGTGTCATCCTGACTTTTCTACAATACCCACACATTGGATGAATTATATTAATCTCCACTGTTTGAATTGTCATCGTCTCTGTTTTACTCATTATGTGCATGGGTTGGTGTTTGATCGCCCAAATTCCATGTCATACTGTAAAGAATCGCTCGCCTTTTTCTATCATATGGAATTTTCCCTTAAGATTTGGTGGTCTCGGGCTTATTTCATTAGTGTTCACTATAGATGGTTTTTATTTTTTGCTGCTAATTTTGCAACGTATTTCCCTCGGAACAATGTCATTGTCTGTTTTTTGTCAAATTTTCTAGTCAGCTTGGCTTTGGGGTTCATAAGGTTAATGATGTTTTCTGCTGCTGTCCACTGTTATATGAGCTTGTTAGTGACAAAACCACAAGAGATTGGATTAACAAATAATTATCTTCATGCTTTCTCATCCTTGATTTGCTCATTGGATGATAGGCCTACTTTGGGGAGGTTATGGCGTCGAAGTTGAACCAGTTGACATCAAAGGCCTGTCAAGCATCACAGTTTGTTTCGAAGCACGGAACTGTCTACTACAAGCAGTTGTTGGAGCAGAACAAGCAATATATTCAGGAGCCGCCGACTATTGAGAAATGCAATTTACTGTCAAAGCAATTATTCTACACTCGCCTAGCGAGGTGAGGTTTTGTGCTTTCTTCCTATGGGCGCACTTAGCATGGCACTTCATTTTATTTTATATTGCTCACATCTTTTTTTTTCACTGTCAGCTTTTGAAGTTATTCTGTGTGGATATGAAAATATAATCATTCTTAACTGAGAACGTATTGAAAGCTTGATACTTGATTTGGTCAAAAAGAAGACAAAGGGCGGAAATGTTTGTTTTAAATGAGGGCTAAATGGATAGTTTCATGTGCAATATCAAAGGTTCTTTTTGAAGGGTGTTTTGCAACCATTATTTCCAGAAGATACGAACATCCAAATTCCTTCTTTAGATTTCTATCCAGTTGTCCATTAAACCTTCATCTGAACCATCAAATTACCAGTTAAATTTGCTTCAGTATGAATTATAAGCTTAACCACGGAAAAAGAAGGCGAGATACTTGTTTGATTATTGATTATAATTTAAGTCGTGGAAGTTCATATGGCTTATAGGATAGAGAGATTTCATCTCTTTAAGTCTTTTTGTGCTTATTATGCTGTTGAGTTCCAGCAAGTATGATGGAACTGTGGAAGGGTTGTCTTCTTAGTGTGGGAACTCAAATATTAGGATTATGAAAAAAATTAACCACCATCACCAAGCTCTTCCCCATCAAGTGGCTCAACTATCTAATATGCATCGTGGTACTCTATCATCAACACATCCTCTATAACATCCTTATGCTTGAGATCTTTCATTAAAGTCTACACTCATGTCTTTTAGGCCTTCCTTACCTACCATCTCTGTCATAACACCACGTCTTCTCGTTGGAACATTGAAAGAATGTTGTTTCATGTATTCAAACCATCTTAAATTTGTTTTTCTTATCATCTATCGAAAGTCGACTTTCATTTAATATTAATCATTCTGGATTAGTTCAGCTGGTGTAACTTGCTTTTTACTTTTTCCAGATCTTGCTGCAATCACTACAAGTAGATAAATACTTAGGGTTCATTTGTTTGGAAGAAAACTGTTTCCGGGAAATTGTTTTCCGATTTTCTGGTGTTTGGATGATGAAAAACTAATCATCTCTGGAAAATATTTTCCATGGACGGAAAACAACAAACTTAAATTGGGGGAAAACGACTTCCCCTTCTAGGAAGGAGGAGCTCACTTTTCCTAAACCACTAAACAAATGAAAACTAACTATTTTTCTTGAAAATGATCTTCATGGAAAACATTTTCCTTTATTATGAAATTTTGAGTGAAACAAATGCACGCTTACACTAAAAATACGCAACTTGATCTTTCAGTTGTTCCTAGGGAGTGCGAGGTTGTGGTTGGTTGCTTATTGATCGGAAACTGTGCTATGGTTCCTATCAAAGACTGCTCAAGTTTTGCACTTCAATTCTATAGGTTATGAATTCGTAATTGCACAGTATTATTCTAGGCCTCTTTTGGGTGGTATTTCATATGCTCGAGTTATAACTACTTGAAAAATTCACCCGTTTGCATTGCCTGGTACTTTGTTGGTTGCACTGATTGGATATTTATCTGTTGTTGCACATAAAGTTAAAAGAACCCCCCCCCCCCCCCCCGGGGGTATGCTTAGTCTTTTCTGGACAGTTGGCCTTGGTTTGAGCCTCAATAACCATCTTCCTTTCCCCTATGTAGTTGTCTTAATACCATTGATTTTTGTCGATTTCATCTCTCTGAAGTGTTATCTTTTGCATCTTGCCTTGGTTTCCGACTTCTGCGCTGGTGTGCAGTATTCCTGGCCGCTACGAGGCATTCTGGAAGGAACTCGACTACGTCAAACATTTGTGGAAGAACAGGCAGGAACTAAAGGTCGAGGATGCTGGAATTGCTGCTTTGTTCGGTCTTGAATGCTTTGCATGGTACTGTGCCGGTGAAATTGTGGGAAGGGGATTCACTTTCACTGGCTATTATGTCTGAGAAGCAGCACTTGATGTGTGTTCCGGAGGGTGGAGTTTACATAAGCTTTGTCCTGATTGGCTTGGCTCGGATGTTTGGCACTCTCCCTGCAATTTTTGCTCTTTTTCTGCCAAGATTTTTGTAGCTGAGATATCAGTGTTACCTGTGATAACCACAATAATTCATGTATTTGAAGAGGCCTACATGATGTGCTGTGCCATTCTTTTGTTAGACACGCGGATACTCCCTTGAAAGATGGTGCAATAACTTTCTGCATTTTTGCTTACTGCTCTCTTCCTGATGTTGCTTGGTATTTGCATCTGAAAGGCAGATGGATACTTCGGTTCAGGATATTAATTCTACTTGCAGTTTGCAGTTTTTGGGTTAGCCTGACGAAGGCTGCAAACCCTGTGGTGTCTTGGCATTTCGAGTTCTGAAAAAGGAAAAAAGCTTTGCATTCTCACCGATTGTCGAGTTGGAACCTATGTCTATGGTTCTGTATTGAACACAATTACAATTGCAGGTGTATGTAGATGATGAAGCTCACACCACTCCGTTGAGATGTCATATGCTGCTGGTTCAGTTGCCTCTTATGTTTGCTTGTACATAGTAGCTTTTCATGAGGCTTCCCATCTTTTCTTGATTGATTGATTGATGTCTTTTCGACATTTCATTCCGATCTGCACACTTGTCATCGATAATAAAAATGTTTTTTTTATTAATTGATTATTTCAAGCAATGCAAGTAATTATTTTTAAAAAAATATTTGTTGAATCATTTATTTTCTGTTTAACATTTGGAGCCAAATTTACGTGGATTACCCTCGGCCCAATTATTTGCGTCTCTTCTAGATTGCTCAGTAGATTGGTTGATGCTGCTGCTTCTTCTTTTTTTCTTATCTTTTCTATACTCTTGTCACTGGTACTTCTACAGTCTCATTGGTAAAAAGGCAGAATCGTCCTGTTTTTAACCGTAATTTTCTTGAATTTATCATAATTTAACTGAACCTAACGTAAGGCCAATTGCGCTTGTAGGTAGTCATTCAACTTTATAAGTCGTAATTTATGCGTAATGGTGATAACTCATTACACTTAGCAATAGTGATTTACCTTCGGACAATAATTGGACCGGAGAGTACATGACAAAAAAATGCTCACACTTAACAACTAATTAATAGCATAGTAAAAATATCTTAAATTGTTGTAAGCGATTGTATTTACACTTAGTAATTCTCCTCAATAGCCCCAACTTTCGTACCTTTCCGTGAAAAACCCGAATTTATCTTAAATCATCTTTTCTTATTTTTTTGTAACATAACTCCATGATCGCAACAGTCCTTCACAATTCGTAAACTTAAAATCCATATAAGTGAGTAATATCCTTATATGTCCTGATTTTTCTTATTAAACAGTAACATCGGCAATTCTATAATTAGTAATTTTCCTAGATAGTTCATGAATTACTGTCTTTTTCAAATAATTAGACGGTCAAATTCTTTCATCGAACTATGTAAATTACATATAAGACCGATCATTTTTGCCAGTAATTCTAACATAATTCAAATGACCGGCTAAGAAATTGGGGTGATTGGTTTAAAAACCTACATCTTGATTAGCCTTTTTTTCCCCAAAACATGGGAAAAAAAAATACAGAAGGTAACCCGCCAGCTGGCAGCTGCCACGCCCTTCGTTGTCCTAAGAGGCCAATCGGAGAGCAGGGACTCTTGAGCTCTCCTCCAATTGGCCCGGACCAGGAGATCAGGCCCCGCAGCGAGTACATACTCGTAATTTCACATCTTCTCCCCCGGAGACGAAGGCTCGCTCAGGCGAGCGAAACGGACGAACAAGAGGAGGAGGAGGAGAAGAGAGAGAGAGAGAATGCTGCGTCCAGTCGCGGCATTTGCCATCATCATCGCCGCCTCCATCGCCGTCCTCGCCGATTGCTCCGGCGACGGCTCACAGGTCAGAAGCAGAACACACGCTCTCCGTTTCCATTAAGCCGAGCGCGCGACGACGCCGTCTAATCACCCCGCTTCCCTCTTCCGTCGTTCTGATGCGTTGCAGGTCAGGTGCAGCCGGACTTGCGCCGCCGAGAACTGCGATAGTAAGCCCTACGGCCCCGCGCGCGCGCGCGCGCTTCATCCGTTTCCAATGATCTTCTAGTTCCGGAGCATCGTTTTCCGTGCTTCGTCCCCGTCGTTCATCTGTGGTCTGACCCGATTTGATTTTGACTTTTGATTCTGTCCGAAAAACTTGCAGCTATCGGGATCAGGTACGGCAAGTACTGCGGCGTGGGATGGACTGGTTGTGCGGGGGAGAAGCCGTGCGACGACCTCGACGGCTGCTGTAAGGTTCACGACGAATGCGTCGAAAAGAAAGGTTCTGTTTGCTTTTCGCGCATTCATATGTTATACGAGTAGATTCAGATGGATTGACAAAATTTGGTCTGTTGCTGTTCATGCATTTGATATTGGGAGAAGCACAGTTCTTTTTTTTTTTGTGTGTGTTTTCTTTTGAAATTTTGTTAACTGGATGAAGCTTCTAACTTGGCTTGAAGCAAGAGAAATCTAGGTGATGAGGATACTGACATAATCTAGTTCTGTTGAGTTTAGGTGCAAAGTATTTAGCGTTTTTCGGGGGTAAAAAGCAAAAATTATCATTCTCAGAGATATGCACCGGTAAATAATTATCTGGATACAAAACAATTATGAGTAACCAATCTCAGCTTCGCATCTATTTACTAAAAGTTAACATTTTTTAGTAGTTAGACTAAAAATGTACATTATTTTAACAGTTTACAATGTGTAGGAGATATTGCATGCCTTTTCGTATGAAAACATCTGCAGCGAGGTTTTGATCTTTCGATACCTTTATCATCTGCACTAAGGCAAGAGAAATTTTCTAGCAAAATGGCTTGCAAATGTGATTTTTTTTCTTGTATGGATGTAAGGTTGAAGTAGGCTGCTAGCAACATCTTTAAGTGAGAGAATGTGGAAATTGGCTCTTAGTTGCAAGAAGCTAATTTCGTTATTTATAGTTATTTTTCTATGAGCTGTCACATCTGTACTTGTCTAGCTAGTTTGAGTTGGTATATGCACATGCAAGTAAGGTATTTCTCCCCAAGGCATAGCGATAGACCATTGCATATAAGGTATTTCTCCCCAAGGCATAGCGATAGACCATTGCATCGCGTGGAACCTCATTTGACTGATCTTTCTTTTATAAGGTCTAGTACTGGCTGTCATTGCTCTCCCCTGGTTGCACATGCCTTGCAAAATAGAGCCACCGACTATCCTACATTGAAATTTCCTTTCTCAATTGCTTCAAAATCGAATCTATCGTGGAAATACACGTGAAAGCAGCAAAATCAATCTGAGGATTGATTTGAGGAAGAATTGAAGGATATGTTGTCCAGCAACAACCTGATTTCCTGTATTCTGTAAATGTCAACATATGCTTAGAGACTGATTAGTGTAGGCCATAGCATCTCAATTAAATAAAATGGTTCTAGTCGTGATCATATCTTCTAGGCCATGAAAATCAGGAAAGGGGGTAGTTGACTGTAATGCAACTGTTTGTTGAGTGCCAATCCATAACAGGTGAAGTTATAAATGGCTTGAATTGAATGTTCATATTACCACACGATAAATTTGCGGGATGGATATGGTTTTTCCTTTTTATGTTGCTTTCTATGTTTTATTTTCAATGAGATCAATGAATTGTGAAACAACTGACCTTCCAGGTATGACTAATGTAAAATGCCACGAGAAGTTCAAGAGCTGCATAAAGAAAGTGCAGAAGTCTGGAAAGATGGGTTTTTCTCGGGATTGTCCTTACGAGACTGCTGTACCGACTATGGTTCAGGGCATGGATATGGCCATCTTGTTCAGCCAGATAGGTAATTCAAAGCTTGAGCTCTGATTTGCTCAAGTTAAGAGATTGGTAGAGTAAAAGAATCCCATTCTTTTTTTAGCATCATGTAAACATACTTAAATATTAATTGCTTTGACGGATAAAAATATTGAATCGACTGTCACATGACCCATCTTTTCTTGATTAGTGTTACTTTTCATGAATGTATCACTTGACGGATCCTTTTCGATCAAGTCACCCTTTGGTACTTTCCCCTCATGATGGAGAGTTGGTTTAATGATCATGTATTTACTCAAAACTGTGTCACAATGATAATACCTTGTTTGCGAGGTCCTCTTAGTGCAATCTGTTAAGAGTCAGATGCAGTGTATTACTTCACTTCAGTTCACTTAGAGAGTAGAAGCAGTAATCTTCCAGGAACAGCAGATCAGCTGTCTGCTTTATTCTTAATTCTGGGTAGATTCCTTCTCTTGGATCAAACACTCATTTGATATGTTTGCCACAATCAGTCCAGAGAAGCCACAAATTTTTTTTGGTATAAGTTTCTCTAGCAATGTTTGCCTTTGTTGATGAGCATCCATAACCTTTTTACTTGCATTTTGGGTTTTCATTCTGATCGTTTAGTAAAGAAATGGAAGCCCATGTAAATGTCCGTTTGTAACATTTCACTGATCTGGAATGACACGGGGATGTCTATCTGGTCGTCCGGTGCTTCTTTGTATGGTAATTTCTCTGCAGAGTTTGTAACATGAAATGTTAACGCTTAGTAATTGATCAATAGCATACTAAAATGGCTGAAATCGTCATAAGTGACGGTAGTTTCGCTTAGTAATTGTCCTCAATAAGTGTAATTTTTCTACAAGTCCTCATAAATGACGCGGTAGTAACCATTCTTAACGTACAGAAATCCCCAAAAAATTTTGGCGAAAGACTGAACGACCTGAATTTGTCGTGAACCTTTATATTCCATATCCTTGGTAACTTACCTCCTTGAACGCAACATTCCTTCATAGTTTGTACACTTGAAGACCCAGTCAGTGAGTAATTGTCTGCCGTCATATGTTGTAATTTTCATCAGTTGTTTGTAAGTTAATGTCCCGATGGCTGAACTTTTTTTTCCAGTTGATCCAACCGTCCAGATTACATACGGGACCAGTCCCGTAAATTGCTAGATTGGACCATAGAACTTGCCTCAGTCGTCCAGATCGTCCCTTTTATTAGCTTTTGCAGATATATATTTTTCCTCGAAAGGAGAATCAGAGTTCACTAACCATTATGAACATTAGCCAACTTATGGGAATCATATGAGAGAGCCTCTGAAGACAGTAAACTTTCTTTGACCTCTCTCCACCTTTTCTGTTCAAGGTGGCGCATGCAAAGATCAATGCAAGATGATGGCTTCAAGCCTACAACTACGTTGATCATGCAGTCATATGCAAAGCATTCGATATATTACCAAGTTTCATCTAGGTTTTATGTTTTAGCAATGATTTGATATCATCGTTCCTACATATCTATTCATATCATGTCTTGTTGAGCAGTATGCTATTTTTCTATAAATTGTCTTGGTACACATACTTACCATTTTTTGTTATGTTTAACGCTTCGTCTGTTTTGCAGAAATGAATAATTTGGAAAATATTTTCTTGAAAAAAACTGCTTGTATCGCTTAGATGTTATCTAATACATCTCTCGACCCATACGAAAATCCATCTTAAGGAATTGTATGTTGGCGTTGGGCAGGCTTTCGTCTTCTTTTCTGCAGAAGACAGCATTACATTATGGTTTGACCCTAATTAAGATAAAACCTCAACATCACTTTTGCGAATGCTCTTGGGTTCAAGACAATTCATTTTTGCGGTTTTCCCTGTCGTGTGGAACTTTCTCTGGAGAGGGACCTTCATTATTTTTTGATTAAGGAAACAAACAAGATCAATATCTATGACAAAATGCCAAAAGTAAGTTGACAGATCTTTATTCTATAAACACTGTTTCGATTAACGTGCGAAAAATAAACGGATTATTATGGTACATGATAATACTGTGTAGAGAACCTTGGTCTTTTCAGTTATTTCCGTTGCTGGACAAGATCCTACTTACTACAGTTCCCAGAAAGTTCCAAAACCGATACAAATACCACTTCTTTCTTTTGAGTATATAAGACAAGACTGTGAAGTCCCTCGTATTGATCACGAGTAAAAAGAACAGGAACAGAAAGCAGTTCTATACAACAGTTTCAGTCTATTAATTTGCCAAAGCAAGCAGACCAAGCATCCGAGCTTTCCTTTTTCAAATTGTTAAGCTTCAAGAAAGAATGTCGAAGGTGAATTTTCTTCGCAGAAGCTTCAAACCTGCAAAGGGTAGTAATCTTATCTCTCTCTCTGTCTCTGGGTAAAGAATATTTCTATTGAAGATTCTTCGCTCTTTTGCCTTTTGTGTGAGGAAGTTTTGTGGGTAATCAAATACTTCGGGAAAGGATTGAGCTTTGCACACAGATTAAGAGGAGTCTAAGTGAGTGTTTGGAGTATATATGTCTGATGTTTCCCGTTGCAGCAAGCCATTGTTAAAGCTTGTGGTTTCAGAGATAAAGCTGTTGAAGAACAAGAAAGAAATCCACACGAAGCAGCTTAGGAGAGGTGGTGCTGTTGCTCAAGACCCTTCAGGACCAAACTGCTGGGATTCAGGAGCATGTGATGTCCGGATAATTTCCCGGAAGTTTGAGTGTTTGCAGACGCTTGATGTTGAAGTTGCAATAGTTGACCGTAGATGATCTCTGCATCTTAAACTAGGCAGACTTATCGTAAATCCGGGTTTAGGCGCGTATTGACTATTGTTGCTGATGTTTCGCTTTCACAAGTTCGACATTACATTGTTGCTTTGACAATATAACAAGCGCTTTGACTATGGTTCATCAATTGTTTACTCTTCCTCTGTCAGGTTGATCATATGATCAGGTAAGAGAGACATTGCAGGTATATGATCTCATCGTATAGCACTGCCAAACTACCGAAGCACACATGCCAACCATCGAGTCGCAAAAGGAGGCTATCTATTTTACTTAGCAACTGCTTTTAACTTGCGTTGTGCGTCTTTGGCAAAACTGACATCTCATACATCTTCCAGGATATGCCTGTTGACTTTGCTAAGTTGTGTTCCAATTTGAGACGTCAAAGAAATCCGATCCAAGTAGGAATTCCAAATGCTAATAGGACTAATCGTTTGCGATACGAACAAGCAAGACATTATTGAAATACTTTCCATGTTGGAGTTGGATTCCTAGTCTTAATTGGTTTCCTAATTTGAGTCGGCAAGTCAAATTAGAACATATAAATGCATATTTTTCTTGGTTGTAACACATAGAGCAAACAAGAGGATGTTAGGGTTTTCTCTTTGTGACTTAAGTGAATTCTCTGAGAGAAATTGGGATGTTTTGGGTGTAATTTTGGGCAGGAAAACACTAGAGCGATTGTAAAGTTTTTTTTTTTGGGTGAAGTAGAGCGATTGTAAAGTTCGTATTCTTTATATTCATTATGATTATTTGGTGGGTGGCTCTCCCGTGGAGTGGTACCGATATTTTGTTCTTCTCATGTCAGCCTTAAATAGACTTCCACATTATTTCACAATAAATATTCTTTTTTTCCCAATACATAGATTGACTTCACTCCAAGTAAAGTAATAATGATCAGCTGGATCTGGATTTATGTGTTTCTTGGACAGAAAATATCCCCGTCTCTCGTGCATTGTAACTGAGAATTCACACTTCATATAAAAAGTCAACTCTCCCATCTCTTTATTTTATTCAGAAAGATTAAACTTGTCCCCTGAAATCTGAAGCCAACAGTTAAGATGAAGAAGTGTTTAAACCACAGAAACCAGAGAAATAGATTGCTGATATCTACTTGTGGCCACACAATGTCCCAGGGTGCGCATGCCTGCGTGTCCAGTGTCTCCTATAACTTTAAGAACCAGGGAATCATATCTATTTGTGAATTCTGATGACTGAAATTTTACTAATCTTTTCCTTTTCTTTTTCTAGTTCATCTAGACCATTTGCAGTACTTTCACATAACGAATTTTCCTTTGCCAGGGCCAACAACATATGCAAATGCTTGGGAAGCTAGGATTTAGCACATTCATGCTGGAAAAGCCCGGTTTTGCATGGTTATTATTGCTTGAAAGCTTGATAAGCTCATTTTAGAATAATTCAATACTATATCATATGGAAAAAGCACTTACCTTTACCAAAAAAAAAAAATATCATATGGAAAAAATTCTAGGATTTGTTAGGTGAATGCGTTCCTGTAAAGGGTTATCCAAAGGGTCCCCTCTGCTCGTTATCTCCAGGTTGATGCACTGAGTTTCTTTCATTTGGGTCTGCAGTGCAGTTGTGCTGCTTTATTTCTCGTCTCTGAAGTTCTGAACTTAGATTACAGAGCAATCGTACCATTAAAGATATTATGGTCTACACAGCCCTGAAAAATTTCTTTATTGGTACTAATTAGCCAACCAAACGTTCTCCGACAAGTTTATCCCAATTTTCTGATGAGCAACTATGTCTTGCTCTAATACATTGTTTTCATTTAGGATTTAACAAGAACTTAATCGGCATGATAGTTGAAAAGGAAACAATACACTCAAACACAACCACTAATTTGTTTTTTTTTTTTTGGTAAAGACCACTAATTTGTTTGATATCTGTCTAAATCTCAAAAGTTGTCGGCCAATGAACTCTCTAACAATGTAGTAATGCATTTCAAGTTGCTTTGTAAAACTGAGAAGTGAATTGAATCGAATAATTTATCTTCAGAATGCAGTTCAAGAATTGTCTTCACCTGATAAAGATAAGCTTGATTCTGTCGTGCTCTAATTTATCATTATAACTGTGTTCTATGATTATTGTTCACGGATAATTTCCTAAAACATCAGAGAAGAAAATAATTGAAATATTATTGTGATGCTTCCAGTAAAATGAATGCTGTTAAAAGGGGGAAAAGAGGTTTTTGAAATCAACCAGAGTATGTGTGAACTCTAGAACGAGGTTAACAGATAATTACTTCTCAAAGCACACGGCGCCTGCATTTAAATATGTGGGAAAGCGATTATCTTCGCATTCTTTTCCATTGACTGAACGAACTGGTGCAGTTACAAAACAGTACCAAGGAAATTACATTGTGTTGTATGCCAAAGTCAACTGCCAGGAAGATGAAGCAAACACTCCACGAAACCGTATGGTCTATATTGTTTTAAAGTGAAGGAACAATCCTTGTCTATAAAACACCAAATTTGTCAGCGTCCATAGAATCTATGACAACTTGACAGTTCCACCAACTCCAGAAGGGCATTTCGCCATCAATACGCAGAGCTAGTTCTCAAAGGTTCAGTAAGGCAAGTTCCAACCTCTAATTTACAGCTTTTATAGATGAGGCATTTTAATCAGTAGAGGAGACTCCTTGCAGTGATTCACGGTCATATTTCATGACAAACATCTTTCAAATCTATGCGCACAGTCTGTAGTCTTGTTGATTATGTGCTATAGCAATCACAAATGTGTTTGTAAACCATAAACACGTGGTCATTTGGAGTCATTAGCTTGATGGGATAGGCAGTTTGATTAGGCAAGAAATTTTTACTTTCCTAGGGAAAGAGTGAAAATGGAAGAGAAAAAGAAAGCAGCATCAAATTATGATAAGGCATTGTTGCAGAGTAAGGAGCTGTATCAGGTACTTCATTTTTTGTCATTCACATCCTCTATTTCTTTCCCTCTTTTCAGTTAAATGTTAAGTTAGCTTCATCCTTCCACACGCCAGAAAAAGTCCAACCCTTCGATCATGTCAAAAGCAGGCCATTCAGGGGTTTCTTGAGTGCTTCCTCTCGGCCGATCCTAATAGGTTAAGCTGAATATGAATCGAATACAATTTGGCTAATCTGTAGGAATCTTTACCTTCTGTTAGACTGCCATTGTGTCTTAAAGTTTTGCTTCCCTGCACATGTTTAATTTCGCAGTACATTTTGGACACAAGTGTGTACCCAAATGAACCAGAGCCTCTTAAGGAACTGAGAGAAGTTTCGGCAAGCCATCCAAGGTCTCTCTCTGAATTGAAACATCTTGTAATTAATTCTGTTTCCCGGAGGATATTTCCCCCTAACAGTAAACAAGGGATTCAACTTTTCTTCTTTTATTTGTTCATATTCAGTTATTGGATGGGCACAGCACCAGATGCAGGTCAATTGATGGGAATACTGCTGAAGCTTATCAATGCTAAAAGGACCATTGAAATCGGGGTCTTCACCGGATACTCTCTTTTACTCACTGCCCTAACAATTCCTGAGGATGGAAAGGTCTCCAAGCACTCACCATGTGTTATAATATAAGAACTTGATTGGATTGCTCATGTAATCACAATTGCTGCAGATAATAGCCATAGATGTCGATCACGAGGCTTATGAAATGGGATTTCCCGTTATCGAGAAGGCTGGCGTAGAGAACAAAGTCAACTTCATTAAGTCCGAGGCACTGCGAGCTCTAGATGATTTAATGGAAACTGTGGGTCATTTACCAGCCTTTCCCAGTTTATGCAGTTTACTCTTGCGGCATCAAATTTTCTAGAAGAAATGCTATATGCACATACTTTGATAGAGCGAGCAAATTTTACTTCAGAATACATTATACCTGTGAAAGACAACATAAAAATTTTGTTTTGTACATTCTGATGGGCTCTATCTACTACTTGTGTCGCCTTGTGGGTAACATTTACCTCTTATGCTTTCCTTTGTTGTATCGAGTCTGATTGTGATTTGGCATAATGAAACAACATGCAGCCTGATAACGAGGGGAGCTTCGACTTTGCCTTTGTCGACGCGGACAAAGTCAACTACTTGAATTATCATGAGAGGTTGATGAAACTGGTCAAAGTGGGTGGACTAGCCATCTACGACAACACCCTCTGGAGAGGAACAGTTGCGATGCCTGAATCTGCAGTTGGGGAAAAATATAAGGAGGGTCGAAATCTGCTGCTTGAATTCAACAAATTACTGGCCAACGATCCTCGCGTCCAAATTTGTCATGCTTCGATAGGTGATGGGATGACAATCTGCCGGAGACTTCACTAAGCTTGTATCCTTGACACCCACATAATTGTTTCTTTCGGCAAGGAGATTGCATTCGCCATAACTTCTTATATCTTTGGCCTGTTGTTGTCTTTTATATTGTACAAACCACAACATTTATGGATAGGCCAAAATTGATGTGGTCATCAGAAAGTTCTATGAACAATTAATAAATATTGTTACTACAGAAACATTCATAAATAATAAATGTACTAGTTCATTTTGTTGTGGTGTCGGAAAATTTCATTGGAATCCTTCTTCAAGTTTTCAATTTGAGCTTGTCACGTGTTGGTTTCAAGTTATCTACGGATTCATTTTCTTCGAACTGATTGCATCCATCCAAAATAAATGTGATGACTCCCTACAAGGTTCTGCCAAGCAACAGAACGACAGAGAAACTATCACAAAGCAAACCTTACCTTGGGTTGGAACTTTGGAAATTTGCATGGTGATAAGGCATGCCAATATTGCCAATGTTCGAGAGTTGATTCACGCCACATGATTTGTTTATGGCCAAGACAGAGGCTTGGAAGAAGCATGCTCTTGAAAACTTTGCTCAAGGGATGATCAGTACTACTGTATTCTGACTGGGTTGCTAAATCATGACCATTCCTCAAAAACAGCTCTGCAGTAATCCCAGAAAGAGAGGGAGAGAGAGAGAGAGAGAGAGGGGGGGGGGGGGGGGTAAATGATCACACCGCAAATTAGCATCATATCCTGTCCCGTTCTTGTTACCAGGGCAAGCAAAACCATAATTTACTTACATTAAGTGCATCAGACGAGAACAAATAATAACTAGGCAGAACACCACAGCAGAGTCCTGTCTCACTTGCACACAATGCAGGGTAAAAGAATAGATTAAGAAGAACGCAATCCAATTAGCCTACTGAATCTATAACAAGATCATTGCCATATTCTTGTTTTCCTTATAATTACATACTTTCGTGGCTATCTGCAAGCAAATTATGTCTAACAACCTTCAATTTGTATGATCGAAGGTCCACATATGAACAAATGTCGGCAGATGAACAGTCTCCCAACCTATCAATACTTTTCAAGTTGCTTTCTTTTAACAAAACAAGTTTCGTATAACTTCAAGGACAGAGTTCCCAATGCAGATTGCGGTTCAGGAATTGTTTTCACCGGATAACACTAAGCTTACTTCCACCTGTTTCTTATGTAGCACTATCATGATGTCAACCGTTGTTCATGGATAATTTCCTCGAAGCTCAGAAAATAAAAGAAAGATGATAATCGAAAACATCATTGCAATTCTATCAGAAACACGCTCATCGTGAAAGGGAGAAAAAGAAATTCTTGAAATCATCCTAATTAGTGTGCCCTCTAGAACGGCACTAACAGATTATTACTTCTCAAAGCACACGGTGCCTATGTTGAAATATGTGGCTTATGTCCTCGCACTTCGTTTTTTTTATTGACCAAGTCTAGCTACAATCAAGGATATTTTGTAGTTGGTGACAATTGCTACATGTCAACTGCCAGGATCTCAGTTGGACACGCCACCAAACAAATTATAATGTTAGAACTAACCTTTCTTTAAAACGCCAGATCAGTCGGCATTGACAGTATCAAAGTAACTTAACAGTTTTCTCAATTTCTGGGGGATAATCTGCCTTTGGCACGACACTGACAAATAGTTACTTTTCAAAGCACACGGTGCCTATGTTGAAATATGCGGCTTATGTCCTTACATTTTGTTTTTTTCTATTGACTAAGTCTAGTTACAATAACAAGGATATTTCGTAATTGTACAATTGCTAAAAGTCAAGTACTAGGATCTCAGTTAGACACTCCACCAGACAAATTATATTGTAGTGTAGAACTAAAGTTTCTTTAAAACGCTAGATTAGTCAACAATGATAGTACCGGAATAACTTCACAATTTTCTCAATTTCGGGGGGATAATCTGCCTCTAGAATGACACCGACAGATAATTACTTCTCAAAGCACACGGTGCGTATGTTGAATGTGGCTCATGTCCTCGCATTTTGTTTTTTTTCTATCGACCGAGTCTAGTTACAATAACAAGGATATTTCGTATTTGTACAATGGCTCCTGGTCAACTATCAGGATCTCAGTTAGACACTCCACCAAACAAATTATTTTATAGTGCAGAACTAACCCTTCTTTAAAAAGCCAGATTAGTCAGCATTGATAGTATCATAATAAATTGATGTTTTCTCAATTTCTGGGGGATGATCTGCCATTAACACGCAGCTAGTTCTCAAAGCTTCTACGAGTTAGGCAAGTTTCTGACATCTAAGTTACAACTTTTTGTAAATGGGGCATTTTGATTAGTTGAGTAAACTCTTTATAGCGCAGTGAAGGTCACTTTCCGTGATAAATATCTGTAACTCTCATAAAAATAACAAACACCGAAGTTTTTCGACCGTGAACCTGTGGTCACTCGGGGTCATTTCTGGATATTGCAGGAAGTTCGACTCAGTAAGAGTTTGCATTTTGCTAAGGAGAGAACACAGAAATGGAAGAGGATGAATAGCTATAATGCTTTGACATTCAATCGACTGTGTATAGTTATAATAAGATGCATATTTCATAGTTGTCCAATTGCTACCGGTCAAATACCAGGAGTCTCAGTTCAAAAAATCCGCCAAACCATTTTATTTTGAAGTGCAGGACTAACGCTTTCTGTCTTTATTCTTGCATTATTTTCCTCGAACCCCGATAATACAAAAAGCATCTTTATGATGCTCGCAGAAGAAGCATTTGAGGGGGAACAGGGGCTCTTTTGAGTTCTACTCGATGCGTTTGGTAACTATTTTATTCTCGAAAATAATTTCTACTTAGAAATGATTTTTTTTATTCTATTCCTAAAAATAATTTCTAATCATTTGAAAGAGTTTGGTAAATATCCAAAATTTATATTCCTGAAATAGAAAAAGAACATAAATGCGTTTAGTAATTATACAAAATTTCTTTTTATTAGTAATATTTTGAATTTTTTAATATTTCTTTCTCTTTTTTCTTCCTTTTTTTCTTTTCTTTTTTTTGCTTCTTCTTCCTTGGCCAATGGACAGGTTGCCGGCGCCGGCAACCGGCCACAAGCCCGAGCTGGCGAGGGCGTCGCAACCCGAGCCGCCGCCCTTGTGGCCTGGGCGAGGATCGCCCTCGCCAGACCGGTGAGGCGGCCCTTGCCGCTCGCAGCCTGGACGAGGGTCACCCTCACCAGATAGGCCATGAGGGTCCAGCCCTCGCCAACCACATGCTGGGAAAGAAGAAGAAGAAGATAAAAAGAAAAAAAATTCTTTTCCATTTCTAATTCTTGTTCCCAGAATCAAGAGTCAACTATTTTTTTATTCTTGATTCTATTCCAAAACTGATTTTGAGAACAAATTTGTGCTCGAAAACAAAAAATTTACCAAACGGATTTCTATTCTTTTTTTATTTCAAGGAACAAACGAATAGAATCAGGCATTGTTTGGCTGGTTATCAAATGGGCCCTTATACATCTCTCCACTTATACGAAAATCCATCTTAAGGGATTGTATGTAGACACTGGGCATGGTTTCGTCTTCTTTTTTGCAGAAGACAACATTATATTGTAAATTGACCCTAATTAAGATCAAACCTCAACATTATACTTACGAATGTTGTTGGGTTTAAGAGAATTCCTTTTTGCGATTTTCCCTGTCGTTACCAGCTCCATGTAAATGCCTCAACGCATAGCAAAATTATAAATTCAGATTGTACGTACTCTTCTCTCATGTGGAACTTTCACTGAAAAGAGACCTCAATTGTTCTTTGATCAAGGAAACAAACAAGATTGATATCAATTACAAAATGCCAAACGTAAATTAACAGAACTTTATTCTATAAACACTGTTTCGATTAATGTGCGAAAAATAGACAGCTTAGTATGGTACATGATAATACTGTGTAGAGAACCTTGATCTTTTCAGTTATTTCCGTTGCTGGACAAGAGCCTATTACTTAATTACTACAGTTCCTAGAAAGTTCAACAACCGACACAAATACCACTTCCTTCTTTCTTTGGACGTGCATATGATAAGACTGTGAAGTCCATCATATTAATCATGATACATATTCTGGATTGGTTTTGTTAATTATTGGGGACGATGGATCGATATTCACGATCGCTGTGAACCCAGTGAAGAGTGAATATGTATATTGTATAAGGGCTAAATGCTACACATGGATACGAGTCACATGGGAGCCACGTCTAGAGCCTTATACTACTCAAGGGCTAACTTCTACATGATGACGTGAGTCTCATGGGACCCAGCTTTGGGGCCTCGGTTAGTGTTCAGCCGGCTAAGTGATGTTATATGAAATTTAACGGTCATAAACTATCAATGTGTGATATGAAATTGATTAATGAAATAGACCATTTGTGTCTGATTCAATGTTGTTGATTTAAAATGAGTTTTTTTTATTCGTATAAAGTTTGGTTGATAATGTATAACTCATTTTTGGTGTTTTACATATATTATATACTGGATTTGGGATTGAGTTTTTGATATTACGTGGTAAATACGCAAAGTGATTGCTCGATCTACTTAGAATAGATATTTACTACTCACTGAGCGGTGGTTGCTCGGACCATTCTTCTTATCATGTTTTTCAGGTCCCTCGATTAGTGTCGAATAGGACGAGCGCACTGATAGCGGGAAATTTTTTGTAGTTGAATTTTGGGTATGCGTCGGAGATGTATACATACATTTTATTGGATTATAGAAACTCCGATATGTTGATTTGAGTTTGAGATTGTATCTTTTAGGTAGAATGAATGATGACCGTGTCATTACCCCTAATCCTTTAGGATTCGGGGTGCAACAATCTTTGCATCTTAAACTAGGCAGACTCTTCATAAATCCGGGTTAAGGCACGTATTGACTGTACTTGCTTATGTATCGCTTTCACAAGCCCGACATTACATTGTTGCTTGGACAATATACTACTCTCTTTGGCACTCGCCCTTGATGTCTGATGAGTATAAATCATGGTTGAGATGCATGTCATGGAGTAGTTCATCAATTGTTCGCTCTTCCTCTCTCTCGTTGAACACGTGATCAGTCAGAAAAGACATTTCAGGCACATGATCTCATCGTGGTGCAGCCAAATTATCGCAGCGCACATGCCAACCATCGAGCCTTACAAGGAGGCGATCGATTTCACTTAGATAGTCATCTCTTCTTAACATGTGTTTTGCGAGAATGATTTCTTTTGACAAAACCGACATCTCATCCATCTTCCAAGATATGCACCGTTGACTTTGCTGAGTTGTGTTCCAGCTTGAGACGGCCAAGGAATTCCAAATGCAAATAGGACCGGATGGTTTACCATCCGAGCAAGCAAGAAATTATTAAAATGCCTTTTTCACGTTGGAGTTAGATTCCTAGTTTTAATCAGCTTCTTAATTTGAGTTGGCAATTCACATTAGACCGTGTAAAACACGGAATTTTCCTTTGTTGTAACACAGAGCAGACAAGAGGTTGTTAGGGTTTTCTCTTCGTGGGTATTCCAAGTGAGTTCTTTGTGAGAAATTCTTATGTTTTTTTGTTGTAGTTTAGGGCAGGAAAACACTTGAGTGATTATAGATTCCATATTCTTTGGATTCATAGTGAGTACTTGGCGGGTGGCTCTCCTGTGGAATAATAAAGACTGTGATTGACTGAACTAAGTAAATCGTTATTTTTTGTTCTTCATTGATTTCTCTTATTCTTTTCACGTTAAACTTAAATTGCAAAATCCATCGACTTCCGCATTATTTCACAACAAATATTCTTGTATTTCCAATACAAAGATTGACTTTACTACAGGATGACGTGCACGTTGTTTGCTCAGGAAGCAGTGGAAAATTGTTGACAGGAAATATCTGTGTCTCTCGTGCATTGTAATTGAGAGTTTACACTTGATTCAAAAATCAACTCTCCCATCTCACACCTGATTTAAAATCAACTCTCCCCTCTCTTTATTTTACTCAGAAAGATTAGACTTTTTTTTACTGAAATCCGAAGCCAACAGTTAAAGATAGAGGAGTGTGTAATACTAAATGTTGAACAAAAAGAGGATGAGCCAGGGAAATGGATAACTGATATCTACTTGTTGCAACAGTTTCACAAAACAAATTTTACTTTTCCGGGGCCAACAACAGATGCAAGTGCTTGGAAAGCTAGAATTTAGTATATTCATGCTGGAAAAGCCCGGTTTTGCATGGTTATTATTGCTTGAAAGCTTGATAAAATCTTTTTCAAATAATCCAAAACTATATCATATGAAAAAATTGTAGGATGTGAAAGGTAATCGTGTTGTTGTAAAGGGTCATCCAAAGGGTACCCTTTGCTCGTTATCTTCTGGTTGATACATTGAGTTTCTATTATTTGGATCTGCAGTACAGTTGTCCTAATTCGTTTCTTGTCTCTAAAGTTCTGAACTTAGATTTCAGATCAATCGTATCATCGAAGACATTATCGTCTATACGGCCCTGACTAATTTTTTTTACTCATTCGCCTACACAATTTCTGCATCAAGTTCATCTCAATATTCTGATGAGCAACTGTATCTTGGTATCTGCTCAAATACATAGTTTTCACATACGATTCAACAAAAACTTATTCCGCATGATAGTTGAAAAGCCAATAGTACACTTGAACACAACCATGAATTTGTTTGATGATCTGTGCAAATTTAAAAAGTTCTGGGCCGATGAACTCTTTCACAATCTATTTATGCATTTCAAGTTGCTTCTGAAAAACCAAAAGAAGTTCCTGAAATTGACAAAAGTGTGTGTGAACTCTAGAACGAGGTTAACAGATACTTTCTTCTCAAAGTACACGGCACCTACTTTGAAATATGTAGGAAGGCAATAGTCCTTGCATTCTTTTCAACTGATTGAACGAATTGGTGCAATTAAAATACAATACCAACAGGATTACATAGTATAATATCCTAAAGTCAACTCCCAGGCACATGAATCAGACACCCCATGAAACCATTTAGTCTATATTATTTTAAAGTTACGGAATAATCCTTGTCTTGCACCAAATTAGTCAGCCTCCATCTATTATAAAGAGAACTGGATATTTGGCCATTACTACGTAGAGCTAGTTCTCTAAGCTTCAATAAGTAAGGCAAGTTCCAACCTCTGATATACAGCCTTTCATAGGTAAGGCATTTCAATCAGTGAAGGAGAGACCCCTTGCAGTGAATCATGGTCATATTTTATGATAAATATCGCTAAAATCTATGCATGGCACAGTCTGTAGTCTTGTTAATTATGTGCTATCGTAATCACAAACATGTTTGTAAAGTGTGAACATTAGGTCATTTGGGTTCCTTGATGTGAAGGCAGTATTCTAAGGAAAGAGCAAGAATGGAAGACAAAATGAAATCTGCATTAAATTATGACAAGGCGTTGTTGCAGAGTAAGGAGCTGTATCAGGTACTCCATTTATTGTCATTCACATCCTCGATCTCTTTCCCTCTTTTCGGTCAAATGGTAAGTTAGCTTGGCTTTCATTTTTCCACATGCCAGAAAAAATCCAACCCTTCGATACTGTCAAAAGTAGGCCATACGGGGGTTTGTCAAGCTTTCTCTAGGTCGATCCTAATAGGTTAAGCTGAATATGAATCGAATCCAACGCGGCTAATGTGTAGGGTTCTTTACCTTCTCTTACACTGTATCTGCTTTTTAAAATATTGCTTCCATGCATATGTTCAATCTCGCAGTACATCTTGGACACAAGTGTATACCCAAATGAACCAGAGCCTCTTAAGGAGCTGAGAGAAGTTTCGGCAAGCCATCCAAGGTCTCTCTCTCTCTCTCTCTCTCTCTCTCTCTCTCTCTAGCTAAGTGTCTATAACATCATGATGCAGTCACTGACTGTGACTTATAATGCTTTCATTCAATTTAAGGAGTCATACAATTGAAACATCTTGGAGTTGACACTTTCCAGGAGGATATTTCCCCCGAAAGTAAACAAGGGATTCAACTTTTCTTCTTTTATTTGTTCATATTCAGTTATTGGATGGGCACTGCACCAGATGCAGGCCAATTGATGGGAATACTGCTGAAGCTTATCAATGCTAAAAGGACCATTGAAATCGGAGTCTTCACCGGATACTCTCTTTTACTCACTGCCCTAACAATTCCTGAGGATGGAAAGGTCTCCAAGCACTCATCATGTGTTATAATAAAAGAATTTGATTGGGTTGCTCATGTAATCACAATTGCTGCAGATAATAGCCATAGATGTCGATCGCGAGGCATACGAAATGGGATTTCCCATTATCAAGAAGGCTGGCGTAGAGCACAAAGTTGACTTTATCAAATCCGAGGCTCTCCGAGCACTAGATGATTTGATGGCAAATGTGGGTCATTTACCAGCCTTTCCTAGTTTATGCAGTTGCCTCCTACTGCATCATATGTTCTATGAGGAACGTTTATGGATTTACTATGACAGAGCGAGCTAATTTAGCTTCAAAATACAGTGAACATTGTGACGGCCTCTATCTACTACTTGTGCCGTGCTCTGTGCGACGTTTGTTTCTAATGCTTTCCTTTGTTGTATCAAGTCTGATGGGGATTTGGCATAATAAAACTAATTGCAGCTTGATGACGAGGGGAGCTTTGACTTTGCCTTTGTTGACGCGGACAAAATCAACTACTTGAATTATCATGAGAGGCTGATGAAGCTGGTCAAAGTGGGTGGGCTAGTCATCTACGACAACACCCTCTGGAGAGGATCTGTTGCGATGCCTGAAGATGCGGTTGGAGAGAAATATAAGGAGGGTCGAATGCTGCTGATCGAGTTCAACAATTTACTCGCCAACGATGCTCGCGTCCAAATTTGTCATGCTTCAATAGGTGATGGGATGACAATCTGCAGGCGACTTCACTAAGTTTTGGTCCGCTGAGACCACCCCCCCCCCCACAATAATTCTTTCTTTCAGAAAGGAAATCGCACTCGTCGTAACTTCTTATATCTTTGGCATGTTGTCTAGTATATTGTAATAACCACAGCATTTATAAAAGGGCAAAAATTGATGGGGCCATCAGAAAGTGCTATGCTAGATGATATATAGGGATAATGACACAAAAAGTCTCTGAACTTTGATTCAATGTGCAATTTGATCCATGAACTTTCAATTTGTTCAATGTAGTCCCTGAACTTTAGCTTAATGTGCAATGTGGTCCTCGAACTTTTAATTTGTTGAATGTCATCCCTGAACTTTTGATACATATTCAATTCAGTCCCTAAACTATATGAAAATGTTCAATACAGTTCTTTCCAAAGGACTGTTTAATTCAATCCCTGAACTTTTGGCACATTGTGTCATTTTGCCATTAATATATAATGTTAGTACAGAAACATCCATACATAATAAATGTGCTGGGTCATTTTGTTGTCGCACCCTCAGATTTCTTTGTATGCTTTTTCATGTTTCTAATTTGAGTCTGTCACATGTTGTACTGAAGTCATCTACAGATTCATTTCTTTCGAACCGAGAGCGTCCATCCAAAATAATTGTGATCATTCTCTACAAGGCTCTGTCAAGCAACAGAACAATGGAGAAACTATCACAAAGCAACCTTACCTCGGGTTGGAACTTCAGAAACTAAATGGTGCTGTAGGCATACCAATATTGCCAATGGTGAAGAGTTAATTCATGCCACATGATTTTGCCACGGCCAAGACAGAGGCTTGGATGTAGTGTGGTCTTAAAAACTTTAATCAAGGTATGATCAATAGTACATATTCTGACCGAGTTGCTAAATCATGACCATTCCTCCGAACAGCTCCGTAAGTAATCCCATAGAAAGAGAGAGAGAGACAGAGAGAGAGAGAGAGATGTAAATGATCACACCACAGGTTAGCATCATATACTGTCCCGTTCTTGTTTCCAGGGCAAGCAAAACCATAACTTACACAGTAAGTGCATCAGACCAGAACCAATAATAACTGGGCAGAACACCACAGCAGAGTCCTGTCTCACTTGCACACAATGCAGGGTAAAAATATAGAATAAGAAGAACGCAATCCGAGAATCTATAACAAAATCATTGCTGTATTCTTGTTTTTCTTACAATTACATACTTTGTGGCTATCTGCAAGCAAATTATGTCTAACAAAGACAACCTTCAATTTGTTTGATCTAAGGTCCAAATATGAAAAAATGTCGGCAGATGAACAGTCTCCCATACCAATACGTTTCAAGTTGTTTTATTTTAACAAAACGAGTTTCGTATAGCTTCAAGGACAGAGTTCCTAGAGCAGATTGTGGTTCAAGAATTGTTTTCACCTGATAACAGTAAGCTTACTTCCACCGGTTTCTTATGTAGCACAATCATGACGTCCTATAACTGTAGGCATGGTTAAATTTCCTCGATGCTCATAAAATGAAAGAAAGATGATAATCGAAAACATTATTGCGATTCAATGAGAAAAATGCTCATTGTGAAAGGAAGAAATAAAGGTTATCGAAATTATCCTGAGTTTGTGTGCCATCCAGAACTGACACCGACAGATAATTATTCTCAAAGCACACGGTGCCTATGTTGAGATATGTAGCTTATGTCCTCGCATTTTGTTTTTATATTGACTGAGTCTAGTTACAATAACAAGGATATTTCATAGTTGTACAATTGCTACCGGTCAACTACCGGGATCTCAGTTAGACACTCCACCAAACCATATTATTTTAAGGTGCAGAACTGCTCTTCTTTAAAACACCAGATTAGTTAGCATCAAGAGTATCTCAAGAGTAACTTCACAGTTTTCTCAAATCTTTTGAAGTGCACTCGATGACCTGTGGCCTCTAACACAATACTGCATCGGATGATGTAGAAAATTAAATGAGCGATGGTTCTATTTCTCAATCTTTCTGACTTGCTCCTACGGAACCAAGGTCGAAGAGATTGAAAAAAAAATCAATCATTCACAACCACTGATGAAGGATTCCTCGAAAAGTTAAGGATTAGTAATCCTTTTTAGAAATGGATTCGGTCTTGTCCTATTTACAATATATAATCAGGGAGATTTGATGATTGTGATATCATAACAATCAACATACCACTCCACCAAACTGTAATGTTGGTTGAGTGCAAGGCTGTCCCTCTGGCATTAACGGACCGACCTGCATTCCAGGTCCTATTTCATCATATATATCTGTCATATACCAGGTCATTTCCCTGTGTTGAGGCAGTTTGATTCGACAAATCTGCATTTCGGTAAGGAGAGCAAAAATGGAAGAGAAAACAAAAGTTTTCCAAAATTCCGACAAGGGGTTATTGCAAAGTAAGGAGTTGTATCAGGTACACTGCTAATTGTCTTCACATCCTCTTTCTTTCGTCTTTCAGTCTTGTTGTTGCTGCGCTTAAATGGTTTTTAGTAAGTGTGCTCAGCTTCAGAAGTCCTGACTAAGTGCAGCTCTCCATCATGGGAGAATTATCAAAAAAATTATAAACATATTGCATTTGTGCAAATGAAGTCCTGAACTTTTTTTTTTTGCCAATTAAGTCTTAAACCTTTTGCCCTTGTGACAATTTAATCCATCCAATTAGAGTTATTCATGTGATTAATGCTGCTTCCGGTAGAGTTTTTTCCACTTCCATCGAATGATGGATGTGATCTCCCAGTTGTGCTTATCGAACGCTAGCAGTTGCTTGGTGTTCATCGTATGAGATCAAACCAAGAAGTGATTAATTTGCTGATGTTTAGGGCCATGATGGGCACTGCACCAGATACAGGTCAGTTGTTGGCAGTTCTGCTGAAACTTCTGAATGCTAAACGGACCATTGAGGTTGGAGTCTTCACTGGGTACTCTCTCCTACTCTCTGCCCTAACGATTCCTGACGATGGCAAGGTCTGTCAATCATTCACTATTCACTTTGTTGAATCCTTCCCGTTGATATGAGAATGTGATTGGATTGCTCACGTAATAATCATATGGCTGCAAGACTGCCATAGATGAGGACCGTGCGGCATACGAAATGGGTTTACCCGTTTTCAAGAAAGCCAGCGTAGAGCACAAGATCGACTTCATTGAATCCAAGGCTCTCCAAGCCCTAGATAAAATAGTGCAAAATGTAGACAACTTAGCAGCTTTTCCTTGTTTATGAAGTTTCCTACCTACTCCGAAATATCATGGTTTTTCCAAGTCAACGAAGAAAGCTCATTGCGCATCAAATTACAGCATATAGTACTTATCTATCCTGCCTATGACGGTGATTTGTGGAACTAATCTCAGCGTGATAGAGAAGAGAAGCTTTGACTTCGCCTCCGTCGACGCCGACAACGTCAACTATTGGAATGATCACAAGAGGCTTTTGAAATTGGTGAAAGTGGGTCGACTGGCCATATACAACAACACGTCGTGGGGAGGATCGGTCGCCATGCCTGAGGATGCGGCTGGAAAGATGCTAAAGGAAGGTTGAAAGTTGACGATCGAGTTCAATAACTTGCTGGCCAAGGATGCTTGTCCAAATTTGTCACGCTACCATAGGCGATGGAATGACAATCTGCAGGCAAATTTCCTAAAGCTATACCTTTGTCGAACCTGCATACTTCTTGCTTCATCTCTGGGGATCCCCCCTTTCACCATATCTTATTTTGTAAAATGTAATCTCTTGCATGTTCCATATAAAATAAATGAATAAATGCAACGAGAAACAGAATTGCTAACCTTGGCCATTCATCGAGACAAGATTTGTGGGCATAAAAAATATACACATGTATGGTCATGTAGAAACGGATGTTTTGTGTGTGTGTGTGTGTGTGTGTGTGGAAAGAGAGAGACAGAGAGAGAGAGTCAATGATCAAACCAAGAGTTAGCATCACCATGCTTCATAAGTTTCTTTTTTCAAGGACAAGTGAAACGATTTCTTTCCACTAATGCAACAAACGAGTATACTGAAAATAGCTCTTCAGTGTGATCCACAGTGTCCTGTCCCACTTACAGTCAGTGCAAGGTAAAAATAACAGAAAAATGAGCGCCATCTGTTTACATTTCTACAAAATCTATCACACAAATCTTCACCAATTGGTAGCCCTTTCCCAACAAATCAAGTTAGCTTACTGCAGGGATTTCCCGTAACACCCGTCGGCAGACTACCCACAAGAAATGATAAATTTTTGAGAGCCAGTCCTCCAAAAATGATTAAAGCATATAATATGGCAACCAATTAACAACTTTAATCAATCGCCGATACCTGATGGCCATATCAAGAATTAGCAATGAAAGATCAATGGGCGAGAGTCTTCACTCTCCAAAAATTTGTATCAGATCCTCAGTCTTGTTGAATTATTTCTTTCCTTGCAGCAAATGTTTCAGCAACCAGTATAGGGAAAGCGATGGTAGCATCACAGTGTACCTGGTTCAATCCAAATAAAGTACCATTTTAAAACTCCTTCGTGTTATAGAGATTCTGGGAAGTTTCAGTCTCGGGCTTGGCATATGAAGTAATTACCTTAACAGTTTTGGCAGACCCACGTATTTTTCCCCAAGAAACAGCCTCATCTGGACGAGCTCCAGAATCACTTCCATCAAATTCTTGGGCTGTATTGATGAAGACAGCAAAGTCCGCCCCATTGCGCATCATATTAGCATTGCTTATGTGATGTTTAGGCATCCCTCCCCCCAGGATTATCATTCCAGTTTTTCTAGGGCCAGCATGGACTGCTTCACCATTCATGGCCCTAATATCTGCACAGAAGTTGGAGTAGAAATTGCTCGTCAAGCTTCTTCATGCTTCAAGTGCAACGAGTACATGAACCAAAGTGCCTAACCTTGGATTACATCAATGATTAGACCAGGACTACGAAAGGAGTGGAAGTATAACATGTCTCCCAGTGAGCCATCCGTTAACCCAGGACAGAAGACCGGAATATTATTCTGCAAAATGTCCACTTTATCTTTGAACATAAGTGAGATACTGACAACTTTACTGCACATGTAAGGCAAACCTATGGGTTTATACCGAAAATGCTACTCATGTGCTAAAATTGCAGTTCTTAGGTCTAAACACTGAATGTGTAGAAAAGCCCAGCGACAAAAAGACTTGAACCTTCCCTAAAATACTCCTAACAGGGAAACTGTGTTAAGAAAGAAGAAATTTTCCTTTTCCTACTTCACATACCCATCCCAGAAGAGATGTATAGCAGATAATTGTAACCTTGTGCAATAGGATTACCTTGATCGACTCACCTTGTGTGCCCAATAAAGGTATGACCTTTCATCATTAATCTCTTTCCCCAAGCGAGCAATCACCCTAGAAGGTGTCCATAATACATTCTGCAAAAGCCAAAAGGAAGAAATTAAAAGTTGCACTTCTGACCATTCACACAAGGGTGTGGTTCACTGAGAGTAGAGCAGAACTTAGAATTTTGTATAATGGTTTTCACATGGGACGCTATTGTTAAAACGACCCAATGAAATGCCAATTAGATTACTTAGGATGTGCTATGGAATTAGTGCTTCCCAGGAGAAATGTCTCCATATTCAAACAATGATCCAAAACCAATAATCTAATATATTTTCTACTATGGGGACTCAAGAGATGTGATTCGAGGGGAAAAGAGTTGAAGAAAATAACGAATGCATCCTAACATATCCCACAGAAGCACAATGGGCAATGCCCAACACATCAAAGAAGAGAAAGTACCTCTTCTTTCTGCTCCCTCAGCATCTGGTCAAATATTGGAATTATCCAGTCCTCAAATTTACAGTAGTTGTCATTAGGAACCAACAGGTTACCAATGCGGTTCAATCCTTTCGAGCGCAAGAGAGCTCCAGGCAGGGAAAAATCACCTTTGTACGTAGGCGCAAGGCATTTTATAAGATCTTCCTCTATGCCACCAGCTGTTGTCACTACTACATCGACCTGCACAAACGTAAGAAGCACACCTCCACATGAATTGGTGAAACACAAGGTAAGCGCACATAAAGAGAATAAACAGAACCCGGCTTCCAAAAGACCCTTCATTTGGAGTAAATCAGGGGATGCAAGATATTTAATGTCAGAACTCTTCCAATGCATTTTTATAGCGAAATAATACATGTACTTTGGTACTTGCAACTCGACCAAGTATCTGGAAGACTCAAGCATTTAGCAAAAGGATAGTCATGGTTAAAGAACTTCCTTCTATCGTTTGAGTAAACTTTGAGGAATCCAGGCAAAAAAAAAAAAAGAACAAACTCTGCGGATAAAGAACAAGACAGCCCACAAAATGATTCAATCACACGTCATAAACAATAGAACACATTTCTTCTCAGCTCAGCAAATGTCACTTAAATTCCACACAGCATATATGCAGAAAATACAAAAGATGCTCCTCAGAATAATTACCATGTGATGCTGAACAAGATAACGAACTGTATCTCTGACACCAGACGAGATAAGGTTGGAAGTGAAACCGAGGAACACCTTGCATCTGACAGACTCTCTATATGCTTGGTCTCTCTCCTCCTCGCTGCAATTTTCAGTTATAGTCTCATCAGAGAGCCTCCAGTCTAGCTTCAAACAATTCCAAAAACCCATCACTGGAATCACGATTCTACGGAAATACAAATAAAGCCTCAACCTTTGCAACTTAAAAAAACGGAAAACCGCAGCAACAGCAGTAAAAGGCAGGCGAATCCCCCCCCCCCCCCCCACCACCTAAACAAAAGCTCGCTCGAAATAGTTACCATCTGATTAACCACCCCGATCGCCTCCCCGAGGTTGGAGGCTTGAAATCCGGTGCAGACCATGGACCTCAGAAGCTGACGGTAATCGACTCCACGATTGAAGTCGTAACCCTCAATCTTTATGCACGTCCCTTCAAGGGTCTCTGATTCTTTGAACACGGTGGAGTGAACAGAAGCCAGAAGGCCCTCTTTCATTGCCGCGTCCATTCTTACAGACTCCTACAGAGTTTGCAAAAGCAGGAGCTAACGTCAATGACCCAGAAACAAAACCCCAGTTGTTTGTTACCACTTGACAGGTTAAACAAGCGTTTCGTTTTGGACAGCACATCCGGACACGAATTTACATCGACGGCCAAAAAAGGAACCAACTTGCAGGAATTAAGAAACAACCCACGATGGAACTGGAGCTTAGGAAGAGAAAATAGCGGAAATTAAGGAGGAACAAGAAAGAACAAACCTGGGAAATTCAATGCTGCACAGCGAACCCGTTGCTAGAGAGAAACCCTGTTGCTGCTTTCAAGAGAATTGGGGTTTTAGAAGCGATGATAAATTTTCATTTTTTTTTTTTGTCTATCGAATTTCATGTGTTTCTTTCTTTTTCTTTTTCTTTTTCTTTTTCTTCTTTGGTTGTTACTGCTTCGTTTGGTGGTTTGGGCTTTCGTTCGTGACGTGACTTATGGGCTTCGCAAAGGCAAAGGAAGGTATTCTGCCCCGATTCAAAATCCACTTTCTTGATTCAGCAAGGGTACCTGAGGTCCGACAGCGGCCGCAGTGGTTGCGAGGGGTCGGGGTCGGGGTCGGGGTCGGGGTCGGGGTCGGGGTGGGGTGTGGCCTCGCTACCAGCGAAGACGGCTAAGCCATGGCGAGCAACGGGGCGAGCCTCAAGTGACGGGGCAAGCGACGGAGCCAGCACTGAAGCAAGTCTCTGAGAGAGCATTGGTTTGGTTTTGGATAGGGTGAGCAGCTGGACTGCTTAACCCAAGATGACGTGGGAGCATCGGGTTCTATTGATAAACTTGCAAGCTCAACTCAAACCTCGTCGATTTATCCTTATTCCTACAAATAAAGATCAATTTAAGCTATATTTTGACTCGATGAGTTTAAATTGAAGATGTTGATTCAACAAGACTTGTCGATTCAGTGGACAAGTTATCAATTTCATGGTTGTCGACTCACAAGCTTGTTGTCAATTCCAAGACTAATGCCTAGCAATGAAGGCTATTCTAAAAGATTTCCTTATCTTTCAAGATGTATATTGGGATGTCCAGGTCGGTGAATGGATTTAGAGTTAGTTTAATTACTTTGCATCATCAAACTGATTTTATGAGTCTAGTTTCCATGCGTTTTAATGCCTTTTCTAGTTCCTAAGACTTTTTTATGTTTTCTAGCTTCTGTCTTTAATGTTTGGATAATTCCCTTTGATGCTTAGTCAATTTTCTATGTATTAATTTTTGTATAAATAGAGGAGAGTTCTCAAATGTAAGAGAAAACTTTAATATTGTGAATTGCGAATATCTATCATGGTTTCTTTATCATCAAAGGGTGGATTCTTCCTCGGTAGTGAGCCAAGAAGCCTTTTATCCTCGACTAGTGATTCGTCCTTTAATTTTCAGCCAATGAGCGAGGCAAGTTCCAACCTCTAATTTTCAGTCTTTTAAAGATGAGGCATTTTAATCAGTAATCAGTAGAGGAGACTCCTTGCAGCGAATCAATGTCATGTTTCCTGACAACTATCTGCGAACTCTATGCATGGCACAGTCTGTGGTCTTGGTGATTACGTTCTATAGCAATCACAAAACAGGTTTGTCAGCCAAGAACATGTGGTCATTTGGGGGTCATTTCCTTGATGTGAAGGCAGTTTGATGCGGCAAGAAATTTTTACTTTCCTAGGGAAAGAGCGAAAATGGAAGAGACGGCGAAAGCAGCATCAAAAAATGACGAGGCGTTATTGCACAGCAAGGAGATACATGAGGTACCACGTATGGCTCCCCAAGAAACAGCCTCATCTGGACGAGCTCCAGAATCACTTCCATCAAATTCTTGGGCTGTATTGATGAAGACAGCACAGTCCGCCCCATTTCGCATCATATTAGCATTGCATATGTGATGTTTGGGCATCCCTCTTCCAGGATTATCGTTCCAGTTTTTCTAGGGCCAGCATAGACTGCTTCGACATTCATGGCCCTAATATCTGCACAGAAGTTAGAGTAGAAATTGCTCATCAAGCTTCTTCATGCTTCGAGTGCAATGAGTATTTGAACCAAAGTGCCTAAGCTTGTACTGCGTCAATGATTAGACCGGGACTACGGAAGGAGTGGAAGTATGGCATGCCTCCCAGTGAGCCTTCTGTTAACCCAGGACAGAAGACCGGAATATTATTCTGCAAAATGTCCACAGTTACTGGACTAAATTTAGACATAATGTGAGATACTGACAACTTTCTTGCACATGTAACGCAAATCTATAGATTTATACCAAAAAATGCTACTCAAGCGCTAACATCGTAGTTGTTAGGTAGGGAGCCCAAGTCCAAGCCTATTGATATATCCAGTTAGATCCACCTTCATTCCATCAATTCTCTAACGTAAGATTTCTCTAAGACAATTTAAACGTGCATCCTAATAATTATGACCTTTCATCATTAAGCTCTTTTCCCAAGCGAGAAATCACCCTAGAAGGTTTCCATATCACATTTTGCATAAGCCAAAAGGAAGAAATTAAAAGTTGCACCTCTGGCCCTTCACGTGAGGGTGTGGTTCAGTGAGAGGAGAGCAGAACTTAGAGTCATATAAATAGTTTTCACCATGGGATGTTATTATTAAAACGACCCAATGGAATGCTGATTAGATTATTTCGGGTGTGGTATGGAATAAGTGCTTCCCAGGAGCGATGTCTTCATATTCAAACAATGATCAGTAGATCCAAAACCAATAATCTCATATTTTCTACTATGGGTACTCAACTGGTCTGATTCCGGGGGAAAAGAGTAGAAGAAAATTATGCATGCATACTAAGGTATCCCAAGGAAGCCCAATGGGCATTGCCCAATACATCAAAGAAGAGAAAGTACCTCTTCTTTCTGCTCCTTCAGCATCTGGTCATATGTTGGAATTACCAGTCCTCAAATTAACAGTAGTTATCATTAGGAACCAACAGGTTACCGAAGCGGTTCAATCCTTTCGAGCGCAAGAGAGCTCCAGGCAGGGAAAATCACATAACGTAACATGAAAGCGTAAGATAAAAATTGAGAAATTTCTGTATAATTCAATGTCTATAGAAGAAAAATACTTGAGCCTATTTATAGGCTTTATTAAATGACTATCTAAGATAACATATCAATTAAGATATATGCGCAATGTTGAGAGATACAGAGAATTAACAGAATTATTAAATATCTCTAACATAGAAAATTATCCTAGAGAAGCCCTTAATTATTTCTAACATAGACCGTTGCAGTACCTTCACAAGACGAATTTTACTTTTCCAGGGCAACAACAAACGCAATTGCTTGGAAAGCTATGATTTAGTACATTCATGCTCTGGAAAGCCCGGTTCTGCATGGTCATTATTGCTTGAAAGCTTGATAACATCATTTTAGAAAAATCCAGAACTATATCCTATGGAAAAAGTCAAGGATTTGTTAGTTAAATGTGTTCCTGTTACGGGGTATCCATGGTCCTCTCTGATCGTTATCTTCTGGTTGATACATTGAATTACCATTATTTGGGTCTTTAGTACAATGGTCCTGCTTTATTTCTAGACTCTACCCCGGAAAATTTTCTTCAACGGTATTAATTCACCTGCCAAACTCTCGGCACCAAGTTCGTCCAATAATCTGATGAGCAACTGTATCTTGGTATCTGCTCTAGACATGGTTTTCACTTAGGATTCAACAAAAAAAACTCATTCGGCAGTATAGTTGAAAAGGCCAACAGTACACACGAAGTACAACAGTTAATTTGTTTGATGATCTGTCTAAATATGAAGAGTTATCGGCTGATGAACTCTCTCGCAATCTATTTATGCATTTCAAGTTGCTTCTGCAGAACCGATAAGAAAATCGAATCGAATATTTCCAGAGAGCAGTACAAGAATTGTCCTCACCTTTTAAAATAAGCTTGATTCTATCATGCTCTAATGCAGCATATCCTATAACCACAGTTCAGGGATAATTTCCACGAATATCAGAAGATAGAGGAAAGAAGGTTATTGAAAAAACTACGACGATGCTTTTAGAAAAATGAATGTTGTTAAAAGGGGGAAAAGAAGTTCTTGAAATCAACCGGAGTGTGTATGAACTCTATAACGATGTTGACAGATAATTACTTCCAAAAGAAAACGGTGCCTACTTTGAAATACGTAGGAAAGAGATAGCCCTCACATTCTTTTCGGTTGATTGGACAAACTGGTGCAGTTACAACACAACAGAAGGAGATCTCACAGTATAGTATCCCAAAGTCAGCTACCAGGAACATTAATCAGCCACTCCACAATACCAAATAGTCCATGTTATTTTAAAGTGAAGGAATAATCCTTGCCTATAAAATGCCAAATTAGTCAGCGTCAATAGAATCTAAGAGAACTTAACATTTCCATCAACTCCTGGAGGGCCTTTCGCCATTAATATGCAGAGCTAGTTCTCAAAGCTTCAGTAAGTAAGGCAAGTTCCAACCTCTAATTTACAGTCTTTTTATTGATGAGGTATTTTAATCACTAGAGGAGACTCCTTGCAGTGAATCACGGTCATATCTCATGACAAATATCTGTGAAATCTATGCATGGCACAGTCTGCAGTCTTGTTGATTATGTGCTACAGCAATCACAAACATGTTTGTTAATGTGAACATTGGTCATTTGGAGTCATTTCCTTGATGTGAAGGCGGTTTGATACGGTAAGAACTTTTACTTTCCCTGGGAAAGAGCAAAAATGGAAGAGAAAATGAAAGCAGCGTCAAATTATGACAAGGCATTATTGCAGAGTAAGGAGCTGTATCAGGTACTCCATTCATTGTCATCCACATCCTGTATTCTTTTCCCCGCTTTTGGATAAATGGCAAGTTAGCTTGGCTTTCATCCTTCCACACGCCAGAAAAGTCCAACCTTCAATCCTGTCAAAAGCAGGCCATTCCGGATTTGTCGAGCCCCTTCCTCTAGGCTGATCCTAATAGGTTAAGCTGAATTTGAATCAAATCCAATACGGCTAATCTGTAGGATTCTTTTCCTTCCCTTATACTGCCATTGCTTCTCAAAGTTTTGCTTCCATGCATATGTTCAATTTCGCAGTACATTTTGGAGACAAGTGTGTACCCAAATGAACCAGAGCCTCTTAAGGAGCTGAGAGAAGTTTCTGCAATCCATCCAAGGTCTCTCTCTCTCTCTCTCTCTCTCTCTCTCTCTCTCTCTCCCTAGCTAAGTGTCCATAACATTATGATACGGTCACTGACTGTGACTTATAATGCTTTCATTCAATTAAAGGAATCATATAATTGAAACATCTTGTAATTAACACTGTTTCCAGGAGGATAATTTCCCCTAACAGTAAACAAGGGATATATATTTTTCTTCTTTCATTTGTTGATATTCAGGTATTGGATGGGCACTGCACCAGATGCAGGTCAATTGATTGCAATACTACTGAAGCTTATCAATGCTAAAAGGACCATTGAAATTGGAGTCTTCACTGGATACTCTCTTTTACTCACAGCCCTAACAATTCCTGAGGATGGAAAGGTCTCCAATCAATCATCATGCTTTATAATAAAAGAATCCTATTCGATTGCTCATGCAATCACTATTGTTGCAGATAATAGCCATAGACGTTGATCGCGAGGCATACGAAATGGGATTTCCTGTTATCAAGAAGGCCGGTGTAGAGTACAAAGTCAACTTCATCAAATCCGAGGCTCTCCGAGCTCTAGATGATTTAATGGAAAATGTGGGTCATGTCCCAGCCTTTCCTAGTTTATGCAGCTTCCTCTTACTGCATCCCATGTTCTAAAAGAAACGTTATGTGGACATACTTTGATAGATCGAGCTTATCTCGCTTCAAAATACAGTATGCCTACACAGTGTAAGAATTTTATTTTGTACATCGTAACGGACTCTATTTACTAATTGCAGCTTGATAATGAGGGGAGCTTTGACTTTGCCTTTGTTGATGCGGACAAAATCAACTACTTGAATTATCATGAGAGGTTAATGAAACTGGTCAAAGTGGGTGGACTAGTCATCTACGACAACACCCTCTGGAGAGGAACTGTTGCAATGCCTGAAGATGCAGTTGGAGAGAAATATAAGGAGGGTCGAAAGCTGCTGATGGAGTTCAACAAGTTACTCGCCAACGATGCTCGCATCCAAATTTGTCATGCTTCGATAGGTGACGGGATGATGATCTGCAGGCGAGTTCCCTAAGTTATTATCTGTTGACCCGCACGTTATGCCTTTTTCAAAAAGGAGATCGCATTTGCCATAACTTCTTATATCTTCGCAATGTTGTTGTCTTGTGTATTATAATAACCCCAACATTTGTGAATATGCTAAAATTGATGTGCTCATCAGAAAGTGATATGAATGATTGATAAATAAATATTATTACTACAGAAACATTCGTAATAAACGTACATTTTGTCATGGCATTGGGAAATTTCATTTGAATGCTTGTTCAAGTTTGCAGAACCGTTCATATTAAATGTACATTTTGTGGTGGCATTGGGAAATTTCATTTGAATGCCTGTTCAAGTTTTTAAATTGAGTTTGTCACATGTTGTATTGAAGTCATCTACAGATTCATTTTCTTCAAACCGAGAGCATCCATCCTAAATAAATTTGATGACTCTCTCCTGTCAAGCAACAGACTGAAGGAGAAATCATCACAAAGCAACTTTGCCTTGGGTTGGATCTTTAGAAACTGCATGGTGCTTAAGGCACACCCACATTGCCAATGGTTGAGAGTTAATTCATGCTACATGATTTGGTCGTGGCCAAGACAGAGGCTTGGATATAGTGCGCTCTTGAAAACTTTGCTCGAAAATGATCAGTACTACTGTATTCTGACCAAGTTGCTAAATCATGACCATTCCTCAGAACAGCTCTGCAAGTAATCCCAGAGAGAGAGAGAGAGAGAGCGGTAAATGATCACACCACAAGTTAGCATCATATGCTGCCCCAATCTTATTTCCAGATCTAGTGAAACCATAACTTACTCACATTAAGTGCATCAAACAAGAGAGCTAATAATAGCTGGGCAGAACATCACAGCAGAGTCCTTTCTCACTAACACACAATGCAGGGTAGAAGAATAGATTAAGATGAACGCAATCTGATTACAGCTCAACTGAATCTGTAACCAAAAAAAATTGCCATATTTTTGCTTTTTTTTTGTCAATTACATATTCTGTGGCTATCTGCAAACAGATTTTGTCTGCCAAAGACAACCTTCAATTTGTCTGATCAATGGTCCAAATATAAACAAATGTTGGCAGATGAATTGTCTCCCGAGGACACAGTTCCTAGAGCGGATTGAGGTTTAAGTGTTGTTTTCACCTGATAACACTAAGCTTACTACCACCAGTTTCTTCTGTAGCACTATCATGAAGTCCTATAACTGTGTTCATGGATAATTTCCTCTAAGCTCAGGAAATAAAAGAAAGATGATAATCGAAAACATCCTGAGTCTAGTTACAATAGCCGATAGTACCATGTTACTGCCTATTCAAAAGACGTAAGCAAGGGCTAACATGACAGGAACACCTCATCGTCAAAAATAAAGTTGCATTTCGATCAACGGTCAACAGATTCTACATATGCAATAATTATTTTTATAATCTATGTAATAAGGATACATAATTACCGTATAAAATGTCATCTCATACGCACTCTTTTGTTTGTTTGTCATCGACAAAAACAGATAATCTAACCTAATTATTTTACAAGTTCTGTGGATGTGCATGTGAGTTGATCTATCAAGCAACGAAGCACCTTCCACGAGGTTGCCACATCACCATCAAAAACAGCTTCTTTCTTATTGTATGTAGCTTTCCTGACTCCATGCAGAAACTCACTACTGTCATTAATTCTTTTAATATTTAACGCCAATCTTTCCAAGCTAGCGATCAAGAAGACCTTCTTTATATTCTCAGACTGGGAATGAGTATTAGCAGCAAACCACCAAATTTTCCTGGTTAACCCAAGACCAGGAAAGAGTTTATGTGCCCTCCAGAATGACGCTGACAGATAATTACTTCTCAAAGCACATGGTGCCTATGTTGAAATATGTAGCTTTTGTCATCGCATATTGTTTTTGAACCACTGAGTCTAGTTACAACAAGTTATACAATTTCTACTGGTCAACTACCAGGAACCTTACACACTCCACCAAACCATATTATTATAAAGTGGAGGACTAACCCTTTTGTCTTTAAAACACCAGATTAGTCAGCATTGACAGTATCTCAGAATAAATTGACAGTTCCCTCAAGTCCCGGGGGATAATTGGCCATTGCCACGCAGCTAGTTCTCGAAGCTTCAATAAGTTAGGCAAATCTCTAGCCTCTAAGTCACAGCTTTTAATAGATGGGGCATTTTAATTGGTTGAGTAGACACATATAGCACAGTAAAGGTCACATTCCATGACAAATATCTGTACGTCTCGTAGAAATCACCAACATCGAAGTTTGTCGACCGTGAACTTGTGATCACTCGGGGTCATTTCTGGATACTGAAGGAAGTTTGACTCAGTAAGACTTTGTATTCTGCCTAGGAGAAAGAACAGAAATGGAAGAGAATGACAGCAGCTTCGAATTATAAAAATGTGCTTTTGCAGAGTGAGGAAGTCTTGTTGCACCATGCTGGAAGATGCCATGGTTCCCATGATTATCATCGCTTGAAAGATTTCAAACGTCTATTTAAAAATTTTCTTGGAAATTAACGTCGCGTTTACAGGTTCCAACCACGGATAATAAACTATCTCATAATCTATAAACATGTTTTTGACAACTTTAAGGACAAAGTACAACTGGCAGATCGTGGTATATACAAAATCAAACAAGTAAGCTATATACAATATATAATCAGAGAGATTTGATAGCTGTGATATTCCAACAACTCCACCAAACAGTAATATTTTAAGGATTTCGATGGAGTGCAAGACTGGCCCTGTGGTATTATTAGACCAAATCGGTGGCCATTGAAATGGTCTAAGCAAAACAGACAGTTCCATCAAACCTGGAAAGAGCTTCTTCGTTAATGCACTGACCTAGTTCAGTATGTGAGGCAAGTTCTGATCTTAACTTTGCAGCTTTGATAACTAAAGCTTTTGGTAGAGTGGACTCCTTAGTCCTTTTACTGCATTCGTTGTCATCTTTCATCGTGAATATCTGTATATGTCAGAAGGTCATTTCTTTGACGTGAAGTCGGTTTGATTCAACAAATTTGTATTTCGGTAAGGAGAGCGAAAATGGAAGAGAAAATGAAAGTAGTATCAAGTTCGGACAAGGGGTTATTGCAAACTGAGGAGCTGTATCAGGTTCACTACTAATTGTCTTCGCATCCTCTTTCTAATGCCAATGCTTCCTTAAAATTTTGGTTTCATGCATAAGCTTAAACTTGGCAGTACGTTTTGGACACAAGCGTATACCCACGTGAACTAGAGCCCCTTAAGGAGCTAAGAGAAGTGTGTGCCATCCATCCGAGGTCTCTCTCTCTCTCTCTCTCTCACTCTCTCTCTCTCTCTCTCTCTGCGCAAGATAAAGTTACTTCTAAACAGTGCAAAAAAGACATAAGTTTTTCATGCAATCAATGCCACTTCCCGTAAGAGTTTCTTCCACTTCCGTCGAACAATGGATGTGATCTTCCGGTTGTGTTTATCGAACGCTAGCAGTAGCTGATGTTTATTATATGAGATCAAACCCACAAATGAATAAATTTGCTGATATTCAGGGCCGGGATGGGCACTGCACCAGATGCAGGTCAGTTGATGGCAATTCTACTGAAACTTCTGAATGCTAAACGGACCATTGAAATCGGAGTCTTCACTGGGTACTCTCTTCTACTCACTGCCCTAAATATTCCTGAGGATGGCAAGGTATGTCAAGCATTCATTATGCGGTTCGTTGAATCCTTCCCGCTGAGATGAGAATCTGATGGGATTGCTCGCGTAATAATTATATGGCTGCAGATAGTAGCCATAGATGTGGATCGTGCAGCATATGAAATGGGATTACCCATTATCAAGAAAGCCGGCGTAGAACACAAGATCGACTTCATTGAATCCAAGGCTCTCCAAGCTCTTGATGATATAGTGCAAAATGTAGGGAACTCTGCAGATTTTCCTTTTTTATGAAGTTTCCTACCAACTGCAAAGTAACATGTTTTTTCATGTCAACGAAGCAAGCTCATCGCACATCAAAATACAACATAATATTTATCTATTTTGAGACTGACGGGGATGTGGCACGATGAAACTAATTGCAGCCTGATGCCGAGGGGAGCTTCGACTTCGCCTTTGTTGACGCTGACAAGGTCAACTTTTGGAATTATCATGAGAAGTTGATGAAACTGGTTAAAGTGGGGGGACTGGCCATATACGACAACACGCTATGGAGAGGAACGGTCGCCATGCCCGAAGATGAGGTTCGACAGAAACTAAAGGAGGGTCGAAAGTTAACGATCGAGTTCAATGACTTGCTGGCCAAGGACGCTCGCGTCCAAATCTGTCATGCTTCCATCGGCGATGGAATGACAATCTGCAGGCGAATTTCCTAAAGCGGGGATCCCCCGCTTCACCCATATCTCAATTTGTAATGTAAAATTTCTGGTCATGTTCCATCCAATAATAAGGGAATAAGGGGAATGACTCCTCGACTGAAGTCATGACCCTCAATCTGTATGCACTTCCCTTTAAGAGTTTCTGTTTCTTTGAACACAGTGGAGTGAACAGAAGCTGGAAGGCTCTCTTTCATTGCCTCACTCATTATTACAGACTCTTGAGTCCTACAGAGTTTGCAGAGACAAGAGTTAACATCGATGACCCAGAAACAAATCCCAGTTGTTTGTTACCACTAAACAGGTTGAACAAGCGTTTCATTTGGACAGCGCATTCGAACACGAATTTACATCGCTGGCCAAAAATGATCCAACTTGAAAAAAATTTAGCAAAAACCCACAATGGAACTGGAGCGTAACTGAGGAAAGAGTGGAGAATTAGGGGCATAAAGAAAGAACAAACCTGCGAAATTGGCGCTGCAAAGCAAACCCGTTGCTGGAGAGAGGGCTGTTGCTGCTTTCCAAAGACTCGGGGATTTAGAAGCATTAAAGGGGGCGTTTAACAATCATTCTATTCTCGGAAGCTGATTCTACTCAGAAATAATTCTTTTTAATTTTGTGCTCGGGACCAATTTCTAAGAATTTGAAAACGTTTGATAATTACCTAAAATTTCTATTATTATAATAGAAAACGAACGTAAATGCATTTGTTAACCGCACAAAATTTCTTTTTATTAATAATATTTTTTCTTTTTCTTTTTCTTTTTTTTTCATTTTTTTGTCCTTTTTTTTTCTTCTCCTTCCCCTTCCTTGGCCATGGCCGACGAGAGCATCGCGGCCCTCGCCGGCCACAGGCGAGGGCCAAACCTTGGCCGCCTGGGCGAGGGCTGGACCCTCGCCAAATCTGGCGAGGGCGGCTCGTGGCTTGGCAAGGGCGGCGATGGTGAGGGTCGTCCTCACTGACCCTGGCTTGTGGCCAATCGCCAGCAGTCGGCGGCCGAGACCTGCGGCAAGCCATTGGACAGGATGAAGAAGAACAGAAATTATTACTGTTTGGCAACTTGCGTCCCATAGCACAGGAAGAAGAAGAACAGAAATTATTACTGTTTGGCAACTTGCCAAACGCACTCTAATATTCTCTTATTTTTGTCTATCAAATCTAATGCCTTTTTTTTTTATTGGGTTAGGTGCATTGAAAGTACTAATGAAAGTGCAATACAGTCTTAAAACTTTCGGAAAGTGCAATTAAATCCTAAAAGTTGTCAAATTTGAGTAATCATCTAACTTGGCTAACGGAAAATACTGACATGGCTTATTGATTATTTTCTCTCTCCTAAAAAAGAAAAAAAAAAGAATATTTCCAGGGGCCTTATTGGAAAAGTGCACTATTCTAAAATACATTGTTCTAATCAATGCCCTTAGCTAGTAGATGAAGAGATAAAATATCTATCATTAGATGTACCGTTATAATTTAGAGGAAAACTTATTTATATATGTATGGTCATCTCCCCTCATTTGTATGATATCAATGCGCGATAAGAAGCGCTAAAACAATCGGCCCGTGACATGATACATTATAATATTATGTCTCCATAAGGAAACATGTGAATGCAGTGACGTATCAAAACCTTAGGAAAAATAGGAACAACTTGAATAATCGATATCGCAAGATCACAAGCATTTCTATTCCATCCAAGACCTCTTCAATAATTCTTGATCTAGTTTTCACAAATTTGAGCGGATGCAATCACTGATCAAGCCAAAACTCCTGAAAAAGGTTGAGTCACAAACGATTCTTGATTTATGGTTGGATGGGTTAGAAAAATGTGGAACGTTAAAAATAGCAAAACTAATGGTAGAGTCGAGAAGCCGCGGCTATGTCAGCATTAGAGTGGAGGCTCGGTGACCTGCTTGTGTGCGAGAAGAGAGGGGTTATTGTTTTCTTTAAATAAGAGTAAATCCAAAATACTCTTGCGCTATTGAAATTCAATTTTAATTAAAATAGATAATCGAACTTATAATAAGGAAATCTTCCATTTTTGGTAATTAATCACCATTAGGAAAAAAGTTTATCCATTTTCACAATGACGTGTCATTCCGATTTCCTTCCGCTCGCAAACAATCGAAGAACAAAAACCCACCTTCTCCTCCCCTGTTTCCTCCTCCTCTGTTTCCTCCCCCGTCTCCTCCTTCTCTCTGCGCGTGTTGTGATGGAGGATCTTCCCCAACACCTGATGCTTGACATCCTGCGACGCCTCGGCGACTCGGCCGACGTCGCCCGCTGCCGGACCGTCTCCAAGGCCCTGAACTCCGCCGCCCGCGACGTCAGGTCCGTCGCCCTCCTCTGCTCCCTCTCCCGCTACCTCAAGTCCCGGTCGCCGGACACCGAGCCCCTCCTGCCCCCCTTCAAGTCCCTCGTGGCGAGCGCCATCCTCAGCTGGAGGAGCGTGGATTCCATCTCGATCGGGATTGACAAGTCGCTCGCCGCCTCCGTCGAGGAAATGGAGGAGGACGAGTCCGCGGACGACATGTACCTGATGGACGCGGGCTTCGTCGCGGGGTGGCTGCCGAGTGTTTGCGAGGGGTTGATGGCGCTGTCGATCTCGGACTTCTGGGTCCAGTCTTGCTGGAGGAGATCGGACGTTTTGGCTCTCCTCTCGTCTTGTTGTGAGTGCTCTGTTTTCCCTTTTGAAAATGAGTGTGTTTTGGATGAATTAGTTGCTGTCTCTATGTTTCTTTATGCTTCTTTCTGAGCGATTCATGGTGCTGGGAGAAATATAGGAAGAGGGGTGAGGTTAAGCCAAGAATTCTAGGTAGATTGCTGGTGAAAAAAGAGCAAATCTTGTTTATTTTTCTTTTCTTGGTTGAGGGAGAACCCTGCATATCGAATTAGCCAACAATTCTGCTGGAATCTGTAGCATTCATAGATTAGCTGCGACCATTCTAATCACTTTTGTTCTGCTTTCAGGATTGAGTAGATTCGTATGCTAGTTAACTGGCACTAGGACACTCGAAAAGCCCGAGAGTCTTTTGTATGTCATTTTGTTGTACATCAGCTTCAAAAAGAAAAGCTGTGTTTCTGTAGATGGTTGATGGAATCAAACCGGCTCGGTGGCTAGCCTATGTCGTAATGCCCGCACCTTCCAATCCAACCATCAGCGTTAATGATGGACACTGAAACTTAGTTTAGAGGGCAAGATAAAAAGTTTAGAAAAATCTTAGCTCGAGAGGTGGGCGGGTGGGTGTGGTGGGCGAACGTAAACAAGCATACAAGAGATTTTATGTACGATAGTATCAAATTAGACTACGTGCCTAGCAGATAGGGGGGACAGCATCCCACCGGCGCACCTTAGGTCCATAAATGATTACTGGCTTCGTTTGAAATATCAAATAGCTAAGCAATTTTTTCTCTTTATGGATTGCAGGTCGTAGTCTTCGTGAGCTGGAGCTGAAGAATGCTTGGCTGTCGGTGGATGGCTTGAATCCACTTCCCACACTCACCAGTTTGACACTCGAATATATAAGACTCGATGATGAGGACCTGAGCAAGATATGTACTTGCTTTCCTCTTCTGCAAGTTCTCAACTTATGCGGCGTTGGTGGACTTAAAGAACCGAAAATACGTCTTCCGGATCTCAGGTCATGCCAATGGACTGTGTCAAACGTTCCACTTAACCTGGCCATTTATGCTCCCAGGCTCGTCCAACTGACGCTTAAGTGCATCAAACCCAGATCTCTCATCCTTGAAACTCCAGCATTATCCGATTTTAACCTCTCCATTGTGCAAGCAGATGATCTCCAAGTAAAGGACCTTATCAGGTTGAAAAGCCTTAAGCTTGACTCCCCATTTCTTTACAATCTGCTTACTGCCTTCCCATCTGGGGAAACAGTGGAGAAGCTTACTTTGAATACAGAATTCAGTAGTGATGTGGAGGAAATGATTAGCCCAGAGTTGTTGTTTAAGACATTTCCGAATGTGAGTTCTCTCACGGTTGGCCCTGGCGCTTGGTCAAGATTGTGGCCATCCCCAGGAGGCTGGGAGGGTAGTGTCGAAATGAAGAGCCTGAAAGGAATTGTCGCATGCATGGTGGTCTCTCGTATTGATGTTGCGCAATCATTTATTGCCTCTATTCTGGATAAGTGCACCAACTTGTCAGAGTTCACGATTCTTGTGCACCAGCAGCATGCCGACTCCAACTTGCTGAGCAACTTAACAAATAGGTGCACTGCTGGTTGGCCAAGGCTAAATTGGAAATTTGGAGTCTTTAAGGAAGCTACCGAAGGGTACTGATTTACCGGGGGCTGGGATATAGTGTGGCAAAGACAAGCTTTTAAAGGAGCAAGATAAGACGGCGTGCTTCTCTTGCTGGATAATTTTTTGCTTGGCCTTCACGGGGAAGGGTTTGCCTTAATATGAAGGAAATGATCCTGATCCCGAGCCGAGACCCGGCTTGATTTAATAGATCTTCCCTTATCGAGATTAGCACTGGCACAAGGACAGGGCTGAGGAGACAAGCTTGTTTGTGAGAAACTGAGGAGGGCCAGATGTAATTATGGTGATGGAGATGGTACTACCTGCTCGTGCACGCACTTTGATCTATCAGTTGCACGTGATGCTGCGTCTCTCTATCGGTAGCATCAGTTCTCCATCAATATTAGTTCTTCCTCATCTGTGAGGAGAACATTCATGCAGAAGAGAAGGAAAAAGTAAGGATGGGAAAGTGATTCAGGAACCGGATGATTTGGATTGTCTGCAATTTGCACATGCTTGTTTGTTATCACTGTGCCTGTACTGCTGGAATACTTACCAAGTGTAACGCTTGTATACTTTGGAACTCATTTGAGTGCATCATTGGGAATTCACTATCACCGTCGTTTTTACTTTGACAAGTCCGAGCATGCATGGATATGTTTCATCACTTACCCTTTTACTTTTTGGCGTTGCTTTGTCATCCCTGGTTATGTGATCTGTGCTAAAGAGCTTGAGCATCCATGGACGTGTTTCATCGCTTACCCTTTTCAGAGGGGGCAACGAAAAATTTGGCTCCCTGCCTAATTGCACGCAGATCTATAGCCTTCCATTGCATGCCGTGTGTAGTGAGAGTTGATCTGGCCTAAAAAGAGAGGAAAAAGCTCATTGCAAATGTCATTGGGGGCGTTCTGAGAATCGAACTCGGGACCTCTTGCACCCAAAGCGAGAATCGTACCACTAGACCAAACGCCCACTTCTACGGTTGGTCTAAATAATTTGGAATGTTTTTGCTAGCAGTCTGATTAATTTATTGCACGCATCTATTATGTTAATTGGCCCTCACAAATCTCACCTACTTCTCATTCTCTAGAAGGCTATGTAGCTCTTTCTTTTCGCCCCCTGTGCTCCCCACTAGCCCATCGACGAAGTATACCCCGAATCCAGATGTGGCTTTTGAACCTCCCACGTCCCAAGACATGTTTAACAACTGAGACATGGCTAAGCAGGCCCTGTACATCATGCATATCAACTAAGAAGAAGAGACGCTATATATCCGGAAAACAATAGTTCATGAAAATGGCCAGACCAAAGCTAACCAAGCATGTGCCTTAGCATTCCGCATCCAAAACCAAAAGCTTTATCTATTCACTTTGCTTAAGACGCCTAGTACCTTACCATTGTTATGGACAGAGCACTAATGCCAATGTTTTGGATACTAGTGCTGATGTTGTTTTCATCTCCTTCACAAGTGCCAGACAGAGGCATGATACCAGTCAGCAGAAGATGCTTTCAATCAAGGTTAACAACATACTACCTCTATGCAGTGCGAGGGAATCACATATCAATAAGCGAAAACACTGTGAGAGAATATATGATGATGTCTTTCATTTGCCCGCTGGCATTGTCAATAAAGTACCTGCCACTCTACTAAAAAATAAGATGCAAGACTCTATACATTCCTGAGCCCCAAGTCTCGTGTCGATCCAAGCATCGATCCAAGCTGTCGGAGATCCCGCTGTTTTACCTGCACTTCTTAACCTTGATTTCTGTTGCGATTGCAAACTAAAGAGACCCTCTTCTTCACCGCAACAGACCCATCTTTAGAAAGAAACGGAGAGCCTGGTCTTCCAATTTAAGATAATTTCCCTGATAATACAGTGAGTCGGCTAAATTTTGTGAAAACTACAACCCATGTCCTCTGAAGTCAGATTCTCCTTCCAACTCTCGAATTCTGATCCACCAAACACCACTTGCTTGATCCCAACATAACTGCAAAGAAAATACTCAATTAGGGGGAATTATCCCATACTTGCTTTGCAGGAAAAAAAAAAAAAAAAGCTCAGACAGGTTTCTGGGTCATCCAAGCACCAGAGAAAAGTCAAAAACTTCAAAAAAATTCATGTTCCAGAAAAAGGATAGACTCGATTAATCCATGTCCTCAAGCACAATGACAGAAAATTAGATACCTATGTCTTCCAAGTACTAATGGATATATCACACTGCACCTTATTGCTTAAAAAAGTGACATTTAGAGACACCACAAGAAACTATTTAAAACCACCCCACTTCTGCAAGACTGGGCCCTTCTTTTCCCCGCATAGTAGCATGCTTATAGTTTGTGCAAGGTCAGCAAAATTAAAAAGGAGTTAATCAAGATTGTTACGAGCTCACTGCTCCAGCCCTAAGATACCACATAAAAGACTCTATTTATTTAAAAAGGAAAAAAAAAAAAAAGAGGCATGGAATGCATACTCGGAGCTTATTTGTGTCAGCGCATTTATCAAGACATCCAGAAGCAATGGTTCACTCGTGCCAATATCGACCCTGCATAATTTTGAGCAAGTTCAGACCATGAAAAAGATGGGACAAGAAACAAGGGAACTTTAGAACGAATACCATATACGGGCCAAGTTGTCTTGAATCTCAAGGTCCCCGATGTTATAAAATGTCGTTGGTGTCACATTGGCCCCTTGAATGGTATCATAGTTCGGTCTTTTATCCAGGGGAGATTGCGATAACTGCAAAAGTGTATTTTGAGATGAATAGTACAAATGAAGCAATGGGTATTATTGAAGCCTAAAATGAATACATGATTCATTACATAGATATTGGGCATCACAACACAAACGACTCAACTAGCTCAAAAGGTTACACTTCAATCCAACATCCAAAGTAATGCCACTTACACTTACGTAGCAGCAATGATGCTGGAGGAAGTTGCCACTTAAAATGCTTACGCGAACTATATAAGAAAAGCAATACTTACTTGCATATTCATGGAATTGCAACCACCCAGACGTCCAACAATGTGCCATGATCGAATTGTCTGCAGCAGTATTCACAACAAACAGATCATCAGCTATTACCATAGCAGAAAAAGAAGGGGTTCTATTAACTTCCAACTGGTGTAACTTACATCACATATTAAGGAGACATCTTTTGGCAACGGAGCATTGTAGAATTCAAACCAAATGTACGAATTTGAAAAATCAAATCTGCAATTTTCAGATAAAGGAAGCAAATTAACAAGAAGAGTTCCCTACACTCGAAGAAGGCTCTAAAACTACAATGCACTTCACTACAATTATATGTAGCTATAAAATTCAATTGATGGACTTCAGACCCCGAAAAACCTTTGAGAAACTTCTCTGAAAAGTTTACAAATGCAGCAAACCACAGTTACTCATAATCTCTCGTTTCTACCACAATCATTGACACCCCACAGGCAACAAAAAAAAACTTAACAGGATACGCTTGGGAGGATCACAGGTCCAGAGAGCATTCAAGACATTCTACACGTAATCTCTCTGAGTATTTACTATATAATTCTCAAAAGGATGGATTCACCACAATGGTAAATAATCAAACCCAGTATGTCCCCCAAGTCCCAGGTAACTTGAAGAGAAGAAACATAGAATCCGTAATGAAAGTAAAATGTTGCTTCTTTAGCGACACCCTTAGAACACGAGATTCACGAATACAAGACGTAAGTGGTGATATTGCCAGAATGACCAATAACCATGATCGGTAGAAACAACCATCATTTTCAGCAAAAATTTTAATGCCACATTACCAGAATTTTGAAAGGAAAAGTATACACTTCATTTTGTGGGTTGAGTTGTCACAAGGTAGCACGAAATCAGCTTCGTCTCATGTCCCTAGAGAATACGTTCTAGAAACTGTATCGCGTTCATTTACTTAACAATGATGCAGTCTCACGAGCATTTGATTCATAACACACTTATAGAAAGAGCCATGGTTCCCCAAAGAATCATCAGCACAGAATTTCGCAGCCCGACTAAACTCACTTGTTGAATTTCACTTTCGTCGGTTCAGCTGAACCAGTCTTGGCATGCAATATCTTGTTCCTTTTCTTCCTCAGTCTCTCCTCCATCTACACGACAAAAACAAACCTCATGAGGGCATTTATCAGAATTCGTGCATCAAAAAAGAAGCCCCCCACCCCAGCTATCAAACTGCCATTTTCCGAACCTTTCAAAAGAACCATGATCAACCCCATTAGTTAGAGAAAACACTTAGCATAAACATGGAGCCCAGACATCGTAAAAACGCGAACTTCAATCACTCCGAGTAGCAACAACACCAAATTACTGAAGAACCAGCGTGAAGACCTTAAATTTAGTGGGAAAAATACGTCAGGGGTAAAATTTACGAGCTTACTTTAGAACGAGCCTTCTGGGGATCGTCGAGACAGCTCCCGAGGATTTCAGCGAACTCGGGGTCTCGATCATACTTCTTCTCTTCTTCTTCCCTCCCTCGAAACCCACCACCGCTCGACGAGAACCCATTCGTTTCTTCGCCCTTCTCTTCGTCAAAATCAATTACCATCCCTCCTCCTCCTCCTCCTCCCTCTTCTTCCTCCATCTGCAAATTCCGGACACCGGGCTTCGAGCCTCTGCTTGCCTTAGCGACATGGGTCATCGACCTCGGATTCGCGCGGATCCGGGTCGGGAAATGGACGGTCGGACATGGGGATGCAGAGGCGGGAGCGTCGGCGAACGCCAAGTTGGGCCGCGGTCGAGTGGAGGAGGAGGCGCAGTGGCTTAGGCTGAGAAGCATTGGTGGGTTATGTAAATTCAGCAGACGAGAGGGGAAAGGAAGAGATGAAAATGGCGCGTCGTAGCTATGGAAGATGCGAGAGGGAGCACTGGGCAATCAGCAAAGACTGAGCTTTCGACTCACTTCGAGAAGGAGGAGGAGGAGAAGAAGACGATGAAGACGATGATGGAGGAGGAGGAGAAAAGCCATAAACCATAAAACCCTCTCTCTGTCTGCGAACCAAAAAAGGGCAGTCATTTTCTTTCTGTCCATCTTCAAAAAATATAAAGAGTTATTTTGAGTTTTCGATAATTATGGGGAAAAAAGAAGTGATCATTTATAAACTTTTATTAGGATAATCTTTTAAGAAAAATCGAGGCATTGAAAATTGTTTTAAGTTATAATAAAGTTTGATTTCGACTTTCAAATGTTAAAAAAGATGACCACTTGTAATGCGAGCGAGAACCGAGTTTCATCTTGCGAATCATAATTCCGTCGTTATGTTGACATTATTTCATGAATAGTTATCCAACATTGAATTTTTAAAATGTCAATAGTAATACTAATACGTGGTCGTATGAATACTATACTTTTTTTTATTGCTCCATATAGGTGACTTTACGTCTAGAATAAATATGGTATGTACTATAGCTAAATACAAACAAAATCATGCTTACACAACCCCGTGAAATCAATGGGACAATCATGAGTTTGTTAAGGATCTATTTGATTAGCTTTGCCATGGTTATAAGGAATCGTGCGTTGGTTTATAATTGCAAAAGATTCTCTCTCTCTCTCTCTCTCTCTCTCTCTCTCTCTCTCTCTCTCTCTCTCTCTCTCTCTCTCTCTCTCTCTCTCTCTCTCTCTCTCTCTCTCTCTCTCTCTCTCTCTCTCTCTCTCTCGTTAAGATTTTAAAATGACAAAGATTTTATTTACATACACAAGAATCATTTCATAAGCAATTATCAAAACACACGTAATGCACCCACGTGCTCACGTAGCTATATCATGGTAATCAAGATCTCGAACTTGGAAAAAGAACACAGCTTAAAAATAAAGAGGAAAACAGAGAGAAAGAAACGGATAGAAATTGTAAGAGAACACGATACAAGTAATCCATGAATTTTGACTCAACGTATAATGTAGTTTATGAACTTTTAATTTATTTAATGTGATTATCGAACTTTGGCCAACTTTCGTATTATTCAACGTGACCCCTAAACTTGTAATACATGTTCAAACTAATACATTGACATTAAACATTTTTATATAATTTAGGGATTAGTTTGAATAAATATCAAAATTTCGGGAATTATATTCAATAAATTAAAAATTCAAGGACCACATTGCATATTGGGCTAAATTTTAGGGATCTTATTAAAAAAATTAAAAGATCAAGGATCGCATTATATATTGACCGAAAGTTTGGGGATCATTTTTGTTATTATCTCAAATTTCAAACCCTTATCAAGAAGAAGTTCCATACATTTGATGGGCTCAACTTAGCCCATGTAACCACAAAGCCCAGCCTACCATCTCTCTTTGCACAGCTAGGGTTTTGCTGCGCCTTTATTTAGCTCCGAGCATCGCTTTCCTCCTCCCGTTTTCTGTCACTGCCCGCCGCAAACCCTTGCAGGTAACGCTCCCGTCTCCGTCTCGCTCCTTCTCTCTTTCTCTCGCCTCTGTTTTTCATCTTACAGGGCATTGGATCTGAACCTGCGGCGGCTGAAGGTGTTTGGGTTGTGGATTGTTTTTTGTTCCCTGGTCTTGTTCTTCTGTTTGTTTGGTGGGCTTAACGCGAAGAAAGTTTGCCGCTGCGAACTTGCTCAAGAGCTACGTGGGTGTTATCTTTTTTGGGGGAATGAGAAGAATTTCCGGTCTGAATGCAGGTAAGGTCGAGTTGGAAAGAGCCGAGGCGCGAGGATGGTGGAGAATACAAAAGGGAGGAAGGAAGAGGTGGTAACCAGGGAGTACACCATCAACCTCCACAAGCGTCTCCATGGATGGTGAGCCCTCGTTATTTTGTCTCGTCTCTTGTTGGGCTGCAAATTTCTTTTTCTTGAAGTAAAAGGGTCTGTGGCTTTCTATGCTGGTCGTGTAATGTGTTTGCCCAATAGTCTAGGCTGCTTTAAGTGCTGCTTTTTCTTTTTATGTTTCATAGGTTCGGATATTTGTATGAATATAGACGTAGTCGACCGGTGCCTCAATTTCCCATGAGATGTTTAGGTTGCTAGAGCGTTTTTCAGTTTGTGTCGACGAATTATTGTTAGGTTGATCATGTTTGATGGGTTTTACTTGGGAGACTTTGATGAGTGTGCATTATTCACGTGCTTCGATCTTGTTGTCGATGGGGTTGATAAGTTGGGATTGGCAGTGGGGGTGGCTGCTTAGTGTCATTTGAATATTGCTTCCCAACTTTAGTCCTTGTGCTTCCTCTAGGTTATGCAGTAGTTTTTGCTATCAACGGGTCCAAACTTTTGCACGTGAATGCTTTCTGTTAGCGTTTTCTACCCACTCGCTACATATTCAAAGACTTAATCAATCTATATTTGATCTGCCTATTGGTAATGTATTTACTAGTCAAGTTAAGGCAAGCGTAAATGGAAATAGATTTCCATGCCATCCCAGTGGGTGCACTTGTGGTTTACCATGCTGGACATCCTTATTGATACTCTATAGATTCCATAGAATTTTAATTATTACAGTATGATTATGTCTGCCTTCCTTATTTTCATTTTGAGTTGATTGAAGAGTATCAGCTACTAGCTCGGGTCAGTTTTAACATAATTTTCTTTGTTGTTTGTCCCATTATTTCACATATTATGTTGTGTCTGGCTCCACCGATAAATCGTGCTCGCTGGTTATAGATTATTTTGTCAATGCTTTGTGAAGGAATGGCATTGAATCCTTCTTGTTGCCATGAAGCTCTATCATGGAAGTGGTTCTCTTTCTTGTTTTCTCTGCTGTTAAATTCTTATGTTTGTGGAAGTGTTTGGAGTTCAGTGATGACATTAGCGGAACATGGATCTTTTAGCACTTAAGATTTATTTTGGTTGCATTGTCTTTCTGAAATATAGCACATTCAAGAAGAAAGCTCCAAAGGCCATAAAGGAGATCCGGAAGTTCGCCCAGAAAGCCATGGGAACCAATGATGTGAGAGTTGATGTGAAGCTCAACAAGCAAATATGGAGCAGGGGGATTCGAAGTGTGCCGAGGAGGATCAGGGTTCGCATTGCTCGCAAGAGGAATGAGGACGAGGATGCCAAGGAGGAGCTTTACTCTCTAGTCACCGTTGCCGAGATCCCACCGGAAGGGGTGAAGGGATTGGGCACCAAGATCATTGAAGACGATGATTGAGTTATCTTTGTTTCCTAGCTTAGTAAAATCTGCTCTAGTCTGGATTAAAAGACTTAATGAGAGTTTTGTTCAACATTTTTGGGCGTTGTTAGATTGGTTCGTGAATCGTGATCACAGTTGCAGAAAACCTTTTACCATATTGTTGTTGGTTTGTTGCTTCTCTCCGGGTGTAAAACTTTAGTTCCACCATCCGCCTCTGCCTCATATTGTTCAGGACCAAAGGATTCATTGTCGTTTGTTTTCGAATTATGCAGTTGGACGAATTACTATATCACTTTATCTGACGAACTTGATCAGACATTAATGCCGGTTTCCATTAGGGAGCACTGTGTTAGCTCTGCCACGCTCCTTTATCGTCTGCTTGTCCCGTGCCGTGACCGTCGCAAGTAACATTAACGTGTTGTCAAACTTCCAACCGGTGGTTTGGACATTTTTCTAAATGTTCGCAAGTGAGCATACGGGTGGATGAAGCAATTAATAGCATCTTCACACGTTTACCTACAATTCTCATAAACTAAGTCAGTATTTTTGAAGTATGTCCAGGATCCAACAACTGCTACACGTCGCACGAAGATGAAGACAGCCCTCTTTGCAATAAACTCTGCAATGGGAGGACTGGACTAAACTTCTTTCGTTCATACTGTGTAAATTCAAGAAAGATTGAAACGGCCTTGAGTAATTATCCATCTGCTTAATGACTCGGTCCAACGATCTTCCGTGATGAGTGATAAAGACATGAGCAGAATATTAGTGATCTTCAACTCTTCAGCTAGCTTTATAAGCATACATATAGCCTCGAAGTTTTCTCACTTCTTCTGATGATTCAAGCAGTACGTGATCCACATATAGACAGATGCCGGCTCCACTGCCATTTTTGTGTTCAAGAATGTTAATTTCTTGGAAAACCATAATAGCAGCCAGAACAGACGTTATTTTTTCGAACTTACCCAAGAGGTCCCAACGGGAGCCATAAAACATCCCAGCGAAATCTTGGAATCCTGGTGCAAAACCATTAGATTCATCTTCGCAATCAGATAATTTACAATAGTATGTTAATGACGTAGATAAGCAATAACACATCAAGGCATCGAATACAATACCAGTCATAAGGTCCAACAGGTGAAATATCCAGGTACTAGTTGTCATCTCAATGCATGTGTATCTAATATAAAGGATAGTGCCCTACTAGTTCAAGAAAACCACAGGCAGCAAAAGGAATAGATTCATTTTTCAAGTGATGAACTATATGAGTGAAGAAGCATCCCTGACTACGAATGATGTCAGGCAATAAGGATGAAGCAATGCATTGAAAGAAACTAAAGGTGGGGCGGGATGGGATTAACAAAATTTAAACCTTGCTGTTTTGGTGAAAGAGGAGCTCAAAACTTCAAAGTATGAACCACAGAGAAGAAATTTTGTACCTCAACAAGTAATACAGCCAAAACATTGCTGGTATAATGCTGGTGAAGCACGAATACCAAAGCCACTGTCTATGTTGTCTTGTGTTTTGAATAAGCCCAACAATAGCCATAGAGCAAGCTAAAACAGCAATCCAGTCTGCGGGTAGTTTTGATTAGCATTGTTCATGCCAAATGCTCCACATTAACATAACTACTCAAACCATGCAACAAAATGAAAGAAAGGGCACATTCCTAAAATCAAAGCTGTGGATGCTCAAATTGAACTTGAACAGATAAACCATCCAAGACAGGTATTCTTGCTAAAGCTAAAGAAAATTATTGCGCGATAAAGAAAAAGATTTATGTTGGCAAGCACAGGTATAAGTAATGTTAATTAGGAGCACAGCCAAAGTGAAGTTGGTATTTGAGATTCTTCAGCCAACATCTCATAGTAATTGAGTGGGAAAGAACTATTTCTACACAATGTACAGTTCTATATTAACGAGACACGTCCGCTAAGCTATTGATATAAATAAAACCAAAAAATGAGAAGAATGGGGCAAGATATGACCAGCCGATCATAATCACGGCTCAAGAAGTGATTGAGAGAAACCCACCTGCAAATATAATCATCCAAGAAGGAGCCTCCTCCATGAAGTAAGCGTGATGTCGCTGATTAAAAGGGGAAACCATGTTAAGATGTTCTAATATACAGCATAAAATTGAGTTTTGAACTATAGACAATTGGACAATTCAGAATTACTGTTTCGCTAACTTCACCAGCCATGCAACAATTAAAAGCAGTATCATGCTCCCAGCCTTTATAATGCATGCCCAAAATTGTCTCAAAATACCAAGAATATATGGATCTATCCATACCAGAAAGATAAAATGCGCAAACAAAGGAAACCTGAACCACATAATCCTACTTAATTTAGTTGTATGATACTTCAGGTAGGACACTTAAAAGACTTACTCTAGGTATTTCAGCAACCACTAATCCCCAGTCATCTTAAAACAAGAGAAGAACAATATCTGACTTTAATGGTGGATCATCACTAACATACCAATTCCCATGGAGACGTAGCCTGACGGTATATGGAATAGACAAGGAAGGCAGCAAAGCAAAAGAGAAATGCCGCAAATACACTCTGCAATAATAAGAAGTTCGAGAAAAGATTGAGATGTTAATTAAATTTTAGAATGCATCAGCTTAAAAAAAAAAGCACTAACAAATATACTAATATAGGTTATATGATCCGATCAAATTGAAGACATGTAGCTCGTTTTGTCACCAATTTACCCTCCAACAGAGACTCTGTACCGCTTGACTCTTTTCGAGCGACCGAACCAACTCCTCTTGCTCTGCACAAGGAGGAAGAAAGAACCACACGAGTGTAACCCAACGAACAGCAAAATCGATTCTAAAGAGCAAATCTCAGTTGGCTTCACTGCTGCCATTCCAGGAAAAACAAAACCATCCTAGAGCCAAAACACAACAACTGCCATTCACAGTTACTGATCATGGCTCAAATTCCCAGACCCAACAAACAAAAAAAAGAACCGGTACAATCCTACCCACATACAAACCAAATTGGAGTACAATAACTTTCCCTAGATGGGTTTCATTTCAAGACGCCCAAAAAGAACCGTACAAACGTAAACCAATGCAGAGCAAAATCGGTCCAAAAGAACAAATCTCAGTTGGCTTCAATGCTGCCATTCCAGGAAACACAAAACCATCCTAGAGCCAAATGCAACAAATGCCATTCACAATTACTGATCATGACTCAAACTCCCACACCGCAAAAAAACATAAAAAAGAACCGGTACAATCCCACCCACAAACAAACCCAATTGGAGTAAAGTAACTTTCCCTAGATGGGTTTCATTCAAAGACGCCCAAAATGCGAAATTTTAGTTGCCCGAAGGGATCAAGCGACGAAACACGAACCGATGTTCAGCTTCTTTGATCGTCCCTCCTCTCTCGCGTTCATTTTGAGAAAACGCACGCCAAAAGACAAAAATTTGGGAAAAGGGGCAGAGAGACCTTGGGTGTCCATGGGACGAGAATCGTCGAGAGAGGGATCGTCCCGGGTGGGGAGAGAGAAGCCGCCGCCGCCGCTAGGCTTCCTCCATTTCTTCGACAGCCGCTTCATCGCCATCATGGCTTTCGAACTCCTCCTAATTCAGACCGGCGGATTTCGTTTCCACAGCAGAACGAACTGGACTTCTACTCCGGCGGAAACTCGGGGTTCAGTTTGCCAAAACGCTGTCGTTGCAGATTCCAAAATTCTAAAATATTGTTCAAATCTTAAAATTAATAGAAAATTGCATGTGATTTTACATGTGATGAAAATTTCATGTATTTAAAATACAAAAAGAAAAAGTTAAAATTGGATGCGCGTCGCAAAGATTTGCAAAAAGCAAAAAGTTACGATAAAGTCACTCTAAAGAAATTTTAAACTTCTGAAACAATGAAACTTGTCATCTAAAGTTTTTTGTTTTTCATAATCTTTTAACGAATTAAAATTTTATTTTTTAGTTTCTATAATCCTAAAAAGAAATTTTCAATTTATTTCAAGTCGAAAATGATGGAAACAAATTTCTAGCTTTCCATTTTGATTTTCAGGCAAATAAAAGGAAGAAAGACAGAAAATGGGTCATTGAACCAGTCCAGTAGCATGTCTTATTCTGAAATTTTCTAAATATTCAAAAACCTTTTCATAAATCTCGGAGCCCATTTCTTATATTTATGTAAACATTTTGGTTCTTAAAAGTGGAAAAACAAAATTTCACATGAAATCACCATCTTGAACAGTTATAATAAAATTATTTTTTTTCAAATATAAAAATCAATATTGTTCAATATTTTGGAAGTAGAAAGATTTTCTTTTCATGATTAGAATGGTGATTTTAGGTATCTCTAATTCTAGATTAATGAAAAAAGAAACTTTAGTGCCGAAAGAGTGAAGGATAAAATTGCAATTCAATTACATCCGCTTCAACATATCATTACCGATACATAACTATCCCTCTCGTATCGTGTTGTAAGAGTTATTAGCGCTTTTGAAGTTTTTATTCACCTTTTAATAATTAGAATTTGATGTCTAGGAAACAGAAATTGTATTGTTTTTTATTAAGGGAAAAAGCCACCAAAAACCCCAAATTTTCCCCTCCGTGACACATTTACCCCCAACTTTTTTTTGTGACACCAAAAACCCCAAACTTTCTTATTTGTGACACATTTACCCCAATGTACATTGTCCATGGGCATTTTCGTCTTTTCCGCTTTTTTTTTCTTTTTATTTTTTTTTCAGAGATGGTGAGGGGGGCCTCGCCAGCGGCCGCCCGACGCCGGCGAGGCCCCCCTCCCCGATCTGACAAAAAAATAAAAAGAAAAAGAAAAAGCGGAAAAGACGAAAATGCCCATGGACAATGTACATTGGGGTAAATGTGTCACAAATAAAAAAGTTTGGGGTTTTTTGTGTCACAAAAAAAAGTTTGGGGTAAATGTGTCACAAAGGGGAAAGTTTGGGGTTTTTGGTGGCTTTTTCCCTTTGATTAATAAATAGATAAGTTTTTCTAATGTTATTGACGAATAAATTCGCTAGTTTTGTTAATTTAACGAGTTGATACTATTTTGACAATAAAGCCTATAAGTAAAAGCAATCAAAAAATGCACTTATGCTAATGTTAAATAAATATTTGTTACATGATGTAACCAAACTTTATTTTCATTAAGAAACGTTTAAAACCAAATTAAAAATAAGTTAAATGGCTTTATTGTTTATTAATAAAAACAATAAATGAATCCAAACATCGCCTCTATCTAACAAGAAAGCACCAATCCAGTCAGGAATGCATCGACAACCACTTAACTCTAGTCAGAATCACATTCTTCTTTTAAGGAAAGTTATACTCACATAGTGACATGACCCGGTTAAGATTCCTACTTTAGATAAAGTTATATTCTAAAGTGGATTAATTTCTGGTACACATATAAAGATCCATCTATAATATATATCGATATAGCAAATTTTTCCTAAATTTCATGTTTTCCATCACCAATCCACCATAAATTTTCTTAATCAGTCCAAGCAAGAAGTGAAGTCACCTAACATTTTTCAAACTTGTGAATGGGGTTAATGAGCTCATCTGATTAGCATTATTCCCCCAGCCTCTTGCTCTTGACCTGATAAATCAGGTCCCAAAGCAGTCCAAACATTCGTGCCGAAGTGAAGCTTTCAATATAAACCCTGATGTTTGCAGCACAGTACTTTGATTTTCCATCATTCTTTTTTCAGTATCGACTTTTTGCAGCGTAACTTTTCCGATCTCATTCAATCACAACGACCGAACGAACCCAAAGAAAATGCTTTACCACGCGAAATCAGTCATGTGTCGAGGTACCAACCACTCCAAGAGGGCTGATTGCTCCAGGATCGGTTCTCTTCGGCAGGAATAATGACCAGATTTTGATCGGGCATAACGCATTCCAACATGAATAGCTCAATCTTGGACAATATCTAGAGCCACTTTATCCGGCGCAAACAAAACCATTCATGCCCTCAAACAAGAAGACTATTTCAGCAAGTATATACTAGTGTGAAAACACCAACTTATCAAAACATACCCAAGAGGAAATGTTTGCATAGCAGAGAACAACTCCACAGTAATTTCAGTGTGCAATGCCATCTAGAAAGAAACTCAGCCACTATTGGAAAAGTAGAAAAACGTAAGCTAAGGTTGCATTACTTTTTCTCAAATAAGAGAAGCAAATAATAAGTTCTAGTAATCTGAGTGTATCGGCTAATGGGTCTGCTACCCTGTGTGTGTTCTCATAGATCCGCTCTTCCTGGGTACCTTGGGAATGGGATGACATCCCTAATGTTGTCGATACCAGTAGCGAATAGAATCATCCGTTCAAAGCCCAAACCAAATCCGCAATGTTTGACAGTCCCATATCGCCGCAGGTCAAGATACCATTCGTACGGATCCAGGGGCAGCCCCATCTCAAGTATCCTGATAAAAATGTAATTTGAGCCATTAGACCTGATTTTATTACCACTTTGGATCTAGGGTTGAAGAAACTATTACATAAATGGTAAAATGATGAGGAAATATACCTATCACGAATAACCTCATAGCGCTCTTCCCTTTGGCTTCCGCCAATTAACTCTCCTACCTGAAAGCGACAAGTGAAAATATCAGACTTGGAAGAACAGCACACACAACGATAAAGCCTGGCAACTAGTTTTCTAACAGTTGCTTTTAATCCCTAGCAATTCTGCAAATTATTTCTTCCCTCTTGGTCTGCAAGAGTTTCATTTGTGACTAGCAAGTAATTGTCCTACCTTTGGTACAAGAACATCCATGGCTGCGACTGTCTTTGAGTCATCATTGAGCCTCATATAGAATGCTTTAATTCCTTTCGGGTAATTGTACACAATAACGGGCTTCTGGAATTTCACCTCTGTCAAGTATCTGTGAAATTGGCCAAAACAAAGTTTAACAACCATCAGTTATCAGACAGTACACATGGAGTTTTTTTGGTACGGTTGTGGCTGTGCTGTGCTGTTTCGAAGCACATGCGTCTGGCAATACATCTTTTAAAAGTGTCGCACCATGGCTACGAATGACTATTGCGTTTAGCAAATACTACTGCAAGATTACTGTGGTTATCAAAATGGCTAAAAAGATTTATAACATAATGCAGAGTTGCTACCAACTATTATGTCCATATTATTAGAATTTTTTCAATATACCATTTGCACCATACAGTAACAATAAATAATTATTATAATAACACTATTGTTGTTATTATGATTCTGTATGTTTTTATTTTTTATTATTATTTCTATTACGAAATTAATATAGTAATGTTATTATATCAAATTTTAGAAAAGTTGCAAACTAGGGAAAAAAATTAACGAAAATTCGAAATGAATAATACAATAATAGTAGAATTATTGATTATGATAAGTGTCATCATTATGGTTATTATTAGTATTGTAGTTATAATTAATATTTATGTTTTTATTATTATGGAATTAGCATATTAATCTTTTTTTTGTTTGGGTATTTTTGTGCTAATAAAATTATCTTTAAAAAAACTTAATAGTTGCGCCACCTCAAAGCTACTAGAGGCGGTTTTGTGAAAATCGTGGAAGTATTTCAGCTGCGAGGGTGTCACTGCTATGAGATTTTTATCAAAGACCTCGAAATGCCAAAGCACCTTCTTTCTCAACTTTTGCAGCTGGCGAAAAGCCGTACCAAACATATGCGTAGTCATGCAAGTACATACCTTTCATGCTCAGATGCTAAATCAATGCCCCATTCCACCTTATTCTCAAATTGTTTACCACCCTTCACGGCCTCCACTAATAGCTCCACAGCTTCAGTGTAAGAGATACGCTCAAAGGGGGTTGAAGCAACTGTTCTTAGACGATCAATGCAAGTTTTGTCAAAATTCTTGGCCATGAAGTCCATATCATCAAGGCAGTTGTCCAGTAACCAGTTACATAAAAATTTCACATATGCCTCTGCACAGTTCATGTCATCCTACACAGGAACAGAATATAGAAACCTTTAATGTAACAAACGATTTTGCAAAAAAATGGTAAAAGTAATGGGCACATCATCTTCAAAGGAAACGGACCAGATTATTCCCTCCTAGACATTATTTAACTTAAAGTAAAAACTGAAAAAGCAATACTACATCCAAAAGATAGTAATGTTTGGATGGGAGACGATTCATCAAATTCATAACAAACAATTTCCAGAAATGCTTCAGTTTTGCAGATAGCAGACATTACCAAGCCCAATTAACCACTTACATTTACGTACCTAGAGGACAAACTCCTCATGTTATCAGCAAAAGAAATTCTATTTAACAAGTATGTACATTGGAGACTTGGCGTACTATCCTCTTAAGTTCACCCATTACAAGAAGAGATCAACCAATAATAATGAAACAATAAGAAGGAACTAAACAGGAATAGATATATAAATTCTCATGTAGATGCTGAAATTTGCTATATGTCAACCATTTTCAATCAGCCAGACTGAAGGACTGAGATGACTTTACCTTCAGATCTGCAAAAGCTATTTCAGGCTCCACCATCCAAAATTCTGCCAAATGCCTCGATGTATGTGAGTTCTCAGCACGGAAAGTCGGACCAAATGTGTAAACGCTACTAACAGCACATGCATAAGTCTCCACTTGCAATTGTCCAGAAACAGTCAAGAATGCTTGACGGGCGAAAAAATCTTGGTCATAATCTATCTTTCCATCCTTTTGTGGGATACCAGGTTTCAGTTTGAATCTCTCTTCCAGCCTTGAGAGGTTCTCTTTGGCCTTTGTTAGCACAGCCACAGATGCTGTGATATCCGCCTTACTAGCTTTAGCAGATTTCAGCTGTGCAACTACCTCTCCCTTCTCTTTTACAAGAAGCTTAGCAGCTTCAATTTCCGCTTCAGATGGAGCAGGGTTCTTGATCAGCTCCTTCTCCACCCTCTCAGCCTCACTTATCAGAGTTGTTACTTGAAACATTTCACCCGCACCCTCGCAGTCACTAGTGGTGATAATTGGAGTGTGTACATAGAGAAAACCATGCTTTTGGAAGAATGTGTGAGTTGCATAAGCCAACGCATTACGGATCCGAGCCACGGCAGAAATCTGAAAGCATCAATTATTCAGAAAAAGTTCAGCAATGACATGAGGGAAACATCACAGTTGAAATTTCTTTCCCATTTTTGTATAATTTCTCACGGATTGTCAATGAGTTAATACAAGACCCCTTCATGAGCAGACAACAACCAATAGACTCAATTTGTTTACTTCTTTTAAGGGGATGACAACATGCATTTTGCCTACCAAATCCTAACAATCACTCAGATTCTGCAAAACCGCTTTTTTTTTTCAAGGAAACTACTCTGGTTACCAGATTGATACAAGATTTGGATGATTATAAAGTTTTTTCTCCCCATTCCTTCCAGATGGGTAAAGAAGTTATGAAACCAACCGGTGAAAAATCAACCTTTGACAGATATTCGCCTAAATGGGCATCAAAAACACATTCTTACTACATTAGAACAAAGAGCAAATTGAAGTCGTCGCATACGTAAGGCTTCACCTCGCTCCTGCTTTCAAATACACCCCGCCCCTTAAGCAGCAACCATGAACTCTTAACCAGAATTTTCACATCTTTTCACGAGCAGCGGCACAGAGCACATGATTTTAAGAAACAAATTGAAGAACACACGCATGTCCACACACGTACCGTGTTGGTCTTCGGCCTCAGATGCACGACGTCCCTCAAGAACTCGAGCGTGAGCTTAGTCTTCGGCAGCGGGTACTTGGCCGGGTCGACGGGGCCGACGTGGACGACGTCCTCGACCCGGAGCTCAATCTTCTGCTTCGTCCCCTCGGGGGGGACCTTGAGCACGCCCTCGAGGGCCACGCACGTGCCGGTCGGCACGAGCAGGCCGAGATCGGCCACGGCCGAGTCGATGATGACCTGGAGGTTCATCGGGCACGAGCCGTCGTTCACCTCGAGGAAGGCGAAGGAGCCGCTCCCCTGCTTCCGGCCGGTCTTGACCCAGCCGCCGACGCGGGCCCGCCGGCCGGCGAGGCCGGAGCCGCCGTCGGGGCGGGCGAGGATGGAGCGGATCGGGACCCGGTCGGAGAAGTCGTGCTTGGGGACGGCGTCGGAGAGGGAGGCGGCGGCGAGCTGGTCCACCGGCGGCTGCGGCTGGTCCGACATTGCGCGGCCCTTGCTGCGCGCGTCGCACTCTGTGTCTCTCTCTCTCTGCGCGGCCGAAGCTTTTGAGGATTTAGGACAGAGAGGAGAGAGAGAAATGAAGAAAACCCTAACGTTTGGTTATGGCGAACAGCCGAACGAGGAGGAGGTCCACGCTGACGTTTTGTAGCCCGAGAATTTTTTCCCCATTTGCGATTTTTTATTACCCGGAAAAAAGAAAATTCAAGAAGCATTTTTCATTTATTTATGTTAATGTATTTTGTTAAGGAATTTATTTCTAAGACGGGACATCACTTGTTGGACGTTATTTCAAATAAGGGCATAAAATGTCATCGTTTTCTCAACTAGAGGTATGAAATGAATATAACAGTTTCAAATAAGGGCCTAACCCCGTCGACTCATCGGTCTGCCAAATTTTCAGGGCGGTCAAAGGCGATTTCATCAAAAAACAATTTTAAACAAGTAAGAGGGTTGGCTAGCTCTCCCGCCTATGGCTGTCGCCCCATCATTAGTGGGGCGGTGACGATGGCCAATGACTCTCGTCGACCAGTGGCCCTCGCCAGAACAAGGGGAGGGTGGCGATCCCGTGTGTTCCTTTTTTTTTTTTCCTTTGCCATTTTTTTTCTATTTTAAGTTTGTCTTTTTTTGGAAAGATAAAAACAGAAAAGGAAAAAATAGAAAGATGAAAATGCCCTTAAGTCCGGTGAGGTCAAGCTCTTCTTTGAGATTGATATAGTCATTTCATACCCTTATTTGAAACAAAGTTCGCTTCATGTCCATATTTGAGAAAATAAATGCGCTTGAAGCTCTTATTTGAAACAATGTCTACTTTGGACCCTTATTTGAGAAAATGAGGGCATTGTATGCCTTTATTTGGAATTTCCCTAATATTTTTATGCAGATTTCATGTCCTTAGAAATTTATATATATTATGCTTTTTGTGATGATTGAATAACAAGAAAGAACTGAAAAAGTTAATTGAGAGATTGGCGGGTTTTTTACTAAAGCAATAAGCACGGATTTGTAGGGCTACATCGGAAAAGATTTCCAATGGAACTGTGATGATTAATGAGTTCTCAACTTTGACAGAATCGCTCGTCTGAATTTTTTAGTTAACGTGATTAAACTTATTTAATCTTTGCTCATGTTGAATACTTGGGTCTCAAGCACTTCATGACTCGATCAAACGAGCTCTTAATCAAATGGCAACTTGAACAGGAGTGACTGAGTTTCGTAAGTTGTGTGCGCTTTTCTTGTCAAACAAGCATTTTTGACTTTGGTGTGCCAAAAATAAAATGAAAAAAAATGAAAAGGAGAAAGGAGTCCAAGCAAAAAAAAATTCCACCAGATTTCCACTTTTGAGGACCAATTTCAAAGTCAGCGAATTGCGCGAGAAATTATAAAAAGTTCAAAGTCAAAAGTGAAAGCTAAAACTGTTGAAATTACCGCGGACGACCAATATTTGGCTGCATTAAAGAGCAATTGAACTTTTTGTTGATGGAAATTAAGGTACAAAATATGTTTTCTCGACACGGCAAAACTTGGATTTTGTTTCGATGATCAAGAAATCATAACATGACCATAGCAAAATTAAAACTGCACAGTGTACATAAAAGTCATGCGGAGAAATTTTTTGAGTATTGGAAATTACAAATTCTGGGTACCGGAATCACCGATAATATTTTTAGTGAATATATGATTGACGAGATTTTTGTATTTTTTTGGATTAATATTAAAAAGAACCCCAAATTAGTATACCGGTGATAAATTTATTTAAAACTAATTTTGCAACCACCAAAAACCCCCAATAAAATAACAAATTTACCCTAAATTAATTTTTTAACCACTAAAAATCTCGAATTAGTACATTTGTGATAAATTTACTCTTCATTAGTTTTCGTTAAATTGGATTAATACCACAAAAAATCACAAACGGAGTGTAAAATCCAAAACTGATGCATTTGTCACTTACCGCGTGTCATTTAATAAAGTAATTTGACATTAAAATTTGACTGAAATTAATGAAGAGTAAATTAGTCCAAAGTATGTCGATTGGGTTTTTTTTTTTTTTGCGCATCTCCCGCCGGTGAAAGTACGGGAAATTAAAATTACGGAAATTTCCGGGGTGCGCGGGGGACTTTTTGTCTCTCTCTCCCCCGAGGAATGTGGAATACGGAGGTGCAAGGCGTACGGCAAAGTCCAAGACGAAGCGTGCTCCTCACGTGATTCGACTGGGGAACACCGCGTGCGCCCCAAGCCGATCTCGATCCCTCATTGGACGACGGATGACGTGGTGGGGGGGGCCCCACCCAAGATGCCCCCGTGGCAGGAACCCCGACGCGGAGTATCCTGTGCGACGGAATCTCCTCCTTTTCTCCGTAGCAAATAAAGGCGGCTAGGGTTGTGAGGCGAAACCTTGCGCTAATTTCACAACAAAAAGGTATATTATATTATATCAAAAACCCAAATCATACCCATCGTGGCTCACGTACCTTAAACATTCTTCTCGCAGCGTAAAAAACCCTAAGTTTGTACCTATATGACACTTTCGCCCTCCATCAAGATTTCGTTAGATGATTTATCAGATAAAAACGACGTTTTTTTCTTTATCGTTTCACTTAAGCATTCAAGCAACGTTCGTTTTCTGGCGTCTATTTAAACTATTTTTTAACGATTCTTATTGACGGAAATTTGACGAGCGGGGTAAATGTGTCACGTTGTGTGTTGGACAAACGTTCAGGGGATCACATCAAATGAATTAAAATTCCATAAGCCACATCACACATTAGGCAAAAATTTAATAACCATCGGTGTCATTATCCCCAATAAAATTGGAATCGAAGTACAACTTGTGTATGCTCGGAAATCTCTTAATTTCATTCAAAAGCATAATTCGTGCACTTCAACTTTTATTGCTATCCTTAGCAAGTGCCAAGTAATCCCTTGGTCCTGAGTAGGACCTTAAAAGGCTCAAGAAAAAAAACATGGGGAAGAGATTCTCCGGTATGATGGATGCTCGTCTCCATATTCTCTCCGTATTCTCTCTCTTTATGAAAGAAAAAGATTTGGAGGGAATTTGTAGCCTCTTGGACAGTAAAGGTAGACACTATGTCAATTACGATTAGCTATCTCCGAATTGATAGGTATAGTAGCTCTCGTACCTGAGATGACGAGAGGGGAGGTTTCGGCTTCCTCCAGGTTTGCTTGTGCTTCGCACAAATCTGTCAATCGATTGGCAAACTTGTACCTCGATTGACAGACTTGTGTATGCTTGAAAATCTCTTAATTTTATTCAAAAGCATAATTCGTGCACTTCAACTTTTACTGCTATCCTTGGCAAGTGCCAAGCAATCCTTGCATCATTCTATCACACACATGCGTTGCTACATTTTCATTGGTTCTTTTTGCTTGTCAATGAATATATCTCTTTACTTGTATGACGTAGATGTCTCATCTTTTTCAAAAAAGTTACCGCGAGATATATTATCAGTTGCAAATCATTTGATTCGAGTGAATGTCGGTTAGCCATGGCCAAACCCCCCTCTTTCATTTCTCTTTTCTCATTTTTTCTGTTTTATTTTTCTTGTTAGTTTCCTTGCTTAGCATTTGATAACGTGCTTAGCGCTAACTACTTTTGACATGTCACTTCTAGTGTTACATAATACATTCATAACGCATAACCGAGTGTGTTCGTATTAAGCCTAATTGGGCCTGTGCCACGTATACCCATTTGATGTGTGAACGATAAATCTACCACTTTCGAATTGACCGTTATATCACATTTATGCAAGCTCCGACTCATTAAATAGGAACTTATGCTGCTTGCGTCAACACAACACGTTTAGATTCATCTGATGCGCTAAAACACGACTTTTACGTGTTTATGTCGTAGATTAGATCTTGAACATATTTCGCATATTGCGCGTTTAATCTGCCAATAAACCTGTTTTGGCTTTTAAAGTTGGATCACGATTAATAAATAGGTTGCATTGCACTGATACCTAAAATTTGTCCATGTTCATTTTTGTGCCATACCTACAATTCGAGGATGCTAATAATAACATGATAGAGGGCTTCATTATATCAATTGAGAAAAGTCATTTAAAAATAAAGAAGAAGAAGAAGAAGAAGAGATGAGCAACTTGCCCAAACATTGAGCCTTGATCCGATAATGCAAACACATGCTATTCTCTCAATGGTTTGTTTGTTGGGCATGCTCCTCCCGCAAGATCGCCTCAAGCTGGTCCTCTCATTGGACCGCCTCATGCTGGTCATCTGAAGAACGCAACCGCTGTGAAGTGACCGATCGCAATCGTCAGGCTCAAACGAGAAAGAGAGAGACAAGAGAGAGAGAGGGGTTGCACAAGGCAATGACAATCGCCACCATATGACAATTGCTGTTGGGCCGTCGGCGATCGCAGCAACTACTTTCCGGTGACTTGCCGCCAAGGAGACGGTGGTGGCTGCACCCCGCTCAGATGATCTGAGGAGAGCGAAAACTTTTCAACATGCGGCCCAAAACAAAATGACCAAGAAGAGAATTCAAGCAAAAAGCCCAAATCTCATTCTCCCAGGATGGGCCGAGCCCGGCCCAGATGACCAACGAACCGGCCCAGCCCCAATCCATCTCCCACCGCCATAAAACCCTAACCCTAGACGCTCCGCCCCTACATCCTCCTCCAACTTGCCGAGGGAATCGCGCTCCGAGATCGACCGCAGCACCGCCGCAAGTCCTCCGGCATCGATCAGCGATGGGTAAAATCCGCAACCTCCTTCATCACCGCCGCCGCCACCATTCGGCTCGCTCGTCGGTTCATCTTTTCGTTTCCTTTCGGGCACTTAGAGATCTGATTGCTGCTGGGATGGCCCCGTTCTTCTTTTCTCGCAGGTAAGGTTCACGGATCTCTGGCTCGCGCCGGCAAGGTGAGGGGGCAGACGCCGAAGGTCGCGAAGCAGGACAAAAAGAAGAAGCCGCGCGGCCGCGCCCACAAGCGGATGCAGTACAACCGCCGCTTCGTCACCGCCGGTAATCCCGCCTTCTCTTGACCATCCCATCGCGGATTTTTTCGATCCGTTTAGCTTCAAATTAGCTGCCTTTACAGTGATTTCGACTGTTGCGAAGAGATGGGTGTGTTGATTGCGATTTTCCGTTGCTTCTTTGTCTTTTTGGGGGGCATTTTCTTGCAGTCGTGGGCTTCGGCAAGAAGAGAGGGCCTAACTCGTCCGAGAAGTGAGCTCGCCATTGAACGCCGAGGAAGATGATCAGGTGAAGGACGATGATGCTTTCAGTTTCGATGAGTTCTGCTCCATTGTTTTTTTATTGGGAAGCTTTAAATTTACTGTGTACGCGACTGGATTTCAGTGCTCGAGCACGGGAATTTACCGATGATTAGTAGAGATAAAATGTGATTTAGTTCTCTCATATGTTGCAGTTCCGGTTTATATTTACGCTATTCCCGTTTGCTCTTTCTTTGTTTGTCGAGGATTGGTCTGCGCATTGGGAGTTTTGAATCAGTGAATCCGCGTTGGTCCTCTAAATCAAAAGTGAAAGGAGTTTCCGGGCTTAATGTGCTCGGCGTTTACTTGCGTGGAAAATGAGACACTGTTTTGTGTTTGATCGAGGAATGGGGGATGCATTCTCGTATGGTGGGTGAAATCTACGTGGGAAAACCCCATTGAAGAGATTAGTACCTGTGCTAGGATTTTGTGAACTCGCTTAGGCATCCGGTGGCACTTAGAACCTGCATATGTTATAGGGAGTGAAGCGGTTGGGATGCATACGATCCCCGCTCCATCGGCATGCTTTCCTCATCCAATTCTCATTTGGCATGCTTTCTTCATCCAACCATCATTTAGCAATTATCAGTATTTGGACTCGCGGCGATTGGAATGCTGATCTGTGTCCGTTTCTTATGCCTATACTAGTCTCTCGCGACTGCTCAATGAACAACTCGTTTTGGTATTTTGATGCTTGGGATTTGTTCTGCTCTGTGTGGTGCCATCTTTAACGTCCTTAACTTTTTCTTGATGGGCGCGGTTGTACAAGAGGCCATAACATGCAAAACATGCATCTGGGAGCACCAGAGTTACTTGCCTTGAGTGACAATTGACACACAGTACTCTCCTTACTTATTCTTCCAGTTCCCATGCTGAAATATCATCTCTTGAAAGTTTGATCTGCAAATATGATCTGTTCCAGTTTTGGGTTTTTCGAAAGTAATTAGAGACCCATATATGAGGAAAACGGTTAAAGGCTGGAATGGCTAGAGCTAGTTTTGTCAATTAGAAGCTTTGATACCGCTAAGTCGCGGGCGTTGTTGTTCCCAAGATGTATCGCCATTTTGGCATTGCTAATTTCATATCTAATACATCGCGGATGGCATGCATTTTACTGCAGTTTGGCATAGCCATCGGTTTTGATGCCGTATTTTTGTGTTTATGTTGTTCAATGGTTCTAGCGGACACTTGGTCTGGTCCTTCCACGGGCGAACGTGTGCAGTAACACCGGTCATGTTGGTGTTTGACTGAACTCTGAATCAAAGAAGATTGCTCGTGCATTGATTTATGGGATCACTCTTCACGTAGTATGAGCTTTTCTTCTGAACAAAGGGATTGTAGCATAGGCGTGTCTTTTCGTAATGCTTTCCTGCAATTCCATTGAACTCACGAAAAGATGTGTGTGTATTTCAATTTCGTCGACTCGAAATGATGGGCGGCTTGGCCCTCATTATCACGCACGCGTCTTCAGTGGATATCATCGAGTTTTTCGAGTCAACTCGATGAATGCAAAATTTGTTCTTGTCGAAGCCGTCCATCTTTTGTGAGTCGATCGAATGGTGATTAGTGCTTTGATTAGTGTATGTCTATTTTATTTGAAAATTTGTTTTACTAGGGGTGCGTTTGCTTCATGAAAAACTTAACAACTTAACAATAATGAAAAAGTGTCAAAAAAGTCTTAAACCTTTTGTATTGGTGTCAATTTAGTCCTAAATCCTTTTTTAATATCAATTCAGTCTTAAATCTTTTGCATTAGCGCCATTTGAGTCCTAAACCTTTTTTTGTGTCAATGCAGTTCTAAACCTTTTCCATTTGTGCCAATTTAGTCTTAAATATTTTTTTTGTGCCAATTCAGTCTTAAATCTTTTGTATTAGTGCCAATTTAGTCATAAAATTTTTGCATTAGTGTCAATTCAGTCTTTTGATACGTGAATAGCTATTAGCCGGAACGACTGAATCTGCACCAATGCAAAAGGTTTAAGACTGAATTGGCACAAAAAAAAAGGTTTATGATTAAATTGGCATCAATGTAAAAGGTTTAAGACTGAATTGGCATAAAAAAAAATGTTTAGGACTAAATTGACACTGATGCAAAAGGTTTAAGATTTTTTTTGACACTTTTCTCATTGAAAGTATTTTTCATGGAAATCATTTTTCGGGAAAATTGTTAGTTTTGTTTGGTGATATAGAAAAAGCGATTTCCTTTTTGCTAAAAAGGGAAAGCGGTTTTCCTCAAATTTTGGCTTCTTGTTTTCAGTTCACGAAAAACATAATTGGTTAGTTTTTCATTATTCAAATATCGAAAAGTCGAAAAGTAATTTCTCGAAAAGAGTTTTTCTTTAATTAAATGGACCCTAACTACTGAAAATATACGATCTATGTGGTGTTGGATTTCCTTAGTATCCTTTTCGGTAGACTGGTTGCGATTTGTCAGGTTTCGAATGTTGTCACCGATTTTTGAGATTTCCCAACGGGGGCAAGCTATCTGTAGTATTAATAGCCTTAATCACTGATGAGGAGTTGCTTTCGAATTGAATCTGTTGCCAATTCTCGATCAATGTAAATTTATTCGTCGTAGATTAATTCCAAATTAAACTCGCGACGCTTTTTGCGATTTTGCGGGACGGATGGAGACAAAATTTGGCATTTTCAGATTGGGTTGCGCTCTTTCTCCATCTTTGATTGGGGTAGGAGAGTAGGAAATCTCCTTCGATAGAACTCCTAATTGCTGGATTGCAAGTATGAGTATTACCCGTATTTATCTCTCGTTAAGTTGATCCATATTTGTAATTCATAAATCAGAAATTTGATTGGAGAAAATTCCACGAAAAAGATAGGATCCATGGAGATATGCGATCCATGTCAAGGGATAAGTAGCAAGATAAGGATCCTTATGCATACCTTTGATTCCTCTTTAGTTCTTACTGAGACGGCCATGAACGCGCTAATCAATGTGGTTGTCGGTAGATAAGAAAAGATCTCCTAATGATAAAGGTTCAAATGAAGCATGTCGATATCCCCCAAGAAAATAGGTATGGTCAGTCGATAACCACGATTTGGTCACCGGTTCGAATACATGTTTTCTCGCGAGATAGAATGCGAATTTACCTAACCAATGCGGTTCTCCACACCAGAGTGGCGGCTCAATCGGGTCAAGATAGTTATTTCACCCATAATTTGGATTGCCGCGAGAGATGTCACACGAGCGAGAGTTACTCCCATCCTAGACGTTGTTCCATCAGCAAGGTTATGACCTAGATAAGTAATTTGTCCGTAGATAAGAAAAGATCTCCTAATGATAAAAGTTCAAATGAAGCATGTCGATTCCCCCCAAGAAAACAGGTATGGTCAGTCGATAACCACGATTTGGTCACCGATTCGAATTCATGTTTTCTCGCGAGATAGAATGTGAAGTTACCTAACCAATGCGGTTATCGAGGCCAGCAAGGTGGCTCAATCGGGTCAAGATAGTTATTTCACCCATAATTTGGATTGCCGCAAGAGATGTCACGCGAGCGAGAGTTACTCCCATCCTAGAGGTTGTTCCATCAGCACGGTTAAGACCTAGATAAGTAATATTCTCGACTAAGATTGAAGATTGTTGCCCGGGTAATGTCTCTTTTATATTAAGGATTTGAATCTTAAATTTTGAGCAGATACTAAAGCGCATCTTACTATAGTTACCATTGATGACTTTTTCCCTTTGGGCCGAGAAGAGAGCATTGACATTATTATGACTTTGAAGTTGTCTTATTTGGAGAAAATTTTTAGCTTGAGGGCAGTTTTATTTTGACGTTCTTGTCAAGATATAAAATACCATTCTACTCAAAAAGAACTATGAAAAAATTGCGCCATTTCCTCATGAATTTAATTATATATACAGTATTGTTATTTTGCGCCAAGGGAAAATCAAATTATAAGTGTTGGAAAACTTAAAATCAAGAAGAGCGACCAAACGGAAGGGAAAAGTACCAAAAAAATTCTTAAATCTATTATACTTGCGTCAATTTAGTACTAAACCTTTTAATTATACCAATTTAGTTTTAAATTTTTTGACAATTTGTCAATATAGTTAATTCGATCAATTTTGGTGGGCAATCATATCGCTGCTGACGTGGACAAATTTTATAATTTTCTAATATTTTTTCTGCACTTTTTATTTTCTTTTTCATTGTGGTCCACGAAGGTCGCGGCCCTCACCCAGGCTATTGCTAGCTATGGGCAAGGGCCGCTAAGCCCTTGCTAGAGGTCGCGAGGGCGGCTCTCACTAGATTGGATGAGAGCAACCCTCCCTAGATTCTCAGGTGAGGGCTTAACTCTCGCAACCGTGCGAGGGTCGCCGGCTGCGATGAAAAAGAAAAATGAGAAAAAAATAAAAAAGATAATAAAAAGATTGTAAAATTTATTCACGTCAATACCGGTCTGCCATGTAGAACGGTCAGTAACCATGTCAACGATTTTCGGACAAAATTGATCGGATGAACTATATTAATAAGTCCTTAAAATGTTCGGAATTCAATTGGTACAACCTCAAGCCCGGAGTGGGGAAATCAACACGAAATTGGAAGTGAAGTGGCGTCCACGCGGGCTTGCCGACGACCCTCGACGCAAGATGCGCGACACGACGTCGTACAAAACAGAGAGAGGGAGAGAGAGAGCAGCTTCCTTGCTTCGTCGCCTTTATTCTTCCTTCTTCTTCTTCCTCTTCTTCTCTCTCAATCAACACGCCTAAGCAAACCTCCGTCATCCCCCAATTTCAACCCTCTCTTCCACCCGCCTCCACCGCCACTTCCTCTCCACCGAGCCACCGCGTCGCCATCGCCGTACCCGCCTCCGTCCGATCCCTCCGCCGGCATCGAGCTCCGCCGTCGATTTTTCCCCGAGGTCTGCCTGCGCTCTTCTCTCCCCCCCTCCTCTGTTGACCCCGTCCCGTTTTGTTTTTCTGCCGATCGAGTGCGCTCGAAGCGGGCTTGATCTTGATCTCGATCGATTGGTCGATTGATCGATTCGTTCCTCTCTTTTTCTGGTGTTGACGTTGATGATCAGGGGCATCGAGAGGGTTTCGTAGGGGCGGGCGATCGACCATGTTTAACCGGCTCTTCGGGAAACCTAAGCAGGAGACCAACGCTCTCACCACGTTGGACAAGTTGAACGAGGTGCCCCACCAAGATCCCCTTGCTTTGTCCGCTTCCCCGTACTCGTCTTTTGATTCGCAGTTCGTCGTCGTCGGTTGATCGCGTCGGGGATTCGATCCCTGCTTCCTGCGCTCGATTTCAAGTTTTCAGCTTGGATGGATGGAGATGAAGGCTACTTAGTAATCGAGCAATCAGCGATCTCTCCCTTCTCCATGGGTTGAAGAACTGGTTCTCGATTTTGTTTTGTGGAAAACTGGCGAGTAGATATACGTCCTTGTGCTCCCTATGGGGGACTCTGCTTGGGGCTCTTAATCTTAGATTTCTGACGATGGTTTCACTTTCAATAATTGAGTCTGAAAGTCTCCAGTTTTAGCTAACTTGCCACTTCTATGTGATTGTGTCTGGTTCTGATACACAACCGCGTGCCAATAATTGGCTGCATGCTATAGTATCATATAAGCTTTCTGACTTATTTTACTCCTGAAAGCGAAAGCCGTTTGTAAACTTTTATCTTTTTACGTGGGGAAGTTATCTGCGGCTATGTGTGCTAGTTCAACCGAGGCACCAAGGCACACAATCACACATTTATTCAGCGCGTCGAATTTTTGATCTGATTATCCAACTGGTAGAAGGCTTATCTGTATCTGTAAAAATTTCCCGAGGAGTCCATTCTTTTATGTGGAGAGAGTCTCTTTCATTTCGATTTCCCCTCTTGTTGTCAGTAATCAAGAAATACATACTTCAAGTACGTATAATAGTAAAACACGTGCTTCCGCATTTCTCTATATTAGTTAGATTGTAGGCTTTCAAAATGATTGAACTTTGTCTATACAAATTACTATAGGATATCATTTGTATATTTAACTGGTTCATTTGGACCCTTCTGTCCTCCTTTCTGTACAGACACTTGAAATGCTGGAGAAAAAGGAGAAAGTTCTCATGAAGAAGGCTTCTCAAGAGGTTGAGAGAGCGAAGGAGTTCACTAGAGCAAAAAATAAAAGGGGTATGGTCATTCAGCTCAACTTTTTCTTGGATAAAAAATGCCTTTTATGCCTTTGCTTTTGTTATGTTATTTCTCGGAGTTGCTTCATTTTCTCAATCTGTCCACTGGTTATTAGGAATGGAGTTGTGTAGACATGGCCACGGTTCGGAACCGGCCGGTTTTGGTTCGAAATTGGCGGTTCCGGTGCGTGGCCATGTATGAACCGGCAGTACCGGGCCGGTTCCAGTTCCGGCCCGATTCGGAACCGGCCGGTAAAAATAAAAAAAATAAATTATGAAATAAAAAAATAATGAATTATCAAATTATGAAATAATGAATTATTCAATATAAAATGTAATCACAATGTACATTGTAATTAAATTTGGGGAATAAAAGAGTTTCTCCACTTATTTGCAGTTTTTTTTTGGGACCAGGCCTGTAGGCCATGGGCCAGTTCCGGTTCCGAACCACGGGCCCGGTCAACGGGCTGGTTCCAGGCCGAAACCGGCCCGTGGCCATGTCTGGAGTTGTGTACACAGAATGCAGCGCAAATCCGCAGAAACTTCTTCTTCAGTTTATTATTTCATTGTTAATGGCAGTCATAGCTCTTCAATCTGTCGTTGCATTCTGATTTGGACTTTCCTTTGTATCATTGTGACCTTATTACTGGATAGAAATTTTAGCACAATCAATTCTTTTACCATTACATTTTGCCGTTTGTGGCTGCAACTTAAATTTTCTATCGTTTCACCTATATTGCTTGTTTTCTTTTCCCTAGTAACTATGACTTGCAACTATGCAAGAATTTTTTTCTTTTGTATGATACTTGAAGCTATATGATGGCAAGTCGGCAAGTTGTTATCTTATTGACTTAAAGTTGTGCTGTTGGGAATGCAGCGGCAATTCAATGCTTGAAGAGGAAGAGGCTGTATGAACAGCAAATTGAGCAGCTTGGAAATTTCCAACTTCGGATTCATGATCAGGTGAGCCATGAAGATTGACTGATTCAGAACTTCCTTGATATCTGCTTCTAGGATGAGATGTCTGATATGTGAATGGGCCAGATGATAATGTTGGAAGGAGCAAAAGCAACAACTGAGACTGTGGATGCTCTGAGAACTGGAGCAGCAGCCATGAAAGCAATGCAGAAGGCGACGTATGTCCTACTTTTGTTTTCCTTTCTGAATTCCGGAGTTTTGATTTTATTGATTTTTGTTTCTTTCTATGCAATGTGCATCACTTTTGTATTGCAGTTTCTTGAGCTTGAATTAGCTGGGTGCTCCATTATCTTTTTGTAAAGTTTTCTAATGTCCATTTTTTCACAGAAATATTGATGATGTGGACAAGACCATGGATGAGATTAATGAACAAACGGAGAACATGAAACAAATTCAAGAGGCATTGTCAACTCCTATTGGTGCAGCGGCTGACTTTGATGAGGTTACCATCCTCACACTTTGTTTGATTTTAGATATGCTTTTGATCACTGATTGGGTGGATCTCAGACTACCTTCTGGAACGTTCATGCTTGTCTCTAATCACTTTGTAATTCCAGGATGAGCTTGAGGCAGAGCTTGAAGAACTGGAAGGCGCTGAGTTGGAAGAACAGCTCCTTCAGCCTGCCACAACAGCTCCAGCTGCTCCAGTGCATGTCCCAGCTGGTCCGCGTCCATCCCGCCCAGTTCCTCAGAGGACAGCCGAGGAGGATGAACTTGCTGCTTTGCAGGCTGAGATGGCACTTTGAGCAGGTCAATCTTCTCTCATATTTTCAAAAGCTAGTATTAAGCATTTCGTTGTTGTTGGTCTATTACTAAGTTGGGTTACTCTTAAATTGGCGGAAATTTCTTTTTTCTCTTTAATTGGCTGCCGATGGTTTCTTTCTTTTGTATGATAAGTGGCATAGAAGAAGAAGACTTTTTCTTTGGCTATTTTGTTATACTGTCATTCTGATCGGATATATCAGTTTACATTCCACAGGTCTTGCTGCTCATAATTAGACTGAGGCTGTGTAAAGACCTGGCCAAACCTGTAATATGGACATTCCTGCTGCTGTGCTGCTGTGCGTAGGCATGAATATTTTTCCGTGGATCCATACTGAAAAGACGTGTAGATAAAGGTGGCATGATTCAAAAGATGTCCCCCTTTGAGACCTGTATTCTGCTTTCTGGTGCTTCTAGCGTGGTCTCTCTTTTTTAATTTCAACTTCATGTCGAACATCAAACTTCTCCTTATTGTTTGGAAGACAACTCTAGATATCTCAGGTTAGATTTTTATTTTCCCTTCGTGTGCCACTGTTAAAATTAATGCAATGTCGAATCACTGAGGGTGGCTTGCTCATCATAAGCGATATGCTTTATTATACCTCTATTGGAAGATATGTTGGTTGTTGAGTTACTTGCTCCTGGCATTGGAATTGAGTAGATATGTCAAATTCCAGAGAGGGAGGAGAACCTGATTTAGCATGTCTCTTATCATGTTGCCAACGTCTCTACAATTATCATGTGCATTTTGATGCTTCTAGCATGATCCACGGATTGTGCACGATTTCTCCAGCAGCTTCTAGAAGAAGTGGGGGATTCATGTTCAAGATGGCACTCAGGAGCTTAGGGTTTTATGTTCTTCAACACCGAAAGGTGGGGTGTCTTTTTATCATTTTATCCCATCCAGGGAGCTCAGTACCACGGAAGTGTTTATATCGGACCAGGGATTCCGAGTACAATGGAAGGCTTTGGTTGATCTTCCGTTTGTACGGTATGTTTGGTGGGTCGATTACTGTTGTTCCGTGTAGTGGTGTCAAATGGGTGGGTTGGGTCGGGTTTGGGTCGGGTCATAAATGGTCCGACCCAAACTGACCCATCAACCCGTTTATGACCCATTTATACGCAATGCAATTTTCTTGACCCATACCCGACCCATATCTGACCCAACCCGTATTGCTAAAACACTTCCATATTTAACTTAATATAATTTTTTATGATTTAAAAAAAATTATATTGCTAATTTGTGGACAATTGTTATAATTTTAAAATTTAATTTTTAACTTTTTCTTTTTCTTTCTTTCTTTTTTTTTCACAAATCTTGAAATGGATTTGAGTTTTAGTTTTGAATTAAATATAAATGAGATCTTAAAAAATTAACATCTGTTGTTTTTTTTTAGTTGGATAACACCCATTTAATAATACATTATTTGATACAATATTTTTTAATTTTAATTGCCCATAAAGAAGTGCACAAATATAAAATAATAAAATCAATTATTATAATAATAAATTCATAAAATCAGGTTTTAGGTTTTGGTGCGTGATTCGGTAGCTAACATTCCTTACCAAGCTTTCAACAAATGCAGCAGTCCTAGAACAGTTGCTAAATATCTTCTCGTACAGCACAACACAGCAAATCTCATCGTACCACCAACTTCAAACCATACTTTATGTTAAAAAACTTTTCACAATGAACCTTTCAATTAAGAACGAGAGAGCTACTACGAACACTGATCGAAATGCTTCAGCAGTAGCCCCATTTGCATGTGAAAGGAAAATGAACAAGAGATAACCTACTCTGCTACAATACATCATTCCACAAGCAACAGAATCTAATGCTATCGATATTATTTTTGGCTTGCTCATGCTTCGACGAATCTATGATGCCAGGAATCAAACATCTAAACAACCAGAGAAACACCAAGAGCTTTCAAAACTCTCCAGCCTTTTTAATCGCAGTAAGGAGATTCTAATCATCTCATACCATGTCATCCAAATAACAGAAAGAGCTGTAGAGAAGCTTGATTTCAGGCAAAGAGAGAAAGGTGTATCAAAAGGTGAAGCAGAAATATATTTTCAGGGGGAAGAAAAGAAAGAACATCAAGGTTCCTCAACATGAAGGTCATTTCAAGAGCATGACTCTAACTGAAACACCATTAAAGAAGAGGGAGTGATTGTGTCCAGTAGCTTCAAGGGAACAAAAACTCATCATATGCCAAACTTCTAATGACAAAAACCTAGAATACTATGATCCACATGTCAAGATGGAACTTGCCTGGTCCAACAACAACAACAAAAACCATATTCTACTTATTTTCTGTCACTGCATGCATCGTGCAGTAAGTAGGAACTATTTTTCATCATTGTCCAAGCTGCCATTGTTGAGGAAAATCCAGCAACTTCTTGAATAGTGGAATGAGGCCAAGCAGAGCAATTTGAAGCTGTTCGGAGCTATTTACCCGAATGCTGACCTGTCCTGCCCCTCTGTTATTCAAATTTGCGCGAGCGATCAGATTTGTAAACCGTCCGATGGGCAACTGAGATTGTATATTGCCACCAACAACAAGATCCCCATGCCAATCCATGATGGAAAGGCCAAGAGTGAACAGAGAATGACCCAAAGGGTAATCTTTAAACCCAATTCGTTCATACTCAGCGGAAATACATCATCAAACCTACTCATCGATCGTCTCCATTTTCTACTCTTACCCATTAAACTGGGTCCTTAATGAAGCTTCAATCGAACATAAATTAATCTAGCAACCAACAAGAAAATTTATGCAAGAGCCGCAAGTGATAGCTCAGCATCATCAGATATCGTATAACCACTGAGCGAAATCTAGCTCAGTGTTTTACGACCAGAAAATGCCTCCGGAAAATCAAGCTCTAATACCGTTTGACCACCCTAAATTAAGTATACCCGTTGCCTCCAAATAGCAGAGCAATCATCACAGACGTCAATCTTTTTTCTCTTTCACCAAGATTTCTGGCCAAAACTATTTCCTGGGTCTCAATCGTAACGGGCCATGAATCAAACCTAGGTCATCGTGGCTTCGAACTTACCAGAAATCACCGCCCAACAAAAGCAAAATAAACAAGACAAACCCAACAAGAAAACAGCACTTGAAAATGCAAGGCCAAACAATCACAGACGGAACGCAATCGAATTGAGGAATCGCGCGAGGAATCGTCAAAAGGAACACAACGGAAAGCGAAGTCGGGACAACGAATCCTCACCAGGCCTCTTGTCTTGGATTGTGGAGGAAAGCACCAGTTTGTAGAAACAAGGGGCTACGGCATTTCTTGGGCTTCTCGAGGAGTCCTGCAGGAATTTCTGCAATCAGAGCCGATTCTGTGCGTCGCACCCCCAAGAACCGATTCCCACGCACCCCCACGAACACCCGCGGCATTGGCTCAGGAGAGGGAAAACGTTGGACGAGCCTCGTCGACGAAGGCTCGGGCGCGGTGGCTGTCGGAGGAACACTCTAGCTCTCGGCCTCTTTTCACTTGGTCAATCTGTCGCTCCCCCAAACTCTCGGGCGATATTGAGTCGTCGGAGAACCTCGGCTATGACGGAGATGGGTGGTGCACCGGAGAGGGGCGGCGCAAAGTTGGCGATAGCGGCGGAGGTGGCTGCGAAGAAGACGGAGAGAAGATCGCGAAGTGAGAGGGAGACATCAGCCAGGCTTTTCATAATGGGTTATCAAATGGGTTGTTAATGGGTTCAGAATATACCCATTTAATACCCATATATTTTAACCTTTTTTTGTTTAAAATCCATTAAGGCTGATCTAAAAAAAAAGAATGACCCATTAACGACCCATTTAAACAAACGTGGGTTCATAAATGGGTTCTGGACCCATTTGACAGGTCTAGTTCCGTGTAAGCTTTTAAGGCGGTATTGGAGTGGCTCATTTGCAAAGGACAATTCCTCACCGTGTACCTGCTGCAATCAGCTGACCTTTCATTACTAAATAGTGGAATTTCATTTTCTCGGAGGGCAAATTCATCAGTAGCTTCTCAATTGTTAGTTCACCAACTTAAAAGTTAAAACTGTGCTGTTCATAATTTGTGCTTCGATCTCAATTGGGCTTCTTAATTTCGATCTAGACAGCATCGAGCTTCCTCTGGAAGTACTATTCCAGTGTCTATGGATATCTATAACCTAAGTCATATCCCAGAAGAGCAAATAAAAGGCCTGATTAAATTTGTTAGCAGGTTCCGACCCAAAAAAGAAAATTTGTGAGCACGTTTCAGAAGCTGCTCGGATCTTCTGACGCAGCAATGTCATTTCCCTACCTCTTTGGCTTCACTTATTTCACTAAATCGGCAATATAGATACCCTCACGGTCTGTCAAAAAATTAGCCGCCATAGCACACCGGCTGGAACCACAAGACACTTGTGGAAAATAGTGCAAGATTAAAACGAGAGAGAGAGAGAGAGAGAGAGAGAGAGAGAGAGAGAGATATGCAGGCGGAGATACTACGGTCAAAGTATGTTTCCATTGAGTTGTATTAACTAATTACACATCATCCCTAATGTCATCAAGCATAAAAACCCATTCAGCTTGCACATTCAGAGAGGGTCAGCTAACCTTCATGACCAGTCTCGAAAGCTTGAATCAGGCATCAGACCAAGGCAACAATATAACGGCACAATGCGCTCCGTCAGTTTCACAGATTTGCATCAGAACCCGAGAGAAACTGGATGCAACTTCTGATGTATGTACCATTTGACTCTGTGGTATCTAATTTCCCGGTGTTGACATCTCCAAGTAATCCAAATCATCAGTAATCCCCACCTGCAGTTACATTTCTGCATTAGAACTTCAGTCAAAGAAACTAGGAAGATCAGATAAGCTAAATCAGCTACTTCAATGGAGCAGCTCACACCTTGCTTTGTAACTATATTTTTTGCTGGACTAATTTATCAGGTGAGAAGACAAAGTTGCTAAGAACAAAACTGTCACATTTGCTAATGTTTAGATGCTGCTATTTATAGTGTTGTTCGCCAAATAAACCGCAGATATCAGGATTTGGGTGTTGGTCGACCTACTACGATGCTTTTGGACGAGGCTATATCTGTGTTTATGGGAATTACCTCCTGGTACATATGTTCTAGCTGTTCTTTGGCTTCTGGAAAATTGTTTGAGCACCACTGTCTCAGTGTGAAAATATTGTCTGCAAAATCAAAACCCCAGAAAGAATTTAAAGGGCCAGAATAGAGAAACTCCACAATGTCGCGAAATTGCTCAAGTGCTCACTTGAAGACTAAAATAAACATCTGACAAAGCAGAATCTGTCAGAGGCCATACCTGTCCATCTATTGGCTGCTGCATGGGCAACTAATATTGCATTCCCTGTCCACATTAGTGAGGAAGAGTCAGCTAGTCAGATCGCCAAACAGAATACCATAAACAAAGAAACGTGAAATCCAGGATTGGATCAGAGGGAAAACTAGAAACTTGAGTATCATAAGACCGGCTTTCTTAACTCATTGCTTCAAACGCAGCTGGATCATTGTCTGCATATTCTGCCATCTCATCCTAAAACATCGGACGATAGAATCATTAATATTCTACTTTTAGTTTTAGATAATTAATAAGAATGGGAGAATAGTCAACCACAACCTTCAACTCATTGTATTTCTCCTCTACTTTTTTTAGGTTGCTTAAAGCCTCCTCTCGTTCATCCTGGTCAAACCACAGAGGAAGCACAAAACTTTTACTCTTCACTCTTAGGAGCATATTGCCCATTGTTGAAAAGAGATCTACTCACAGATTCTTCCCTTCCCTTCTTTAATACATTGCACTGATCAGTTAGCTCGGCGAGCCGCCTCTTGCTACTTTGGACATCAGATTCAAGTTTCCGGTACACATTTCGCAGCTGCGATTTGGTTACTCTGTTGTTATTGTTAAGAAAGTGCATAAAGAATGCAAACAAAGAGACAACTTTTATAGAATTCAGGTCAACAGTGGAGTATTGATCTTAACCTGGTTTCCGGCACAGCTAGGAAGACTCCAGAAATACACCTGAAATTTCAACCCGATTCCCACAATTAGGCATTTCAATCCTTTAGAAAGTCAAAAGCAGTACTTGAGTTTAGTATTAAAATGAAATGGGGAGCAAAAGAGACTGGAAGACATGAATATACGAGCAATCACGTCAGTGTATTTGCTGTTGATATTGATTTGAGGGGGGGAAACTCAAGTCCTGAAGCTATGACTTACCGAAGTTCCAATCTTGTCCTTGGAGACGAGGTCATCATCAACCAAGCTTTGAACAACATCTTTGACAGACTGGGTGATAACACCTTTTCTGGGTCCCAATTTCTCAAGTTCCTTTAGCTGAAACGTAACAAGAAAAAGTACTTTTGACAAGTGCTATCGACGACTTGTATTCTCAAGGATGAACTTAATTAACATCAGTGAAGGTCTTTCTGTTTATGAATCTAGAACCCTGGGGACTAATCTCTCTCTCTCTCTCTCTCTCTCTCTCTCTCTCTCTCTCTCTCTCAAACAAGAAAAAGTACTTAAGATAAGTACTGTTGACTTGTATACTCGTGGATAGAACTTAATTAACATGAATGATGAATCTAGAACCCTGGGGACTAATCTCTCTCTCTGTCTCTCTCTCTCTAAGCTTTCATAAACAACCAACCTACAGATAGCTTCCCAACAGTTGAATTACTCTCTTTCTTCCTAGGACAACGAACGCTAAAGCACGATATGGTTCCACTTCTTTCTGAACTACAACATCAGCAAAAACACGAAAACTTCAGTCAAACCGAAACGTGTCGAGAACCGTGAGGCCCTCGATAAATACGGTCAGAAGCGTCGGAATCTCACAAGGAAGAAGTCCTGCGACTCGTAGAATATCTGAAGCATCTTCTCTCGCTTCTCTTCCAACGAAAGCCCACGTTTCTTCGACTGCACACCACCAACAAAAATTGAAATATGTAATCCACGGGCACAATCTGGCCAGTAATCCACAGTCACACCAAGCAAGAGAACAGCAATCCGACGAAAACCTAACAAAACTCAGTCCAAACAACATCCGCAAAATCGAAACGACGCAGCAAAAATCAAGCACTCGAGACCTCCAGAGGATCCGCAAATAGCCCTAGATCCCAAAAACGGCTGTCGATACCATCGATCGAACGCACCGAGCATCAAACAACGACGAGTTCGGCTCGAGCACCGGAGGCGATTCAGCGGTTACACCTGGAACTCGAGACTCGAAACCCTAGCTGAAATTGCGATCGAAATTACTGCTCCAAAACGCAATCTAACCTCCGATCAGCCCCCCGGAAAAACACAGACGGAAAGCACAACCAGCATCGAGAGAGAGAGAGAGAGAGATCTCTACCATTTTCTGCTCCGCGATCGATGATGATCGAAGGGAGTGGTCGAAAGAGAAGACGAGCTCGAGCTTGCTGTAGGTTCCGCGAGCTCTCTCTCTCTCTCTCGTTCTTCTTTTGGCGGGAATTTGGTTGGGTGTTGAAGCTTCCCGGAGCTGAGGTTTGAGTTTGAGCTTCGCTCGTTCGACGAAGGTTGGCGAATTACAGATTGCTCCCCAAATTTTCACCTTATTACGTTTCTCTCCCCCAAAATTGGGAGATAGTTACCAAAAAAGTCATATAGATGCTCTACGTTTAGTGATTCAATCTTGAATCCTTTTGATTTGGCAAATTTAATCATAAATATTTTTACAATTTGTCAATGTAGTCCTCCCGACCAACCTTGACCGGATATCGCTGGCGTGGACGAGGACTCACTAGCTGCAATGAAAAAATTTAAGAATTCATTTTTTTTAAAAAAATTGCAAAAAATTGTTCACGTCAATGCAGGCCGTTCTACGTAGGATAGCCGGAATTGTTTCAAACAGGTCTCAAACATCATTGTTTCTATCTCGCCGGAATTGTTTCCGCGACGAAATATAATTCACCAAACGCAGTTCTTCGGCTTTTAACGAGAGGAGACCGAGTTTTGTAGCAACTCTGAATGAAAAATATCTAGGCGCATAAGAAATTACTGCGAACTTTTACTTCGTACTTCAAATTGGACTGTGCATGCAAGTCATGTCAGAATTTAATCGACGATAAAGTTTGAAAATACAGCCACACACGTACACAAAGATGTAACGCCAGAATTTAATTGACGACGCAACAACCGGGATAGAGATACACGTCAGAATTTAATTAATGACATGAATCGGATAGCTATAGCTAACTGGTGATATTTATAATGGTCGTGTGGTATCTACTCCTTAGCGGTTTCCAATGGTCATGTCCATGTTCTTCCATTCCGAAAGTCTTGCCTTCATGTCCATGTAATGCTTTTTGCTTTTAAGATAACTATCTTACGATATTGTCTACAAGTGATAACTACCTCGTAATCATACTTCCAAGCAACTGTTCCCTTAAAATATACATGCGTGCTTCTTAGCGGTGCACTAAATGGATATCACTTTCTACAATCATTGATGATGGGAGGTGTAATTCATGCCTCAGTCATGTATTTCCCATGTCGATAAGTTGGTCATTTTTTGGTGTAAACAGCTTCTTAGTCTGTCCTCTTAACTCAGAAGTAAAGGAATGTTTTTAGGCTTGACATGGTTGGCATTGCCTGGGCGGAAAACCGAGAGACTCATTGCGCTCGATCAAGGAACGAGGGATGCATTCACGCATGGTGCATGGAATAATTGAATATGTTGCGGAATCCAAGCAATTGAACAATAAAATTGACAGAAAAGAAAATAAATCGGACATCAAATTTGTGTAGTTTGGTCATAGTGACCTATATTCACGGCGAGAGCAGCAACGAATTTCACTATAGATCAAGCGATACAACGGAGATTATAACCATACTCGAGTTACTCAAACATTCTAAGTATTTTCCAAATCCCAATTACATCCAATAATTCACGCAGTATTTAGCACCATAATTCTTCACGAAATAATCTTTCAATCTCACAAAAGAATTATACACAAATCTTACCGCAAGATTTAATCAGCTTGAACACTAATTCTTCTTATATGTAATTCATTAACGAAACCAACTGTCAAGCACTCGCAAGCAAGTGGCGGCACTTCAAGAAGTCTCCGTTAGCAACCGCGTACACCCTCTGTATGCATATCAGAAGATTCAGAACACTAGCCGCTGGAAAAGAACACCATAAACCAAACATATATATATCATATGATATATAGCTATATATATATATATATATATATATATATCGTATGAATATAGCCAAGTTGACCGAATCATACTAACGATCAAAGTTCCACTTTTAGCCAAAGGCTCCAACACATGTTAGGAATATTGATTATTTTTCCTTTTCTGCTTTTCGTGGGATTGGTCAACATCTTGGACTTTGCTCTTCCTCCCCGTGACTTCAACAGAGTCAAGAAAGTGCATCTTTCATTTATACGTTATCCCATTCCAGTAAAAAAAGAAATTATCAGCCCACCTTTCTTTGCTCAATATTTCAAACTTCCAAATAAATAATAAGGATAAGTACATTCAAAGTCCTAAAACTTATCACGAAAGTACAATTGAGTTTTAAAACTTTCGTAATGTGCAATTAAGTCTTAAAACTTATTAAGAAAGTACACTTAAGTCCTAAAACTTTCAAAAAGTACAAACAAGTCCTAAAACTTATCACGAAAATGGAAACAAGTTTTAAAACTTGTCAAATTGATTTAATCAAGTCCTTCCATTGATTGTACTTTTTTGAAAGTTTTACGACTTAATTGCACTTTTGTGATAAGTTTTAAGACTTGATTGCACTTTCGTGATAAGTTTTAGGACTTGATCGCATTTTTTGAAAGTTTTAGGACTTAATTATACTTTCTTGACAAGTTTTAGGATTTCTGGTACACTTGTCCCTAAATAATAATTTATCTCATATCGAATTTCGTCTATCGGGCTCAAACTCGAGATATACTTTAATAGAATAGATTAGTACCTGTGCTGGAATTTCGTCGACTGATACTAGGCATCGGGCGGCATTTCGGTCGTCTGACTCGGTGCAGATGGGAATGCTAAAAGCTTGTGTCGGCGTCTTATGCCTAATACTAGTCTCGCACGGCGGCACGTCGAATTAACTCCGCTTTTGGGTAAATTGATGCCCGGGATTTTTAGTTCTGTTCTGTTCTGTTCGGTGCGCTGTCCCACCTTTAAGGTCCTTTTCTTAAATTTGGCTTCTTACCGCCTCCCTACATCCGCCCTGATCAGGAACCACGATGCAAGTCAATGGCGCACAAGGGACGATATTTAAGAAAAAAGTAGGGACCTTAAAGGTGGGACAGCACACAGGGCAGAACCTCAAAGCGCTTGCCTCGTGTGACATTACACGCTACTATCCTTCCTTACTTTTGTCCCGTTTTTTAGGTGATAATATCCGCTTTATGAGGACATTCTCGTATGGTCAGTGACCAATTGACTAAGAGAACCTCATGGGAATCTCATGCATATGCCCATGTGTTAAGTCTACATAAGCTGTTCGTTGGGTCTTTCCAAAGTAATTCAAGAACTCTCGTATCAGAAACAGCCAACGGCAGAAACCGTTAAAAGCTACTTCTCTAGAAATTTTCAAGTCAACTCGATGAATGCAAAATCCGTTCTTGTCGAGGCCAGCCGCCCATCTTTTGTGGAGTTGTTGGTGGGAATGGTGATTAGTTCTTGATCAGTACGTATCTTTCTCGATCGAAAATCTGCTTTCCTTAGCTTCCGAACTTTAAAAACAGAGTCCACACAATGGTAACAGAAACCTTTTTTTACGGCTATTTTAAGAACCAATTTAGCCGGTTCGTGCGCCGCGGTGTTGGATTGCATTGGTATCCCTTCCGGCAACCGGTCGCAATTCATCGGGTTTTTAAATATCCTTAGCGATTCCTCAGATTTCCCTAGGGGGAGTGGTGACAAGAGTTGCTTCCGAATCGAATATGTTCCCATTTCTTGATCAATGTACACACCCTCGTCGTAGATTAATTCCAAAATTGGCTCGACGATCGGAGGAGATTAGGGAATCTCTTTCAATAGGGCTGCTTCTAATTGGCCGATTGAATGCACGGGTATTGTCCGTACTAATCTTTACTAAAGTTTGTAAGCGCCAAAGTACGTATTCGAAGATTGACCAATGTTCACGATTTTTAAAGCAACAGAAGCTGGATTATGCATGCCTTGACTCCCTTTGAGTACTTGCAGGAACAGAACAGCCGTACGAGACAAGATCTCGTATCGATAGGGTTCGAATGATGCGCGTTAATTCCCCCACCTCAAGACATGTGATACAGTTATATGTAACCCATGCTTTGGTTACCGAGTCAAATTCACATGTTATCACAAGATAGAATCTGAAGTTATTTTACCCTCCCCCCAAAGTAGTTATTCTGGTTAGCACGGTTTGGCTGGATTGAGGCACTCATTTCACGAGTAATGCGGACAATCCCGAGAGGGTGACGGTCACTCGCGTCCTAGGACTCATAATTTCGTGACCAATACGCATTCTACGGTGGAGGTTGTGACGTGAGTACGGTCGAAACTCGAGAGCAACATTCGATGTTAAAATTAAAGATGGCTGCCCGCAGGATATCTGATCTATGTTACGGATTTGAACATTGAGCAAACGGTAAAATCGATTCTTACGAAAATTACTATCGACAGCTTTTTTTTGGTCCGGACATCTGAACCCTTTCAGCTCTCTGCTCTTTGGATCCTCCTCGACTAAAGATTCCACCACCTCGTCGGAAAAGGAAAGCGACTAAAGACGCCACGCTTTTGTCGAAAAGCATGTCCAAGGAAGAAAAGTGCAGACGGACGATGAAGAAGTGAAGCGGGACCCACAGTGTGTGAGAAACCCGGAAAAGGATACCAAAAGAAGGCGCGTGGGGATGCTAAAAAGGCGGGACAAGCGATGGGCAAAATGGTCATTACCGCTTTTTGCCTCGAGTGATTCTTAATAGCTGAAGCAAGAGGAAGGAATTGGTGTGGGTGGGAAGAAGTGAGGGAGAGCTGCAAAAACATCCGTCTCGCCGAGTGATGTTTAGGCAGTAGCGGGGGTCAAAGCGACGATGGAAAGTCATCCTGCGCAGGAGCTAGAACTTCAATATATAGCTCGCCGATTTCTCCGGCGAGCCCACCTTGCCGCGATCGCGAAACCCGCCTCCATCTCCATCTCCATCTCCATCTCGCTCCCTGTTCGATCCCTCGCCCGCCGGCGTCGAGCTCCCCAGTCAGTTGTCCGAGGTTTGTTACGCGCTTCTCCCCTGTTTGTTTCCGCGGGTTTGATTGCCCTTTGAACGGATTGATGATTCGGTTTTTGGTGGTGTTGATGATGATTCAGGACATCTAGGGTTTGTTAGGGGCGGTGATCAATCATGCTTGGCAGGATGTTCAAGAAACGTAGGCTGGAGGCGGGCGCTCAGCCTCTCACTGCGCTGGACAAGTTGAACGAGGTACGGATCGCCTTAGCTTTGTCTTTGCTCCTGCCTTACTCCGTCTTTGATTTGCAGTCCGTCGTGGTCGGTTGATCGCCTCGGCGTTTGGTAACGGGGATTCGATCCGTGGGTTCCTCCGCTTGATTTCGAGTTTTGGGCCTTTTTTTCATTTTTTCGGTGGGCGCCTTGATTGCTAACTACCTAGTAATCAGGCAATCAGGGATGTCTCTCTTCTTCCATGGTTTGAAGAAACGGTTCTCGATTTTGTTTCGTGGGAAAACTTGGCGAGTAGATATATGACGCCCTCGAGCTCCCTTTGGAGACTGTGCCTGGGGCTCTTAGCCTTCCCACCACAGTTTCACTTTCGATGATCGAGTCCTGTCTTCAGTATTACCAACCGACGCTTCTATGTGATTGTGTGTGGTATTGATTCGCAACCTCATACCGATAATTGGCTGGATAATTCATATGCTTTGCGGCTGATTTTACCCCTGAAAGTTAAAGTTGTTTGAAAGCTCTCGTTGTGTTTTACGTGGGGAAGTTGTCGGCGGCTACGTGTTGCTAGTTCAACCATGGCACACAATCACACATTCACTCGGTGCATCGAGTCTTTTATCTGATTATGTAACGTGTGGCAGACTTATCCATATTTGTAAAAACTTCCCGAGGAGTCCATTCTTTTATGTGGAGAGAGTCTTTTCCATTTCGATTTACCTTAATGTTCTCAGTAATCAAGAAATACATACTTCAAGTGCGCGTGATATTAAAACACATGCTTGTGCATTTTTCTCTATATTGAGATGTGGATTTATTTAATTAGATTGTAGGCTTTCAAGATGATTGAACTTTAGTCTATGCAAATAATTACGGCAGGTTATCATTGGTATATTTAACCGGTTCATTTGGACCCCTCTATCCTCATTTCTGTACAGACACTTGAAATGCTGGAGAAAAAGGAGAAGCTTCTCCAAGAGAAGGCTTCTCAAGAGGTTGAGAAAGCGAAGGAGTTCGTTGGAGCAAAAGATAAGAGGGGTACGGTCGTTCACCTCGACTTTTTCCTGGATAAAAAATGCCTTTTATGCCTTTGCTTTTGTTATGTTGTTTCTCGGAGTTGCTTCATTTTCTCTACCTGTCCACTGGTCATTAGGAATGGAGTTGTGTACACATAATTCAGTGCAAATCCACATGAACTTGTCCTTACATTTATTATTTCATTGCTTGTGGCAGTCAAAGCACTTTAATCCGTCATTGCATTCTTATTTGGACTTTCCTTTGTATCATTGTGACCTTACTACTGGATAGCAATTTCAGCATAATCGATTCTTTTACCGTTACATTTTGTTGTTTGTGGCCGCAGCTCTAATTTACTGTCGTTTCACCCCCATATTGCTCGTTTTCTTTTCGCTTGTAACTCTGACTTGCAGCTATGCGAGAAGTTTTTTTTTTTTCCTCTTTCGTATGATGCTTGAAGCTATACGATGCCATTTATCCATTATGGAGGTCGGCAAGTTGTTATCTTATTGACGTAAAGCTGTGCCGTTGGGAATGCAGCGGCAATTCAATGCTTGAAGAGGAAGAGGCCGTATGAACAGCAGATTGAGCAGCTTGTAAATTTCCAACTTTGGATTCATGATCAGGTGAGCCACCGAGATTCAATGATTCAGAACTTCCTTGGAATCTGCTTCTGGGGTGAGATGTCTGATATGTGAATTGTCCAGATGATAATGTTGGAAGGAGCAGCAGCAGCAACTGAGACTGTGGATGCTCTGAGAACTGTAGCAGCAGCAGCAACTGAGACTGTGGATGCTCTGAGAACTGGAGCAGCAGCAATGGAAGCAATGTATGTCCTACGTTTGTTCTCTTTTCTGATTTGCGGAGTACTGATTTTAATAAATTTTATATCTTTCTATGCAATGTGGCATCGCTTTCTTATTGCAGTTTCTTGAGCTTGAATTAGCTCGGTGCTCCACTATTGTGCTTTCTTTTGCTCGTAAATCATAGAAACTTTGCTGATGTCCATTTTATCACAGGAATATCCATGATGTGGACAATATCATGGATGAGATTATTGAACAATATGAGGACATGAAACGATTCCAAGAGGCAGTGTCAGCTCCTTCTGGTGCAGCGGCTGACTTTGATGAGGTTACCATCTTCACAGTTTGTTTGATTTTAGTTATGCTTTTGATCGCTGATTGGGTGGATCTCAAACTGCCATCCGGAAAGTCCATGCTTATCTCTAATCACTTTTCAATTCCAGGATGAGCTTGAGGCAGAGCTTGAAGAACTGGAAGGCGCCGTGTTGGAAGAACAGCTCCTTCCGCCTGCCGAAACAGCTTCTGGTGTTCCATTTTTTGAACCAGCTGGCCTGCTTCCAGCCCCCCCTGTTCCTCAGGGGACAGCCAGGGAGGATGAACCGGAAAGCACTGAGTTGGAAGAACAGCTCCTCCTGCCTGCCGCAACAGCTTCTGTTGCTCCAGTGCATGTCATAGCTGGCCTTCCTCCAGCCCCCCCTGGTCCTCTGGGGACTGACAAGGACGATGGAACTTGCTGATGAGATGGCATTTTGAGCATGTACATGTTCTCTCATCTTTAAAAATACGCTGTCATTGTGATCCGATATATCAGTTACATTCCACAGTTCTGTGGCTTCTAGTTAACTGAGGTACTGTAGAACTTATCCAGCCTTTAATAAGGAACACTCCCGCTTTTGTCTGTATGAATGGATATTCATCTTTGTTTCCATACCGAAATGACATGCCTGTGAAGGTGGCAGGGACAATAAGATGTCCCACTTTGAGACTTGAATTTTTCTTTCCGGTGCTTCCAGTGTGGTTTTTTTTTATTTCAACTTAATGTCGAACATCAACCTTCTCCTTATTGTTTGGAGGACATCTCTAAATATCTCAGCTTAGATTTTCATCTTCTCTGCGTGCCCCTGTTAAGATTAATGTAGTCTAATCTTTGAGGAGTGCTTACTCATAGTAAGCGATATGCTTTATCATACCTCCATTGGAAGATTCGTTGTTTGTTTAGTTATTCAATCGGGGTATTGGCATTGGGTAGTTATGTACCTGCCGAAATCGACTGACCTTTTATCAATAGACTGACCTTTTATTGATAGATAGTGGAATTCCATTTGCTCCTAGACGAGCATTAACGGTAGCTTCTTAATTGTTAGTTCACCAACTCAAAGTTAAAATTGTGCTCTTCTTAATTTGTCGATCGATCTAAATTTGGCTTGTTAATTTCGAGCTAGACAGTATCAAGCTTCCTCAGTAAGTACCATTCCAGTATGTCTATAGATATACTTCTGCCGAGTCACATCCCAGAATAGCAAATAAAGGCCCGATTTCCCTTTGTTAGCAGGTTTCAGAAGCTGCTCAAATCTTCTGATGAGCAAATCCATTTTCAACCCTTTTTGGCTTCACACATTTCTCTAAATCGTCAACCAGCACACCGGCTGGAACCACAAGACGCTTGTGGAAAATGGTGCAAGATTAGAGAGAGAGAGAGAGAGAGAGAGAGAGAGAGAGAGAGAGAGAGAGAGAGAGGTGGGTGGGTGGCGCGGGGGCGCAAAGTATGCTTCCATTGAGACAAATTAGACATAACCCCTGACCTCATCAAGCATAAAAGCAGATTCAGCTTGCACATTCAGAGAGGGTCAGCAGCTGACCTTTATTACAAGCCGTAGGAAGCTTGGATCAAGCATCAGGCTAAAGGCAACAACATACTCGCACAATGTGCTCTGTCACTTTCGCAGATTTCCATTGGAAATCCAAAAGAAATTGGATGCGACTCCTGATGTATATGCCATTTGACTCTGTGGTATCTAATTTCCCAGTGTTGACATCTCCAAGTAGGCCAAATCATCGTTAATCCCCACCCGCTGCTACATTTCAGCATGAGAACCTCATAAAAAGAAACTTGGAAGATCAGATATAGCTAAGACAGCTGCTTCAAAGGAGCAGCTCACACCTTGCTTAAGAGTAAACTTAAGTATATTTTTGCTGGACTAATTTATCAGGTGAGCAGAAAATGTTGCTCGGAACAAAACCTGTCACATTCGGTAATGGTTTAGATGCTGCTATTTATAGTGTTGTCCGCCAAATAAAACCGCAGATGTCAGGATTTGGGTGTTGGTCGACCTCCTATGATGCTTTTGGACGAGGCTGTGTCCGAGCTTCTGGGAAATTGTTTGAGCACCACTGTCAGAGTGTGAAAATATAGTCTGCAAAATCAAAACCCAGAAAGAATTTAAGGGCCAGAATAGAGAAAATTCAGAGTGTCGCGAAATTGCTCAAACGCTTACTTGAAGACTAAAATAAATACTTAACAGAGCAGAATCTGTCTGGGGCAATGCCTGTCCATATGGGCTGCTGCACGGGCAACCAATATTGCAATCTCTGTCCACGTTATTGAGGAAGAGTCAGCTAGTCAGATCGCCAAATACGATACCATATACAAAGAAACATGAAATCCAGGATCGGGTCAGAGGGAAAACTAGAAACTTGAGTATCGTAAGACTGGCTTTATTAGCTCGTCGCTTCAAAGGCAGCTGGATCATTGTCTGCATATTCTGCCATCTAATCCTAAAAGATGTCTCCACTTTTAGTTATGGAAAATCAGTAAGAATGGGGGAATAGTTCGACCACAACCTTCAACTCATTGTGTTTCTCCTCCACTTTTTTAAGGTTGCTTAAAGCCTCCTTTCGTTCATCCTGGTCAAGCCACAGAGGAAGCACAAAACTCATATTGGCTATTGCTGAAAAGAGACATACTCACGGATTCCTCCCTTCCCTTCTTTAATGCATTGCACTGATCAGCTAGCTCCGTGAGCTGCCTCTTACTACTTTGGACATCGGATTCAAGCTTCCATTACACATTTCGTAGTGCGATTTAGTTACTCTGTTGTTATTGTTAAGAAAGTGCATAATGAATGCAAACAAAGAGACCGCTTTATAGAATTCAGGTCAACGGTGAAGTATTGATCTTAACCTGATTTTTATATGCTTAAAGTAGATATGAAAGTCTACACTACCCTCTATCTACTCCATTGCATCTGATACTATGGCCCATTTGGTTCAGCATTTGGAATGCTCATTTGGGCTCTAAAGTCCATTGGCTAAATGCAAATGGTGTTTGACAACTTTTTTTACTCATTTTGAGGAGATGCAATTGCATTTGGAATGCTCTCCAATGGACTTTTGGCCAATGCAAGGGTAGAGGTGCCTTGAGAAGTTGCATTTTCGAAATGCAACTTGCACTGTTTATCGCAACTATTCATCTTCCCCAGAGGCAGGTCCGACGGTCGGCGACCAGATCTGGCCGGCCGGCGGCGGTGGCCGGTGGTTAAGCTCCATCGGAGCTTTTTTAAAAAAAAAAAATATTCGCAAAAGTCCTTTAGCCCAAATTGATTTTAAAAAACGCTTACCAAATAATATTTGCATTTCGGAAAATCCCTTTAGCCCAAAGGTATTTGCATTTCCCCAGATACATTTTCCCAAAGTTGAATCAAACGGGCTCTATATGCAGTCAATGGTCTGCTTAGTGGGCCGAAGAAGTACCCATGGGAGGGGCTCAGCATGCAACTACAGCAGTTTGATTCCCCCTCAAGTAATCTACCTACGAGTTCTTGAGGCACATTTGCTCTGGCTCACATTAACCAGTGGTGCGCAAATTTGATCCTCAGCATATCTCCTATGGTGTATTCAGGAACTTAAATTTCGAGCCGATCGAATGGGGCAATTGCTGCTGCTTTTGCAAAATTTTCATCATTGGAATCCTTGTGAGTGTACTAAGAATCTGTGTGGTTCGGCCATAATATGCCACTGATTTGGTTTGCTAAAATTAACTTTGAGATTCATTTTGTCAGCTTGTAGCATCTCAAAAAGTATTATCTTGTTTAGGGACCTGTCCAACAATAACGGACCAGTGCCGGAGTTTTTGGAACAACTCAAAAACTTGAAGTACCTGTAAGTAGACAGAGTTATCTTCATCTGCGATGCCACCAGATGCACTAATTGTACGATTATTTCACTTTCAGGAACTTGAGAGGCAACAATCTCTCAGGAGCCTTGCCTAAAGCTCTTTTAGAACGATCGAATGCTAGGTTGCTCATATTGAGGTTGGTATGCTCCTTTTGATTCAACGACTATCGTGGATGAACCTGTTCATTTCCCTCCACATGTTTACATCACGTGTCTCCGTTACTCTCTCCGCGAACCCAACTTCCTCTCTTTTCAGTGTCGATGGATAAAACCTTTGTGGCTTCTTGCAAACGGAAGAAGAAAATCACCATTCCTGCCGTTTCATCATTGTTATCAGTGATGGTCCAATTTGTTGCCATGGTCGTACTCTGGCAACTAAGAAGAAAATGGAAATCAGGTAGTGATCTCCTTTTCTTTTTCAACTGAATGTTCTATGGCAAGCTTTAGAGAGGATGTGATGTGGTGCTAGCAGGACCAAAAATATCAAAAATGCCGGAGAGAGACAGAGAAAGAGGAAAACTTTATGGTTGTATCGGCAATGATCATTCTTTAAATCATTGGCACCGTCAATATGGAGTAGCGATAACATTAGTAAGTCATCAATACGTACATAGAAAATGATATCTTAACTAGGCATCGAAGCGATGCATATCTAAAAGGGTTAATGCCACAAAAAACCTCAATTAGTACATCTGTGATAATTTTACCTCAAATTAATTTTTTGACAACAAAAAACTCCAAACTGGTACACTTGTGACAAATTCACCCTCCGTTAATTTCCGTTAAATTTTATTGTTAAATTACTTTGTTAAATGACATGCGACAGTTGACGAATATATCGGTTTTGGGCTTTATCCTTCGTTTATTACAGGTGTACTAATTTGTGATTTTTTGACATATTAATCCAATTTAACGGAAACCTATAGAGAGTAAATTTATCACAAATGTATCAGTTTAAGGTTTTTGGTAAACAAAAACTTAGTTTTTGGTATATTTATCACGGAGGTACCGGTTTGGGATTTTTAATTGTCAAAAAAATAGTTTAGGATAAATTTATCACAAGTATACCAGTTTGGGGTTTTTTGTGATATTAATGCTATCTAAGATCTTGAAAATAGAAGCATGATCCAGATTAGTTTGAAACTCTTCTGCCCATGTCAAATTATCACGGGCACAGTTTCTTCAAATGAGGGAGGGAGATATTTAGCATCAGCGAAGAGGCATTTCGCATGTGCCGAGGTTGTAAACATAACTAACGACTTCCATACAGTTATCAGGAAGGGCAGGCTTGGCGATGTCCGTCTCGGCATCATGGACGAGGGAATCCGAGTTGCAGTGAAGATGCTATCTGCATCGTCTTTCTTCACAAAGGGGCAAGAGAGTTCCAGACCAAGGTTCGTACTATATACTCTTGAAAATCAATGTTGCCAGCACATTCGGAAAACCTAATGCCACACGCAACATGCCGAAGTACGATAAAGATGGTACAGGTTTCATTGCTCGCCACAAATACTGACCGTAGATGATCCTTCTAGAGGTCGTTCCATTGGGACAAAAGAATGTAAACATGTATATCGTTTCCATCTTCCCATGATCACCAACCTAGTAGCTGAAGCCGCCAGAGCCTAAGTTAATCACGTTCTAATCACTAATTATGACCCGTACGTGTTGTCATTAACCTAGATAATAACTCAAAACTACAAGAAGTTATGATGAAGTTAAGATGGAATTTGCTATGCTTTTAACTGTGGGATTAAGCTAACATACATGCCGGTCAAAGTGACTACATTAACCGAACATTAATCTGGTCAAAGTGGCTAGATTAATTAACCATAAAGCTAGCTATTGTTCTTTGAGTTAGATTAAACCAGCATCGCTCCATCATCGACTTCCTACGCAGCACCCAGCATACGTTATGCATTACAGGCGGTGGAGGATTATTTAATCTGGTAGTTAAGTTCTGTAATATCCATTTTTTTTGCTGAGTGAAAGGATGCTCCGAAGATTTTCCTCCTTGCAAAGTTTTAGGTAAACAAATTTTCTCCTAAATACTATTTCTAGAGTCGTTGTTTAGAAAAGAAATTTCAATTATCATCGTCGTCTTTATTGCTATACATCGATCTGCATCCTCACTTTTGAAAACTTATATATTTGCTTCTTGTGGTTTGTTATTGTATTTCAATTAGCATCCTCTACCCCGCATCCTTGTCCACTTATTTACCAAACTTTACGTCTCAAATTTCACTCGTCACTCTCTTCACCCCTTCTCTCAGAAAAATCCCGAAAACTATAAATTCCCTTCCACTTCTCTCCTCCTCGATCTTCCGCCACCGCCGCCCGACTAAGCTACTGTCTCAATAGTTTATTGTTAAATATGTCTTGAATTTTATATACTTGGTCCGGTTCATAACCCGACCCGACATATTTTTGTGCGACCCGAAAGTGGAAAGAAAATCGAGATTTGGTTCGCGACGCGAAGGGTTGGGCCTATTGGCCCAACCCGCTTTTGGGAGCCCTATTTGTACTGCGGCTAGGTTTTCTCATGGAAGTACAGAGAGAGTTTTGGTGAGCCGTGAGGTTTTGTCGTTGTTTCGACTTCTGAAATTTGTACTCTCTTTGATTATAGTGGAATCTTGTCTTGCCTCGCCCGTGGATGTAGATCACCTTGTGATCGAACCACGTAAATTCCCGTGTTCTGTCTTTTGTTTTTCCGCATCTGTTCCCAACAATTGGTATCAGAGCTGCGTTCGATTCTGCGGTTCTTGGAGATGGCATCTTTGAAGTTTCAGATTTCATCTTTTGACGGACAGAACAATTTCGGATTATGGAGAATAAAGATGAAGGCTTTATTGAGGCGAGAGGGTACGGTTAGGGGGCTGGATGGAAAATACCCAGACGATATGACATCGGCTGAGATTGAAGAGATGGACGAGAAGGCGCATAGCGCGATCCAATTGTCCCTAGATGACAAGGTTTTGCGTGAAGTCGCCGATGAAGAAACAGCGGCCGGTCTCTGGAAGAAACTGGAAAGTCTCTATATGAAGAAATCTCTAACATCGAGACTTTATTTGAAGCAGCGTCTTTATACCCTAAAGATGCGCGAAGGTACGCCTGTTCAGGAACATTTGGATGAGTTTAATAAAATTGTTCTGGATATGAAAAATTTAGATATTAAACTCGAGGATGAAGATTTTGCACGAAAATTTTGTAAACTCGGTGTTATGTTCACTGCCTGCCTTGTACGAAAATTTTGTGAACTCGATGCTTTATGGACGTGAATCCATAACTTTGGAGGGTGTCAAAGCATCTTTGAATTCTGCAGAACTGAGAACAAAATTGAATGGGAATACCAGCGAAAACAAAGCAGATGGTTTGTTTGTGAGAGGCAGGACCAAGAGCAGGGATAAAGCTTTCCGAGGGAAATCTGTTGGTCGTTCAAAATCTAAGTCACCTAGAGATAAGATGAACGTTGAGTGCTACTATTGCCATAAAAAGGGACATTACAAGTCAGATTGTCCTTCGCTCAAGAAAAAGGATAAGCAGCATAGTCAAAAACAAGATTCGGCGAATGTTGCAAACGACAATGAGGCTACTGCGTCAGACAGTGTTCTTACGGCATGCTCTGCTGTTAATTTGTCCAATGATGTTTGGATTATGGATTCGGGAGCATCATATCACATGTGCCCAAATAGGGAATGGTTCACCACATACGAGCCATTGAATGGTGGATCAGTCTTGATGGGGAATGGTGGATCAGTCTTGATGGGGAATGATGCTGTATGCAAAGTCGTGGGTATTGGTACTGTTCGGATTAAGTGCCACGACAAAGCAGTAAGAACTTTGACTGAAGTAAGACATATACCAGACTTGAAGAGAAATCTTATCTCGTTGAGCAATTTGGATTCCATTGGGTGTGTGTACTCAGGTGGAGGTGGAGTTCTCAAAGTTACAAAAGGCAATCTGGTTGTGATGAAAGGAAGCAAGGTGAATCACTTGTATCATTTGCAGGGTAGCACAGTTATGGGTCCTTCAATCGGCACAAGCAATTCCGTTTCTGACAATGATAGAACAAAATTGTGGCACATGCGTTTGGGCCACATGAGTGAGCGTGGTATGTCAGTTTTGAGTAAACGTGGTTTACTTTGTGGGGAGCAAACGACCTCGCTAGATTTCTGTGAGCATTGTGTTCTTGGCAAGCAATGCAGAGTCAGATTCAGTACGGGGACGCATTCAACAAAGAGCACACTCGACTATATCCATTCCGATTTATGGGGACCAGTACAGGTTCCATCTAAGGGTGGTGCTCTTTACTTTGTGACGTTCATTGACGATTATTCCAGGAAGGTTTGGGTTTACTTTCTGAAAAGAAAAAGTGATGTGTTTGAAACTTTCAAGAAGTGGAAAGCTCTTGTTGAGAATCAGACAGGGAAGAAGATTAAACGTCTTAGGACCGATAATGGTCTTGAGTTCTGTGGTGGCGATTTTAATGAATTCTGTGCAGATGCAGGTATTGTTCGACACCGTACAGTTAGGCACACTCCACAGCAGAATGGAGTGGTAGAACGCATGAACAGAACTCTATTGGAGAGAGCAAGATGCATGCTCTCTAATGCTGGCATGGAAAAGGATTTCTGGGCTGAAGCTGTTAACACGGCTTGTTATCTGGTTAATCGCTCTCCTTCAACAGCAATAGAATGCAAGACTCCTTTTGAGATGTGGTCAGGTAAGCCTTGTGATTACTCTAATCTGAAGGTTTTTGGATGTCCTGCTTATTATCATGTTAAGGATGGTAAGCTAGAACCTAGAGCAAAGAAATGCATTTTTGTTGGGTATGCTGATGGGGTGAAAGGTTATCGTTTATGGTGCCAGGAACCTAACTCACCTAAGTTCATTATTAGTAGGGATGTTACATTTAATTAAATGCATATGCTTGATCAAAGGAAAGTTGCTGATGAGTCTGCAGGTAAACATGAGAGTGATATGAATGAGGTGGAGGTTCAGGTGGAGCTTCCAGAAAAGACCTCTCAGAACATTTTGAACGAGAAAAATGCTCCTGTTGATTCAAGTTCAGATGAGGAAGCTGTAGATGAGGTGGAGCAGCCATACTCTATTGCTACTGGCAGAGAAAGGAGACAGACCCGGCCTCCTCAGAAATATGGGTTCTCTGATCTTGTGGCTTATGCTCTTACGACAGCAGAAGATATTGGTATTCAGGAACCTTCTACCTATACAGAAGCTATTACTTGCACAGAATCAGAGAAATGGACTATTGCTATGGTTGAAGAACTTGAATCACTTCACAAGAACCAGACTTGGGACTTGGTGCAGTTGCCTAAGGGAAAAAGAGCCATCGGGTGTAAATGGGTCTTCAAGAAAAAGGAAGGAATTCCAGGTGTTGAAAATGCTAGATTCAAGGCTCGGCTCGTAGCTAAAGGCTACAACCAGAAGGAGGGAATGGATTATGATGAAGTTTTCTCTCCTGTGGTAAAACACACTTCCATTCGTGTGTTGCTGGCTATAGTTGCTCAATTTGACTTAGAGCTTGAGCAACTTGACGTGAAGACTGCTTTTCTGCATGGCGAGCTTGAGGAAACTATTTATATGGCCCAGCCCGAGGGCTATTATGTAGAAGGCAAGGATGATCATGTTTGTAAATTGAAGAAATCTTTGTATGGTTTGAAGCAATCACCAAGACAGTGGTATAAGAGATTCGACAGCTTTATGATAGGGAGCGGTTATCAGAGGAGCAACTATGATAGTTGTGTCTACTTCAAAAAGGGTTCAGATGGATCCTTTGTCTATCTTCTCTTATACGTGGATGACATGCTCATTGCTGCAAAGAACATGTCAGATGTGTTGATCTTGAAGAAACGGCTCAATGAGGAGTTCGAGATGAAAGATCTGGGTCCTGCCAAGAAGATCTTAGGAATGGAGATTCAGAGGGATAGGAAAGTAGGAAAGTTATATCTCTCGCAGATGAGCTATATTGAGAAGGTACTTGAGAGGTTTGGCATGCAAAACGCTAAGCCCGTGAGTACACCGTTGGCATCTCATTTTAGACTTTCAGCTCTACATTCACCTCAATCAGAGGTCGAGGAGGCTGCGATGTCTCGTGTCCCATACTCCAGTGCAGTCGGTAGCATTATGTATGCTATGGTATGCACTCGTCCAGACATTGCGCAGGCAGTTAGTGTGGTTAGTAGATATATGGCGCATCCTGGAAAGGTCCATTGGCAGGCAGTGAAATGGATACTTAGGTATCTTAGAGGCTCCGCAGAGTTGGGTTTAGTGTTTGATAGAAACAGTTCTAACGGTACCTCAGTTGTGGGATTTGTGGATTCCGATTTTGCAGGTGATCTCGATAAGAGGAGATCATTGACTGGCTATCTTTTCACACTATCTAGTTCGGCTATTTGCTGGAGGTCAACCTTACAGTCGACAGTTGCTTTGTCTACTACAGAGGCAGAGTATATGGCAGCAGCAGAAGCAGTGAAAGAAGGTATTTGGTTAAGGAATCTTGTTCAGGAACTTGGGCTACAGCAGGAAGACAATTCGATTGTCTTTTGTGACAATCAGAGTGCTATATACTTGATTAGAAATCAAGCATATCATGAGAGGACTAAGCACATCGATGTCAGGTATCACTTTATTCGCGAGGCAGTTGCAGAGAAAAACATGACTGTAAAGAAAATTGGTACAGCTGACAATCCTGCTGATATGTTGACCAAGCCAGTCCCCGCCAACAAGTTTAAGCATTGCTTGAACTTGATTGGCATGCTTGATTGAGTTTGCCCTTTCTGGGGCTTTGGTGGAGAGGTAAATGACAGTTCTACATTTGTGTTTTGAAGTGGATATGTTCTTTTGTTGCAGCCCTTGTTTCCTACACCGAGTTAGCTCACGTAGGCTTAGGGATGCCAAGAGAATGTGTTCGGCTTCTTGACTGTTTTATTTTGGGAAATTCAAGCCAAGGTGGAGATTTGTTAAATATGTCTTGAATTTTATATACTTGGTCCGGTTCATAACCCGACCCGACATATTTTTGTGCGACCCGAAAGTGGAAAGAAAATCGAGATTTGGTTCGCGACGCGAAGGGCCCAACCCGCTTTTGGGAGCCCTATTTGTACTGCGGCTAGGTTTTCTCATGGAAGTACAGAGAGAGTTTTGGTGAGCCGTGAGGTTTTGTCGTTGTTTCGACTTCTGAAATTTGTACTCTCTTTGATTATAGTGGAATCTTGTCTTGCCTCGCCCGTGGATGTAGATCACCTTGTGATCGAACCACGTAAATTCCCGTGTTCTGTCTTTTGTTTTTCCGCATCTGTTCCCAACATTTATCGGTCCGAGCCGATGTCTCTGATGGCTAGTCCCCGCCCAACAATCCTCCACTCAGGGATGTATTGCGTCCTCCCACCCCATCCACCCCCCCCCCCCATGCACATGGGAAGAAGGAAAAAAGCAAAAAAAATCCCGAAAAAAATTAAAAAATGGAAAAAATATTAACGTATTATTAAAATTTATCTACGTCAGCGCCAGCAGCACCACGTAGACCGGCCGGCGTCCACATCACTAAAATCCTGCCAAAATTAGCCGGAAGGATTGAATTGGCACAAAAACAAAAGGTTTAGGACTCAATTGGCACCAAAAAAATGTTTATAACTAAATTGGCACAAATACAAAAGGTTTATGACTTTTTCAACACTTTTCCGTGCCCGTGCTGGAATTTCGTCGACTGATACTGGGCATCAGGCGGCATTTCGGTCTTCGGACTCGGTGCAGATGGGAATGCTAAAATCTTGTGTTGGCGTCTTATGTCTAATACTAGTAAGTCTCGCGCGACGGCACCTCCAATTAACTCCGCTTTTTGGTAAATTGATGATCGGGATTTAGTTCTGTTCTGTTCTGTTCTGTGCGGCGTCCCACCTTTAAGGTCCTTTTCTTAAATTTGGCTCGTTACCGCCTCCCTACATCCGCGCTCATCAGGAACCACGATACAAGTGAATGGCGTTCAAGAGACGATATTGAAGAAATTTTCAAGTCAACTCGATGAATGCAAAATCTGTTCTTGTCAAGGCCATCCGTCCATCTTTTGTGGAGTTGTTGGTGGGAATGGTGATTAGTTCTTGATCAGTGCGTATCTTTCTTGATTGAAAATCTGCTTTCCTTAGCTTCCGAACTTTAAAAACAGAGTCCATACAATGGTAACGGAAACCTTTTTTACAGCTATTTTAAGAACCAATTTAGCTGGCTCGTGCGCCGCATGGCGTTGGATTGCATCGGTATCCCTTTGGGCAACCGGTCATGATTTATCGAGTTTTTGAATATCCTCAGCGATTCCTCAAATTTCCCTAGGGGGGAAGGGGGGAGGCTATTTGTAGCCTTAATCGGCCACAAGATTTGCTTTCGAATCGAATCTGTTCCCGTTTCTTGATCAATGTATACGTCCTCGTCGTAAATTAATTCCAAATTGGCTCGACAATAGGAGGAATTAGGAAATCTCTTTCAATAGGGCTTCTAATTGGTAGATTATGTGCGCGAGTATTATCCGTATTCATCTTTATTAAAGTTTGTGAGTGCCAAAGTACGTATTTGTAGATTGACTAATGTTTACAATTTTTAAAGCAACAGAAGCTGGATTATGCGTGTCTTGACCCCTTTCAAGTACTTATAGGAACAGCCATATGAGACAAGAGCTCGTATCATTAGGGTTCGAATGGTGCACGTTAATTTCCCCAAGATATATGGTACAGTTATCTGTAATCCATGCTTCGGTTACCAATTCAAATTCATATGTTCTCACAAGATAGAATCTGAAGTTAATTTACCCCCCAATGTTGTTGTTCTGGTTAACATGATTTGCTTGGATCAAGTCACTGAGGCTGCGTTTTGTTGTCGAGATAATATGTTTGCTAGCTGTCCACGACAGGATAAGGTCCAATATAAGGAGATAAAGCCCGGATAAAAAAATTCGAGGGGGAGGGTGGTGGGATAGAGTCGGATATGATTTTTCTTATCAGTAATATAAAAGCTATTTTCAAAAAACCCTACACTATCTTTTTCCTTTTCCTTCTCCTTCGGTCACCCACGCCACTCTTTTACGGCAAAGTTGAAACATTCTTATCCGTGGCTCTCTAGTTCGTATCAAAGCTTTACGGAAGCAGCGAAAGAGTTGAAGCATCATATTTTTCGAATTCGCGAAGGTAAATAACCATGCTCTCTCTCTCACTGATGTTTACTTCTAAAGTAGGCCTAAGGTTGGCTGTGGATTGTTTTCCAGCTTCATCAATATTCTAGGCTTGCGTAGGTTAGAATTGTGATTCCATTGGCTTTCTTGCTGGTTGATTGGAGAATTTGTTAGTGGAAGTGAAATTTTAGTAGTCAGGATTGTGATCATGCATTTCTGGGACCTATTTTTTATAGTGGAAAAGAATGAAAAAATTCGAGAGCAGAACTTCCAGGGCCACGTTAGTGTTGTAGAGAACGTCAATTCAACTGGCGATGGGCTGGAGGATTTTTAATTTCTTCCGATTACAAATGGCTTTGCATAACTATCCACGATGGAGTGTTTTTATTTTTATTTTTATCATCAACTGTTGCATATGTAATCTTACAGCAGTGACCTGCGCTTCACTCTCTTTTTCGGTCGGATCTTGCTTTCAATGATTTTTTTGTTGATTCTTCGATGGTTCTTAGTTGACAAGAGGTCCTTCTGATAGGAAATCCGAAAGCACAATGGCTAGGCATAGGATTTAAATAAGCGTTGATGCGTGTCTCTTTGTCGTATGTGCAGCGTAATGTATGTCTCTGTTCACTGGTGTTTTGTGTTTATTGGGGATTGGTGTCTCAAAGCCTTGGGGTTTTTTTTTGGGTTGGAAAAACAAGACAGAGGTTTCGAATTTTTGCAAAGATTTTTTCGGTTTCACATTAAATTCATGACAAGATACATGGTTTGCTTGTTTTTTTTGGTCTGCGGGAGCTCCTCTTGGAGGAACTGGAGACGGGCCCCTAGTGGGCCCGCGGAACACGCACACGCTACACTACACAGTCTACAACTACAGGGGACAGGCGGGGCAGGCAATCGATTATTTGTAGAGGTGAGCATAATAGATCGCTCGAACCGGGACCGGATCGGATCGGATCGGACCGATCAGTTTGGTCCGGTTCTTAAGATTATCGGTTCGGTTCCCGGTTTCTAAAAGTGGAATCGGTTTCGGACGGTCCGGTTCTTGATTCTAGGGTAGGAACCGGACCGATAAATATACATATTTATTTTTTTTGGTCAGAAATTATAGATTTATAGATAATATATATCTGCTGCGTATTGGGAGAAGTTCCAATTGAGATAATTGTTTAATGTTCCTCTGGTTATGTATCTAATTCACCTGCATCTAGTTCTATTAGGCTAAGTTCCGGTATCAACCTTGGATATTAGCCGTGAAAGCTTTACTACATAAAGTTTGAATTCATTCCAACAATCGATTGGTTCCATTGGAACCGAACCGGACAGGACCGGACCATCAGTCCGATTTGGTCCATGGTCCCAGGACTAGTCAGTCTGGTTCTCGGTCCAAGAAATTAGGAACCGATCCTCCCTGTCAGGTTTTCGATTTTTGGGTGGGACCGGATCGGACCGGGAACCGCTTACCCCTAATTATTTGTTTACTGTGATGTGGCTCTGACATCAATATTTCAAAAGGAATCTTTGGGATTGCATAGCAAAAGAGGAGCAAAAGATGACCAAATTGACAAATTGGGGCTGCTTGTCGTGCTGTCTTTTTTGCTTATTAGTTTATCAACATTTAGTTCGTTCCTTTGCGTTTGTGTATTTCTAGCAATAATAATAGATCGCTTTGAAAAAGGTACACTAGTTTAGATGATTTTGCTAATATTTAACCTGCCAGTCTATACTCGCCTAATTATATCGTTTTTTTCAAGTACACATGTGCATGAGAATATCTTACTTTTCACTATACAGTGAATAGGATATGATACGAATAAATAATCAATACATGTTATATGAGGATACTATTCTTGATTAAAATTAAAGGATCGCTGCCAGGGGATAAATCTTTTCTATATTTTATTTGATGCCGCCCGGCAGGAAGGAAAATTGCAGAAGAGAACAAGGAGATGGATGCACGGAGGAGAGCAGGGGCGGGGGGCGTGGGACCCGCAAAAGTGAGAAACCCAAAAAAGGACAACCCTAAGAGCGCGCAGGATGGCCAAAATGAACCACAAGGCACTCACAATGGGCAAAATGGTCATTGCAAAACGAACCACGAGGCACTCACGATGGGCAAAATGGTCATTGCAACGCTTTGCTTGGGAGTGTTCTCTTTATGACGGGAATGAAAAGTGGTGGCGGGGTGGTAGAGTTCAATTTTGGGAAACGAGACGTCCGCTCCGACAACATCCAGGACAGAGTTGCAGAGGGCGTGAAATCGATGACTTCCGGGAAGAAAACTGTTCCTGCACGGGTGATGGAACTTCAGTATTAAAAGTTCACCAATTTTTCCGGCGAGCCCATCATACCGCAATCGCCATACCTACCTCCATCTCGCTATCTCGATCTTGCTCCTTGTCCCCGATCCCTCGCCCAGCTGGAGTCGAGCTCCACTGTCAGTTTTCCCCGAGGTTTGTTACGCGCTTCTCCCCATGCTTGTTTCCGCGGGTTGATTGCCCTTGAACGGATTGATCTTAACCATTGGTTGGTTGATCGATCGATCGATTCGGTTTTTGGGTGTTGATGATGATGATCAGGACATCGTGGGTTTCTTAGGGCGGTGATTGATCATGCTTGTGTCATGGGTCGGTTGATTTCACAACGATCCGACGCCCGTGCGGCCTTAGGATCACTCCCAAGTCAGCCTTGCACACATAAACTTGATTCAACAAGAATGGATAGAGTTCAATTTTGGGAAACGATACGTCCGCTTCGACAACATCCGGGATAGAGTTGCAGAGGGCGTGAAATCGACGACTTCCGAGAAGAAAACTGTTCCTGCGCGGGTGATGTTCGCCAATTTTTCCGGTGAGCCCACCATGCCGCGATCGCCAAACCCGCCTCCATCTCGCTATCTCGATCTCGCTCCTTGTCCCCGATCCCTCACCCAGCTGGCATCGAGCCCCACTGTCAGTTTTCCCCGAGGTTTGTTACGCGCTTCTCCCCATGCTTGTTTCCGCGGGTTGATTGCCCTTGAATGGATTGATCTTAACCATTGGTTGGTTGATCTATCGATCGATTCGGTTTTTGGGTGTTGATGATGATGATTAGGACATCGCGGGTTTCTTAGGGCGGTGATTGATCATGCTTGTGTCACGGTTCGGTCGATTTCACAACGATCCCAGGCCCGTGCGGCCGATAGAGTTCAATTTTGGGAAACGAGACGTCCGCTCCGACAACATCCGGGACAGAGTTGCAGAGGGCATGAAATCAACGACTTCCGGGAAGAAAACTGTTCCTGCACGGGTGATGTTCGCCAATTTTTTCGGCGAGCCCACCATGTCGCGATTGCCAAACCCGCCTCCATCTCGCTATCTCGATCTCGCTCCTTGTCCCCGATCCCTCGCCCAGTTGGCGTCAAGCTCCACTGTCAGTTTTCCCCGAGGTTTGTTACGCGCTTCTCCCCATGCTTGTTTCCGCGGGTTGATTGCCCTTGAACGGATTGATCTTAACCATTGGTTGGTTGATCGATCGATCGATTCGGGGTGTTGATGATGATGATCAGGACATCGCGGGTTTCTTAGGGCAATGATTGATCATGCTTGTGTCACGGATCGGTCGATTTCACAACGATTCCACACCCATGCGGCCTTAGGATCACTCCCAAGTCAGTCTTGCATACACAAACTTGATTTAACAAGAATGGAGAGAATGCAGCGTAGTTGTATTTCTTGCTAAATGAGCATGTACAAATGAAGGGGGAGGGTCCCTATATATATAAGTGCGGCTCTAATCTGATCCGTTGATCCCCTCATGATCCAACGGTGGTGTTTAAACCGATTTAATCATTTCATAGATACTCAAAAAGTTGCTGCTTAGTCAATGATGGGCCGCGTCCCATGTACGAATGGGCCAAGGAGCCGCGTCTCGTTCATGGACGGGCTCAGAGCTGTTAAAGAAATTTAGGCTGTGCGCGGGCGCTCAGCCTCTCACCACGCTGGACAAGTTGAACAAGGTACAGATCGCCTTAGCTTTGGCTTTGCTACTGCCATACTCGGTCTTTGATTTGCAGTTCGTCGTGGTCGGTTGATCGCCTCGGCATTTGGTAAAGGGTATTCGATCCGTGGGTTCCTGCGCTCGATTTCGAGTTTCGGGCCCTTTTTTGTTTTTGTGGGCTTTTGTGGGCGCCTTGATTGCTACCTACCTAGTAATCAGGCAATCAAGGATGTCTCTTCTTCCACGGTTTGAAGAAATGGTTCTCGATTTTGTTTCGTGGGAAAACTTGGCGAGTAGATATACGCCGTCCTCGAGCTCCCTTTGGAGACTGTGCCTGGGGCTCTTAGCCTTCCCATGACAGTCTCACTTTCGATGATGGAGTCGTGTCTTCAGTATTATTGATACACAACCTCATACCAATAATTGGCTGGATATTTATGGTAATTCATATGCTTTGCGGCTGATTTTACCCCTGAAAGTGGAAGTTGTTTGAAAGCTCTCGTTGTGTTTTACATGGGGAAGTTATCGGGGGCTGCGTGTTGCTAGTTCAACCAAGGCACACAATCACACATTCACTCGGTGCATCGAGTCCTTTATCTGATTATGTAACGTGTAGAAGATTTATCCATATTTGTAAAAATTTCGTGAGGAGCCCATTCTTTTATGTGGAGAGAGTCATTTCCATTTCGATTTCCCCCTATGTTGTCAGTAATCAAGAAATACATTCTTCAAGTAGGTATGATAGTAAAACACCCGCTTCTGCATTTCTCTATATTAAGATGTGGATTTATTTAATTAGATTGTAGGCTTTCAAGATTATTGAACTTTAGTCTATGCAAATAATTACGGCAGGTTATCATTTGTCTATTTAACCGGTTCATTTGGACCCTCTGTCCTCCTTTCTGTGCAGACACTTGAAAAGCTGGAGAAAAATGAGAAGCTTCTCAAAAAGAAGGCTTTTAAAGAGGCCGTGAAAGCGAAGAAGTTCGTTGCAGCAAAAGATAAAAGGGGTACGGTCATTCACCTCGACTTTTTCCTGGATAGATACCTTTTACGCCTTTGCTTTTGTTATGTTATTTCTCGGAGTTGCTTCATTTTCTCAACCTGCCCACTGGTCATTAGGAATGGAGTTGTGTACACATAATTCAGTGCAAGTCCGCATAAACTTGTCCTTACGTTTATTTTTTCATTGTTTGTGGCAGTCAAATCACTTTAATCTGTCGTTGCATTCTGATTTGGACTTTCCTTTGTATCATTGTGACTTACTACTGGATAGCAATTTCAGCGCAATCGATTCTTTTACCATTACATTTTGTTGTTTGTGGCCTCAACTCTAATTTACTATCGTTTCACCCATATTGCTCGTTTTCTTTTCCCTTGTAACTCTGACTTGCAGCTATGCGAGAAGTTTTTTTATTCCTCTTTCGTATGATGCTTGAAGCTATACGATGCCATTTATCCATTATGGAGGTCGGCAAGTTGTTATCTTATTGACGTAAAGCTGTGCCGTTGGGAATGCAGCGGCAATTCAATGCTTGAAGAGGAAGAGGCTGTATGAACCGCTGATTGAGCAGCTTGGAAATTTCCAACTTCAGATTCTTGGGCAGGTGAGCCACCGAGATTCAATGATTCAGAACTTCCTTGGAATCTGCTTCTGGGGTGAGTTGTCTGATATGTAAATTGTCCAGACCATAATGTTGGAAGTAGCAGAAGCAGCAACTGAGACTGTGGATGCTCTGAGAACTGGAGCAGCAGCAATGGAAGCAATGTATGTCCTACGTTTGTTCTCTTTTCTGATTTGCGGAGTACTGATTTTAATAGATTTTATATCTTTCTGTGCAATGTGGCATCCGTTTCTTATTGCAGTTTCTTGAGCTTGAACTAGCTGGGTGCTTCACTATTGTACTTTCTTTTGCTTGTAAATCATAGAAACTTACTGATGTCCATTTTATCACAGAAATATCCATGATGTGGACAATATCGCGGATGAGATTATTGAACAATATGAGGCCATGGAACGAATGCAAGCGGCAGTGTCAGCTCCTTCTGGTGCAGCGGCTGACTTTGATGAGGTTACCATCTTCACAGTTTGTTTGATTTTAGTTATGCTTTTGATCACTGATTGGGTGGATCTTAAACTGCCATCCGGAAAGTCCATGCTTATCTCTAATCACTTTTCAATTCCAGGATGAGCTTGAGGCAGAGCTCGAAGAACTGGAAGGCGCGGTGTTGGAAGAACAGCTCTTTCCGCCCGCCGAAACAGCTTCTGGTGTTCCATTTTTTGAACCAGCTGGCCTGCTTCCAGCCCCCCCTGTTCCTCAGGGGACAGCCAGGGAGGATGAACCGGAAGGCACTGAGTTGGAAGAACAGCTCCTCCTGCCCGCCGCAACAGCTTCTGCTGCTCCAGTGCATGTCATAGCTGGCCTTCTTCCAGCCCCCCTTGGTCCTCCGGGGACTGACAAGGATGATCAAACTTGCTGATGAGATGGCATTTTGAGCATGAATATGCGAGAAATCGCCAGTGTATTTCCTGTTGATATAGATTTGAAGGGGGGGAAAACTCAAGTCCGGAAGCTATGACCTACCGAAGTTCCAATCTTGTCCTTGGAGACTAGGTTATCATCAACCAAGCTTTGAACAACATCTTTGACAGACTGGGTGATGACACCTTTTCTGGGTCCCAATTTCTCAAGTTCCTTTAGCTGAAACGTAACAAGAAAAAGTACTTCCGATAAGTGCAATCGACGACTTGTATTCTCATGGATGAACTTAATTAACATCAGTGAAGGCCCTTTTTTGTTTATGATCTAGAACCCCGGGGACTAATCTCTCTCTCTCTCTCTAACAAGAAAAAGTACTTCCGATAAGTGCTATCGGCTTGTATTCTCATGTATGAACTTAATTAACGCGAGTGACGAATCTAGGAACCCAGGGACTAATCCCTCTCTCTCTCTCTCTCTCTCTCTCTGCAAGCTTTCATATATGACAAACCTACATATAGCTTCCCAACAGTTGAATTACTCTCTTTCTTCCTAGGACAACGAATGCAAAAACATGATGTTGTTCCACTTCTTTCTAAACCACAATATCAGCAAAAACATGAAAACTTCAGCCAAACTGAAACATGTCGAGAACTGTAAGGTACTCGATAAATATAATTAGAAGCATCGGAATCTAACAAGGAAGAAGTCTTGCGACCCGTAGAATATCCAAAGCATCTTCTCTCGCTTCTCTTCCAACGAGAGTCTCCGCGTTTCTTCGACCGCGCACCACACCAAAGAGTAGAAATATGTCATCCACGGCACCATCTGGCAAAGCAATCCATAGTCACTAGGGGAAAAAAAAACAAGCAATCCATCGAAAACCTGATAGAACTCAGTCAAACAACAGCCGGAAATCGAAACGATGCAAGCAAAAATCAAACATTTAAGGCTCCAGAGGGATCAAAATGGCCCTAAATCCAAAGCCGGCCGTCGAAACCATCGAGCAAATGCATCAGGCATCAAACAGCTCGTTTGACTCGATAACCGCAGGCGATTCCGCATTACACCTAGAACTCGAAACTCAAGAGCCTAGCTGAAACTGCGAACCAAATGCTTTGCTCCAAAACTCAATCTAACCTCAGATGAGCCCCCAAAAAACACAGACGAGAAGCACAATTACATCGACAGACTCAGGAACGAGAGAAAGAGAGAGAGATCTGCCGTTTTCGTTGCACGATCGATGATGGAGGGTGGTGAAAGAGAAGAGGAGCTCGATCGGGAAAATTGTCAAATCAGTCCTAAACCTATTGCACGGCGGCCAATTCAGTCCTAAACCTTTCAAGTTTGCCAATTTAGTCCTAAACCTTTTAAATTCTTGCCAATTCAGTCCTTTCGGCCAATTTTGGCCGGCCGGTGCTGACGTGGCCGCCGGTCGGCGCCGGCCGTCCGGTCAACGCTGACGTGGTAATTTTTAATTATTTTTTTTTCAATTTTTAATCTTTTTTTATTTTTCTGCTTTCTCCCCTCTGCCCGGTCCGGCGACCGGCGACCGGCCAGAGGGGAGGGCCGGCGAGGCCTCTAGCGAAGCTCGCCCCGCCGGCCATCGGCGAGGGCAAGCCTCGCCGGCCCCTGGCTGGGCGAGGTGAGGTCGGCCTCGCCTCGCCGTCGCGACCCAGGCAACGGCGAGGCTCGACCTCGCCTCGCCGTCGCGACCCAGGCGACGGCGAGGCTCGACCTCGCCTCGCCGGCCCCTGGATGGGCGAGGCGAGGTCGGCCTCACCTCGCCGTCGCGACCCAGGCGACGGCGAGGCTCGGCGAGGCGAGGTCGAGCCTCGCCGTCGCCTGGGTCGCGACGGCGAGGTCGAGCCTCGCCCAGATCTGGCGACGCTCGAACTCACCGTCGCGACCCAGGCGACGGCGAGGCTCGACCTCGCCTCGCCGAGCCTCGCCGGCCCCTGGATGGGCGAGGCGAGGTCGGCGAGGCTCGGTGAGGCGAGGTCGAGCCTCGCCGTCGCCTGGGTCGCGACGGCGAGGCGAGGCGAGGCCGACCTCGCCTCGCCCAGCCAGGGGCCGGCGAGGCTCGCCCTCGCCGGTGGCCGGCGAGGCTCGCCCTCGCCGGTGGCCGGCGAGGCTCGCCCTCGCCGGTGGCCGGCGGGGCGAGCTTCGCCAGAGGCCTCGCCGGCCCTCCCCTCTGGCCGATCGCCGGTCGCCGGACCGGGCAGAGGGGAGAAAGCAGAAAAAAAAGCAGAAAAATAAAAAAAGATTAAAAAATTGAAAAAAATAATTAAAAATTGCCACGTCAGCGTTGACCGGACGGCCGGCGCCGACCGGCGGCCACGTCAGCACCGGCCGGCCAAAATTGGCCGGAAGGACTGAATTGGCAAGAATTTAAAAGGTTTAGGACTAAATTGGCAAACTTGAAAGGTTTAGGACTGAATTGGCCGCCGAACAATAGGTTTAGGACTGATTTGACAATTTTCCCGAGCTCGATCTGCGCTAGGTTCCGCGATTTCTCTCTCTCTCTCTCTCTCTCTCGATCTTCTTTTGGCGGGAATTTGGGTGGCGAAAGAGCTGGGGTTGAAGTTTTGGCAAATTGCAGATTGCTCCCCCAACTTTTCACCTTATTACGTTTTGCTCCCCTGAATTGGACAATGATCAAATCGGAGAGGTAATATATATGCCCATTTCATTGTGATCAAATGATATTATCTCAAATTACTCGGTGATGTATTCTTTTGTTGTTTACATGAGTTGACAATATATGCCACGGAAGAGAGTTAAATGTCGAAAATATCGAAAATAAATCAATTCAACACGCTTAAATGTCCAAACATCAACTGCTAAGAGACGTTTCATAGAGTGTTTAATCAATTTTAAGACCGTCTAATTACCAAAACGAAATGAAAAATTTTGGATAAAGAGTCCGCCGATCATTTCGCTTTGGATTATGTTTTTCATTCCCAGTTCTTTCTCCTTCAATTCTTCTGCAACAAAACCTGGATTATGCATGCCTTAACTCGTCTCAAGTACTTACAGGAACAACCATATGAGACAAGATCTCGTATCAATAGGGTTCGAATGATGTACATTAATTTCCCCAAGACATATGATACAGTTTTCTGTAACCCATCCTTCGATTACTGATTCAAATTCATATCTTCTTACAAGATAGAATCTAAAGTTAATTTACCCCCCAATGTTGTTATTCTGGTTAACATGATTTGCTTGATCAAGTCACTTAGGCTGCATTTTGTTGTAGGAATAAAAATTAGTGTAGTATGTTTGCTAGCTGTCCATGACAGGATAAGGTTCAACATAAGGGGATAAAACCTGGATAAAAAAATTCGAGGGAATGGGGTAGAGTCAGATATAATTTTTCTTATCGATAATATAAAAGCTATTTTCAAAAAACCCTACACTCCCTTTTTTTTCTTTTTCCTTCTCCTTCGTTCACCTACGCCACTCTTCTACGGCGAAGCCAAAACATTCTTCTCCGTAGCTCTCTGGTTCACATCAAAGCTTTACGAAAGAGGCGAAAGAGTTGAAGCATCATATTTTTCGAATTCGTGAAGGTAAATAATCATGCTCTCTCTCACTAATATTGACTTCTAAAGTAGGCTTGGGGTTGGTTGTGGATTGTTTTCGAGCTTCATCAATGTTTCGGGCTTACGTAGGTCAGAATTGTGATTCTATGGCTTTTTTGCTAGTTGATTGGAGAATTTGTTAGTGGAAGTGAAATTTTAGTAGTCAGGATTGTGATCATGCATTTCTGGGACCTAATTTTTATAGTGGAAAAGAACGAAAAATTCGAGAGCAGTATTTCCAGGACCACGTTAGTGTTGTAGAGCAAGTCAATTCAACTGGCGATGGGCTGGAGGATTTTTAATTTCTTCCTATTACAAATGGCTTTGCATAACTATCCACGATGGAGTGTTTTTATTTTTATTTTTATCATCAACTGTCGCATATGTAATCTTACAGCAGTGACCTGCGCTTCACTCTCTTTTTCGGTCGGATCTTGCTTCCAACGATTTTTTTGTTGATTCTTCGATGGTTCTTAGTTGACAAGAGGTCCTTCTGATAGGAAATCCTGAAGCACAATGGCTAGGCATAGGAATTAAATAAGCGTTGATGCGTGTCTCTTTGTCGTATGTGCAGCGTAATGTATGTCTCCGTTCACTGGTGTTTTGTGTTTATTGGGGATTGGTGTCTCAAAGCCTTGGGTTTTTTTTTTTGGGTTGGAAAACAAGACAGAGGTTTCAAATTTTTGCAAAGATTTTTTCGGTTTCACATTAAATTCATGACAAGATACATGGTTTGCTTGTTTTTTTTGGTCTGCGGGAGCTCCTCTTGGAGGAACTGGAGACGGGCCCCTAGTGGGCCCGCGGAGCACACGCACACCCTACACTACACAGTCTACAACTACAAGGGACAGGCGGGGCAGGTAACCGATTATTAGCAGAGGAGAGCATAATAGATCGCTCGAACCGGGATCGGATCGGATCAGATCGGACCGATCAGTTTGATTCGGTTCTTGGGATTATCGGTTCGGTTCCCGGTTCCTAAAAGTGAAACCGGTTTCGGACGGTCCGGTTCTTGATTCTAGGGTGGGAACCGGACCGATAAATACACATATTTATTTTTTTTGGTCAGAAATTATAGATTTATAGATAATATATATTTTCTGCGTATTGGGAGAAGTTCCAATTGAGATAATTGTTCAAATGTTCCTCTGGTTATGTATCTAATTCACCTGCATCTAGTTCTGTTAGGCTAAGTTCCGGCATCAACCTTGGATACTAGCCGCGAAAGCTTTACTACATAAAGTTTGAATTCATTCCAACAATCGATTGGTTCCATTGGAACCGGACCGGATGGGACCGGACCATCAGTCCGGTCCGGTCCATGGTCCCAGGACTAGTCAGTCTAGTTCTCAGTCCAAGAAATTGGGAACCGATCCTCCCTGTCAGGTTTTCGATTTTTGGGTGGGACCGGATCGGATCGAGAACCGCTCACCCCTAATTATTTGTTTACTGTGATGTGGCTTTGACATCAATATTTCAAAAGGAATCTTTGGGATTGCATAGCAAAAGAGGAGCAAAAGATGACCAAATTGACAAATTGGGGCCGCTTGTCGTGCTGTCTTTTTTGCTTATTAGTTTATCAACATTTAGTTCGTTCCTTTGCGTTTGTGTATTTCTAGCAATAATAATAGATTGCTTTGAAAAAGGTATACTAGTTTAGATGATTTTGCTAATATTTAACCTGCCAGTTTATACTCGCCTAATTATATCGTTTTTTTCAAGTACACATGTGCATGAGAATATCTTACTTTTCACTATATAGTGAATAGGATATGATACGAGCAAATAATCAATACATGTTATATGAGGATACTATTCCCGATTAAAATTAAAGGATCACTGGCAGGGGATAAATCTTTTCTATATTTTATTGGATGCCGCCCGGCAGGAAGGAAAATTGCAGAAGAGAACAAGGAGATGGATGCACGGAGGAGAGCAGGGGCGGGGGCGTGGGACCCGCAAAAGTGAGAAACCAGAAAAAGGACAACCCGAAGAGCGCGCAGGATGGCCAAAACGAACCACAAGGCGCTCACAATGGGCAAAATGGTCATTGCAAAACGAACCACGGGGCACTCACGATGGGCAAAATGGTCATTGCAACGCTTTGCTTGGGAGTGTTCTCTTTTTGACAGGAATGAAAAGTGGTGGCGGGGTGGTAGAGTTCAATTTTGGGAAACGAGACGTCCGCTCCGACAACATCCAGGACAGAGTTGCAGAGGGCGTGAAATCGATGACTTCCGGGAAGAAAACTGTTCCTGCACGGGTGATGGAACTTCAGCATTAAAAGTTCACCAATTTTTCCGGCGAGCCCACCATGCTGCGATCGCCAAACCTGCCTCCATCTCGCTATCTCGATCTTGCTCCTTGTCCCCGATCCCTCGCCCAGCTGGAGTTGAGCTCCACTGTCAGTTTTCCCCGAGGTTTGTTACGCACTTCTCCCCATGCTTGTTTCCGTGGGTTGATTGCCCTTGAACGGATTGATCTTAACCATTGGTTGGTTGATCGATCGATCGATTTGGTTTTTGGGTGTTGATGATGATGATCAGGACATCGCGGGTTTCTTAGGGCGGTGATTGATCATGCTTGTGTCACGGGTCGGTCGATTTCACAACGATCCCACACCCGTGCGGCCTTAGGATCACTCCCAAGTCAGCCTTGCACACACAAACTTGATTCGACAAGAATGGATAGAGTTTAATTTTGGGAAACGAGACGTCCGCTCCGACAACATCCGGGACAGAGTTGCAGAGGGCGTGAAATCGACGACTTCCGAGAAGAAAACTGTTCCTGCGCGGGTGATGTTCGCCAATTTTTCCGGCGAGCCCACCATGCCGCGATCGCCAAACCCGCCTCCATCTCGCTATCTCGATCTCGCTCCTTGTCCCCGATCCCTCACCTAGCTGGCGTCGAGCCCCACTGTCAGTTTTCCCCGAGGTTTGTTACGCGCTTCTCCCCTTGCTTGTTTCCGCGGGTTGATTGCCCTTGAACGGATTGATCTTAACCATTGGTTGGTTGATTGATCGATCGATTCGGTTTTTGGGTGTTGATGATGATGATTAGGACATCGCGGGTTTCTTAGGGCGGTGATTGATCATGCTTGTGTCACGGGTCAGTCGATTTCACAACGATCCCACGCCCGTACGGCCGATAGAGTTCAATTTTGGGAAACGAGACGTCCGCTCCGACAACATCTGGGACAGAGTTGCAGAGGGCATGAAATCGACGACTTCCGGGAAGAAAACTGTTCCTGCACGGGTGATGTTCGCCAATTTTTTCGGCGAGCCCACCATGCCGCGATTGCCAAACCCGCCTCCATCTCGCTATCTCGATCTCGCTCCTTGTCCCCGATCCCTCGCCCAGTTGGCGTCAAGCTCCACTGTCAGTTTTCCCCGAGGTTTGTTACGCGCTTCTCCCCATGCTTGTTTCTGCGGGTTGATTGCCCTTGAACGGATTGATCTTAACCATTGGTTGGTTGATCGATCGATCAATTCGGTTTTTGGGTGTTGATGATGATGATCAGGACATTGCGGGTTTCTTAGGGCGGTGATTGATCATGCTTGTGTCACGGATCGGTCGATTTCATAACGATTCCACACCCATGCGGCCTTAGGATCACTCCCAAGTCAGCCTTGCATACACAAACTTGATTTAACAAGAATGGAGAGAAAGCAGCGTAGTTGTATTTCTTGCTAAATGAGTATATACAAATGAAGGGGGAGGGTCCCTATATATACAAGTGCGGGTCTAATTTGATCCGTTGATCCCCTCATGATCCAACGGTGGTGTTTAAACCGATATAATCATTTCATAGATACTCAAAAAGTTGCTGCTTAGTCAATGATGGGCCGCGTCCCATGCACGAATGGGCCACGTCTCATGTATGTAAGGGGCCGCGTCTCATTCATGGACGGGCTCAGAGCTGTTAAAGAAATTTAGGCTGTGCGCGGGCGCTCAGCCTCTCACCACGCTGGACAAGTTGCACAAGGTACAGATCGCCTTAGCTTTGGCTTTGCTACTGCCATACTCGGTCTTTGATTTGCAGTTCGTCGTGGTCGGTTGATCGCCTCGGCATTTGGTAAAGGGAATTCGATCCGTGGGTTCCTGCGCTCGATTTCGAGTTTCGGGCCCTTTTTTGTTTTTGTGGGCTTTTGTGGGCGCCTTGATTGCTACCTACCTAGTAATCAGGCAATCAAGGATGTCTCTTCTTCCACGGTTTGAAGAAATGGTTCTCGATTTTGTTTCGTGGGAAAACTTGGCGAGTAGATATACGCCGTCCTCGAGCTCCCTTTGGAGACTGTGCCTGGGGCTCTTAGCCTTCCCATGACAGTCTCACTTTCGATGATGGAGTCGTGTCTTCAGTATTATTGATACACAACCTCATACCAATAATTGGCTGGATATTTATGGTAATTCATATGCTTTGCGGCTGATTTTACCCCTGAAAGTGGAAGTTGTTTGAAAGCTCTCGTTGTGTTTTACATGGGGAAGTTATCGGGGGCTGCGTGTTGCTAGTTCAACCAAGGCACACAATCACACATTCACTCGGTGCATCGAGTCCTTTATCTGATTATGTAACGTGTAGAAGATTTATCCATATTTGTAAAAATTTCGTGAGGAGCCCATTCTTTTATGTGGAGAGAGTCATTTCCATTTCGATTTCCCCCTATGTTGTCAGTAATCAAGAAATACATTCTTCAAGTAGGTATGATAGTAAAACACGCGCTTCTGCATTTCTCTATATTAAGATGTGGATTTATTTAATTAGATTGTAGGCTTTCAAGATTATTGAACTTTAGTCTATGCAAATAATTACGGCAGGTTATCATTTGTCTATTTAACCGGTTCATTTGGACCCTCTGTCCTCCTTTCTGTGCAGACACTTGAAAAGCTGGAGAAAAATGAGAAGCTTCTCAAAAAGAAGGCTTTTAAAGAGGCCGTGAAAGCGAAGAAGTTCGTTGCAGCAAAAGATAAAAGGGGTACGGTCATTCACCTCGACTTTTTCCTGGATAGATACCTTTTACGCCTTTGCTTTTGTTATGTTATTTCTCGGAGTTGCTTCATTTTCTCAACCTGCCCACTGGTCATTAGGAATGGAGTTGTGTACACATAATTCAGCGCAAGTCCGCATAAACTTGTCCTTACGTTTATTTTTTCATTGTTTGTGGCAGTCAAATCACTTTAATCTGTCGTTGCATTCTGATTTGGACTTTCCTTTGTATCATTGTGACTTACTACTGGATAGCAATTTCAGCACAATCGATTCTTTTACCATTACACTTTGTTGTTTGTGGGCGCAACTTTAATTTACTATCGTTTCACCCATATTGCTCGTTTTCTTTTCCCTTGTAACTCTGACTTGCAGCTATGCGAGAAGTTTTTTTATTCCTCTTTCGTATGATGCTTGAAGCTATACGATGCCATTTATCCATTATGGAGGTCGGCAAGTTGTTATCTTATTGACGTAAAGCTGTGCCGCTGGGAATGCAGCGGCAATTCAATGCTTGAAGAGGAAGAGGCTGTATGAACCGCTGATTGAGCAGCTTGGAAATTTCCAACTTCAGATTCTTGGGCAGGTGAGCCACCAAGATTCAATGATTCAGAACTTCCTTGGAATCTGCTTCTGGGGTGAGTTGTCTGATATGTAAATTGTCCAGACCATAATGTTGGAAGTAGCAGAAGCAGCAACTGAGACTGTGGATGCTCTAAGAATTGGAGCAGCAGCAATGGAAGCAATGCAGAAGGCAAAGTATGTCCTACGTTTGTGCTCCTTTCTGATTTGCTGAGTACTGATTTAAATAAATTTTATATCTTTCTATGCAATGTGGCATCACTTTCTTATTGCAGTTTCTTGAGCTTGAATTAGCTGGGTGCTCCACTATCGTGCTTTCTTTTGCTCGTAAATCATAGAAACTTTACTGATTTCTATTTTATCACAGGAATATCCATGATGTGGACAATATCATGGATGAGATTAAGGAAAAACGTGAGGACGTGAAACATGTGCAAGAAGCAGTGTCAGCTCCTTCTGGTGCAGCGGCTGACTTTGATGAGGTTACCATCTTCACAGTTTGTTTGATTTTAGTTATGCTTTTGATCACTGATTGGGTGGATCTCAAACTGCCATCCGGAAAGTCCATGCTTATCTCTAATCACTTTGCAATTCCAGGATGAGCTCGAGGCAGAGCTCGAAGAACTGGAAGGCGTCGTGTTGGAAGAACAGCTCCTTCCGCCCGCCGAAACAGCTTCTGCGGTTCCATTTTTTGAACCAGCTGGCCTGCTTCCAGCCCCCCCTGTTCCTCAGGGGACAGCCAGGGAGGATGAACCGGAAGGCACTGAGTTGGAAGAACAGCTCCTCCTGCCCGCCGCAACCGCTTCTGCTGCTCCAGTGCATGTCATAGCTGGCCTTCTTCCAGCCCCCCCTGGTCGTCCGGGGACTGACAAGGATGATGAAACTTACTGATGAGATGGCATTTTGAGCATGTCAATCTTCTCTCATATTTAAAATAAAAGCTAGATAAGACTCTTTTTCGTATTTTTTATTGTACTATCGTTGTGATCTTATATATCACTCATGTTCCCAGTTCTACAGCTCGTGGTTAACTGAGGTTGTGTAGGACTCGTCCAACCTGTAATGAGGAACACTCCCACCTCTGCCTGTATGCAGCGATATTTATCTTTGGTTCCATAGTGAAAAGGCATGTTCTTCCTGGTGCTTACAGTGTGGTCTCTTTTTTTATTTCAACCTAACGTCGAACATCAAACTTCTCCTTATTGTTTGGAGGACACCTCTAAATATGTCAGGTTAGATTTTTATCTTCTCTGTGTGCCTCTGTTATGATTAATGCAGTCTAATCTTTGAGGAGGGCTTACTCATCATATGCGATATGCTTTATCATACCTCCATTTTAAGATGCGTTGTTTGTTTAGTTATTCAATCGTGGTATTGGCATTGGGTAGTTATGTACCTGCTGAAATCGACTGACCTTTTTAATAGATAGTGGAATTTCATTTACTTCGAGACAACCCTTAACGGTAGCTTCTTAATTGTTAGTTAGTTCACCAACTCAAAAGTTAAAATTGAGTCAAAATTGTGCCGTTCATAATTTGTCTTTTGATCTCGATTTGGCTTGTTAATTTCGAGCTAGACAGTATAGATCTTCCTCAGTAAGTACCATTCCAGTATGTCTATAGTTATACTTCTACCTAGTCACATCCCAGAATAGCAAATAAAGGCCCGATTTCCTTTTGTTAGCAGGTTTTCAGAAGCTGCTCAGATCTTCTGATGAGCAAATCCATTTTCCTACCCTTTTTGGCTTCACGCATTTCTCTAAATCGTCAAATATAGATACCCTTAGTCTGTCAAAAAGTAGCTGCCCCCAGCAAACCGGCGTTCCAGGCGGAGATACTACTGTCAAACTATGCTTCCATTTAATTGTATGATCAAATTAGACATCACACCTGACTCATCAAGCATAAGAGCAAATTCAGCTTGCACATTAAGAGAGGGTCAGCAGCTGACCTTCATTACAAGCCGTAGGAAGCTTGGATCAAGCATCAGGCTAAAGGCAACAACATACTCGCACAATGTGCTCTGTCAGTTTCGTAGATTTCCATTGGAATCCGAAAGAAATTGGATGCGACTCCTGATTTATATGCCATTTGACTCTGTGGTATCTAATTTCCCAGTGTCGACATCTCCAAGTAGTCCAAATCATCAGTAATTCCCACCTGCAGCTACATTTCAGCATCAGAACCTCAGTCAAAGAAACTAGGAAGATCAGCTAGAGAGCTAAAACAGCTACTTCAAAGGAGAAGCTCCCACCTTGCTTTAAGAGTAAACTTACTCATGCCTTTGTAACTATATTTTTACTGGACTAATTTATCGGGTGAGCAGAAAATGTTGCTCGGAACAAAACCTGTCACATTCGGTAATGGTTTTGATGCTGCTATTTATAGTGTTGTCCGCCAAATAAACCGCAGATGTCAGGATTTGGGTGTTGGTCGACCTCCTATGATGCTTTTAGACGAGGCTATGTCCGTGCTTCTGGGAAATTGTTTGAGCACCACTGTCTCAGTGTGAAAGGATCGGGTCAGAGAGAAAACTAGAAACTTGAGTATCATAAGACCGGCTTTCTTAGGTCATTGTTTCAAAGGCAGCTGGATCATTGTCCGCATATTCTGCCATCTCATCCTAAATGATGTCTCCACTTTTAGTTTTGGAAAATCAATAAGAATGGGGGAATAGTTCGACCCCAACCTTCAACTCATTGTGTTTCTCTACTTTTTTAAGGTTGCTTAAAGCCTCCTCTTGTTCATCCTGTCAAACCATGGAGGAAGCACAAAACTTCTACTCTTCACTCTTAGGAGCATATTGCCTATTGTTGGAAAGAGATCTACTCACAGATTCCTCCCTACCCTTCTTTAATGCATTGCACTGATCAGCTAGCTCCGTGAGCCGCCTCTTACTACTTTGGACATCAGATTCAAGTTTCTGGTACACGTTTCGCAGCTGTGATTTAGTTACTCTGTTGTTATTGTTAAGAAAGTGCATAATCAATGCATCCAAAGAGATGGCTTTCATGGAATTCAGGTCAACAGTGAAGTATTAACCTGGTTTCGGGCGCAGCTAGGAAGACTCCAGAAATATACCTGAAATTTCAAGCCGATTCCCACTATTAGGCATTTCAATGCTTTAGCCAGTCAAAAGTATTACTTGAGTTTAGTATTAAAATGACATGGGGAGCAAAAGAGTTTGGAAGCATGAATATACGAGCAATCGCGTCAGTGTATTTCCTGTCGATATAGATTTGAGGGGGGGAAAAACTCAAGTCCAGAAGCTATGACTTACCGAAGTTCCAATCTTGTCCTTGGGGACTAGGTCATCATCAACCAAGCTTTGAACAACATCTTTGACAGACTAAGTGATGACACCTTTTTTGTTCCCAATTTCTCAAGCTCCTTTAGCTGAAACGTAACAAGAAAAAGTACTTTCGATAAGTGCTATCGACGACTTGTATTCTCATGGATGAACTTAATTAACATCAGCGAAGGCCCTTTTTTGTTTATGATCTAGAACCCCGGGGACTAATCTCTCTCTCTCTCTCTCTCTCCAGAAAAAGTGCTTCCGATAAGTGCTATCGGCTTGTATTCTCATGTATGAACTTAATTAACGCAAGTGTTGAATCTAGGACCCCAGGGACTGATCACTCTCTCTCTCTCTGCAAGCTTTCATAAACGACCAACCTACATATAGCTTCCCAACAGTTGAGTTACTCTCTTTCTTCCTAGGACAACGAATGCTAAAGCATGATGTTGTTCCACTTCTTTCTAAACCACCATATCAGCAAAAACACGAAAACTTCAGCCAAACCGAAACATGTCGAGAACTGTAAGGTACTCGATAAATATAATCAGAAGCATCGGAATCTCACAAGGAAGTAAGTCTTGCGACCCGTAGAATATCCGAAGCATCTTCTCTCGCTTCTCTTCCGACGAGAGTCCCCGCGTTTCTTCGACCGCACACCACACCAAAGAGTAGAAATATGTAATCCACGGCACCATCTGGCAAAGCAATCCATAGTCACCAGGGGACAAAAAAAAAAAAAGCAATCCATCGAAAACCTGATAGAACTCAGCCAAACAACAGCCGGAAATCGAAACGACGCAAGCAAAAATCGAACACTTAAGGCTCCAGAGGGATCAAAATGGCCCTAAATCCAAAGCCGGCCCGTCGAAACCGTCGAGCGAATGCATCGGGCATCAAACGGAGACTCGTTTGACTCGATAACCGCAGGCGATTCAGCGTTACACCTAGAACTCGAAACTCGAGAGCCTAGCTGGAACTGCGAACCAAATGCTTTGCTCCAAAACTCAATCTAACCTCAGATGAGCCCCCAAAAAACAAAGACGAGAAGCGCAATCACATCGACAGACTCGGGAACGAGAGAGAGAGAGAGAGATCTACCGTTTTCGTTGCGCTAGGTTCCGCGATTCCTCTCTCTCTCTCTCTCGTTCTTCTTCTGGCGGGAATTTGGTTGGGGGTTGAAGAAGCTCCGGGAACTGAGGTTCGATCTTTGAGCTTCTCGACTCGTTCGACAAAAAGTTTTGGCAAATTGCAGATTGCTCCCCCGACTTTTCACCTCATTACGTTTTGCTCCCCTAAATTGGACAATGATCAAATGGGAGAGGTAATATATATACCCATTTCATTGTGATCAAATGGTATTATCTCAAATTACTCGGTGATGTGTTCTTTTGTTGTTTACATGAGTTGACAATATATGCAGCGAAAGAGAGTTAAATGTCGAAAATACCGAAAATAAATCAATTCGACATGCTTAAATGTCAAAGCATCAACTGCTAAGAGGCGTTTCATAGAGTGTTTAATCAATTTTAAGATGGTCTAATTGATGTAGCTAGCAAGGATCACCTAGAGGGGGGGTGAATAGGTGATCTAAATAAATTCTTTACCAATTTAAAGCGGAAGTAAAAGATCAAGAACAAAGTCTGAACAACAAGTAGATTCTGATCAGACTTTGTGACAAATATTCTTGTGAGCAGTATAAACAATATAATAAAATATTAGAGATGGAGAAAATTGCACACAAAACAATTATAGTGGTTCGGCTTAGATTAAGCCTACGTCCACTCTCCCACGCTGACAGCCTACTGGCTGGATTCCACTAATCAAATCAATGAGAAGTTACAGCAAGTTGTGCCGCTTAAACCCAAGCACTTCTCCCCGAAGTTGGTGCTGCTTATACCAAGCCGATAGATCACACTATCTCACACCTAAGCACACACTTATAACACTATCTACACCTCTCAAATGATTACACGTTTAAGCTCACGAAAGACAAGAGATTGAATCGGAGTATGCTCAGACTTTGGACTTGTTGATTCTTGATTTCGTTCTCTCCTTCAACTGCTCATTGATCTCCTTAAATACTCCTTTTCATCCAAACTAGCCGTTGGACAGCATTCAGAGGATCATCTTCCAATCTTCATCTTGGACAGATTTGTATAATAAGGATTGAGTAGCCGTTGGATGACAGATTCTGAATCCCGCTGATTCTGGTCGCCCATACAATCAGAATCTTGGTTTCCATAAGTAGAGCATTGTCCGTAGTAATGCATTCTTGTCGTAATGTTTGATTGTCAATCCATTTGATTGAGATTGATACAATCAAAACTTTCCTTCTGTGAAATCCATGCCAGATTACTAGCTGTTTATTTTTCGTTCTGAGTTTTGCGTCTGAATAATTTCGGCGTCTGCGTCTGCGTCTGCGTCTGAATAATTTCAGCGTCTGCGTCTGAATAATTTCAGCGTCTGCATCTGAATAATTTCAGCGTCTGCATCTGAATAATTTCAGCATCTGCGTCTGAATAATTTCAGCTTCTGCGTCTGAAGAACTTCTGCGTCTGAGTCTGAACTTTTCGTTCTTACTCCGTCTTTGATTTGCAGTCCGTCGTGGTCGGTTGATCGCCTCGGCGTTTGGTAACGGGGATTCGATCCGTGGGTTCCTCCGCTTGATTTCGAGTTTTGGGCCTTTTTTTCATTTTTTCGGTGGGCGCCTTGATTGCTAACTACCTAGTAATCAGGCAATCAGGGATGTCTCTCTTCTTCCATGGTTTGAAGAAACGGTTCTCGATTTTGTTTCGTGGGAAAACTTGGCGAGTAGATATACGACGCCCTCGAGCTCCCTTTGGAGACTGTGCCTGGGGCTCTTAGCCTTCCCACCACAGTTTCACTTTCGATGATCGAGTCCTGTCTTCAGTATTACCAACCGACGCTTCTATGTGATTGTGTGTGGTATTGATTCGCAACCTCATACCGATAATTGGCTGGATAATTCATATGCTTTGTGGCTGATTTTACCCCTGAAAGTTAAAGTTGTTTGAAAGCTCTCGTTGTGTTTTACATGGGGAAGTTGTCGGCGGCTACGTGTTGCTAGTTCAACCATGGCACACAATCACACATTCACTCGGTGCATCGAGTCTTTTATCTGATTATGTAACTCGTAGCAGACTTATCCATGTTTGTAAAAATTTCCCGAGGAGTCCATTCTTTTATGTGGAGAGAGTCTTTTCCATTTCGATTTCCCTTAATGTTCTCAGTAATCAAGAAATACATACTTCTAGTGCGCGTGATATTAAAACGCATGCTTGTGCATTTTTCTCTATATTGAGATGTGGATTTATTTAATTAGATTGTAGGCCTTCAAGATGATTGAACTTTAGTCTATGCAAATAATTACGGCAGGTTATCATTGGTATATTTAACCGGTTCATTTGGACCCCTCTGTCCTCATTTCTGTACAGACACTTGAAATGCTGGAGAAAAAGGAGAAGCTTCTCCAAGAGAAGGCTTCTCAAGAGGTTGAGAAAGCGAAGGAGTTAGTTGGAGCAAACGATAAAAGGAGTATGGTCATTCACCTCGACTTTTTCCTGGATAAAAAATGCCTTTTATGCCTTTGCTTTTGTTATGTTGTTTCTCGGAGTTGCTTCATTTTCTCTACCTGTCCACTGGTCATTAGGAATGGAGTTGTGTACACATAATTCAGTGCAAATCCACATAAACTTGTCCTTACGTTTATTATTTCGTTGTTTGTGGCAGTCAAAGCACTTTAATCCGTCATTGCATTCTGATTTGGACTTTCCTTTGCATCATTGTGACCTTACTACTGGATAGCAATTTCAGCATAATCGATTCTTTTACCGTTACATTTTGTTGTTTGTGGCTGCAACTCTAATTTACTGTCCTTTCACCCATATTGCTCGTTTTCTTTTCCCTTGTAACTCTGACTTGCAGCTAGGCGAGAAGTTTTTTTTTTCTCCTCTTTCGTATGATGCTTGAAGCTATACGATGCCATTTATCCATTATGGAGGTCGGCAAGTTGTTATCTTATTGACGTAAAGCTGTGCTGTTGGGAATGCAGCGGCAATTCAGTGCTTGAAGAGGAAGAGGCCGTATGAACAGCAGATTGAGCAGCTTGTAAATTTCCAACTTCAGATTCTTGATCAGGTGAGCCACCGAGATTCAATGATTCAGAACTTCCTTGGAATCTGCTTCTGGGGTGAGATGTCTGATATGTGAATTGTCCAGATGATAATATTGGAAGGAGCAGAAGCAGCAACTGAGACTGTGGATCCTCTGAGAACTGGAGCAGCAGCAATGGAAGCAATGTATGTCCTACGTTTGTTAGCAGAAGCAGCAACTGAGACTGTGGATGCTCTGAGAACTGGAGCAGCAGCAATGGAAGCAATGTATGTCCTACGTTTGTTCTCTTTTCTGATTTGCTGAGTACTGATTTTAATAAATTTTATATCTTTCTACGCAATGTGGCATCGCTTTCTTATTGCAGTTTCTTGAGCTTGAATTAGCTGGGTGCTCCACTATTGTGCTTTCTTTTGCTCGTAAATCATAGAAACTTTGCTGATGTCCATTTTATCACAGGAACATCCATGATGTGGACAATATAATGGATGAGATTATTGAACAATATGAGGACATGAAACGATTCCAAGAGGCAGTGTCAGCTCCTTCTGGTGCAGCGGCTGACTTTGATGAGGTTACCATCTTCACAGTTTGTTTGATTTTAGTTATGCTTTTGATCACTGATTGGGTGGATCTCAAACTGCCATCCGGAAAGTCCATGCTCATCCTCCCTGGCTGTCCCCTGAGGAACAGGGGGGGCTGGAAGCAGGCCAGCTGGTTCAAAAAATGGAACACCAGAAGCTGTTTTGGCGGGCGGAAGGCGCCGTGTTGGAAGAACAGCTCCTTCCGCCCGCCGAAACAGCTTCTGGTGTTCCATTTTTTGAACCAGCTGGCCTGCTTCCAGCCCCCCCTGTTCCTCAGGGGACAGCCAGGGAGGATGAACCGGAAGGCACTGAGTTGGAAGAACAGCTCCTCCTGCCCGCCGCAACAGCTTCTGCTGCTCCAGTGCATGTCATAACTGGGCTTCTTCCAGCCCCCCCTGGTCGTCCGGGGACTGACAAGTATGATGAAACTTGCTGATGAGATGGCATTTTGAGCATGTCAATCTGCTCTCATCTTTAAAATATAAGCTAGATAAGACTCTTTTTTGTATTTTTTATTGTACTGTCGTTGTGATCTGATATATCGGTTATGTTCCCAGTTCTACGGCTCGTGGTTAACTGAGGTTGTGCAGGACTTGTCCAACCTGTGATGAGGAACACTCCCGCCTCTGCCTGTATGCATCGACATTTATCTTTGGTTCCATAGTGAAAAGACATGTTCTTTCTGGTGCTTACAGTGTGGTCTCTTTTTTTATTTCAACCTAACGTCGAACATCAAACTTCTCCTTATTGTTTGGAGGACATCTCTAAATATGTCAGGTTAGATTTTTATCTTCTCTGTGTGCCTCTGTTATGATTAATGCAGTCTAATCTTTGAGGAGGGCTTACTCATCATATGCGATATGCTTTATCATACCTCCATTTTAAGATGCGTTGTTTGTTTGGTTATTCAATCGTGGTATTGGCATTGGGTAGTTATGTACCTGCTGAAATCGACTGACCTTTTTAATAGATAGTGGAATTTCATTTACTTCGAGACAACCCTTAACGGTAGCTTCTTAATTTTTATTTAGTTCACCAACTCAAAAGTTAAAATTGAGTTAAAATTGTGCCGTTCATAATTTGTCTTTTGATCTCGATTTGGCTTGTTAATTTTGAGCTAGACAGTATAGATCTTCCTCAGTAAGTACCATTCCTGTCGATATAGATTTGAGGGGGGGGGAAAAACTCAAGTGCGGAAGCTATGACCTACCGAAGTTCCAATCTTGTCCTTGGGGACTAGGTCATCATCAACCAAGCTTTGAACAACATCTTTGACAGACTGGGTGATAACACCTTTTCTGGGTCCCAATTTCTCAAGCTCCTTCAACTGAAACGTAACAAGAAAAAGTATTTTCGATAAGTGCTATCAACGACTTGTATTCTCATGGATGAACTTAATTAACATCAGTGAAGGCCTTTTCCATTTATGAATCTAGAAGACTAGAACCCTGGGGACTAATATCTTTCTCTCTAACAAGAAATGTATTTCCTATAAGTGTTTATCGACGACTTGTATTCTCATGGATGAACTTAATTAACATCAGTGAAGGCCCTTCTTTATTTATGATCTAGAACCCCGGGGACTAATCTCTCTCTCTCTCTCTCTCTCTAGAAAAAGTGCTTCCGATAAGTGCTATCGGCTTGTATTCTCATGTATGAACTTAATTAACGCGAGTGATGAATCTAGGAACCCAGGGACTAATCCCTCTCTCTCTCTCTCTCTGCAAGCTTTCATAAAGGACCAACCTACATATAGCTTCCCAACAGTTGAATTACTCTCTTTCTTCCTAGGACAACGAACGCTAAAACACGATATGATTCCACTTCTTTCTAAACTACAACATCAGCAAAAACACGAAAACTTCAGTCAAACTGAAACATGTCGAGAACTGTAAGGTACTCAATGAATACGGTCAGAAGCATCGGAATCTCACAAGGAAGTAAGTCTTGCGATACGTAGAATATCCGAAGCATCTTCTCTCGCGTCTCTTCCAACGAGAGTCCCCGCGTTTCTTCGACTGCACACCACACCAAAGAGTAGAAATATGTAATCCGCGGCACCATCTGGCAAAGCAATCCATAGTCACCAGGGGACAAAAAAACAAGCAATCCATCGAGAACCTGATAGAACTCAGTCAAACAACAGCCGGAAATCGAAACGACGCAAGCAAAAATCGAACATTTAAAGGCTCCAGAGGGATCAAAATGGCCCTAAATCCAAAGCCGGCCCGTCGAAACCGTCGAGCGAATGCATCAGGCATCAAACAGCGACTCGTTTGACTCGATAACCGCAGGCGATTCAGCGTTACACCTAGAACTCGAAACTCGAGAGCCTAGCTGGAACTGCGAACCAAATGCTTTGCTCCAAAACTCAATCTAACCTCAGATGAGCCCCCAAAAACCACAGACGAGAAGCGCAATTACATCGACAGACTCGGGAACGAGAGAGAGAGAGAGAGAGAGAGAGATCTACCGTTTTCGTTGCACGATCGATGATGGAGGGTGGTGAAAGAGAAGACGAGCTCGATCTGCGCTAGGTTCCGCGATTTCTCTCTCTCTCTCTCTCACCCGTTCTTCTTTTGGCGGGAATTTGGGTGGCGAAAGAGCTGGGCTTGAAGAAGTTTTGGCAAATTGCAGATTGCTCCCCAACTTTTCACCTCTTTACGTTTTGCTCCCCGAAATTTGACAATGATCAAATCGGAGAGGCAATATATAGGCCCATTTCATTGTGATCAAATGATATTATTATCTCAAATTACTCGGCGATGTATTCATTTGTTGTTTACACGAGTTGACAATATATGCCGCGAAAAAGAGTTAAATGTCGAAAATATCGAAAATAAATCAATTCGACACGCTTAAATGTCAAAGCATCAACTGCTAAGAGACGTTTCATTGAGTGTTTACTCAATTTTAAGACGGTCTAATCACCAAAACGAAACGAAAAATTTTGGATGAAGAGTCCGTCGATCATTTCGCTTTGGATTATGTTTTTCATTCCTAGTTCTTTCTCCTTCAATTCTTCTGCAACAGTAGGTGTCGGCGATGGAATGTGATCCTTACATTACCAGCTCTATAGCTTCGTCAAAAGGTTTTTGATCCTTGTTCATTTGATTAAGTATTCATGCGACCATGATGTGATAGACAGCATATGCGAGCCCAATACACGCGAGTCTTAAATCATGGCGGTCTCATGTGAAACCCAACCCGCTTAATTGAACGACTCGCGAACGTTGAGCTGAAAAGCCAAACTGCACTAAGTGGATAACTATCTCCTCCTTCCACTTGCTCACATTTTCTTCTGAGCTAAGGACATTATTATATGGCGCTGTGTTTGTGGACCGTTAACTCCATCAGCCATAGCTGTTGCACCGAGATTCATGATTCATGTGGTATTTATATACAGCAAGTTGGCCTTTTCTTTAATCTTATCTGTACTTTTATTTTCGCTTTTCGTGTGCCCACTGCTTGCCGCCGATCCGCTGTTTTCGTGTGTTTGATTAATGAAAAGAATTCATTTTCAATGCTTTTCGCATGCACAAATCAAACGCATGAACAAGTGGGTCAGTCCGTATCTCATCAATTGTCAATTGTTTGACCAGGACCAGTGGGTTTCTTGAAAAGTAGATGCGGTTCTCCAGCTCAGAGATCTGATAAAGCAAAGAAAAAGATTCAGTGAACGGTCTCCTTTTCTTTGTTTGGCTGCGCTGTGAAGAGCAAGCAATGATTTTCGATATTTTATGTGCACGTGTGTGGCAAACTAGAGCCTGATGAGGAAAATGAAAGGAACAAGCATTCCGGTGTAACATCACTGTATCGCAGAAGTTTCAGCCATGCTGAGCTGAGAGATGATGGTGGAGATGTCAATTGGTTCCATTCGGCTGCTCTTTCTCTGCATTCTTACTGCAATTCCAGCAAATGGGCAGCTTCAAACAGGTCAGCAAATGGCTTAGTTTTCTTCTGATTTCTATTTGATTGAGGAATGGAACCTGTTCCTGCAAGTTGTTGCACGATTTTCCGTGAACCGTCTTGTGATTGATGATTGTAGGCAGAACATGTTAGAATAGGCTAGTGAGAAAATGGATGTGGTGTTGTGGTCGGGGTTAAAGATCATTTGGTGTTCTTTCTTTTAAGCGTCTGCAAAATGTTTGCTCTGTAATTTGTTCGAAATAGGCTTCATAAGCATAGACTGTGGCGCGCCCGTGAATTTCAAGTACGTCGACCTGGACACCGGAATAAGTTACGAGTCTGATGGAGCTTACACCGACACCGGAACAAACAGGAACATCTCTTCTGAATATGCATACCCGAACAACCCCAATCTGCCTCAGCCGCTTTCGGATCTCCGAAGCTTTCCTCAAGGAAACAAGAACTGTTACACCTTAAGACCTGCTGCAGGTAACGCCAGCTTGTATTTAATAAGAGCTAGTTTCTTTTACGCAAACTATGATGGACTCAACGATCCACCTCAGTTCGATCTCTATCTCGATGCCAATCTCTGGACAACGGTGAAATTCGGCAACGTTTCTGACATCGTGACCCCAGAGATTATCAGTTTTGCATCATCGGAGGCTATCTACGTTTGTCTCATGAGCATTGGTGCGGGAGTTCCTTTCATATCGGCGTTGGAGCTTAGGCCGCTGAACAAGTTGACATATGACTCCGAGTATGGGAAATCTGCTTCATTACTTCTCTTTCAAAGGTTGAACGTTGGCTCAACGAATATAAGTGGCAGATACAAAGATGATATATACGACCGCGTTTGGGCTCCTTATGTTTCCCCTTCATGGGAGGCAATCAATACTTCGTTGGCAGTTAATACACATGAAAATGGCTATGAAGCGCCTCCTGAAGTCATTCAGACAGCTGCTAGGCCGCGGAATGCGAGCGAACCCTTGGTTTTGCACTGGACCTCAAGTAATGCAAGCGATCAGTTCTTTGTGTACTTGTACTTTGCCGAAGTCGAGCGGCTTCAGAAAAACATTTCAAGAAAATTCAATATATCGTGGAATGGATCTCAAATCTCTGGGCCTTTTAGTCCGCGCTACCTCTATTCAGCCACGATATCTAATTCAAAAGCCTTGGTGGGAGGTGAACATCGAATCGTGATCTACAAAACAGCGGATTCGTCTCTTCCGCCCATACTGAATGCTGTTGAGATTTACAAGGTGAGGTTGCTGGATGAATTGCTAACAAACAGTGAAGATGGTATGTTCTCTTGTCTTAGTGTCTGAAATTTTGATTCTGCATAGCCTATGAGCATATTGGAATCAGTAATGAGGACTAGTCTCAAGGAATGGTTAACTAGCGAAAGCAATTGAGGTTGAATTTGCTTGAGATGTGAAAAGAAGGGAAGAGCGAAAAAATCTGCATGCCACTGCAGAAATCTTGGAATCAATACTTATGTTAAGGCAATTTCATGGCTGTTTAGTATATGCTTAAACTAGATATGAAAGTCTACACTATTTTCTATCTACTCCATCGCATCTGATACTGGATACAGTCAATGCTTTGCTTAGTGTCAAAACAACATACCAAATAAAGAAAAACTGGGCCGGCGATCCATGTGGGCCGAAGAAGTTCCCATGGGAAGGGCTCGCATGCAACTACAGCAGTTCGATTCCCCCTCAAGTAATCTACCTGTGAGTTCTTGCGGCACATTTGGTCTGGGTCACATTAACCTGTTGGGGTGCAAATTTTAGCCTCAGCATATCTTCTATGATGTATGCAGGAACTTAAGCTCGAGCAGATTGAATGGGGCAATTGCTGCTGCTTTTGCAAAACTTCAATCACTGGAATCCTTGTGAGTGTACTATGATTTCCATATAGCTCGGTCGTAATATGCACAATTTGGTTTGCTCAAATGAACTTTAAGATTCACTTTGTCAGCTTGTAGCATCTCAAAGAGTATTATCTTGTTTAGGGACCTGTCGAACAATAGCTTAACCGGATCAGTGCCTGAGTTCTTGGAAGAACTCAAAAACTTGAAGTACCTGTAAGTAGACAGAGTTATCTTCATCTGCGATATGAGTAGATACACTAATTGTATGAGATGATTACTTGACTTTCAGGAACTTGAGAGGCAACAATCTATCGGGAGCTGTGCCTAAAGCTCTTTTAGAAAGATCGAATGCACGGTTGCTCACGTTGAGGTTGGTATGCTCCTTTTGGGTCAATGACTGTCGTGGATGAACCCATTCTTTTCCCTCCACACGTTTCCGTCCCGTGTTACCAATTTTTTTCTCCATGAACTCATTTTCCTCTCTTTTCAGTGTCGATGAACAAAACCTTTGTGGCTCTGCTTCTTGCAAAAGGAAGAAGAGAATCATCATTCCCGTCGTTTCATCAGTGTTATCAGTGATGGCCCTATTTGTTACCCTGGTGGTACTCTGGCAACTAAGAAGAAAATGGAAATTAGGTATTGATCTCCTTTTCCTTTTCAACTGAATGTTCTATAGCAAGCTTTAGAGAGGATGTGATGTGGTGCTAGCAGGACTTAGACATCATAGATGCACGGAGACAGACAGACAAAAAGGAAAGCTTTATGATTGTATCAGCAACAATCCTTCTTTAAATCAATGGCACCGTCGATGTGATAACAGTAGCAAGTCATCAATACGGACATAGAAAAGGATATCTCAGCTAGGCATTGAAGTTAGATGCATATCTAAAATCCCGAAAATAGAATCATGTGCCAGATTAATCGGAAACTCCCGTCCATGTCAAATCATCACAGGAACAGTTTCTACAAATGAGGGAGGAAGATATTTAGCATCAGAGAAGAGGCATTTCACATATCCTGAGGTTGTAAGCATGACTAACAACTTCCGGACAGTTATTGGGAAGGGCGGGTTTGGTGATGTCTACCTCGGCATCATGAATGAAGGAATCCAAGTTGCAGTAAAGATGCTATCTGCATCGTCTTCACAGGGGCCTAGAGAATTCCAAACCGAGGTTCGTACTATACTCTTAAAAATCAATGTCCCTAGCACATTCGAAAAAACCTAAATGCCACACGCAACACGCTGAAGTACATTAAAGATAGTACAGGTTTCATTGCTAGCCACAAAGACCGATTGTAGATGATCCCTTTAGAGGTCATTCCATCGAGACAAAAGAATGTATAAACTTGTATTGTTTTCATGCAATGAAACTGTTGTTTACAGAATATTATCAATCTAATCTTGAAGAATGTTATCTAAGTTACTATAGCTGCTGGTCCATCTGCAGGCCGAACTTCTAATGAGAATCCACCATAAGAACTTGGTCTCCTTCATTGGATACTGTGATGAGAGCAACAACATGGTGCTGATATATGAATACTTGGCTAAGGGCAATCTGAAAAATTATCTGTCAGGTAATTCTACCAGAACAAGAAAGAAGTTCTGGGCGACATATAATTATAGGCTTATATAGTATCATGCCAGAACAGTTAGGACACTAATGCAATCTTCTCCTGCAGATTGTGATTCACGTACATTGAGTTGGGAATCAAGGCTTCGCATCGCAATGGATGCTGCACAAGGTTAGCTTTTCTATATCATATCAAAGCTATAAAAACAACCTACTCGGGTCCTCATACCTTAATGGCTCGGTCACATTCTTTTGCTAATGAACTTGAACTTAAGACGTCAATTCATGAAATGCCATCAATCTTTTCCTGACATCGTGTGTTTCTCCTCATGTTTCATCCTGTAAGTTCTTCTGAACATTGTTGCTCACCAAATGTCAAGTCACTAATCCAAGTTCCACCAAATGCTCATGGTTTTCTGTAAGACTAGTAAAGAAACATGTGCATTGCACGTAAGGAATGTCGTGACTTCAAAGGTGTATGAAAACATATACCCTATAAATGAAGTTGAGTCCATTGAACTTTAATGTGGCTGTGCGGTAACCTTAATTTCAGAAGAAGAGAAATCTGAGTCACGCGACAAAACATTCTATTTGCAAGAAAAAATCAGCTAGATTTACATTGAAAAGGTTATGCTCGATGTGAAAATCATCATCCGAAATAACGTACGAATTCGAGTTCCGTAAAAATCCAGTTACGACAAAAGAACATGATAATGGCTTTAGTTCCTTAGTATCCAATGTAATCAATCTTTGTATTCGATCTATGTGCAAGTAAGACCTCATACATCTGTCGGTAATATACTTAAACATTAGATGCCTACTACTTCACTGAAACTAAATAATCAGGACACTGAAAAGATGGCATCAAACATTTTCAGTAACGAAAAGAGCAGTAAAAATCATTTATATATCATTTGATTTATGATCCATCTTTCTTCCATTATAATAAACGGAGTTTCGGATGTTGGTCTGCAGGACTCGAGTATTTACACCATGGATGCAAACCGCCGATTGTTCACAGAGACGTGAAGACTTCCAACATTCTATTGAGCGAAAGCATGGAGGCTAAAATAGCGGATTTCGGACTTTCCAAGATGATCCCCAGTGACGGCCTTAGTCACGTGACGACTTCCGTCGTGGGTACAACCGGATATCTTGACCCAGAGTGCGTGTTACTGCGTGAATGTCACTGAAACATAAAGCCTTCAGCTAAAGAAACATTGACTTCTACTGATATTAGCTTTCCGTGATTTCAGGAATACAAAGCATAAATGATAACTAGGGCCATCTCTGATGGTTTTCTGAATCTCGTCCCGTCTGTGCAGGTACTACATTTCTCGCAAATTGAATGAGAAAAGCGACGTCTACAGTTTCGGGATTGTTCTGTTGGAGCTGATCACGGGACAGCCCGCGATCATCAAAGCCGAAATGGTCGTCCACATTCTGGAATGGGCGAGTCCTTTCATTCAAAGAGGGGATATCCTAGACCTTGTCGATCAAAGGCTGCGGGGAGACTTCGACGAGAGTTCAGCGCGTAGAGCGGTAGAGATAGCAATGGCATGCGCAGCATCCACGTCCCTACATCGACCGACCATGGGTTACGTGTTGCCAGAGCTTAAGCACTGCTTGGAAATGGAGTTGTCCAGGGGTTTGGAAAGGACTGCCGGACCGAGGGACGAGGCGATCAGCATGACGGTTTCGACTAGTTCGCCGGAAATTCTTTCGACCAACTTTGATTCTATGTCAGCCATTTCGCCAAGGTAGCGGATTGAGTTGGAATGGCCACGGATTTGATAGTCGTATTCTTAACCATTGTAACGTTTGTTGCGAACACTCTCACCAATGTCGTCCTTCTGTCATTAGAGGCAAATAATGATGATAATGGTTGCAATTACCTGTTTGTGTGTACTTGTGTTATCTGGGATATTAAAGTTTGTGAATGTTTCTTTTCTTGAACCCCACTTAATCAGCTGTGCTTCAATTTTTTTTTGAAACGTGTCACTAACAGTTCGTAAACTTTAACCATTGTATATGCCATGCCGTGTTTGGACTAACGTGGACTATTTATAAATATTCAATCTAGTTCCTAAACTTTCATGTTTCTCAATCTAGTCCTTCAACATTCCATAACGAAGTCAAATCCATCTTTGCTACTATTCACAAGTTTTCATAATTACTATACTACCCAAATTTTAGAATATGTTTTCATTTCAATCTATTTTCTTAATTAAAAAAATGCTATCTTTTAAATACCTTTTCAGTCTTTATAGATATTATGATAGTTTGGTTTAGGTATATTCTAACTTATGATGTCTATAACAATAAAATAGAACCTTATTATATTGGGTTGACATTCTTGCTAATTTTAATAATAACTGTTTTCATGAAGATATCCAAAAATAATATTAATTCATCTATAAATAATCGTACATCTGAACGTTGTTCCTAAATTTGTGCATAGATAAAATTTTCATGCGAACCACCCGCCTGGGTGGCGCTGCTGGAGCGCGCACTCTTCCTCTCGCAAAAGGTTGAGTGTTCGAATCCCGGGCGCCGCAGGGTGACTTAACCGGTGGCACGTGTGTGGTGGCTAGCACGTGTCACCCCCAGGGTTTACTCCCCGGCTGTCGGCCGTGCGGGGGTTCCCTGGGTTATCAAAAAAAAAAAAAAAATTTTCATGCTTTGTGTTTCGTGTTTTTTAATTAAATTCAGTTAAATCTATAAATGAGAAAACTGAAATAGCATGTAATTCAACCCGATACAACTCTAAATGAGGTTCTACTTTTACTTTAATAGAGATCATGAGGTAAAAAAATAATTAAATGAAACTATTGTAACATTTATAATGACCAAAAATGCAAAAAAGTAACAATAGATTGAACATTAGAAAATAGTTCAAGGACTACATAAAACATATTATAATGACCCAATATAAGTTTATTGTTTTCGGTTCATGAAAAATGTTTTCTATAGATCGATTAGTTTTCCATTATCCAAACACCGGAAAGTTGGAAAACAACTGCCCGGAAACAGTTTCCTTTCAAACAAACGGACCCTAAACATGGATTAGAATAAAAAATTGGCAAAGTAATTAATCTACTCAACAAAAAATATGTGTATGCTCAGAAGGGGCTGCGCCATCTCTTGTGACTAATCTCAGTGCACCAACCAAGCAACAGCAACAGCTGATTCTGATCCATTTACTTGAATACTACCACGCAAAACTCTTTGAGTGCACATATTTTTTTTCCTGATTGTCCATATCAACAACGTGCACAACTACATTTGCTGTCGTACATAAGCTCCTAAGCTTTTTTCTTGTATTGAAGCAATTCAAACACGATGTCAAGAGAACGCCGGTTAGGGGTAAAAATCCGGGGTTGACGCAAGTTCGATAGACTGAAAAATTAAGGGTGAGCGATTCTAGGTTTCTTACAGGTTTCATGTGGAACCTAGAACCTCTCCTCAGGTATAGGTTCTCCATTTTTTGAAACCTAAAACCTGCCCTTCGGAACCTGAAATGTACCATGTCCCAGGTTCCATGGTAAGTTCGAAAGTCTAACAAGTTCTTTTTTTTATTGCATTTTTAGTTAAACAAAACAAAAATGAACGCAATAATATTGAACAAACTTGTCATTCATCAAAGAGAATACAGAAGACTAGTTTTCCTAGCATTACGGTTCAAATAAATATAACTAAAATGAGTAGTCATTGCGTAAATCAATACTAGGGGTGAGCAGTTCCATGTTTCGTATAGGTTCTACCCATGATAATAAGTTTCTCATTTTTTGAAACTTGGAACATATCCTATCATAGGTTCGAGGGTCGGTTTCAGAATCTACTCAGGTTTCACTTGTATTATTAATTGAACAATTACAGTGAAACAGTACATTTAATAACTACCACTTACTGCTATGATCCATTAACCACAATTTATATTTAGATATACAAAGAATATGAAATATTAACAAGTCATAAAATGAAAGCTCAGACTAGTGATTTTAGATCATATACTCATCATCTAATGCCATGAAATATCGCAAGATCACAAAAAGATAGGTTCAGATTTCAAATTTCACCTACCTAAAATCTGAAATCTATCAATCGAAATAGATTCTTTAATTTTTAAAACTTAAAATCTACCTTTCATATCTTGAAATCTAAAAGGTTCTAATTGATCAGGTTCTGCAATTTTAGAATAAAATCAGGAATCATGCTCACCTCTGTGAAAAATCACCCTCTGAAATGTATCTGGGTTTTAACCTGCAAAAGTCAAGGAAGCCAAAAACATTAATGGAGCGTACCCAGAAAGTCCTAGTCACTCCGTCTTTTCCATCTTTCTTGCTTGTCGTTGAAAACAAGGCAAGTGGGCAAATTTTCAAAACGCTATTCAATGGATCCTTCCACATCAAGCAATAGGGGGGCTGGCGATGATCTTCTTCTTCTTCTGGTCTGAACGGAGGAAAGTTCGAGGAAGCCGAGAATCTATAAAGCCCTATAGTTGCAGAGACGGACTAATCGTCAGTCTACCACCCCAGATGCTGCCTTTGACTTTGACGAAAGGAGGATGATGACGCATGGGATTGGAGCCATTATATTTAATGCTGGAGAGGAGAGGAGAGAGCAGACTAGTAAGATTTGGACTCCTCAAGCTCACTTAAATGCTGCTTAATATAATAGCGAGCAAGGACTGACCTGCTGTGACCCATTTGAATAAGGGAAACGTTGCTGTTGAATTGAGAAGAAAACTACTTTTCTTTTGTAAAAAGATTGGATGGATGATGAGGAATTTCCCCGCTCATACAGTGAAACTTGGTCTCTCTGCCCTTGTTGAATTGTCTTGGATCTGACCATTCCAAGCTTGCATTTCTCTAGAGAAAAGTTGGACGATTGTGATCTGGATTGGGACTTTTTAACAAAGGGAGATTTGACCATGAGTGGCTCCAACACATAATTGAGACGCGTGAAAGAAATCTCCATATTGTAAGATAGAGCTCAAATTCGAGTCCATGGACTTATCCGATTAGAGGGTCATTCACTCAAAATTTAAATCAATTAGTTATTAGCTTACTATGATATATCATTGGTTCATACCACCACGATTCTATGATGTGGGGTTTCATCTAACCCCCTCCAATGAATGCACCTCAATCGATCTCCACTCGCTTGTGAGCCTCCTGTGCTGCCACGGCAACCATCATTACCAGCCATGGACCTTGTTGCCACATCATAACTCTTGCCTTCATCCGTGGTCTCTCTTCAGCCATACCAACCATGCTGGCAATCTTTACCTGACAATCGTGTTGATTACGAGATTTCTTTCTCAAATTTATTTCATCAAATACCAATACAAATCGGGAGTATTGACCAATCAAACACTACTCCGGTTGGGTCATGCATCACAAGTTCAACTACCTAACATCGAGAGAGCCAAAATCCAAGCCCAATGATATGTGCAGTTAAACTCATCATACTCAAAAGTTCCAGCTTATAATTATAGGTCAGCTACATGATATTAAGTCATCAACTACTTCCCAAAATTAATTTTTGAATTTGGCGTCAACAGAATTTCTCAAACAACTATATCATTGGCATGTAGATACAATATCACACACTAATCTATGCGTGGAAACGAGATCACCAATTTAATATGTGATAGCATGTCAAATGTCATACGGCATAAGCATTCATATGAACGATGTTCCCCTCTCGACAACTACATGAGGGCACGAGACAATTAATGTTGATAGACTTATTGGTGGCTCTATTCAAATTTAGTTGGGTAAACCAAGAAAGATCGCGCAGCCTATACAAAGGTGTCTACCTTTTCTTGTTATAATCACTAGTCTTTGTTTATACAAGATTTCCAGACGTACACGTGAGCTTTTAACTTTCTCTACGCGCTTCATTCGTCTCCATTAGGAAGTTCACGTGCAATTTCAATCGTCGAGCAAGCATGTCATTCAAGAATATAAACCATATGTCCTAATTCGATGAAGTTTCACGCAATTTCCTCGTTGATTTCGATCGTTCTCCCGCACTTTATTCGGTAATTGGGTTTTTACAAAGCCGTCGAGACTTCAACGTGTATTAGAATATATTTGCTTCTGCTTTAAAGTGGAATTCGGTACTTTGATTGGCCATCGATCATACTCGATCAGTCGACCCAGAAAAAAAAAAAAAAAAAGGCCATCCTCGATTAGACTCTGATCACTAATTGAATCCATTAAGCTTTTGGAGGTCACAATTCTGCGAAAAATACACGTAACAATCATGTGAAGCCAAATTGAGCCAGTTTCGAAGAACTTTCGACTTTTAAAAAATCTCGACATCTTGTGAACCTTGCGGATCTCGTACTTTTTAACTCTTATATTTTCATAATTTTTTTTCTAAATTCAAAACATGTTTCCATTTATAAACCACAAAGCATTGGCACCAAATGAAAACGATATACAATTAGGAGTTCGGAGACTTTAGTGGTCCATGCACTTGTCCTTTCCCCTTCCACGAGTCAACAAGCAACTTCAGTGCGACGTGGGCGTGTATTATCATATGTCTAAGTGCGGATCTTGCCTCGTCCTTTCGTAAGGCGTAATCGATTCTTGGTCTGATCCGATTTTATCAGACGATTTCGTAAAAACCGATCATTTTAAGCACTTCATTTTACAGTAAAATTTGACGTTCAAAACAAACGAGCCTGTCTAAAACATAGCCACCATATTCTCATTTCACCGTGAACACTTCAAAATAGTATAAAATAAAATCCCACGTTACCTAAATAGATTTCCCTCGTAATCGAGTTCCTTGCCTACATCATTTGTATCCGAACCACACCCTAATCGATAAACTTACTCTAATTGAACACATAATTTGGCCAAACCCGCCTCGATGTGAGTTAGCAGAAGAGGCAGGGAGAGCGTCGTGGGCGATTCGAAAAGACCGAAAGGGGAGAGCAAGTGGAGGCGTGTGTGAGGGATTCTAGATTATTAGGTTTATATTTAAAAATAAATAAGTAATAATCGATCCGGTTTCTCTTGAAACCAAAAATCGGATCACCTAGACACCGATTTCACTTTTGAGGAACCGGGAGCGTCTTGCTCATTTCTACTTTTCGCTTCAATATAGAAGGAGGGAGAGAGGACAAAGCATGCTCGGAGAGAGAGAGAGAGAGAGAGAGATTTACAGTCAGTCTCAGGGATATTAGAGGGAGAAGAGATGCGTTTGATTTCATTGCAGGAGAAGGGAGAAACATGCAAGCTTGATGAACCCTTGACCAGTCAGCGGCCAAACCGAAACTGGTGTGCTGACTAGAAAGTCACCCTCACAGACAGCGACGTGGCCATTGGGAAAACGCTTAAACAAACAGCAACCTTTACTTTTAACATAGGACAATCTTGAGCCTCCACGCCCTATTTTCCCTGTACTTTTTCTAGCCTTAAACATCTATATCCTGAACCGTGTTTCTGATCTCCCAGTTAATCAATCGACGAGTTAAAGCTATGTCAGCCAAATGAAGCCGCTTTGTTCTCACGACCAAAACCCGTTTAGGATGTCATAATCGAAATCCAGAAAGATCTGATCCTCCTCCTCCTCCTCCTCCTCTGCATTGACTTCATCGTTCCCACGAAACGCGAGAGAAGACGAAGCGGTGGAGAGACTGGATACCTCTTGCAGCGATGTTGAAGAGGCGGCGCCGAAGTTGTTCCCACCAGTGCCAAGATCCGAACTTTCCACTGCATTCGGGGCTAGAAAGCTCGGTGCTTTCTGGTCCTGATGATCGAAGCTGCTGTATTCTAGATGGCCGGGACTCGTGTGTAACTGGGGCAATGCGCTGAAACTGCTGGTGTAGAGGCAATCTGATAATGAATCTACGATATGGTCATCGTGGGTCTCGGGCTTAGGAAAGCCAGAGGCCGCACGCCCGCCCAAGTTCTGATTTTTATCGCTCGTGAGACGAGCCGTTTGTCCCGCAGAGAGCAGCTTCTTCTTCAGCTTGGTGTTCCAGTGGTTCTTCACATCATTGTCTGTCCTTCCAGGCAGTCTCGAAGCTATTAACGACCATCTGGTCACGTCACAACAAAAGGGACACAAAATCATGAAAACACGAACCGACGGATCACTCGAAAAAACTCAAACCCGACACGCAAATTCATTTCGTATCAAAAGTTGAGCTGAGTGGCAGCGTAAAAATTGAAACTTGCCTGCTTCCTAAGGTGGCGTAGAGGGCGAAGATGACACAGTCTTCCTCCTCAGTGAAGCCTCCATGCTTGATGTCGGGCCTCAAGTAGTTGAGCCATCTCAGCCTACAACTCTTGCCACACCGCCTCAGCCCTATTCGTAACAGCGCCGCCAACAAGACCAATACCACTCAGAAATCCCAGTATACTCAGAAATCACACTCCAGTCAAAACCATACTTGAGGAAGAAGAAGCAGAAGAAGATGAAGGAAAGTTTTCCTTACCAGCTTTGGTGGGCAGGGTGATCCAGTTACCACCAGAGCCATGCTTGTGCATGTAGCTCTTGAGGATGGCGTCTTCTTCAGGGGACCACGCCCCTCTCTTGACGTTGGCTTTGTCGCAGCAAGGAGCTCTTCCCATGATTAGGAGCCCTCACCTCACTCACTCACTACCACCACAACGGCAACAAAACAGGAGAGAGAGAGAGAGAGAGGCGACGATGGTAATTGATGATAGAGGGTTATATACACGGACACACACAAACACGTGTTTAGAGACTTTTCTACTAAGCTTTATCTTGCTGACCCAAAAAAGAAAAAAGGTTAATAACACCAAAAATTCCAAATTAGTACGCGTGTGACAATTTTATTCGAATTTTTTTTACTATTAAAAATCCTAAACTGGTATATATGTGACAATTTTACCCTAAACTTTTTTTTTACTACTAAAAACTCCAAATTAGTATACCTATGACAATTTTACTCAAAACCGGTAAACCCGTGACAAATTTATTCTAAACTATTTTTTTTACCATGAAAAACTCCAAACTGATACACCTGTGACAATTTTACTCAGAACTAATAATTTTTTAATATTATTTTTTATTTTTTCAAATTTTTTTTTCTTCATATTCAATCTCGAGCCAGTTGCCGGACCAGCGACCGGCCGGAGGTGGAAGCCGACGAGGTCGGCTCCGCCGGCCGCTGGCGAGGGCTATCCTCACCCACCCAAGCGAGGTCAGCCCTCGCCCAACTTAGGCAAGGGTTGCCCTCGCCTGCGTCGGGCGAGAGCTGTCCTCACCTGCGTCGGGCGAGAGCTGTCCTCGCCTGCCCAAGCGACGGTTGCCCTCGCTGGGGCCAGGCGAGGACAGCCCTCGCCTGCATCGGGCGAGGGCTGCCCTCACCTGACTCAAGCGAGGACTGCCCTTGCCCGACCTAAGCGAGGGTCGCCCTTGCCCGACACCAGCGAGGGTCGCCCTCGCCAGCAGCTGGTGGGGCCGACCTCGCCGGCTTCTGCCTCTGGCCGATCGCTAGTCCAGCAATCGGCCAGAGGTTGAAGATGAAGGAAAAAAAAGAAAAGAGAAAACAAAAAAATTAATAAAAATTGAAAAAAAATATATTAAAATTTTAGTTCAGGGTAAAATTATCACATATATACCAGTTTGAAGTTTTTTGTAGTATGTTCGGGGTAAAATTATCACAGGTGTACCAGTTTAGAGTTTTTTGTGGTCAAAAAAATAGTTAGGGGTAAAATTGTCACACGCGTACCAATTTAGAGTTTTTGGTGATATAAACCAAAAAAAAACTAAGCTTTATCTTGACCATGGTTTGACTCTTCGGTTTAATAATAAGGCTGCATTTCTTCTATCCCTTTATCCAAGGCACCAATAAAGTAGGTTAATTAGCGATCATGAACATCACTCGCATGCTAACTTAATTAAAAAAATATGAATAATCATCCGTATTTATAACTCGATAATCAAAAATCCCGAAAGAAATGGACGAAGACATACCACCGTTAAAAACGAGTAATTGTACTGAGATTCTTCAACAAAAGTTTATGGGTTTTTTTCGGGTCAATTAAAAAACCAAGATATGCTTATTCTTTTTTTTTTTTGGTCAGCCAAGATATGCTTATTCAACATGTAAAAAAGTTGAGATTTTTTTTGGGGGGGGGGGGGGGTGATTTATGAATAGGGTTTATTCAACATGCTTATTCAACATGTCTCTTCCAACTACTGTTGAAAGGGCCAAGTCATTGCTCGAGGTTTGCTAATTCTCAAGCTACTTTACGTTTTTCCCCCTGTGGGTCAATGCGGGCGACGTGTGTGTGGTCGGGGGGGCACGGTGATTCCTAGATTGGAGCGCTCTGCCCACGTTGTCGTAGGAGAGTTTTGCAACGCGGGTTAATGTTGTTGACCTAGGATTCGGTGAGGTGAGAAAAGCGAGGATGCAATTGCAATTGGAATTCTAAACTATTTAGAACCTTCGGTGCATGATGCATTTCAAACGAGGAAGCTGGTTTTTTCTATTCTACGAGCGAATAGGAAAATCTTGGACTTCCGGAAAGTATTGTAATTTACTTGGGGTCGTGTACTTCTAGACGGGCGTCGCTTGCGTCTCGCTAACCTCTTCAAAGCTTGGTAAGGTACTTGGCACGGTTGGGGACGATATATCGTGACGTAACACTCTTGTGAAAATCAATTAAGGGCTTGAGCTCAATAATTGATGATTTCCGGGAAGAAAAGGAGGTCGTTCAATTAAATTTCTGTACTAATGTATAACGGTATAAAGAAGGTTTCATACTGTTCGAGCTACACTAAAAAAAAGCTTGAGCAATTGGTGAAATATCCAGAATCTGCATCGATTTTATTGGAATGTTAATTAGAACTACACTCGGCGCGGAGGCTGGTCCTTCTGTGCGGATATATTATTTGGAGTAACCATGTCGAATTGGAAACTTTAAACTACTTAATTGGAGCATTAAGAATTTAACTACTTAGTTGGGTCAGACTTTATCAACAGGTTTGGCCTTATAGAATTTACAGACTGTTAGGTTCCAAAGTCAAACCTTAAAAGCCATGCACAAGTTACACCAATCGCACAAACAATTCAAAAAGAACATAGGGAAAACAAATATCATCTCGAGTTCTCAAAATCTATAGATCACCATCTTCACTTTGTGCATTGAGTTTCAAATTGCGTCTTCAAATCCACACATGATTCACTAAATTGCCACTTTTTATCCCAGATTGCTGCACCGCTACTTCTCAACCTATCCACCACGTCGAGAGCTCGCCGAGGCCGTTGTGACTGGCGTTGGCCTCACATGTAAGGCCAAGAACCGCCGCGGGGTTAGCTTGAGGGACGACCTCGATCCAGCGATCATGGTTGAGCTTTGCTATAAAGTTCGCACAACTCGCCAACTCTGTCATAATGACTCGCAATTGGTCACGACCCTCGGGAACTTGGGGCCGATCGACCTCGCATAGCGACTGCGAGGCACGAGCTTTGGTCGAGATCGCATGGTCGCGCTGCTCAAGCGAGCTCAACACAAAAAGAGACGGGGGAGCACGGAGAGGGGCGGCGGGCAAGGTGAGGGCGTAAGCTTTCGGGTGGCTTTGTGCCCCATGGGATCAACACAAAGTGGTGGCTCATAGCAGTGTGGGTGTGGCTCTCATTAAGGGTGTCAAAACCGAACCGAGCCGAAAATTTTGTGCATTTCGGTTTGATTTCGATTTCGGTTCGGATCATCAAAATAAACCAATTTTTTTTTTGGTTCGGTTCGGATCGAACTAAATTGAATTAAACACTTTGGTTTAGGGCTATTTCGTCCTCTCTCTCCCCTTCTCTCTCCTCTCTCTCTTTTTGCTTGATGAACTTGAAACCAAAAACTGATCCGAACCAAAATAATTTTTCGGTTCGGTTCCAATTCGGTTCGGTTCAAAGAGGGACCCTTAATGGCTCGGTTCGGTTTTTCTAAAAATCGAACCGAACCGTTTACACCCCCGGCTCTCGTGGCTCTTGATCGTCGCTGTGCCATAATGTTTGTGTGTAAGGAGAGAAGAAGGGGCGGAAGAAGAGCGAGGGGAGGAGGCTTGGGTGTAGATTTTTTGCACGCAAAAAGGTCTTTTTAGGTCGGGAGAGATGTCGAGAGCATATTTTGAAATGTGAGGATGGTATTTGACACGAGAAAAAGAGGCGGAGATGATATTTCTAATTTCCCCTGTATAAAGTACTAACACGGGGGCTAAAGTGACCTAATGAAGCCAAACCCCTTAAGGAAGACAGACTATGTCCAAGCCCTCAAAATCACTTACCAATAGTTTCGAGCCCAACCAAGCTTTGATTGATGGGCAAGACCTTTTGTTTAAGGCAGTTTAAATGATGGGTGGGCATCCAAGCCTAAGATCATGATATTATGATGCCATTTGTAATTTATCACGTCTCCCTTTATACTCCCTAAACCGAAGCGCGTAACCTGTTTTTCTTGATTTCCTGCCTTCTATTGTTAGTCATGAAGGTACCAAATGTGAACTAATTTCATGAAAAGGGAGGAAACTTTAAGCATGAAATCGAACTATTTCGGCCAGAAGAATTTCTTCCCCCGTGTTCCAATAAATTAATCGAGGCGGATCTTCCAGCTCAATTCAAATGAAATTCCATCGAAATAAGCGACACAGTAGCTTTGTCTTCTTTCCCTCGAGAACGAAGCTGAACGAGCTCTTATATGGACAATGCCGCATTGTGCAAACGCTTCTAATGTTTGATGAGATGGATACATACTATATAAATCAAGATCATTTGGACCGTTGATCAAGTAAATTATGTGAGTCGACCTGCATAATTAATGGTTAAGATAATATGCATTCACATGGCCCGATAGACTCTCTGATTCTTCTATCTTGGGCCTGACTGACTGTGGCCCGTAGATATGATAAGCATGGGCTTTGTACCTCGCAATCACGACCGAACGCAACATCTTAGCGGGGTTATGCAACAGCAAAATGTTTGATGCAACAATTCAAGAATAATATTCCTCTCTAGAAATGCAGTGCTAGGCATAAAGGGTGTACAAATTTCATTTACTATACCTAAAATTACATAAATTGAAAAAAGAAAAAAAGACAAATCCCATCTCTCGATCAAACATAAGAATGACGGGAGGGCTAAGCACAGCCTCATAAACTCTCCGGCAAAAAATAAGAAGGGATAAATCGTCCAAATATGGCCAAAAATAGAAAAAAGAAGGAAAAGAAAAGGCATGGTGGAGATTAATCCAGCCGCCATTTCCTATTTCTTTGGATAAACTCGATTGTCAAAATCATGATCTCATTGAATATCTCGTGATCTCTACATGTCGTGCTTAAGCAATGGGGGGTCCTATGGTTTACCTGCCTCCTTCGGTTAAATCTGCTTTCGGTCGATGAGTGCTCATTTAGTGCCTAAAAGCCAATTTCGCAGGGGTTAAACCAAACAGTCCCCCTTTCTTAAAAGCCTTAATCACGGGAATAACTTGATTAACTCATCACACAATTTCAACACACAAAAAGGGGGCAATAGCCACCGAAGCCCCTAAACTATGTTCACCGTGACACAATTAATCCTAAAGTTTTTTATATGACACAAAAAATCTCAAACTTGTTCACGTGTGACGCATTTACTCCCCGTTAAAGTTTTGTTAATAAAAACCGTTAAAAATACGCATACATGGCTTCAGAAAGCATGCAATGTTGACATGGCACCCACGTAGCTTAAGTTAAATAAAAATGACGTTTTGGTTGAAAAATCATCTGACGGAACCTTGACGGAAAGTAATTGTGTCGTATTGGTACAAGTTTGGGATTTTTATGTCACGAGAAAAAAGTTTATGATAAATATGTCACAATGAACATAATTTGGGGTTTTTGATGTCACAAATAAAGTTCATGGTAAATATGTCACAGTAGGCATAATTTAGGATTTTTTTGTAACTTTCTCCTAAAAACAGATAAAACAAAGGAGTGACATATTGAAACTAACAGCCCATGATAGTGACCTTGCTCGACCTATTTTGGGTTTCCTCAAAATTTCAATGGGTCACGATAGTGTGAAGCTGTGAGCCAGACACCGAAGAAAACCTAACGATAGCGAAAGCAGAGCAAATGAACGGAGAAGGTCCCGACTCCTGAGTCACGAAATCAAAGAGGGAGTGAGTAAAGACTGGCCAAAAAAGGACCGAAATGGGCTTATAGACATAACCTATTTATTTGATGAATTAAAAGTGGGTTTATAACCTATCCACTAAAACCCATCTGTTTTAGACTTTTAACTTTAAAACCTATTATAACCCCTACTTTAAGTTTTTTTTTTTTAAGCCCGCACCTTTAAGTTTAAGGTGACCCATTTAAATAAAAGTGGGTTAGAATACGAATTTGTAACCCATTTTGACAGCCCTATTTCTATAGTGCACAAGATTAAAAAATTTTAGACGCTTCAGTTAATTCGACGAGTGTCTCGTAGTTTACCCGCCTCCTCTTGTCGAATTTGCTTTCGGTTGATGAGGGCTCATTTAGCGCCTAAAAAGCCAATTTTGCCGGGATTAAACCTAACAGTCCCCCTTCTTAAAAAGCCTTAACCATGGGATTAGCTTGATTAATATATCACATAGTTTCAACACCCAAAAACACAAAGGAGTGACATATTGAAACTAATAGCCCATCTTAGTGACCTTGCTCGACCTATTCTTGTTCAAATTAGATCGATTCTCTATCCCTACGTTCGATCCGGCGACTTCTTAATTTCGTTCGAGACTCGTCATGTCTCGAGCACCCACCTCCGATCGAGAATTGTATGAACACATCGCACCGACCATCATGCAGAATATATTTGGAGGTAGCGGAAGGAATATATGCAGCATATCTCCTTTAGAACTAGACATATGTTAAACGAAACAAGACTAGTGGACAACCTTCTCTTGTTTCCTGGTCCAGAGTTGAGATAGGGAGAGAAAGCAATGGCATCTTCCACGAACCCTCGTTGGAATATCTCGCGAGGGTCGACTAGGACCTCTTGGGAGTGCAACGATGCGTTCACTTCACCGCTAAACATATGAAAAGGACGAATCATGGCTCGCGAGCCCAATAATGTCGTCCGCATCAATTTGACTCTCGAATTCACCTGGTGTCCGGGCATCGAAAGAGCCCGGGGGCGAGTACTGCATAGACTGAGTCTACTAGATTAAGTCAATCGCATTCGGAAAAATTCGTGAAACTCCACATTACATCTCACCCATGTTTTTGAGTGATTCATCCACGATGATTAGTTCTATTCATCAAATCATCCATAGATTATGTCCATATAGAATTTCCTCCATAAAATTTTAAGTCACGACTTTTCCCTGTTTAAGGCACCAATTAATCGTTAATTGCAGACTGGGCGAACCCATATCTAGAGTTCAACCAGCTGCGAGTGGAAAGCCAAGATTGGCGATACACCTAAGCTCGTGTGTTAGACAATCCAATCGAAAAACTTAAGTTGATCAAATTGTGGATGTACGTATATTCGTGAAAGGGATAGCAACAGCTCTGATACCATATTAAAAGGTTCAACTCAAAAGCTTAAACTGATAAGTGGTGAGAGGTCACAGGAATAATAGTAGCGTATAAAACCAGTTGTTAAGCAATGTAGAATAATTATTTAAACACCAACAGGATTTCTTCATACTGAAAATAGGCCGGAGAATGCACCAGTGATCTTTGATTTGCAAATCAAGTCTTGGATCACTCGACCTATCGTCAGGTAGTGAAGTTGTCCGTGATCTAGAAGTACATTCTTGTCTCTTGATTTTACATGATGCTTGGTCTTTCATGGGATCTTTTAGGTAAGAGTTTGAGATTCTTCCTTCGACAATGACGGTTGTGTGGAGACCACAATCCGATGTCCAATTATAGGCCGGACGGTTCGTGGAAAAATTTGCCATGATAAGGTAAAAAATCTTTCCACTACCTTTGGTCGTTGAATTGGTAAATTCTAATCGGATGACAAACTTTACTGAGCTCGCAAGGGTACGCAGTGAGTCATTAAAGCATTTAATATGATCTTTGTCGGTTCATAATCCCGCGACCCCGCCTCTCCCTCGCCTTTTCGACGGATCCCAAATTGGAAAATCGCCGATGCACATAAGGGCACCCGTCATAAATTATTTGTACACTGCCGTTCCATCACGACTCGAGTGATCTCGACCCATCCCACGTGCGGATCTCTTGGAGGACAACAGGAATACGATCTCATTCCCCATCTTTATGGTCGCCAAGTCTTCAAAAATCGAAAGGATTTGAAGGGGGCGACTAGCGTCGGCAATCTCCCCTAGACATTTGCCATAGGAGTTCAATGCCCCCGGGCAGAATGTTCGGTGAGAGTCATGATCACGCTTTAATTTGAGCAGAGCTAGAGCCATCGTAGGCTCTCACAGTCATCCAAACTTATTTTATTTTTTTTTGTCAAATGAGAGGACGGGACACCCTTCTTTAATGGGGGACCGAACTGAGAATTTATTAAGGGGAGCCCGCAAAGGAGCCATGGCGCTAAAGACTCCCCACACTACTCAAACCAAACCTTGTTGAATTGTCCCCTCCACTGTCGACACGCATCATCACCTTCCCTTTCTTTACGTGTAAACTAGCGTCTTTTTGGCACCTCGCTATGCTCGTGTGCAACATTGAATAAACATGTCAAAATCCACATTTAAAAAAAATTTACAATTAACATATATGTTTGTTTCGCGAAAGTAAAATTCATAAATATATTTAAATATAAATTATTATCAATAACTAAAACTTTCATTATTGACTCATTAACGAATATTTTACAAAAAATTTAAAATTACTGCTTTTCCACCAACCTTCATTTATTAAAATCCGTAATTTGTTTATTAACATTTTTTTATCGATAGTTTAAACTTCTAAAATAATTTCTAAAGCAACTAAAATAAGTTTTTTGACTCGGTTTTTATCCCCGAAATCTACATCTAACATTTCGTCATTTTGTTCTTTCACAAAATCAATTTTGCATCCGAGCGTAATCCATTTTGTATTACATTCGAGCCGGTTCGGTCCGCGGCGGCTCCTGATATTTTGTCGCATCCGGACTCATGACACGTTTGAGAGAGAACTATGACGGACGGCAAATATTGAATCCCACAAACAAACGAAAACCCTACTACGAAAATTGGCATTATAAAAATGAAATCTTTATCTTACAGACATGAACTCCCCACAGTCCACACATGGAAATCACTTCAGTAACGATAGACTCTTTCATGAACTCAAAAAGCTTTGGATGGGTTCTGGCCAGAGAAAAGAAACCGACCAAAAAAAAAAAAACAAAAGAGGAATTAGGGGACCATGATCTTCTTCTTCCAGACAAATATATACCCAGACAGAATCAGTAAAGAAATATAGAAACCTCAAGAGACATTTTTTTGAGTCACGACACCAGATGATGCTAATGATGACGATAACTAGAATAGAAAAAACCCTTTCAAGATCGCTGCATCAAGAGGACACGACCGTCGACGATGGCTCCTGCGACCTTTTCTTCTTCTTCTTCTTCTTCTTCTTCAGTCGATCCAAAAAACAAACAAGAAACGATCGAGGAACGGAACGCGGAATCAACCTGTAATCAGCAGACCTTCTGCAATTCGGGAATCGGGCCCTTGTCGAACACGAAACGTCGCCGACCCTTCTGTGTTCCGTCTCTCTCGATCATCGTCTTCTCCTCCTTTGGAACTGGAACCATCTTCCAAGTTCGCCTCGGCATGCCATCGAATGGCCGCCGGTTACCATATATGTACAGTAGCTAGAGTCCGAAATCGTTAACGTTTGACTCCCGTTTTCCCTCTCCTCCGTTTCAGATCCTATTTACAATGAAGAGAGAGGGAAGACGTAGACAAAGATCCCGCTCTCACTTGACCAGGTCCGATACCCACCGTACATCCGGGTAGGATTCAGGTCGGACGGTATCCAACGCACTCTCCTTGCTCAGTTTCTCGAACATCTTGGCCCTCAGGTCTCTGCCGGACTCCACCCTCTCCATAGCCGGCTCTTCCTCGTACCCGCTGTCCCACGAATCGAGATACCCGATCGCGCCACGCGCCGTCGGGGTGGATTGGGTGGTCGGCGTCGTGGGCATGCTGTAGAACCCGGGTCGGATTCTGGGGCCTCTGGGCGACCCGGAGCTGGACCCGCCGCCGCAGGGCATGGACTTCACCTTGTCGAGCTGCAAGTTCCTGAGGGAGGCGACCATCTCGGCCACCGGTTCCGCCCGGAACGGCGACCGGGACAGCGACAGCGACATGGGCGACGCCGGCGGGGACGAGGACAGCGACTCGACGCTCCGCGGGCTCTGCTGCCCGGGCACCACGCGCAGCTGCTCGGCCGTGTGGGCGAAGAAGCAGACGCGCCGGGTGCAGTTGAGCCCGTCCTTGCAGGGCTGCGTCCTGTACCGCGAGGGGTGGAGCCAGCACTCGAACACGCCGTGGGCGAGCTCGCAGGCGTCTCCCTTGGGGCAATGCCCGCTCCGGAAGTCAGGGCAGGCCGCGCCGGAGTACCCGTGACGCCGCGGGTCGCGCCGCCGCGCCTTCTCGCCCGGATGGGCGTAGGGGCACTCGGTCCAGTCGTGGGACTTGCCCCGCGTGCACCGCCGGACCTTGAACTCGTACATGCGGAATTGGTCGGACGTGTAGAGGTCGACGGGCGAGTCGGGACCGTCGGAGTCCGGGTCGGCCTGGTGGCGGCGCAGCGCCACGATGATATCCTGCAGGTAGCGCGGGCTAGCGGCAGCGGTGGAGGCGGAGGAGAGGTGGTCGGCGTCGAACCGGGAGAGGATCTCGTCGGCTGGATCGTCGAGGGATGGCCACGGAGGAGGGATGCGCACCGTTGGGTGCAGAGGGTGGCGGGACTCGCCGATCATCATTTTGGCGGCGGACGATGGCGGGGGTAGGGGGGGTGAGGCCCGTGGTGGAGAAGCTGAAGCAGGCGGTGGTGGTGTGCATATAAAGCGCCAGGGCCTAACCCTGGTTAGGTTTTGGCTCAACCGTGGTCAGGGTTAGGTTAAAAATGCTTCGGGGAAGAGACGTCCCGAAGTTACTGTGGCGGATTTGACCAAACCCAAACAAAAAAGTTACTGTGGCGGTCAAAAAAAAAAAAGTCAATCTGCCGTGGGGGTAGGGGTTGGGGTGGTTTGTGTATGATAAAGGGGTTGGCCTTAACTCTGTTCGGGTTCGGTTCATCCGTGGTTAGGTCAAGAATGCAGTGGGAGAGAGAGGTAATATAGAAAGTTACTGCGGCGGTAAAAAAAATCAGTTTCGAGAGGGAGGTAATAATGCAGTGTACGGCATTCTACCAATGGCTTTGGGTTCACCGGGCGCATGTAAATTCAGTTTATCTCGATCTTTATAGATTATACGAGCTCCAAGTAAATCGATCAATAATAAAGGACGAGATGACACGAAGCACACGTGGCATCAGGAGAGATGGTGGCCGTAACCTGGCCATGTCCTGCTTTGCCTTGACAAAACATTTCTTCCAATGCCGCATAAATTTCATTTTATGGATAATTCGGTTAAAAAAAGAAGATGTTTTCAGCTTCATTCTGAAAATGACACGCGGGTACAATCGGTAGGAGTTGTTTTAAAAAGCCCCATGATCCGTGGATTTCATCGATTTGATTAGGTATGACGAGTCGGCATGATAGTTTTTCGTGCGCTGGAGATTTAGTCCCGGATTATGGAAATTATTTTCCCTTTTGTCTGTGTCTACACCATGGTGCAAAATTTATTGCGTAATAAAAGAGGAGAACAATTAAATTGAAAGAGACAAGGAAGGGTGCGGAAAGTCTGTCCATCTTCCGCATATTAAAGAGACAAATGCGGGGGGATTGCAGAAATATTAGCATAACCAATTTCCAATTTTTCCCATGAGTACGAAAATAATTCCTCGAAAAACGTACATGATAAGGGTCAATTTATTCCTCGACCAGCTAGTCATCTGTTTGGTTACAATCGCATTCATATATCTAAATTCATGTCTTGTCCGTTTGCATGTAAGCGACAACATCCTTATCATAAATCCACCAATTACCCATTTAGGTAATGAATTTCCGTATTCCCTTCAACATATGGATAACACATTTGGGCATTCGAAGGATGTCAATACTCATTCCACCAAATAGTAAAAATACCAAAAAGTTGCGAACCAAAATTGAGTTTACATTTTAGCCTCGATTCCTTCCATAAAGAGAAAACGCACGAGACAAAACGCAGGTAAGAAGAAGGAAAATCCACTTTCCCTTAATCTCTCCATTTTTGGAAGAATTTCGGAGACATTTGACCGAGCTCTCCGTCAGCCCTTCGTGGGAAAAGGACAAAAAAAAATAGGGGAGGTGTAACCATGACCCTGCTTAAAGTAGCGAGGAAGAACCCTTAGGAACATTCAAAACGTTCGGTGAGAAGTACACAGCATTCATTCATTACTGTCGGAAGTGGATAAGATCGTGCCCCCCTTTTTTACAAAGTTCTGACCTAGAAGTTAGCTGGGGAGGCTAATCTTTGTGCTGAGCTTGCGGATAGAGATTAGGAGAGTGTACTGAGGCTTCTTTTGGAAGCAATAATGACCCATAGACGATCTTTAATTTTCCTAACTGATCTCAAGGCCACTTTGGGAGCTCGTTGAATGGGGATATGATAATTCATGTGCATGTGCTCGTCGAGCCTTTTAGGATGTGTATGGGACGCGATCTTCCATGGGAGAAACTCTACGCAAGCCCCCTCATCCATCCTCAGTTTTGATCGGCTCGCCATGTCGATCACGATGCTTTTAGCAACTCGCCAAGGGAAATTTCAACTCGTGACATGGTCAACCGATCGAAAGTCGACGATAGCAACAGTATTGTAATCGCAATGATAATGACAATTTCCTTTGTTGCATTGGACAAGAGAAAGCAACTCTTCGTGCTTTCGACACGTCGAATGGGGAGATTACAATATCTAAAACTTCGTCGAGATGTTCCCGATTACTTCAATAAGAGAAGATTGACAATAAAGTATACATCCCATGCACAAACAACAAATCACGCGTGCAATAAGCGGAAAATAATTTGAAAGCCAAAGTTAGGTATTCCTCCTTGGACGTGCAAGCTACGTCGCCATGGCATACCCTGACTTACGAAAACATGTATGCAGCGTATGATCGCATCACACAAGATCAAACGAAGCAAATGGAATATAACCCATTTCTTGACTGCCTCATCAACCATACCATGTTACATATCATTGAAAAGGAAATCCACAGACTGGCGCCACTGAATGCGAGACCGGCCCATTGCATCGAAGAGAGACCCTGGAGACGATCATGCACGTACACATGTGAAGATCCTGCATGCCCCGGAAACCCTGCTTTTCAAAACCCTACCTAGCTTTCGGATTCTTCCAAAAGCATCACGTATTATTAATCGATAAACCCGCAAAAAGAAAAGGGAAAAAGGAGAAAGAAGGCGCACTTGCACATGAGCGAGCGCACCTAACGTTAAGATCTATCTGCCTCTCTACCCCATCTTTCTTTAAAAGATCGCGATCTGTCCCGTTTGCCTTTCCTTTCGCGGAGACAGTGACTCGCGGCGTACGTGGAGGCTCTCCAGAGGCAACGCCCCCCGAGAGCCCGCCATGTGCATGCGACGAGAGGGAAGGAAGCATCCCATCGTCATCAAAAGCTCTGCGGAATTTTGTTACGCAGCAAATCAGCTTCTACCCCCGCATCGGGAGTCACGTGAAACAGTGACTACGGAACAATAATATATCGGTCCAGTCCTCTGCTGCTGCTGTGCTCACCATACACCTGGATGGTTCTCGGCGTGTCTCGTTCACTGTTTCGAGGCTGTCGCGGAGACTCAGCTGCTTTCGGTCTTGCTCTTTTGTTCTGTACCCCCTTTTTGACTGCGTTCTTGGAAATTTTACCGGATGCGTACGTGATTCGTTTATGCTGGCTTTTGGTCTTCGCCTTTGACTGCTTCTTTTGGGAAGCTCACATCTTGGGTCACTGTGGCTGAGAATCGAAACTTGGAGAAGTTCAAGTGCGAGATGGCCTGGGGCTAGGGATGATGGCCGTTTAAACAGAGATATTATTGCGTGCATACCTAGCAGTAGGCACAAATCATCGTTGGATATGTTGGTCTCCACACCGAGCATATACGCACCGGATGCAATAATAATTTTTCGTATTCATGACTCCGTAGTTCTTTAAACATTGGCTATATTTTCTTCCAACCACCCTAAGTGGCTAAACACTTGTTTCACATCAAGTGCGCCATCAATATTATGATGCAATGTCTTCCACCTCATCGCATTCGACGGGATTGAATTCCTTCTCTCGAACGAGATCCTTTCCTTGTTGATAGGCCTCTTTGTATCTCTAGACACTTACTTTTTTCTTCTAGAAAGGGCGAAAGCTCTCCGTTCTTAGTTCTCTTGTAACTGGATTCTCCAGAGCGACAAGACTCCTTCCCCTAGGTGACCTACCAACCAGTGGGAGAAAAATTAGGAAAGTAAGTGGGAGTAAACCTGTCTATCAGTCTCGTAATTTTGGTTTCCATATTTGAACTCTGAGTAATGATCCGTAATCGCTCGTTACTTTCATTGTGGATGATGTATTTGGCTCTCATTGAAGTTATTTCACAAAGATTTACCATGATAAGAAAGGTCATTATCCCGTTGAAGAGGAATTCAAAGGAGCATGAATTTGCGGAGGGGATGCAGACAATCTAACTAGGAGCAAGAGGAGGCATGCGCTATTTAATAAGATGGCCTCAAAACTTCCACCCTGCCATCCCTGCCCCGCGGTGGTAGAGAACCCGTCAAGTCAAGGCCTAAGATTTGGCCAAAAGGCGCAATTGATGGTTTCACCATGCAAACTTCCCCCTGCACTTTACCCGTAAGTTGGGTGGTCGGTCAACAGTACGTTGTGAATCACATTACATTTATCCAAAACAATTCTATTATAGGATATACACATATTTCATTTGTAAGTTGTTACATGATGGTATAATCCATTATATATATATATATATATATATATATATATATATATATATAGGTAATTCAAAGTTTGAAAAGCTTGAAATATCTCTAAAACGATATATGTCAGAGACGATACATCACTTACTTCTTCTTAAAGATGATACGAAATCTTTTGATCCAACCACACATTTTTCGGGTTTTTTAAGGTACGCGAATGCGGGGTCCACAAAGTGCGAGGGCTCGACAAGTCATTGTGGGTCGGCCCGACGGGCTTTAAGCCATTTTGGTTGGGCCAAATTCCATTTTGAGAAGTTGAGGCCCGACCCAGCCCATCCCGGCCTGCTCAACGATCAGGTCTATCCTTAGTCGAGGTCAACGAGGATGCCTTCCTCCTTGCATCCCCGATTCCGTTGACCCTCATCGGTCATTCTATCGATGGGATCCTTCAACTCCATTTGATCTCTTGGCAAAATTTTCAATGGAAATAGTTAGTGCGATGAGATTTATGTTTTTTTTTCTCATTTTGGTTTGAATAAATTACATGTTTTATGTAGTGTCAGCAACCTATTTTGTGACTTGGATTTAATGAGCCCAATTCTGCTCACTATGTCGCTATCAGGTAGATAAATGAGCTTCATTGCATAATTTTGCTGAGTTTTGTAAATACTAGCTACATAGGTTGACTTAGTTAGATATCATAAAATTCTAGTTGATTTGTTTACTTCTGTCATCGGTAATGACAACTCAGATACGAAAAAACTTGTTGATATCTTGTGAATGTTCTCAACCAAGAATTTGGCTCTGTGATGATGTAGATGCCTAAATTCACGTTGTCAACTTGATGTTCTTTGAGAAATATAATTCGTGAATATAGTGAACATCGGGCACTACTGTTCTCAGCGAGTTCGTGTTCTATTTTCTTTAATTTTTGCGCTGGCTACTTCCTGTTAATTTGATCCACTCGTCCAACTTAGGACAAGACGACATAAAAAAGAACGATATGAATCTTCCTCGGAACTGTCTAAGGCCTTTCTGCGGTTAGTCTCCAAAAGCAAATTCCAAAGAGGTGCCCCGACATTGACTAGTAAATGCTTATTTGCTTATGCCTAGAAAGAGAGGCGATTATGTCGATGAAAAGAGGAAGAACAGGAGTAGAATATGTGGTGGAGCCGAAGTGGCTAGGATGGGCCGTCCAGAAAGGGCAAAAGAATATCAAAAGATCGGCACTTTTGCCCCAAACGAGAAGGGGCTAAGATAATGAAAAGTGGTAATAACTGGGTCAAGGAATACAAAAAATGCAGCAACAAAATGACAAGTGACGACTGGGTTAAGATGTTATGATGCTTCGGAAGTAAACCAAAGGCATCCTTGTGAGCATATTCCAAAATAAATGAAGAATCTTCTCGCATGTTCGCTTAAGACATATCATCACGGCAATAGTTCACTCTCCAATACTCGTGGACTAGATGTTTATTTGGAATATGTAGATATAGTGAGTAGTGAAGTCCCATTTCCAGACTGCTCTTACGATACATCAGACCACAATGGTGGGAAAAAGGAGTCAAATGCTCTGAAGCAACACGATATCTACTGTTTCCGTCTTTTCCTTTATTCATTTGTGCTTCTAAGCCTCATGGGGCTACGCGGTCTTCTAGTAGGCTGGATACTGGCAACTTGGCAAGTGTCCCAAGCTGCGCTTAAAAAAGAGATACCATATCAGCTGTTGTCCTGGAGCTGATCAAAATCGGTTGAAGGCTTCACGATGCACCAAAGTTTTCTGTTAAATGTATCAAGCGCCACTGACTTGGTCTCTCGTGCACTGAACAAACAGCTAGATTTTCGTAAATTCGTTGGAGAATTACGCAAAAAATTGTTGAGCACGATTTATATGTTTGCCGCAGCATTGTAAGGCTTTCAATTAGGAGACAGATTGGGAAGATATAGACTTCAGCTACACAATCATGAACCTGAACCTCTTTCTTTGTTCATCATTTTACTCTTATTTTCACACACACACACACCTATAAATGCGCAATAAAAAGAGGCTTTGGAAATGACAATCCAATCTTTCTTCTCTGTACTGCAACAGCTAAGTATACTTTTCTTAAATTCATTTGTCAGTTAAAGTAGATCACTTGCGGCCTCAGGTTACGGAAGTCATTGCATTTGATGCTTCAAAATGCACAATTACCTAAAAATATTTTCCTTCATGTCTGGATGAGACGGAATTGGCTGGTCGGAGCGGCTAAACTTGAACGACAGGCCCATGTGTTGCGGAAAGATGACGAGAATCCTGTTCAGGTGTGCACTTCCATTAGCTATATTTCTCCGATTAATCCTTATTGAGACCAAACGAGAGGTCGACCTACTTGCAGCATTATAAAACTTTAACTCTATCGATCAATGTTGTGGACCTGTGGGTACTGAGACCATACCTGTAAAGCTCGAATGCCATGTGGCGTTTCTTCATTTGTAATTCACACTTTTTGTCTCTACAAATCCATTGCCACTCCATTACAGATGGTATCAATATACAGTAGACGAGATGATGGCGTAGGCTTGTAGTTTCTCGCAAAGTTCTATCCACACTATTATGCTAGTTGGTGTCGCAATCACCCATTGCTTCCTCAAATGAAGATGGAACTAAATCTCAAAAGTTTGAAGTGCGTATTCGGTACCTGCATTCTGGTTGGCGCACAAGAGATAAACGAGAGCAACGGGGATGATGGCCAAAAAGTGTCTCAGCATTGCAGTTGATTGTTGAAATTGAGTGAGCACTGTGATCAAGGGGTTGAGAGAGACAAAGTAATGGCTTATTAAATAGATGATATTGCACAATTCCTGTTGGTAATACTTTGTATAGTGGGATTTAGAGTATCATACTTTGCATAGTAGGATTTAAGCTAACACCCCTGGAGATTGCGCCACTACCACACATAAAAGGGATTTTGGGGGGCTCAATTTTGACGCACAAAAAAGAGAATACGGGGATATCTTCTCGGTGGGTTGGAATCCAGGAGTCTCCTCATCACCGAAATCTACTATCCGACATCTGAGTCCGCTATTTAACGCTCTCAATCACCATAAATATTGTTATGCATCCATCTCCAGTCATGATCTAAAAACAGAGCGCGACCAGACTACGACGCACTGAACGAGAGTGAAAATGTTTTTTTTGGAGATGGTTTCTCTGGGCTTGCAGCAATTGCGGTGCTATTAATCGGATCCGAGCATCCTAAAAATGCTTGGACTCGAAGGTCAAGAAATCCACCGGAGAGCAACCTCGGGTGGTCTCCTGTGTACGTCGAGTCCAACCTTGGGGTCATGTCCATTGGCTTCATGCTCCCCAATCATTTGGAGGGGGCCACGCAAGAAGAGGGATGATTAAGCAATTCCTGAAGGAAGTGTCCTGGGGAGAACTCTAATACTTAGTGGTTGATGCACCAACCTGACACCTCAGATGAGCACATCTCAATGTCTTCAGGCAGCAGGCTTGGACGGTGCAATTATAGTCACAACCCCGCAGCAGGTTTCATTGATTGATGTGAGGAAAGAAAAGGTTTCTGCAAGAAAGTTGGAGTTACAGTTCTTGGGGTAGCGGAAGACATGAGTAGGTGTTCCAGTCTCAGCCTGTGAGTGATTTCCGCTTCACGAAGATCATGGAAACAGGCCGAAAAGAATGACAGTCACGGAGTAGGCCTTGCAGTATATTAGAGAGAGAGCACCGGAATTGCTGAGTTCGATTGCATCTAGTGAAGTGTTTGACAGCAGCGGCAGTGGTGCGGCGACAATGTGCAGGGAGATGGGGTACATTTTCTTGGCAAGTTACTGCTGCGCCTGAAGAAGGTAGATCGTGCTTCATGGATCAGCTATGCACGGCTAGCGCACCGGCAGTGAAGAGTATCATAGAGAAACCGTTGCAGAACCAGGGTCTTCGCAAATTGGCCATGGAAAACGGTGCATAGATGACTGGCTTCGGTCTCCCGATCGAAGATCTTGTTGTCGACTCTTTCTTTTGTTATTTTTTCTTTTCTGCTTGACCTCATTGTGATCATGCTGGGAACTGCAGAAGTGGTACATAGAGCGTGTATTTCTTGGCTATGTATTTATACTGATCTGATGGTTTTCCTAATTCTTAATGGTGCAGATGTGCGATTTCAATCATATTTTGTATGAATAACTTTTGGAGGGACATCTGGTGATGTGAATGTCATATGAAAGTCATATATGATCTGAATTCTGGGTTCATGTTTGTAGATCAGTACCTAATTGGACTGGATCGTTCAACCTCAAGAAACGTGTCATGAAAAATTATGCTTAACATAACCTCTCGAGTTCTAATTCTAGAGTTCTGGCCTTCTGGGTACAGCCTTCAATAAAACTGAAGATTGAGAACATATGCTATCGTTGGCATCTCTTTTCTAATTTGTTCTGTTCCATTTTTTTCTCAGAAAAGTACCCAAAATCATATTCACTTTTCACCCCGTTATCGCTTTACCTCAATCTGCTTTTCAAAACACCGCTTACAATCCTCTATCAGAATCTTATTGCTGCAAAGACCAAACTTGCGCCTCTTTAGATTTCCAATCCTCCAAGTCTTCCGCAAATCCTAGTCTTCATCACCCACATCCTCGCATCTCTCATCACCCACGACTGTCGGCCCGCCGCCATCACGATAGTGCGTAGGGGGATGGAAGGCGTCGACCACTGCCGATGGTGGCAACTAAGCTTAGGCTTGTAGTGGTTACGTTTTACACATTTAAGTTTGGTTCGACAGGAAATTTAGAACCAGGAGGGTTGCTAAGCTAACGGCACCCTTATTCACAAGGAATAACGGTGCCTTTTTTACCACAATCTGCCATTGAAGATTAATTGGTAACCCGAACCTGTTTTAGCCAATTTTTTTCTGCTTATAAATTTAGTGTAGATCTTGTGCAATAATTTTGCACCACTCACTTTAAACCACGAAAAAAACCGGAAACTCAGAGACAGCTGATATAAACATTGCTTCTATGAAATAGCTCCCCTGCCCAAAACACGAAATGTTCACAACTAAATAAGCTCATTAAAGCATGCCTACAGTAATCAACCATGGCAGAATGATCAATTGCAACATAACACATTAATTATCTAGTAAATAATGTGGCCCAATCCGAATATCTCATTTCGCTGAATAAATACATGCGGGGCACTTCAATTAGTAAGCGATCAGCCGTTCGTTCATGATATGTTTAAGATAATTTTCTATTTGAAAAAAAAAATCTTTAAGAACAAAAATCATATGATTTATTGGAACACTAGATAAAAATTCCATAGAGTTGGATTAGTGGGTGAAAAGCAGATATACTTGTGTCACAGACGAACTAGAGAATCGGATCATTCTCGAGATTACTTGAACGAAGGATAGTGACTAATCCATGAATGAGCGGATGGACTTTGAGGATACTAAATCCTAGAGTTTTCTTGTATGTTTCAGAATACTCTCGGGGGTGAGCTAAATTGTAATTGCATCCTCCTATAAGAAAATGGGGTAGATGGTAGTTGGGGAGATCCAATTTCCATCGTTAGATAGATCTATGGATACGATTGAGCCAGTATTTGTATATAAAGGGATCTCCTCCCCTCATATGTATAACTCATTCTCACTAAGTAATACGACTATCAGAGCTTCTTTCTTTAGTAGTTTCTCTCTCCACGATCTAAGAATTTTAAAAAAGATCCTAGTTTTAGAAAATTTTCAATAATTTTTTAGAAAAATAAAAGATTTATAGCACTAGAAAAAGCAAATAAAAAGAAGGTGTACAAATGAGAGTGGAAACAAACAGGAAACTGAGAATACTTAATGTGTTGTTCAATAATTTGTACTTCGTATAAGTTTGTTTGGACAAAGGTGGCCTATTTGCAATTTTGCAGGGCATAAGTAAACAAACGTTCCGAAGGAGTCGCGTGAAAAGAAAAGCGGCGGGGATATTGAAACTCCAGAATTAAGATATATTCAAAGAGAACAAGGATGTCGTGGTGAGAATTCTCTCCAAATTATACGAAGAATCTTCTCATGCATGGCTTAACACATACCATAATAGCCAATACTTCGATACGTGGGAATCACATGACTAGATGTTTATTTGGACAATATATGTACAACGAGGAGTGAAGTCCCAATTCACGACTACTTCTACATTACTTTTACCTAAAAAGGGTTAAAAAAAGAGCAAAATGCTCTGAAGCAACACGGTATCTACTATTTTTGAAAATGATCACTTATATCGGTTGATATGTTTTTGCGTTTATTATGGACCTAAAATGTCACCTAACCATTCGATCAAAATAGGCAAATCACAACTCAGGAAAAGCAATATAAAAAAAATCACAATCAATTCCTTCAAAAAAGTAACGAAAGAATGAGTAAAAAGAAAAGTGCGGTAAAGTAACCCAATACAAACCGGTCAAAGAATATAACATGACCTTGTTATTAAGCCCCGGGACAGTAACCCCTGACCTCATTTCAAATCAAATCCAATATCTTTTAAAAAAAGATGAATCTTCCTGAGCCTAAACTAAATCAAACGCACTCATTAAAATACCTAGGCTATACGTACACTAACTGAATGATACTAAGCTAGTTCTAATCTTAAAATCTAACAACCTAATCAAGACCTGTTTCTAAGCTATTTTCTGATTTTTTTTTCATAAAAAGTTTCGTTTTTTTTTAAATTTTTTGATTTTTAATGAAAATAGGGACCGGTCTGGATAATGGGTTGACATAGTCTCACGGGTTTGGGCCGCGGACACGATTGGGCTTGTTTTAAACTCATCAAGCCCATTCTGTTGAAACTATTTGCACTAAGCCCATTTCCCTTTTTGCCGTTTTAAGCCTACTTTAAGCCTACAATTGACTAAAGCCCTAAAACCCACACTTAGTATTTCTCCCATTAATAAACCCCCCCGCCCTTTTTTTTTTTTTTTTTTTTTTTTTTCATTTTCTCCTTTTCTTTCCTTTATTATTCACACATATATTTTTGATTCCTGTCCCCTCGTCGCTTGTCTTCGTCTTCTTCCTATTGCAGACTTAAAAAAACTCCACAAAAACGAACACTAACTACAGAACATTCAAGATTCAACCAATGGATCTGTATTTTTGTACAAGGGCCAATCAACTGGAACTACTTAAATCAATCTTTCTTTCCTATATGCACAACATACCGAACTTTCCCTTTTTTTTTGGGCTGAATCCCACCATGTGAAGCTTTGGATCGTCTATGATCAAATGTCCACGTGCCGTACCCGAAACGTGCACTAAATCGGCGGTACCTCACCAAAATCCCAATATAATCCCTTTGTATACATAAAATCAAGGGATAAGTACCCTAGAACTCCTAAAACTTGCCATGAAAGCGCAATTGAGTCCTAAAACTATTAAAAAATACGATCAAGTCCTAAAACTTGTCGCGAAATGCAATCGAGTCCTAAAATTTTCAAAAGGTGCAATCAAATCCTAAAACTTATCACGAATGCGCAATCAATTTCTAAAACTTTCAAAAAGTGCAATCAACGAAAGGACTTGATTGAACAAATTTGACAAGTTTTAGGACTCGATTGCACTTTCGTTTCAAGTTTTAAGACTTAATTTCACGTTACGAGAGTTTTAGAACTCAATTGCACTTTCACTATAAGTTTTATGGCTTTTAATGCACTTACCCCTAAAATAAAAAATCTCTCTCTCTCTCTCTCTCTCCCTTCCGTTTCCCCAAAGCAATCAGGACCGTCCATTGAAAACAGCCAATCCGACCGTCGCCGGCGCCAGAAGATATTTTTTTTTGACCAAAAATCGCCAATTCCCCCGCTACCACCACCAGCCATTCCTTTCATATAAAAAAAAGGAATATATATATATATATATATATATATATATATCTGTCAACTTGCTGGCCTCGAAAATAGAAAAATATTTGGCAACTTGCGACCTCCCTCGCGCGTGACAACCGACACGGCAAGGCTCGCATCCCGCCGTCCATTAATCGCGACGGTGGGGGCTTGGACGGTTGGATCTGGCCCCTCCTGCGGTTGCCACGCTCGCGTCTCGGCCGTCGATTTCAGAGCCCTCGCTCAGAGATGATTGGGCAGCCGTATGACTGGATGCTGCGTCAGTGTCGCCAGGAAGTCGCAGCCCCGCAATCATTTCAAACGATCTGGTTCCACGTCACCCTGAGTCACGGCCCCCTCCCCCTCCCCCCCCCCCTGCCAACCCGTAATTTGTCAATTTCGCGTGGACATATTTATTTGGGTACTTTGCAACGAGGGGCCCGGCCTTCTGTGAAATCGCAGAAGTTCCCCGCGGAAGGGATGAAGTATGCTTCATGTTCGAGACCCGCGATCACGCCGTCATTAAAATGCTTACGCTGTGCGAAATTGGAGCGCCCGCGCGTTTGTTATGTTCCGGGCTATGGGCTGAGCTTCATGCGTACGGTCTTTTCTTTCCTTTTTTTTTTTTACTCGCGTCGAATCGAAGACCGTGGAATGATGGCGAGCGATGCGCACGGGGTTGGGGCCCGAGAGATGGGCGGCGGGATCGAATGAATCGAATGGAATGTGGTATAGAGAGAGAAAAAGAAAAAAGGGTGATACGAGTTTTAGTAGGAATTCGGTCTCGCAGGAGATGGATCGGCACCGGAGATTAAATATTTCTGCAATTTATAAACCCGATTCGCAATTCTTGCCCGGCGAGAAGGTGGCTATCAGGAAAAACGTCGTGTATCGCCATCACTCGACAAATTAGATATATATTTCGATACTGTCATTTATAATTTCGGGTTTTGAACATCTTTACACGAGCGATCACTAATCAGAATGGATAGTTCTTACGTACGTACATCGCCCTTTTTCTCACCCTCCCTCCTCCTAAAACAAAACTAAAAAAAACCCTAGTTGAATGTATATAATTACGGATTTTTTCAGCCTGTAATTATTATTGTTATTCCCAAACGAAGACTTTCCCGATTCGTTTTCTTTCGATCTCATCTAATTTACGGTCAAAGATATATATTTGGCTAGTGACACGAAGCCCCGTGGGTAAACTCTATCCAAAATCCAACCCAATTTTTTTTTGGGGGGCTCAGTTCCCCCGGTCCATCGCCTCGAGGATCATCAATTCTTTCTCCTCAATTAAGCAAAAGAAAGAGAACGTCGCTCGATCGCGTCTAATCAACGTCGGTTCTGCCAGGTCATCAGCTCGCGACCCGATTGGTGCGTGGAGCGCACGGCTCACACCCCGGCGCGAGTCGGCCCTTATCCTGTCGCGCTGGAAAAAATCACGTGCTCTGGACTTGACGTGCATGGCGAGCGCGTCCATCGGATGGGATGGGGTGGTTGAGATTTTGGGGAAAAACAACGAAAGAAATTTCAGCTGCCCCGCTTTTTTCAGTTGAGGACTCCAAACATTCCAAATCGCTGATCAGGACCTGCGAGGCTTTCGAATCGCAGGACGGGACTCCTCCCTTGTCCCCCGCTATAAATACCTCCCCGCCTCCGCCCTTTTTCCCATAGCTACCAAAGCACTGCGAAAAACAGCGAGAGCTTCTCGATACTTTCTTCCCGTGCCCTGTTTCCCCAGTTTGGTTTCTTTCTGCGGGTTGCTGTTACCCTGCCTCGAAGAAGAAGAAGAAGAAGATGACTATCGTCATTGAGCAGGTCGATAATGGTAGCCCCCCCACGAACTCATGGCCTCTCTTCAAGTTACTATTTTTTGTTTGGGGTCTTTGTATCGTTTCGTGCATGCGGGTGGCCAGTGCGGATGAGCTTGACTTTTGGGGGGGAGGTATTTTCATCTTCTGGGTCTGGTTATTTTTTTTTGCCAGCAGGCGCCGCCCAAGCGGAGGAGCAGAAGGCGCTGACGATCGCCAATGATCTGGTGCTCGATGGCGGGTTTGCGCTGCCGAAAGAGGCGTCGGACGACGGGTTCGTGGCGCCCGAGATCAATGCGTTTGGTCACTCTTTCAGGTCCCCGCTCCTTATCTCTCTGGCTCAACCTGGCCCATCCTTCTGATGCAATGCAAGATTTTTTCACTTGCAACGAAGCGGCTTCTGATGGGACAAATTTCTCCTTTGTTCTTTCTGGGTTGGCAGGGACTATGATGCAGCGAGCCAGAGGCAGAAGACGGTGGAGGAGTTCTACCGGTTGAACCACGTCCACCAGACCTATGACTTTGTAAGAAAGGAACCCATCGACGGACTTATCGGTTTCTGTCGGATCCACCATTAAAGTTGGCATCTTTTTGCCCTTCGCTTCTTGTGCTCGAGCTTACTGGAATGCTATGAACACCCCAGGTGAAGAAGATGAGGGGGGAATACGGCAAACTGGACAAGGTAGAGATGAGCATATGGGAATGCTGCGAGCTTCTGAATGACGTGATAGACGACAGCGATCCTGATCTGGACGAGCCTCAGATCGAGCACTTGCTCCAAACTGCCGAAGCCATCAGGAAGGATCATCCTGACGAGGATTGGCTGCATTTGACCGGCCTTATCCACGGTATATGCCCCGACTAATATGCCTCAAGATCCTATTTTTATTGGCTCAAGCAATCCGGGGTTTGACTAAGAACAGGGCATTGGAAAACCCACTAAGAAATTCCTGTGACAAGATTCTTATTTTTGTTTTATAGATTGGACCCTAAAAATGGGAAATGTCCATTCACGGGCCGCCTCGGGCAAGGCCCGGCCTATTTGGAATTTTGATTGAATTCGAATGGTCTCACGTGAGATCCACGCGATTCTGAAAAAACCTCGTGACCGATTCAATTGGGTAACCATTTTATGCCGGCATTTGTCGGTTCAATTTAATCCTTGGCCAATTTAACCTGATATAATTAGCTGTGTACCGTACGGCGCGGTGCGATCTCCGGTACGGTTTTGAAAACATTGCCCTTTTGGTTTGCATCGTAAGGTGCCAAAAGAAGATAGAAGATTTTTTCTTTTTCCCTTGAAAAGGCATTTGATTGGCTGGCTTTTCAGATCTTGGAAAGGTACTGCTTCATCCCAGCTTCGGTGGGCTCCCCCAATGGGCTGTTGTTGGTGAGTTTTTCCTTTGTCATTTTCCTATTTATATTTTTGGCCATGGCTCATTTTTTCGCCCAAATTTAAAAATTTTACAACCTGCTTACTTTTGACCAATTTCACAGGTGATACACACCCTCTTGGATGCGCCTTTGATGAATCGATTGTCCACCACAAGGTCCCTTTGCATTCCCACAAATTCAACTCGATCTGTACATTCAATCTGTGACAAAGACCTTGATCATAACCCTAATCTTAATCTTAGTCTCAACCTCAACCATAATCTCCACTAATTTGGTGCAGTACTTCGAGGGCAACCCGGACTACCACAATCCTGCCTACAACACCAAATGTGGGATATACAGCGAAGGGTGTGGTCTGGACAAGGTCATGATTACTTGGGGTCATGATGACTACATGTACTTGGTAATTACCCTTCTGTTTCTCTAAGGAAATTGCCATCAAGCAAGTGATTATCATTAGTAAAAATTGGTAGTCATCCGAAGATAGTAATGCGATTACGTTGATTGGAAAATCTGCAGGTGGCCAAAGAAAATAAAACCACTCTCCCTCCGGCGGCATTGTTTATTATCCGTTACCATTCGTTCTATCGTACGTGATTTAAGTTTGCGAATTAGCCGGTTGCTCATTCCTTAATGATTACTGTTTTGATGCTTCAGTTGATGATGAACCTTGTGCTTTCATCTTCTTTGCAGCATTGCATAAGTGCGGGGCATACACTCACCTTATGAACGAGCAGGATAGGGAGAGCATGAAGTGGCTTAAGATATTCAAGTACTGATGAAATTCAAATAATTATCGGTTTTTTTTATGTGCTTTTTGTTTGGCATTGATTTGTGGGTAATTCCTTGCGACTAATGACTAATGTGTGCTCTGCTTAAACTCCTGCAGCAAGTATGATCTATACAGCAAGAGCAAGGTCCGGATCGATGTTGAGGAAGTCAAGCCATACTACATGTCCCTCATTGAAAAGGTGAGTTTCCCTCAAATAATGATCATATAATTTATGCATATATATATATAGTGTATAAAGAAGTATGCATTTTTCAATTTATTCGTGGCTTTAACATAATTTTTCAAATGCAGTATTTCCCGGTGAAGCTCAGATGGTGATGGTGTTTTCGAAGGTTTAGAGGCGTTCATTGGCTGAGAAGGCAGTGCATTGCTGTTTTAGCTTTCTTCGGTTGATCTTATGTTTGATTAGTTGATGTAGAGAGCAAAAAAAAAAAAAATTAATAAGGAGAAAGATGGGTATCTGATTGTTCTTCCGTCCAATGTGCAATTATTTCCTTGTATCTGATTGTTCAATGTCCAATGTGCAATTATTTCTTGTTTTAATTTCAATGTGTGTATCAGTCGGCATTTAGCAATTTCGAAATTATCGTCTTCGATTATAATTTTGCTTGAACATGCCTATTGAGCTATTTCGTCGATAACATAAACGGTATTATTGATTCTATAAAATCTCGAAAATGGTAATATACTTAGAAAGTAATTATCGGAATAATAAAATTGGTTTCCACGTTTGACAATTACTATCGCACATTCATTGTTACGTATTCCTTGTATCCATATGCAGTTCGAATGTGCACGTTTTCAATGTGTTCTTTGACAACAGTTTGTTTGTAAAATAAATGCACTTTTACATAAAATAAAATGCGACATGATTCAATAAAACTTACTTCTCTCACATGCTGCTGAGCTTACGAATGAACATTAAGAAGTTACTCTTTTCTTTCGTGGTATATACATGTGCAAACCGCGTCGTATCAAATACTTAATTACATTCAATTGCTCTAAAAATTTAGGTTAGATAAATTTTACGATGAAAGAGTGGTGGTTTAATGTTTAAATATTTAACTTTGTCTTTCAAGCTTAGGCTGAATTGCCGCTTAAGAGTAACGACTAGAAATTATAGAAGAGGGGACTTATAGCAGGGCCTTGAAAAGATTTGATTTTAAGATTTATTGTCCCGTTGTCATGTGAAATTTTGCGGGAATTCAATTTTAAAGGTAATTTTTCATCTTTAGTTTAGCCAACTAATGATGTGTCTCTTTAGAAATCATTTTCCTAGGCCCAAGACATGATTATTTTCTATAGAAACAAATTAACTTTTCCGGTGACATTTCTCGTCACACTGCAAGCAAAATCTTTATTTTGTCTTTGTTATTTAAATAGCCCGATTATAACCTATACTCTTTTCTTATTTGCGATACGGTCTCGACGTAAAATCACGATGACAAAGGAGCAATACATTCGATTTTAATAACGCGACGAAGAAATAAAAAAAAAATGGAAGAAATAAAAAAGGATACGGGCTACATAGTACAGGGCCTAGGCCCGGCCCACGAGATTCTTCCTCAGGGACCGAAAAACGAACCTCCAGAGAAATCGACAACAGCGCAAAATCTTAAAGGGGCCCACGAAATCAGCAGAACAAGAGCAAGCCAGCTCAGCTAAGCGTGCTGGCGCTATGGTCTTCCGACTCGGAAGAAGTGATCGGTTCGAGGATGGGTCGGTTCACGATCTGGAACAACTCACCCTAGAACCTGAAACCTACAATGTTAGAACCGGTCCTCAATTTTTGGAATCTAAAATTTAACTTGTTTGCCTCGAAATCCGCCTCGAAATTTGCCTTGTTTTTCCGATTGAGTTCTAAGGTGTACCCGGGGATTGGTTTTTTTTTTCTCTTCATTTTTTAGAAATTGAAATAAATAGCAGCTACATAAAAATAGTACGAGTAACAAAACAGCTTTAAGTAATATATCGGTACAAAACAAATAGAAATGTAAAGTAAGAGGGAAGTCAGGTTTATTTTATAAAGATAATTCATCTTCTTCCGACTTTGGTTTTCGATAGATGGGTTCAGCACCCAGAACGTGGAACCCGTCCATATAGTACTAGTTTTGAATTTTTGGAACCGGGAATCGGAGCTGTTTCCGTGACCTGTTCGGTCCGGTTCCCGGATAGAACCGAACCGGTCGCATAGCCCTAATCAGGATCCTAAGAATTGCTATGCATTTGGACTAATCTGCCTTCGGAAGAGTCTTGGACTCATTTTGCCTTTGACTTTCTCCAGACATCTTTCGACAATTCCGTTCCGTAATTTGACGATGTTATTGACGGAAGAAGTGAAATTGGACAAATCCTCCATACTTTTCTTTCTTCCAAACGATGCGTCATTCATGACCGATTTCGCAAAGAAACCCACAAATTCGGAGAATTCAAATCTTTGGAAAATTCGCGTGCTCCATCGGAATTCTAATCGGGCAAAATCGAAACATAATATTTCATGGCTCTATTGTTCACCGTCACGCCGATAAATGAAAAACATTGTTCAATTTGGAACAAGAAATTGTTATCGAGTAATTTTCTTTCCTTGCAAAATTTCTCTCGGGAGTGTTTTTTTAATTTTATTTTTGGCCATCGAGACGTAGTTTCGATCGCCTTAAATGAAACAAGTGCATTCTTGGTATCGTATGGATCGCCTTAATCGACTCTAAAGCTCCGTTTGTTTCGCGAAAAACGAATGATTTAAAAATTATTGTCTTTAAAAATGATCAGTCATATCGCTTAAGATAATTAGTCAATGAAAAATATTTTTATCATCGACGACAATTTATTGTGAACGGTGAAAATATTATTCATTTATTCATTTTTGTAATCAATATAGACGATAACTTATTTAGGAAAATAATTTTCAAATCATTTATTTTTTCGCGAAATAAATGCACCTTTAATTAAGTTGTATTTGGACATCAATGTCCTTGAGATTCTAGAATTGCTTCGTCAACCCATGTAATTATGATTATCCAATAGCGTGCTTTTTCTTAGGACGACCATTTCCGGTTTTGAAGTAATTATATCTAAAATGGGACCGCAGAAAGATTTAATTTATATATATATATATATATTCGAGATCGTGACGTATTATACAGAAAAAGAACTATAAGTTATTAGAATGATTGAATCTTGGCCTTAGGAAGTGAAAAAATTAAACACTTCGCGTCTCGTCATGACCTAACGTATTGTCACGGTTAAAGTTAACGTGTCCCACTCAACAAAATGGGTCGATTTCGTGCCGAGTCGTCACCCTACCAACTCATATTATATTCCCATTTTCCAAAGATTTCGCCGTAATTGTCCATGGAAAATGAATTATATCGAACCCTAAAAAAATACCCTTAGAATATGCATTATAAGAGGGGTAAAAAAGAGAGTATAAATACACATGAAACCGTAGTACGTAAAAATTATTATTTTTTTCCCTATTTCACAGGGAGTTGAATCGCATGGCCCTTCCGTTGGACGAGCCATGAGAACGGTTATTCTGCAAGGTCAGAGCGATCGACTATGGTCTCGCATGATATCGTGGTAGGATCCCGAGCTCCAATCTTTTTAGGCATTTATTTGCCTCCTCCATTATAAGGCTTTACTGGTGTATGTTACGTATAGAAAGAGTCATTCGGCTTGTGAAATTCAAATAGTTAGGAATGCGTATTTCTTGTTTCTTGCGTGTAAAATCGAGTTAGCAGCGAGTGTACATTTTACAATTTTCCATAAATGTTCCACTTTCGAAATTACACATACAGGTAATATAATTTCGCTGGCTACAAAAAAAAATGGTTCAATGGATTTTACTAATAGCGCCCTTATAATCGATGGAGAAAAATGATCCAAAATTCTTGTTGCGCTCTCTTTCCTCGTGATATGCACAATTTGTGCTCCAAAATTAGAAATTTTTTTCGTTAAGTACATTCGACAAGTGTCTACGTGTTAAAGTTAGGCACACAAACACGATAAAATAGAGAGTAAATGCGATAAAGGAAAAAAAAAGAAAAGATACAATATTTATCCTAGTTCACCCTTAAATTAATGCTACATTCAACATATGATTATAGTGTCATCTCTCTAATTACAACTATGAGACTGGACCTGTACTCAAACTACCAATAAAATACATACCCAAATTATAAAAGCTGTTTGGTGGCTTAGGGGCGACGCCCCACAACCCCGCTAGGGTGGCCCCTCAGACCTTTGTCCTCTCGTCAGGGAGCGAGAGCCCCCATGTCTTTCTCTTAATAGGGAGCATGAACCGTACCTCAACGACGTTGGCAATGTGTATATACCGAATATAATCGCAAAACGATGCGATTATTTATGTCCTAAAATGGTGGGTTCGCTGCAGATTTTGTGAACAAGTGAAAAATAGCTGCGCCAAATTAAAGTACTTTTTTCCAACTTGGCGGGAGGCCTTCCTTTTGCGCACACAAAAAACGAACGATGAATGCTTCTGAATTTTCTTTTCCATCTTCGGGGACGTTGTAATGATAGGAAGAGAGGAAGGTGACGCCCGTGGTGACCCGAAATGAGCCGGACAGCATCGCCAGTCAGCGTTTTGTTTCCGATGATTCCCAAAGACAACGTGGAAATTCCCAAGTTTTCCTCCGCTTCTTGATTCCCTCCTCTGCTTGATTTGTCTCTCTTCCCTGGCCCCGCCTGAATGAATTTGTCCCACATATTAGCTCTCTTACATCAGCCGCAAGAACAAACCACCCCCACCAATCATTCTACCTGAACACCTATAAGTGTCTACTGGTCTTTGCCCTCCCCATCTCTCTCTCTCTCTCTCTCTCTCTCATTTTGTGCAGAGGCCAAAAGCGGGGGAGCTGGTGGGCCGGGGAGGCATCATGGATGCTTCGCTTCTGGGCAGTGGTGGTTTGATCAATCGTGAGAAGAAGCAGGGGAGGAGGAATTGGGCCAGAGCTCTGTGCTTTTGCCTTGCTTTCATCACAGTCGCAGGTGGGTTGTGTTTTTCTTGTTTGGTTTCTTTCTGGGTCGGGATCAAGAATTCCGGGTTCTTGTTCTTTCTCGTGCTCTGGCTCTTGAAGAATAGTTTGTCCGTGAAATCCGAACTTTCTGGGTATGCAAAATGAACCCTTGTCTAGCTGAATCTTGTTAAGAGTATGCTTTGGCTTTGGGGGGAGTAAGGATTTCTTGATTCGACTTTTTCCCTTCCGCATTATTGGATTGCCAGATTGAGCGAGAAGGTTACTAACCGAAGTGGGACCACTAATTCAGCCTGTATTATTCGATCAGGGACCACATAGCTTTAAAAATTGCCCTGTTTGGGGCAGAAAGAGAATGAAGGAAAGAGATAAAGCACATGAGAAACGAGAACACTTCTTATGGTGCATGCTTTAATGTCAGAACTGGCAAGTCACGCTGCTTAGATCAGAGTAGATACGTGCCATGTGAAATTGAAGAACCATGGCCATAATGGATATGCTATTACAACCTTAGGATGGTCTTTTAAGCTGCACCAAAAGCAGTTTTATCACTCATAATATATGGGCCGTGAGACGTTGTTGTTCTAATTTGGGTGTTCATCTTTTGCAATTTCAGTTCTTGGGCTTATAGTATCAGGGGACATAAATGCATGGTCTCTGGGAGCGGGTAGCAAGTATGGTGGGAGTATTCTGAACAATGCTATAGTTGTCGAGTCGGAGAAAGGCGTTGTTGCTGCTGATGATGGCCGTTGTTCTGAGATCGGGGCGTCGATGCTTAGGAAAGGAGGGCACGCGGTCGATGCCGCTGCTGCCACCGCTTTGTGCGTCGGTGTCGTCAATCCGATGGCGAGTGGAATTGGAGGTGGTGCTTTCATGATCGTCCAGTCTTCATCGACATCAAAAACCGAAGCCTACGACATGAGGGAAACAGCTCCTTTGGCTGCTTCACAGGTTTATCCTCTCTCTGCCACTGAAGTGAATACACAAACCTGCTCAGTTGATAAAGGCTCTAGTCTATTTTTAGATCATCTGTTCTCTAGTCTAGTAGTGCTAATTATTATTGCGACTTAGTAATTACTCTAGTAGCCATCTGTCAAGCTTTGGAATTGATACGTTAAACGCCGTCCTCTGAATTTTTATTGAGCATTTAACTTCTGTTCAAATTGATTATCTTGGAGGTATAGAGGAAACAACTAGTTCCATTGGGATCTCTCCTATGTCGAACAATCTGCTTCGTCCCTCCCAGCTGCTAAAAATCGTAACTTTTAATGCTGTCAACAGGACATGTATGAGAACAATCCCTTGGCCAAGTACCATGGCGCTTTGTCTATGGGAGTGCCTGGTGAAATAGCTGGCCTTCATCAGGCGTGGTTGAAGCACGGCCGTCTGGCATGGAGGACCCTGTTCCAACCGTCCATAAAACTGGCAAAGGAAGGGTTTGTGGTCGCTCCGTACCTTGCGCATTACATAGCAAATTTTGCGAAGATGATCTTGAATGATCCTGGCTTAAGACAAGTGTTTGCGCCTGGCGGGAAGCTGTTACGCGCCGGCGATACCTGTTATAATGTGGAATTGGGCCAGAGCTTAGAGGCCATAGCAGAACAAGGGCCACAGGCATTTTACAATGGGAGTGTCGGCGAGAAGTTGGTCAAGGACGTGAGAGAGGCTGGAGGGATTTTGACAATGGAGGACCTACGGAAATATAAAGTCGAAGTAATGGATGCGATGTCCGCTGAGGTCATGGGCTATACTATATTCGGAATGAAGCCTCCATCGAGCGGAACGTTAGGGCTCTCTCTGGTGAGTAATTTCTTTTAGATATTCCGTTTGTTGTGACATCCAACATATGAAATATTGATCATCTACTAGTGCTACGAGATAATGTTCCAATTCCAGTAGCCTATACCTATAGCATGGGAAGGTGTTGGGATCAAAGTTTGATGCGGAAGTTGGAATTTGTCTATGAGAGAGTGACAAATATAGTTGTTCTTTATAAGATAGACAGACTTAAAGTGCCTGATCTTGTGTAATGGTCATGAACAGGTCCTGAACATCCTCAACAGCTATGGAAATTCGAATGCTGCAGAGGGAAGTCTTGGGATGCACCGCTTGATAGAGGCAATGAAGCACATGTTTGCTGTCCGGATGAACTTGGGTGACCCTAATTTTGTGAGCATCAGTGAGTACGTGTCCGAGATGCTGTCTCCGTCCTTCGCGAAGCAACTGAGGCAAAAGATACTCGACAATACTACTTTCCCTTCGGAGTATTACATGTACAAGTATGACGATCCTCCTTCAAATTTGGCAAATTCAAAACAGACCTCCGCTTTGTTGTGAACTTATTGTAATTTAACCTGTTTTAACCCTCTGTTGGCAGGTGGAGTCAACTTAGAGATCATGGTACCAGCCATTTCGGTATCGTAGACGCAGATCGGAATGCCGTATCTATGACTACAACAGTTAATTATCCATTTGGAGGCGGGGTTCTCTCGCCTAAGACAGGTATCGTGCTCAACAATGAGATGGGCGACTTCTCGACACCCACGGAGATTTCCCCCGACCTCCTGCCACCTGCTCCAGCGAATTTCATCAAACCAAACAAGAGGCCTTTGTCTTCCATGACCCCACTCATCATCACCAAGGTATGCAAACACAGTTCTGTGGCTTTGGTTTGACATGAAGAGAATCTACGCTGTCTTTGACAGAATAGCTCTATCTCGTATTCGTTGAATTAAATTGAAGCAAGTAAAAGTACAATGAACACCAGATCAAGCGTTCTTTAGAAAACTTTCCCACGCACCATCTATCGAATTTTCCAGGAAACCTAAACTTTGTCTCTTCTAAACTTGAATTTTGGTTTTTTCTAATCCAAATCTACTGAATGCAGGATAACCAGTTGGTAGGGGTTATAGGAGGGAGTGGAGGAATGAACATAATTCCAGCAGTGATCCAAGTTTTTCTAAATCACTTTGTCCTGGGAATGGAACCATTGGATGCTGTTGAGTATCCAAGGGTCTACCACAGGGTACATTTCAACCATATTCATTCAAGAACTTCCAATTGAATTCCTCTTACAAGTTGTTATGTTCTGGTCATTTTTGACTCGGTCCTTTTCCTATTCCGCAGCTGATACCTAATGTGGTATTGTACGAAAACTGCACCTGCATCGATGGTGATCACATTGAGCTTGCAGACGAACGGAAGCTTTTCCTGAAGGGGAGAGGTCATAAATTGGAAGCCAGAGCAGGAGGAGCAATTGTCCAGCTTGTCGTTCAGAGTCTACAAAACACGCCTGATTTGGGTCGCAAAAGTCGCAAGGACTTGAATTCTGGAGTCGTCCGTGGAACTCTTACTGCTGTGAGTGATCCTAGAAAAGATGGGAGGCCTGCTGCGGTATGATCTTTCTTGTAACTAATTGCGAACGAAAAATGGCGGATTAGAATGATTCTGCGAGGTGAATACATGGAAGCTGCAAGTGATGCTGCTTGTATTATTGAATGTAAGAATCAGGATCTTGTATATATGTATGGTACAATTACTTAGGAAGGTACGGTCCAGGCCGAGAAATTGTTCCGGAGGAATTGAGAAATAAGTGCTTTTATAAAGATAGATGGTGACCCTTACCAAAAAAAAAGAAAGAAAGATGGTGAATGGTATTGAGATCACCAGCCATTGCTTCAATGATGTTTCCGCACTAGGACACAATGAGCTCCATGAGTTCGCTTCTACACATCTCATTAGAAAAATATCGAAGCGATGCGTCTTCGACTGCGAAAATGCGAGGAGAAGCCTTCCAACTGAGGCCAATAATTGGGCGAAAATCAATAAGCAAAGCAAAGCAGATAGCAGTCGACGTAGACAGCACTTCCCATAAGAAAGTCATGAACGGTAGAACAGGAATTAGGAGGAATAACATCACAGAACCCAAAATAAGGTTTCTGCCTCCGCGAGTCAGTTTTTCAAATGCGTGTAAGATGACCAATTGAATGCATATCCGACATTTATCAGAAATGTACATTACAACTCTGGTACTGTTGCAAAAAGACTACACCAACCCATAATCAGTTCCTCCAGAAATCCACAATTTGTCCTCGAAAAATTCTACAACCTCGCACGGATTGCGCATTACAAAGAGCGAGAGTTTGTAACATACAGTCACCAAAAATTCTCTGAGTTCCCTAATGTGTACCCTTGGCGCACCGTCGAGAGAAAATGATGAAACTTTATTGGGTATGGTTTCATGATGATTTCTCCATCAGTTGTATGGGTGTCAATATGTTTGATTTGCTGGTCTCCACAACGCATCCATTCATGACCATTTCCTCCAGCATGAAATGTGCCTTCTCCAAGTGGAACATGATGTCCAGTTCACACTGCATTTAATCAGAAGGAGAAAGAAGATAAACATACTTAATCTGCTTTGAAGTCATTTATGAAGGAACTGAAGGGGAGAGGCTATTGCTTTATGACTCACCACATTGCCGAAATGACGATCCATGGTTTCAACTAGTAAATGTATGAACTCCAAGATCGCAAGCTCATTCTGGAACATATTACACAGATGAATCAATGCTACAGCAGGAAAAGTTTTAGGTGGCCATGTACAGCTAAAGTTTGAAATCATAATTCATGAGCATCTATACCAAAAAGGGACTTAATAAAAATATCTATACAAAAAAAGAGGAAAAGTTAGTAAATGATAGCACAATCTCCGTCAAACCCATAAAAACACATCTGAGGGTCCAAACAATCTTAAAGAGCAAGCAAAACTAATCAAGAAGATGGTGCTTTACCTCTTCATTATCAACTCCAACCAAGAAGAAAAGTGAAGCATAGCGCCTATAAACAATCTTGTAGTTGCGATGCTCAACAAACGAACACTGTTGACAAGCAAAAGTTCCAAGCAACATGCAAAATGGATATCCATGTGAGAACCAAGACATATGATGATAAGATAGTGAGCAATAATACTTCCATAACCAATTTGTATTAAATGGAACTGCAAGATCCTCTAGGAGGACAGCAGGAAGGAGTCAAATAAAAACACAATCAGCCAACTTTATGAAACTAAGCAATTAGTAGTGAACATTTAAGAGCTAAAAATATTCACTTAATGAAGGTTGTGATTACTGAATAATTGAAAGTTGAAATGTATATGTAGTCATCTGATATCTAACTGACTGCAAAGCTTCTACCACCATCACCCGCGCCACACCATTATCGCCTCCACTACCACCGCAATCCAACTCCAGTGCTGTCATTGCCAGTCCCCGTGGCCATTCCATCACCTTGCCAGCAGCAACACCACATCCAACACCTGCCCCATCACAAGTTTCGCCTCCCCCATTAATCAATCTCTTGGATAATCAATGTCAGGATCATTACCTTGACCACCGCCAGCATAAGAAGAACACCACCTCAACCACTGCACCCACCACCTCCAACATTTCCTACTCAACCACTGCTTCGCATCATGCTTACTATCGACAACAGGACAGCGGCTATTCACGTTAAACCTTCTTCCAGTATCAAGAAGGTTTCCGCGACTTAAGCGGGTACATGATTTAGAGCCGCAGTTAGTTAATTTACTTGCATCTACAACAAACTCATCAAACACACTCGAATAGCGTTAAAGCGCAGAAGCATTCGATTTTTAGAGCTTAACAAATGCCTTATTCAAGAATGGACAAGAGCAACAAAATACGCAACAAGGAACTAACAGGAAAGCAAAGTCCTTGACGAGGTCATCAGACCAGAAACCGACAGGAAAAGCTCCCTCTCATCGCCCATCCTCACAAATGTAGCAATGTCTCCCATGAAGCCAGCTAGTTCGCAAGAATTTCAAGAAGGCTCCATTGATCAAAATAGTTATGCAAGGTCGAGTTATGGCGGATGGCTATTCCATCTAAAATGCACGGATTAATGGATAGGACGTTGCCTATAAAAGAACTAAATCCAATAATTAAGCTAAGATCATGCTTCGAACACCAAGAATTCGCGAGAATCAAAATTTTTGCGAGAATCAAGCGCGCCGATGTTTCCTGATCATAAATCCATAGTTCTCCTTCAACTTAATGCGTCAACCCATAATCAACTCGAAACGGGTACCAGCACCCAATCTACGATGTCAAAGAAAGCACCACCCAAACAAACAAGAATCACCCGATGAAATTAGGACCCAGATGGTTTGGAACCAGGGAGATCTGACGGTCCGATCGATGGATGCGGATGAAGAAGAAGGAAGTTGGGTGGGGGAGAAACCTGTTGCTCGGTGCGGGCGAGGCATTTGCGGACGATCTCGCCCTCAAGAGCGCGCCTTTCTTCGAGGGTGAGGTACTCGTAGTACTGGGCGAGACGGGTCTGCCCTTGCTTGTTCACCATCAGTATGAATCTGATCCCCATCCCTTCTCCTTCACCACCTCCACCTCCACCTTCACCTTCTCCTTCTCCTTCAGAGAGAGAGAGAGAGAGGAATTGCTTTGCTTCTTCTGCAAAGCTCAGTGGGTTGACACGGGAGCCGGGAAGAAGGCAATGGTTTGCTTGGCCTAATTTTCTTTTGAAAAAAAAGGAAAAAAAGCCACAGAAAAAATACCATTTTATGCCCATTTGAACACTTTCGACTTTTTGTCTTTGATACCAAAAATCTCAAACTCGTATTTATACGACACGTTTATCCTTCATTAAGGTTTTGCCAATGACTATCCTAGGTGTTGATATGGCGTTCATGTGACTTTGGTGAAATAAAAACAATGTTACTTTGGCTAAAAATCAAGTGATGAAATCTCGACGGAAGGTTGAGTGTCGCTAAAAATTTTAAACTTGTCAATCATGACAAAAATTCCCTAACTTTTTACTGTGTCACGAAAAATCCAAACTTATGTATCAGAGATATGTTTGTCACGTTGATATAAATTTAAGATTTTTTACGACGCAAAAAAAGTTTTGGGTATTCGTGTTATGTAGGCATAGTTTGGAGATTTTGTGGTATTAATCCTCTCACAAAAAACACCAACTTTCAGTTGGTGCCCAAGTCCGACCGCTTTAAATTCATGCTCAATGATGTCGTTCAAAGAGCAAAATGTCATTCCACGTGTACTTGGGACTCACGGTTGTGTTGATACACACAATCCGAGAGCTTTTCCTGTTTTCGGATGCCACCGTTCGCGAGTTCAAAGTTCCGTTTATCTCGATTCTCAGACATGCTCAGATCCGGCGAATCGCTCGTGCGTGCCTCGGTTTCGCTAGGCAAGTCATTTCTTCAGTCCATTTTCGATTTTCGTCTCCAAAATCCAAACTTTAAGGAATCGAGCCTTATTTGTTCGGTTCAGACTTGTCAATTCGCAGGGTGTCGCCTAACAGCTGAGTAACGTGTTGACACGGGGAGCGGGTGAAAATGTTCGCTTAGAATAATCAAGTTCGCGTATGGTCGTCAGATTCGTCTCTCGTCTTTAAAGGAGTATTTCAATGTGATCAGAAACTGTCATTCTCTCAAAAAAATCGGTCAAAACACGCTAAATGGCGTCGATTTGGAGTTGGTCGCATTCGTATCTTGCCAACAAAAGAACAGTTTGCGTGCAAATATACGTTGCTCCATGGACAAGTTGTGGCAGAAATTGCTTCAGCTTGGGAAGGAGGCAAGGTTGACTTCGATCACGTTCAGGTTGTCTCATCAGTGAAGCGTTTTTGGGCAAAAGGGCTGTGCCAACCTGCCATGAGCCAAGCCTCAGGCGAACTCCATATCCATCTTCCTTCTTGCATCAAACGGTTTACATGCCGAGAGGAAAGAGAAAACCAGCTCTTGTGCAACATGACCAAGTTCAGGAATTCAGAGGATTCGCGAGGAAAACATTTCATTGCGACTCAAACTCTAAGAGATTACACCGAGCAAGCATCGACTACGCCGTCTTTCGTTTCTCCAGTACATGTATAGCTATATACAAACCGATAACTTAGATCTGCCAATCAATGTATTACGAACAAATTAGCTAATATGCTCACAGAAATATCGGCACAAATTCAACCGGTCTCTTTCCCGATGCCGACCAAGTCAACCTGGGTGCAGATTGGCTCATCTAGCAACTCTGTTGGTGGCTCTTCTTCTCTTTTGTCCTCGATCACGTCTTTAGGACTCCAGAAGCTAGGCTGGTTGGTCGAAGACAAGAGCCTTGCCCACATCCGATCTGTTATCACGACTTTGTTCTGCTTCTCTGTAATTCTCTGGAGCAAAAGAAAACAACAAAGAATCGGGGTAAGGTGAAGGATTGCACGCGTTACTCGCACCGAAAGAAATTGCGATTCGAATGCCGATATGTACTCATTGACCACACGTACATAGAAAGGTATGTATGTCTGTCTTCCATTGACGAGTCCTGAAGTGAAGCCAGTGTAGCCCGCCATTGTTCCGTGAACGACGCTTTGAGCGAGAAGCGTGCAGTACACATTGTCGGAGGCAATGCTTGGTACGGCGCGGATCATATACGTAGGGTCTGTCAAAACAAACATTTGATTAAAGTTAGATCCTTCTGTTGCTTTCGGACATAAGCATACTATTACAATAGCACACTACAAAATACTGACCTATGTATTTGAGGTTTATGGCCATCTTACCCTGTTGGGAAAAATGATCCTGCAGAAAGAAAAATCAGGAAACATGTTCAGCAAATTGGTTTTGAATTTGAGAAATAGCAGAGGAAGGAAGTCAAAATGCGATCTTAAACACTATGTCCACCTTAATTCTCTGGGAGATCCACAGGCCGACGTCTTGGAGGACCTTGTTGCCAGAAGCATCCTTACTGTTATCCAGGGATTCGATGCTCTTGGACATGAGTTCTTGTCCCGCGCCTTCGGCAACCACAAGAACCATGTGCCCGTTTTCCTTCAGTCGTCTGTCTATGTACTCAAAAAGCCCACCTGCACCTTCAAGGTAAAAGGGCGACTCCGGAATCAAGCAACAGTCCACGTCACGGCTTGCGAGAGTGGCATACATCGCAATAAATCCTGGCACAAAACCCATCTCTAAGTTCAATACATGCTTGAAGAAAGATGCGAATATCGTGGACATAGAAGCAAGACAATGATGCACTCAAGAAATAGTGTTAGAAAGTCAAAATTAGCTGATTCATGCCGACAAGTCATGGTTCTAAATATTCCCTGGCACATGATAATGCACTAACAAGAACTCAGACACATCAAAGAACAGATTACGACATATTAAAAGGAAAAAAAAATCAAGAAAGGAAGCTCACCGCTGTGGCGGCCCATCAGCTTTACTACACCAATACCGTTCTCGACACTCTCGGCTTCAACATGGGCAGCATTGATAGCACGCTGAGCCTCCTCAACGGCAGTGTCGAAGCCAAAAGACTTATCAATAACCTGCATCAGCCAAGGGCATAAAAGTGAGACACTGTCCATTCTACAAGTTTTGAGTAATTCAGATGGTAATGGTACATACTGGAATGTCATTATCAATGGTCTTGGGGATACCAGCCACTGCTACTTTCAGACCTCGTCGTCTAACTTCCTGCATTGTTAATGACATTGGAGTGTGACTCAACTTCAACAAAGTGAAACATAGCATGTCGTCACCAACAAAAACACTCAACAGATCATTTTTTCACCTCGAATATCAGAGATGCCCCTCTCTGAGATCCATCACCCCCGATTATATAGACCTGAAATTCAGAAAGCTGTAAACATGACTTCCTGCAACGGAAAAGCTGGACTGGAGAGTAGCACATGCGGTGTCTCAGAAACTACATAAAGTTAACAAACAGCATGAATTTGTAAATTTCAGAAATGCAGTTAAAGACCTGGTTGATTCCCCTATCTTGGATGCTGTCGACGATCTTTTTTGTATCGTGACCACCGCGCGATGTCCCGAGGATGGTTCCTCCACGTTTATGGATATCATTTACGACCTTTGGAGTCAAAGGAACTGTATTTCGAGCATAGAAACCCTTGTAGCCTCCCTGCAGATCCGATATTTGATAAAAATGATTCCATTAGGAAATTCTGCAACATATCCCTAACTTTAGTTACACAGCCAGAGACACAAAAATAAATCGACAAATTCTCGAGTAGGACCAAATGGAGTTCTCATGTAGAAGAACCCAATAAATCGTCATAATGTCCTCTATCATTTCTGATCATTTTGGAGTTAATGATAATGCCATAATGAGTGGATTATGCGCACTTACGTCTATGCCAAGAACTCTCTTGACGCCGTACATATTGTACAACCCGCACACGATTTCCCTGATCACCGTGTTGAGCCCCGGACAGAGACCTCCACATGTCACGATACATGCGTAAACATCATCGGACTCAAAATACACCTGCATGATATCAAATTGTCCAACAGCATTAGTCAGTCATGAGCATTGGAGCGCACGGTATTTCTTCTGTTATGACAGAGCAGAACAAACTTATACCTGTTGGCGTGGCCCTGCACGTCGGAAATGTACTCCTCTCGGAGTGTCCTTGTGGACGACAATCTGCAGAATTGAAGATAATGTCATTGAGATAACAGACGCGCTATTTCCTACCATATAATCAAAATTGACGCCGGCACAAGAACGGAATGTGTCACAGAAGGGGCTAACCTTTTGGGGTACGGTGTCATCGAAATCGACAAAATACTGTCTGGTTAAGGAAAACATAACATGTCAATATGAAGGTCCTTCAGTTCGCGACATAAAAACCTTTCGAATCAACAAGAATAAGGAACAATTTTTCCGACTTACTTCACAACTGAATATGAAGGGTTGTTTTGCAACGGATTAGGATAAGTCTGCAAGAAAACAAATGAACATATAGCAAATGAGAACATGATCAATTAACCGCTAATGACCCTTCAAGATTTAAATTTGATGAATCTTTAGCCAGGTTTAGCACTAGTAAAATCAGAAGATTGCAACCAAATCCTATCAGAAGCGGGTGATTGACTCACAAAAGGACCTGACATGACATTTTGAAGCTGAGGAATAGAGTCAACTCTGAAAATGAAGCGACGAATCCAACACAGTCGATCAATCAGCAACTTACTTATTGGAGAACAGCCCTTGTTATGATGGTACTGTACTTAATGTCCCTCATTTGAAATAAACAAATTAAGCTTAGCTAGAGTCAAATTCTTTCTTTTTCCCCACTTGGAAAAAGGAAGAAGAAGAAGAAGAAGAGACTTTTGCCTCTGTTCCGTGAATCTCGGAAGCTCGGGAATGTAAATTCATTCACACCCTTTTCAATTTCCTCCGATTCCGGACCATGAAACGCAACAAATAGTATAAGAAGAAAAGCAAAGTGAAATCGATCAAACAAGCAAGCAAGCAAATTTAACCAAACTATCGATTAGAGAGAGAGAGAGAGATGTACAGGGAGATTGGGAATGTAATCAGAGAAATGAGGGACGTCCTCGAGGACGTAACCGGCATCCCCGGTCACGATCTTCTTCTTCGTCACGTCCGAAACGCCGGCCGATCCCGCGGCGGCGATCGCGGGCGACCCGAAGCAGCACGGCGCGGCGCCGCCGCCGCCGCCGAGCGTCCCGGGATCGACGGCGGCGCGATCACGAGGCTCCGGCGGCGCGAGCGAGGGCTTCACGGCAGGGGCGGAAGAGAAAGCAGGGATCGAACCCATTGTTCAAAAACCGGCCGGCCGACACACACGGGGGGAGAAACAGAGAGGCGGAGGGGGGGAGGCAGGAGCTTTTGAAGGAGGGAAAGAGGGTTTGCGGAAAGTTTCAAGGTTGAAGGGGTGGCATGGGATCGGCGGAGCAGAGCATATTTAAAGCAAAGATCCTGCTGACCCAGACGAAAACCAGAGAACGCCGAGCGGGGGGGTTGGCGTGCTGGTTTTCGCTAGTTTCCTACTTCTCTCTCTCCCTGTCTCAGTGGTCACTTTCACTGTACAGCTTTCTCTCTCTCTACTTAAGTACGTGAATCCGGAGGAAAACCTGCGGCCGACGCTAGTTATTCAACCCGGGAGTTTCGGGGGAAAACAGAGGAGGGGCAGGGAGGTAAAGGTCAAATTTTCCAAAGGAAGACTTTTCCTTTTCCTTTGATGTTGCCCTTCCTCTCTCTTTCTTTCTATTTATGGGGAAAACTTACGTGCGGAAGGGGGCGAAATTTTTCCAACTGTTTTTCCAGAATTTTCACGTGACCATGTATATAAATTACACGACATTCTAGGACGTTCCGGCAAACTCTCTCTCGTCGAAAGCGCTCGTGACGACGTAGACAATAATCACAAAACGATGCCGCATTAATGCAAGGCCCCTAAAAGCACGAGTCAGGTCAGGGGTTCGATCGCTCAATCCGCGTGGGATTCGGCTCGCGGGTCCCTCGTTGGGGTGCGGTTCATACTCTTCATCGACACAGAGAAGCACGGGTATTCTGCTCTTCGGCGAGCGGGCAAGCGTTCGGGAGGGCCGCGGGGGCAGGGCCCCCGAATGGCCAGAGGGCTTTTATAGCTTGAGCCATTATTTTATTAGTAATTTGAACTTAAGCACATGAATAGCTACTGGGTGTACATAATCTCATTCTCTTATAATTGAAGAATGTAATAAAGAGGTGCGATGTGCTAATTAATTGTTGAGATGCATATGTGAGTTGTTTTAGAGAAATCCCACGTTGGAGATGGTGTGATGTAGAACAATTAATATATCATAATTGGTTCATAACTCACTGGCTTTAAGCTTTTGAGTAAAGGTGGGTCCAATTAGATATGTTGACGAACTCGAATTTGGCCTTCCTTTTGGTGATCTCCTCGGATGAAAGAATCGGGCATTCGGGTTTTCATTGCGATTAAGGGAGAGTAGACCTATCACTGAGGAGATTGTTGAAATGCACATTTGAGTAAAGATGGATCCAACTGGATATGTTGACCGGTTTGAACTTGGACTCCCTCTTAATGATCTCCTTAGGTGAAGGCATCGGGTTTTCACTGCTTTCACGAAGTAACACGAGAGATTCTTCTCGAGCGTTTCATTGTGATTCAATTATGTAACTATTCATCTATAACCTACTATGCTAATTGCAAACCGATTTCATTAATCGATCTACGCATACCTAATACTGTGGATAAGATTGATACATGTTTAGTTAATCTAAGGTCCTATTCTATTTGACATGCTCAAGTTAATGTCCTCTAATAGAAATCAAGATGACCCTTTAGCTCTGTATATGATTATTCTACCTAGCAAATTAGCACCACGCGTAGATTTAATATATATATATATATATATATATATATATTTTTTTTTCGACCCAAAAAAGAGAGACTTAATATTAACAAAATTAGAACCTCACGTCACCATTTTCTTATAAGGATTAGAACTTTAATATATAAAAATGTCATGAGGTCAACTCACGCGTGCTTGATTTCCTCTAGAAAACGAAGGGATTATTCAACCAAATACCATCCTTTCTTCTCCAGGGTCTCTAGTCAACGAACTCGAGCGTGTTTTTTTTTTTTTCCCCTTTTGAAGCAAGAAAAGTGATATTCGAAGTATCATAAATTATTAAAAAAAAAGGACACTAAAAATGCAAATTTAGCTTTTCGTCCGCCCTTTTTGATAATTTATTTGACGCGGGTTCTCCTCGGGAAGGAAGGAAAACAATAGGCGTCGAATGCTGTTTTTCGCACATCATTTCCAGATTTTAGAATTTATTCTAGTTCTTCTAAGAATGTTTGAATTGCAAATTTATATTGAATTATTGTTGACGCCAGACAAATGACCAACTTTTGATTACAATCGACAAGTGACAAACTTAGTCGATGATAGTAGAGTTTGGTAAATAAGAGAAACCACCAATGAAAAAGGCATTCGACAACTTGAAAGGAGAATCGGCAACTCGCCAAGAAAGCCATCAATAGAGGCCAATTGACACAAAATTGTAACTGCTGGGTGGATATGTTTATTGTTGTAATTATAGGATTTATGTAACTTCCCATGTATTAGTGTTGTTGTAACTTCTTGTAGTCGCAAATAGAAATAGGAAGTTATCTTTTCAAATTCAATAACCACTTGTAACCTTTGATTTGATTGTGGTCTATAAATAGCTACATTCTACTATTTATAAAAGATCCCCAATCAATTAAATAACTTATCGTTCTCACAAATTTATTATTATCTTTACTTTCCTACAATTAAATGGCTGGTCGCGATTATCTTTACTTACTTTTAAATTTCTTGTCATTTACTTTCAAAATCAATAAAGGATCCCTTCGTAACCTTTGTTGAATCCTATCAATCCATCCATATTCTTGAAAGATATTTTATTGACACTTTTAAGTGAAACACATATTAAGAATATCACTCTAGAAAAATCAAATTGTTTAATAAAACACGAAAGGGTTATGTATTTTTCCTTCGAGCCGAATAATCAAGACCATATAGAAAAGGGATAATGACATGAATAGTCCCTGAACTTTGACACGATGTGCAATGTGATTCATGAACTTTAAATTTGTTCAATATAGTCCATAAATTTTAGCCCAACGTGCAATATCATCTTTGAACTTTAAATTTATTCAATGTGGTTCTTGGACTTTTGGTGAATATTCAATTTAGTTCCTAAACTGTATGAATTTTCCTTTCATTAATTCAAATTCATGGGTAATATTGAATATTTTCATTTAATCCATGAACTAAATTGAATATTTACCAAAAGTCTAGGAACGACGTTGGACAAATTAAAAGTCCATGGATGGCATTGCACATTGAAATAAAGTTCAAGAATCATATTGCATATTTAGTCAAAGTTGAGGAATGATCATTTGAGTCATTTACCCTACAGAAGAGTAATGGATTTTCAAATCGAGTTAAATAGTGACTCTGTTGTACTTACAAAATAAAGTTTATTTAGTCAACTGACTATATTTTCCATGCGAACTGGGATTGTCAAATTTTCCTTTTTTATTCTTCTTAATTTAGTGATCGGGTGGTGTCTGAGCTAGTTTTTGCATATCTTGACTAGCCCATTTCCCTTGGCTATTTTAAGTGTGCAATCCCTGTATCAGCTCGCTATACTCGGAATTTTACTTCTCGAGTGCTCCTAACAAGGGTTAAACCTAAAACCACAATAAGAGGAATAAAGTCTCTCGCCACCTAAATCCCCATTGGTGCCGATTTCCAATTTTGTCAAGTGAATTTACACTGTTCGACACGCATACGAGAGTAGACACAAAACACAAAAGTGACATCAATCAGTACGGGAGGACGGCATAAACCAGCGTGGATCGTTCGACCGAAACATAAACATTCATAAACATAAGGATCGATTCGATTCGCGATCCGAATTCGATGCACGGACCCCAAAAAAAAAAAAAAAACCAACGGTCTTGGTTCAGAGAGGAGGTAAAGGGACGGAAGCCCTTTTGGACCCGTAAAAATTGCACCATCATAAAAACCACTCGGTACCCAATTATGTGCATTTCATTAGGATTCTGAGGACAAGGCGTCGCAACTTAGTAATAGATCTTTTGATAAATTAATGATAATCTAACAACTCTCACGTCTCGACCAGAGAAACAGGTAAAACGAGGAAAGAGAGGGAGGCCGTGAGAATCTTGGGGAGGTCGGTCGGTCAAGTCGTTGTCCGTTGGGACGGCGCGTGGAAAGCCGCCACGCCACACGCTCGGCCGCCATTTTCGTTTGTGCGGATTGCAGAAAACAACCGAAGTTGCTGGGATCTGTTCTTCGTACCTTTCCGGCATCGATGAAGCTTCGTGTCTCCGGCTGGCTACCGCCGTCTGAAATAGTCCGCATATTTGATAAAACGATGATAATAATAAGAAAGGCGAAACCCACCAAAAATTCTAAATTATATTAATTATAATATTTTTACCTTAAATTTTTTTTTTGCGATATCAAAAATTTCAAACTTGTACCAGGAGTGATCGATTCCCGATCTGGTTCGGTTCGGGTCTCCTGTGGAACTAGGAATCGAACTGCCCAGACCTCGGTTTCACTTTTAGGAACTAGAAACCAAACCAACACTCCTAAGAACCGGACCAAGCTGGCCGATTAGGTCCGGTCCGGGCAGTTCCTCATTCAGGCGGTCCGTTTTGCACATTCCTAACTTATATTGTGTGAGATATTTACCCTCCGTCAAAATTCTGTCAATGAGAATAGTTAAAAATAGGGAAAATACCACAAAAAATCTCAAACTATGCCACTTGTGATAAATTTATCCTGAATTTTTTTTTGTGACATGAAAAATCCCAAATAATGTCACTTGTGATAAATTTACCCTGAACTTTTTTTTGTAACACGAAAAATCCCATACCATGCCATGTGTGACAACACATTTACTTCACAATACTTTGGCCCATGGGCATTTTCGTCTTTTTCGGCGAAGGGTAAAGAGATAAAAAGAAAAAAAAATAGAAAAAGGAAAAAGACAAAAATGCTCATGGACCAAAGTATTGTAAAGTAAATGTGTCACACGTGACATAGTAAGTGATTTTTTGTGTCACAAAAAAAAGTTCAGGATAAATTTATCACAAGTGACATAGTTTGGGGTTTTTCATGTCACAAAAAAAGTTCAGGATAAATTTATCACAAGTGGCATAATTTAGGATTTTTGATGATATTTTCCTTTAAAAATATGCCTACTTGGACATCATTTAACATGGCGCCCACGTGACTTAATTGACGTTGTTTTGGTTGAAAAATTATTTAACGAATATTGATAGGTGGTAAATAAGTCACATAGGTACAAATTTGGGGTTTTATGTCACAAGAAAAAGTTTAACGTAAATATGTCACACTGGACATGATTTGGGATTTTTGATGTTACAAAAAATGTTACAGGATAAATGTGTAACAGTTGGTATAGTTTTGGATTTTTTTGAAGCTTTTTCCCTAATAATAATAATTGAATTACTATAGTCGTATAACTCCTTTATTTAATAGAAGAACATGTTAGAACGAATTCGGCTTGACTCCCTAAAAAAACACTCAACTTTTTAAGTTCAATTCAATTCTATCTTGAACTATTTTTTTTGTCTGGAAAACAAAAATTCACAAACTTTCATAGTAGTCCAAAATGCATCTCCGCGTCTAAAAATCCCTACTAGTTTATCAACACCGGGGCCCGTTAGAGGTTTATTATCGGAACCCTCGTCTTCACCGGCACTATCACCTTTGTATGGAACAATAACAATCTCCCAATGTGATGACTTTGAAGAAATCAGTGGCGATTTTTGGACACGAAGCATATTCGGGATTTGATCGACAGTTGGTGATTTTTTTTAGACAAAAAAAAGAGTTCGGGGTAAAATTGGTAATTGACCTAAAGTTGAGGGTTTTTTTATAGAATTAGGCCAAACAAATTTAAAAACAAAATGTTCGGCGACCAAAATGATAGGAAGTATAATATATATGTATATATATGTGTGTGTGTGTGTGTTTTACAAGGCTTACACCCTTTTATTTATTGATTGCTTTTTTTGTTGTATGAATTAGAAACTTGTTAAATATCTAAAGCACATCATGTTTTACACTGCATGGACCACCGTAATAGTACAAGTAAGACAGCTTGCCGTCAAGCTTCGAGGTCAGCTGGTGAGCAATGAATCCACAGTAGCGCTCCTCGTACGCCTCCAAGCACAGCTCCATCGCCTTCTTCAGCATGTGATCCTCTTGGTAATAGGGCTGACCGATGAACTCATCATAAGCCATCCACTGCAAATGGTAGAATTAACCAAACCTTGAACACATTCTGTTTGAGGGTGCGGTGGTTGTTCGAGGGGAAGTGTTTTCTCAGAATTAGTTTTCCGAACTTTTACTCGTTTGATTTACCGAAAATGATTGGTCAACCAAAAGCATTTTCTGGTTAAGGAAAATATTCATGGATAAAATTAGGGAAGTGAATTCCTAAATCTAAGAAGGCAGAAACATTTTCCGGAATTGCTTATCTTGAATTTTTTAATATTTATTTTATCTTATCTTTTTTTTTCTTTTCCTTCTTCCTCCTCCACCTGTCGCCGGGCCTTGGCGACCGGCCACATGTGCGAACTAACCTTGGGGGAGGTTGAGCCTTGCCAGCCTTGAGCAAGCTCACCTGAGGCCGATGAGCTCGAGCCTCGTCATATCTTGGTGAGCTCAATCTCGCCCGAGGCTAGCTAGGTTGGCCCTCACCATTGGCCTGTCATGGCAGTCGAGCTCGGTGACCAGCAGAGGAAAAAGAAAAAAAAGAAAAAAAGAAAAGCAAAGAAAAAAGAAAAGAAATAAAATTATTTAAATATTCGATTTTTTTTGTTTAAGATAAAGTCTGGAGATCGAAATTATTTTCTAAATAAGATTCAAATACCATAAAATGTTTGTAGTCTCATTTCACCAAACAAAGCTAAAGTAGCAATTTTTCTGAAAAACGGTTTCTCGAAAAGTATTTTAAGTTCGTCGTAAACAAATACACTCTAAAGTAAGAATATTATATATAGTTTATGCATTAGTTGAATTTATACCTTGGCGGCTTGGATCTCTTTGTCATCAATGGTGATGTCAGAGGACAGGGGCCTAAGCATGCACACGAACAGTAAATCTGACTTCTCAAAAGCCACCAGGTGGACATGCCTTCCCATGCCGACAGAAAAAAACGGACAGGAAACAGAGATATGTAAATAAATAAATAGATAAGACGGAGTTCCGCGCCTGACAAAGTCCATCGTCATGATCGTAGATATACACGTCGAGGTATTGTTGTCTTAAGTTTGCACAGAACGTCAAAGGGCGTTTCATTTCGGTCTTACCTGAAAGCGACCATTTCCAGGAAAGCCGTGTCGACCTGCGTGACAAAACTGAGTGAAGCTTCGGAAACCATAAGACTTTATGACAGACTTTTTGGAACGGGAAAGAAACGAGGGGAAGAGGCTCAAATTGACCGTCGTTCGATCGGTTAAGTCGCGCGCTCGTTTCGTAAAGCAATCGATCTAGTTTGTTGGTTTGGCAAATTTTTGTGGGTGGGCTTTAAGTTGTCACGACAAGGTTTGGTATGAGCTGATGGGGCTAGGAGTTCGAATGTCCGCGCAGATCACAGCCCAACGAATTGACGGGTGCCGTCAAAGAAAGGTTTAACTTTACTAAATTCACTTTTGTGGAGGATTTCCTTTGGGTGCTCCGTTGACCAAAGTCCTCAAACATGGGAGTTTATTTGAGCTTCTTGTTGCTAAACTTTAATGAAGGTTAACTTGAACTTACACCAGTTTCTTCCTTCACTTCTCTCACAGCTCCAGAGAATAAATCTTCAGACTGAACAACAGAGACAACTCGCTAAATAAGGACATGTACTTTCAAAGCTGTCGAAACTTTAATTTGGGCTTGCTGTAGAATCACCTTATTGATATAGCCAGTTGGCAACTTCCACACATCAGAACAGTTGCAGGAACATTTTTCCTTTACCACGAGGACCTGCGTCGAACTCGGAAACAATGCAGCGTATCAGTAGAAATTGTAAAAACCGAGCACAGACTTCCCGAGAAAAAATGTGGCAGAGAGAAAATGTGAATATTGGTTAGTGAACCTCTCTTTTGTCATTGATCACGAATCCTCCGACACCAATTTGATGCGAAGGACCGGCAGGAAGAAGGCAGGGCTCATCAGGGATCCAGTATGTTAGCATCAGGAATCCTGGTTCGGCATGGTGGTATTTGAAGCCTGTCTGTCATGCCGGAAACAGAAGATTTGGCCATGTTATATGGGATTTTCACATATGACATTCAATCTGATGTGGTCAGATGAGTGCTGGGAGGATTTAGCTCTTGCCTGTATTGCAATGGGAACAAGGTCTGCTTGCTCTTCGAGTATTTTGAGCCATATTCCCCTCTTACCCTGCATTTCACATGATCGATATCGTGATTGCATATTACGCTGGAGCTGGAGCATGTGAATGGTGAGTGAGTGTCGCCTTGAGCTCCTCATAGTGTTCTATCTTGAAACTTAGGTGCTTAATTCCCTTGTTACATTTAGGATCAACAAGGACTTGAAGCAAGAACAAGTAATGCTTTCCAAGATTAAAAAAATGCATTTTAACCATACACAATTTTCTTTTTCTGTCTTTGCACATGCTTATTTATGCTGGTGAGTCGAAAATTAGGCAGCTTAATTTTTGTTTCTCCATGCGGACCTTCAATTTCCAGTCGGATAGCGAAGTTTTTAGGGCAGATGCAAAAGCATTTGCACTCGAGGGTAAGCTCCAAGGATTGATGACAACCCCGCCATACTCATCGTCCCAAGCATCAAGGACCTCCGGTCCCCAGCTAAGTGCTGATATATCTGGAGATACGACCTGAATTCTGTCCCTTCTGATTATGTCGTCGCCAGTTGAGATAGTCAAATTCAAAGTTTTCAGAGGAGATGTCTTCCATGGGAAATCTGAATGAAAAGGACTAATAAATTAGTACTGTTTGTTATATCTACTAAATTATTAAATTAATCAGAGACCTTGATGTTGGGACATAACTCACCTCTTGATGAATCATACGGAGTGAATTTTTCTGTTCGCGAAACTCTGTGCTCTTTCAAAAGTTTGTGGCGATGAAACCCTAGAAAGTTCCTGCCAAGTACTGCCGCTGACACCATCTTCCTCCTCGAACGAACTTCGATGAATTTTTCAGTCCTCTGCCGATGTTATATAGCGCTTGCGACATCGAGCAATTAGGAATAGAATCCATCGCAGCAAGTTGGGGAAGATGGCAATTCAGGTGCTGGGAATTAATTATGTCACTGAGTCTAAAATCTTGAAGTCCGCATCTTGTTTCTGACATAATCCAAATTGAAAGAACCAAAGCTTATTCCCTCTCTGTAGCATACTGGAATGAAAAATTTTAAATAGGACAACTACCGTATCCACTAGTTCAATTATCTTCCTTATTTGATTACGAAGCGTGCATGGATACTCTTGGTCCATGCTTGGCTCAATTAGGACTCTATCTGCAGAACAACAATTGCGAGATTCTCGCATTGTTTCATTATCCTGGAAGAATGCCCATGGGGTACTTATTCCCTCCAAGATGCTCCTGATATAGTTCCTGACAACAAGAGGCTGATAGCTTCTCACCAACTTACATCACTCGTGAATCTGTTCTTATTCCCTGATCATATTCTCTATGGCAGGGTGTTCCATCAGATTTGTTCGTCTCGAGTACCTTCAATTGATGTCACCGCGATAGACAGGTGTGCGTGTTTGCAGCTAGTCCACAAATATAGCAGTTGTTTAGGAATTGATGGAGCGACATTTTTTTCAGGTCTTTGCAACAGGCACAGGAGGAATTTTGTTCATTCATGCACTAATTCTAAAGAAAGAAAATGCAGAGACACATGGTCTTTCGGACAAGCAATCAGTTGTCAAAGACTAGAATTCATGCCGTGATGTCAAACTCTTTAACTCTCCGTCTTTGATCATATTGCTTCTATTTTCTTATCATTATCACTAGAATGCCTCGATTTGAGCACGATGCGAACTGTCAACAATTAGACTTTCGGATACAGAAAATGGTTTGACATCTCCAAGGACAGGCACCAGAGGAAAACAGGGAAGTTTGATCTCGTGTGCACAACATTGCCAATTACTTCTTAGGTAAATACAACTAGATGTAACATATATTCTGCACCGTTCTCTGACAGTTTAAGCGTTGAGATTAAACATCAGCACATTCAACTTTATCTTGATATCCTTTCAAGTTCAATTCCTTGTACCAATTTACAAATTCATGGGTTTACACGAACTTCACTGTCAGAGTGGAGTTCTAATGAATGTTATACCAAAGATGTATTGTTAGGGAAAGAAAACAAAAAAGGAAAAAAAAAAACTACTCTTCTCAGACTTCTTCTGCAGAGACATCTCTCTGCAATCGAGGACTTGCTTCGAATACAATTACACTGATTCTTAGAGATGAAAAGCATTGGGCCAGGATTTGCAGAAGCAGCGTCGAGACTTATTAGGGCTTCTTAACTCCTTTAAGATTAGTCATCATTACTCAGCGACGTAACAGGAGATACAGTTTGATTAGATGGTCCATGTTGTTGTACTGATCATTGTTTTCATGGACTAGACTTGTTTGCGAAGTTGAGTTGCATTATAGCTCAACCTACTTAGATTCGTGCTCGTATCTGCATTGCAATCTGAGGTCATTGAGGAAAGTTAGGCGTAGATGACGTTCAAGGTGCTCGTACTACGAATTTAAGGCAAATGTGGGCGAGCAAGCCCCGGTCATGGATGTTAGTTCACATTTGCAGGCATTCACCTGCCCCCTACATTGCCTGATTCTGTCGAACCTGTAGAGACCAAGATTAAATCCTTCGAAAGATAGAGCTTCTTTGAAATTTCTTTTGCTTTTCTGGGAAGACGATCGAGCAATTAACAGTTTCCCATTTGTTTGCGGCTCCATCAATGGGACACGGATACCCTTTGGTCCTCTCCATCCTTCTGGAACCGATGTTGTTTCAAGAGCCATTACGTATTGTTCAGGAAGTGGCGGCCATTGGAGGCGAAGTGACTGCTTCTTTGGTACCCACGATATCACTGCAGGTCATTTGTGCTATTTTCTGCCGATTTACAAACTGCACTAGATGCAGCGATGGCTTTTTTAAGATTTCCCAATTCAATAGTCACCTAGTCTAGTGAGTATAAACTGTTGCGATATAATTCTTGTTAAATGAACTTCAAATGACTATTTTAGAGCTTAGTCCGAGAAACTCAACAGTAGTAAGATCGCAGATTGCGATGGCTTCGCTTGGGACCATTGCGAATCTATGAGATCTAGTCGTGTGGGGAAGCAAGTCTTTTTGTGCAGCTGTCTCCACCAAATGAATAGAGCTTATTTTAGCCATCCATACGTTTGGCAACTTGTCTTCATATGCCCATGGCAATCTAATAGACTGTGAAATGTCTTGATGGATATCTAATGATGATGATACTGCCGAGTGTTGCAAATTGCTGGCTTGCCTTTTTCTCTGCTGTGCCAAAGCTCTCGAGTAATGAAGTGAGTGAGCACGCTTAGGAGAGCCAAAAGGGCAATAGCGACGCGTCGGAGTCTTCTGGGACGGGCCGGGCTCTGTGTTGCAAGGGCCTTGGGAGCACTTCCTCATTCCCCTCCTTTTGTGTGTTCTTACCTTGTGGCGCGAGTAGATAATGTCAGTTGCAGAGTCCAAACTCCGGCTTCAATGTGGTGTTCCTTAGCCCCGGATCGGCGTGACCGAGGTCATTCTCAAGTCGTTTGTCACCGGCGGGCCGAGCTCTATGTCCATGATACACCCGCCCTCCTGCACTCCGTATTGTTTTCTGTTTGCACTGATCGCAGTGGATGCGTCTGTACGCATACTTCGGCGCGCGGCATGGCTTGTTGCTGACCACTCCAGAATGTGAGGTGTAAAGTAGCATTTGTCGATCACGGGGGCTAGCTCGCCGGACAGAGAACAGGAGATGATGGAGTAACTTGGAAGCAAGCTAGGGGGCTTGCATTAGATGAACCACCCCAACAACGATGCATTGTTTTAGGAGTCAAATCCAAACCATATCTCTCTATCTCTCTCTCTCTCTCTCTCTCTCTCTCTCTCTCTCTCTCTCTTCCCCACAGGTAGGAAATTGCCTGAGATTAGATTTGTCTTGTGATCCAAGACATTCGACATGCTAGACGAGGTACGACAGATAGACTAGGTCCTCCTCATATGCTTTTTGACCTTTCGTGACTTCATCGACAGCTGTCTAATAACACCAGTGAAGCCCAACAAAGAGTTCATTTTACCAAGAACTCTCTCCCTATTCTTTACTTTCTTCCACCCCACACCCCCCCCCCCTTCCCAACCGAAGAAGGTAACCTGATGTAACTCTCCTCTGTAGCATTCACAATCACGAAACCGGGTTTTCCCGATTTTTCACGTGATGGTGTTTAACAAGCATCCCCGAGTCATACCGCCTGAGCGGTCCTGAAAGGGTCGTACCGCGCAAGAAAAACTAGTCCCGTTTACGCGAGATAGCTTGTATTTACAAGAAGATGTCGATAAATGAAAATATTGGTGTAAATGTTGGCTGAATGAATTGGATTATCTTGTTTCTTTGGGGAAGAATATTTCAAATGATATTCCATTACAGATAGTCAAAAGGGCTCTTAGCAGCAGCCTTCACGTGCTGCCGTAGAAGAAATTTGGCTTATATTAACGGTGGGGAGTTTTACCTTTGTTCTTTTTTTTATTTTTGTGATTCTTTTTGACTGACTAAAGTTTATTGCCTTAATGCCATAATTACTGTATATGTAATTGAATATGACGAATGTGAAAATTAAATTGAATTTTGCAAAATCACAAAATATTGGTCGTACATTATTGATTGGCGTTACAAACTGATGTATGGAATGTCCAGTGATCTTCTTGGCTGCATCAAACAAGGGGACGCATGCTTTTGTGTTGTTGTCGTCAACCACCGATTTCAACATGTACCTGAATTTCAGAATATGATCAAATAGACCATGTTGAGAATTCTGGTAATAACGATTGAATAATAATTACGAGAGTCTTTTTTTTAAAAAACAATGTACCGATAGTAGTATTTTTTTTAGTGAGTTTAGCTTTAATCGAATTATATTTCTACATCGATTTTCTTAAGTTTTATTTAAATAGATGTACAGGGAAAATAACCGTTTCAACTGTTTAAAAGTAAGATGACGATTCATGAAAGAAAATAAATTAAAAGGATATGATTTTTCTTGTTAATATGTGCCTATAAATAAAGTGAATGCAATTTCGATAGAAGTGGATTTATACATTGCATCACTACATTTTATGCTTCAAGTTAGATTGATTTACTTGGATAACCAACTCGAACCAATTAAAAAAACTTGGATGTCGTGCCGAATTGATTTTAATGTGCTTTGGAATAATTCATATTTTTAGTAGATGATCCAATCTATTTAAATGCTTATATTAAACAGATGGAAAAAAATTAAATGACATAGCATAACCTATTATCAAATTTAGTTATAATCAATATAATAAAATTCAATATGTAGCTTCCAATTAAATTTGTTTGTTTAACTCGCTGTAGACACTTAAGATTAATTGTCAATTTCATGCAATTTTGAATGTCATTTACGCAAATTCGCAAGTTGCTTTGTATTATTTGTTATGCCTAATTAACGCCTCATTTGTTTCACAGATAATGAATGATTTGAAAAATATTTTCCTAAAAAAATCGCTTACATCGCCTGAAATAATTAGTTAAGGAAAAATATTTTCATTATTGGCAATAATTTATGTCTAAACATTTTAGTGGACGATGAAAATATTTTTAGTTTATTCATTTTTATAAGCGATACAAGCAATCGTTTTTAATTTATTATATTCTGAAATTTATTGGGCCTTCACCTCCAATCATTGCTGTTTAGATCCTGCTGAACCTTTCTTGACCTTGTGTGGACATCATTTTGTCCTAATAGGGTCAGGTGGTGGTTTGGGCGTTAGGTTGTATTTGGTGTTTGAAAAGTTATATATACTCTTACCTTTACCCAAAAAAAAAAAATACAAGCAATCGTTTTTAAAAAATGTTTTCAAAATCATTCATTTTCCACAAAACAAACAGAGCCTAAATATCTCCTTGTTTTTATATCGATGTAGAAATTTTCGGTGGTAGCTGACAGTCAGCTAATCCAATGGGAGAATCCCTAATCAACCACATCCCGGCTAATCATAATGACTTTACTACATCACCCTGTTTTCCAAACCCTTAAATCTTGAGATAGATGATGTGATTGTCTAAGATGATATAGAGTTTCACATCAAGAAATCTGAGTTTCTCAACTTGATCTTTGTCCTCCTCTCTCTTCTGTAAATATGCCCACAAAAAAATAGTTTCGACCTACAGATACAATGAGTGCAAAAAGATATTCTTATACCTTGAAATAGATATCATGGCTAGCTTTGCTTTAGGGAATCAAAGTAACTAATCCCGAGCTTTCTCTGTACCACACTTTATATTCTGAGTTTTCAAATATATAATATTCACTTGGCACATCAAGCTTTACTAAAATCTAGACTTTACACTCCGATTATGATGAGTTAAAAAAAATAGAGGGTGCAAACTGCAAAGTGTGTAGGAAATTTGAAAAGAGAGTATGAAGTAGGGCTGATAACACAAAAAACCTCAAATCGATATATCTGTGACAAATTTACCCAAAACTAATTCTTTAACCACCAAAAATCCCAAATTGGTACACTTGTGACAAATATACCCTTCGTTAAATTGGATAAATACCACGAAAAAACACA